>CANTUT010000032.1:1292500-2585000 GCA_947687605.1 Reutealis trisperma
TATTAACTGTTGAGCCACCTCAGGCAGGGTAAATAAGCAATGCAGGAATAGTAGTACGTCTAGTATTATTTTTTATGGAAAGGGGCATAATTAAGGCCATAAGAAAAGAGGACCATGAGCAAAGTTAAAGGTACCTGGGCAATGCATCGGTACACAAGAAGACAAGTGTATGAAGTTACCATTCTTAAATTAAAACACACAGTCAATACAAAAAGTAGTCATAATTTTGATCAAGACAACCATCAAGACCAGTGAATTAATTACAAGGTATGCAGGAAAAGCATATGCAATGTTAGTTATGAAAACTAACAGTAATGGAAGATGACATTTCAAGACTACAAATAATTTATCCACTGATGGTGACGAGGAATCATAGCATGCAAATCAATGAACATGGAGACATATAAAATGGTAGTATACCTCATTCAACATTCTATGCAACTCATCCCTTGCCTCAACAATTCGATCCCTGTCATTACTATCCACCACGAATATAAGACCCTGTGTGTTCTGGAAGTAATGCCTCCACAGAGGGCGGATCTGCATTTGTAGGAAAAAGAATAACGTCATATGCGCCCACATGCAGACAAAAAAAAAATCAATAAAAACAAAAGACCAAATAAGTGAAGTGAAAATAACGGATTGGATGCAGAAATACACACAAATCAACTAAAAAAATGCCCTAACATGCTATTTCAAATGTTAGAGCAAAACAAGGGATCCCATCCCAATAATTTTCCATGACTGTTATTTCACGTGCTCTTGCAAAACAAAAGGTCACAATTTTAATTTTTCCAATGCCTAGTAATAAATAAAATCAATGCCAAATGCCATGATATCTGAATTGCTGATAAAATCAAAAGATTAGCCACCTAGTCACTACATTCAAGACCAGTTCCAACAATTGCTGGGAGATACCTGAGGATTAATCTTCTTTATAAGCAAGATAATATCATCAAACACAATTTTCCCTTCCTATTTTACTTCAGTAATGATTCTCATACAGCCAATCACAATTAGTTTGGAATTAAGAGCTTAACTAAATTGGGAAGGTATATATAGTTATCCCAGGTAAGACACAATTTTCAACACTCAAAACCACACTAAAACTAAATTTTAAAGAGATTAATAATTTCAATGTAGTTTTATACTTTATCATCCAACAAAAAACATCAACACATATGCTGAACATTGGCAAAAACATATTGTTTGAGTTAAGTATCTCATTACCAAAGTACAAAACCAGTGCTCACATTAGGAAATCATAGAAACTACAAGGTATATTCGGATTTCAAGTACACACAAACTTATGAATAAATTATAACCACATCATGTTGTGGTTATAATTTTTTTTTTTTTAATATGTATTTGCATTAGAAATGCATACCTTGTCTTGACCACCAACATCCCAGACAGTGAAGCTTATGTTCTTATATTCAACTGTTTCCACATTAAATCCTGCAAATAATAAAATAAATATGATTATCTCAAATCAAATAAGCTCACACGGCTACATAAAGCAAAAAACATCCGTAGTACAACGCAAAGCAAACATCCAGATGAGAAGCTTGCAAGCATTACAGAAAAAGGGAAATTAGACATTATGGAGTGCGATATATCCAAATAAATATTGAGCATCATTCTACCAGCTTGATAATCCATGATCAATTAAAAAAATATATTACCAACGCATGATATAGATTCACTATTGTCAAATGCAGTCATAACAATGTTTTATTGATACTTGTCCGAGTAAAAGTAGTCAATTTATGGCCTTTCAAATTACAAAATTTCCTTCATCTGGATATTCTCCTATAATTATTGGAAGACGCCTTAGCTAGGGATGGCAACGGAGTGGGGTGGGGTGAGGTGGGCCGGGGCGGGGGCATGGTTACCATCCCCCATCCCCATCCCCTGCTTAGCAGGGAATCCCCATCCCCATCTTCGCCCCACATATAGGGGCAATTTAGTCCCCATCTCCACGGATATATCCATCCCCACGGGGATCTCCATTCCCTACTTAAATTTTGTTTTACTAAATTTATATAAATTTATATAATTCATAAATAATAACAAAAAAAATGAAAAATAAATATATTTAAAAAAGACAAACAGTGACTAATGACTATAGAATTAGAAACCCTAAAAAAATTGTTTATATATATATATATATATATATATATAAGGGTAACTAAGTTATTACTAATTATATTAGGGATAATTATGTAATCATATTTTTTGGTCCCCACAGAGACGGGAATCTCTGTGGGGTGAGAAATACACTTTCCATCCCCGCCCTGTCCTCGCTAATGGGGACATAATTTCCCCCATTCCAGTCCGCACGGGAAAAAAAATTGGATAATCCCCATCCCATACGGAGATTCCCCATACCATTGCCATACCTAGCCATAGCCCATCATCGTTTAGGGTGTAAACAGATAATCCATATAGACGACTGCAATTAATTTCAGGATTAGGGCTGAGCTGAGCCTGATATTCTCATACAAATTAACGATTGTCATTTCATATATGCAGAACCCAAAAAAGAAATTATTGAACTATATGGAGTTCACTATAAGCTTATCACACTACATACACATAAAAGCACAAAAAGTGATGAGTTAGCTCTTAAAAACGTCTAGTCCACCTTTAACATTAACATACACTAAAAAATTGGTACACAAGCGAATTAGGAGCTCACCGATGGTAGGAATAGTGGTGACAATTTCTCCAAGCTTGAGCTTGTACAAAATAGTGGTCTTACCAGCAGCATCAAGACCCACCATCAAAATTCGCATCTCCTTCTTGGCAAATAGCCGGCTAAAAAGCTTCGTAAAGGTCAGTCCCATCTCTCTTAAACTCTACAGACATCCATAAAATTGAATAATAACAGTTAGCAAAGCCAAATAATTTCCCAAATCAATCATTTTAAAAAAAAAAATCAAAAAACTAGGTTATATCGATAAATCGACAGATCAAACTGAAAATAAAATTAAAAAATAAGCTTAGAAATAAAACAAAATAAACAAATAAATAAATACTAAAATATTAAGGATCTAGAGAGAGATTACCTGTTCTGAACAGGGATCTGAGCTATGATATCGAATCGCGAGCTCTGAAAAGTGACGCAACTCTCTCTCCCTCTCTCTCTCTTTATCTTTATTTTTATTTTTATCTTATTTTATTTTTTCTCTGCTAAACGTTGCTTCCAAAAACAAGATTTTTCTGAGAGAGAGAGATAGAGAGAGAGATAGCGCGAGAGGGAGAAAAATCGTAGGCCAAAAGAGGATTTATATTGTATCAAACTGGTGATAATTGCGCCACGTTGATTCACACGTCAGAGGTCAGACTCAGACAAGTTAGTTTTTTTTTTCTTTAATTTACTTTTAGAAATTAATTTGAATTTCACTAAAAAAAATTTATTAATAATTTTTGTTTAATTTTAATGTAAAATTTATTTCAAATGTATATTTTGACGGAGTTTGGGACTTATTTCAACCACTAATGTTGGTAGAATAAAATTGGATTTTTTCCTGAAATTTGCAAACAAATGCTGCCATAATAATTTTAAATAGGCATACTAATATTTATATTTCACCTATACAGTATATTATTATATGATAAATTTAATAAATATATATAAAGTAAGTTAATAATTTAATAATTTATTAAATATATATAAAGTAAGTTAATAATTTATTAGAGTTTAACACATTGCATATATTTAAGAGTTTGACTTATTTATATAGTATACAAATGGTATAAAAAACCTATGATACTAAAAAGTGTAATTAACTATAAGATAATCATTTTTACATATATTTCTAAGTGAATTTTATCAACATATTATTTAATACTAATGAATAATAAAAAATAAATAGTTGATATTAATTCAATTAACATATTATAATGCAATTCAATTAACATATCTTAATACAATAAAATTGTGGTTACAATTAATTGGAATAATGAAATTTTTAGGCTATTCATTCTTTCTATTATATGTGCATTTAGGTTATTAACTATGGAATTATTTAACTTCTTTTATTAATTTAGTAAAAACTTATTAGCTATTATCTCATTTATTTGTAATCAAAATGAGTCTTATAATAATTAAAATTCATGTGTTATTAAAATTTAAAAATTATAAATATGTAACTGAAATTTCTTAATTTTTACTAGCTTTTGAATATGTTTTTTCTCTTTCTTCTTTTGTATAGAGATATTGATTTATTATTGTAAATTGTTTATTACTAAGTGCTGCTATTTTAACTATTTATAAGTTACAATATTTATGAGTGATTATGAATAATTAATTTTTATAAAATAATAAATAATTTATGAATGATCTTAATAAAAAAAAAAGTTAATTCTTATAATTACCATAATAATTATTTATAACTTTCAATTTGATATAAATAATTACAATTTAATATATAATTGTTATATATATATATATATATATATATATATATATATATATATATATATATATATATATATATATATATATATATATATATATATATATATATATATATATAAAATGTTACATATTTATGTTTTATTGTCTCAATGTTTTCTTATTTACTTATTGGTAATATATTTTTTGTCTTTAATTATCATTTTTTATTATTTAATATTTTACTTATTTCAATTTATTTAGAGAGTATACCATTAAGTTATAAAATTGGGCTCCATCTTTCTCTTTTTCATTTTTGACTTTTATTTGGTGAGCTTTCATTTTTTTTATCATCATCTTTTTCTTCAATAATTTTTTGATAAAATTGTTTTCTAATTTAAATATTTATATCATTGGATTTAGATATATAGTTGGCATTTCAAATTTAATTTTCTCTTCTCTTTGCAAAAATTATAAAGATATATATTTATGAGATACCACATGCTTTGTGGACAAAAGTTTTTGTCAATGTATTTTGAATTTTTTTATTATATTTTGATATTTTGATTTTGTAGTTTTATAAAATATATATACACGATATTGAGTTGTATTTTTTTTAATTTTTTAATGTCATAAAAATAAAATTATATAATCTATAAATATGAATGTAATATTTTGAATTTTTTAGTTGTTATAATTATTGATTTTGGTGGTATTTTATTTATTAAATTAAGTTAACATTTTAATTTTTAATTTTTATAATTTTAAGGTAAATAATTATTTATTTTATTTTATTTTATCATTTTCATTATCTATAAATTTAAGTTGTTATTATTATTTGGACAGGTTTTATTGGTTTTTTATAACCAATTGGAACCTATGAATTAGAGGGCATAAATGAGAGGGAGGGAGAGAGAAAGAGAAAGAGAAGGGGAGGAGCTATCATTATCATCCGTTCATCTTCTAATGACACGAGCCAGTTAGGGCGAACGACCTGGCAATAATGAGCTAGTTGGTGAAGTTTCGTCATCATCACCACCGCATGCTATTGCACCGCCTTGTAAAATGTTTGCCGGCCATAAATTTTCAAGGGTTATTTTGGCCCCCTCTAATATTTGTTCACAATAATTCTGGCACTATTGAACTTCTCTCCTCATGAGCTTCATTTTGGTATCTCATTTGTTAATTTTAGACTAACTTTGTTTTGACCAAAATCTAGTGAATAACTCAGCTACCCACGCCATTTTTTGGCAATTTTTGACAAGTGAAAGAGGGAATGGCTAGCATTTCTAAATTCCTTATGTCGAGATGAATCCATTGATACTAATTTCATTGATATCAGCCATCGATGATTGTTTTTCGATAACTCTCCAGTAAGTGTTGCCTGACAGCTAAGGATTTAATTTTGATGCTTAACTTGATGTCTAAATTGATCTATCTTGAATTATTAAATTAGTTATGAGTTTAGTTGATTAATAATAATTAATTGAATTATTTTTTAGGACTATTAAGTAATAATATTAATTATTGATAATTAAATTCAAACTGAGAATTATGTATTCCAAATTGGCGTTTGCTTTTGAGAATTGAAGTATGGGAGCCAAAAGGGACATTTGAGATATTTTTGTATTGAGTTTGTTATATGCTTTTTAGGGGATTATGTCTATTTTAGGGAAAACTTTGTCGAATTTTTAGTAGATTTCTCAGTAAATTAGGATGAGTCGATTCTTTAATCATTATACTCTTTGTTTTGATAATATTGTGATACTTCATTTTCTAAATCATGTAGGACCATCTTCTGCAGCTTTCAGTCCAAGTCAATGATCTATCTGAGTTCTACTTTTTGAATTGCGAGTGATACTTTTAATATATTTTCCTAATATTCATGCATTTAAATTTGTTGTATGTACATAGGTGTATAATTATGCATTACAAATATAAACATAAATTAATTATTTTAGCATCTATATATAATTGTTTTATTATAGTTGATGTTGCATATTACGTGTATATGCTATACAGGGTTGGAATGACATAGGGACCATCTAGGAATATGAATATGATTATGATGATTATAAAGATGAGTTGTGACTGGTGTATGATGGCTGGACTTGCTCATTTCAAAGCTGCTACCAGTCGGGTCAAGACTGCATGGCATAGACCAATTACGGCCAAGTCCTATTGAATATAAAAAATAGTTTGGGATTAAAAGAGTCATGTATGGGATTAGGTTTAATATGGTTCATGTAGACTTATTCAGATCCTCATATGATTATGTGTTTTGTTTGTTTGGATGGCACCCTATAAAAGACATGATATTTTATATTGCTACTAGAGCACCAGATTTATATATTAGTTAGTATCATTCATAAGTTGAGACACTCACCTATAGCTCCCTATTTTTTCAAGTTGCAGAATGAGAATATCAGTTATGATTATTGTTGAGTTTCCCTGCCTCATTATTCAGCAATAGATTTTATTTGAAATTAAATATTGTGTATTTTATTATTATTATAGAAATCTACAATTATAGTATTATGACTTGTATTACGTTATTATTTTGGATTTGTTACCTATTTGTCTGTATTATGGTATGTTGATATTTTGTACTAATAGTAACCTATGGATGATGATGTTATTAAAGTATGATATGAATGACATGATTATGATGTGATATAATGTTTATGTTAGCAAATGGATCCATAGCTCTCGAGTAATAATTTTTTGTAGTTAGACTTTATTATCTATGTTGTTTTGTATAGTCAAGCTGATTATATGGGCTCTAGAGGCTTTAAATTTTTTCGTGCTCTAATACTGGTCATGTTGATCGTGACAATGAACTTCATAGACATTTACATTAATCATATGTAATTTTTGCATTTAACATAGTTCATATATTTGTCTATCAAATTTTATTTTTCTAATTAAACTTATTTTGGCTTACATATTTCATTTTTATTCACTATCATTTTGTACATAATTTTTATCATATTTTTAAAATATATATTTCATTTTAATTATTAATTTTTTAATAGTCTTTTATCATAGATATTCACTATAGAAAATAGCAAAGCCAATGTTAATAATCAATTTATTTGCTTGCCAAATCAATTTTTAAATTTTATATTATTTGTTTCTCTTTTTAAGTCCTCTTTTTTTTTTTTTTTTTAAAAAATCGCCAATCAATTTTTTAGTTCTTAAATAATTTGATCATTGTTCAATCAAGTAAATAAACTGTGAAATTGAGGGCCACATATATCATTATATTAAGTTTTTAAATTTAATATTTTATATTTAAAATTTCAAAAATAATAAAAAAGATTTATCAAAAAAATAGTGTTTGATATTATAAATTATCTAATATTATTGGCATATTTATCCTACTTTTCATTTTTTTTTTCATTTCATGTTTCAATTATCATATTATTTTCTTTTGGGTGGATTAATTAGAATATTATTAAGTGTACCATTTTAACTGACTTTGTTAAATGAGAGTATTAATTATTTTAGTTATATTTATAATTTATAATTATGAAATTGATATATTTAAAATTAAAAATTGTAATTAATTTAATAAAATAATATATTGATAAAATCTTAAATAGTTGTGTGCAAAGCATGGGCATTATCATAGTTTTATAGAATTTCAAATTTGAAATATATATGAATTATTTAAATGTGTGCTTATAAATGAATTTACAATTTTTAAATTTATAATTCATTACCTTTATTAGTTTTTGTACCCTTATTAAATTTCAATTTATTTCCCTCATTAGAACCCTAAAAAAAATATATTTCTAAGTTTTGACGATTTTAGTAAAATTTAACAAAATATAACATTTAAATAAAGTTAAAATTTTCAAACGAAATTTGATTTATATCAAATATTAATTAAATTCTTTAAAATTTATGAAATTTATAATTTTATATAATCTAAAAGTTACATTATTGCCAATTTATGAAATATATCTTTGTCGATATGAACTATTCAATTTGTGTGCTTATAAATGAATTTGCAAATTTTAAATTTATAATTCATTGCTTTTATTAGTTTTTCTACCCCTTATTAAATTTCAATTTAGGTTATTTGATATAGGATAAGTAAATTAAAGAAGTAGAATTTATTGGAAAGTATTATAAAATTTTGACTTATTTGGTAGTCATTATTAAAAAAAAATTATGAAAAATATGACATCTATTTCCTGAGTTTGGATGAAATACCTTTCCTTAGAAGAGCTAAGAAAGTTAGACTTTTTTTGTTAAAATATATATAAATTGACATATTTACTCTCAATTAAATATAATTAAATAAATGTGATAAAGTATGATTATGTTTTTTTATTATTAAGTCAAATAAAAAAATATATACTTTTCAAAAAATTATATGTAAACTAAATATACAACTACTTCTGAGGCAGTTTACTTCCTAGGAAATAATTTCATGGAAAATCTATTTTTCATGAAGTATACTTTTCATAAAATATACCAAACGATACCTTATTTCTCTCGTTAGAATCCTAAAAAATAAAACATTCATAAATTTTGTTGATTTTAGTGAAATTTAACAAAATATAACATTAACATAAAGTTAAAATTTTCAAATGAATTTTGATTTATATCAAATATTAATTAAATTCATTAAAATTTATGAAATTTATAATTTTATACAATCTAAATCATTGCCAATTTATGAAATATATCTTTGTTGATATGAAATATTCAGTTGTGTGCTTATAAATGGATTTTCAATTTTTAAATTTATAATTCACTACTTTATTAGTTTTTCTACTCTTATTAAATTTCAATTTAGTTCCCTCTTTAGAATCCTATAAAAAAATAAAATATTTATAAATTTTGTTGAATTTAGTAAAATTTAACTAATGCTAATTTTTACGCAAAGTTAAATTTTTCAAATGAATTTTGATTTATATAAAATATTAATTAAATTCTTTAAAATTTATGAAATTTATAATTTTTATATAATCTAAAAGTTAAATCACTGTCAATTTATGAAATATATCTTTGTTGATATGAAATATTCAATTGTGTGCTTATAAATGAATTTGCAAATTTTAAATTTATAATTCATTACTTTTATTAGTTTTTCTACCCTTATTGAATTCCAATTTAGATATTGTTTTTTATGGGTCAAGTAAACTAAGAAAATATAATTTTTTGAAAAGTAAAAAATTTTGACTCATTTGATAGTTATTATTGAAAAAAGTTTTCGAAAAGTAAGATTTTACTTTCTAAATTTAGAGGAAGTACACTTTTTCTGGAGAAATTAATGAAGTTGGATTTATTTATTGAAATAGATATAAATTGATATGTATACACTCTATTAAATAGAATTAAATAAGTGAGATGAGGTATGATTTTCTTTTTTATTATTAAGTCAAATAAAAAAATTTACTTTTCAGAAAGTTATATGTAAACTAAAAATATAATTACTTCCCGAGAAATTTACTTTATATGAAATAACTTTTTGGAAAATATATTTCTCAGGAAGTATACTAAACGGTATCTTATTTTCCTTCTTAGAATCCTAAAAAAAAAATTTATAAATTTTGTTGATTTTAGTGAAATTTAACAAAATGTAACATTTACATAAAGTTAAAATTTTCAAATGAATTTTGATTTATACTAAATATTGATTAAATTCTTTAAAATTTATGAAATTTATAATTTTATATAATCTAAAAGTTAAATCATTCCAATTTATGAAATATATCTATGTTGATATGAACTATTCAGCTGCGTGTTTATAAATGGATTTGCAAATATACTTCCCGATAAATATATTTTTCATGAAATACACCAAACGATATTTTATTTCATTAGTTAGAATCCTAAAAAAAAAAATTATAAATTTTGTTGATTTTAGTGAAATTCAACAAAATATAACATTTACATAAAGTTAAAATTTTCAAATGAATTTTGATTTATATCAAATATTAACTGAATTCTTTAAAATTGATGAAATTTATAATTTTATGTAATCTAAAAGTTTAATCATCCCCAATTTATGAAATATATCTATGTTGATATGATTATGAACTATTCAGTTGTCTGCTTATGGATGGATTTGCAAATCTTAAATTTATAATTCATTACTTTTATTAGTTTCAAATTATTTCCCTCGTTAGAATCTTATAAAAAAACAAAATATTTATAAATTCTGTTGATTTTAGTAAAATTTAACAAAAGCTAACATTTACATAAAGTTAAAATTTTCAAATGAATTTTGATTTATATCAAATATTAATTAAATTCTTTGAAATTTATGAAATTTATAATCTTATATAATCTAAAAGTTAAGTCATTACCAATTTTATTTGTCAAACTCTTCAAATACAGAAGATCAAGGCCGCTATTTTGGTTTGCCCTCAACTATTTAGAAAAATAAAGAGGAATTTTTGGCGTTTATTAAGGAGATTTTTTTTTTTTGCCCGAAAAAGAAAATAACAAAATAACTAGTATTAATCAGGCATAAACCTAACTCAGTACAAATACATGTCAAGTTTAAGGGGTCAGCCTAGTAAATTATAACTCAATTAGACCTAAAGTCGCAACAATAAACTGCCCATGAAGGGTATTTTTGACTTAGGCTTAAAGCCCAATATAAGACACTTAAAATTAGACAATTGCCCATCGACACTCATTATCCCCTTAAAACATTCCACCAATGCCATATTCGTTGCCCTTTGCATATGGAGGAGCACGGATAATATCAGCACCTAGGCAACCGTGGCTAAATACAACTCAAAATCTTTGTACCTATGAAATCATGCTCTCAACTGCCAAACAACATCTATAGTAGTGCTACCTTGATAGGAAACGGGCTCCTTTCGATGAGAAGGCCATGGCCAAAGAAGCACCAATCCTCTGCTAAGAGCTTTGGATCTCATCAATTAAAGATATGCCGTTGAAATAAATAGAGAGCCAAAACCTATGCTAGCCACTTCTTCCCCCTCCCATCAAACTTGAATCGGAAAGGCTTTGTGAGAATGTGGACTAGGTTGAAAGAAATGACAACAGCTCTACCATTAATGAATCAGCCTCAAAAGAATATAGACAATTCGATACAAACAAGTTAACAAAACGGCTTATTATAAGCAATATAAACTTTATTTGTACAGGATAAAATATAAACAGATTAAAAGGAGAGAAATCAGCGACTATCAAAGGGTACCCACAACAAGAACCCTAGCCTTGAGTGATGAGATTTTCAATTTTCTTGAGTGATGAGATTTTCAATTTTATAGGCTAACTAGGATTAGCCTAAAGATCGATTCTCGATTTTTTCAATCCGGCTAGTTGGACAGTTGTGATTTGACAACTATGGTAAATAAATCATAATTGCTCTAATAGAAATTTTATTTTGCATGCCTAATAAAAAAAATCCACGAGACAGTGATTTATACCAAGCCAAAATAACATATTGTTCTTATTTAATTAAAATATATTTTATATATTCACAAATTATAACTTACGTTTATTTTGATACAAAAATTAAAAATTTTTGTGTTTATTTTACTATATTATCTCTACTATGACCATAAATTATATAATTATTTTAAAATAATGTAACTATTATAACTATACTAATGGCATATTTGAAAATATAATAATAAATTTAATTTAAAAAAGAAAATATACTATTTATTATGAACATTTTAAAAAAGAAATGTAAACTATAATTTGAGAATAAAAAAATAATATTTTTTAATTATTAGATAAACGTTTAATTTGTTGCTTTAAATTTTTAATAGTATATAATCAACGAGAAAATAAATAGTCATATTAAACACAATTTTCAATTTAAGTTCAATTTACTAAAAAATGGCAACATAAATAATAAGTTATGAGCTTTTAAAAGTACACAGTACTAGCATCCAAAAAAATTATTAGTATTTTATGAACTAACGTAAAAATTTGATTTTTATTCATAAAATTAATATTTAAAAAATTGTTAATATTATATAAAAGATTTAAGTTGGAGTGTTTATACTATATTCACTTTTTATCTTTGTATAAGTGTATATCTGTGGGAAATATATATATATATATATATATATATATCATTTCAAACGGAAATAAATATATACGTGCATTAGAGATGTGCAAATTGTCAGCCCCATTAAAAAAGATAAATTTATATTTTATTCAAATTGAATTGAAATCAAATTTTGTATAAAACTAAACCAAATTAAAATCGAAAAGTTTTGTTCAGTTTAATTCAGTAAATCGGTTTGAATTTTTTCTTTTTATTCTAATAAACTATATATATATATATATATATTAAAATTTCAATTGGTTCGGCTAAATCAAATTTTGATAAAAACTAAACAAAATCAAAATTTAATTCAATTTATTATTTTAAAAACCAAACTAAATAGAACTAAATCAATCAATCAATTAAATAAAAATTTAATTCAATTTATTTTAAAAATTCAGATAGAACTAAATCAATCAATTCAGTCTAATTTTTTAATTTTGGTTCCATTTTATTCCCCCTAATGCTGCGAGTTGAATTTTAGTAGGACCTGCCGACTAAAAAAAGTTAATGGAACCCGGACTTCCTAAACCACGGTTAACTATGGTGAGCTTTTCCATTATTATTATAATATACTAAAACAACAAAAATGGCAAAGATTTAGCCTCACATATCTACCGATTTATATTTAGGCTCCGCTTGGCACTGCATTTAGAAAAAAAAATTTTTAATAAATTTTTTTATATTTTTATAAAAATTATATTTTGAAATTATTTTTAAATAAAAACAGTTAAATTAATATTTTTTCAGAAATAATTTTGAAAAAATAATTTATAAAAAAATAAAAATCAATCAATAAAATAAAAAAATTCTAAAAATATTTTTTTAACTTCTAACAATAATTCCAAACACACCCTTAGTATGTTAGAAAAAAAATAAAAAGATAAAATTATCTTTTAGTGTAAATAATAATAATATTAATATTATAATAATAAGGATATTATTCATAATTAAAAATTATATTTTTTAATAATTTATAATATAAATAAATTAAAAATAATTAACACCATTTTTTCATGAAATAGATATTTTATACTAATAAGGCTTTTTTTTTATCATAATAAATGTTATATTTTTGAAAAAAAGAAAAATTATAAATTATTATAGTACTCTTAAACTTTATCTTAAATAGCACTTTAATTTTTTATTTAAAAATTTATATTTTTAGTCTTAAAAACTTAAATGATAAGTACAAAATTTTGAGAAATTATAGTATTTTATAACATATTATTTATTTAACTTAAATGAAGAGTGCAAGATTTTGACATGTTAAAATATTTTATACTAAAATATTAAATATTAAAATATTTTAATATAAAATATTTTTAAGGGATTAAAATATTATATTTTTAAATCTTGAAGACGGAAGTGCTATACAGATTAAAATATTAAGGACTAAATTTAATAAAAAATTTCTTAATTTATATACAAAAAATAAAGCATTTTTTATTAACAAATGTTAAGGATTAAAATTATTAATTTTTAAATAATAGGAACTATAGATAATAATTAGTTTTAAAGTTAGTTTCAAAAAAAATGTGTATATATATATATATATATATATATATATATATATATATATATATATATATATATATATATATATATATAAAAGGAAATTCCTTTTTTTTTTATTTTTTATTTTTTATTCTCCAAAGGAAATTTCTTTTTTAACGTCAATTTTATTAATTTTAGCCACAAGCTTTGCTTGCACTGTGGCAATGGCCGCTTGCTCAGCTTGCCTCTACTCCTACTCACCACCACGAACGCTTCTCCTTCCTTTCCTCCACCGCCAAATCGGTGTCACCACTGCCATTTTCCGGTTCAACCGTTTCTCCTCAACCGGCCGGCAGTCTTCGGCCACCAAACCTTTTCTAATGGATGTTCGGTGTCAGGCCAAGCGAAGATTCTCATTCAAAGAAGACGAAGCAGCTACTCGTAGGCAGACCTCAAATTTTCTTACCGTGAAATTTGACTTGATTTTTTTTTTCTTAAAGTTTTCATGGTTTCTATAGATTTTTACATTGTCTGGTGCTGTTTGTCGAATGTTACTAGGTGCTGATCTTCATTTCAAGTCACCGCTCAAAATTGTGGAGTATCCAGACCCTATACTGAGGGCGAAGAACAAGCGAATCGATATATTTAATGAGAATTTGAAGAAGCTAGTCGATGAAATGTTCGATGTAATGTATAAGTGAGTTTTTCGAGGTGTTAGTGTAATCTGTTTTAAACTGGTTGGTTTTTTAGTGTTAATGGAAGAAGAACATCTTAATAATATAATCTTTGAGTTGGAAGTTAATATCCTATTTGCTGGCTTTGAATTAGTTTTGATCCATGGTACATCTGATTCCGGGGCTTGAACTCGAGACCTTCCTGCACTAGAGACGACCCCAGTACCATTAAGTCAAAGGCTCATTGTCGCTCCTTAGTTATTTCAATTGAAGAGTTTTACATTAGTCAGAAATCATTTCTGTGATTCGGGAAAATGAACATTATCTTTCTCATTTCGTCATCATCATCTAGGATATTCATATGGTTATAACTTGAGATAGTCTTGTTATGAGTGAAGCTTGTGTGTGAATTGCATTTGTGCTGATGGTTAATATATCTGTTGAATTGATGATATTGTCTTATATTCCCATTTATGCCCTTTTCACTTCTGCTTGTGTTATTGGCACCCTTAATGTTACAGGATTCATCTTCAGTAACTGCATTTGACTGAAGTAGGATTCTGTTGCTCATTTTGCATTCGCATGCAAGTTTGCTATGTTTGATGTGTTATGTGTGCTATCTTGTTTGTTATTCTTGGTCACTTTTTTTTTTTTTTTTTTTTATCCTTCATAACCTTTGATATTTATTGGTTTTTCAACAAAACTGTGCATTGGTACTTTTCCCTTGAAATTAAATATTTTGCTAATCAGACTTTGTTAGTAATTAGATGCTTATAAATAATCCTTGCTACTTACAGGTTGTAAACAATATTTGTTGGCTTCCTTTTTAACAGAACTGATGGTATTGGGCTCTCAGCACCCCAAGTAGGAGTTAATGTTCAGCTTATGGTGTTTAATCCAGTTGGTGAACGTGGTGAGGGAGAGGAGATTGTTCTCATCAATCCAAGAGTAAACAGATATTCAAAGAAAATTGTGCTCTTTAATGAAGGCTGCCTATCCTTTCCTGGGATATATGCTGATGTGGAGGTACTAATACTGCTAATCTTTTCCTCAAAATTGATTCTTTTCAAGATAAGTTCATATCGGAAGTAGCAAGTACTCTTGAGGAAATAGCAAGTGATTTGCATCAGCAAGTCACTTGTAGTTTGACACACTACGAAATTCATTTGAACTTAATATTGCCAATCCATTTTTTAAATACTTCTAAACCTGACCAACCTATCTAACCTAATTTATCTCACATGTTTTATGAAATTTCTTTAAAATTTAAGTCTATGATAACAATAGCGATGGCAATGATTTATTTGCAAATATCCTTTATAATTATTTTAATGATAAATTTAGCAGTTAAATGAATTTCACAAAAACTATTGGTATATATTTTGAGCAATCCTGTAAGTCTAGCAACTTGCTGGATTTCAAGAAGCCAAATTGAATTCAGTCCATTGATAAAAGAGTTTGGAGCAAACAGACTCAGGTCTAATTGGTTGAGAATTCAAACCTGATTCTCACTTTTGTTGCATTTTGTATACTGTTATCTATATACAAAGTAGACTTTGACATAGACACTCTCCCCTTGGTTGTAAAAAACTCATATTGGTTATAGCCTAAGTGCAATGATGCTTACATAGCCTCTTCATTTTTACCTTAGTATTGTCCATGGTCGAAGTTGTTTTCTTTACAAAGGAGGATTCAATATATTTTAAATAAAACTAGAACCTAAAAACTCAGATCAAATAGAACTAGATAAGTTTTAGTTTGTTTTGATTACTATTTAATGTTTCAACTCCTTTATTTGATAAATTTGTTGGATTGAGAAATATGTAGACAGACATGTCTCATATGTCATCACTCTAGTTTATTGTTCTAATCATTGAACTGCATTTTATGACTGTTGATATTTGTCATTTTAGTCCAATTATTATGATGTTCCTAGTTGTTGCTGCTTTTTCTCTCTTCTTCTTTATCTTGCAGTGTGTTTGGCACTGTTTGGAAATTGCTTTTTTGGAAAATAACCCTTTTAAATGTTGTTGTAAAAATCAATTAGAAACTATTATTTAGCTGTTTTGAAGTAAAACATATCAAATATTACCTTAAAAACAGTTTTAAAGGGATCAACATATTCAAAATAGTGTTTTCCCCAATGCAAGTGCCAAACAAACTATTGCTTGAATTTTTTTTTTCTTTTTCTGAGAATGCTTATTTGAATAATTGGATTGAATTCATACTCTGGCCCCAACATGCTAAATTATTTTTTTTTTTCCTTAAACAACTTAAATACCCACTAGATGCATAATATATATTTGGGATGCAATTTTGCTTCAACTGAAATTACCATTTGTTTGGTTCATTATGCCCTTCAAATCAATTTACAATGCCTATCATTTTATGCTTGCAGAGACCAGAATCCATAACGATTGACGCAATGGACATTACTGGTGCTAGGTTTACCATCAACTTATCAGGTCTTCCGGCACGGATTTTTCAGCATGAATTTGACCATTTGCAGGTCTGCTCTTCACTCTAAATTTCATTTACATCAAAGGATGTTACCTTGTGAATTTTACAATCTACAATCGTGCGAGCTTCATTAGTTTATATTTAGAGATTGTTGATCATTGAGGTATGGTGAGTGGATATGACTACACTAAGGTGCATATATTACAGATATTATATGTATACACAGATATATTGCTAAATTAGATGTTTTAATTTATGAGATTAGACAACAAATGCAGTATCACTTTTCTTTCATCTGATAGATAAGGTTCCTTACAACATTAATTTTATAAGCTGTATTACAAACATAAATATTTCATACTTGTAGCGTTCTCTTGATTTGTGATTCTTACACCTTTTTCCCTATACTTTAATTTTGATCTCAGCACCAAAATGCTACATTTTTGTTAAGGCTTACAATATACCTTTTCCAATTTTTCATATTGAAGATCAATGTTAGTAGAAACATCATGTCCGGCATTGGGCTTTACAGTTTTCTTCCTTGGTCTTCAATTCCTAGCAGCAATGTATGTGTTTTATGTGTAACCAAATCAAGGGAAATGGTCATCTGTGTTGTTTTTTCTTGGTATCTTAATTCTTAAAGTTTATTAAAGAAAAAAAAATGTTGGCCTTTTAGCTAAGATAGCTCATGATCTTGCAGGGTATTCTGTTCTTTGATAGAATGAATGAAGAAGTTCTTGAGAATATTCGTCCCCAACTACAGGTGAGTAGAAGTGTACCAGAGTTCACACGTTCTAATCCCACAAGCAAAGCTGGCTCTTTTTCTTTGCTACAAAATATGTTCAATATACTATGCGATTTGTGAAAAAGCTTATTGATAAGGACTAGAGCCTAACTGCACTTCAAAAGCTGCTTGTTTGGGGAGGTTAAGCAGGACGGGTTGGAGGGGTGGATATAAAGTATGAATTTTAGGTTTATATGAAGACTAGGGATGGGTAGAAACTATATGTGGAAGGCTGGGGTTTATAAATAAGGGATTTGAGATGCAACTAAACAAAACGAAGAGTTATGGCTGTTTTGGTGCTGTGAACAGTACCAGCGAATAGTAAATGGATGATCACACCCAAGATCACATAGCATCATATCCAGGGTTGAATTGCATCACACAACTCGAAATAGCATAGGCTTTTTTTATTCAATAACAAACTTTCCTTAAAAAGCATTATGATGCTAGGTATTTATAAACTAAAATAACTCATTTGAACTCCTAAGAATAACTAAAAAGGAATAAATTCTTCCTAAACCAACATATATTCAAAATAAGACTTAAAATTAAAAATAACATTCCTAATGAAATAGGGAAAGATTTTCCAATTGTTAGAAGAATATCTGTTAATATCTGTAAATATCATAGGCTTGATTAGGATCATGCTTCTAGGCCTATTTAGTGGGTAGTTTCCTAATATAGAATTAGCTAACTTGTATTATACTGATACTATGTAAACCCTAATACATCGAGAGAATATACTGAATTTAAACCAACAGAGCTGGAAATTACAGAACTGCCCCTTATTTAAAATGATAGACCAGCAGATAACTAGAAACATAAATTAAACTCTAAATGCTCTATAATCTGTCCAATAAAGCCCATATTAAATGTAGACTATAAGTCTTGAATTTGAAGTTTCTTGACTTCCTATTCTCCTTTACGAGGGTTGCCCTAACCTTATAAACAACATTAGAAACCTCTTCTCTAACTGATGTGAGATACATCACGGCTGACCCTTTAGATTGCATGTACTCGTGCAGGGAACTGGACCATGGCCCAATCTACCAACCAGATGAGGTTTGGCTCTGATACCAAATGATAAGGACCTGACCCTAACTCCACCTCAAAAGCTAGCTTGTAGGGGAAGCGTTGCCCAAACCCTTGTAAACAACACCGGAAACCTCCTCACTAACTGATATGGCATACATCATGTATACTACTAATTTCTGTTCCAGGCAATGACTTTTGATGTATTATCTTGCCAGAACATGTAATTGTGAAAAGGTATCTAATGGTGAATCCTGCACCGAGAGATTCTCTTTCTCCATTTAGTTTAGAGAAAATCTCAGATAGTTGTGAATTATGCAGGCTATATTGATATTTTTAATGAATTACAAAATCTATATTTTCTTTAACCGATAGGAAGCAAGGTCATTTCAGTGCTATAAATAAGCATATTATTGTTACGCATTAGTTAGGGGTTTCAGGAGGAAAAGTTTAATAATTGCTTTGAAATTAAGGTGGTTTCTAGTCAATGCGTGGGCAGCCATGCTTATGCATGGTGCTTTTAGTGTGAGTGACACTGCAAATCACAATTCCATTTATATCCAATGTGAACTATGTGAGTGACACTGCAGATCACAATTCCATTTAGATCCAATGTAAACTATCTCTCACCCATCATACAATTAGTAGAGATATTGATGTTAACAACCATCCATTTCTTAAGCCTAGATGAGTATACTTGTAGTATTTACTTCAGCAAGATACAACATTTTTTCTGAGTGCAAATACAAATGGCTATTTTTCTATAATGACATTATACAAAATATATTCTTGACAGGCCTTAGAAAAGAAATATGAGGGCAAGACTGGACTCCCAAGCCCTGAAAGGATTGCAACACGCAAAACAAAGAAGGTTGCTGCTGGTTTTGGGAAATCATGATTGCAGATATAGGCTTCTTCAGATGCATCAGGTATGTAAAAAAGAAATATGAATTAAATTTTTTTTTTTGGTCCATTTTTTTAGAGATTTCCCTTTTATTATTATTATTGTTTTTAATATGTTTTTTGCAGAACTGATAAAAGTTAGGCTGATGCTGCACATATTATGTCTCAGAATTTGCTGTGCAGAAGCTCAGGCTGAACACATAAACATATATGGCGGGTGGACTGGATGGTTCATTTTGCAAATTACTAAGAAAAGAAATTTAAATAATTGCATGTAGCTTGTTTAGTTGGTATCTGTAATCACTAATGAGAGCTTATGTAGGGATATCCCATTTGTCCATGCATACACTTTCCTTTAAAAAAAAAAACTTCTGTTTTTCCCCCCCTCTTTTCCTTCTTTTTGAACTCTGATTCTGACAATTTTTTTTTTCATTTGCTGTTTGGGCAGTGGGGTAGGTGCTATGGTTCACAATGGGATGTTATGTATAAACTTATAGCTAGATTAGAAAATAACACTGTTGTATAATATATTCTTCTGAAACAGAAATTCAGTAATCAATGCAATGCCTACAAGGCTAGAATAAAGATCCAAACTTTTGTAGTTGTATAAATTATATCATTCCTAGCTACATATATAGTTACCCAGGCTGAGCTCAGCAATTAACTATTGCCTTATTTGATTTGCCTGTCCGCAAGCAGTTAACTGGAGGGACAGTTACACTTTTCAGATCTCCATATGTGTTCCAACAGAAAGGTTGGCTTTCTTCTCCAACTGATTTAAGCTCTATAGTATCTAGTGATACACCAGTGCATGGCAAGTTGTCACTGCATGCAAAGTGTAGAGGATTTCTTGTGTATGTCCCTTTTATGTTCACATAATTTATGTTTGACACAGCCACTGCTGAAGATTCATTTCGGCATTTGCTACCGTCACAGTAAAATTGGTCGATCATTATTGGAGTTTCAACTCCAGAAACTTGAATGTTTGAGAATGTGACTCCTTGTACTGAACCAAAGCCTCCCTGCACTAGGTAAAGAAAAAGGATATTAGATGTTTAGTCTGGCAGGGGAAGTTCATATATTTATGCGATATTGAACTTTATATATTTTTAGAGGAGAACATTATTTGGATAAATATAGATGTTCTCATATTCATGCCTGCCATGTCTTGATCCTGACACCAGTTAGTGTGTTCTGCATTGAAATGTCGCGAACAGTGACATTTGAAACGCAGGCTTTGGTGTCATCTTTTCCGAGCCCTCCGATGCTAATGCCATGTCCAGGTCCACAGTTTAAATTATGTATGTACACATTTGAGCATCCAGTTTGAATAGATACACAGTCATCCCCTGATAAAGATAGTAGGGCATGAAATTAATGACTTTGTCTGATTCTGATGTATGTATATATCCTAGGTTTGTTTGTTAATTTCAGTAGTAACTAGTTACAAATTTAATGCAGCATCCTAGTCAGTGCAATTGTGAATATGATACATGATTCATTATGGATTAACAAATTGTTTTCTAGTTTAATTTCTGGAATTACCGCAGGCAAGATCACTGCCATAAATGAGCACATCTCTGGAGTTTTGTAGGTGAATTCCATCGGTGTTTGGGCTGTTCCCGGGGGATGAAGCAGTGAAATCAGAAACCTGGACAGTTGTGCAACTGTCAAATTTGAGGTGAGTTTGAGGGCTGTTTTGAATTGTTATGCCAGTAACTGTGACATCAGTACTTCCATAGAATCTTAGAGCCTGCATAGATAGAGCAACTTGAATTCACCATGAACAAAACATTCTTAATCCCAAAACTCAATTCTAAGACTTTGAAAGAAGGCTTTGTGAGAAGGAGGTTACCGTTGGCTTGGTGCCAGGCATTTTTGCGCTAAGCTCACTGGCTACCTGTTAAATATAATTTAAAAAGACAGGGCAGACGGGTTAGTTTTTAGCGGAATTTGAACTGGCAATTACTGTCTAAAATTTGAAATAAGGGAGTGGCTTTGTTGAATCTTTTTTATTTATTTATTTATTTATTTATTTACCTGTGAGTCTGGACTATATGTTGGTAGGTCATTCCACCAGACTGAACCTTGTCCATCAATGATGCCTTTACCTCTGATTTTAATCCCTTTTAATTTTGTGAACTCGATCCATTGTAAAAGCCCTGATCCCCAAGATCCAGCACTAGTAGGAGCTATGATCTTGCCATCCAACTGTGAGACATTGCAAACAAATTTAAGTTCTAGTAATTTACAGCCAAGTTTGTTTGGATCAGGGAATAGGAATGGGATAAAGTTTCAAAATAACATTTCATTTCTTTTAGTTTGCAAGAAATCTAATTGTTTTCTATCAAGTTATACTGAAATACACCTGCTTTTTAGTATAACTTCTAAAATTTATTGTTCTTATTTTGAGTACTGAGAGACAATTTGAACTTAGGTTTATATGCAAATTGAATATATAGTTACTGGTAAACTAAGTCTATTTGCGCTTACTATTAAATTTTACTTAGTCTTTTTAAATATGAATTTGGGATCAGATCTTTTAGATATAGACGTCTATTTTTATTCTTATTTTATTTCTGAACAGAACCAAACAGGTATGGTTTTCATTCTTATTTTCTTTTTCCTTTTGGACTTTAAACGAGAAATTGTGATTTAAAAAGAAAAAATAGAAGAAGAAAAGGATGATAAGACGGAGAGTTATGGAAACTTACCTGAAATACAATGTTTTCTGCACAATTGGGACCTGAAAAAGAAATTGGGTGTACAAGGAAAATAGACCCAGATGGAACCACTATGGTGGATGCCTCTGTTTTGCAAGCATCTGCCCATGCTGCTACAAATGCCTGCCCCACACACAAACACAATACCATTTTAACATTTTAATTTTAACTTTAATAATTCCAGTAACAATAATGAAAATAATTGTCGCAAGTCTTCAAACTATTACTATTAAGGTTTGGTAGTTTTATATGGATGAGAAAGTATTAATTAATTTGGTCCAAGAGAACCATTTCCTGAAATATTATCTTTTTCCCTTATAATCATGGTTTTTCAGACTCAGCTCGATTTTAGGATGAGTGAAAAACTGTGGGTCAAAAGTTCAACCGGATAGGAATTTTAAATAATATTATATTTGTTATTTATATGTTGAAAAGTAAATATAATATAACAAAAAATATTATTTACACTAAGTGTTTAATGATACAATTAATTGAATTTCAAAATTGTATTTCAAGAATCTTCAAACAGAAAGCAAAATAATATTTGTTACATATTGTTGCCCGATTTATAGATGATCCAGATCAATTTGTGGACCGGCTCTCGGTTAAATTGGCTGAGTCAGTGCGGGTTTCACAGTGTAAGTTACAATATCAATATTTTCTTTCTTAAAAAATCATATTTTAGTGTTAACTTAATCTTTCTTATTTTACTATATTGTGGTTGGCTAGCAAAATATTTCTAGTTTAATATTTAATTTCGTTGACTGCTGCTCACATTCACAGTGGGTCCTACTTGCTATTGGCAATTCGCACTGTATTGACTTGACTGATTACACTCATAACCCCAATTAGTAATTAGCACTTATCAATGTAGGGAAGCCATGCTTTGTATACATTTTCTAACTGCATCCAAACCCTTTCCATTTTCTAGGATTAGTTTTTCATTGAGCACAGATATTTTTTTAATGATGCAATTAATTAGATCATATAGAATTTACATTTTATAATTTTAAACCATGGTGCATTATATTATACACTTTAATGCTATATATATAATTTGAAATTAACGTTAAACCTCTTATATTATGCAAACTAACAGGAAAAACAATGAAAGCTTCATTAAATAATTACCTACCTTTGTATCATCACTATGCCCATCACCTTTAGCACCATAGTGAAGGACATTAAAGGTAGCAGAAGTAGAGCTCTCTCCTTGCTGTACTGCCATAGTTTCCATTAACTTTGACAAGCTCCTGCCATGGTGATGGCCAAAACCACCATAACCTTTTTCTTTCTTCAAAACCACGGAAGTTGCCGCAGCAACGTTTCTTGGGCCCCAATACTTGCCATGTAGTCTTGCATGGCAAGGTTCAAATCTTGATGAGCAAAGAAATAAGACAATGAGAATGATGATCAGTGAAAGGTTTTCAAGATTAAAACGACCCATTTTGATCATTTGAAAAATAAAATATGGCTATAATGGAGGAGGAGGAGAAGAAGAAGAGAGTGGAATTTATGTGTCAACATAGAGATTGGTGGGCTATTTATAGGGAGTAGTATTAGTATAATAAGCTCATAGGCATATCATATATGTTCTTCACAGTTTTGACAATGATGGATTCTTCAATTTTCTCTTATTTTTGTCCATTTGTTTTGCATGTTTAATTTTATGTATAGTATATTATATATGGTTATTCTATCCCTTAATTCTTCTGTTGATTCACATTAGTTACCTGCATGACTTGCTTAAGTTTATTGTTAGGAAATCTGAAAATAATTATCTTCCTAAAATATCCCTCATCACTGCAAACGTAACAAACAAAACACAACACATAACTAAAATATTGTAATTAAATTATATTGTAAGACAATATAATTAAAGAGTAAAATATTATACATTTAGAACTCGTTAGAGTTTGAGTTTTTTTAAAGTATTTTTTAACAAAATTTTTTATATTTTTTTAAAATTACTTTTTAAATAAAAACAGATAAATTGATTTTTTTTTTTAAAAAATTTATAAAAAAAAATAAAAATCAAAAAATTAAATTAAAAAATTTTAAAAAATACTTTTTTAATTCTCTAATAGCAGTCTCAAACGTTTAATCGGAGCAAGGCATGTCTTGGAATGATTTTTGTCGTTTTACATGAAATTGTGATTTGACCAAAATCCAAAATTAAATATGCAACGATGTGGGGTTAATGGTACTAGGCATGGAGTTGACTCGATATACTGTGTCTCCTGGTGATAAGGTCAAAACAAAAAAATTAGAGAGTTATTTAGCATGAAGAATTAAATTGTATTTTTGAAAAATGTTTGTTTAATATTTTTTTGAAAATTTTTTATAATTAAAGTTTTTGATATTTTCAGTATAATATATATATTTTTTTAATAACTCAATCGTGATTCCAAATAAATCCTTCATTAAAAATGTATTTGAAAATAATTATATGTGCATTAAAAAAAAAAATAAGTGGCAAGATCAATCAATTAATTAGCAGCTAAACTACTAAACTAACTTGTGATTAAAGATAGTCAAGCTGGGATTATATTTTTCAAGTTCTTAATAACCCTTCTAGATAAAAAATTTAAAATTAAATTAGCATGATTAGTAGTCAACAAAAGAACTTTGAAAAACATTTTTTTGATGAAAATAATTAAAAAAAAAAAACATTTCCATTCAGAAATGTATCCTTAAACTTCAATGCAAAGAAACTATTAAATTAAATATTTTAACACACGCAAGAATTTCCATCTCAAATTTAAAATTTTAACAAAATTACACATAAATGTATATAATGTATATAGTTTTAAAATTTTGTCTGGTCTTAGAATCGATAAGCGCAAAAAGTCACGGATCAAGAAGTTCTACCAGAATCGAATTAGGATTGAACTGAAAATAATTTAATTAATTATATATATTTACTAGGCGAGTAATATTATTAATTTTTTTATTTTCTAGATCAAGTGGTCAGTGATTTGAAATTGTTTCATAACTTGTATAAAAAAAAAAAAAAATTCAACACTCAAAACCAGTTTGAGTCAGTAGATTAAACCGATTTTTGATCTGATTCTTAGTTAAATTAATTAATTGAACCGGCCGGACTGACATGGTTCTAACTACAAAGATTTAAACAATTTGAAGCAAATAATAATATTGATAATTCCTATTAAAATAAGATAATCTAAGTAGGTGTCATACCTTGCGTCACTGTGAAGTAACCCCAGCTCAGCTTATAACTCATGATAAAAAATAAAAGTACAACCTTATGAAAAATACAAACTGCCCTTTGTATTCCATATTCCATATCATCATATACACAAGTGGGACAGACAGTCACATGCCCTTTGATCCAAAATGAAATAATTTTGTTTTTCATCAAAAACTTTTTTTAAAATGAGTTGTGAAAATAAGCTTTCATTGTTAGTATTGTGAGATATCATAATGTTATCAGTTAAATGATATAGTTAATAAGAGTTTGTTTAATTCTTGTAATTAATTAATTCTTCAAAAAAAATTTCTTGTAATTTATTATTAGCGGTCAACTATAAATTTTAACTTTCATTACTATTGATATGGTGTTGTAATTTTGAGTTGTTGATTGGTTAAGTTTTTAACATGTTGCTCAATAATTGAAAATTAGTGTTTAATATTTAAATTTTTATCGAATAATATTATTAAATCCAACACTTTTATCTTAACTTATTAATCCAACTAATATGATATTATTATAGTGAAAAATATTTTATACAACACATTTAGAAAAAAATATGGCAAATAAAATGATACTACATCAGTTAAGTTAAAAAGTTAGTATAAAAGTGTTGGGTCTATAATATTTTTGTTAGAGTTAAAAGATCTAATATTGAAAAATAACAAAAAATATAAAGACTTAATATAATATTTGAGTCTCACCGCCTTATAGTTTAAATTTTTGGATTGGATTTGAGGTTTCTCACATGGTATTTGAGTTAGCTCTATACTCCAATATGTACTCTTCTGTCACAGTTGCAGTCATGTGTCAATAAGACTTAATACATGTGCATTTATTAATTTGATTCTATTTTAGCTTAAATTTTTAGGTTGGATTTGAGGTTTTCCACAATTTTCCATTTTTAAAGGTGAGTATTTGGTTTAGCTATTCAGAGTTTATTTTTAACCATAATAAGTAAACCAATCTGTTTGGCTAAAAAAAATTAAAAAATAAAAATAGCATAGATAACTATTTTTGAAAATTATAAAATTATAATTGAAATGTCACAATATGCAAATAGCTATCACATGCATAAAATTATAACTAAAATGTCACAATATGTGTCAATTCAAATAAACCCTAATAGGGTGGCTGAAAGGCTATAACATATTGTTTTAGGGTTTTAGCCCACAATGTAATGTTTCAATTAAGCATTAATTTAAAGCCATGAAAAGCGGCTACAGACAAGGCAAAAATCATTGAATTTAAGTTTAAAAATACAAATTAAAATTAATTAGTGATATGACAGATTAGATGGAACCAACATTTCATTCTCAGCTTGAAAATGACAGTTACATGTGCATTTTCTGTTGTTAATTTAATTAAATTCTATAACTTGTAATTAGTGATAAAAGGAAGACCGTTAAGTCAGTTAAATCCCAGATATCATGCCTTGGCTTTAGGGATTTTGCCTAGCTGCTACACATTACACTTCAAAACAAGTTTTTCTATTTCAATACCTTTAAACCCTGATTTATAAGTGTGATTCTAATCAATAAAAGATAATTTCTAAATACACAAATTGAATGCAAGAGATGGCCAAAATTTGATATCAATTGACGCGTAAACTGATTCAAAAATATTCATGATTGACTAAATAAAAAACATATATGAAATTCAAAATTTAATATTGATTGATGCATAAACTTAGTAATAATTTATGTGTAAAATGAAGACATCGATATTTATCTTGGCATTGTCATAAGACTTTTTTTTTAACCTCAATCCATAGACAACTGGTCATGAAATCCCAAAATCAGTCATGTCTAGCACCATTTTCATTCCTACTTCTCTTTTTCTTGTTTTAGACCATCTTAGGTGTGTTTATTTTCTTCCCTCTCATTGGAATAACAATTATTTTTTACATAATCCAGTCTCTAAGTCTATATTCATCTTCCCATCCCTTTCCAATAGGAAAGTTTTAGCTGCAAGAATTTCAGAGGGTTGGCGATATAATATAAGCCCCCTGATTGAATAGGATTCAAGTCTTCAAGAGTGTGAAAGTCTTAAGAGCATATGGTGGAAACTTTCCATTTCCTCCTATATATTAATTTATACTTGTTAGATTTAATTAAGTATTAGTGTTTTTATTACTATCAATTGTATGAATCTTCTACTATTTATTGAATTGATAATCTAATAATTAAGTCTGTTTTTATAATGTAAGAGATTACAAAATTTTAATTTTTATAATTTTTTCCCTTCTTACATAATATTTGGTTCCATTCCACGTCCAATATATAATATTTATAGATATAAATCTTGTTATTATTATAAATAACTAAAATTAAATAAAATAAAGAGTAAATTATTATTTAGTCTTTCAGATTTGGACTTAATTAACTAATTTGTCTATACTTTTTAAGAAACTAACTAATTAATCTTTTAATTTTAATTTCGTTAAACTATTTAGTCATTTTATCCAATTTTTATATTTTTCTATTAAATTTTATATAAAATGACTAAAATGCTCTTCTATATATAATAATTATATTTTCATTTTCATTTTTATCTTTTAAAAATAAAAAATAAAAAATTCAAATAAATAAAAGTAAATAATATGTATGTATTTTTATAGTAATTATAATTAATATCATCAAATTATAAAATTATTTATTATTATATAATTATTATATATAATAAAAAATAAAAAATATTTATAGTAATAAAATTAAATAATAATTAAATGATTATTATATAATTATTATTTAATTTTATTAATTTCAATTTTTTATTTATATTTTTATTATATACAATGGTATTTTAGTTATTTTTCATAAATTTAACAAAAAAATATAAAAATTAGATAAAAAAATTGAATAATCTGAAAAAATCAAAACTGATAAACTAATTAATTAATTTCAAAAAAAATAGAAATAAATTAATTAATTAAGTCAAACTTGAAGGATTAATTATATAGCAATTTGCCTAAAATAAAAATGTTACTTATTGAAGCCGCAATATATGAAAATAGAATCATCCAAAAAATGTCAATTATTACAATAATTCTGTCATGTTATTGGACACTATGCTTACACGTGAGGATAGGTTAAAAGAAGAAAATTTAAGCTGAGAAAACAACAAAAATACAATATCTCTAAAATTAATTTTTTATAGAAAAAAAAAAATAATAGTGAGATCAGCCATAGAAATTGCGTATATCATCCATCAATTATTCTAGGGTTTGCAGGTTTGTAGCAAATTCAATGTTCCTTACAGTTATGCTGCCTTTTGCTTCTAAGCTTCTATGGCTCCTGTTGAGCATGTGAGTTTGAATTTTTAACTCAGCAGTCACGCTGTATCCTCATCAAAGATTTTTAATTGCGTGTTTAATGCTAAAAATAATCCATTTTTAATTACAATGTAACATCATGTAAACAAATTAAAATTATGAAAATTGTAGTTTGCTCTACAATAATTGTTGGATATTCCGGACGTTCATAACGAGAAATTCAATCTATAATCTTTTAGATAACTGCCAAAAAGTAGTTATAAAAAAGGTGAATAACGTCTTATGAGCAAGAAGTTATTTGCACGTTAACAACAAGGTATTTTATATGATTACTTTGTTTCAAAATAAAATAATTTATTTTGTTTAAAAAAAATAGATTTTTTATGAAAAATTATAATTTTATTTATATTTTTTCACAAAGTAAATTATTTTTTTGCAATTCTATTTAATTGCGAAAAAAGTTTTAATTTTACGAAATTATAATTTATTTTATATAGGTTAATAATTTTAAGAAAAAAATAATTTTATAATTACAAAAAAGGTATTTTAAAAAAAAATCCCAATTTTCATATAAATGGCATCATATAAACAAATACTTAGATTATTTTATTTTAAAATAAAGTATAAAATTTTATTTTTTTATAACCAACAAAATAGTAATAAATTATAAATATAATTAAAATATTTAAAATATTGTAATTAAATTAATCTACTATTATATTTTACTAATTAAAAATGAAAAATATTATAATGATTGAGCTAATATTTTAAATTTATATATCTATGAACTTTATAAAAAAAAGTTTAACTTATGAAAAAATATAAAAAATTATGATTTTTTATAAGAGAGCTATTTTTTCATAATTACAAAATTATTTCTTTTTATAAAATTATTGTTTTGCAAAAAAATGAGTCAATATTTTCATAAAATTAAAATTTTTTTGCAATTAAGAAAAATTACGAAATAATAGCTTAATTGACAAAAAAATATAAATAAAATTATGACTTTTCATAAAAAAAATTATTTTTTTCGCAAACAAAATAAATTACTTTATTTTTAAATAAAATAACCATAAAAAATTCCTTAACAACAAATAGAAAAAACAATGTGTTGTATGTGAAGAAAGAAAAGGACATAAAAAAGAAAAAAATGCAGAACAAACAACACAGATATACAAAGAAAATCTCTTTGCAATTAAAGAAAAATCTTAGGTTGTGAAGTTTCCGTTTGTGAATCTCTGCTGATTGATAATTTAGTCTGTAAAATCGATTCGCTTCCACAAATGAGAAATTCGCGGGTTTTATTTTCTCCTTCTTTCAATAATCAGAATATGGAAATTTTGACAAAATGAAAGCATATGTCCACAAGAAATCCAAATTAGTCAGTCAAAAGCTAATCTTCATTCAAAAGCTATATACACAAATACACACACATTTATATTAATTATACTTAATTAATTAATTACTTGATTATTTCTGGATTAGATATGTGAATAATTAAATAATAAAATTTTTATTTAGTAAATGTAAGCTAATCTCCAATGTGTTTCCAAAATCACTTATTCTCACAGAAACTTTAGTATTAATTATAATAATTTTGTTTTTCTTTTCTCTTATTATAATCAATGTGACCTTTTAAAAATAATAATATCATATCTAAATCACCGTTTAATTTTAATAATCTTTCAATGGCCTCGTGTTATTAATCAAATTTAATTTAATTTTTGACATAAGGAATTTATTTTTATTTAATTTTTTAATAAATCTTTTACTTTCAATGTGATAATTTTTTTTTTTTTTTTTACATTCAGAAGGCCTAATAAACTAAGATAATATTATAGGCTACACAACAAGGATAGCCTATCTATTTTAATATTTCTCACTAAATTTGATTTGAAATATCTGAATCTGAAACTTTTCATTTACCACTCTTTAAAAAGGACAAGAGGACCAATCAGACAACACATAGTTGGCTCAATGTGATATAGTTGTTTTTTTTTTACTTGAAAACTATTTTAATTTGACAAATTAGTTTATGAAACATAACATGTGAATGCAATAAAATAATTAATAAAAATAAATTAATTAGTCATTATCTCAAATGTTTGAACTTTTTTTATTTAAGTGGCATAGACGACAATGCAAAGAATTTTCTTCCCTTCACAGCTGTTTTGTTGAGAAAGAATAAGACGAGTCAATATTGCTTAAAACATAATTATGTATGCCATCATGTAAAGTACTAAGTTTTACTTATATTCACATTTAATGACATGCACAATAAAAAAATGGTATGGATATTTTTTTATTGAAAAAAATATGCATGTAAATTATATTGACACTGTTTGAAATAAATTATGTGCAATAATTTAATTCATTTAAATTTTATAATTATAATTTACATGCCTAAAATAAATTTTAAACTAACAGAAAGTGAAAAAAAAGTGTAATTAATAGAAAAATTCTATATTTATTCTTATAAAAAAAGAGTGATATTTAATTTAATGAAAAAAATTTTAATTTTTAACAGTGGAATTCATTAAATGAATTGAATTTTTACAAAATCCTTCTATTTAGGTATGATATCATTATTTTGAAAATTATTTTTTTTTACTGCAAAAATTTAATTGTATTTAGGTATATTCTTCCAAACATAAAAACTGATAGACTTGAATTCAATTGATTTTAATTCTTGTAAAATTTTTAGTTAAATGTTCTTCATTTATGGATTTTTCAAGAATTTCCTCATTGTTTTTTTTGGTTATAAAAGTATTTTTCTTTTTCTTTTACTAAACCATTTGATAACTTTATCAGTGCAACATTTCCCTGATCTCCGTTTGCTCAACACTTGTTAGAATATTCTGCACTAAATGATAGCTAGACAGCAACCATCCACTATTCTTGAAAAATCAAGAGGGGAATGAAATATTAATATTTTTGCAAAAATGTATAAACCATCAAAACTTTAAAGAAAAACTTATATTTTAAAGTACCGATCTCTTAAATTATTATTCTTTTCGTCCTAAAAAAATTGTCACTTTATTTTCTCATACAGTTTAAGAAAACATCATTAATTACTTGTCAATTCATAAATTTTATTATATTTTTTCACTTGAACAATGCCACACAACTCAACACTTTTATTCCAACTGATATGACATCATTATATTGGAAAAAATTTTATACAATGCACTTTTGAGAAATAAATATAGTAAATAAAATAATGATACATCAGTTGGGATAGTAAGTTGGGACAAAAGTATTGGGTTATAAAATATTTTTCTTTCCACTTATATTCTTTTATATACTCATTTATTAATACATTTATTATTAATTTTGAAAATATACACCTTTTAATTAATAAGAATAAAATAAATAAATATCTATAACTATTTTTATAGTGGGCAAATATTTTGGGACATCCTAAAAAAGAATAATAGACAATCTTTTTGAAACGAACGGAGTATGTATTAAGCAATTAAGTCCATTATTAATACATTAGCAATTATTAATTAGGTAATATACTCAGACATTACCTGTTAAAATAATAATTAAGCCGAACGTCAATTAAGCTTTTAATGCATTTAAGATGCAAATATTTGTAGACCTTTAATTTTACATCTCATTATTTGGAGCTTGACATCTGTTAAATTTAGTGTATAACGCAAAACCTGTATGGCGATCTCTTTAAAAATGGACTTGTAGTAACTTTAGTATGAAAATACTTAATTTTTTAAACACTGATACTTTTCCTACTCTGATCTAACCTTCAATATCAAACAGTATTTTTTTGAAACTGATTGGATTTTCTCCCTAACTGACTGTTAAAATGTTCTAAAATTAATTTTGAACCTATTGACACTGACCAATAATTTTTCTGAGCTTTATAAATCCTGAAAATTGATCCAGAAGTTTCAAAATCTGACCAAGCGAAAAAGTAAAATTCTAGCCAGCACAACTACCAAGGAGCAGGCTGTGCCGGAGCCAATTTCGGGGGCTCTAGCGGCACGCCGCCCCAGTCACTAGCGGGGCCTCTAGTGGCGCGGGCCCCATTGCCTGGCTGTAGTCCCCAAAATACCTCCCAATATAATTTTTCAGCTTTTTTCAGTTCTACCCTTTTGGTCTTTTCACTTTTTCACTTTCTAAACTATCCTCACCCACTTTTCCTATAAATACTCTCCTCCACTTCTCATTTTTCTATACCTCTTGAATTAGTATTGATTATTATTTACTAATTCTTCTCTTATTCTCCCTCTAATCACTCTCTAATTAATTAATTAATTAATCTTTTTAATTAATTAATTTTCTCACCCTAACCAAGTCAATTAATCTTTTTAATTAATTAATTAATCACTTTTTTTTCTAAAATCAAATTAATCTTTTTTTTTAATTCACCTCTCATCCAAATTAATTAATTAATCTTTTTAATTAATTAATCCATCTATCCATCCATCAATTTCATCACATTAATTAGTTAATTAATCATTTTAATTAATTAATTAATCCCTCAAATCAGCCCAATCATCCTGTCCTGATAAAACAGAATTTCAGTCCGGTAAAACTTTTTGTCCACCAAAAACAAATATATCAGCCTTTTTCCTCATTCTCAACACACCTAAAATAAAAATCAATCTGATCAACTCCTAAACTCCCTCAACTTAATCGTGCAATGAACTACATGGGTTTTGGTCATAATTCAACGGAGTACGTATGCATGTTTGGAATCTAAATCCAAATCCTAGTCAATTTCCTTTCCCCTTTTTAATTAATGCAATTTGTGAATATTTACTTTAATTATTTTACTAATTCTCCATACACCATGCATTCATGTTATGCCATATTTATGCATTTTATTTATTATCATCTTATAAATATCATTCATAAAATCAATTTTTCCAAAGTCAAATTAATTTTAAGAGCCAAATTCAGATTATTTAAAACTAAAAACCTAATCCCTGAACTCAACATGGTTCGAGATTAGTGATTTTATCCTTAGGTAATTAATTAAAAATTAATGAATTGGTGTCAATTGGATTTTTCCTTAATTTTTCTATTTAAAAATAAATTAGGGTGGTGACTTTCAAAAATCATTTTTCAAAATCAACCTAATCCGAACCTGAGAGTTTTATTGTGAGTCTAAACCCAAATAAGCATCCCAGTTCCCTCTAGCGGGTCGGGCCGGTGCTCAGGCGAGACCTCACAATATCATATGAATTTTGGATTGTAATACAATTTTGCACTTTTCTTGCTCATTTTGTGCATTCTTTTGCATATTATCACACATATGCGTCAAAGTAATTGTTAATAAAAATTTTAGATAATAGGCTTTCCCTCAGAAAATTACATCAAATACAACTTTTAATCATAGAGTAGACAGTAGATAGGGATGGCAATGGAGTGGAGAATCCCCGTACAGGGTGAGGATTTCCCGATTTCTCTCCTATGAGAATAGGAATGGGGGAAATTCTTTCCCAATTAATGGAGACGAGGCAAGGATGGGGAGTGTATTCTCCATCCCGTGGGGATCCCCATCCCCGTTTTCGTAAGACCTCGATAATATTATTACATAATTACCACTAATATAATTAGTAATAACTTATATGATTACCCCATGATATAATTAGTAATTATTAAAAGAAATTTATTTAAGTATTCTCATATTTATGTATGGTGAATTTTTAATATTTTACTAAAAAAATTGCAGAACATTTTTAATGTATTAAGGATATTTACATTTTAATTTTATTTAGTTGATGTTTTGTGGGTTTGAATCTATTAATATTTTTTAAATATATTTATATTTATTTTTTTGTTATTATTTATGAATTATATAAATATATATAAATTTAGTAAGACAAAATTCAAATGGGAATGGGAATTCCTCGCTAAGGTGGGGATGGGGATGGGGATGGAGGATGGTTCCTCCGCTCTGTCCCATTGCCATCTCTAACAGTAGATTACACAATAGGAAAACTTTCTTCTTTAATATCTTTCACTAAATTAATGATAACTATTTGTGATTTGAAATACTCAAATATAAAACTTTCAATTTTTCAATACTTTAACAGTCCATTTAGTACATATAATTGTTTAAATAATTTATAGTATTAATAAATAATAGTACGTTTGATATATATAATTCAGGTTGGTTTAATAATCCTAAAGGTTTAGCTAACTCATGGGATCAGTGTTATTTAATACCTAACCTCTCATATCTTTAGTAATTTCTATTCGATAGGATTACTAATTCAATTATTTATGATATTTTATTTCTTAAAATAACCTCGCATTTTATTTCATTTACTAATTTATCCTATCAAGTATAGGATTACAAAGTAGGATTACTTAATACTAAAAATTAAATTTTTTGTACTAAATAAAGTTTAAAATAAATAATCCTATAGTTTAACTAAGCCAATGATTCAAACTAATCTTAAGAATTATGAATTTGCATACCAAACGGACTGTAAATAAGATGAGAAGATCAACCAAGTTACATCTGATTGGTTACTTATAATATACTTTTAATATATTTATGATATATTTTTAAAATCGGAGTATTTTTAAAATATAAAATTTAATAAATTATATTTTTAAAAAAGAAAAATAATGGAAGACATATATGAATATGTATATATTGAGTGATTGTGTCAAAACCCCTAAGTTTTAATGGGTTTCAAAGGCTATATATACAATGTACATATTTGCCTCTCATCATTGATAAAAATTGTAGGCCCCTTGGGCTAACAATTTACTGTGGTATGGGCTTATAAAAATGCAAAAAAATAAAAAATAAAAAATAAAAAAAAATCATATGGGCTGAGCTCAGGCCGAAAATCATATGGGCAGACAATGGGTTTACATACAGAACGGGTGTGCAAGAAGTTGGTTGGATTGGTTCGGTGAAGAGTTTTCATTAACTGATAATTTGAAATAAAATATTAATTAAACTAAATAGATTAAAATAATTATAAAATTAAGTTTAACCGAATCAAAATATTAAATTTCTAATAAATGTATTAAATTATATTTTTTCAATTAGTTTGAAAATAAATGAATACTATAAAATATTGATTTATTTATATAATAAAATATAAAAATTAATTTAATCATGACATGAAATAAGAAATTAAAAATATCAGTTATCTTTTTATGAAAGTTGTTTCAAATATAAGAGCTCTTAATTTATTTATATAAAAAATAAAAATATCAGTCAATTTAATTAATTCGGATAAATGAAATTTTTAACCGAATTAAAAATTAAAAATTAAAAATTTTATTTCTTAATTAAATCAAATCCATTAATTTATTTAACCAAACCAATTTAACTAAATTACATTGATTTAGTTGAATTTTTCAAATTTTTACCGATTAATGTTGACACCCAGATATGCACCAAACAAAACTGATCTCACATGTGCCCAACTGATCTAAACCAACAAGATTCTCGCTAGCCATCAAAAGATTTTGGTCAATTTTATATTTGAAAGGTTATGATAAAATTTTTTAAAGATTTTAATTGAATTTTAAGATAGAATTTTTTAATTTTAAAATTAGTTGCAAACAAATTAATTAGTAAAAATTTGTGAAATTTATTTTGATTTTCATATTTTTTTTAAATTTTGTATTTGAAATATTAAAAAATATTTATTTCAATTATATAATTTTGGAATTGAATATAAGTACATCTTCAATGATACCTTTAATTTAAAGATTATCCTAATTAATTAGCTTTTAGATATGAAGAGTGCCAATTTTTTTTTTAAATCCAATAAATTCTTTAAACTTTAATTTTAATTTCGCTTTTTTCATAAAGTATGAATGATTGTAATTTTTCCCCTCAATTTCATTTTATAACGTTTTTCTCTTCATATTTCACGATAAAATTGATCAATAGATTGTATAAGAAGTTATAAAATTTATAATATATAATGAAATTAACTCTCTAAATATAAATAGTCAAATTTACTGTATGTTTTAATTTTAAATAATAAAATGTCTTATTTTATTATTTTGTTTCTTTATTGTATAGAGTTTGGATATGTAAAGAGCATATGCTCTAACTAAACTAAATTTCATCAAGATAAATAAATTTTTTAAATAAATTTTATAAAATTAATAAAACAAATATCATGTGCAGAAATACCTTTTTTTTTTTAAATTTAAATTTTTCTCATTCTATCTCTCTCTCCTCCATGCTTTATGTGTCTCCTTCCCCTTTTCTCTCTCTCTTTTCGTACTATACTTTCTCTTTATCCTTTTATTATTTCTCTAACATTTTTCTCATTTTGTTTGTTCTCTTTCAATTATTTTTAGTCCAAACTACTGCTAAATCCGCGAAATTTACCTAAAAAAATAATTATTTGCTTATAATTTGAAAAATAAGCTTTTTAACTCATGAAATTTAATTTCGTTACATTAAGAAGCCGTTTTGTTAATTTTTCATTAAAAATTTGTGAAATATTTAAAATGTTATTTATTTGCAATTAAATTTTTTATTTCTTGACATTTGTCTTATTCATACGCTCTCATCTCTCTCTCTCTCTCTCTCTCTCTCTCTAAATAAACCTAAACAATCAATCAACAAATAAATTTTTAAATTAATCAAAACTAAATTTACATGTTAAACAAATTAAATTTACAAATTAATTAAACAAGCTTTTATTTTTATCTCATCTAATTCATTGTTAAATTATTTTTGTAAATTATTATTTTTTATTTATAAGGCTTGTTGCATAACATAAACCTTAACCAATCATTAAATCAACTAAGTCGATTATCAAGTACTCATTATATTATGAAAAAGGTGACCATTAAAAAGGTAAATTTTGTTCATAAATAAATGGTCATTTAGCAACCTAATAAAAAAATAAAAAAATATCTAATTTACCCTTCAATTTTTCAAGTATTAGAGATATTTCTCAAATTTATACTGCAATTAATAAAGTATCTTTTTGACAACTCATAACAAAATTATTATTAATTTAAAATTTGTGATTTTTATTTATTGGCTACTTTTTTTAAGAATTGAGAGAGTATATGAACAATATTATGTGTGTAATTTTTTCCCTATTCATGACTTAGTTTTATTATTGTTTTTAGTTTTATTATTGTTGTTTCTTTTATCAGTTCAGAGCTCAAGATTAGTTGGGAACCAAAATCAAAATGACAAATTAACCACTTATATCAGATTTCTAATCTTTTACAGTTATTATCTTTTACTATTAATCTTTGTCTTTATTATTATTATTATTATTATTATTATTATCTTTTACTAATCTTTTCATCCAATATGTGTATCCTCCATCCATTTCAGTTGAAGTTATCAATTTTCATGAGCAGTACTTCTAAAGCATGAGCAGTACTTCCCTACCATGCCCTTTCTCCTTCTAAAGCATTCCGATTCACCACTATAGACTTCAAAACGTCATCAACACCACCTTTATCACCAAAATCAAAATCAACAGTAAGCCTAGCCACCATCACCACATCTCTGATCTTTAAAACCAACCATTAACACGCAATAAATATTTGGGATGAGCAAAAACAGTCCATGCCATTAGCGACCAGTAAAACCAAACTGAAATTAAAAATCGAACTAATTAATTTGATTTGATTTTTTATTATAACGGTTTGATATATATTTTGCTAAATCAAATTAAATTTTGATTCGGTTCGTTTATAACAAAAAAAAATTTAGTTATAACCGAACCGACTGAAGTATGTGTGTATGTGTGTATATATATATACTCTATTATCATAATTATAAGAAATTGAGATTTTATTTATTAAAATGAATTAGTATTAATTTTTTTTTTGCTTGTATTTTATGCTTCATTATCATTGTCATAGGAAATTGAGTTTTTTCTTGAATAAAATGAATTAGTATTATTTTTTTTTGACTTGTATATATACATATGAGAAATAAATAAACTTGAATGCTATGTTATCATTATTATAGGAAATTGAGCTTTTTCTTGAATAAAATAAATTAGTATTAATTATTTTTTGACTTGTATTTTTATGATTCGTTATTATTATTATAGGAAATTGAGTTTTTTCTTCAATAAATAAATTAGTATTAATTATTTTTTAACTTGTATTTTTATTTTAAGATATATATATATATATATATATATATATATATATATATATATATATATATATATATATATATATATATATATATATATATACACTTTACCTTTTCCATATAAATTAAAACTCATGGCAAATTTCAATTATATTATTATTATATTAATTAATTTTTAGAATAGTTTCATGTGTTAATATGTCTTAATAATATAGAGAAAGTAAAAAGAATGCATAATATATAAAGTACTTAGTACTTCTCATAAACCAACCAATGAACCGAAAATTCGATTTTTTCACTGAAATCAGTTCGGTATGGTTTGAATAAAAAGATATTTTGATTATTTTGATTTTCAATTTGGTTCGATTTTAAATTGAACCGACTGTTTGCTTAGCCCTACATGTCATTGTTATTCAAAGAGAGAGAGTGAGGATCTCACAAATATTATATTTAATCTACAACTCATTGATTTTTTCAGTTAATTTTATGTGGATTATTAAGGTAGGGTAGGGAATATTTTAACAAAAATTGATGTGGATGGTGATGATAGGGGTCTTTTAGATATTAAAAATTATTTTCTTATTTTCTTATTATTTTTTAATTGTTTAATGGAATTTTGAAGAAATTTAGATTGAATAACCAATTATTTTGATGGAATAAAATATTAGGGACTAAATAGTTTATTTCTCAAACTGCATGGATGAAATCACTAATTTTGGTAAATCTCATAGACTAAATAGTATTTTACTCTTATTTTTATTATATTTTATAATTTAAATATTAATTAAAATATAGAATATAATTATTTTTAATTTTATAATTATATTTATTATGTTGAGAGTATTTTAGAAAATAAAAATAATTCAATTAATATAGATTTATTTCAAATTAGTTGTTTATTATTATAAATAATAATGTAAAATTAGTTTATAGAAAAAATATAATAGAATTCTCAATATTTTATAATTATTTGTCATATTTTGAAAAATAAAAATAGTTTAAAATATTTTTAAAGCGCGTTCCTTAATAAAATTTTAATATTTTAAGATTTTATTAGTGCATTAAATATAAAAATTATTTTAAAAATATTTATTAATTATATATAAAATTAATACCACAAATATAATTGATATGTTATTTTTTAAGATTATAAATCACCGTACAATTAGGAAACTAACTTATAAGTTAATATAATATTAAAAATATAATTAAAATGTTATTTTGTGGGATTATAAGCATTGTTTAATTAGGAAAATAATTTATTAATTAATATATTAATATTAATTATATAATAATAATAAAACTTATACATCAGTATAATATTTATGTGTCAAAAATAAATATACATGTCAAATTTTTTTTTATATCTTGATTTTATATATATATATATATATATATATATATATATATATATATATATATATATATATATATATGCTATTTTTAGAATTAGAAATCATTATATGATTAGGAAATTAATTAATTTGTTAATATAATATTAAAATATAATTAAAATGCTATTTTTATAGGATTAGAATAATTATTTAATTAGGAAAGTAATTTATTAATTAATAATTTAATCATCAATAAACATAAAAATTACACATTATTTAATTAGGAAAATAATTTATTAATTAATAATTTAATCATCAATAAACATAAAAATTGCACATCAACATGATATCTGTGTGTTAAAAATAAGTGCACATATGAAAAACTTTTTATGTTTCAGTATTTATATATATAGAATAAAGGTACAAAATATGGAATTTATTTGTTGTATTTGGAATAAAATTTATATTTTAAGTTGTATTTTTTTAAATATGAAAATTCATTTATAAATGAATTCTATTTGGAATTCATTTATAAAAGAATTTCACATTTGGAATTTATTTGTTCAAAATGGGACATATTTATTTTTAGTGTAATTAAATACCATAATATTTTGAGATATTTTTTACAAATTTACACATTGATTACATTTAATACGTGAAATAAAATTATTAAAATTTTTTATTCTTAATTATACAAAATCAATTATATTAGAGTCAAATTGATAAAATTTGTAAATGAATCCAACAATAATAAGCTATTCATTTAAAATAAATTCCATATTTAATACTAGTGTATAACGTACCAAATATGATAATTTATTTAAATAATAATTCTAAATATGGAATTTATTTTTAAATCAAATAAATTCTATATTTGTTTATTCTAAGTATAATGTTAATTATCATATTATATAAAGAGAGAAATACACACATTTTCAACTTGTTTTCTTTACAGGATAAGAAATTTAAATTTTATTTTCTTTATAAACAAATCCAAATTTTGTACAACTTGAATAAAAAAATATGAAATAAGTGATATATTTTCTCATTAAAAAATAAATGATAAACTCCTAAAAAATTATAAGTTTATTTTTTTTTAAATGAAGACTAAAGGTACTAAAATAACATATATTTTTAATAATTTTATTAAATTTATAAAATTTTTTCTTCAATTTACTAATGAAAAATTCAAATTGAAGAATTTTATGTATTTAAAAAAAAAAAAAAAAAATCAATCAGACTATATTTGATTTTCTATAAATAATTACTTATACTCTAAAATTTTATAAGTTTCAATTTACTGTTGCTTAGTGGTTTGTGCATATTCTCTAATTATGATAATGGACAAAGAAAAGTTGTCATTCTGCTGTATTCACGTGATTGAATAAAAAAATATTAAGGGCGTGTTTGGTTTGGTTATAAATAACCATTTAACACTTCAAAGAATTATTATTGAATGATAATGAAATTATTTATATAATTTTATATTTTTCTTAAAAACATAATAAATAATTCACATTATCTTAATATGAAATTTTTTTGTCATATATATATATATATTCTAAAGATTCTTCAGTTTTGAACATTTTTATTTTTTTTCCATTATTTGCTCAAAATTCGAGATTTATAAACTGTTTTTTTGGAAATAATTTATTAACTAATTTAATTACTACAAACTCCAACATGAATTTTTCATAATTTCCATTTCCTCCATTAATTAAAGTTATGAGTTTTTTCTTTTATAATAAGAAAGTTATGAATTTTGTTAAATATCTTACAAAGGAAAATGCATATATTTTCTTCGACCAAACACGCCCAAAATCCAATGACTTTGATTTATAATTTCTATAGTGTTATCATATCAAAGTGCCAAAAAATAAAAGAAGAAAGAGAAAGAGCACAACTCATACTCTCAGCAGTACAAAATTGTTTTGCTACTCTCCTTATAAACCACTTTATCAGTCAACATTCATTCAATAAGGTGAATCCCACATAAACATGATTTGAAAAATTATATAATAAAAATTAAAATGTTATAATGTATCGATAAAATCTTAAATATCTTAAATTTAAATATCATATGTTAGCAAAATAATTTCAGTTATAATTTATTATTATTTGAAAAATTAAATTTAAATATTGAATTTAAATATCATATGTTAGCATAATAATTTAAGTTATAATTTATTATTATTTGAAAAATTAAATCAGCTATAAATTTTTTGATGCTATAATAATTTAAGTTATAATTTATTATTATTTGAAAAATTAAATCAGCTATAAATTTTTTGATGCCATAATCTAATTTTCTTTACAAAATTTAAAAATATTATTATTACTATTAAAATTAAAATTTGAAATCTTTCATATTTGAAAAAAATATGACACTACTTCGTTTAAATAAATTTAAAATTTTACTATTAAAACATTAAAAACTTAAAAATTTCAAAAATTGATATATCACTATTAAATATAAAATAAATATTAATTAATATTAGAAATAATATTATTTTCTTTATAAATAATTAATTGAAAAAAGAATTCAAAATTCGACTTCTGCTACGCTCAGCAGCGAGCGTGAACCAAAAATTTCCGGTTTTGGCGTTAACTTCTTTTTTCTTTTTAAATTTTTATTTTCCTTCTTTAATCATCCCTAACCTGTAGCTTTTTTCACTATTTGATTCTCGCAGACTCGTACCAAGATTTGGCGACATCTCTATCTCTTTCTCTCTCTCCCTCTATCTCTCTCACACATATTCTCTCGCTTTCACCTACTTCTTCTCTTTCCTGCGTGTAAGCTTGTTTCCTATTGTTTCTTTCCATTTCTTTTGGCCTCCATTTTTGTTTTTCTAAAGTGGGTAGGTCTAATTCTTGGGGCACTCCTGTTTTTCTTTCTTCTTCTTCTTCTTCTTTTTTTTGTTCTCTCTCTCTCTCTTTTTTTTTTCAGGGAGGTGGTACATTACATGTAGGGATTGAAGGGTAGGTTCAGGATCAGAAAACTACTCAGAGAGGTAAAACGTTTATTTATTTTATAGTTTACATGTGTTAAATTTCATTTCTCTTTGTTTTAAATTTATTCTTCTTGTTCTTTGTTAATTTGGGTTCTTTTGCAATTTTCGTAGTATAAGATTTATGGTTTTTTTTTTATTGCTTATGGTGTTTTTTGTTTTAGTAATCTCTAATTCGACCCTAATTTTTCAGGGCTTAATCTAAATAGGAAAATATAAACATATTTTTTTTCTGCAGTTTCGGCTTTTGGCCCCCTCTTTTTTTCTTTTTCTCTTGCTTTTGTAGTGGGGACTATAGGGTCTAGGGTTTTTTCTGTTTTTAAGAATAATTAGGAGTTGTTTATTTCGAAATTGTTCACTTTATGTATTGTTTATTTCGAAATTGTTCAGTTTATCTATGTATTGAATGAGTTATATTGAAACTGTCTAAGTATTTCATCCATCTACTCATAATATTTCTTCATCTGAAGAACTGTTGCTTTAGATTGTATAAATAAAAAATGCATGTGAATGTGAATATATACATATAGAGTCTGGAGGAAAATGGATAGGTTATTATTGACTAGCATTTGTCAAGAATGTGCAAATTCTGGTGAGTTATTGATTTGGTTATGCTTGTATTTGTTAGTTTAGATGTCATAATAACTAATTCAGGTGTTATAGCCTCAGGATTTTTTGCACACCGCCTGTCCTAACTGAATGTCTTTGAATGTCTGATTTAACTAATCTGTTGTTGAAGTTATTTATTTTACTTGTCTGTTTGTGCAGAACATACTGATAATGTGAAAGTATTTTACATTTGGCGTATAAATTCTTGCTATTTTATTACTTTTGCAGATAATTTTTTATTAGTGATTTTCCCAAGAAATGATTGGGGTTTTGAAGGGCTTGTTAGTAGTTGTTGCTAGTCTAGGACTTTAATCATGCCAAAAATCTTAATCTAATGATTGAGGGACCATTGGATGCTATGTTTGTAGTTAGCTTCTTGTTGGATAAGGTATGAGGTGGAAATCAAGTAGAATCTATTGTTACAAAATTCTGTGCTATTTTGAATTCTTATCTCGTGGATTTCATAGTAGGAGCCATTGTTTATGGTTTTTGAAAATATTATTAACAATTAGTCTATGAAAAGCACCGGGCCCTTTATGCACGCTTATAACTTCCTGTTTTTCTTTTTTTTTCTTTTTAAATTTTTTGTTGCTTTGTAATAATTGGCTGCATTTGTTTCTCATTTTGTCCCTCATTTATTTCTTGACCAGCTTGAAATCTTGGGCCAAGCTGTAGCTTGCAAGGAAATGGTACTTCTTTTTTTTCCTGTTCTTCTTTCTGATCCTTTTTTTTTTCCAGTCAATATTCCCCTTTAATCTTTATTCTTCTGCAATTTTTTTTTTTTAATCTTTCTTGCTCCCTGAATTATTTGATCTTTTTGCAATCTAACTCACTGTGGACAGTAAGTAATCATCAATCGAACAAATTTTTATTTTGCATTTCTTAGTTTGTCTTGCCTGTGTGTGCTTAAGAAAAATTTGTGCAGGATGGGGCTTCTTTTTGTGCGGAGGATGACAATGTTGACTGGGATAGTGAAGATGAGCGCGAAATTGAAAGCTTTGGGTTGCCTTCTTCTTCGAGTCTCACACTTCCTAGTGCAGAAGCTACGACAAAACATTGTAGGGTAGGGGATTATCAAAAGGACTTTGTAGGATGGAAAACATTACATTTATCTGTTGATCTTTCTTTATGTGTTTATTGCGTTTAATGAGTGTTCTTAATGGATGAAGTCTTGCAAGATTTAACTAAATGCCTAATTGATTTTTGCTGTTGTACATAATTTTGTTGTTTATTATGTACTTTACGCACTCTAAAAATCTTTTGGCCTCTTTATATTTTTAATTCTAACCTGTAATCAGCTTCGTTTCAAGATGATTTTGTATTATTTATTAATTTTCTGGCCTTCTTATTGTCTGATGCTGCTGGTTAAAAAGTCAATTGTGACCTGCATGGATGGTGTATGGAAAACCAATCAAGCAATAAATGTCTCCACTTCATAGAAAAAGGGTCCAAGCTTAATGTTCTTGCTAGGCAAAACGTAAACGTCATTTTTTTTCACTTTTAACAAATTGTGCTAGGCATGTAATGTTGTGCTTTTTTTTTTTACAATATATTTATTTTTTCTGATTAATCTTTTGCTTTTGCAACTGTATTGTATTCCCTGTACTTTGAGGCATATGCATGCATTTATATTCATTCATTATATGTAGATAAAATGAGATATTCATTTTGTGACTGAGATTTGTTTCTTTTACTCAAGGCAAGCTCATCAGTAGGTTTTTCTGGTTCAAAGATGATAGATCATTTTGTAGGAATGGGGTTTCCTGAAAAAATGGTTGCAGAAGTAATTCAGGAAAATGGTAAAAGATCTTTCTTATTCTATTTGAATTACTTCAATACAAGAAAGCATACATGTACACCCAAGCGCTTATGTTGAAAGCATCATTTATAACCTGGGTTGAGCTAATTATTCAGGAGAGGAAAATGCAGATTTGATACTTGAAGCACTTCTTAAATGCTCGGTGAGTTTGATTCTTTGCTTCTCCAAATTGTTTGTAGTTGAGAATTTAGTTAATTAGGAGATCAAAAGATGGATTTTTGTCACATACTAACGCTTGATTCTATTTCTGTCTCAAGGCAAGATCATCTGCAAGCTCTTCTGGCTCCAAGTTGATTGATCATTTTGTTGGAATGGGGTTTGATGTGGAAATGGTTGCCAAAGCAATTGAGGAAAATGGTAAAGGTTCTTAGTTTACTTAGCTTCTGAGCGACATTTCTCTTGTGGAAAGTTTCATCTATAACCATCTCCTGTTGAATGTCTAGGAGAGGGAAATACGGATACAATTTTGGAAACTCTTCTCGCATACTCGGTTAGATACATCTACCTTTATGCTCCATCTTATTTCTGTACAATCTTCATATTTAGTTTTTCTTGGTATGTTAAGCAACAACAAAGCAATAGCATCAGTAACATCTAAGTGAGTGGAATATAACGTCATCTTTGTACGTAACAAACTAGCAATATTTTTGAAAGGGATCTTTTATTAAGTTTATCTCCAACAAACTCAAATCATGTTGGGGAACTGTTTTGAAAGAGCAGTTAGCTTCACCTTGTGTGTAATTCTGTACCAGAAAACCCAGGGTTTTTTTTTAACAAATTCTTATGGCTGTTTTATCAGTGTATTGAAAATTCTAGGATTTATTTTAACAAATTATTTGTGGCTGCCTTATCAGAATTTTTAAAACAGAGCATTTTTTTTTTATCTTCTCAGTCCTGGAATTGGAACTGTTACATTATATATATATATACTTTTTTTTGATTGTGTGTGTGTGTGTGTGTGTGGGGAGCATATCGCGAGTTTAGATTGTCTGTGTGGTTTGTTAATGTCAAAGACTAGCTAATCATTTGCACTGTATAGTTGTGGTTCTGAAAAAGAATGATGGATGTTGCCTGTTGCTTGGTTAGCTAGATAAGTCGCATGGAGGCTCGAGAAACCTTGCTGATATGGTGCTCAAACTACACATTTTAGGTTCTAGAGGGGCCATCTACATTGTCTAGGTCAGCCATGAACCAAAAAGGACAAAAAGGAAAAAAAAAAAAACATTAGAGTTTACCAAATTACTACTATATCTTCATTGGTTTATTCTCTTCGAGATTATCTCCTCCTATACTTATATTTCTCTCATGCACAAGATTGTCAAAGAGAATCAAAAAAAGAAAGGAATGTAATGTGATCCTTCTTTGGAGATAATGAGCATATGAAAAATGGCATAAACATGAACATTATATGAAATTCTGTCCTTTTCAACTTATCATTGCCTTATTTTTTGTGAGGGGGCTAATCAATGAGCTTTGTGGTTAAGATTAGTCGCATAATGATCATGATTTCAAATTGTCATTCATCATGTTCGGTTATGTTTAATTGCTCTTCATAACTTAGTCAGATGCTGCCTTTCTAGTTTCTATTATAACTATTAAGCATTAACCTTAGCATTTAATGGTCATCCTTTTAATTTTGGCAGGCAATTGAAAAGTCTCCTCAAGAGCAGCCACATGGCGAATCTGATGATTGGTCTTCAGAGTGCAATGGGAGCTTGGATGATTTTTCAGACATGGATAGTTTTGAAAATGAGGTACTAATCTGTTTGGCTGTACTAATTAGTTAGGCAGTTGTTATATGGACATGTAGACATATTCAATAGACTAATGCAACATATTGTAGTCTTGTTTAACATGTTTGAACTCCTAAAGGTGTATGCCCAGACAACTAAAAGCTTAGAATTTCTACTAATACATGCACTTGTGCATTTAGGATATTTTTTCAGATGTCTGATACCATGTGCATGGATTTCTTTCGTGTTGTATGAGAACATGGCATTTTTATTCTTGGAAGTGCATTAACATTTGGTGTTCTAATTTATCCCTGTTTAGGATATTGTGAAATCTGAGCCTGATGAAGGGAACACTTTGCTGTTCTTAGCAAGGATGGGTTACACAGTAGAGGAAGCTTCAATAGCTGTAGAGAGATGTGGTGTGTATTATATCTTGTGGTAATCTTGCAATGGTTTAGAATGTTTCTCTCTGCAGATGTAATGAGTAATTGCTTTGCCTTTGATCTTCTTATCAATTATATTCTTAGTCTTCTGAAGTGGAGTTTTAAAGGGTTTCAGCAAAGGGGGGGTGTGATTATTTCTCAATTATGGATCAAGATGAGATGCTCATTTTTTACCTCTCTGTTCTTTTGTAAGAATCATTGTTTTTCCTTGAAACAAAGCCTGAAGATTATATTATTCACTGGTAGATGTGTTTTCTAATTGATGTGCTATTCTTTGATTGTTTATGGTAGTAATCATAGGAGAATGATACAAGTTAGCCACAGCAGTAATGGAGTTACATAGCAACCGGATGCAACTTGTTTTGGTTGCCAATTGTTGGTCTTGGACTAGAATTTACATGTATGGCTTCTTTTTAGGATATATATATTGCTATAATATATAAAAATTGAATTGGTGTTTGTCATTATTGCTGTGTGTTAGGGGTTAATTTGTGCTAAAATTGATAATGAGTAAACAAAGATTCTCGACGAAGTTAGCCCCTGGTTTAGAGGCTCTTTCATGTTTCCTCTTGCTAGATATTTATTTATGGAAATGATATATAATTTGGTTCAGTGTCTGAATCTTTCAAGGAAAATTGTCCTGCTAAGAAATTTACCACTTGGGATTCAGATCTTTTTTTAAATGCGGGTACTATATTCTGTAATTTACTTCTTGTTGTTTTTCCTTGTTGAGTGCTATGAATGGACACTTAATTTTGGCTCCTTTTTTCTACACCTTTTAACCAATTTAAGTTAAAGTTTCTTTGAGCTGAACTAGCAGTTTTGCCTAAATTAGGAACGTGTGTTCAAGTTCTTACTAGTTACTACTGCAATTACTTTTAGTGCTATCAACCGTGCCATATTATGCTTTTTCCCGTTTGATAGGAGGTGAAGGATCAAAGAGAGGAACTCGCTGTATTTTGCGATGAACTGTTATCATTTTGTCCCCAGCATTTGGTTCTCTTAAATGACTGATGCAGTGCTTCCATCAAGGCACAAAGGATGGTTGTGTTGATACTGCTGTACAATGCACTAGCATTTACTTCTGATTACTTTGGTATCTTCTATTCTGCTGTGCAAAAATTTGATCCTTCCGTGTCTTGATGTGCCATAATAAGTGATAAAATGAACTGTGGACTTTATGAAATGTTTTGATTTGCATATTTGTTGTGCGAATTTGATTATATCTTTCTTCTTTTTCTCTTTCTTTAAACTATATACTGTTCAAATGTTTCAGGACCACAGGCTACATTAGCAGAGCTAACAGATTTCATCTTTGCTGCCCAAATGGCCAAGGCAGCTGATGCTTCCTTTCCAGAAGAGAAGGTAATTTCTTTCCTCTTATTAGACGTGAATATATGATGCACATTAAATTTTTCTTACAAGTCAGTTGTTTTGTACTTATTCTGTTCAATTACCTGCGTCCAATTTAATAGCCAAGGATAAAGCATTTTGATGATGATTATCCTAAACACAAAAAGAGGAGCTTTTATGAATATGATATGTGGAAAAGGAAAAAACAGATGAGATTGGACAAGAAACTTCTGCATGGAGATGATGAGATGATTCGACTCCCAAATCCTATGGTTGGATTTGGTGTCCCCAATGAACCTGCCATTGTAACTCATAGAACTCTTCCTGAAGCTGCCAATGGGCCTCCCTATTTCTACTATGAGAATGTTGCACTTGCTCCTAAAGGGGTTTGGACCCAAATTTCAAGATTTTTATATGATGTGGAACCAGAATTTGTGGATTCAAAGTACTTCTGCGCATCTGCAAGGAAAAGGGGCTATGTTCACAATCTTCCTATCCAAAATAGATATCCTCTTCTTCCACTACCTCCATACACTATACATGAAGCGCTTCCCTTGACAAAGAAATGGTGGCCTTCATGGGACCCCAGGACAAAACTAAATTGTCTGCAGACCTGCATTGGAAGTGCAAAACTGACAGACAGGATCCGCAAGGCCGTTGAGGAATATGAAGGAGACCCACCTTTAACCGTCCAGAAGTTTGTTCTTGATGAATGCCGCAAATGGAATCTGGTCTGGGTTGGCAGGAACAAGGTTGCTCCACTTGAACCAGATGAAGTAGAAATGCTTTTGGGTTTCCCAAGGAACCACACAAGGGGAGGTGGATTAAGTAGGACTGAAAGATACAAATCGCTTGGTAACTCATTCCAGGTGAGGTTATTGTGTAATTTTTTATAATCTCTATATATAAAATATCTTTGTGCAAGATATGGCCCAATCTTGCTTGCTCTATTCCTTTTTTGAGTTGATCAACGATCTTACATGATTTGTAGTTGTATGATTATTTTTCCTCCTTTGGCATATTTTCCTTATTGTATCATCTTTGCTTGCATTCTCAATTCTTTACTGTATATGACCTTATGCTTAGAGAGAAACCTGTTTCAGATCGACACCGTTGCCTACCATCTGTCAGTTTTGAAAGACTTGTTCCCTGGAGGTATCAATCTTCTCTCTCTTTTTTCTGGGATTGGTGGTGCAGAAGTTGCTCTTCACCGGCTTGGTGTTCGTCTGAAGAACGTAGTGGCAGTTGAAATCTCAGAAGCAAATAGAAATATTATGAGGTGCTGGTGGGAGCAAACCAACCAGACAGGGAATTTGATTGACATTGCAGATGTGCAACATCTGAATGCTGACCGGTTAGAGCAATTGATGAATGCATTTGGCGGATTTGATCTTGTTGTGGGTGGGAGTCCGTGCAATAATCTTGCAGGTAGCAACCGACACCACCGTGATGGCCTGGAGGGTAAAGAATCTTCCCTTTTCTATGATTATTATCGAATTCTAGACTCGGTCAGGAATATAATGACTAGAACTTGATGAATTCATGTAACTAATCCTGTACTGAAATGAGATTTCTCACTTCAATTTCCCATTTTTTTATAAGTTTAATATTAATACAATGGTTAGCAATTCTAAGTTTAGATTTGTGTAATGATTATTAAACTTTCAGAACAGAGGGAATTTATCTTGTTGCAATTCCTATGTTTTTTATATATTCTGAAACTTAGATTAATAAAATGGAAAGCTTTATCCTACTTGACCGGACGAAGCTGCTTTCTTTCAGCAGCAGTAATTTTTATTAGGTAAAATCCATTTCCTGATTTATCATCAGCGGTTTTTTTTTTTTTTTTTGAGAAGCAAGATAGGTTGCTTATTTATCTATTTGATGCCTGCTGCCAATTACAATATTCTGCAAATGAGTTGAAGAAATTGCACTCCGAGGTATTTGAAACCATTGTCTTCTGATATTTTGCAAGAACTTATTTCTTGATTTTGGCAAGTATATCCAGTTTTGATTCTTATGGTGCTTAGAAAATAACTTACTTGGAACTTTTTTAAAATTGTAGTTGATCATTACAAGAAAAGAAAATGTGTGGAACAAAAAGTTGCTGTTGGTTTAATTAGTTGCTACATTAATATAGTAATTGAATATATATATATATATATATATATATATATATATATATATATATATATATATAATCTCTGAATTGGTGGAATTTTTTTTAAATTGGTAAATTTGATTTCGATAGAGACTTGAACTTAGGGATTTTTTTTTTTTTAAAGATAAATTAAGACTTCATTGCTGAGAAATATCAGCTACCAAAGGCTGAATTAAAATCGTAGGAGGATTGTTATCCCAAAATACACAATGTGTCAGAGAACAAGAAGCTCTTACAAGAAGGTGAGTTACTTTTTTCGCAGATCGTTTAAGAAACCTTAAAAACTCCTGGGACCAAGATCGTTTAATAAACTTAAGAACATAGACGATTCTGATGCCATTGAATTAAAGGCTTATGCAACTATATCGAAGGCTTATGGATTTATATTTGAATGGATTTTGATTTTTAATTTGATATTAGGCTTAAAAGTGGTAATCTTTGATTAGACTTGATTTGAATTTTTAATTTGATGGAAACTCATTTGAAAAGTGGTCATAGAGCATGTAAGATCCAAATTCAAGAAATTTGAGTTCACTCTTGAGTCATTCTTTTGAAAATTGAAACATAGTAAAAAAAATCAAATTCAACTCATCCATAGAAGGATGTATTTAATTAAGATTTTTAAAAATATTTATAGACTTTTTTTTAAATGAATGACTTTTGCAAAATTTATAAATTTTTAATGAGACTTTTATAAATATTAATAGACTTTCAATAATTATTATTGCGGGCAAGCTAATCAAGTTTTTGAAAAATTTAACATTTTTTAAATTCATATTTAATTCATGAACAAGTCTAATATTAACTAATTTGTTATTTTTAAATTTTTTAATTGAATATTACTATTATGATTAATTCATACGCTACTATTCTTACTATTATCAAAATAATCCTAATAATATTCTCAACCCATTAATTTCTATTATACAATTAATTATTAAACTAGAAGATATGTTATATGATATAAGCATCAAATGTGTGCCAATAAATGTATGGATTGTATAGAACAAAATAAAAAAAAAAAATCATTTTTTGCTTAATTGTATGTAGCGACTGAAATAAAGTAAATTCATAACCTAAAATTTCATTACTCTGATGGTTTTCATAGAAAAACCCATGTTCTTATATGTTTCAATTTGGGATACAAGTTATATTGATGAGAGAAAGTGAGCTAGTTTTTATATTTGTATATTACTTGTAACAAAAAAAAAAAAAAAAAGTCTATGAAAATTTTAAGAGAAAATGAAAGAGAATTTTTGAAATTTTTTATTCATATAACTACATAAAAAGTCATTAAAAATCTACTTTCTCTATTTTGAAAAATGTGACTATTAGAAAAGTTAATTTTGTTAATAAATAAATGGTCATTTAGCAACCCAATAAACAAAAATATGATAAAATGACAAATTTAATATTCTATTTCTCAAGTATGAGAGATATTTCCTTAATTTATATTGCAATTAATAAGAATTTTTTGACAAATTATGATAAAGTTATTATTATTTTAAAAATAATGATTTTTTCTTAATGACCACTTTTTTCAGAATTGAGAAAGTATTATTTTAAAAGTCAATAACTTTTAAAATACTGAGTTACTTTTATATACTTTATAAAACTTGTAATTAAATATCTATTGAATTTTATAGAGTTTTTTAAAATTTTTAAAAGTAATTATTGAATATTACTTGACTTTTATAGAGTTTTTAAAAGTCATTATTGAATATTTTATAACTTTTTAAGTTTATAAAAATTTTTAATTCTCCTAATTCAATATACCTATATTAAAAATATATATTTAATCTAAAAGAAACTCCCTCGAGTTCAAGTTACCTTTTCTTTACCTTTTTCAAATACTACATGGATAGCAACCTGTTATCGAACTGGAGCCCAATCCACTAGCCGGGTCCGACTTGGACAGGAAAAACTCAAGTTTGGATTTGGACGAAGCAGCTTAGATCGGACCAGTAATGCATGGGCTTAGCAAAGCATTTTACTATAGTCAAATAGTCAAATGACAGCTAAACCACAATAACAAAAGACACGGTTCGATACAGCCACCAGCCGGTCCAGCTCCTTGCTCTGAATTATAAATAGCAAAATTTTTTTCACTTTTGCCACTTTCGTCGGTCCCTACACGCTTCTCTACCCTCCAGAAACCTACTTTTCTCGCTGCGAGGGATAGAGAAGCACCGCATTTCTCTCGATTCCATTTGTTTCTCTCTATACTATACTTTCAGGTGCGATCTCTCTCAGAAAAAAAATTGAAAAAAAGAATTTTTTTTAGATCTGAATCTATTTTCTTATTCAATTGCTGTTTCATGATCCAACGGAGTGGAATCTAGGGTTTTTATGCTTTGTTTGGTTGCTAAGAAAACGGTAGGAAAAATAGAAAGAAATTTTGTATTCGTGTTTGCCTTTTTGTAACATCTAGGAAACCACAATTTGTGCGATTTCTAGTTTGTTATTGTTCAATTTGGATTTTATTGCCTTTGTAGAGAATTGGATTTGTTTATAAAGTAATACGGCTTTGAATTTAGCGTTTAGGTCTGTTTCTTATATCTTAATTGATGGATTCGTTTAGATTTTTGCATGTTATCAATTTTAGTTGATTTGTGATTTGTTATCATGTTTTCTCATGATCTTGTACTGGTTTTAATTTTTACTCCCTTCAAATTGTTTTTTTAATTTTCTTGATATAGGTTTGTGTTGGTGAATTCCTTTGAAATGGCTGCAACTGCAACTGCTTCGTCTGCTGGTCCACGATATGCACCGGAAGACCCTACCCTACCCAAACCATGGAGAGGTCTAGTTGATGGTAAAACTGGGTACCTTTATTTTTGGAATCCAGAGACTAATGTCACCCAGTATGAGAGGCCTTCTTCAGCCTCAGCTCATCCATCTAAGTCTTCTTCAATGCCTATAAGTTCTTCAGTGCAAGTTCAGCAATCTTCTCGTCGTGGCTATAGTCCTGTTAAAGAAGATGATAGGTATGGCAGAGGCAATAATGTTGGATCAAAACCTGATGCTGGAGTAAGGAGTACTCAGGTATGTCTTCTGTTTCATTTTTTCTTTGAACCTGTTAATTGACCATTTGATAATTACCCTGGCATTGTGATTATTATATACGCACTAACATGGACTGATATCATGCTCTTAATTTTGCCATAGAGTGCAAGAGGTGGACTTGTACAATCTCAAAATGTTCCAAGTGGTGCAGCTAATAGGCCTGATGATTCCTCTTTTAGAGGACATGGATCATCAACTGGTGGAAGCAGTTTGTCTTCAGAGGCTTATCGTCGTCGGCATGAAATTTCGGTTACTGTGAGTTGTATACCTTTTTGCATAATTTTTTTTTGTGCTTCTTACAAAAATCATATGTTACATGCATTTAGCAGTTCCACTTGTACATATCTGCTGCATGACTTATGAGTTTGTATGTCATTTTTAGTTTGATTAGAAAAGAATACACTAAAAGGGAAACAAGGCTGTGCTATCCAAACACAACTTCATTTTCAATGGAAGAAATTTAGGAAGTCCACACTAGAAGCATTAAGCTAAAACTCTTCACTATTCCAAAAGTAGATGTTCCATGCCAAGTATTTGTTTAGCTGACTGTGCTCTTTAGTAAAAGCTTCACTCATAGGGCACTTTCCTTCTGATAAGTTTTGAATGGCCAAGCCTATAATCTGATTTCTGTGCTAGTATACCATATACTTTTGCTTGGGACATTATGCCTTTGCTATGATATTTTATGACTTATAATCTGATATGTACAATATGGCAATAATGGTTTGTGAAACAGAGTTCATATAATGGTCCTTTTATAAGCTGAAATCTCTGTATCTGTCTCCCCCATTTTTCTCTTGCCTCCTAGTTTCCTAACTTATTTTGGTTCATGGGGGCATAAAAAGTTCTCTACTTAGAGAAGCAATTGTTTGGTTTCTAACTATTTCTTGCAAGTTACCTTTGTTGACCGGTGGTTAGATCTATATTCATTTTTTTGGTTATTAACTTATTACATTGTAATCTGTCTGCTTTAGTTTTCTGGTGGATTTATTTAACTGTTATGTGGATGCTTACTTTTTTTAAAACCATGTTTTTAGGGAGATGAGGTTCCCGCACCTCTTATGTCATTTGAAGCTTCTGGCTTTCCTTCTGAGATTCTGAGAGAGGTACTGACTTCTGCTTTTCTTTATTGTTTATTTCTGCATGCAATTCTAGCGGGCAAGAGTTCTTGTAAGTTAGCAAAACTATGAACTTGTGTTTTTTGTGCAAAGTTCTGTGATTGCTGGAGGTCTATTGTTTAGTTTCAGATCCGTTAATGCTTTTGCCATCTGTACTTTTGTCGCAGGTGCGATATTTGCTCCTGGGAGGAGCCAATGTCGTACGCTGTGCTGCCCTCTCTTTGGGGGCCTTGCATATATTTTGGAGCGCCCTTTTACCGTCAACCATTTTTGAGAAGGGCTTTCCGAAGTTCATGGCTGGGACTGCCGATGGTGATAATTTAGTCTGCCACTCGGTCCAAACGGAAGAAGAGGCCTCCTCCTGCTGCTCCAGCTTGCATTAGCAAGCATGTGCCGACTGCATATGGGGGATGATGCTTCTTCTGCCATTAGCCACTCCTCTATAAGCCCAAAAGAAAATCAACCAGAATACTTGAAGCCAGTATTTTGGCTTATGGGAGTTGCTGGATTTTTGCTTTTTCCAGGTACAAAATGCAGGGTTCTCTGCCCCAACTCCAATTCAAGCACAATCATGGCCAATTGCTTTGCAGAGCCGAGATATAGTGGCCATCGCAAAAACTGGCTCAGGCAAGACCTTGGGCTACTTACTTCCTGGGTTTATTCATCTCAAGCGCTGTCGTAATGATTCTCAGCTGGGTCCTACTGTATTGGTATTGTCACCAACACGAGAGTTGGCAACACAGATACAGGATGAAGCTGTGAAGTTTGGGAAGTCGTCAAGAATTTCTTGCACGGTATGTTTCTCAAGGGTATTGAGAATGTTTTCTTAGCATATTTATGTCAAGACATCTCCCCTTGTAAAGTCATTTTGTTATAGTTGATGTGGCTTCTATGAACACGCACACAAACATATACGATGGAGTGAATAAAATTTTTCTTGTACACAGTTCTTTCGATTTGTCCTGTTATCTTCCTTAAAGTGTGATTTAATCAGGCATTACAGCCTGATACATAAGTAATGCTTATCTACTTTTTTCTGCATCTCAGTATTATTACTAAGATGGCATTTGTTTTAATGAGCTTTCCAAGAAAATTCACATTGCCTTCCCTGCTTAGCAATAAGGCCTTGAACTGAAGCAATTTCCATGGGCGTCAGGTGACAATTCATCATATAGGAATTTAGAGCACCCATGCATTAACTTTCCAGTTAGTCTATCATTGGTAGCACTTTGATCTTATACTTCGGATATTTCCTACTGTTGACCAACAGAAATTAAATATTTTTATTAATATCCTTTCAACATGTTATTGATATTTGGTATGATATGTTGTGCTGTAGTGTTTGTACGGTGGAGCACCAAAGGGTCCCCAGTTGAAAGAACTTGACAGAGGAGCAGATATTGTGGTTGCTACTCCTGGCCGTTTGAATGACATTCTTGAGATGAGGAGAGTTAGCCTTAGCCAAGTTTCTTACCTTGTACTAGATGAGGCTGATCGCATGTTGGACATGGGTTTTGAACCCCAGATTCGGAAGATTGTAAATGAAGTTCCTGCTCGGCGCCAGACCCTCATGTACACAGCAACATGGCCAAGGGAAGTTCGGAAAATTGCGGCGGATCTACTAGTCAATCCTGTTCAAGTTAATATTGGCAATGTTGATGAGCTTGTGGCAAACAAGTCTATCACACAGGTATGGATTATTGTTATTCTATGCATTTCTGCTGTAGGTTGAAATATTTTTATGCCTTGTTCCATATTTACCTACACTTTTCTGGGGTTAATTGACAGTTGTTAAATATTTTAATTATCGAATTCTTGTTGTCTTGTAGTATGTTGAAGTATTGGCACCTATGGAGAAACACAGAAGGTTGGAGCAGATATTACGGTCTCAAGAACCTGGATCAAAGATTATTATTTTTTGTTCAACTAAAAAGATGTGCGATCAACTTGCTCGTAATCTTACCCGGCAATTTGGAGCTGCTGCTATTCATGGAGATAAGTCTCAGGGTGAGAGGGATTATGTTCTGAATCAGTTCCGTACAGGGAGGTCTCCAGTACTTGTTGCCACTGATGTTGCTGCTCGAGGACTGGACATTAAAGACATCAGGTTAGTCACCCTGCAATAGTTTGGTGAGAAAGTTAGCATTATAAAGATTAATTTATCACTCAACAGTCTATGTCCATGTAATGTATGTTTGCTTGAATGAATGATAAATTGATGCAAAGGTTAGATAAAATTTCCATATGAAAATTGTTTGGATAACTTGCTTTACTGGGAAAAAAAGAAGTGAACATGAATGTGAAATTTTGTCTTCATTTGCATTGCTAGCCTGTAACCAAGTGAGAATTAGGGGTAGCTACTGTAAGGATGATGAAGCACATTTCTGAACTTCTCTTATGATTGGTTCTTCCCTTTTCTTTTGGTAACTTGAGGGTTACATTGTTTCAATCTCTGTTACCTTATTTTCTTATTTTGCTATTTAGCTGTGGTGAAAGAAAAGGAGTCATGGAAATAATTGGTGGTTAATTTGTAACAGGGTGGTTATCAACTACGATTTCCCTACTGGAGTGGAGGATTATGTTCATAGGATTGGGAGGACTGGGAGGGCAGGTGCTACTGGAGTTGCTTATACGTTCTTTGGCGACCAGGATGCTAAGTATGCTTCAGATCTCGTTAAAGTCCTTGAAGGGGCAAGCCAGCGAGTCCCTCCAGAAATTCGTGATATGGCTTCTCGTGGTGGTGGGATGGGCAGGCCTAGACGCTGGGCCTCTGGTCCTGGTGGCGGACGTGATGGGGGCCGGGGTGGGCGTAGTGATTTTGGTTATGGTGGAAGGGATGGAGGAAGAGGTAGTTGGGGAATGTCTAATTCCTCTTCTGGCAGGCCAGAGAAAGGTGGAGGCCGTGGGTATGACCATGAGACACGGGACAGGTACATCTGCTGTTTTTATTGATCTGCCTTTTAGTTTTCTTCTGATTTGAACTGCCTTAGAAAGTGAATTGAGTTCACTATTTGGTCTGGAGTGTGGGGTTTGATTGAAATGTTTTATCATGTGGAGCTTTTACTAGTGATGGTGATTATTGATTTTTGCATTAGCACCACTATTTACTTTTTATGCTAGTCTGATTTACCTTGTTTTGGCCTTTTAAATCGTGTATAGTGTGGCTCTTAATCTGTGTTTTATTTTTTTTTTTTACTTGTCATCAAAATTATTTTCCTTGACTTTTCTTGTTGAAGTTGAATTGTGAAAATGGAATTGTGATTTCTTTATATTTTTGATAATTTGAGGGAAGCAATCTGAGCTTGGAATTTCCTTGTTGGGGGGAAAATGTGGCTATTGAACAGGACATCTCACCTATCTATCTATTGTATTACTTCTATTCTTAAAGTTAATTAACTGTAGGCGATGGCTTCTGCCGTGTATGGACAGATATGATCGAGGGTACAATGATGGCTATGATAAAGGCCGTAGTCGCAGTCGAAGTCCTGATAAGGGGTCTGGCTGGGGTGACCGTAGTAAAAATTGGAACCGTGATCGCAGTCGTAGTAGAAGCCCTAATAGGTATGACAGGGCTCCAGCTACACGGTCTCCAGCGCGCAGTTTTCACCAGACAATGATGGAAAGAACAAGGGCATCATCACCACCTCAAAACCAGCGGGAGAGGTCGAGATCCCCTTATGGTGGTGGCAACAGTTCCTACAAGACATCAACTCGTGAGCGTTCTCCAGCCCAGAGTTTTCACCAGGCAATGATGGAAAGAAGTCGGGCATCCCCACCACCACGAAACCAGCATGAGAGGTCAAGATCCCCTTATGGTGGCAGCAGTTTCCACAAGGTAATGACAGAACCAGGAAGTGGACGTGAGGACAAAGGACATAATGATGGTTTCCGTTCTCATTTTGGGGAAGAAGAAGAGGAAGGCATGATTCCAGCTGATGAAGATGGCATGATACCTCCAGATGATGAGGGCATGTATCGAGGAGTAGATGGGGATTCCCATCGTTCTGCATAGATCATTACCCCATGGCCTATCCCAGGTGCCATCTGTTTCTCTCTCTCTCTCTCTCTTTTTTTTGTTTGGGATTTTTTTGTTTTCGGTAGTTCGTTGCCCCCTTGTTTTTTTGGGTTGTAGTTGGAAGTAGTAGGTGTAACGAAGGGGAATGAAAGGTGGGTAGTTGATTTTTGGTGGACGACATCCTAGTTTGAACGGGGGTTTAGAAACTAAGCCAGGGCATATCCTTTTGCCCACTGATTCCTTTTGTTTTTGTTAGAAAGGGGAAAAAAAAAGAAGGGAAAAATATTCAAGTGTATGTATGACGAGGATGAAATTGAAATGTAAGAATATGGATTATTTATGATGTATTTGCTGTGTAATGTTTCCGCTAGCATTAGTTAATGTTACGGACGAGTCTCAGTTGCTAATTTCAAAAATCACTTGACAGTTCACAAAAGATGTTAAATTTGACTTGACTATATGGATTATGGGAATGTGCAGAACCTCCGCTCCTGCTATTGCTAACGCTGATAGAAATTCTACAAACGCTGAATAAAAGATTATGTTCTTTTTGTGGCATGGACTGAGGTTCAATGAGCTTTTGGCTTGAATAAGACTCAATGGTGCTTTCAAAGTTTTTCAAACAGATCAAAGAGAACTTTCTTACGGGAAAGGTGATCAAACCAAGCCATAGATTAAATTGAATATGGATCAAGATTTTTTTTTGTTCTTGGATTGATGTAGATCATTACTAAAGGTCTTGATAGAAACTAGCTCATTTGAGCTTTCATTTGCACTAACCAGTGATATATAATTACACATCTATGTTATATATAAAAAGATCATACGAGTAGAAGAATACTGAACTTCAAAGACGATAAAGAACTCGCTCAACGGTGCATTTGTATGAATGTTGCAAAGTGAGAATTTTATGAAATCCGAACAATATATTTTAGTCCACGCAAATTTTACATTCCATATTGTCAATTCTAATATTTAAATTTTAAATATAAATAATAGAATTTAAATTTTCTGAGTTAAACAGAGTGAATTATTTAAAAAAAAAAATGAAATAATGCAAAACTAATTATTTTAAACAAAGTGAATTATTTTAAATAAGGAGAATTATTTTAAATAAAGTGAATTATTTGTTGAGTTAAACAAAGTGAATAAGGAGAATTAAAAGCTTTAATAGATTTTAAAAGGTTGAGGGGTATTTAATTATAATTTTTAAAGATTTCATAAATGATTTTTATAAATAATAGACTTTTATCTTTCTTTCAAAATTTTCATGGATTTTTTTTTCAAAATAAATTCAATCACCACACGAATATAAGAATCAATTCATTTTGTCTCTTCAACGTAGTTCGTATTCCAAACTGTTAAAGCATGTATGAAGATCGGTCAAATCAAACATATGGATTATCCTAGCAATATCTTAACTTGTCATTTTTAAATCAAACATAAAAGACTAGTATTGCCCAATCCTGTCCTGGCCAATACCTAATATATAGAACCAAAGGCATTACTCTGGCAAAAGAACATACAATAGTGAGTGGCCGTGATTTACACAAAAAACATGTTTTATCACCCAGTGCACCACAAAGCAAAAATGATATGGGCTATGTTCTTCCATTTATGTTTTACTGTAACATTGCAAGTGTAAAACGTAAACTAGAATAATTTATGTCTAAGGAATAATTTTTTTAAAAAAAGTTACCCAAAATAATCTGTCTAATGAATAACTATAATTTATTTGCAATTTTATAATATATTTTTTTAAAAAAGTTATTTATGAATGACTCATAATTATTCATTATATATAAATAATTTGTAATTTATATATTTTAAAATATTTCAAAATTTCTATAAATAGCGAATTAGATAAGGTTAGATTGTTTATAGGTCAAATCTGAATTTGAAATATATTAAAATTTTTAAAAGCTCGATCAATTCGACATACAAATATAAAAAATATATTAATGTCTATAAAAATATACTAATGTCTATAAAAGTTTTTTAAAATAAATTTTTTGAAAATTATTTATAAATTTATAAACTCTACAAAAATCATTTAAAATTTATGAAATCTGCGAAAGTCATTCACTTAAAAAAATCTATAAATATTTTTCATAGACTTAATTGAATACATTCTCCTAAAAAGATTTTGTAACAATTTAATTGATTTAATGAAGTCTATTGTTGAAAACGTAAAATATCCTCATTTAAATTAAGCATGACTCTCTTTTTATATGAAGGCAATAGGAGAAAATAATATATATATATATATATATATATATATATATATATATATATATATATATATATATATATATATATATATATATATATATATATATATATATATATATATATATTAATTATTTCAAATAATAAAATTAAAATAAATTTTATCATCTTAAAATTTATTTTAAACATATAATTCTATCATGAATTGAATTAAATTAAATAATAAAATTTAATTAATTAAATTTTTACATATAATTTATTCTAAACAGTGCCATATAATTTGGAATAGATTAAACTAACAGAAGTAGAGCTGAGGATTGAGATGAGTCAAATACGTACGTAATATTATGGTCCTCTAATAAAATTTCACGTTTATAAATGGCATTTATTTATGGTATATAATATCTCTTAAAAGGAAAAAAAAAAAAAAAAAAAAGAAAAATGAAGTTTTTACTAAAATCACTTTCTACAAACTTACCATGTTAGTTTCTCTTAACCAACCTGTCATGTTACCAAATTTTTTTTTTTAATATTTTAGTGAAAAAAAAAATTTAAGTGATAAATAATATTCTAAATTTGTCACAATCTTTATTATTCAAATTGATAATATTATTTTATACATTTGTAAGTTTAACTTAACTATAAAAACATATTCTATTCTATTTGAATCAATCAAATGTTATCTTGTTGATATTTTCATACTTTTTTAAAATTATAGGGCTGAAAAAAATCTCAAATTTGAATATTTCAAATAATAAAAATTATTATTATTTTGGTAAAAATTATTAAAGAGTAGATATACTCTTATTATAGCCTAGTTACAATATTATTTGGGTTCAATAGGACTTTTTGATGAATGAAAAAAAAAAATATTATTTTTATATAATTACTATTTATTATTATTATTATTATTATTATTATTATTATAAAATAATTAAGTCCCAATAAACATTCTTTATAGAATAATTAAACCAGAAAAACATGCCACAAAAACCATAAAAAAAGAAAATAAATTGACCAATAAGTCTCCTAGAAATTGAAATAATTAAATAAAAACCACTATTTTATATATATATATGAATAAATAAACTTAATTAATGGCTTCTTTGTGTTATCATCTCTAATAAATCCATCTCCTTCATGACTTGATCTTGACTTCCCTTCATCAATCTATCCAATTCCAATGACATCTCATACTCCATTATTTGGCTCTCATCAACCACAGAAGCACATCCCATTTCATCAAGCAATGGTAAAAAACCATAATTATTATGATCATTAAACAAGCTAACATGATCATAATTATAATGGGTCATTGCAGAGGAAATTGAATGCTCTTTGCTGTGATGATTGGTTTCGATTTTTCTGTCCTGAGTATTACTTGCTGACGAACTTAATGTCTTAATGTAGCTCTGTAAAAGGGAAGGTTTTGAATTCAAGTCTTTTACTTTATTTCGCCTTGAAAATTGCCTTCTCTTTGTTGCATTCCAATGATTCTTTATAGTGTTTTCTGTTCTTCCTGGTAATCTCTTGGCTATTTCAGCCCATTTGTTTCCTATTTCTTTATGAGCTTCAATTAGTATTTCATCTTCTTCTTCACTCCATGCATCTTTCTGCAAGTTCCAACATATTGCTAGGGTTAACTCTCAATAGTAAGCATGTTTCATTCATCTTAAAAATTTAAATTTAAAAATCTTATTTTAAATTGATTTTTTTAAATAACTAAAAAAATTTATTAAATTAAAGATTATATATATATATATTCAAAAATAGATCATTTTAATAAAAATTGAAGCATTCAAATATAAAAATATCAAAAATTTTGAAATATTCTTTGTAAATTAACTAAATAATTAAGAAAAATGAAATCTTTTTTCAAAAATTACATATATATATAATCCATATGCACATTTGATAACTTAAATTAATGGAAAGTATAAAATTAATTACATAAATCTTTTTTTTTTAAATAATTTATAAAGTAAAAAAAGAAAAAAAGGTCAAGAAGATTTTAGCTTATGATATATATATGAAAGAATTAAATTAGTGAGTAGTGTCTTGACTTCTGACTATAATTAATTAAAAGAAAATGAAAATAATAAAATTAAGATGATAATAGAGAATTATATTATATATATAAAATGGAAATAAAAGGATTTTCTAAGGCGAAATTTGGCATTATAATTATAATAACAATTTTTATATTCTTCTGACAAAATCTGTTTTAACATAATCTTAGTCCAATCTGGCACTCGTCGCTATGCATGTCAAATTTGGTAAAGACAAAGAAATAAAAAGGCAAGTGTTCATATTTCACGTATACTTTGCTAGACGCGTCAACAAATTCAAGTGATTATTACATTAGATATCAAATGTAATAATCTCCATTCATTTAATACCATTTGTCAATTCAGCAAATTTTATTTTATATATAAATATATGTGAAAGAATATAAATTTACCATATTTTTAGAAAATATAATTACAAAAAAGTGAAGAAATAAAAATAAAAATAAAAATATAATAAGTTATATTTATATTCTGAAAAGAAAATAATAATAATAATAATAATAATAATAATAATAATAATAATAATATATAGCATAACGGTAAGTTCATATTCTGTAAGCAATATACTTTAAAAATTCTTAGCTACATCAAGTGTATAAATTTATCTCTTACATTGTGAGATATTTTAATTAATATGATTTTTGTTATCTATTTTTTGCTCAATAAAAAATTCCATATATTTTTATCTCATTAGATCGGTGAATACATTTAGTGTAGATACGACTTAAGTATATACTTAGAATAAGTTCTCGTCTTCCCAATATTTAAAAAAATACTAATGATAATAATATGCATCAAATTATGTGTTCTTACAAATTGCAGCACCTTGTTATATATTAGCAATCAATTACTATTGCAAATCTAAAATGTTCAATGGAATGTGTATATTTTTTTCAATAAAGGTTTATATTCGAGATATATATAAAGGGAAAAAGAAGAAGAGGGAAACAAAAACCTTGATATCTGGCCTCAAATGGTTGTACCATCTTTCTCTACACTGTTTTCCAACTCTTCCTTGCAGCATCTTAGCAAGTTGAGACCATTTCTTTATTCCATACTCATTCACCAGCTGCACTAACATTCTGCATATGTATATATTCACAAGATTATCACTTCAAAATTTCATATATATATAAACTCATCAAATTAATAAAACATACCACATGAAACCCTAATTATCAACAAGAGGAATAAAGAATAGAAAGAAAATGGTATTAATTATAATAAATACCTGTCTTCTTGAGGAGTCCATTGGCCTTTGATTAAGTGAGATTTCTTATGAGATTTGCCACCTTTCTTAATCTGATGATGATGAAACTTTTTATCCTTCTTATTATGATTATCAACTTTCTTCTTAAGCCCATTATTATTATTATTACTATTTTTATTGTTATTATTATTATTATTATCAGCTGTTGTGCATGAGACTTGATCATCTACAACTTGGCTACAATTAGGACCCATAACTGATCCAATTTCTTGGAAATTCATAGAGTTTCGGTTTTGATCTTCAATCTTTTGAGAATAATCCTCAAAAAGAGATACTCTTCCCTGTAATGGCAACAAAGCTGAAGATATAAAAGAATTAAGATCATAATAATTAGTACTAGAGATTAAGGAGAAACCAAGAGGATCTGTGCATGTCCCTGAATTTTCAAGAAATGGATTTTTGGAGGACCCTTCAATGGAAAAATGATCAAGATTGTGAGAATTCTTGAAAATTGATGATGACCCATCATCTCCATTAATGGGTAGGTCAAGACCATGATCAAGATTTTGAAACAATAAACCTTTGGAAGAAAAAGGATCAACTTCTTGAGAAAACCCATTAGCTGTTTTCAAAGGATGTTCGGAAAGAAGGCTGGAAAGATAAGGAAATTCATCTCTCAACTTTCTTTCAAGCTCCATGCAAATAGAGAAAGAGAGAGACAGAGAGTGAGTGAGAGAGAGATCAGAGAGAGAGCTCAAGAAAGGAAGGGTGGTTTAATGTTTAATTGGGGCATAAATAATATATTATAATGGTTAATTTCTATGAGAGAAATGGCATAATGTAATGATGCACATTTGGCAAAATTTTAGCCCTTGATGATATTATAGGGCAAGGGTTAATATTGCTTCTTGTTAATGGCGATTGAACTTCCATTTTTTTTGTATCACTTAGGGCGAAAATAATAAAAAAGAGCCCTATATTCCTATAATCATTAGGTTGTTATAAACTCTTGTATTTTAGGAAAATTTTAAGTCACATGTCAAAATGTAGGTTATATTTTATTAGTATATTATATTTTTTATTAATTAATAATTTAATAATCGAGTATTTATTTCATATATATATATAACAAATTATTATAAATAAAATTTCTATTTAAGGGTTATCAAGTGTTTATTATATATATATATAATAAACTATTATAGATAAAATTTCTATTTGATGATTATCGAATGTTTATCTTAAAGTCGAGTGCTTATTTTATATATATATATATATAACAAACTATTATAGATAAAATTTCTATTTGATGGTTATGGCATGCAAAAATAATTACAAACACTAGCTAGAGCTGATAATATGGCGAAGATGTCAGCCTGATTTTATAGTGGAGTCACAAGGACCGTATAATATATATATTATGGTTTTGGTCATATTTGGGTGTAGTTTTAATACTATTGTTCTAATGGTAAGCCTACATGCACTTGCCAAACTGGCTAGCTAATTGGTTTGGAACAAATCTTGGGGGAAATTAAAATTGTTAATTTGTGTTAATAACTCTTGCTTTAATTGCTATTTTATTACTTAATTAGTGAGGAGAGTCAAAGTGATGGGTTGAAATTTTGGTCAAATTTTGAGTTCATATTGCAAATTTATTAATTGTTAAGACAAAAAAAAAAAAAAAAAAAAAAAAATTCAATTTAAGACCTATATTATACCCAAATATTCAATGTATATGCTGTAAAATATTTTGGTCCAATCACCTCCTTAAAATTTAATTTTAGCTCAATTCAGGGCCTGTCCATCATATTTTAAATTTTAATATTTTTATTATTTAAAAATATATTTTTTAAATTTCTAATATTATTATTATTATTATTACAAAAATATGAAGTGGCCTCTATAATTTTATTTTACCAATTTTATTAAGAGAGTTCATATTAATTTGACAGACAAATCCCCAATAAAATTAAAATTAACTTTAAAATAGTGATTAGATAAAAAAAATAAAATTGTATATTACCTACATTAAACATTTGGGTATAATAAAATCCCCAAATTAAGTCTTTTCCCAAAATTACTCCACACAAATATCAAGATGTTTTTCACCTTCTTTATATGACCAAATTTGATCTCATTTATGAAACTTCTTATTAAATCTCTCTTTAGTCAAAATAATATAAATTACTTAATATGTGCTAACATTTTTTTTTTATAAATTTAATACCGACTGAAATTTAAATCTAAAACTTATCAGTTTCTGAAAATAATTTATTTTTTAATAAAGTAATAATACTATTTCATCAACATAAAATATATATATTTACATATTTTATTTAGATTCAAATTTTCTTAATTAATTATATGTATTTTTATAAAAAAAAATTGAGGGAAATTAAGCCATTTGATTGTTAATATTTGGAAATGGAGACAATATTCTTTGTCCTCATTTCTTAAAGGTGGTTGAAAAACTGGGGGAAAGCTTTATCCCAAGTCATGACTAATAAGCCATTTGTCAAATTGGTAAAAGCAAAGGCACCTTTCTTTTGTAACTGAATAATTAATGTTTCCTAGTTGGCTTCTAATTGAATGACTCTCTTTCTCTTTCTCTCTCATACACATTAATTACTATTTACTAATTAATAATATCACCAAAATTTTGTTAAATGTTAAACGAAACAGTTACAATTTTTCAATATGGTTAATTATTTATTTTTAATCTAATTATTATGTTTTAATTATAAATTAATCAATCCTGTTAATTATACCATTCCTTGTTTACTTTTAGTTTAATTTAATTTTATTTATTCACTACAATTTTGGTCCTTTAAAAAGCAACCATGAGTGGCAATAACAATATTATTTTTCATGAGTTTTTGGTCCCTTAAATGTCATTAATATAATTACTTTTTATGGAGGATACTAAATTTAATTTAAATTCAAAGTAATAAGATATTTCATCTTGTTTATTTATTTATTTATGACCTTGTATTGTAAGGAATTAATTATCACAGGATATTTATCTATATTTTTATATTATATTAATATTAATTTCTTATAATTTTAAATTAGATAATATAATTTTTTTTTATAATTTAACTAATATATATACTATAAAGTTAAATGATATTGAGAAAAAGAATTATAAAAGCATAAATAAATATAATTAAATATCAAAATATTTAATAAAAAATTGTCATTTTAATAATACATTTTGTAATCACATTTGAATTTGCTCTCAATTAAAATTAATTACTTAATATAAGTGTACATTTTACTATTTATATTTCAACACTTGTAAATATATAAACTCATAAAAAATATGTCAAAAAAATATTATGCTATAGAAAAAAAAACATTTGAATAAAAATATTTGATAAAATATTTAAAAATCAATATAAGAAAAACTGACATTTTGTTATCAAGTTAACACCGCCTTTTTCATACAAACACACACATACATATATAGAGGAAAAAATCATAAATATATACTCTCTCTATTTCAAAATAATAGTCGTTTAAAATTTCAGTACATAAATTAAGAAAGTCATTTAATTATCATAATTTTAAGTTAAAAAGATTAAAATATCATTTTTTGATTTTAATGTAAAAAAATAAAAGTAATTAATATGAATGTTTAATAGAGGGATAAATGGAGAATAAAATTAAAAAAAATAAATATTTTCTTGAAATTCTAAAATGATAAATATTTTGAAATAAAATAAAATTTATAAAGTGACAAATATTTTGAAACGGAGAAAGTATTATAAATAAGTAATTTAGGACACGAATCTTATTAATTAATTAATAATAATAATAATTGAAAATTGAAAATTTAAATTTTATTTAGGTTATAACTCATAATTATATATGTTTCAAAAATATTAATTTTTCATTATAATTATTAAAATTACTTTATGCTTTATGTTACAACTATTTTCAAATGATAATAATTAAAAATAAGATAAAAAATAGTAAATTGTATCGTCTTGAAATTTTTATTAAAATATTACAATCACATGCTAAAATTATATATATATATATATATATATTAAAAATTATAAATATAATTTTTAATTTGGTGATTTATGTTGTAATATATTTAATTGTCATAATGATCGTAAAAATTATTTTTATAATTTAAATTTCAAATTTCATCTAGCAATGATAATTGAAAGGTTATATTGTTTAGATATATTTTTTTTTCATATTTTCAATATCATAATATATTTAATACATTTAGTATGCCATGATCACTAAATCTTTATGGTTTAGGTTATAAATCTGTTCAAGTGATAATAATTAAAAGACTAGATTATTTTATATTTTTTTAATCATTTCGATTATTTATTTGAATTATAATGCATAGTTAGGTAAAAAGATTATTGATATATCCTCCTTGTTTTCTTCTATAAAATAATGAAAGCTATTGATATGTGTTAATATTACTTAAAATTGTATAAAATATTATATTTATTAGAATAATAATTATCACTGTTATATGGTTATTAATAGAATTATATATTTTTTATATAATTTTCATATTTTATGTTTATTATTACCTTTTTATTCTACGAAACCATATTAATTTTTGAAATAATACCTTTTTGTAAATATTGTAAAAGTAAAATAATTATATCAAATAAATTCAAATTTTTTTCAAGTCAGTGGTGTCGTGTGTAAAAAAAATATTATTTTTAAATTGATACAAATAAATATATGTCATAATTATTTAATAAAAAATTAAATTGAATATTCATAATATAAAAATATAGTACATATGGCACTTTAATTCATTTAATATAAATTAATTATTTCTACTCGACATTTAGACTGATGAGGCGGCATCCATTTGGCAGTAAAAGCATTTAATGTAATTCAAATGCCAAGCTTTAGGTTATATTCTCTCCGCTTTTTAAAATATTTATGGTTTATAATTTCGGATATAAATTAAAAAAGTTATAAAATTATCATAATTTTAGAGTAAAAAAATTAAAATATTTTTTATAATTTTGTTATAGAAAAATAAAAATAATTAATGCGAATGTTTAGTAAAAAAATAAATAGAAAATAAAATTAAAAAAAAATAGATACATTTTTTAAATCTTAAAACGACAAATAAATTGAAATGTAAAATTCTTCAAAACGATAAATATTTTAAAATAAAAAATATTATTTTTCTATTTTTATTTTTTAATTATTATGATGATTTATGTGAATTATCATAATGCATGATATGTGCTAGTTAGGTGAAAAATTATTGATATATCTTCCTTATTTTCTTACATAAGATAATTGAAATGATATGTGTTAATATTACTTAAAATAGTATAAAAAAATTATATTTATTATCATAATAATTATCATTTTTATATGATTATTAATAGAATTATATCTTTTACATAATTTTAATAGTATATGTTTATTATTATCTTTTTATTTTAACTTCCATAAAATAAAGTTGTCATATCATATTATTTTTTTAAATAACACTATTATATGTCATAATTTTTACAAATATTATAAAAGTAAAACAATTATATAAAACAATTTGATTTTTTTTTTCAAGTTAGTAATATTCGTATGTAAAAAATGTTATTTTAAATTGATACAAATAAATAAATACATAAAATAAGTACTTAACAAAAAAAATTAAAATTTATATATTCATAATATAAAAGTATATATTACATATGGCACTTTAACTCATTTAGTATTTATCAATTATATCTACTTAACATTTCAGATTCATGAAATGGCATCCATTTGGCGCTTAAAAGCATTTAATGTGTGCCAAATGTTAAGTTCTAACTAAGCTTATGCCTATTTTATATATATATATATATATATATATATATATATATATATATATATATATATATATATATATATATATATATATATACCAACAATTAATAAAGATAAAAGAGACAAATATCTATATTTATTTTTAGAGTGGACAAGTATTTTGGAACATTTAAAAAGAAATAGTAGACAATATTTTTGGAACGGAAGAAATATATATTATTAATAATATATACATTAATAATTTCTTTTTATTTTATAAGTATCTTTGTTAATTATTTTATATATGTTATATACAATTTATTTATGTTTCTATAAACATACTTTTTTTTTTTTATTATTCTAAGTTACATTATATATATTTTTCTATGATTTACATAATACATTATAAAATATTGAAAATATTGAAATTTTTTATAATATATTTAATAATTAAACAAATATTAGTTGAATATCACTTTCATCACTAATTATTTGGTTAATATTAATTAAATTACAATTTTTAAAATTAACTATACTAAATAATATTTGAATATGCTCATTATTAAAATTAGATACTAATTTATATATACTTTACAATTGATTGTATTTCAATATCTGTAAAATTTATAGAATTATAATAAATACAAGAATGCATTATAAAAGATAAGAATAAATAAATAAAATAAATATAATAAAAGAATTTAAAATTAAGATAGAAGTAACTAAGCTTGTCATTGTGAAGAGAAGATTTTTTTTTTTTTTCCAAATGACATTCTTTCACTTGTCACTTCCTTCTTTTATATATATATATATATATATATATATATATATATTTAATTAAATTATACTCATTATGAATTATTTAGGTTAGCACTAATAATTATGTTTTTATTGGTTTAAATTGTAATTGTTACAAAAATATAGAGAGGAGAAAATTAAGAGAATAGTATTTCTGTATGTTTGTGTACAATGAGTTACAACCAATTTACCATAGAACTAGGAATATGATAAAAGAAATAAAATTGATGTTCCTAATTAAGGATCAATCTATAAAGGAAAATAGATATATAGCTAATGAGGAATATATATACTACTAATTAGAAATATGTCAACTTAGAATCAAGGTGGATGGCACTTTAAGCTCACAAGATAAATCATAAAATTGCCCTGGTGGATGAGCATTAGTGAAAACATTAATTATTTGATCAACAGAAGAAATAAGAGAGAGTCAAAGTGTCCCATTGACAAGATGTTATCAAACAAAGTTATAATCAATTTCAATATATTTGGTATGCTCATAAAAGACAATATTGTGAGCAATCTGAATAACAATTTGATTGTTACAGTAGATATTTGTAGCATTGGATTAGGAAACTCCTGTATCCTATGATGACTATGGCAACAAAAGAAGTTCAAAAGTAGTGTCTGCAAGGATCGTATATTATGCCTTTGTACTCGAGTGAGAAATTACCATTTGCTTTTCACTATGCCAATAAATAAGAGAGTCTCTTAAAAGGAAACAGTAGCCAGCTATAGATCTTCTATCTGTGGGATTCCCTAGCCAATCAACATTAGAAAATGTACGTAACAACAATAATGATTGTGTAGAAAAATGAAGACCATGAAATAAGATACCTTTAACATAGTGAAGGATGCGAAGAACTGTAGCGAAGTAAGTACTGTGAGGGGTAGACATGAACTGGCTAACAATATGAACTATATAAACTTTGTTTGGACCAGTGGTAGTAAGATAAATAAGACTTCCAATCAATTGTCTGTAGAGAGTGTGATCATCCAAAATAGTTCCTTCTACATGTGATAGTTTAACATTAGCCTCAAGAGGAGTATTTACAATCTTATGGTTTGTCAAGTTGGCATGAGTCAAGAGATCAATGGCATATTTAGTCTAAGACAAGTAATAGCATGTACTGTCGGATGAAACTTCCAACCCAAGGAAGTAACTCAAAAGACCAAGATCTTTCATCTCAAGTCATTTGCTAAGAAATTGCTTCAACTGTGCAATTCTCTATAAATCCTTTATAGTAATAATCATATCATCCACATATAAAAGACTATATCTTCTATTTATTTCGTGAAGAAATAAAAGATTATCATAGGAATTAGAAGAAAACCCAAACTTATTAATTATAGAGCTAAATTTTGCAAACTGTGCTCTTGGAGCCTAGTTAAGACCATATAGAGCCTTGCGAAGATGATAAAATTTACACAAGTTAGTCAAGAGGAATAAAAAATACAAGGACTAATGGAAGAATTCGAAGACCATTTATCAAATGGATGATTGTAGCTAGGTGGTGGTTTCATATAAACTTCCTCTGAAAGATCCCCATTAAAGAATGCATTTTTCTCATCCATTTGAAATAGTGGCCATTTTTCATACAACTATTATGGCAATAAGACTTCGAATAGAAGAGAGGCAAGCTACTGGAACAAAAGTCTTATAGTCAATATCATACTCCTAAGTAAAACCCTTAGCCACTAAGCGGGCTTTATAACATTCCATTGATCCATTAGCACTTGTTTTAATCTTATAAATCCATTTGCATCCTATAGCAGTTTTATTGAATGATAGATCAACCAAATCCCAAATTTTAGTCTCTATTAAGGCTTGTAATTCTTTTTTCATAGCTTGCTGTCAAAGAGGATTAGTACTAGCTTCCGTATAGGAGGAATACTCATGTAAAGAAATAATAGCAAAGTAATAAAGATAGTCACAAAGATAAGATGATGGTTGATGTACTTCAAGAGGAAGGACATTTAAAGGAGTAAGTGGAGATGCAGAATTCTCAGATGAGCTAAATGTTGTAGGAAAAGCAGTAGGTTGATCATTTGTTTGTCTTGCATCAACAATGTTAGGGAAAAAGGAGGTGCTTCATCTTTAGAAAATAATTCAAATGGAGGATTACAAAAGAAAGGTGAATTATTTTCAAACAATTGAGATTCAGAAATTGTGGAAACTATTTTATGTTCCTAAAAGGTAACATATGGAAAGATGCATAGCCATTTAGAAATAGTGATAAGAATCTGATCTTCTTGCAAGAAGTATACAAAGATATACACAAAAAGGAATTCAAGAAGTCCCTTCAAAGTGATGATGAAACTACATAGAAAAGGAGGGAAGGGCAAGACTTAGAAATGCAAGCTTTAAACATGGCCAAGAGAAGAAATTGCATGAAAAGCTTCCTGACAGGGTCAGGTTGTTTGGAGTTGATATCAAATAGGATCCCAATATATAATCTTTATACTCAATCTTATAACCCAGGAAGCAACATAGATGAGCACGAGATTCTAATTTTGTGTTTCATGCAGCTGTAGAAAGATAAAATAGGCACATCCGAAAACACATAGAAGACTATAATTAAGGGAGAATCTATACAATCTTTCATAAGGAGTTTGATTCCTAATAACTAGAGAAGGAATACAATTAATGGTATAGATAGCTGTTAAGACAACTTATCCTAAAAAATGCTAAGGACAAGAAGCAGAAATTAATAGGGTGCTAACAATGTCTAAAATATGTCTATGTTTTCATTTTGCATGCCCATTTTGTTGAGAGGATCCAAGACAAGATCATTGGATGTAAGTTCCATGTTGTTAAAGTAGATGGAGAAATTCATAATCTTTGTGTTCCATAGGATTATCTATTGGAAGAGCTTTAATGGTACAAGAAATTTAGCTTTGACAAAAATAGTAACATTAACAAAAATTTGAGACAGTTGAGAACAATGTTTGAGAAAATGTATCCAAGTAAACTGAGAATAATCATCCACAAGGATAACAAAATAAATGACACCTCTCATAGTGGTTATAGGAGATGGTTCTCAAATGTCAGTATGTACAAGATCAAAAATAGTAGAAGAAACACAAGTATCATTATTAAAAGGTAAAGCATGAAGTTTTCTACAGTTCACAAGAAGCACAATCAAAATTTCATGTTTAATATTGTTTTCTAAAGTACCACTATAACATAAAGACTTCAATCTAAAAGAAGAAACATGACCAAGTTGAGAGTGACAAGTAGACAAGGAGATAGAAGCAGCACATTATATATATATATATATATATATATATATATATATATATATATATATATATATATATATATATATATATATATATATATATATATATATATATATATATATATATATATATATATATATATATTGATGTGATGCAAAATAGCATAAATATTTAGGGCTTTATTTACATAGTTTGTGTGTTACATGTGTTGTTTTTACTTATTATTTATAGAATTTGGTATGTTTGATCTTGTTTTTAAGTTTTACAGGTCATCATAAGTTTAAAACTATGGTTTTAAGGAGAATTGGGTGCAAGGAATTAAGATAGGGCCATAGAGCAAGCAAAGGAGCAACCTAAAGCAAAGGGAGAAGAGTTGACCCATGTCATGAGTCGTGCCATAGGGTGCGGACTCGTGACAGAGGAAGATGGTGCTTAGTCGGCACCAATTTGCATGACTCGTGATAGAGGTTGATTGTCATGATTCATCCCATCTGTCATGAGTAGTTACTGCACCTCATCTACACACCTTTTCATAATTACATCTCTTTGGAAAAGGCATGACTTGGGACACTTAGGAGTCTATAAATACTTGAAATTAACTATGATTTTGGAAAAAGAATACTTAGTTTTTGTTTAAAATACTTACTGTCATTTTAGTTTTATTTTAAAGTATCAAGTAGAAGACATTTTCAAGAGTTCAAGAAAGATATTTAAGAAGGCTATTGATTATCAAGTAATTTCCTAAAGAGCATTGAAGAATTCATCAAAAAGTTTCCTCTCCCTTTTCTTAGAATTAGTTACTTGATACTTGAAATGTTTTCTTTTTGTCATTTAGTTTTTGTCACTATGTAATTCTTGCTTATTAGAATTGAAATGATGAATTAATTTTATGAACTACATTTTTAATATGCATGAGTGATTTAATTTCAATTGAGTCATATATTATGTTATGTATGCTTGATTACCATATATAACTTTTTAATCATTTTGTTCACAATGAGAGTTGGGGCATTTTGGTGAAAATGCAATTGAAATTACTCAATGGTTAGAAGAGTACTTGGAGACAAACAATTCACTTTTAAAGGTTAAAGAATTGGCATGAAACTTAATGATTTTAGTTTATCTCTATAATGACATGAGAATGCTTATAGACTTTAAATTAAAATACTCTTAATTGACAATGAGAATTGCTTTTAATAATTATTGGTCATATTCTCCAATCATTACATGTGTTTAGATATTAACTTTTATAGTTCAAGATTAATTTTGAGTTGTAATTCTAATATTTATTGTTTGTTGTTATTAATTAAAGTAATAGTAAAACTTTAGCATTTTAGATTAGTTAGAATAAATCAACATTTTCTTGTTTGTTGTTTGCCTATCCATCTTAGTAATATTTGAATTAATCATTTAAAAATTCTAATTAGTCACCCAAAATTAAAATTTTATAAATAATTTCAAATATTAAAATTATGTAATTAATTCTTATGGTATAACTATATAGGTAGATTAATAAAAATATATTTTTATGAAAAAATATAATTGATTATTGTGATATGATACAATTATCCCCAAAAAAAAAAAAAAAACTTCAAATATTTTATTTTAGATGATTAAATACATACATACAGACAACATTTTTGTTGTGATAAAATGAATTCATGAAACCTTTGGCATTGGCTTAATTTGCTTTACTCTTGAATACAAGAAGACTCCAGCAAGAGCTACTGCAGTTCCTGTTATTAATAATCAGTCCAGTATCAGATTCATATTAACAAAAATACAGAATACAAAATAAACTTATGATTTGAACAATTAACAAAAATTAAAGCTATAAGAAAGTTACCAAGGGAATTTATAAGTGATATTGGTGTTCGGAAGAAAACGACTGAGGAGACTATAACAATCACACGCTTCACACAATTTCCCACAGCATGAGTAACTGGATTTACCATCTCTAGTATCATGTAAGAGACCTACACATGGAATAAAACATATAGAAATAAATTAGGGAATCAAAGTTTGTGCATTGCTGTATTTACCGGCATAACTTAATGGTAAGTGCGGAATCAATATGGGGTTGGAGTGAGCTGTAGCCCGAGATTGTTTACGGAAAAAAAAATTATATATATATATAAATATTGAAACTGAAAAAATTATAAATTAGATATATAATTATATATATGCACAACCACAAACTAGCCCCACCATATCAAATTCCCAATAAAAGCACTCCAAGAAGAGCAACAAAAGCGAGATTGATGGTGAGAAATGAATAGATCCAGTTGGATTTCTCACCAGCTTGGCATTATCCATAAACAATTTGCCCAGTTTCTCCGTGAAAGGTATGAAAGTTTAGAAATTTGGACACAAAAAATTTAATTTGGAATTGTACTTTGAATTCATTAATTTTATTGACTTGTATTATATTCACTTGTTAAATTTACAATTTATTTGTAAATTTTATTAATTTTTTAGTAAAATTTAATCAATCTATATAAACAATTTTACGGAGGGGTAACTATAAATATATAATCGAGCCCCGATAACTAAAATTCCTTATTGCGTCATTGCTTAATGGTAAGTATATATATGATTTGAGTACAAACTCAAGTTCGAATCCCTCTCTCTCTAATGCTAAAATAAAATAGCTAGTTTGTGCTATGCCTCTAAAAGCAAGTTGTTAGAGGAAGAGACTAAGGCCTTATATACACACATTCGGTTTGTGTTTTCTTATGTTATTTGAGCTCTATTCCCTTTTAAGAATTTCCGATGTATCAGAAAAAGAAAAGTTCTCAGATATTAAGAATCACAAATTGCAAGGAGTAACTAAAACAAAACTACAGAAAATCTCACTTGTTGATAAGAGTGTAAGCAGAATCCGGAGAAGAGAGATCTTATACAGAGCTCTCTGACATTCAAACCATGGTTTGCCTGAAACAAGGAGAAAAAGAAACGATTCAATAAGGGTCTGTTTGGACAGATGATTATTTGAAATTATTGTATTTGAATTTGAGTTTCAAGTATAAAAACATCAAAAATAGGCATGATATCAAATTCTAAATGCTCAATCATTTCAAATGAGTAGCCATCCAAATGGACCTTAAAATTATTTGGAGTTCCAACCCAATTTTTTGGATTCTACTCACAGCAGATTGGAGATACGAAGGAGTAAACTTGATGCCTTCCATGAAAATGGCTGTGGGAGCCAACAGGATAAAAGAAATGATAGTTATTACTGAGAAAAGATTGATGTTGTCCAACGTTTCCTGTCAGGAACACGATGCAACTGGTTATGGCCTAACTTTGAAGAATGCTATAAAACAAGAAAATTAATAATTTTGATGTAATTCAATAAGAATTGTTACTGATTGTAAAAGATAGATCAAGAAATTGAGTTTTCAATGTTATCAAGAGATTAAGACATTTCAAGAGTGAAAGCATTGTGTCTATTACCTCTTTATTAACCATTAATTTTTTGCTTAGCACATTTCGAGATTGGTTAGTCACATTGGAAGCCATAGCACTGCAGAAACCAGTCCTGATTTATAACAGAACAGTAAGGTCAATCAAGTTAAAAGAGCCACTCTACTTAAAAGCTCAAATTTGTAGGTAACAGCCCAAAAATTGGTTTTAATATCTCTAACATGAAGCAGATCAAATAATTCTATGCAATTGGTTCCCTAGATGGAGTTCTTCATGCACTCCCCATCAAAAATTTTAGAACAAAAGTGAATTATATTCTCTTACCAATTGAAAGAGGCCTCAGTGAATGATGCCAAAGCCACTCCACCTACGACTGGTACTAGGGAGGAGAGCACCGAAAAAGATGGCCTCTGTGCAGTGTACATATAGCAGTGAAAACCAAGTCATTATATGGCTCTAACAATATCAAACACATTATAACAAGAACCAAGCTACATAACACTGTGGACAAATGATGGAAAAATTAGGTACATGATTTCTTACATCACCAAGAAACAGGGCAGCAAATAAGACTGTGAAGAACGGTTCCATAGCTTTGACGGTGTGAGTGAATGAAACAGCAACTTTTCCAAGACTAACATTAGTTAAAATGTTTCCCATTGTGTGCATCACAGCCAATGGCAGGATTGCTGCAAGCTGAAAGTGAACTTATCAAAAGCAATATTTAATACTCATAAAAATTCAAATTATTAAAGGAAAAACCAGAAAAAGTAACTTATAAAAATCATATAAATAAAAATGTACCTGTGAACGAGTCAGATTTGGTCTACGATAAAGATTTAATGACCACATTGTGATAACCATCAGAGCCCCACAGCCAAATTGGAAAGCAGTAACTGTTGCTGGAAATGGATACACCTTAAGAACCTATACACAAACAGCAAATACAAATTCTTGCACTTTTTAAGAGATATATCACTTGTAATACTTGTCCTAAGCCAATTCCACTTAGCCTAATTGATCTCCGCACACCCATTAACTAAAGCTAGCAAAAGGAGTTTTAGGTTCGAGTCTCCCCATTTAATATTATGGTATATGGTGAGGTTACATCATTGTGTACCCATAACACCATAGCTATTAGATCCATTTGGCCAACTTATGAAAATAAATAAATAAAGGCTTGTCCTAAATTCAATAGATTTCTATCTTGCAGTTATTAGACATGATTAATAAAATTCTTCAATGCTTCTTATTGAAATTCTATTTAGAGTATGTTTGGAATTGCTGATAGAGGTTAAAAAAGTATTTTTAGAGTTTTTTATTTTATTTTATTGATTGATTTTTATTAGTTTTTATAAACTGCTTTTTCAAATTTGTTTCTGAAAAAAATATCAATTTACTTGCTTCTATTTAAAAGTAATTTTAAAAAAATATAAAATTTTTTATTGAAAAATGTTTTTTTCAAATGCAATGCCAAAGAAGATATTAATGCTATAACTAACTTCTATCTTGCTTCCAAGAAAACAAAGAAAAGTTAGAAATTTGAACAATCATTAATTTTGTTTTTAAAAAAATAAATAATGCATTATGTCAAATAAATAAGTTCCCAATTAAGAATAAAAAATTAGAAAAAGATAATAATAATTTCAACTATTCGTGCCCTCATAGAATTACAATAAAGATGCTACTTCCTAAATAAAAAAAAGACACAAAATTCAGGCACTGCTATAACAGAAATAAATGAAGACGAGCAAAATTTAAATAAAATGACAGGTAGAGATAAAAATAAAATTATAAAGAAATATGAACCTGTTTGTTAAAAATGTTGAAGTAGATATTCAAAAGATACCAAATTCCAAACATAAGCCCTAATTGTGTAACATGAACCAAATCACTAGTTTCATTCTGACTTTTGCTTTCAGGAACAGAGGCAGCCCTAAGCTTGAAACTAAGAAATCCAAGATTTGAACATAGATATGAAGTATTAGAGATTGGGTTCTTGAAAAATTGACTGGAAGAAGAATTCAGGAATGGGGTTTTTGAACAAGAGAATGCATGAGAAAAGATGGGTTGAAGTGGTTTTAAAGAAGATAGCTTGAATGTTGGGTTAAATTTGAGATTAGAATTTCCATAAAGAAGTTTTTGTGGGTTTAGAAATGGGGCTGAAAGAGACAGAGCAAATGTTGTATGCATATTGAGGTTTCCAGAACAAATGAGAAAGACTCAGAGCTACAGAGCTACAGCTGCAGTTTTTCTCTTTCTTTATTTCTCTGGTATAATTTAAACGTTGCACCATGAATGGCCTTGTACTTGCTTAGATGACAGCCCTATAAGGCCTGTGGCTCTTGTAGTTCTTGTAGCTCGAATGCAACAAATTATGGGTTGTTTGCTATGTAATAGTTTGACCAAAGAATTTTGGTTGGCTGGTATTAGAGTTGTCATTCCAGCATTGGGGTTGTGAATTTGAACCTTCAATCCAAATTTAAAATTAAAGTTAAATAAGTAGTAAATAATAAATAATAAATTAATTTTCTTTAATTTTTATTATATTATTGAAAATTATATTTGTAATAGTAATGTAAAATTTGCATAGCATTATTATTTGTTTTAGTATTTTTTCTAACATTGCGGAAAATGAATTTCACATTAACGAGATTTTAATTTGCCGTCAACTCTTAAAATGTTCTCATTTTATTATTAGATTTCGACACTAATTAAGGTAATATTAAATTATACTATATCTAAAATGTTGATTAAAATTCAATAATTTTTTTTGGATAAATTTAATATTTTTTTTGAAATGTTTATACATATAAAAACACATAAATAAAGACAGAAAAGAAACACGCACACACTTCAAAACTATAGCAATTTTGAAAAGACACGCTAATTTTTATATTTTCCATACACTCTGTACTACTAATATGGGAGGTTGAAAATCCAGTGCACCATCTATTTAAATTTAATAGGTTTTAATTGATAAAAATTCAAAACAACTAAGAACAATTTCAAATAAAAGTAATTTCAATCCTAATCTCAAAATAAACGAAGGAGATTTAAATTTGAGATATTCTGCTAGGTACGAAGAGACTAACTAAAATGAGGCTTGATTAACTAAATGTCAATTTTCCATAGCTCCACGTCTAATAAATGGATCATGTTCCATAGCAAGTGAGACAATGAAAGTGGGACCAAAACACTTAAGAAAATATGGATTTAGAGATAAATTCTTAGTTTCATACTGATGGGTTTGCTTGCTGTTTCCATTCAAGAGGTCGGTAGAGCCAAAAGAATAAATATCCAATAAGAAATCAAATGTGTATTATTGAGATTAGCCATTCAAAGTTTGGATGTTAGCGTAAAAATGGGTTTTTAGCAGCAATATAACGTATGGTGTGAATTTGTTGCAGCCGCAGAAATTCAACTGAGGATGAAGTTGTGGCAGCAACTGCTCCAATTTTAGACCTATATTTTTCATGCATTTATAAACAAAATGGCCCTTTGTAATCAGAAAACGTTTGATATTTGACTTAGTGGCACTGTCGATATTAAATTTCAATAATATTGAAATCATTTTTAGATACTGAAATTATCTTCAGAACCGTGAGATCTCAAATTTGAGTTTTAATTAGGTACTATAATTTACCAAAAAAAAAGAAAAAAATTTGAACATTTTAAACCTACCATTTTTAAGACATTTATTTATGGATTATGTTCATTAAATTGAAATTCTCTTGCAGATTGAATGTATTCTAAAAGATTATTAATGGCAGGAAAAAGTTATTAATAAATACTTCACAAAATTTAACTATATTATTTCCATAAAAACTGCAATCTCCAAGCATTTCTGAGAGTCTGAGACAGATCTAAATTTGTGGCTACTATTTGATCTTATACATTATTACAAAATTAGAGAGGGTCCATTTGGCTTCTATCATCAAGAGAGTGAATAGCAGCCATTAGATATCATTTCTTAACATCAAGACAGGAAATGAAAAAGCTAGATAAATACCAAAGACCAAAATTTTCTTTCAAAACTTTCCAAGCTTTCAAGTTGATCAAAAGAATTGACAATGAATATAGCAGACAACAAAATAACAGCTCAGAGCTCATCCAAACTACAAAATGAATGGATGAGTGAATACAATCTTTTTATGATACACATTTGAGTCTTGCAAATGTCAAATAGCCGGTGTGACCTCTAGCCTCGCCACATGGTCTAGCCATTATTACAGGAGAATGTGCATTGTCCTGCACGTTACTTCCTTCATTTGATCGCTGCCTTCTCTTGTAAGGAGGCGACCCAAGAGGAATACCTTCATCACCTTGCAAACAATTCATTTTCTCTTCACGAACCTCGTACATCCGAAGGAGCACCTCAAATGTTCGTATGTCTAAGCCAGCATAAGATGCATATATTAGAATCCATGAATTGTTACTGAATGTGAATTAAACCAATTGGATTCTAAAAATTTGTATTAAAAATAAATCTGTTTTTCCATGAACACCAAGTGGGAGAGAGAAAAAGATACTGGATTTAAGATGGAGAGGAATCAATGATAGTGCTACAACTTACCTGTAAAGTTTGATCTAAGAGTTTCACATGAACGCTGTACTTGCTCAATGCACGGTGAGAAGGAGCACAAAATCCCATCTTGTTTCAACATTTTCCCAGCTGAAGGAATGGCCAGCCACGGTTGGGGTAGATCCAGAAATACAGAATCAGCCAATCCAGAATATTCATCTGGAAATCCCTCACCCTGAATGTCTCTAACTCCAACTGTGACTAAGCTGCTTACTCCTGTCTTCTCAAAATCTTCCCTATTTAAAAATTAAAAAGAAAAGAAAAAGGGAAGGACTTGGTGACATTTTTGATAATTAATAAAACCTATGCATCAATAATTGAATCTTCTTGCACAAGAAAACCCACCCAGCCTCAAACAAAAAAAAAATAATAGTAATAATAATAAATAACAACAGCTTAATTAGGTCTTAAGCTTAGCTTCAATTAAAGTACAGAGGTCCAATCTCACTAGCTAAAGAACAAAAAAAATGTTGTGTCCCCCTCCTCTTAAGTCCTGCATTTGTCCAGTTTCTTAATCAAAAGCATGCCTTTCTGAGTAAATAAATTCAATATATGAAATGGCTCCTTCATGCTCTGAAAAGATGAGGTGGCCTTTTCACATTGTATAAAACCAATCGGATGATCATTTAAAATAGACAGGTTAAGCTCTAGACACTTTAGATCTTAAATTCCAAATAGAAGAATTACCCACCTAATTTGAATTATAGATTTCAAACAAAATTGATACCCACTCAATTTGAATTCTAGATTTGAAACAAAATTGACAATTTAATGTTTTCATTAGATAAAAATGTCCGACTCAATGTCCACAATCAAACAAATTTATTCTAATAAATACTAAAACCACAAATATTAAATCAAGAGACATTATATCAGGAGAAACTCAATTTATTACCTTGCCGAGGCAGCCCTTTGTTCATGGAAATCAAATGTATAAACATGCCCTGTAGGAGCCACAGCCCTCGCAAGTGATGTTGTTAAAGATCCACTACCAGTGCCAGACTCGAGTACCACACAACCAGGAACTATCTCCAAGTATGTAATCACAAAGGATATATCTGCAATATATAGAATCTGAGTCCTGTGGCTTAAAACCAGAGTCCATAGTTCAGGTGTTGGAGCTAATAAATAAACAAAACCACCCTTGTTGCTAAACACTTTAGATCCAAAAGGCTTCCCAATCCAGTCTGAATGTTTAAATATACCAAAACGGTTCTGAAGCACTGAAGTCTCACATACTTTGATGGCCTTCATTGTATCATGCTTCTCATAGACAATAACCAAATCTCCATTGCTAATGCACCGTGTAAATGATAACTTATTTGTTGGATCAGTTAGCAACATCGTTAAATGTGGAATCCGTTGATGCAGGGTGCATAGAAACAAAATCTGTCATAAATGGAAATCATTAAAAGATAACTAGAATAACTAGTGAACACTATAATAACCATCTGATAGATTTGTCTAATTCTTTCAAGTGCAACTAAAGGATTTGTGAAAAAGCGCATAACAAACCTCAAATCTATTTTCATAGTTGAGTCACAGCCAGTCAGTGCAAGCCTTTATAAATGGTCGTAGATACAGAAAGTACAATATTACAAATAAACAATAAATCTTGAACCCCATAAAAGGTACAAACTTTTGGCAGCTAAAAATTTTAACAAAGTAGCCGAGGTAGAGCTTAATGGGTAGCTTTATCTCTCCTCTTTAAAGAAGGTCTAATGTTCAAATAATTCCTTTCCCACTCCCTCAGATATTATAGGGAAAAAAAAAGAGGGTAATTATAGGAGTGCGAAATTGCACTTTATATCAAAGAAAATTGCTCCTCAGAAAAAAGCAATCTAAAACAATCATGTAAAACACTTATATGACGTGTGATCCAAACGTCTAGCTAACATCTAAGAGACTGGTTTAATAATGTTGATAAATTGCTGCTCTCTGTCTCAACCTCAAATCAACAAAAGAACCTTCTGTTTGAACTCTCCAATTTCATTCTATGGTGCTACATTCAAATGTAAAATTAATAGTTTTCCATTTTTCACCAATGAGGAACTCAATTCAAACCATACAAATGTCAAACAAATTAGCTAAATTCTCCGTTCTGTTATGTCAAGGCCCAAGCTTTATGTGAGGTATTGTGATACTAAAACTGTCTATGAACAACTCAGTGAACCAAAACGACAGTAAAATCTACAATCAGCACCAACAACACTATTGCAGGTTAATCATAAAAAACCCAATAAACACCGCCAATATCCTTAAAAAACAAATTGACAAAAAAATCAACAAATTCAAAATTATATCACCATGGAAATTAGTTGTTAAAGAAATCAAAGAAAATCAGGATATATGAAATTAAAGAAAAGAACCAAACTCAAATCCTAACAAAAATTAGACAAATCAATCATAAAGAAAAGAAAAAAATTTACCAAAACTTACATGAGGAGACCTCAGCAGTGTAAAGGAGGAGTAGAAAGAGTGAGTAACGTCTTTTTCTCTTGGTGTAGGGTTCTCTCTTTTCTGCCGTTACTGTCTTTGAACTACTGAATCATGGGCCAACTCTTTGCCTTTCATTGGGCTTCTGATGCCCATTAATACTAAATTTAAGCCCTTTTATACTTCTAGTTTTATTTTGTTTTAATTAATTTAGTAGTTTTGTAGGTTAATTCGTTTGTTAATCCAAAATATAGTAGCTGTAAACATTTTAACTCCTACTTTAGGAGAAAATAATTTAGAAAGTATGAATGCTTAGAGAAATAATTTTATTATTAGTCTTATTACAAAATAAAAGAAACTAAATTGTTATAGTTTTTGTAAAAGAGTGTGTTTTATCTCTGATCCGGGTGTATATATTACTCAGAAAAAGATAAAAAAAAATTTCCTTGCTACTATTACAAACTATCTTAGACATATATACCAGTGTTTTAAAAATCAAACCGGTGATCGAACTAGTCATATCACTAATTTGTTGTTCAATTAGTCTGATCGGTTGAATAGACAGTCTGACTAATTAGATAAAATCTCTTTATTTTTCTTTTTTTAATATTTTGATTTGATTGGTCTGACTAATTAAAAATCAACTAAAAATCAGTTAAAAACGGCAAAGAGTGGTTTAATCGAAAATCCATTTTTTAAGTTAATCGAATTAAACTGATCAATAATTTTTTATTCAATCGATTGAATCGGCCAGTGTAATTTGATTTTTAAAATACTGATGCACAGTAATTGTTAACTCATTCATAATAACATTAAGAAGTGATTTTAGAAGCGAGCATTATGGTTCAATACTTCTTATTTTAATATTCCTTCCAATACTATAAAAAAAAATAATATTAAGAATGTCAATTATATTAAATTTATTTTATAGATTTTCTCAAATATTTGTAAATCATGTTGTATCATTTATCATTTGAATTTATGTATAAAAATGAAAAATTAAAACTTGATGTTAACTCATTTAAACAAATAAATTAAGTTTTAATGCATCAAAACTTAGTTTAGATCAATTTTAGACTGTAATAAATAAATAAATTATAGAAAATATGTATATTCTTCTCTTTTTTTTCAACCAAAATTTTAGTTGAAATTTTAATCAAGGAATTCATATATTGGATAATTTTTTTTAATTGATATATAAAAAATTTATATATATATTGTTAAAATTTTAAATCCTTAATTTTTATATTACAAAACATATATCCATCATTAAATTACTAATTCAAATAAAAGTTCAGAGATTGTGTAAAAAATCTTTAAATTCAACTCAAAAATTTTAACTTTTAATTGATAAGATCTAAATATTATATTAAATCTTGATATATTTTACTATTATTTTTTCATGTGAGATCTTTATCTCTAACATGTTGAGTGAAATTGAAATATCAAATGGTGAATTGATAGAATTATTATTTTATTTATTTTTTGCCAAAGGTGAATTGATAGGATGATGAAATGTCAAAAACCCTATTGATAAAGTACAAATTAACTAAAACCATAGATTGACTAAGTAACTAAATAGATTTATATCATGGTAAAAGGGCAATTTGAGTAGACATTACATAAATGGATAATTAGGAGTCAGGTCACTATCATTATTTCCCATCTCAAAAAATCCATCATCTTATTCTTCACCTATATATCAAAATTCAAAATAATATAAATAAATAAATAAATGGTCTCTATCACTTGAGGATGAGGCAGCCTTTTGCTTTGGATTTCTCAAGCACTTTTGGCCCTTCACTTAGATATCTGTGGATAAAAGCTTCACTCTCTTCTTCTTCTTCTTCACTGTCTTGCATGAATATACATGTATATATACATACATTATATATCTAACATAAATATCTCACACAAAAATATCTAAGCAACTCTTCTCTCAAAATGTATCATAAGCATCAAAAACTCCCATGTTTGAATTGCCCACCACAAGATTATATTAGAATGGTAAACTATTATTATTATTATTATTATTATTATACAATACAACTATCTAACAAAAGCTTAGATACTTAGAATCTTTGCTTTTGTTTGTACATTGTACTAGCTTCTTCTTCTTATTATTATATTGAGAGAAACCTTAGCAAATTATTGGTTTTTCTTTATTTCAATTAAATATTAAGATGTTGTGATGATTAAAATCATATACAGGTTCAACATTTGATAGAGAGGTGTTTGCTCTTTCACATGAGCAGAGATGATTGTATCAAAGCACTTGCTAAGCATGCTAGTATTCACCCAGTAATCACTCTTACAGGTTAATTCTCTATTTATTTCTTCTTCTCTTCTTCTTTTTCTTCTTCTTCTAAGTTTTTTTTGCCTTCCTTGTGCTTTGTAGTGTGGAAAGAACTACTGAAAGAGAATAACAGCTTCTTCCAAGCATATTTTCATGATATTTCACGCAGACACTTTATCAGTAAGCTATTGACACTTTCGATCGTGAAAATTTCAGCACCTTAAAATTTTCTTTCAGATGAACTTCAAAAGCAAAAAAAATAATGAAAATGAGGTGTTTGTTTAATGAAATTTGTGTTTTTTTCCTTTAGGCAGACCTGCTGGTAGGGAATATAACTTCAGAAGAAGAAAGCATTGAAGGTGAATTGGATTAATTACTCTCATCAGAAACCCTATATGGATTGTTAAAACTCCAATCAGAAATCTAGGAGATCAAGACTTATATGCTGGTGTTAGATAGGTTCAGATTAAGTTCTATATTTCAGCAGTTAAAATATAAATGAAAACTCAAGCATATAATTAAGATCTGAAAGTTCATTCCCTGCTCATTCATGTATGTAATTTGCAGGTAATTATGTGCATATTAAGTGAAAAACATAATATTGAAAGTTACTGCTTAAATTTATTGTGCTGCATCAAATTCAGATTTATTTAGGGAAAGAAAAAACAACATTTTCAGTGTCAATAACTCGAGATAAAAGAATAAAGCAACAGTTGGATGTAGCAGTGAAAAGACATTATGATTACAGGAGATAATTAATTTATCTGAATACCCTGCTAATCAAGTAATTTACATTTATAATTCATCTAAAAAAGAATGCATTTATGGTTTGATATCATCCTACATATACTTAACAATCTCCTCAATGTCTGAGTTAGCTACTAATGTATGCATGTATTATCTAGCTAATTTGAGAAATAAAGTTGGATGTAGCAGTGGAAAGACATTATGTTTGGTAAATATTAGAATTGGAACTGAGAATGAACGAGACCTTCATGAATCTGTTGCCAAACTTGCTGGATCTGAATACACGCTTCATTACAAAGGTTTATTTTCCCTCCCTAATATCTGTACAAAGCAAAAGAAAAAACAAATCGTTTGATTTCTATGGAGTTCAAAGATATTATAAAATTATTATCAATGAATTTGAGCTCAATACTACTGATATCATTCCTAGAACTGTGAGATTGTAATTTCAAACTCCCAGTCACAGTCTAATTAACCAAAACAAAAATTATAAAAATTATTAGATTGTATACATACCTATGGCAGCCTCTTAGTTTTACATTCCCCAGCAAATGCCTGACGATATGGACTGTGCTGTAGGTTACCTTCATTAATTCTTGGTCTTGGAGTATTCTTGGCATGGCCAAAATCTAGCATACCCCATTCAGAATTCTTGGAAAAATCACTAAAATACTTCAACACAGCCAAACAGAATGAATTTCAAAGTTGTCAATTACCATTATGAGGTAATAATGCATTCACGAGGACTGAGGGTCTCCTTCGAGCTCTCAATCTCATATTGATGTTCAATTCTTGGTCTGCAAGAAGACAAAAAGGCTAACAAATAAGGACTTATAGCAAGATTTTAATGACTACAGACAATATGATCAACAAAATACAGACCTCATAACAGAATGCATATTTATAAATGCAAAACAAACTTGGAAAATTGAGTCAAATAATAATGATATGGGAACTGATCCAAATTTTAATAAAGAACTAAACCAAAAGAGAATCAAGGGACGGTAGGAAAGAACTTTTTAACATGGCAAACCTAAAATGAGCAAACCTTTGAATCCATTTATGCTTGATAATGAAATAAAGCAGGGCAATGAAATCTCATAGCAGCAAAAATCCATTAGTCCCACCATGCATGGTTCACTTCTAACCAAATTGAGATGAGGATTTGGTATGGCTTATGAACCTGAGATACCATCTGAATGCAATACCAAAAAAAATAATAAGTCTCCTAATAGTGATACATTTCCTTTTTTTTTTTTTTTTTTCCTTTCAATTTTCAGACAATGGCAGTAATATTTTTGAGCATATATCACAAACTATGGCTCTCTATGTGCTACCGACCAGTGGCCAGATGTGCAGTATTTTGGGCTAACAGGAAGGGGAAAATCAAGAGTGGGGCGGGGGTAGGTATCTCCATTTTGTTCTTTTATATAATTTTATAAATTGTTAAAATAGTATTTTTTGTATCTTATCACTAAATGTTGTATGTATTTTCCATACCATTAGTTAATATCAAATAGAATAAAGAAAGAATAATATTGAGTAACAAATTGTAACATCAGGGTGTAAGTACTCTCATAAACATGAGCAGAAAAGCTATGGTGTGGATATGCATGTAAGACTCATAGCAGTGGCCTTCAATTCCCATGGACAATAATTAAAAAAAAAAAATGCCCATTTAGAATTAAAAATTGATTTTTGAACAGAAAAAGAATGTTTCAGTTCAAGCAATTGCATTTTTTTTCCTTGTGTTTTGTTTTCCGGAACAAAGATAGGGTGTGCAAAATATGAAGCAAAACAACATTAAAAGATAAAAATAGAAGTGGCATGGAAACACCCAGGCTGACCTCATTCAGGTAATACAACAAACATCCAAGAGCTCCCCAAAAAAACAACTAGCAAATCTAGCTCCTTCTAAAACATGCAACAAAGATATGCACATAAACACAAAAGTCAGCTCCAGGTTGGCAAATCCTTTTAACCCTTACTGGGTATTTCCCATTTCCAGCAAAGAAAGCAAGTGAATTCTTTATCTCCCACCAGCCTATAATAAATATGAAGCTGGATAAAGCAACCAAGCAATACAACAGAAAAGTACGCCAATTATACCCAACCAATTAGGATAATGAGAAGTTACAGAAAGATAGAGAGCCAAAACAACTCATAGCATGAGATTAAAAGGCTCACAATCACATTCTATGAAAACAAAAAATACCATTCTACAACTCCTTATGCCAGTCGTAATGAAAGCTTTCTGCCGCAATCCATCTGGCATATTAATAACACAGTATTCATGTAAGAGCAATCTTATTTTCTTTAACATCAAGTTCCAACATGAAAAACCATTTGCAGGTTCTATTTATCTAAATTGAAATTTTCAAGAAGTTCACAATTTTCAAGCAGACAGGAGCAACTTTTTTATTCTGAATCCAGTGGCAAATAACCACAAAAAAAGCAAACAAGCAGCAACGTCAGTATAAACTGGAGACTACAACAACCCATTAAAAAGAGAGAGAGAGAGAGAGAGTGAATGGTAAATGCTAAAACTGCAAAGTGAAATATGAAATTGCCTGATCCTCCTATACTTTTTTTATTCCTCATCAAATCCCCAATCTCATCATTAACTGTGCAGGAAATTAAGAACTAGCTAGCATACGAGAAAAACAGAGCACAATCATGAACAACAAGATACCGAATTCAGTTGCTGTGGCCTGTGGGGGTCAGGTGAGACACAAAGAGTTCACAATAAGTTGATAGAGCGAAGGAAAAGAGATCTATTTACTTCCTCCAATTTTTACTCAACATACAGCTTATATAGAAAGAAAAGATAAATTGGACTCTATACAAACTCTCAAATGCTAATTTGTCTTTAATTCTTTATTCCATCATCAACATGAATAAGGTAAATTGGTTCAACAGACATTAGAAACTACAGAACTACAATTTATTAGGCCTACTATAAGATAAAATACAATTAACCTAACTGAAAACCTAGCAGAAAGTGTCAAGCTGCTCAGCAAATTGCCCTAACTTGTGACAGTAAATCTATTTATTCGCCATGCATCCCAAAAGCAGGTTGGAAGATAAGAAAGAGCAGTACCTTTGTTGGATAAATGAAGAATTAGAGGTTCTTTTGCTCAATTGATCTTGTTGAAACTAATCTGTATATGGGGGATGTAAGAAATCTTGGGCCAATCTTCCCCTTTCTCCGGTTCACATCTTTCTTCCAACAAAGGGCATAAACAGATAGACAGGGAAGAAAGTGATGGAGGCAATCCCTCTTTAGGCATGGAGTGGAGCTTAGGACAGTAAGAGATCTCCAATTCCCTAAGAGCAGTGAGGTGTTGAAGCCTCATGTTGTCCATTGATTTTAAATTTTGAAAATCACAAATTCGGAGAGAGATAAGAGTCTGGGGCAGAAGTGTCTCCTCGGGGAACGATTCCACATTTGAGCAATCAAGTAATAGAAGCCTTTTTAAATTTAGGGGAGATAATCCTCCTTTGGTAAAAAATTCTAAATTAGGACATTTCCTAATTTCCAAGGAACTGAGAGAAGTGAAGTCACCATGAGTTGCCTCAGTACAAATGAGTTTAAGGTTTGGACATCTACTGAGACGAAGAGTCTTTAACTTAGGAAATAACTCCAAGGGGAAGTGCTCAAGTGAATCACAGTTTCTAATCTCAATTTCTTGCAAAGTAGCAGAAAGACCACTCATTTGCTTCATTTCCTCAAATAGATGATTCAGGTGGTAGAACCTATCAATCATCAATCGATGCATACCAGAAGGTAATTTAAAGAACAGCACATCACGAGAGCTGTCCTTTAGCTTCATTACATGGACAGTTGGCTCTCTTGGAAGTGAAGCCACAAGCTGCTCACATCCTTCAATCTCAAGTGTCGTTAGACAAGGAAGATGGCTGGGCAGGGCCTTTGCTAGGTTGGGACAGTCTCTTATGCAAAGTTTTTGGAGAAGAGGGAAAGCTTCATCTTCATTTGCATAAGAAATCCATTCGCGCCACTGTGCCATCCTTTCAATTCTTAAAATTTTGAGAGATTTGAATGGCTTCTTCATATGAGCACAATTTCCATAGAACTCGGGACCAACAACCAAGACGCCATCAAATGCTATGATTGAGAGGTCTTCTAGAGATGCTAACTGCCCAAGTGGAGGTAAATAAGAACAATATTTACATCCACTGAGCTCCAGGGTGACAACATTTGAGAAAGAAGAGTTCCCTACCCAATTTGGAAATCTTGTGCCTCCATACCCAACGATGGAAAGATATTCCACATTTGTATGAGGTTTTAATTGCTCAAGCACATCCCTTTCATGCAGTGAACTATCAGTATCACCATCCCATACCAACTCTAACCCCCTAAGGTGCTTCTTACTCTTCAAATCAGCTTCTAAAACGTCTTGAGCATCCACAACATTTTGAAGATTCCATATTTGAAGAATTCCATGGAGATTCTGAAGCTCACCTAACTCTTTAATCCTAAATCCAGTATGTTTCCCCAGGATGAAATTAGTTAATATTCGGAGATTTTCTAACTTACCAATCTGTGGAGGCATCTCCTGCAATTCTGTTCCCAGAATATCGAGATGACGCAAGTTGACTAACCTCTTCATGTTGGATGGCAACTCAATGAGGTCTTTGCACTCATGCAAGATTAAAGTTTGCAAGTTATACAAATTACTCATTGATTCAGGTAACCTTTCGATTGATGCTCCATGGAGATTCAGATATCGTAAATGTTCCAAATTGCCAAGAGAACCAGGCAAGGCAGCAAGTCCTCTGCACTCATGCAAGATTAATGTCTGTAAATTGTACAAAGTACAAACAATTTCAGGCAACTTTTCAATTGACATCGCAGAGAGATTTAGGTACCGTAAATGCTTTAAGTTCCCAATAGAACTAGGCAATTCAGCTACACTATGATATTGAGACAAAGATAGCACTCTTAGGCGCCTGAACATTGACAATAAATCACGCATTACTTCATCATCAATGCATGACCACTCCAAAAGTAAGAAGGTACGCAAAAGTTGGGCTTCATAAATGCTCTCAAACTCCTTAGAAGCATCATCTTCTCTTTTTGCATATGATAGATGGCGAGTCCTTTTAGTAATCTTCTGTGAATCATCACCCTCTAACCTGAAGCAAAACTCTCCAGATACAGATTTAGCCAAGTCATTTATAAGGTCATGCATTGTATAGCATGAATGATAGACACTTGATCGTTGAAAAAATGACCTGGATACAAGATCATGAAAGTATTCATCACCTATCTCTTCCATCTCCTTATTGTCTTTAAGTTGAACTAAAAATCCTTCCGCCATCCATAACAGTACTAATTCCTCCTTTTCAAATTTGTAATCTTTGGGAAATATTGCACAAAAAGCGAAGCATTGTTTTAGGTGTGATGGGAGATACTGATAGCTCAATTTTAATGCTGGAAGAATGTCATCTTTTGGTAAATCCCAGATGCTGCTCTTTGATATCTTTTCCCATTCTGCGATGTCCCTTTTGAAATGCATTAGACCCCCAATAGTTTTTGCGGCTAAAGGTAAGCCTTTACACTTTCTCACTATTTCTCTACCGATCATTGTCAAGCATGGATGCATATCTGAATGCCCATCATGAAATGCATGATTTGCAAATAAGAACCAGCAATCATCATCAGTTAATTCATTTAGATGATGAATTGGAACAGTGCACATTGTGGATGCTACACTTTCGTTCCGTGTTGTGACAATAATCTTACTTCCTCGTGCTCCAGACTTGAACGGTCTCCGTAAAATGTCCCAATCAGCATACTTATCATTCCAAACATCATCTAAAACAAGAAAAAACTTTTTCCCCTTCAATCTCTCCTTTAGTTCAAGTTGAAGCTGATTTGGGGTTTGGGTCTCACAAGCCATTGAAGCCACCTCCTTAAGAATATCTTTTGTTACCTTAAAAACATCAAAGTCTTCTGAAACACATACCCATGCTTTGACATCAAACCATTTCTGTACTCTGCTGTCATTGTAGACAAGCTGAGCAAGGGTGGTTTTGCCAATGCCACCCATACCCACTATGGGAATCACGTCTACGTCATTAACACTTGCACCATCCAATAGCAACAATTTCATTAAAGTCTCCTTATCATTGTCCCTCCCATACACACAAGATTCATCAACAAGAGAAGTTGTGGGCATTTTTAGTGATGATGGCTTATCCCCAAGCCCTTCTCTCAAACCAAGGGCATTCTTTTGTCTTAAAAAGTATTCAAGTCTATTAAGAATCTCTTCTAACCTAGTTTCCAACCCCCTTTCAAATGAATAAAAAGAAGGGAAAAAGTTCTTCACCTGATCAATGATGGTTTGAGACCCAACTCCCAACTCTAGTCGCATAGCTTCATAAGCAATCTCATCCAATAAATCATCAGCCTCAAAGATCGCATCTTTAAGCCGGTCAAGCCAACTTTTCACAGCTGGCCTAGTAATCTGCATCTCCTCTGCATCATCCAGAATTCCATTAACTGATATCACTGTAGTGCCCAACTTTTCCAGCAATTGCTCATTTAGTTTTCGATGTTTAAAGAAGTCAACAATCTCAGGGGAAGCCACCCTATCAAACAAAACCTGCAAGAAAGCAGAAAGAAATGATCCTCCAACCAATGCTTCAGCCATGGCTTTAAGTATGAATATAAATTCTGATAAAAGGGGAAAGTAGTTGTCAAAAGGTAGAAAAGGGCTGCTGAAATTCTCCCTCACTTGATCTTATTATTGATACTAAACGTGATTTATTCAAGAAGGATCCTTAAATCAGAATACAAATACTAAATAGGAATACAAATATTTGACAACTTAAATTTAGGAGATAAAAACACGATTGGTGAAATTTTTACTGTTCCAATTCTTTTGACCTTAGTTGAAATCAAACTAATTAAAAACAACTTTCCATCAAATTGCTGTCGCAATAATAAACCGTGTTAATAAAAGTCAAAGAATTCAATCTATTCAATGTGTGCAGCCTGTATATAAATCAAACCGTCTCATGTGCAACTTTCATTGTAGTAAAGAGCAGCCCATTAATCACGTCTCTAAATGTACCAAATAACTCTATATATATGTATTCATTTTTGTATATTAAACACATAGAAAATACAATTTACTCTCTCTAATTTTCATTAGCTATTATGTGTGATATTTTACATGGTATCAAAGTCTAACTATTCTCGATTTTCTGCATTTTGTTTTTAATCTGTAAAACAAATTACTATTCATTCAATTAGATGCAACACGTTGATAATTCAAGAAAAGCATACCATTATAAAGCTCTCATCATAAGCTTCAAAATAAGACCAACTGGAGCTCCAGAAACCGCCGCACGCACCTTCACGCGCCGCCTAAAGAAGCTGCCCAAAAGTACACGCGCCACCACGCACACTAGAGGTAGAAGACGAGACACATTAGCACTCCAACACGTGTCAACATCCCATTGATCCACGTCATTGACACGTCATCAGTCGTTGTCCAGTCAGCAGGAGACACATCATCATCCACGTGTCCACCACGTCATCCGACACGTCAGCCACGTCAGCGTCCACGTGTCTGCCATGTCAGCAAACTTGTCCAGTCATCAGGTGACACGTCATCATCCACGTGTCCCGTCCACGTCATCGGCCACATCAGCGAACAAGTCTTTTTCTACCACATCAGTATTCCACGTGTCTATCATGTAAGCGTTCCACATCAGCGCCTGTCATCAGATACCAACCAATCAGTATCCGCCACGTGTCATCCGATTCGGTTCAATCAAACCAGTTGACTTTAGCTTTGACTCGCCGGTTCAACCACTTCTGTACCGGTCTTTAGACGTTAAGAATCGGTTCCTAAGGTTTTTTGACCTTCTGATTTCATTTTTGCTGTCAGATTTATGAAATTCTTTCTCTATAATAAAGTTATGGAGAAAATTAATGCTGCTCAACCTATTGTGACAATTTTAAATGGCACTAATTATAACCTTTGGGCAAGTAGTATGAAAAGCTATCTTATTGGAATCAAATACTAGAGGATTGTCACTGGTGGAACTTCCAAACCTGTTCATCTTCAAGATGAAACTGAAATAAAGTACAATGATCGTGTTGATGATTGGGAAAGCAAAAATCATCAGATTGTTACTTGGTTTCATAACACCTCTATTCCAAGTATTCACATTCAATTTGATCAATTTGATACTACCAAAGAAATTTGGGATTTTCTTAGCAACAGGTATACAATTTCTGGTCTGGCTCATCATTATCAGTTATGGAATACTCTGAATAATATGAAGCAAGAAGTTGGACAATCTGTCAATGATTTCTTGAGTCAAATACAACCTATTTGGAATCAGCTCTCCCAAGCCAAAATTACTGCAGATCAACTCCATCTGATCCAATTTCTCATAGCTCTTTAATTTGAATATGAACATGTTCGTGTATCTCTGTTGCATAGAGATCCTCTTCCAACACTAGAAACGGTTGTCAAGGAATTAATTTTCGAAGAAACTCATTTGCAAATTAGCAAACCGGCTTCCTTTGATCAGGCTCTGGTTACTCATAGGCCATCATCGACTCATTCACTACAACACTGTAAGAATTGCAATCGACCTGATCACTCATTCTCTAACTGTCCAACTATTGAGTGCAGATACTGCCATAAACTAGGACATGTCAAAAGCAACTGTCTTACTCGTCCAGCAAAACCAAGAGACAATCTTCCCAAGTACAAAATTAGCTTAGATACCAGGTCCTCCAGTGCCAATGCTGCTGTCTCTGACAACTCTTCTGCCTCCTTCACTCTCTCTAACCTTGAATCCATATTCAAAAGGGTTATGTCTTCCAGTGCCTCCTCTTCTAGTGCCATGTTTGTCTACTCAGGTAACAATCAATGGTTAATTAACTCTGCATGTAGCAATCATATGACCTCTGATCCAAACATTTTTCAATCTAAAACCCAAAATAACTTTCTAGCCCCTGTTCACACCGCTGATGGAAATAAAATGGGCATCAATCGTGTTGGAACTATTTCTACATCTACTCTTACTGTACCTGATACATATCTTATGCCTTCCTTAGCTGTTAATCTTCTCTCTGTTGGTCAAATATGTGAATTACGATTAACTGTGTATTTTGATTCTAATGGTTGTCAGGTACAGGACCCAAAGACGAGACAAATTGTAGGAAGTGGAATCAGAACTTCAATCTCTTCAAATACCTTACAATGCTCTGTCTGCCACAAGTAGTTTGTCTCCTTTGTTTCAGTGGCATTTACGACTCAATCATGCCTCTCTTACTAAACTTCATCCATTAATTTCAAATGGTACTTTAGGAAATATAAAAGTTGCAGAACTTCAATGTACTCATTGTCAACTTGCAAAACAACTTGCGTTATCATTTAATAATAATGATTTTATTTGTGATACTCCTTTTGGACTTGTTCATTTTGATATTTGGGGACCTTCTCCAGTTCCAACAGTTAGTGGCAATAGCTATGTTGTTATTTTCATTGATGATTACTCACGTTTTACTTGGCTCTTTTATATGAAGCATAGATCTGAACTTCCTCAAATCTACATTCATTTTGCGAAAATGGTTCACACATAGTTCTCACGTCCTATTAAAATTTTTCAAATTGACAATGCTATAGAATACAAAGAGTCAAGTCTTTTAAAGTTCTTTCATGACCAAGGAACTTTAGTTCAAAGATCCTGCCCTCATACCTCTCAAAAAAATGGTAGAGCCAAACGCAAACGTCGTCACATCTTAGATTCTGTAAGAGCTCTCCTTTTGTCATCCAGATGTCCCGAAAAATTTTGGGGAGAAGCAGCTTTAACTACTATTTACACAATTAATCGTCTCCCCACTCCTGTTCTAAAAAATATTTCTTCTTTTGAGCAACTCTATGATAAGATTTCTGACTATCATTCATTAAAAATCTTTGGATGTGTTTGCTTTGTTTTACTCCCACCTCATGAATACACTAAACTAGAACCTCGTGCTTGTCTTTGTTATTTTATGGGATATGGCATAGAACATAAAGGATATCGATGTTGGGATCCCATCTCTAACAAATTGCGCATATCCCGACATGTGGTCTTCTGGGAAAATACTATGTTTTCCACTGTTTCTAAATTCCATAACTTTGACACAAATCATGTGTTTACTAATCTATCCAATGAGTTTTATCCTGTTCATGATATAGAGCTGCCTTCTGATATTGATTCTGCTCCTCCACAATTAGTCCTGTCTGAAGAGAATGTACCTGCTCCAACTATTGATCTTGCGCCTACTCCTGAACCTGACCTTGCTTTTGAAGTCAATCTCCGTCGATCAACCAGGGTAAGAGAAACACCTTCTCACCTTCGAGATTTTCACTGTTATTCTGCTATTGCTACACTTCATGACCCTCACTCTTATCATGAAGCCAGCACTAACCCTCTATGGCAGCAAGCTATGACTGAAGAAATTCAAGTATTGGAGAAAACTCACACTTGGGAACTTGTTGATCTCCCTCCTAACAAGATCCCTATTGGCTGTAAATGGATTTACAAAATCAAAACATGCTCAGATGGATCTGTTGAACGTTACAAGGCTCGTTTAGTAGCCAAAGGATATACTCAAGAATATGGCATAGACTATGAAGAAACATTTGCTCCAGTTGCTCGCTTGACTTCCGTCCGTAGTCTTTTAGCCATAGCAGTAGTCCGCAAGTGAAAACTATTTCAGATAGATGTCAAAAATGCTTTTCTTAATGGTGATCTATCTGAAGAAGTTTATATGAAACCTCCTCTTAGTTACCACTCTCCTCATAAGGTTTGCAAACTGAAAAAGGCTCTGTACGGTTTGAAACAAGCTCCTAGGACATGGTTTGCCAAGTTTAGTTTCACTCTTACTAAATTTGGCTTCGTCTCCAGCAAATATGACTTAGCACTCTTTGTTCGACATGCTAGTCGTGGAATTGTGCTTCTGTTACTTTATGTTGATGATATGATCATTACAGGCAGTGATACAACAGGTATTTTCGGAATTCAAACATATCTCAGCTAACATTTTGAAATGAAGGATCTTGGAACTCTCAGCTATTTTTTAGGCCTTGAAGTTTCTCACACTTCTCAAGGGTACTACTTGTCTCAAGCAAAATATGCCTCTGATTTGCTTTTTAGGGCTGGTATTACTGATAGAAAAACAGTATCTACCCCTTTAGAGCTCAACTGGAAGCTTACCCCTCTGGATAGCACTCTTCTTAATGATCCTACCTTATATCGCCAACTAATTGGCAGTCTTGTTTATCTTATAGTTACTCGGCTAGATATCTCATATGCTGTTCGTCTAGTTAGTCAATTCATGTCTACACTACGCTCATCCCACTATGCAGCAGTCCTAAGAATCCTTCGTTATATTAAAGGAACACTTTTCCATGGTTTATATTTTTCTGCTCATACATCTTTGGAATTATCTGGTTATTCTGATGTAGATTGGGCTAGTGATCCAACTGATTGTCGTTCTACCACTGGTTATTATTTCTTTTTAGAAGATTCTCTTATTTCTTGGCGAAGCAAGAAACAAACTGTTGTTGCCCGCTCTAGCACAAAATTGGAATATCATGCACTTGCTGACACTACATCAGAATTATTATGGTTACACTGGTTGTTAGCAGATATGGGTATCACCCATTTCTCTGCCACTATACTTCATTGTGACAATAGAAGTGCAATCCAGATCTCACATAATGATGTGTTTCATGAATGAACAAAACATATTGAGATTGATTGTTTCGCCATCATGTCCTTTAAGGCACCATTTGTCTATAATCTATCTCATCCGCTAATCAAACTACTGATATCTTCACTAAAACTCATATGCCTACTCGTTTTCAAGATCTTTTGTACAAACTCAAGCTGGCATCTACTATTCCACCATGAGTTTGAGGGGGGTTGTTAATGAAAGTCAAAGTATCCAGAAGAAATCTAGAATTCAATCTATCCAACATGTGCAGCCTGTATATAATTCAAACCGTCCCATGTGCAGTTTCCATTGTAGTCAAGAGCAGCCCACTAATCACACCTCTAAATGTGCCAGATAACTCTATATATATGTATTCATTCTTGTATATTAAACACACAGAAAATACAATTTACTCTCTCTAATTTTCATTAGTTATTCTATTTGATATTTTACAAACTGCTACAGAAGTAAAGTAGCCGGCGTATATTGAATAGTATGTAGTAGCGAAAATGCTAGGCAGCTTATGGATACAGTCTTGCTCTCATGACATGGTTCTTTGTCTTGTTCTAATAGCAAGTTTTCTTTCTTTTCCCAAAAACTTTCGCTTTTTGTTTCTTGTCAGTTGTTTTTTTCCAATCATTTACAATGATGGCTAGTACTAGCAAATCATATTGTCCACCACCATGAGATGAAAAGATTTCTATGTTGACTATAGCAGATGAGGACAAAGGAGGACTTGAAGTTGGCAATGAAGATATTGTCAGCATAAAAGAAGAACATAAGCTATGCCTCGTGGGTCGTTTTCTCACAGAGAAACCCATAAAGTTTAATTTTATGCAAGCTACTATAGCTTCCACCATTAGATGAAAAGATTTCTATGTTGATCATAGCAGATGAGGAAGAAGGAGGACTTGAAGTTGGCAATGAAGATATTGTCAGCATAAAAGAAGAACATAAGCTATGCCTCCGTGGGTCGTTTTCTCAGAGAGAAACCCATAAAGTTCAATATTATGCAAGCTACTATGGCTTCCATTTGGAGACCCAGAAGGAATATCACAGTCAAAGATTTAGGCCTACAACGATGCCTCTTTAAGTTTTACCATGAAGTGGATTTAAACAGAATTATGGAGGATTGCCCATGGTCATTTGAAAACAGTTTGTTGATTCTTAGAAAGTTGGGCGAAGATGAAGTTCCCACATCAGTGGCCCTCAATTGCCTAGGTTTCGTTTATGAAAAGATAATGGCGAGCATAGGTAATCACATTGGAAGATTTATAATAGCAGACCCAGCAAATTTTGTTGGCACTTGGAAAGAATATGTCCAAATCTGGGTAGAAATGGATATTAAGAAACCCCTCAAACGTAGATTAAAGATGAAGAAAGAAGGAGGAACATGGTTCTGGGTTGATTTTAAGTACGAAAGGCTTCCAACATTCTATTTCATTTGTGGTTTGTTGGGTCACTAAGATCATTTTTGTGATGTGCTTATGGAAAATCTGAGTGTTGTGATAGAGAAGGCTTATGAAGGTTGGATGAGAGCCCTAGGACATCGATCGAATACTGGTCACGGTGAGCGGTGGCTCCGGCCAGAGATGGTGGAGAAAGAAGGAACGGTTGAGAACATGGCAGTTGACCATAGTGGATATGGCAGTTACTATAATGGAAAAAATCATGGGAGCGAAAAGGGCGGTAATTGTGGTATTTAGAATTCCATATCTACTATAAGTATGAAAAGTATATCAATCAGAGATGGCCATGTAGAGGATTTAGTAGGAAAGAATAAAGGTGTTATAGAAGGAAATAACTTCACTAATGATGGCTCGCAAAAGGAAGGTGTGCTGGTGGTATTCGATCCCAAATGGTGCCGCACAAATTAGAAGAAATTGCTGACGGGGAAGTTGAGATGACTAATGGGCTGGATAATATTAATGTAGAAGCAGTGACAGATAATGGGTTGGACTCAAAAAACTTGAAGGAGGCGGGTTCTGGATCACAGACCTGCCCATCATCATGAGTTCTATATCATGGAATTGTCGTGGGATGGCCCGCCCACATGCAATTCAGACACTCAGGGACATAGTCCATTCAAATAGGCCATAAATAATTTTTCTCATAGAAACACTAGTGAAGAAGGAAAAGCTCCAATATATCCAAGCCCAACTATGTTTTGAGGGCTTGTTTACAGTTGATTGTGGAGGGCATAAGGGAGCTCTTGCGTTACTTTGGCAGCAGAAGGATATGGTAACGATTTTGGGTTCTTCCAGTAGCTTTATTGATGTGAAAATAACGATTGGTGATTTAGGGGAGTGGCACTTTACAGGATTTTACAGGGAGCCACATAGAAGGAGGAGAAGAGAATTGTGGGAATTAATGAAGGATTTAGCTATGAGAAACACTCTCCCGTGGGTGCTAATGGGAGATTTTAACGATATTTTGTGTGAGTCTGAAAAAAAGGGCAGAAACACTTAACCGCAGAGGTTAATTAACTATTTTAGGAATGCAGCAAAGGAGAGTGGTCTTTATGATATGGGGTTGCAAGATTATCAATACACATAGGAGTGGTGTAGGGGAAGCCCAGGGTGGGTAGAGGAGAAATTTGATCGAGCTCCTGCTTTTAGAGAATGGCTCAATTTGTTTCTAAAGGCATTAGTTTGGTCTTTAAAATTCTCATCCTCATACCATTTACTAATTTTTTTAGAAGTGAAGAAACGAATTTATGTTTAGAGAGAAAAAGCTTTTCGTTTCGAGAATGTATGGGTGAAGGAGGTTGAATGTAAAGAGATTGTAGAGGAGTGCTGGCATCTTAATGGTAAGAGAGTGCTTCAGAAATTAAAGGCTTGTGGCTTGAAATTATCTAAGTGGGAAGGCGGGTTGGTGAAGGATTTTGGTAAACGAATTGCGAATTGTAGGAAGAGACTCCATTCTCTTCAATTTAGGTGTGATAGTGTTGGTGTTGAGGAGTTTAAGAGAACAAATAGGGAATTGGGGGAGCTTTTGAGTCAATAAGAAACCTATTGGAAACAAAGGGCAAAGCAATATTGGTTGAAAGATGATGACTCTAACTTTAGATGCATCTATGAGGAGAAAGAATAATAGAGTTACTAAGTTGAAAAATGATCAGGGCCATTGGGTTGAGCAGGAAGGTGAAGTTCAGTCTACCATTCTAAATTATTTCAATAATCTTTTCTCTTCAAATGGATGTAATGATGGGCAGATTTTAGATTCAATTCAAGGAGGCATTACTAATGAACAAAACCAGTCTCTTATGAAGCCTTTAGAAGCACTTGATGTTAAAGATGCCGTTTACAGTATACATCCGAACAAATCTCCGTGTCCAGATGGGATGAACCTAGCATTCTTTCAAAAATTTTAGAGCATAGCAAGGTTGATGTGATAAACTTATATAATTCTTTCTTCCAAACAAGACAACTACTTGAGAGTGTCAATGACATAACTATAGTTCTCATTCCAAAGAAGCATAAACTAGAGACTACAGTAGACTTACATCCGATAGCCCTTTGCAATGTGGTGTATAAAACAGTGGCAAAAGTACAGGCTAATTGGTTGAAATCTTATCTCCTGGAGCTTATATATGAGAACCAGAGTGCATTTGTAGCAGGTTGGTCAATCATTGATAACATTTTAATTGCTTTTGAGATTACTCATTTTTTGAAGAGAAAGTCATAGGGGAAGGTGGAGGTGGCTGCTTTAAAGACTGACATGTCCAAAGCACATGACCGAATGAATTGGGACTATCTTCAAAACATTGTGCTAAAATTTAGGTTCTGTGAAGAGTGGGTGCAATGTGTGATGCAGTGTGTTACAACAGTCTAGTACAGGTTTCTTCATAGGAATAAATTTTTGGATATGATCATTCCTAAACAAGGCTTAAGGCAAGGAGACCCATTGGTCCCTTACCTATTTATTCTTTGTGCATAAGGCCTAAGCAGATCACTAAGGAAGCGAGAATTAGTGGGTAGTTTACATGGTTGTAGGATTGCAAAAGGAGCTCCTTCAGTGAATCATCTGTTTTTCGCAGATGATTGTTATCTTTTTTCAGAGCCATCAATTCAGAAGTAAATCTTATTAAGGAGACTCTCAAGGCATATGAGTCTACCTTTGGGCAGGTGATAAATTTCAACAAGTCTACAGTTTTATTTAGCAAAAACACTAAAAAGGAGGTTAGGCAGAATATTTGCGGTCCATTGAAGGTGCAAGGAGTTAATGACCAAGGCATCTATCTCAGTCTACTTTGTTAATTGGCATAAACAAGAAGCAAATCTTTAAATTTGTGAAAGATAGGGTATGGTAGAAACTTCAAAATTGGAAGCATAAGAATCTTTCACAAGCAGGCAAAGAGGTTCTTTTGAAGACAGTTGCAAAGCAGTGCCTAACTGTGCCATGAACGTATTCCTTCTTCCTATAGACCTTTGTTAAGAGATAGAGCAGTCTATGAATGCATATTGGTGGTTAAGAACTAGCAGCAACAACAAGGGCATTTGATGGATGTGCTGGGATAGTCTTTGCAGGCCAAAGGAGCATGGAGATATAGGTTTCAAAAAGCCTAGGGACTTTAATATTTCTTTGCGATGCAGATGAGCCTGGAAATTCATTATTGAACCTCACTCACTAGTAACTAGATTGTTTAAAGCTGGGTATTTTCCTAAGAACTCTTTTATGAGTGCTGAAATTGGAAATAATCCAAGCTATGCTTGGAGAAGCTTACTTGCTGCTAAGAATTTGATCAGGTCTGGTGTTTGATTGAAAGTTGGAAATGGAGAGAATATATCAGTTTGGACAGACCCTTGGTTACCCATAGGAAACAATGGCTTGGTAAAATCTTTAGTGTATATTGGCCTTAAAGAAATTCAAGTGTAAAGTTTGATGGTAATGAATAAGAGGAGATGGGATATTGATCTTATTAAAGACATTTTCAATGAAAATGATGCTCATGAAATTTTTTAGGTTCCACTTTCATGGAGAAACATAAAAGATTCTTGGAGTTGGACTAAAGATACTTATGGCTCTTTCACAGTCAAAAGTGGATATCGTCTATTGAGAGGAGAAGAAAATTCCCAACAATAGTCTTTATGGAGAAAATTTGGAAACTCAAAGTCCTGACTAAGATACGACATTTTATATGGGGACTGTGTATTGGTTGTGTACCTATAGCTGATATTTTGATAAGGTGTCAAGTGCACTTAGATCCTCATTGTCAATTTTGTAATGAACTTATGGAAAGTCTTGTCCATGTGTAATTTTGCAAGAGAGTGTTCGAATGCTTCAAAGTTGAATATAGCAAGTGTATTATCTTGGAAAGCTAGTGATTGGGTGGATAATCTCTTGCATTAGAATGGAAGTGTTGAATGTGAAATCTTTGTTATGATTTGCTGGACAATTTGGAATGCCTAGAATAACAAAGTTTGGAACAGTAAAACGAGTTTAATTGGTCATATGTTGAATTCTACAGGAACTATTCTAAGTCAATGGCAAGCTGCTCAAGCAAATAAGATGGTCATGCCTAACCTTGTTCACTCTCAACCCAATGGAGATGTTGTTTGGTCAAGACCAAAGGCTAGATCCTTAAAAGTGAATGTGGATACTGTTGTTTTTTCTTATCAGAGTCGTATAGGCTTAGGGCTAATAGTTCATGATGCAAAGGGTAAATTTATGATGGCTCGCTCATGCTATGAATTTGGTAATTTTAGACTAGTAGATGCAGAATTAATGAGTATTAGAGAGGCTTTAAGCTGGTTATATGGCAAAGGAATTGTTAACTTCCTCCTGGAAATAGATGCTCTATAACTGTGAAGCTTATTTGAAATTCAGATAAGAATATTAGTGTTTCCTTAATTGCAGCAAGCTGTAAAAGTTTATTAATGCACTTTAGGCAGGTGCAGATTAAATTTGTGAGACACACTGCGAATGAAGTAGCTCATGTGACTGCTAGAGATGCCCATTCTATGACAAGTGTTAGTGAATGGAACTTAACTCCACCATATTTTCTTGTTAATGCCTTTAATGTTTGATGGTTGCTATTAATGATAATATTTCCTTCAAAAAAAATTAAGGAGATAAAATAAAAATACAAGAATATACAGCTGTAAACAGTAAATTTTGTCCAATACGCCCCCTCAAGTTGGAGCATGGAGATTACAAATGCCCAATTTGCCAACAAGGAAGGAAAATTGCTAATTACTGAGAGCCTTAGTAAAAAGGTCAGTGAGTTGAAGATGAGATGAAACATGTGACATAGTGATGGAACCAAATTTAATGCAATCATGAATGAAGTGACAGTCAATCTCGATATGCTTCATGCTCTCATGATAAACAGGATTGGCAGCAATATGGATGGTAGCACGATTGTCACAGTATAAGTGGGCTGGTAAAGAATGACCAATTGTCAATTCATGAAGTAAGGTATGAAGCCATATAAATTCACAAGTAGTGGTAGCCATGGAGTGATATTTGGCTTCAACAGAAGAATGAGAGATGGTAGTTTGTTTCTTGGTTTTCCAAGAGATGAGAAAGTGACTAAGGAGAATAAGGTAACCAATAAGAGAATGGCGTGTAAAAGGATAGTTAGCCCAATCAGAGTGGCAATATGCATTGAGGTGGAGGTCAGATTTATGTGAGGCCTCGCTCGAGTGCCGACCAGATCCGCTAGAGGGAATTAGGATATTCATTCAAGTTTAGACTCACAATTGAACCATTGGGTTCGGATTGGTTAATTTTGAAAATGATTTTGGGAGTTGTTACTCTAATTTATTTTTAATGGAAAAATTAAGAAAAACTCCAATTGACTCTAATTCATTAATTTGTAATTAATTTACCCAATAATAAAATCACAAGCTTCGAATTATGTTGAGTTTGGGGACTAGATTTTTAGCTAAATAATATAAATTTGGCTCTTAAGTTTAATTTGACTTTGAAAAATTAATTTCTTGAGTGGCATTCATAAGATGACAAATAATTAAATGTATGAGCACGGCGTAGTATGAATGTATGATGTATGAGAAATTAATAAAATAATTAAAGTAAATATTCATAAATTAATGAGAGTGTTCTCTCTAATCCTTATAGATGTAGAGAAACTACATAATCTCCTTAATTTAAAAAATAAATAAATAATTGATTATAATTGAAAATAAAGGGAAAATGAAATTAATTTTGGGATTAGATTTGAGGTCTGGATTTAAATTTCAAATGTGCTTATGTACCCCATTGAATGTGGATCAAAACCCACATAGTTTATTCCATGATTAAGTGGAGGGGTTTAGGGTTTAATTTAATAGATTGATTTAATTTGAATTTGAGAGAAAAAGATTGATACCTTTGCTTTTGAAGGACCAAGAGTTTTATTAGACCGAAGTTCTGTTTTATTAGGACTTAGTGATTAGATTGATTAGAAGTTAATTAATTAATTAAAATGGTTAATTAACTAATTAATATGATGAAATGGATGGATCAATTAATTAATTAAGAAGATTAATTAATTAATTTGGATAAAGGGTGGATTTGAAAAAAAAAAGTGATTCATTTGATTTTGAAAAAAGTGATTAATTAATTAATTAAAAAGATTAATTAATTAGTTAATTGAGTGATTATTTTTAATTTAAAAAAAGAATTCTAATTAATTAAAAAGATTAATTAACTTAGTTAGGGTGAGATAATTAATTAATTAAAAAGATTAATTAATTAATTAGAGAGTGATTAGAGGGAGAAGAAGAGAAAAAATTGAGGATAGCAATCTATTCAAATTCAATGGGTGAGATGAAATGAAGAAATAAAAGGGTTATTTATAGAAAAATGAGGTGGGGATGATTTGAGAAGTGAAAATGTGAAAAAACGTAAAGGGTAGGGTTGGAAAAATGTTGAAAAATCATATTAAGGGCATTTTGAGAACTGTAGGAAGGGTGGTGCGGACTATGCCACCAGAGGGGTAGGCGGCGCCACTGGAGTGCTCCTTGGATCTTTTGTTCTCGCTTTTAGGTCAGTTTTTCAAACTTTCGAGTCAATGAGAGTTTCAGAGTTCAGAAATTTTATCGGTCAGTGCTAATAGGCTTGAAATTAATTTTAGAACAGTTGAGCAGTCAGTGTGAGAGAAAATCTGATCAATTTTAGGAAAACACTGTTTGGTATAGAGGGTCTGGTTAGGGTAAGAAAAGTGTCAATGTCTGAAAATTAAATATCCTCTTACTAATATGACTGAATGTCTATTTTTTGTGACGAGGGCTGTAAGGGGCGTTACTCCCTTAATCCCTGCTGCTAATCTACTAGCAGGACCGCCGTACTGGCTTTACGTAGCACACTAATCTTAGTGTGTATTAAGTTACGACTGGATGATGAGGGCGTAAAATTAAGGGTTCAAGCTACAGGTGCAAAAGTTTCAATGTAATCAAGCCCTTCGACCTGTGTATAGCCTTTGGCAACTAGATGAGCTTTGTAGCGTTCAATTGTCCCATCAGAATTATACTCGATCTTATAGACCCATCTAGATCCAATGGTGTTCTTTCTAGCACGTAACAGCTCTAAAGTCCATGTATAATTTTGTTTAAGTGCTTTTAACTCTTTGTTCATTGCTTCTTGCCAACAAGTGTCTTTAATGGTCTGTTTATACGTTTTCGACTCATCATCTTGACTGATGGCCATAAGAAAACGAGTATGTGAAGGACTAAATTTTGAATATGGAAGAAAAGAAGTTAAAGGATAAGATGTACTTGAGGAAGCATGGTTGGAAGAGGTGGGAGAAGAACTATTATTTCCTGGCAAATGAACATAAAAGTCACAAAAGTGAGATGGTAATTTCCTTGTTCGAGGAGGAATTTGTTGTGATAGCTAAGGTGGTTGGTTGGGTATAGTAGGAGACAAAGGAGGGATGCCAATGTTTATAAAGGCATTAGGTTCAAGAATTTCTATAGTAGGGGGTGGTGGAGATGAGGCGAAGGTTATGGGTTCATGATTAAGGACAGGTAAAGGTACATGTATTGGGGAATAGATAGCGTGATCTAGAGGAGAGGAGTAAGATTTGTTATGGAAGGGAAAAATATACTCATAGAATGTCAAACCCTGGAAGTGAAAATTTTGTATGTTGTTAAATCATATACCTTATACCCTTTTTGACCATGAGGGTAGCCAATGAAAATGCAAGTGGTGGCATGTTCTTAGAATTTTTCTTTTGATCAAAAGCATCCAAAAACACGAAGGTGAGAATAGCTTGGCTTCCAAGAAAATAAAAGCTCATAAGGACTCTTGCCAGATAGGAGAGGAGTTGGGGTGTAATTTATCAAATATGCTGCTATCAAAATACACTCACCCCAGAATTTAATGGGCAAATTTGCCTAAAACCATAAAGCTCTAGCTACCTCAAGTATATGTCTATGCTTTTGTTCCATTACTCCATTTTGTTGAGGCGTGGAAACATAAGAAAATTGAGTCAAAATCCCATTTTGTTGATAGAAAAGTTGAAAATTACGGTTTGTATATTCGGTGCCATTAGCATTGCAAAGTTGTTTCACAGCCTTTCCAAATTGTCTAGTTACCATAGCCATGAAGGAATTGATCTAAGAAAAACTTTAGATTTTCTTTTAAGCAAATAAATCCAGGTAGTTTTGGTGTAATCATCCAAAATGCTTAAAAAATAATGGGCACCAAATGTGAGGTCCCACTTGAGCACCGGTCTAATCCGTTAGAGGGAATCGGGATACTTGTTCAAGTTTAAACTCATAATGGAACTCTCAGATTTACATTGATTGATTTTGAAAATGATTTTGAGAGTCGTCACCTCAATTTATTTTTAAAATAGAAAAATTAAGAAAAAACTCGATTGACTTCAATTCATTAATTTTCAATTAATTTACCTAAAGATAAAATCACTAGTCTCGAACTAGATTGAGCTCGGAGGCTAGATTTTTTGGTTAAATAATATAAATTTAGGCTCTTAAGTTTAATTTGACTTCAAAAAAATTAGTTGCATGAATGACATTTATAGGATAATTGTAAATAAAATGCATGAATATGGCATAATATGAATGCATGGTGCATGGGGATTGATAAAACAATTGAAATAAATATTTACAAATTAAGAAGAGTGTTCCATTTAATCCTTAAGGATTTAAGGGAACCACATAATCACTCCTTAATTCCAATCAAGACAAGTACATTAATAAAAAATTGGGATGCATTCTCTAGCCCATGTGGAGTTATAGGAATACCACAGATTCCCTTACAAATCTCATTTAGAAAGTAATTAATTACATTTAAAAAAATGAATAAATAAATTTAATTTGAAAAATTAGATTTAAGATTTGAATTTAAATTCCAAACGTGCCTACATACCCCATTGAATGAAGATCAAAACCCACATAATTAATTCTACAATTGATTAAAACGATTTTTAGTTTGAGGGATGAGTTGATGAAAAATATCTTGGATTTTGGTAGACAGGATGGAATAAGTGTTTTGTCGGACTGGACTATTGGATTGATTAAGGATTAAAAAAATAATTGGTGAATGAATGAATTAATTGAAATTATTAATTAATTAAAATAGCGGATGAGTGACAAAAAAAAGATTTTAATTTAATTTGATTAAAAAAGGAAGTAATTAAGTAACTAATTAATTAACTTTTGAGTGATTAAAAAGATTTTCGTTAATTAAAAGGATTAATTAACTTGATTTAGGTGAAGAAATTAATTAATTAAAATGATTGATTAATTAATTAAATAGTGGATGGGGGAGAAAAAGAAGAAAAATTAATAGATAGCAATCAATACTAATTTTTGGAGTGAAGAAAAAATGAAAGGGAGTGAGAGCTATTTATAGGCAAAATGAGTGAAGGGTATTTTGGCTAATGAAAGAGTGAAAAGATAATAAGGGGTAAGACTAGGAAAATGCTGAAAAATCAGATTTAGGGTATTTTATGGACCGCAAGTAGGGTGGTAGGGGCCAAACCATCAGAGGGACTAGCGGCGGCATCGTGGGTGACATGCCTCCCGTAGGGGCCGCCAGTTGCTCTAATGGGCGTGCTAGCTAGAATTTTGCTTTGGTGCTTGGGTCAGATTTTGAGACTTTCATATTAGTTTTTGGGAGTTGTAGAGCTCAAAAAATTCACCGATCAGTTTCTGTAAACTCAAAATTAATTTTAGAATAGTTAAGCAGTCAGTTTGAGAGAAAATCCCATCAATTTCAAAAAAATACTGTCTAGTATAGAAGGTATGGTCATGGTAAAAAAAGTGTCAGATTATGCTAAAAATATTTCGGTTAGTTCGGGTGAATTTAGAATTGATTTTGAAGGTGCTGAATAAGGGTTCATACCAGACAAAGATGCTGCGTGATATGGATCCAAAACATCACAATGGATTAATTCAAAGGATTCATGGGTTTTAATTGAACTAACTGGAAAAGAGGTTCAAGATTGTTTTGCTCAATGACAAGAGTCATAACAATTATTAAAAGACTTGACAGAAAATGGAGCTAAATCAGTAAGAAGAGATAGCCTATCAAAAGACAAATGCCCAAGACGTTGATGCCATAAATTGAGCTTAGAATCTGGGAGATGCTAGTTGCTGCAATGGGATTTTTGATTGTCCAAAAATAATAGAGTCCATCTCGCAATTCACCCATTCCAATCCGCTTCCTTGTGGCTAAGTCCTGTGAGACACAAAGGGAAGGAAAGAAATGAGCAACACAATGCAATGCTTTGGCTAACTTGCTAATAGAGATAAGATTGAACGTAAAAGAAGGTATATAAAGAACATTATTCAAGGTAACAGATGGGATAAAAGAAACATCTCCATAAGACTTCACTGGAACAAGTGATCCATCCGGAATTGTAATTGGTGAAAAGTGAGGTACATTTTTGTGAGAACAATGACATTATCGTGGCACATCATATGATCGAAAGCACCTGAATCCAAAACCCATTCAATTATACGATTGGATAAAGAAGTTGCCTTACCCGCAAAATTAGCGGTAGAATGATGAGTCTTTTTCAAGATTAAGTATAGACATAAGTTGAGCATATTGCTCTACGGTCAGCCCATTAATTGGTACATTGTTACCTTCAACAGGTTCCATATGCTGTGAGTTATTAACTGCTTTGCGCTTAGATTTCTTCCTTTTATCCCACCATTCAGGAATGCCGCTGCTTCAACAGAAGGTAATCATGATGATGTCACCAACTGTTGCCCCTCCTCTTGCGCTGCACGTGCATAAACATGAGACAATGAGGGTAGTGGATTGGTGTTCAAGATTTGAGGGCGTACCGTGTTATATTTATCATTTAGACCCATTAGAAATTGATGCACTTTTTCTTTCTCTTTTTTGCAGCAAGTGCTTTTGCTGAGCCACAAGTACATGCTGCAATTTGCGAGTATGTGCTAAGCTCATCCCAAATTCCCTTTAATTTGGTGTAGTACGCTGAAACAGACATGCCTTGTTGTAAGGTATTCATCATCTCAATTTTCAATTGATGAATGCGACGAACGTTGCCTTGAGAAAATCTTTCTTCAAGATCAATCCACATCTCTTATGCCGTGACAAAGTATGCGACACTATCATTGAGGGTAGGATGAAGAGAACTAAAAATCCAAGAGATTGCCATAGAGTTGCACTTAATCCACACAGATTCTTCTAGAGATCCAGGTGAATGATGTTTAATAGATCCATCTACAAAACCAAATTTGTTTTTGGCCTAAAGTGCATTTGTCATGGCACAATGCCATGTGGGGTAATTTTCTTCTTTTGAGAAGACAAGTTACTAAAGTTGTGCCTGGATTATCAGAGGCATGAAGAGCATAGGGTGATGAAACATCAAAATTGGTTTGGATAGTGTTTGATTGGTTGGTGTTTGATGTAGCAGATTTCAAAGAACTTTCTTCTGTCATGTCAAAAGGTAGAAGAGGGCTGCTGAAATTCTCTCTCACTTGATCTTATTATCGATACTAAACATGATTTTATTCAAGAAGGATCCTCAAATCAAGGATACTAAATAGGAATACAAATATTTGACAACATAAATTAAGGAAATAAAATAGAAATATAAGAATACACAGCTGTAAACAGTAAATTTTGTCCAATAGTAGTTAAACAGAAGAAGAAATAGCTAGCAAAATGAAAGAGTTGAAAAATAAATCTAAAATCTGATTATAGGAATGTGAGCTTTGAATTGCAAGTATTAATTGGAGTTGACCTAAGACTATTAAGCTCGGGCATTTTCTCCATTTAATGCAGTTGAAAATTGATATTTCAAATTTAAGTGTTTTTTTTTTTTTCTTTTTTTTTTTTTTTTTTATAATAATTCTCATTTTATGGTGAATTTTGAAAAAAAAGTTAAAAAAAAAAAAAAAAAAAGGAAATCGTGTAATTTTTTTTGCAGAAATTACTAAATCTCCAAATTTTTTGGTGGAAAGTACATTTCACCTAAAAAAGTGGCAGAAATGCATTAAAAAAACTAATTTAAAAATTTTTAGTCACTGAAAAAGAGCAACTTTTACTAAAACATTTATAGTCATTTCTTAGTTATTAAAAAATAGCTATTAAAAAAAATTAAAAGATGTTAATTTTAGTTAAATAATTGGATTTTTTTTTATAATAATAATCACACTATGTTTAACAAATAATTAAAATATTTTTGAAAATAAAAATAATGAAGAAAAAAAATTCTTTGTTGGTTAGTAATTTTATTTATAAGGAATTATTTGTGGCTATAATGTGGAATTAATTTTGATAGGTAAATAATTAATTTAATTACTTACTTACTTAATTAGTTATTTATTTATTTATTATATAATTAATTTAAAATATACACATTACAAAATTAAAAATCAATTTTTTAATAAGTATTAAGAGTTATTTATCACAATTAATTGATGGAGATAACTATGAGCTATATTCATAGCAAAATATTACCATATGTTGAAAGCGTTAATCACCGTCTAAATATTTGATTGGCAAAAAGTATTGGAATTTGGCTATTTGCTCAAGATTTTTTTTCACAAATTAGGCCTTTTTTTTTTTAATTGCTTGAGCTTCTCTGTTTTTTCTAATTAATTTTTTCTAATTAATTATTTATGTCTATTTTTATTTTCATTTAATATTTAATCATATTAAACGGAGGTAGATTTAAAATAATAATGGTCAACATAAGTCAATCAGTATATTTTAATTTGTAAAATGAAAATAATATGTAAGGCACTTAATATAAATCATATAGTATTATATGTAAAAATTAATAATCAATTAATTAATAAATATTAAAAATAATTAATTGTATTATGAGAAAATAATATAAATACATTACAATAAATATGATTTAGATATAAATAATTTTAAATAATTAAAATATTAAAATTTATAACAAAATTGAATAAAATGAGTAGGAAAAAATATTCTTTGGGATTTTTATTAATTAAAATAAAAAGTGTATAATATAGTTAAATATATAAAATGAAAAATGAAAACAAAGTAAATACTTAATTTCTTTTTGCCATTTTTTTACGTGAAAAATAAAATTACATTTTGGTTTCCGCCAAAATTTTTGAGAGATTTCATTTTTTTTACTTTTCTTTCATAACTCACTCTAAAGTGAGAATTACTATAAAAAAAAACCATAAAATTAGAATTATAATTTTTAAAAGCATTAAATGGAAAAAAATGCCCAATAAACTCTTTCTTTGCATTTGGATATGAAGAGTACGAAACTCCCAATAAAACTCGACTTAAGTAAAGTTTCGCCGGTGATAACTAAAAGGAAGAAAATTTTTGTTCCCTTGGCTTAAGAGCCTTTTAGCGAGAGAAATGAAATAGAAGAGATGCAAAGTTTAATATACCTAATCGCGAGTCTCTTTTTTTATTGACAGGATAAAATAATTTAGAATTAGATAAGACAAAATATTATAAGATAAGATAGAACAAAATTTTATCCTGTCTAATATTTAGAATAATTAAAATTAGAACTAGATATGTTATAAAGATGACAATAATATCTCTATGAAAAAATATTTAAATTTTTTAATAAAAAAATAATCTAAAAAATATTTAAAAATGCTAAAAATAAAATAATGTACTAAATATTTACATATATTATTTAATGAATAAACACGTTAAATTATAAAAATATCAAATATTTATTCTCAAACAAAATATTTTTAAATAAAATAAATAATTATAAGAAATTAAAAATAAAATATAAAAATAAAAAATTGATTAATACTCATTAAATAAAACATTAAAAATAAAATATACATATTTATTATATTATTTGGTTTAAGATATTTTAGAAAAATGAATTTTGCAAGCATATTAAAAAAATATTTTCATTTTATATTTAGTAGCTTAGCATTACGAAGAGTTATTTAGAAGGAAAAAAATTATTCATTCTATATAACTATACTTAAAAAAATTATAAAAAAATATTAAAAAGAAAATAAAACCAAAAAAATAAGTTAAACAATAAAACAAAAAAAAATAAGTTTGTATTTATGTAAAGATCATTTTGAAAATAGAGTATTAAAATTTAATTTCTAAAAAGAGACAAACTTATCTTCTCTATATGAAGAAGACTTAAATTAGATAGTAAGATGGATAAAATTTAGTTTTTATCTGGTTTTTGTAGGACTGAAAACTTGCTAAATGACATACTAGATATTTTAGTGTTATCCTGTTTAATAACGTGACCTTGTTGTTAGGTATAGGTGGTACAGTGGGTCACAAGGCATGTTCTGCCATTATCCTGCCACTAATTAGAGCAGGTTCGCCGCCGGTAGTAGAGCAGAGTAGGCTATGTGCTGCCTCTCTGGGGATTGGTGGCCTACAAGTAGAGAGAAAAAATGTGTCAGGTGAAAGGCGTGCCACCAACTGGGGGTGTGCATATTCTGACATCTATATGCTGATATCAATACTGGATGATGCCAGCTACAGTTGGGAAGCTTGTTGAGCAAGGTTCTCATTGAGGGTAGGCAGTCGAAGCTGAAGGGAAAAGTCAAAGACCTCATGGCGAACAACTGTGACACGTGCTTTTCTTAAGCTGGGTTTAGATGGGCTTCTCTACTGGGCTGGATTCTATCTAGGTGGAGAAGAGACTTTCATGGCTATGTCCATTTTAGACCCATTTGGTATTGAGATTATTTTTATCTCTCTTCACTTACTAAACAAATATATTTTCTTTCATTTCCGTAATTTTTTCTTAATCGTAGATTTGATATTTTTTAAATTAAGAGAATTATTATTTTTAAAATGATATAATTATTTAAAAATATAATAAAAATTTTTATTTATTAGAATTAATAAAATCTAGTTTTTAGTAAAATCAGATTTAATCGAGTGGAAAGTAAATGTTAAGAATAAAAATATAAATTTTCATATGTATTCAATTAAAATTAAAATTTATGGTGATAATTCAATACTACTAAATCGTAATTGAAACACATTAATTAATAAAAGATAAAATATGTTAGATTTATTGGAGTTGATGACGCAAAGTACATCAGTATAAGCTACTTTGTCTCACTAGGAATCCACATTCAACCAAGCCTAAAGTCTCTCTGCTCATCATGAACTCATTCCTCATTAAAGAATTTAGGGACCACTTTTCTCTCTCTTCATACCTCTCTCACTAATAGAGATCACGTCTAGGGAATTGTACAATTTGCACCATGTTAGACTCACAAGAGCACCACTTGCCATGAATGAAATACTCAAGAGCGGTGTTTTATGCTCTGACACTTTTGAGGTAATAAGTCTCTGACCTACTCCTACATAAACTGACAAGCAGCTTGTAGTGCTCAATGAACCACGCAATGACACCTGTCCATGTAAGATGTTGGTGCTCAAAGTATAAAAGGGACAACCCGTCTTCAATTTAGGGTAGCTTGATCTTTACATTCTCTCATTTCTATTCTTTCTTTTAAAGGTCTTAGAGAATGAACTTTCTTTTTCTCATACCACTTCGCTAGTTAATTCGCCAAATTTTTTGTAGTGGTATATATATATATGTATGTACATATACATGTATATATTTATGTTCAAGAAGATTTTATATTTTGGAAGTGTTTTATTGTCAATACTAGCTATATATTAACTTAAATTGTATGTAGAAAAGTTCAATATAATGAATTAAAAAAATAAAAAATAAATAAATAATCAATCTTAAATCTTAGTCATTAAAAAGCATTGAAAAATAAATATTTATTGATATATAGGATATAATTAAAAAAAAAATAGATTAAGGACAAACAGATTGAGAATTTTTCATTTTCACTTCACTTTTAGTCTATTTCATTAGGGGGAACTTATTTCTTTCAATAGTTATATTATTATTGTTTGACATCTTTCTTTTTCTCTATTATAATTTAACTTAATTACAAGTCATATAATTTTTATATTTGCGTTTTAGCTAATCATATAAATTTTTCAAAAGAAAATATATAGCATTCTCAATATATATATATATATATATATATATATATATATATATATATATATATATATATATATATATATATATATATATATATATATATATATATATATATATATATATATATATATAATTTTTCATTCTTGTAATATTAAGAATATACCTTTAAGCATCCAAATAATAATTCAGAATTACACTCTGGCTTATAATTAAATAAAATTCTGAATTTTAGTTGCAAGTAGGACAAAATTTAGTAGGTTACTTATTTCTCCAGACTCCAGTTATGAATTAGCAATGTAGCTTAAGATGTTTTTCAATAAGAAATTATGGCCAAAAAAAAAAAAAAAAAAACACATCGTTTTAGTTTGAACCTCAAAATAGTAATTTTAATTATTATTTTTTATTTAACTTTTTAAAAATATTTTAATATACATGAATTATAATTAGTATTATTTTACTAAATGAAAATATTATCGTTTGATTATTTTGAATATTAATATAAAGAAAATATATGGGTCAAGTTTATTACATAAATGAGCAACTAAAATAATAGTATTATATGAATGTATATAAATTTTAATTGGAACTTATATATATCATATGTTTAGTTTTTTACCTTAATCAATTTGTATTTTTGCATTGAAAGAGAGTACGAAAATCTCCATGTAATCTTCTTGATTAACAAATTATATAAGGCCACCAAGAATGATAACTCAATCAACGTTGAATTCAAATCAAAATGATTATTTTATTTTATTTTATTTCTTTTCTTTTGATCTAATAATTGCTTAAGAAAAAACCTTCACCAGATAGATTACATTTAGATAATATAATTATTTTATAATGCTTCAAACATAAACAGTGATTAAAAAATTAAAAGGAAAATAGATAGAAAAATTATATATATAAAAAAAGACAATAAAATTGACTTTCTTTGCCTAGCCTAGAATGGTATTGACTATGCTTCAATAGAAACAAAAAAACTAGGAATGATAATATAATTATACTCTACCCATCTCAACCTTACCTAATCAAAACAGGTAATAATACAAGTGTTGACTGGATAATGAGTATAAATAAATGTATATCCGAAAAGTAATATTAGATTTAGGTAAGATACAAATAATACAATACCTTACCTATATCTCTACTCATACTCTACATGAACTATCGAGTTTTACCTATAGCTAAACCTCCTTACTCATATTTTATATATAGACATGTACAAATACACAAGTCAACGTAAATAATATTTGGACTAAAATTAATTGTGCTAACTTATGATATTATAGCATATGATCAAATAAAGTTTTTAAAATAAGTATAATCATATAAATAAATAAAGATTATAGAAATAAGAAAAACAACCACTCTTCTTTGTCACAATAAGAAAAATATAATATAATATGCATATTTATATGTATATTTTTTTCACTTTATTAATGTGTTCGTCTAATTTTCAGATAGATGGTTCAAAATCATCAGTTACGGAAGGTTATGCCATTATTTATGATGATAATATTGATGAAGGTGTCGAATACTTAGATATAAGAATTTTCTTGTTTAATTTTTTATCTGCAATATAAATCTTTATTCAATTACTAATTGATAAATCTTATATTTTTCTTTACAAATTCCACCATATGCTTTCAGTAACTTACATTGTGTTGTTTCAAGTTTAATTATTCTCAATATTTTTCCTTTAAATTAGATGCACAATGTTAAAAGTTATTAATTGAACTTATTAATTATGATATTTTTATACGTTGCATTTGGATAATTGAATGACTTTTTTAAATTATTCAAATTTTTTATTTTTTAATATATGATCTCTTTGGATATAATATGTATTGATTTATAATAATTATATACGTATATTTAAATTTATACAGATATTTAAAAATAGTTTAATTATTTGGATATTGGGTTATTCAAGAATTACTTGAAGTCATATGAGTATGGAGATTAGTTTGAAATTCATTATTCAAATGTATATGGTTGCCAATATGAGTAGATTGTAGACATGCACTCCTTTAGGCATATGTAAAAGTATTACACTACCTAGTTAGTTTTAACCGCATTTTTGGACTTTGTGCAATCAAAAGCCTAAAAATGTAGTAAATTGTAGGAATCCCTAATTAATTTATTGAAAATGACTAATATATATAGACTTAGCCATATATATATCCATTTGTTATCCTTCTCATTGGAATATGAGAGGATACTGAATTATCCAAAATAGACAGTTTAGAGATATCATTATATAATATAACTAGCTGTTAACATTTTATATTCGTATTTTTGCCTAAAATTTTGATTTATTATCTTCTATATGTTCTCTTAGGGCATATTGACAAATGTGCTAATTTATGATTTGATTTATTATCTTCTATATGTTCTCTTAGGGCAAATTGAAAAATGTGCTAATTTATGACATTTTTAGTTTTATGTACTAAGAGAAATGTAGGGAGATGCTGCCAAAATTTCAGTAGGAGTATGAATATAAAATGTTACATATGAATATAGAATGTTATAATATATAGTTATATAACAATGAGTTTTTAAATGGATTATGTTTTTACCTTATAAATAAGGAGAGATAAGGAGTTAGCATTAGATATTGACAACTTAAAATAAAAAACAACAAATATAATGAATAATACCATCTATCTTTCAAAATGCAATGTGTTTTCACATACTTCAAGAATAAATCATGAGATCATAGAAAGTGTAGACTTAATGACGGATTACTACGGTCGAAATTCTTAGATATTATAAAGTAGTTCATTAAATTTGCTACATTTCAAGCTTAATTTATATATGGAATCAAGATTAACTTCTATGTAATCATAAAAGTGTCAAAATCACGATTATTTGGACTCAAATATAGTTATGTTGCATCTTGAATAGAGGAATTTTGTTTTGAATTATTACAAATGGTATTTGCATAGTGAAGTTAGTGGTTTTGAAACTTTAGTTGAAGCTGAAAAGCATTTTCCAGTTCATTTTCCCTTTGATGCTTTTTCTAGTGCATATCGTTAAGCTAGGATTGGAGTGGAGTGGAGGATTCGCCAAATTCGAATTCATAGAATCTGTATGATACGTTAGATGCAACTAAAAAGGACTTATGGCTAGGTTGTCAGAACATCCAAAATAATCTACCTTACACGACTATTAAATATCAAATATGAGCACCATTTATTTGAAAGATATTATGATAAGATATTGCAAATCTATAATAAGTTATTACCGGAGGATAATACAATAGTAGACAATTTCTATAGGACTAAGAAGTTGTTGCAAAGATTAGGACTTCTAGTAGAGAAGATTCACTGTTCCAAGAGCAATTACATGGTATATTGGGGTCATGATAATAATTTGAAAACATGCAAGTTCTGTGATTGTCCTAGATATAAGCCCATACATTGAGGTTCTAGTACGTCTAAAACAGGAATTCCATTTAAAAAAATGTATTACTTTCCTCGGACTCTGAAATTACACAAACTGTATGCTTTTGAAGCAATTGCCAAGTACATGAGATGAAGAGAAAGATGGTGTGATGGAATATCGTTCAAATTCAAACACATGAAAGAATTTCAATCTTATGAATCTAATGTTTGCCTTTAAAATTTGCAATTTTCGTTTGGGATTATTCATTGATTTTTTTTTGTTTAATCTAGACAACAGTATTTATCTTGGCCAATTATAGTCACGCTATATAATTTACCTCTAAAAATGTGTATGAAGGAATAATTTTATTCTTTATTGATGGATTATTGTCGAAATGCCAATTAATTAATTAATTAATTTTTTATTAATTACCAATGGCTTATCGACGAAATTGACTTTTTTTTTTAAAATTTGTTTTCTTATCTTATAATTAATTTCTTTACCATTCAATTACTAATAGAGACAAATCCGTCAGTAATGTTATCAACTATGGTTGAATATATTACCGACCATAAATTCATCAACGTTTATAGATCTATTTGTAATTCATTCGAAATCTAATTTATTGGCAGAATTTGATATGTTTACCGATGAAATATTATGTCGGTAAATGGTATTTTTTCGATAGTGATATATAAACCTCTAAGACACCAATTCCAATTAATATTTTTGATTTTTATCATATAACAGTTTAAAAAACAAAACAGATCTTACATTTCCAAAGATAAATTTATTTGTTAAGAATGCTACAATATTCCTATATAATTTTTATGGGTGTTAGAGATCCTACATTGCTAAAAAATAAAAAATATGAACAACTTATAAGTGTTAAGGTCCAACTAACTAATTGGCTAATACTAGTCATTTTAATATTGGTTGGACCTAAGCCAATTCTTATTCACTTCACCTCTTTTTTCATCAATTCAATTTCTAATATGGTATCAGAGCAGATCTGGTCCGGTTTCTTAATTTTCCGACTTTCCATCTAGATGTTCAGTCCCAGCTACTCGGACCTAAGCCAATTCTTATTTATTTCACCCATTTTTTCATCAACTCAATTTTTAACAGTGGGCGATTCAACAAACTAACATATTCTAAATGAAAAGTGTTAAGAATTCAAATTAGAGTTTTCTTATCCATTGATACAGTGTAATCAAGTTATTTTACAATAAAATGAATTGTATAAATCGTGACTTATTTGTTTTCCTAATTAAAAAAATATAAATTAAAGAGATAATTTATAATAGACACCGAGCACATTATCTATTTTGTACACACTAAGATTGTAATAAAATTCAATTTTTGAAATAAGGTTTATTTCATTTTTTTTTTTTACTTTGGTTCAAAAATAATTATTTTTTTATTTTTTATATTTAAATAACTCTAATTTCTATTAATATAATAAATATTTTTAAATATATTTATTAATCTAATTAATAAATTCTATTTAATTATTTAAACAAATAGATGACTAAAGTATTGGGATTCTGTTTCTCTTGAATTCCAATTGAAATTTGAAATGTCCAACAAGCACAAGTAGCAATTTTCAGTCATGTGACTGGATAAAATTAGAGGTCAGCTTTGATTTTACATGCTGAAATTATACAGAGAAACTTCGATAAGGGCAGCCAAGGTCTCAGAGGTCACAAAAGACTGCATTGGATGGGAAATTTTGGGCATTAGTTTTGTTTTTTTGGATAAATTATCGACAGACATAATATTCCGTCAATAATATTTTACCAACCATGAATTCGAATTCATCAATATTTATATTTTGTTTGTAATTCATGGATAATCTAATTTATTGACAGAATTGACATATTTAACGATAAAATATTTGGTTGGTAAATAATATTTTTTCAATAGTGATATCTAAACCTCTAAGACACCAATTCCAATTAATATTTTTGATTTTTAACATATAACAATTTAAAAGACAAAACAGATCTAACTTATATTTCCAAAGATAAATTTATTTGTTAAGAATGCTACAATATTCCCATTTTTTGGGCGATTCAACAAAATAACACATTATAAATGTTAAGAGCGAAGAATTCAAATTAGAGTTTTCATATCCATTGATATAGTTTAATTAAGTTATTTTACAATATGATGAGAGTTATCGTACAAATCGTGACTTATTTATGAAAAGACATCGAGCACATTATCTGTTTTGTACACACTAAAATTGGTAATAAAATTCAATTTTTGAAATAAGATTTATTTCATTTTTTACTTTGGTTCAAAAATAATTATTTTTTTTATATTTAAATAACTCTAATTTCTATTAATATGATAAATATTTTTAAATATATTTATTAATCTAATTAATAAATTATATTTAATTATTTAAACGATAAACTTGGAAATAGATGTCTGTAAGTATTGGAATTCTGTTTCTCTTGAATTCCAATTTCAAGATGTGCCAAATCGAACGAGCAAAAGTAGCAGTTTTCAGTCATGTGATTGGATGAAATTAGAGGTCAGCATTTTATGATATCACATGCTGAAATTATACAGAGAAACTTCGATAAGGGCAGCCCCAATAGGATTATTGATTATGATCAAGGTCTCAGAGGTCAAAAAAGACTGCATTGGATGGGAAAGTTCGGTCGTTAGTTTTCTTCTTTTGGATAGTATGCTGACATGTTATTTGCAGCTTGCAGAGTGGAAGAGAGATCAGCCAACGTGCCTGTTGGTCTTCACTCCTATTGGCGCATCCATAGAGATACTAATTTCTGTGCAAATTAGATTATACTCATCGTTCTTTATTATTATTATTGGGTAAATTTTTGATTTTATGGTTCATTAAAACTCAAATTAAAAATCTTTTAATTTAAAAAAATGACTTAAATATCATTAAATTAAAAGTTTTTTTAGTAATTATACGGTTAATATATAGATGAGTAATCATGTGTTTAGTCTTTTCTGATTGATATATCTAATTAATTTATAAATGATATAATTGTATATTTTCTTTTTTAAGAAATATAATTGTATTTTCTTTTTTTTTGAGAAAATAATTATATGTTCTTAATTTGTGATGTAACAGACATTATCCTTAAAAGGAAAAAAAAAAAAAATTTGGTCTTCAATTTCATATCCTGAAAAAATTACATATGAGTATAAAAAAGTATTACTTATGTCTTTATATTTATATTAAGTAAAACAATATGTATTTTGTAAACAAATTTAAAATACTAATATGTGATTGGTTTAATATGTAAAGATAGTTAAACAAACGATAACTTTATTTTTTTTATTTTTGAAATTGCAAAGGGTAGCTTAAAATTTTTCATCCTTTATGTTGGTATTTTATTTTTTTTCCTTTTTAATATTTTAAAATTTCAATTTATTTTACATTTAATAGTAAAAATTGTATTAATATAATTTGTCATGTCATGTAATATGAGAAAATCTTAATCTCATATTGAGAAAAAGAGAGCTTAAGGAAAAATATATAAGTGAAAAAAATACATAAATTTATTGTCTTAAAATTTTAAATTACAATATAACATCAAGTTCGTTAATGAGTTTCTGGCTAAGATCCATTATAGAGATCTATCAAATTGAATACGGCGTTCAGATTTGAAGATATTCAAATTAAGTCATCCTAACAACATATGTTTACATATATATATATATGTGTGTGAGTGTGTGTATGTGTGTATATATATGTTCAGTTTCTCAAATTTAACCACTTCTTAATCAGCAGGAGTTTCCATTTCACGCTGTTTTAAATAAATAATATATATATATATATATATATATATATATATATATATATATATATATATATATATATATATATATATATTTTGGAAAAAAAGCCACACAAAGTTTGTCACTAATATCGATTAGCTTTATCAGCTGCATCGAGTAGCCATAAAATTATAGTATTGTATCTATTTTGAACTAGCTCACTTGCTTTGAAAATGTAACTTTTAGGAACGGGAAAAATTTAATATTTTAAAAATCAGATGGTTGTTGTAGTTCAATTGGTTCAATTGATGATTTATTTTTTTTAATGAAAATAATAAAAACAAAATCTGATGTGAGCTAAACTCAGTATGATATGTCGAATTAGGTTATTTAAGTGAACGTCTGACTGATATGATCTATAAAATAGAAAAAAGAGGTGATCAGACAATCAGTTTGAACGAACTCTTCGATATTTAAGTTAAATTCTGTATTTTCTTAAAGGAAATTAAGAGCAAAGGTGTTTAGATTGTGTAACATGTGTTTTAAGCAGTTTGAAGGTAGTTATAAGAGACAATGTTGGAGAGCAAGTCCCTATAATTTAAGGCTACTAAATGTCCAGATAATGAAGAATGTAATATCTGAAAATCCTGAGGTGGACAACGTGGGATGGAGAAAGGTTTGTTCCATCAAGTGCTCTACCTATTCATCTATCAAGCTAGGATCATTTGGCGATCCTGATAAAGATAATTTAGAAAAGGGATATCGATCACTCGTTGGGACAAGAGTGACCAATTTAGATCAATTTGTATCAATATCATTATTGTGAAGGGTATTATAAATACATTATAATAATATGCTTAACAAAATCCAAGACTGTTATTAGTATTTGATATTTGCATGAGATCTCCTTTCGAGTGATTAAGAAAATTAAACAAGATAACAAATGAGTCAGATGACAGCTAAGAGATTTGCCTACTCGATTGCATCTCACAGAGCACAACACCAAGTACAAAAATCCAAAAAACCTATACAGCCCAGTAGTCCATCTCCTGGAGCCACCAACAGAGAAAGGGATAGCCATGTAGAGAGATATCCCGCAGGTCAAACGAGCACCACGGACAACGCAAGAGATAAGAACTGGACTAAACGCAGAACCATAACTCAAGATCTATATAGATAGCCAAAAACTCGTAGAGAACAAGGGAAAGGAAACAGGACTCAAGCCTAATCGACAGCGCATCTTTCTCCAAACAGCAACAAGCATGACGATCTGCGGCAGGAAAAGGAGCTAGGCACCAGCGGCCACGACCGATCCACACCACCAAAACAACTCACACTGGATAGCGGTACAAAATACTAATCAGACCAAAACCCATAATTGATGGGAGTACACAAAACACCAAAAAGCATAGATATACACATATAGACAAAGAAAAAGCGAGATTGGGTTGGACTACCGATACTTGCAGTGACCGGCAGCAACCCCAAATGAAAAAAAAAAAAAAAAAAAAGCAAAGCCCAAAGAAACTTTAGCAGAGTGAAAGTTAGTATTAACTTTTGGTGAATTGATAAAGAGAATGAATATACACAATTGATTATTTAATTATCAATATATAAATGGGAATATGAGATTAATTAATAAATTAAATTTGTGTACATTTGGATAAGTGATTTTATTAATTAATAAATTAAATTTGCGTACATTTGGATAAGTGATTTCTTTTCCACTTACTAAAGAATCACCTCTTCAATCTCTAAAACAGAAAATTGAATTGTATATTGAAAAGCTATTGGGTGAATTGCGAGGAAAAACCAAAAAGAATAAAAAAAAAAAGAACCATTTGTGGTATGTTTTTAACCAAGTAGCTATGTGTTTAGGTATTTAAATAAGAATTTTAAATTAAAGTTGAAATAACTATTTAATATGGAACAACTATATATTCTATTCCTATCCTATTATATGAACCAAATGAATCATGAACTAGTTACGTAGAAATAAGATTTCAATGGTTCATCTAGATTTAATAAGTTTATCTATATAATTTAGTTTTGAATTTTAATTAAACAGATTGATTTAGTTTGATTTTAAAAATATTGAGAAAAAGCAGTGTGAAATCTTAAAATCAACTACAAAAATTGAGAACCAATGAATCATATATATAAAGCTAATGTGTATATATATATATATATATATATATATATATATATATATATATATATATATATATATATATATATATATATATATATATATATATATATATATATATGTCAACAAAATGCAGCCATAATTTTTGTCCTGGCATACCAAACTAATAGAAAATAAAAATTGAAATCCAACCACAAAAATTGAGAACCAATGAATCAAATGAATCATATATATAAAGTTAATGTGTGTGTATATATATATATATATATATATATATATATATATATATATATATATATATATATATATATATATATATATATATATATATATATATATATATATATATATATATATATATATATATAATTTTTGTCCTGGCATACCAAACTAATAGAAAATAAAAATTGAAATCCAACCACAAAAATTGATAACCAATGAATCAAATGAATCATATATATAAAGTTAATGTGTGTGTGTATATATATATATATATATATATATATATATATATATATATATATATATATAATTTTTGTCCTGGCATACCAAACTAATAGAAAATAAAAATTGAAATTCAACTACATAAATTGAGAACCAATGAATCATATATATAAAGTTGGTGTATATATATATATATATATATATATATATATATATATGTCAACAAAATGCAGCCATAATTCTTTTCCTGGCATACCAAACTAATAGAAAATAAAAATTGAAATTCATCTACAAAAATTGAGAACCAACGAATCATATATATAAAGTTAATGTGTGTGTGTGTATATATATATATATATATATATATATATATATATATATATATATATATATATATATATATATATATATATATATATATATATATATATATATATACTTTGTTCGGCGGTTGACGCCAGTAACTTTCAATCAGGGATAAATTATAGGTCTAACATATATGTACAGTTAAAATAAAAGAGTAAAAAAGACAAAACCCCTGAAAACCCTCATCTATAAATAGCCATGCATTCCATGCGTGATCTCACACACCTCATTAAAGCAAATAACACATTCAAGAATTCTAAGCAAAATGAAATTTGCCAACTTCCTTGTAACTCTTGCTATCTTGGCTATGGCTTCCTCATTTGCCATTGCCTATGATCCTAGTCCTCTCCAAGACTTCTGTGTGGCAACCGATGACACCAAGTCTGGTGGTATGTACACTCATGTTTTCTTTTAAATAAATTTTACAAATTCAGATTTATTTTGTATCCTAATTTTTTTTTAACACATTTTATCTTATATCTGATTAGCTATTATCAATATAATGATGTCAAAATTGTACCAATGTACTCTATCTAAGACTAAAAGTTTACCATATTTAGTCTTAGTTAGAATCCAATTAACAATAGAATAAGCATTATGTTATTACCGAGTTTCGGTTTTATGGTAGTGGAGTTTTTTTTTCTCCGCCAAGAGATATTATATACAATGTTAATATCTGTTATAGAGATCCCAGGGACCTCACCCTTAACCAACTATCTGTTATAGAGTTCTTTTAAATCCTGTGAAATTATTTGTAAATTTGATTCTCAGTCAAAGCCTAATCATCAATGGACATTATGCCTTGCTTTTTTATGTACATGCCAATGCGATGATGGACGATAAATTACATTACTTTCATGCAGTGTTGGTGAATGGAAAATTTTGCAAGGACCCAAAACATGTGACAGCAGAAGATTTCTTTGGTTCTGGACTTAACATCCGAAGACAAACTTCAAAACAACTTGGGGTACATCTTACTCTTTTAACTGCAGATGAGGTACCAGGACTTAACACTAATGCTTTATCAATGGTTCGTATTGATTTTGCACCAAATGGTGGTCTAAATCCGCCCCATAATCACCCTAGAGCTGCAGAGATGCTTACTGTCTTAGAAGGAACTCTTTATGCTGGTTTTATCACATCAAATCCTGATCATCGTCTTTTCGCCAAAGTTTTGAAGCCGGGGGATGCTTTCGTATTTCCATTTGGTCTAATTCACTTCCAATTGAATATTGGTAAAACTCCTGCTGTTGCTATAGCTGCATTGAACAGCCAAAACCCTGGAGTTGTGACAATAGCAAATACAATTTTTGGAGCTAACCCATCTATAAATCCTGATGTTCTGAAAAGAGCATTCCATCTTGATAAGGATTTAGTGACCAAACTACAAAAAGAAGAATGGGTGGATCCAGACCAGCTTGATTAATCAATAGCTCAAGCAAAAATATCCTCATTTGGGTCATTTGAGCATTATTGCAATGAAGAAAAAAATTCGAGGATCTTGCACTCATATATATGCTTAATCTGACGGTGAGTACATTTCTCAATTAAAAAAAAAAAAAAAAAAATCTCATATTTGAGTCATTTTCCCTTCCTGTAATCCGAAAAAAATAAAAGGAGAATGCAAGTTATTCTCTAGAGTGTTGTAGCATAATAAAGGTGAGGAAGCTCATATGCTTCTCTTATTAGGTTCATTTTACAATTGATGTATTATAATTATTGCAATATATTTAGCATTTTTCTTAAATGGCACAACTATATAAAAGTTGCTTGTCTTCATAATACTGTAATTCTTTGCTTGTCTTCATAATACTGTAATTCTTTCTTCTTCGCATTCTTTTGTTTATTTTTGAGCGTATTAATCTCTAATCATGTCTCTTGGAAGTATATGCTTCTTGACCATAATTTGATTCTCGGGGGATTTTCAGGATCTGCACTAAGTAATTTTTGAATGCATAGGTCAGGCATGAGGTACACTCTTGAACTCACTTGAAAAGGAGATTTAGTATCGGTTGACATATAAGCTAGCCCAAAAATACCTCTAATCGAAACTATATCTCAAAACTCAGTTTCAATCATCAACAAAGAGTATAACAGAAACAGAACTTGAACCTCTTCCTTTTCTTTTTCTTAAAAATCAATAGAAACAAAATCATCAAATATATGAAAATCAAGAACCACAACCGATAATGTGAGCATTAATAATTCTAGAAACAAGCAATCCCAAGTTAATATAGAAGAAATCAACCACTAGAAAAACCTTCAAATCATGAAACACCCATTTGAACCAGACTTGCTTTTTCAAATGAAAACGACTGAAGCACAATCAATTATTGAGGATAATCGAAACTTCAAACAAAATGAGACCAGACCCAAATTGATTTCATTGAACAATAGCACCAGACCCAAGTTCCTCAGATTCGAAACTAGATTACAAAGGATATATACTAATATTCATCAAACTTAGACCTAATATATATACAATCCAGACCATTTTAACATTTCCATAGCTAAAGAAAAAAAGAAGACATATCCATTTTCAAATTAAATATAAACCAAAACCATAGATAAAATCATATCAAGAAGAAAAATTAATCATACTCAACCGAAAGAATAGAAGAAAACTTAAAATTAGTTTCTCTAATATGAACTCCCAAAGAAAACCATAGAAATGCAAGAGACTAAGAGAATTACCGAAACCAGATGCAACTCAAATGATTAGACTTAAATTGGCTTTAATACGAAAATCTGAAACTGAAACCAAGTATACCATACCCACTTATCAGATTTCAAACAACAAAAACCATCCGTTTTCTTAGAGAATGGGCTTTGAGAGAAGGGCGAGCACTGGTATCAAAAGAGGATAGAGAGCTTGAGAGATAGAATGAGGGATAGAAAGGGAGAGCAATGGGTCTTCTTCAGGAGAGAGGAATCTATGATTGTGAGAGAGATGAGATGAGTCTGAAGGTATATTGGATGCAAATTAAGCGGAAGCAAAGTGGTGGGTGAAATTTCAAATAGTTTAAAATTTCACTTTCACTCAAATGAGCCTAATAATCATTCAAACAATACACTAATTAGTGTGTAAAACACATAAGAAAGAAATAAGATTAAGTGGTAATCATATTACCTCTTGAAATCTACGAACTTTAATTATTCTTTTCTCTCCAAAAGCTCCCCAAATGTTGAGCCTCTAGATTGTCCACACCAAACTCCACCTCCAAGGCACACTTTGATTTGCTTAGATGTTCTTGATTTTCTCTCTTGGTAGCCGAATTGAAAACAAGATCTTCTAACATAAATCCATGGTAATTTGATTTCTTCTTATTGCTATGAATATATCTTTTCAATATAAGAAACCTTTGTTCTTTCACAAAGAACAAAGAACAAGAAAATAAGAGGAATACTTTTTCTCTCAATACTTAGTTGCTAAGGTTTCTCTATCAAAGATGTGCATAAAACTTCCTAAATTTTACAACATCATTTGCCTTTTATATAGCAACAACTATATTGTTAATTAGGGGACAAATTAGATATTTAATTTGCTTTATACTTTAAGGTTAAATGGAAAAGACCATATTACCCTTTATGGTTATATGATTATTTTAATTAAACCTTAAATAATGAAAAGACCATTTTGACCTTTGTAGACTTTCTTTAACCCCTAAACTCATCATATGGGTTTTAGGATTATAGAAATTCTTTAACCCCTAAATTTGCTCTCTCCATTTCTCAAATGGGGTTGGGCTATTTAGGGTTTTATCCAAAGCTCAAAATCAATATTTTTTTTTTTTAACTCTCATCTATAATTTTAATTAATTTAATCCTTCTCATTTATATCACATATAAATTAGGATTTAATTAATAAGAAATCATTTTGAATTTAAACTTCAAGATATGCTAGGATTTTTGTAAATTTAATTACTAGTTCAATCATTTTACCATTAATTAATTAATTAAACACTTTAATTAATTATTATGATAAAATTTTTATTCTTAGAAGGTGAATACTTTTGGAAATGTGATTTTCTAGTTTCATGTCTAATTAGCAATGGGACTGAGAAAATACTTTTCTCTACTAATATGAAATTCCTATTTCACACTTAGTCCCATAAGTCATGAGTGATGCTTAGCATTACATATCATGACTATCTAGTTAGAATGAACATGAGTGTTTAATTACTTATTCATTTCATGAACCATTGATCATAATTAATATACACTAAAATTCCTTCATTATGAAATCCCAATCTTAGTTAGGGTCATGGATTTGTCAAACCTTAATATGCTTTAATCATATGTCTATATCTCAATTCTAATTCTTGATAAAATTCATTCCTACAAAAAACCCTTTCTAGTGAATCTTTACTACCTTAACCAAGGATTTGATTATAAAAAATAATCAGATAGCATATGATTTCTTTCTTATTTATTCAAGTTAATGAATTGCCTCTTGGCCCTCCGTACATAACTAGTTAGAATTATTACATACTATACACCAATACTCGAATAGCATTAGAATGTAAGTAATAATAAATTTTAACTACCGATGAATGAGATACAGTGTCCCTTAAGTCAAAAGGTTATGACCTAGATGGTGATTTATTGACTAGCAATAAAACTCCATGTAATCATCATCTAACGTCACAATTTAACTATTCATCAAATGAATGTCCACATGTTTATATCGATAATATTTTCAAATAGTATGATGCTCCTTGTCTCTATAATCATAAGTATCACAGACTGATTATAGATTATAAACAGAGGTGATAGTCTTTTAAAATTAATGATACCCAGTCATTAATCTTATAACCATGAATATTTTAAAATATTTGTTTAAGAGCAATCTGCTATCCATATTCTCAATACTTGAGAATAGATCCTCTTTTGAAAAATACTTACGAACTGCAAATATACATTTAATACAATGGAATAATTTCATTTATAAACATATATCTTATTGCCATTTAGGGATAATATTTTACATTTACATAACTTATACATTGCTTTAGGGCAACCTTTTAATAGAGTCTGTTGGTGAGAGGATTGTTTGCGTGTATGTTGGTGAGAGGAGAGCAGGCGTGTTGAGTGAAGGAGGGTGAGAGGCGTGAGTTTTGTAATCAATCAGGTGAGGAGCCTGAGATCGCGATGTGTGTTTGGTGATGGAGAATGAGAGTTTTTTTTGAGAGAAATGAGGGAAGTGAGGCGTTTGTTTTGAGTGAGTCAGTTATGGAGGTGAGGACTGTGTGCTATGTGAGAGAAGTGAGGCATCTGTTAGTGAGAGGAGTGTCTGCATGTCTATGTGCGGAGAATGAGAGGGGGAGAGAGGTGTGAGTCTATGCTCTTTCTCTTCTTGTTCTTTTTTGTGAAAAGACCATGTTGCCCTTCCTCACTTATCATCACTAATCAGTGGCAAAAAGGTTAAAATGCCACATGAATGGCCTAGATCATTCCTTAGAGGTTACTCTAAGATCTAATGGCTAGATTTTTTTTTTGTTTTATTTCCTTTTTTATATTTTGCTTTTAAAATGTATAATCCTTTTTTCTTTTCTTAAAAATAAAATTTAAAATTAAAACTGAAACTAGCATAAAAAATTTCATAAAAAATTAACACAAATTTAATGATGAAAAAAAATTCAAATTTTCAAAGGGTATATATTAAATAATAACAAGATTAATTTTTATAGATATATATATATATATTTTCTCTTTATATATATGAAAATTTTTATATAAAATTAATACTATCTAAGAAATCTAAATTAGAATGAAATTTTCATATTTTTTTAAATTTTATATACATTTAAAATAAAATAAAATAAAATAAAATAAAAAGATTGGACAAAATATGGTGTCTATATATATATTCTTTTGGTTGAATTGTGAGGAAAAACAAAAAAGAATAAAAAAAGAAACCATTTGTGGTATGTGTTTAACCAAGTAGCTATGTGTTTAGCCATTTAAATAAGAATTTTAAATTAAAGTAAAAAAAAACTATTTAATGCGAAACAACTGTATATTTTATTTCCATCCTATTATATGAACCAAATGAATCATAAATTAGGTATGTAGAAATTAGATTTCAATGATTGATCTAGATTTAATTAGTTCATTGATTTAATTCGGTTTTAAATTTTAGTTAAACCAATTGATTTAGTCTGATTTTAAAAATATTGAAAAAATCAGTGCGAAATCTGAAAATCACATGCTCGATTACTTGTTAACAGAATGCAAACCAAAATAGTAGAAAATAAAAATTGAAATTCAACTACAAAAATTGAGAACCAATGAATCATATAAAGTTAGCGTGTGCATTATACGTACTTTGGCTGGTGGTTGACGCCAGTACCTTTCAATCAGGGATAAATTATAGGTCCAATATATACGTGCACTTAAAATGAAAGGGTAAAAGAGACAAAACCTCTAAAAACCCTCCTCTATAAATAGCCATGCATTCCATGCATGATCTCACACATCTCATCAAAGCAAATAACACATTCAAGAATTCTAAGCAAAATGAAATTTGCTAACTTCTTTGTAACCCTTGCTATCTTGGCTATGGCTTCCTCATTTGCCATTGCCTATGATCCAAGCCCTGTCCAAGACTTCTGTGTGGCAATCAATGACACCAAGTCCAGTGGTACGTAAGCTCATGTTTTCTTTTAAATAAATTTTGAGAATTTACAAATTCAAAATTTATATCCTGATTTTATTAACACATTTTATCTTATATATGATTAGCTGTTATCAATATAATGATGTCAAAATTGTACCAATATACACTATCTAAGACTACAAGTTTACAATTAGAATTCAATTGACAAAAAAATAAACATGTATATTATTACTGATTTTCCGTTTTATGGTAGTGGAGTTTTTTTTTCTTCGCCAAGAGATATTATATACAATGTTAATATCTGTTATAGAGATCCCAGGGACCTCACCCTTAACCAACTATCTGTTATAGAGTTCTTTTAAATCCTGTGAAATTAATTGTAAATTTGATTCTAGTCAAAGCCTAATCATCAATGGACATTATGCCTTGCTTTTTTATGTACATGCTAATGCGATGATGGACGATAAATTACATTACTTTCATGCAGTGTTAGTGAATGGAAAATTTTGCAAGGATCCAAAACTTGTGACAGCAGAAGATTTCTTTGGTTCTGGACTTAACATCCGAAGACAAACTTCAAAACAACTTGGAGTTCGCATTACTTTCGTATCTGTAGACGAGGTACCAGGACTTAACACTAATGGTTTAACAATGATTCGTATTGATTTTGCACCAAATGGTGGACTAAATCCGCCCCATAATCACCCTAGAGCTGCAGAGATATTTACTGTCTTAGAAGGAACTCTTTATGCTGGTTTTATCACATCAAATCCTGATCATCGTCTTTTCGCCAAAATTTTGAAGCCGGGAGATGCTTTCGTATTTCCATTTGGTCTAATTCACTTCCAATTGAATATTGGTAAAACTCCTGCTGTTGCTATAGCTGCATTGAGCAGCCAAAACCCTGGAGTTGTGACAATAGCAAATACAATTTTTGGAGCTAACCCATCCATAAATCCTGATGTTCTGACAAGAGCATTCCATCTTGATAAGGATTTAGTGACCAAACTTCAAAAAGAAGAATGGGTGGATCCAGATAATCTTTATTAATCAATAGCTCAAGCAAAAATATCCTCGTTTGAGTATTATTGTAGTAAAGAAAATAATTCGAGGATATTGCACTCACATATATATATATATATATATATATATATATATATATATATATATGCTTTGAGTACATTTCTCAATTAAAAAAAAAAAAAAAATCTCATATTTGAGTCATTTTCCCTTCCTGTAATCCGAAAAAAATAAAAGGAGAATGCAGGTTATTCTCTAGAGTGTTGTATAATAAAGGTGAGGAAGTTCATATGCTTCTCTCATTAGTTTCATTTTACAAGTGATGTATTATAATTATTGCAGTATATTTAGTATTTTACTTAAATGGCACAACTCTATAAAAATTGCTTGTCTTCATAATACTGTAATTCTTTCTTCTTCGCAATCTTCTGTTTATTTTTGAGCATATTAATCTTTAACCATGTCTCTTTGAAGTATCTCTTTGTTAACCATAATTCGATTCCTGGGGCCAGCACTAAGTAATTTCTGAATACATAGATCAAGCATGAGGTACACTCTTAAACTCACCCCCGAAAAAGAGATTTAATATCAGTTGGACGTATAAGCTGGCTCAAAAATACCTCTAGTCGCCTAAAATTAGAAAAAAGAAAGTTGTTAGACATATAAACTATTCTTAAATTTTCATGTACTAATAAATACGAGTTTTGAGTTTTTAAATAAAATATTCCTTTTAATTTAATGTTAGTTAGGATTTGTATATATAGTGTTTAATTAAACTCACAATATCACATATATGAAGATGATTATAATACTATTAATTATAGTCAAAACAAATTGATAGGTTAGATAATTTCTTAGCATTATAATAGAGTGCCTCTTTAACAAAAATATTTAGAGTTCAAATCTTAAGACTATGTTTAATTGTTGTGGAGTTTTGGTGTAGAGTTTACCAAAATAATGTTCATGTACTTAAATTTTCATATATATATATATATATATATATATATATATATATATATATATATATATATATATATATATATATATGAGATATTAAATGGTGAGGATTTGATCAAACTTAATCCAATAGCTAAGTTTTAATCACAATAGATGGCTAAGATTTAATCAAATTGGATGGCTATAATTTTATCTAACTTATGGTGTGGAAATGCTAAACATGTGCCGAAACTTTTATATAGGGGTGTAAATGAGCCGAGCCATTCTCGAGTAGCCCGATATTCGACTTGCTAAAAACTCATTTATGTTCGGATTGCTTTATAAATGAGCTAAATTTAAAACTTATTTTAAAGTTCGGTGAATAAATGAGTCGAGTTTGAGCAAAATAAAGATCGACTGGATTAGTCATGAACAACTTAATTATAAACTCGTGAACAAGCGCGTAAAAAGCTCGATTAATAGGCTGATAAACAACTTTATTATTATTATTATTATTTTATTATTATTATTATTATTAGCTTAATAATTTTTGCACTCAAAAAAATATATTTTAACACTTCTGTAAACTTTTTACTAATCCAAAATTTATGATTACATTTTTTTACTAATTGGATGTTTTTACTTTTATATTAGTTTTAAGTATTTTTATTATAGTTATTTTATTAGAAATAAATATTTAGGAAATTGAGTATTTTGATAAGTCATAAATAAATTTTATAATGAGTTGAGGTCGATTATAATTTATTAACGAGTCGAACTTGAGTTTGAGTTTTAAGCGAGTCAAGTTTAAACATGATTTTCAAACTAGATACAAAACTCAAGCTCGAGCTAGAGCTAGAAAAAAAAATATGAACCGAATCTAAATAAGTTAAAACTTGACTCAGCTCGTTTATGCCCGTACTTTTATATAGGAAAAATGAGAATTTAAATTGTTAAAGGATTTGACTTAGTCAATTTTGATGACTAGCTTTTCCAATATCAATTTTGTTCTTAACTACCCATTTCTAACCTTAGAGAATTTATGTTCACTCACTCATGGGCCCTATAGGTTGGCCAACCAAATGAATTTGGGCTTTTGATGTCCAAAATTATTTACTTGATTTAAATTTTAGATAAAAAATACTAATTTTATGAAGTAACAATTTCACAAGTTTTATCAAATATATGTTTCACAAAAATTTAAAGAATTGATCTTCTTTTGACTGTGAAATAGATTATTTTCATTTTTGCCCTTAAAAAATATTTGCAAGTCTAAATTCATCACTATTAACTCTTTTTTTTTTATTTTTAGATTTTTATTTATTTTTTAATATATATATATATATATATATATATATATATATATATATATATATATATATATATATATATATATATATATATATATATATATATATATATATATATATATATATATATGCAAAAAAATTGAGTAAATAAAATAAGAAATTAATTTAAATTTTTTTTATAAATTTTAAGTCAAATAAAAATTTTATTTATTATGCATTTAAATGATTTCTTAAATAAATTTTGATAAGATTATATTTAATTTTGATATTAATAATAAAATTAATTTATAAAGATATTATAGTTATTTATGTGGAATAAAATAATTTTTTTTATGTTATAAACCAAATTATGAAATTAAAATAATTATTCTATTTCTAATCTATTTTATTTTTTTAGTAATAATTATTCTATTCTTTATATATTTTATAATACGAACTAAATATAACATAAGTTTCTATCTTATTACTTTTTCCAAATTGATCAACTTTTAAATTGTATTTTGTTATCGTTGCTTTAAACCCAACGGATTTTGTGTGAAAACACATAGTCTGTATTTTGTATTGAAATTAAAATGTTTTTGATAAACTATTTTTGAACGGTATTGGATTTTTTAAATCATAATTTTAGAAAATTTGGATATTTTAATTTTTCTTAAACCATAATTAAATGCAACTAAAATTTGTCAGAAAATAAAAATAATTAAAAAACACAATTTTCAAAAGTAAATCAAAATGTAATCTCAAAGTACGTGTATTCAAGCTAGATCTATTTATAGGCTGGATCGAGTCGCAAACTATAATAAGTGAAGGACATTATGGATATGATTTTGAAATATAAATTCACAAATTGAATTTTGAAATATAAATTTTTATATGATTTTGGAAAGTAAGAAATATTCTTATATTGATTGTGTTTATTTTTGAATATGTACATCACAAAACATTTTAAAATGGAAAACAATTAAGATATATGAAATAAATATTTCTTTTAGAATGCATTATTATAAAATAAATATTCAGAATTATTAACCCAACAAATTATATATATTCAATTTATTAGGTTGAGTTTGCATATAAGAAGTTATTAGGAATTGAATAACTAAGTCAAAAAGAGTATTTGAAATATTAATTTTTTGAACTGTTAAATTTCATTAGATATTTGAATCAAATTCAAATTCAAGTTTTAAATCCTTATCATTCAAACAGACCATAAAAGAATATAAAGACCCATATAAGTTTATAGTATATAAAATAATAACTAAAAAAATTGAACTTCAACCTCCCCCATGACCACAACGGTATATGCATAAGTGATTGACTATGAAAATTTCATATGGTTAGATAATCCTTCCCTGCAATTATCTTATAGTCCACTTTATAAATCTTCAACTTAATGTTTCTAAATTTGTTAAGAATCCATTTAATATTAATGTTAAGATTGAATTAATGTTTCTAAAAAAATTATTATCTTAAATATATATCATTAAGATATTATTTAATTATTTTAATAATTTTTTTTATAATTGATTTTTGATATTTGCTATGGCCTAATTCTTGTTTTATTTTAGAGTTAGCATGTTTAATGTGGTCCTATATTTATAAATATTGTTACAAAATTCACAATTAGATTTGCTTTTAAAAATAAAGTAATTAGCAAGTTAAGTTTGGCATATAGATAGTTTGAACCACTAGGAGCAATTTGGTTCAATTCCATTTTGGAAAAGGTAAAAGAGGTTGAGAAATTTGGGAAAATGGGGGCAAATAGGTTGCACAAAAATATTTAGGGTCAGTTTAACATTGAATTTGAAATTAGTTTCGAAAATTGCATAAAAATTTCTTAGTTCAGTTAATAAAGAACCTGTAGAGGGATAAGAATTAGAAGAAACACTAGTAGGCAAAAGGTTGAACAAGTACTAGATTAGGTGGATTAGGAGAAGAAAGTGATAAAGGAAGTACAAGGATAGAGAAGGTGATTATATGTCAGTAGCAGAGGTATGGGAAGGTGGAATAGCATCAAAAGGTAAATTGCAGCAAAAAGTTAGGTAGTACAAATTTAGAAAAAGTTGATGAATTAGCTTGAAAACGAAACACATACTCATAAAAATATGATATCACTTTATATGAAACTCTCGTTTGTTTTATATCATAAACTCTAAGTACCTGTTTAGGATTGAATTTTTCAAAAATATTTTTCAATAAAATTGTTTATATTTTTTTTAAAATTACTTTTAAGAAGAAGCAGATAAATTGATACTTTTTTCAAAAATAGCTTTAGAAAAATAGTTTATAAAAAAAAAAAATCAATCAATTAAATCTAAAAAATCCTGAAAGTACATTTTTAATCCCAAAACAGTAATCCCAAATGCATCCTAAGTCTTTTTGTACCTTGTGAAAACCCAATAAAGACACATTTAGCATCTCTGTGAGCAAATTTTGGTCTATTATGAGATAAGGTTGAAGCATAGCAAAGGCATCCATGAATTTTGAGGTTATCAAAGGTTGGTGATTGTTTATGTAAAATCTCATAAGGTGTTTTATTATTTATAATTGGAGAAGGAAGTCTATCGATCAAATAAATTACATGACCAACACAAAAATACCAAAAAGTTAATGGTAAATTTGCTTAAAATTTTGATGCCTTTGCAATAGTTAATATATGTTGTTGTTTTCTTTTGACAATGCTATTTTGTTGAGGTGTTTGAACACAAAAAGTTTGATGGATGATGCCCAAAGGAGAGAAAAAAATCAAGTGTATGAAACTTTTGCCCGTTATCAATTCTGAAAACTTTTATTTTAACAGAGAATTGAATGGCCACATAACCAATGAAATTATGCAAAATGGGTTCGGTTTCTAATTCTAGTTTCATAAAGAAGAGCCAAGTGGCACGACTAAAATCATCTACTATAATTAGAAAATATGAATGTCCTTCCATTGATTTAACTGATGAGCTTGAATTATGCTATTAATTAAAAGAGTATTTATTAAGATTAGTCCATCAATTGTGTTGTTTATGTTTTTTTTATTAACTTTTTATTAGTTTAGTTTGTTTCAAGTTTTTCTAAATTATTTTGAAAGTTTTTATTTAAATTTGAGAGATTTAGAGGTCAATTGGAATAAAGTCGAATGCAAATTGAAAGCAAAAGAAGTGCAAAAAGAGGGTTTCAAACATGCGTGACTGTGCATGACCAATGGTGTATGGCCATGCACAAAATTTTGGGTCAATCCAACATTCTTTGAAGTGCATGGGTGTGAGCCCTCTAGCGAGTTTTGATATCTTAGACACCTTTTGATATTTTGATCATAACTCAAGTTACAGACATCGGATTGAGGCGATTCAAGATGCGTTGGAAATCTAAGAGACAAATATTCAAATTTCATGTAGACCTCGAGCCTAATTAGATCGTCTACTATCTAAAAAATACTGCAAAAAAATAAGAGAGTTTCACAAGGAAAAGAGAGAGAGAGAGAGAGAGAGAGAGAGATTTATTCCTAATTCAAATCCACTTCAAGGCCTAGTTAGTATCATGACTTTTCAAGGATTCTAAGGATTTCTTAAGCCTTCTAAACCTAGGATCTTTTGTCAATAAATAAGAAAATTATCTCAATAGTTTTTATAATCTTTTTTTATCACTCTTTTTATGAAGTTTTTTTCTTTTTTAAAACTTTTTGTATATTGTTTTTTCTTTCCTAATTATAAGCATCTAATTCTTACCAAGGATTTAGATGTAATTTCTTGATTTTCCTATGATTATCTATGTTTAATTCATTGATTTTGATTGTTAGAATTAATCTTTTATTTTAGAACTTAAAACTTATTATTAACTGGCTATTGATTGCATGAATCAAAGGTATTATATGAGGTAGTGAGGGTGAAAATATAACACTAGTTCATTGAGATATTACACGTAGGATATGTGTTACTTAGAGATAAGAACACTCTTTTGTGATTGTTTTAAGGATTTTTATAAAATTTAATGGGTTCATGATAATTATTTATAATCACGAGAGTAAATATAATGTTAATATGAATACTTGTGTCATATCTTGAGAAAGAACATTATATACTTTAGGAAAATTTGATCATTAATTCTAACAAGCTAAAAATCAATATAGAAAATATAGAGAAGTCGTAAGTAGTTTGTTGCAATTTAGTGCTGACCTTGTTTATTGTTTGAAGAAGTCTTTCAGTTGTTTGAGTCTTGAGTTATTTTAGGAGTTTATTTTAGTCATCAGTTGCTGATTTTATGTTTACTGTTTGAGTATTTTTAGGAGTCAATTATGCTAGATTGTTGGTTTACAATCAGTATAAAATAAGAGTCCATCATTCACTTTGTACGGACAAAGTTATTGTGATAAATTTGTTGGCCTTTAGCTATTTGTTTTCATTCAGAAATATAGTTTATGTTTCTCTTTTGAAGTGTTATATAACTCTTGTATTAAGCTCTTGATATTTCTAATATGGTATCATAGCTAGACTGTCAATAAGCAAAGCCAGCATTAGAGTTGTCCTCTAAAGTTGATTCACGATGAATAATGTTAATGGTCCTCCTCCAACTGCTATCAACAAGTTGGTCAGTAATAATTATAGTTATTGGAAGCTTTGTATGGAAGCTTATTTATAAGGGCAAGATTTGTGGGAACTCATCTTTGGTGCTGAAATAATAATTCCAGAAGACACTCCACAAATGCTGTCAAGTGTGGCAAAGCTCTATTTGCATTGCAAACATCTATTAGCAAGGATTATATTGAGCATGTTCGTGATGCCACAACCCCAAACCAATTATGGGAGATGCTCAATATAGGCTATTTACACAGAAGAACACCATGCAATTGCAGTTTTTTGAAAATGAACTTGCTGGGATTACTCAAGGTAATCTCTCAACTTCAGAATGTTTTCTAAAGGTTAAAAAATTTGAGTTTTGAAATTTTAGAATTAGATATAGAGGAGCCCATTAGTGAAGCACATTTGCATCGTTATCTCATTTGTGGCTTGGAAAGATAATTTATGCTGTTCTCTTCGGTGCAAGGGTTCTCTTCGGTGCAAGGGTGGGTGAATCAACCATCAATCATTGATATGGCTAACCTACTCTCAAATCAAGAAGCAATGGTGAAACATATGTTAAATAATCATCTCCTCAAATGGATGACGTTCTCTATAGCAAAGATTAGAGCAGAAACAATGCTTCCTTCAAGAATACTTCAATCAACAGCTCCAAATATGATTGGAAGACAACAAGTTATCTCAAAACTTGTTACAGATGTGGAAAGCCAAGGCATTTAAGGCAGGATTATCATGTGAAAGTGACATGTTCTCAGTGTGGCAAGTCAAGCCATATCAAGAGAAATTATCATATAGGAATTATTGATGATAATACAAATGTTGTTCATGGAACTGAAGCTATTGATGATGATGAACCAAAGTGGGAGGAGTGCTTTTCTATTGAAGTTATTTATAAACCAGAAAATATGGTCTCTGTTATGCACCAAACCAACATAAAAATAGAAGATGCTAGTTCTATTAATTATAAGAAAGAATGGATAATTGACTTAGGTTGTTCGCATCATGCTACCGGAGATGATACTTTGCTTTCAAATGTTTGTGCACATAAGGGAAAGCAAGTTATTGTGACATCTGATAATAGATTACATCCTGTAATGAAGAAAGGGAATTTCAGTGTCACTACAGACAATACAAATGATGAAGGGGTTGTTTTAAAAGATGTGTATTGTGTCCCATGATTAAACAAGAATCTTGCCTTAGTATCTCAAATAACTAAGTCTGGTAAGTATGTTTTATTTGGTCCAAATGATGTTCAACTTCTTGATAATTTGAAATATGTTGCTGCTGATGTTCTCTTTACTGGGAGGAAGAAAAATTCTTTATATGTTCTATCAACAAGTGAAGCATACATTCAGAAAACAAGCCAAAATATCAGTCCTTCTATATGGCATTCGCAGTTAGGCCGCACTGGTTATCAGTTGCTGTAACAAATTTCCACAAAGAATCTACTTGATAGTGTTCCTATCTTCAAAGATATAAATACAGATGTGGTTTGTTCAAGCTGTCAGTATGGGAAATCTCATTGACTTCCCTTTCAAAGGTCAATAAATCGTGCTTGAATGGTGCTCCAATTAGTTCATTTAGATTAATGGGACCTACAAAAATAGCCAGCTATAGTGGTTGTTAATAAGTGATGATTTTTGTAAATGATTTCTCATGCTTCACTTAGGTGTATTTTCTAAAACACAAAAGTGAAGCTTTTTCCACATTTATTTAGTTTAAAATGCAGGTGGAAAAGGAGTTTGGACAAAACATAAAGTTTCTAAGGACGGATAATGGATGTGAATTCATGTCTGAAGATTTCCTCTCATACTATTAGCAACATGAAGTTCAACATCAAATGACATGCCTGGATACACCTTAGCAGAATGGGGTGGTTGAATGAAAATTTGCACATCTTACTATAGTTTATTTGTCTTGGTTGCATGACAAAAATTGTAACACCCTACTTAAAGATATCAATTTTAAGATCCAATGTGAATTAAGTATAGTATAATGTGACTTATTTTATGTTCAAAATATGTTTAGGATGTTTAATAATGTAAGAAATAAGTTAGGATAGTAATAGGGGATATTTCGACTATAGGGGTATTTTGGTCATTTTGACCTAAGACAATGGACCAGGGGTATTTGAGTTAAAAATCAAGAAATATACTAAAAATATATTTCAAATATTACATAAAATGCAATGCTTTTTGTTTGAATGAAAAAAAAATAAGAAACGGAAAAGTTATCACGAAAATACCGAAAATAATCCTGGTAGCTGCCACTAATTAGGGGTATTTTGGTCATTTGACCAAAGTTGTAGATAAATATACCAAATGAAAGTTAAGAATATTTGGAACCAAAGTCCAGTTGAGCATTTTTCCAAATTCTCAACAGAAGCATAAGAAAATTGCACCGAAACCTAAAAATCGGTATTTTATTTTTTAAAATTAATAAAATAAAAAAAAACCCTAGAATATTTAGTAACCAGCAGCCGCCCTCCCCTCTTCAATTTCTGTACATGCCACCCCCTTTCTCCAAAAGAAAAAAAAAAAAAAACAAATCTTCTTCTTCCTTTTCTCTCAAACAATTCAAGAATCAACAACAAAGAAGCAAGATTTTTATAAGGTAAAATTCCTATACATTAAATCTTATTAATTTTTATGAGCTGATTATTTCTATATCTGCTGTAAAAAAAAATTAAAATTTTTGTTGTTCAATCTTGGAAGGGTTGGCTAAGGCTAGTAGAAGGGGAGTGAAATTATCCTTGTGAATTAAGGTGAGAAGAATTATTTTCTCAATTTAATTTTTTTACAGCAATTAAGAATGTTTATAAATCATGACAATGTGGTGTTGGATTGAATTAATTGGTAGAATAGGATAGGTATTTGTTGAATTAAGAAAAGAATTGTGCCTAGGAATGAAAAAAAGAATTGATTGCAAACAAAAGTATGGTTGATGGTGAAGAATATGATTAATTGAAAAAAAAAAAAAAAAAACTTATGCAAGAACCATTCAGCCTAGAAGGGGAAATTAATTCCCAAGTTTTTGTAATTTTTTTTTTAGTAGATTTTGGTTGAGTTTAGAACCAATTGAACATAAAAATTATTGGAAGTAAAATCTGAGTTCGAATTATTAATAAATCCAAAATGGAATTTTAAAAATGTTCTTAAACATCTATGAACAATTTAAATTTGGAAACTTTCCAATTTAAGTTAATTAAGCCTAGTTTTAATTAAAATTATGTAATTAAATAAATTAATTAAATAATTAAGCAATAAAATTTGAAATTGATAACAAGAACACAAGCAATCGAAAGTTGGCGAGTTGAAATCTTTTAAGGGGTGAACTCTAGACCTAAGAATTGAGTTTCTAAATAAATTAAATATAAACATTGAATCAAGAATATAATTATATAATTAAATAAATAAATTCAAAATTTATGAAGTCAATTAGTATGAACAAGTCAAACATTAAGACTTTCATTAGGATGTACCTTTAGTATAGGTTTGATTTTAAAAAGTCAAAGTCAAAAGTTTGACCATGACCTAAGATGAATTAAAACATATTATTAAACATATTAAAATAATATTAAAACATTAAATCATCAAGATTAAAAGTCAAAATAAGGAAAAATATTAAAGGTTGACTTTATTTGATCAATGATTCATAGTGGGACTAGGAGTCTTAGTTCTAGTCAACCACTTAAGTTAAGTAAGTATATGCATAAATATGATAAGTTATTGACTATATGAATTAAATAAGAACTATTTGATTTATGCTATAGAGGTGAAAGAGGTTCAAGCCCTGCGGTCCACTTAGCTCAGTTAACTAGGAGCACAGGAGTTTAAGGTGAGTTGTAATGCACACTCTTATTTCTTTGTAAATATGAAATGGTTTCTTTGAGATTGAATGATTTCCTTCATGATTCCACATCCATTGATTGACTATGATTTCATAAGCTATGTTTGCTTAAGAGTCCCACCTTAAGTAGGACTCTTTCTTAAGTTGATTGTTTGAACCCAAAACTCACATTAAGCTATATTATGACATGTAATGACGTTATGAACCTTAAACTAAGTCTTTCAAGCTAAGTAGGACTCTTTTATAAGAATCCTAATATAAGTTAAACTCTTACTATGTATATGTTATTGTTTACTTTTCCAAGCCTGCAGAAACACCCCTTCTCAATGTGGGGTGAATATTGGACTTGTGCACAAGGTATGCCCATGGATAGGGTAAAGTATCCAGACATTGGCTAGTAGGGGTCCAATATTGCTAGCCATAGGACCTGATCAGTCTTATGCTATAAGTTGAGTAGAGAAGGCAATAGCCCCTACTCCTAAGTTAATATAAGTTATAAGTTGTTTCTGTTATCCTATTGTTCATTCCTCATCTTTACAACCAAGCTATGTTATTGAGCCATGTTTATTTTCTTACATACCCTATGTTTGCATCTACTCTCACTGAGTCTTCTACTCACCCTTTTCTATGTTTATATATTTCAAGATGGCAAGATTGATCAAGGTAACTAACTCAAGCCTGTTCCTCCACTTGAGTGGTTGCTTTGCCTAGAAGATAATAGAGTTCTCTTTAATCATTTGTATTGGTGAACTCTGATTTAGTGCTCCGAGGGTAATAAGCGAAGTACTTGAGAATCAATCAGAAATTGATGTTTTGTGATTTTAAGTTTGGGATTATTTGGACTTTTATGTTGTTGAGTTATCTTTAAATGTTTTCCTTGGTTTATAAGAACTGTTTTTAAGATGTAAGAAGTTTATGGGCCTATTCCGCAAATTTTTTAAGTTATTATTTAATTGAATTAGATATGGGTATTCGATAAGTAATTTTACATAAGCTAAGGATTCTACGGGTGTGGGTGACCTTATGTCTTCCCGTGTCCTAGCATCGTCACAGCTCCCTAAGTCGGGCTGTGACAAAAATCTTCCAAAGGAATTATGGGCTAAAGCTATTAATTGTATTTTTTATGTCATTAACAGGCTACCACTGGGGCCAGGTAAAGAAGTGTCTCCTTTTGAAGCTTTGTATAAGAAAAAGCCAAATGACAGTTTCTTTTAAGTTTTGGGATCACTTTGTTATGTTTATTTATCTAAAAATAGTTGCACCAAATTGGATCCAAAGGCCCGGAAGTGTGTGTTTGTTGATTATGACACTAACAGGAAAGGTTGGCGATGTATGAATCATGAAACAAGAAAATTTATTGTCTCTCATGATGTGATTTTCAATGAGATTTCATCATATTATCCAGCTGAAAGTGTGAGGAACAACATAACCAATCTTGAGCCTTTTCCCATTGACACTTATAATGGAGAAAGGGGGAGCACCAGTCAAATATATGAAGAAAATGTTCAGTAAGATGCAATCGTTACTCAAAGATCAATAAGGCAAAGAAGGTAGCCTGAGTCTTTAAGTGAGTATGAAGTTCAATTAAATTACACTACTGTAACTTCTTGTTTTCTTATGAGCTTGACAAGCAGTGATGAGCCCAAGTGCTACAAAGAAGCGCAAGGCATAGTTGAATGGGAAGATGCTATGAAGGAAGAAATAGAGGCTTTGCAAAGAAATAACACATGGGAGTCAGTACCAAAACCGAAAGATGTTGAGTTGGTCATATGTAAGTGGATTTACAAGATAAAGAAGAAAGCAGATATGACGATCAACAAACACAAAGCTCGTCTAGTTGCACATGGATTTTCTTAACAGTATGAGCTGGAATATGAGGAAACTTTTAGTCCAGTTGCTAAGATGGTAATGATTCGAACAATTGTTTCCTTGGCAGCATATAACAGATGGAATATATGGCAAGTTGATGTAAAAAATACGTTCCTTTTTGGTGAATTAGATCAAGAAATTTATATGGAATAGCCCTAGGGATTTATTTCATATGAGTTTCCTAATCATGTATGTCAACTCAAAAAGGCCCTATATGTCCTCAAGCAAGCTCCACGTGCCTAGTTTGGAAAAATTTCTCAATATCTTTCCTTTTGTGGCTTTAACTCTTCAAGCTCATATCATAGTTTATTTGTCAAATTTGATTCATCCATGTGCATAATACTTCTTCTTTATGTAGACAATATGATAATCACTGGTGACAACAATGCAGAGATTTCACATCTTTGGTATAAGCTATTTCTCATATTTGAAATGAAGAATTTAGGGGAGGTTCACTCTTTTCTTGGGTTAGAACTTGTCAAAACAAATGGGTATTTTTATTTCTCAAGAAGCATATGCCACCAACCTGCTGAATCATTTTGATATGCGAGATTCAACATTAATATCAACTCGCATGGAACAACAACTTAAGTTAAAGAAAGTTGAAGGAGAGCAACTAGATGATGCTATAAAATATCTTCAGCTTATGGGTAGTTTGTTTTATTTAACCATCATAAGACCTGACATAGCATATTCTATAGGTGTTGTGTCTCAGTTTATGGAGAACCCATATGTTGGTCGCTTGCAACAAAAAGAATCCTCTATTATGTAAAAGGCACACTACAATTTTGTATTTTTTTTATAAACAACATGTGTCTTTTTCTTTATATGGTTTTGTACATGCAAATTGGGCGAGAGACGCTGTAGATCAACACTCCATCATAGGATATTGTTTCAATACTAGTTTTGCTACAGTTTCTTAGTGTAGCAAGAAACAACAAACTGTAGCTCTATAGCTCTTTCAAGCACAAAGGCTGAATATATGGTAGCAACTATGGCAACTCAAGAATGCACTTGGCTTAAGTGTTTGCTTCAAGACATTGGAGTATCTTTGAATTATCAAACTCCTATTTGTTGTGACAATGAAGTTACAATCAAATTAGCCGAAAATCCAATTTTCCACGCTCGTACAAAGCACATGGAGATCCATCATCACTTTGTTCGTGACAAGCTGTTTAATCAGGAAATTGTTTAGCAAAAAATAGGAACAAATGATCAGGTTGCTAATGTTTTCACTAAAGCTCTCCCACAGGCCAAGTTTGAAACATTTCGAAGTGCTCTTGGTGTCATTGATCAACAGTCAGCACTAAGGGGGAGTGTTGCAATTTAGTGCTGACCTAGTTTATTATTTGAAGAAGTCTTTCAGTTGTTTGAGTCTTGAGTTATTTTAGGAGTTTATTTTAGCCATCAGTTGTTGATTTTATGTTTACTGTTTAAGTATTTATAGGAGTCAATTATGCTAGTTTGTTGGCATACAATCAGTATAAAATAAAAGTCCATCGTTCACTTTGTATGCACAGAGTTATTGTGGTAAATTTGTTGGTCTTTGGCTATTTGTTTTCATTCAGAAATAAATTTTCTGTTTCTCTTTTAAAGTGTTATATCTTGATATTTTTGACATAGTCAATTGATAAAGTGTAGATCCTAGGCCTTTTATATATTTTAAATTTATTTGTCTAATTTTCTTGTTTTCTTTCATCTTATTTAATTTTTTAAATAATAAAGGGATTTTTAATTTTGGTACTTGTCAACCTTTTCTCATAGAATTGACACTCTGTTTCACTATTATATTACTTGTTCACGACTTGGCACTTGCAGATTTTACGCAATATTAACAAAAAAGGGGCCCATATGTCTACATGAAGCAAATCAAAATAAGCAATGGAAGATGTGGTGTTAACAAGCAAAGATAATTTTTTTTGTTTTGCATAGTGACAAACATCGCAAGGTTCAGAGAGTTCATTTATTGAATCAGGTACAATATTATGTAACAATTTTAGTGTGGGAATGGAGGCATGTCCAAACCTTTGATGCCAAAGAGTAGTTACAGAATTAGCTACAGAAGGAATTATTTGAATTGGAAACATTAGCAACTGTATCAAATGAAATGGAAGCAGCAGAAACTTTGGAATCAGTGAGAACCAACGACAAAGACCATGTTCCTTCTTAGCTATACCAATCATCTGCCAAAAAACTAAAAGAAGATCCATATAAGTTATAGTGTATAAAATAATAACTAAAAATTGAACTTCAACGTCACCCATGACCACTGCAAAAATATAAAATAAATTCCAGACTGGCCACAACATTATACGTACAAGTGATTACCATGAAAATTTCATAAAGTTAGATAACCCTACCTTGCAATTATCTTGCAGTCCACTTTATAAAACTTCCAACTTAATGTTTCCAAAATTATTAAGAATCCATTTAATATTAATTTTAAGATTGAATTAATGTTTCCAAAAAAATTATTATCTTAAATATCATTAAGATGTTATTTAATTATTTTTATAATTGATTTTTTGTATCTGCTATGGCCTAATTCTTGTTTTATTTTAGGGCTAGCATGTTTAATGTAGTCCTATATTTATAAATATTGTAATTAGATTTGCTTTTAAAAAAAAAGTAATTAGTAAGTGCTAAATTGTTAGGCCATAAAAGGAAATTCATTCCCTTACTATAATAATAATAATAAATAAATAAATAAATAAATAAATAAATGTTTCTTGAAATAGGTTTTGCCAAATGTTTTTGGTTGGTTAGGTTCAATGATTTTTTTCCCAAGTTTCGACGTACAGACATTACAACAAATTATTATTTCTTTAATAACAAGACCTGCGTGTTGTTAAAAGACAAAAATTTAATACTAATAAACAAAAATTCTTAAATAGATGAAAATGAAAACGTGACTACTTTCTTCATCAACTTGATTTAGAAAGTTGAGTTTGACATACAGATAGTTTGAACCACTGAGAGCAATTTGGTTCAATTCCATTTTGGAAAGGTAAAAGAGGTTGAGAAATTTGGGAAAATAGAGGCAGATAGGTTGCACAAAAAGGTTTAGGGCTTGAGATTGAATTTGAAATTAGTATTGAAAATTGCATAAACATTTCTTAGTTCACGTAATAAAGAACCTGTAGAGGGATAAGAATTAGAAGAAACACCAATAGGCAAAAGGTTGAACAAATACTAGATTAGGTGGATTAAGTGAAGAAAGTGATAAAGGAATTACAAGGATAGAGAAGGTGATTGTATGTCAGTAGCAGAAATATGGGAAGGTGGAATATCATCAAAAGGTAAATTGCAGCAAAAGGTTAGGTAGTACAAATTTAGAAAAAGTATATGAATTTAGGGCTGAATACAGTTTGATTTAATATGAGAATTTGAAAATCTCTGAAATTATATTGAATTTAGAAGATTTTAATTTCTAGATAACCAAAACTAGAACCAAAATAAAAAAATCTTCATATTCTATTATTCCTAAAATCTTCATATTCTATTATTCCTAAAATTTCAAGATAATACAATTCGAGAATCAGATATTTTAGTTTCAGTGCAATCCAATCGAATTCAAAATGGAGATTTGGAGAAAATGCATTTAATAACTAATTTCCTATAGCTAACTGAATAGTTTTAAGTTTTATTTTTTATGAAATTTGGGTTTAATCAAAAACTTTATTACTATCACATAAATTTTGTTAGTACATCATACTTTCTTATCATCACTCATTGATTAGTCATAACATATATTAACAAATTTTATTCTAAAACATATAAATATTGAATTTAAAATTTTTAATTGTAATATGTGGTTATATTTTAGTATTATTAAAACTTAATCCACATTATATTACTAATTTTTCATTAATATAATTTGAATGAATCTAATATTTAAGTAAATTGTATAAATATTAATAGTTATATTCCATTGAGTTAAGGTATATATATTTTTAATTATAGATTTATAATTCATCTAAATTTTATTTTCATATAATATTGATATAATTAATAACTGCTATAATGGCATATATAATCTTATAATTTTTGTGTTGTATATATATTATTCAATTAACATTATTTGTATATTATAAATAAAAAACTAAAAAATTTTGGTTATTTATCTTCAGAATCGTACCAAAATATTTTACTCGATCTAATTCGGTTTGGAAAAAGTAAAAAAGTCAACATTTTGATTCAGTTCTGGATATTTTCAGTCAAGTTATTTGGTCCAATTCAAAATTTTTAATCTCAATGCTCAACCCTAAATGAATTAGCTTGAAAAGGAAATACATACTCATAAAAAATGATATCTCTTGATATGAAACTCTCTTTTGTTCTATATCATAGACTCTAAGGGCTCATTTAGGATTGATTTTCCTAAAAGTACTTTTTAACAAAAATTTTTATACTTTTTTCAAAACTGCTTTTAAACAAAAGCAAGTAAATTGATATTTTTTCCAGAAGTAGGTTTGGAAAAGCAGTTTATAAAAAAAATAAAAATCAATCAATTAAATAAAAAAAATTCTAAAAGCGTATTTTTGACTCTTAACAGTGATCCTAAACACACCCTAAGTCCTTTTGTACCTTCTGTAAATCCAATTATAAAGACACATTTAGCAGCTCTTTGAGCAAATTTGGTCTATTATGAGATAAGGTGGAAGCATAGCAAAGGTATCCATGAATTTTGAGGTTATCAAAGGTTGGTAATTGTTTATGTACAATCTCATAAGGTGTTTTATTATTTATAATTAGAGAAGGAAGTCTGTCGATCAAACAAATTACATGACCAACATAAAAATACCAAAAAGTTAATGGCAAATTTGCTTGAAATTTTGATGCCCTTGCAATAGTTAATATATGTTGATGTTTTCTTTCCACAATGCTATTTTATTGAGGTGCTTGAACACAAAAAGTTTGATAGGTGATGCCCAAGGGAGAGAAAAAAAAAATCAAGCATATTAAACTTTTGCCGGTTATCAATTATGAAAACTTTTATTTTAATAGAGAATTAAGTGGCCACATAACCAATGAAATTCTGCAAAATGGGTCTATTTTCTAATTCTAGTTTCATAAAGAAGAGCCTATAGTTAGAAAATATGAATGTCCTTCCATTGATTCAACTGATGAGGTTGAATTATGCTATCAATTAAAAGAGTATTTATTAAGATTAGTTCATCAATTATATTGTTTATGTTTTGTTTTTATTAACTTTTTGTTAGTTTTGTTAGTTTTAAGTTTTTCTATATTATTTTGAAGGTTTCTATTTAAATTTGAGGGATTTAGAAGTCAATTGGAATAAAGTCAAAAGCAAATTGAAAGCGAAAGAAGTGCAAAAGGAGGGTTTCAAATATGTACAATTGTGCATGACCAATGGTGTATGGCCATGCACAAAATTTTAGATCTATCCTGCATTTTTCAAAGTGCACGGGTGCGAGCCCTCTGATGAGTTTCGACATCTTAGACACCTTTTGATATTTTAATCATAACTCAAGTTACAGACATTAGATTGAGGCGATTCAAGATGCATTGGAAAATCTGGGAGATAAATCTACAAATTTCATGAAGACCTCAAGCCTAATTAGATCATCTACTATCTGAAAAATACTGCAAATAATTATGAGAGTTTCACATGGAAAAAAAAAAAAAGAAATTTTTATTCCTAATTCAAATCCACTTCAAGGCCTGATTAGTATTCTGATTTTTTAAGGATTTAAGGACTTCTTGAGCTTTCTAAACCTAGGATCTTTTGTCAATAAATAGGAAAATTATCTCTATAGTTTTTATTATCTTTTTTTTGTCACTCCTTTATCAAGTTTTCTTCTTTTTTAGAACTCTTTGTACATTATTTCTTCTTTCCTTAGTGCGAGCATCTAATTCTTACCAAGAATCTGGATGTAATCTCTTAATTTTCCAATGATTATCTATATTTGATTGATTGATTTTGATTGTCAGAATTAATATGTTATTTTAGGACATAAAACTTGCAATTAAATGGCTATTGATTCCATGAATCAAAGGTATTACATGAAATAGCGATAGTGGAAGTATAATACTAGTTTATTGACATATTACACCTAGGATATATGTTACTTAGAGATAAGAATACTTCTTTGTGATTGTTTTAAGGATTTTCATAAAACTTAATGGGTTTATAGCAATTGCTTATAATCACGAGAGCAGACATAAAGTTAATATGAATACTTGTGTTTTGTCTTGAGAGAGAACATCATATCTTTTAAGGAAGTCTGATCATTAATTCTAATAAGCTAAAAATCAATCTAGAGAACATATAACAGTCATAAGTAGTCAATTGATGAAGTCTAAATTGTAGGCCTTTTATATATATTAAATTTATATGTCTAATTTTCTTGTTTTTCTTTCATCTTATTTGATTTTCTAAATAATAAAGGAATTCTTAATTTTGGTACTTGTCAACCTTTCCTCATAGCATTGACACTTTATTTCACTACTATATTACTTTTTCACAACTTGGCACTTGTAGATTTCATGCAATATTAACAAAAAAGGGGCCTATATGTCTATATGAAGCAAATCAAAATAAGCAATGGAAGATGTGGTGCTAACAAGCAAAGATAATCTTTTTTGTTTTGCATAGTGACAAACATCACAAGGTTCAGAGAGCTCATTTATTGAATAAGGTAAACATTATATAGCAGTTTAAGTCTAAGGATGGAGGCATGTCCAAAATTTTGATGCCAAAGAGTAGTTACATAATTAGCTACAGAAGGAATTATTTGAATTGGAAACATTAGCAATTGTATCAAATGGAATGGAAGCAGCAGAAACTTTGGAAAGAGTGAGAACCAATGATAAAGACCATGTTCGTTCTTAGTTATACCAATCATCTGCCAAGATGAAATATCCTGAATAAAACATGTGTCATTATAAAAAATCAAAAAACTAGTTAGTAAGTTGGTGAGCTTCGAAGCTGAAATCAAATAGAAGGAAAATGCAGGAACAAAAAAAAAAAAAAAAACCCTAGAAAGAACTAACAATGGAGATAATTGAGCTATTCCCATATGGGCAACTAGTATTTCATGGTTATTAGGTAAGGTAACAAACATATTTTGAACATGTTTACAACCAACAAAGAACTTTAAAGAGCATGCTATATGGTTAGTGGCACTAGTGTCCACTATCCGGGTTTTCTTTAGTTATTAAGTTTTTAATATAGATTTGGAAGAACCAACCTTAAATGGCTAGCTATTAAGGTTCGGGAATCCATTTCTATATTAATCACTTAATAGGTCTGTAATTAATCAATGCGGGATTATACATTTAATAACCCCTCTCAAGTGGCAACTGGGCGAAGATAATTTTTTATTAAGCCTAGTTGACACTTGCAATTTATCATACAAATTGAGTTGTTTGAAAGGGAACCTTCCACAGGTAAGATAAGAAACTCTCCATGGGTAAGACAAGAAACTCTCCACAGGTAAGACAATTGAAAGAAACCCTCCATGGTAAGACAATTGAAAGAAACTCTTCACAATTAAGATAATTAAAAGAAACCCTCCATGGATAAGAAATTGAAATCCCAATCCAAATTATAATAGAACATGAGGTGGTATAAGAATCAATTAAGTTTTAATACCATATTAAGTTTTTAATATAGATTTGGGAGAACCAACCTTAAAAGCTAACTACTAAGGTTAGAGAATTTATTTCTATATTAATCACTTAATAGGTTTATAATTAATCAATGTGGGATTATATATTTAATATTAGTAAAGGAATATGTGAAAAATTTAGAAAAAGAACAAGAAGAAAAATGCATACCAAAAATTTCATTCTCTAAAGTTTGAATGGTAGAAATAACATTGACTGAAGACTGTGTTGGTATGACAAAAGTTTTATGAATAAAGGTCAGAATCAGATTATATTGTTCTTGGGTGAATGGTATATAAGTTGAATCATATAGATTTGAAAAATTAGTATTGGACGACTCACCACGAAAATTCTCAGTAGCATATCCTTCGTTGAAAGAATTTGTATGAATCACCATTTTCCTTAGAAATAGCAGTACCACCTTCAACTTGATTAACTAAGCATACTGGCCTATTGCCACCTTTATAACCATATGGGTATCCATATTTTTTATAACAATGATCCACATAATGTCCTTCATAACCACAAAATGTACATATTGGTCTTGACCTTTAAAAACTTCGAAAATTATTATACTTGTAATTTCTATTTTGACCACCATTGAACTGAATTTGAGATGAAAAATTAAGAGAACCTCTTCCTAGAACACTAGAATTATTGCTAGATCTTCCTTCAAAAGGATTTCTCCGAAAAGAATTATTGTGATTAATATTTGGTCCCTTTGCGTAAACATGGCAAAATTTGTATTTGGAGTGACATTTTGTAAATTTAGTTGCCTTTCATGTTGTACAGCCAAAGCAAACACTTTGTTGATAGATATAGCAATGGTTCTATTAGCATAATTTGGGATTTGATAGTTGCAAAAATCTCATTAAGACCTCAAAGGAATCTAACAACATGTTCATTTTCTTGGTACTGCTTAACAGTCTTTAGAGCATCGCAATGACATTGAGGAATGCAAGTGCAATTAAGAATAGCTCTAAGATTAAGAAACTCATCCTATAAAAATCTTTAATTGAGTGAAGAAATTAGTAATTGATAGATTGTTTTGACAAAAAAATAGATTTTCTCTTGTAATTCAACAATTTTGAATGCATCTCCTTGTGTAAATCGATCCTTCAAATCCTTGCAAACATTAATTACATTATCTATTTGAATATCCTTGATGTGTTGAAATTTTAATTGTATTACTATAGTTCTACCCCTAATTTAGAGACTTTTAGTGTATATTTGTGTTAAAATCCTCAAAAATTCCATTTATCTTATTGATTTATGATTTTGTTGTATTCTCATAGATTTTGTAAGTTCTGGATCTTAATTGAAGTGAAAAAATAGAGGAAAAGAATTGAAGAAAAGATCAAAGCCAAATTTTGAGTTAAAATCTGTCAACCTAGAGTGCATGAGGAGAGAGCCCAGAAAAGCACAAGCTATTAGAAAAATATAACAATGAAGAAGATTAATTACATTATGGAAACTAATTATAAATAATAAACACAAGATTAAGAATATGGAAAATTTATTTAGGCTTAAAATGCGTAAATTTGCTTTCCTAAAAATGATATTTGCACCCTCTTCTCAACAAGATTGTTATGGGTTTAACGCAAATAGTTTTAGTGGATATGACAAGCCTTTAGAAATTCCATATCGAGCAAATAATAAAGAATTTCTAATAGGAATTAGAGAATATTAAATTCTATCACTTGGAGAATTAATGGCAAAAATAAAATTTGAAATCTTCTTTTTTAATTTAATTTCAAATACATATTTATAGATATTTTTACAAAAGACATATTTTTTGGAAAAAATATAACATTTTGAAAAGATATAACCTTTTTAAAAGACACAATCTTTAAAAAGGACATGATATTTGGAAAAAGCACAATATTTGAAAAGGACACAACCTTTGATAAAAAAAAAACCTACTATTTTTATTTGAACAAATTTTCAACACAAGTCATGTGTGCCTACTGTAGAATCTATTTCAAATTTAAAATAAAATAAAGAGGACTGATGTGGATAAATCTCAGCCAATGCCATTTTAAATGACTAGGACCCACCCTAAATTAAGGAGGTGAGATAAGGAAAATGAGGAAGAGTCATTTTTAAGGGAGATAACAGAAATTGAGGAGATTTGGTGGGATTGAAAGGAAAAAAGTTTATAAGAAAAAGAATGCAGGATTTTGAAGGAGGACTAACAACCATTGAAAGGACTTTCTACTTTGGTTTTGAGCCTTCAAGATTGTGATTTCAACATTCAAGATTCAAGAATTTCTATCTCTTAGAAGTTTTCTAAATCCTATTTGATTATTTCTTTAGTTTTATTAGATTTATGATTTGTTATTGGATTTATTCAATTTGTTCTTTCATTAAATTAATTATGAGTAGCTAAATCAAATTTTATAGGGTTTAAATGGATTTTGATGATTGTTATTGGATTCATATTATCTTTGTCATTTATTCATTCATTTTGAATTAAATTGTTTTTCTTAAGCTTTAAGTGTGTGATTGATTGGTCACCTTTTACACAATTTAAGGTGTTGTATGAAGTAGTGAAAGTGAAAATACAACATTAGTTTATGGAAAAAATAAACTTAGGATTAATGCTTCATAGACATATGGATATTTCCTAGGTGGTGAATTGTTTAGTTTTCCATAACTTAATGAGTTTAATCTAATTTCTTGCAACCACAACAGTTGGTGTAAGGTTAGAATTAGATATTAATAATTTACCTTGAAAGAGGATTTTGTTTGAAAAAGGGAAAACCACCTTTAAATTCAATTTGTTTGAATATTGACATATGTGTATATGAACCTTTAACATGAAAACCAATTGATATCTAAATCCTAGGTCCTTTTCTATTGAATTAAAATTTAAAGAATTTGATTGTTTTATTTTTTTTTATTATTTATTAGCTCAGTTCTTTATTTATTTTTTTAATTAATTATAATTTCTTTATTTTAATCACTTTTATTAGTTGATTAAATATTAAAAAGTTTAGACAACTTTGGTAGTCAATTTTGTTTCCTTGTGGAATCGACATCCTTTATACTTATTAAAGTTATTCGTTACAATTAACCTGTACACTTACGATGCAAAAGTACAAACAATGCTCTATGTAATTGAGTCAGAAACTGAGTGTTGCTAAATTCATTTAGCCTAAATTTTTATTTTTCCACTTATTTGATATATTAGAGATGGATTTGCAACAAATATTCCATCGCTAATTTCAAAAAAAAAAAAAAAAACCCTATTAGCCACAGATTTAGTGACAAATTCTTATCTGTGCTAAATCTAAATTTTTATAAAAACCCCTTTCTTCCTACTGCCATCATTTTCTTTCTTTTTCTCTCATTTCATTTTTTTTTCTCACTTTTTTTTTTTCTTTGTTTTTCATATTTTTTCTTTCTCATTTTCTCCTTCATTTATTTCTTTATAATTTTTTCTTTCTTCTTATCTCTTTCATTTTTTTTCTTCATCTCTTTTCTTTATACATAATTAATATTTTCTTCTTTATTTTTTCTATATCATTTTTCTCTCTTTTCTTACATTTTTTTTATTTTCTCTCTTTCTTTTTTCTATATTATTATTTCTCTTCATTTTTCTATTATCATTTATTATTGTTGTCATTTTTCTTCCTCTATCATCTTTTCTTTAATATTATTATTTATGAAAAAATGGATATAAAAATGAACAATTAATTAAAAAAAATTAATAGGAAAAAGTACAAGAAAATATCATGTGGTTTGACTTTTTTACACTTATAGATCTGCGAAATTTTTTTGACAAAAAAAGGTATGTGATATGATTTGTTAAAACTTAAAGTCCACATCCTTAACACCATTAATCAATATTGATATTAAATTTTTAATATAGATTTGGGAGAAATCAGAGCTTAATCGATTATTGTACCAGCTCATGTTCTATCATAATTCAAACTAGGATTTCAATTTCTTACCCGTGGAGAGTTTATTTCAATTTCTTATCCGTGGAGGGTTTCTTTCAATTTCTTGTCCGTGGAGGGTTTCTTTCAATTTCTTGTCCGTAAAGGGTTTCTTTCAAATTTCTTACCCGATGAGGGTTTCTTTCAATTTCTTACCCATAGAGGATTTCTTTTAATTTCTTACCCGTTGAGAGATTCTTTCAATTGTCTTGCTCGTTGAGGGTTTATAATCTTGTCCGTAGAGAGTTTCTTTCAGATAACCCAGTTCATATCATAAATTACAAGTATTAACTAGGCTTAATAAAAAATTTTCTTCACTCAGTTGCCACTTGAGAGGCTATTAAGAATATAATCCCACATTGATTAATTACAAAATATTAAGTGATTAATATAGAAATACATTTTATAACCTTAATAGTTAGTTTTTAAAGTTGGTTTTTCCAAATTTATATTAAAAATTTAATAATTAATGTGACATAGTTAATATTGATGTGGTGCCGCTAACATGGCACTTATAGTCCTAGTTCTTTATTTTTTTAGATAGCTATTTGGATTAAAAAGAAAAAAAGTAGAGCCACAGGCGCCATGTTAGTGTTGACTATGCTACGTCAAGTTTGACTAAAGGTGTTCGTATTAGAAGCCAAAACTGCTAATGGAATAAAATACAGACCCCTCTTTATTAAAAAAAAAAATTCGCTAACTCATAAGTGTAAAAGTATCAAATAACATAATATTGTTTTATACTTTTTCCAAATTAATATATTATAAAAAAGGTTAATTAATAAAAAGATACTCTGTGATTATTATTTTAGTAGCTAATTAGTGATTATTTAAAGCGCCAAAAAAATTTGGCGAACTTTTGACTTTTAAATCTATGTGTATATATATATATATATATATATATATATATATATATATATATATATATATATATATATATATATATATATATATATATATATATATTGTCATTGTTAAGGTAATTAGCATGATTATAGGGCTTGACCCTTTAATCTAGAAATTATGTAATCATAGGCAGATTTTAGGAAAAGATTCTCCATGTTGTTTTTTTTGGACTTTCATCTTTTTAAATATATTTATTTGTTGGTCTCATGGTGTTCGAATCTCTGTTGCTGGTTTCGCTGTTTTTTTTGAGTTTTCTCACATATCATTTTGGCTATTAGGTATTTCAGGTGTATGTGGGCAAGCTTATTGGCTTGGGTAGTTAGTGCCACAATAATATGTTTTTTCCCCTTTCCTTCTATTAATAAAATTGAATCTAACTATAAAATAAAAAAATAAAAAAAAAAGAGGCAGATTTTAGGGATGACAGATTTGATTATACTCCAATATTATAGAATCAATTTGGTAGTCAATTTTATTTCCTTGTGGGATTGATATTCTCTATACTCATTAAAGCTATTTGTTATGATCGGTGCAAGATCAAATAAAATGTATTGGGCTGGATATTCTTGGTTGGGCCTTGGAGAGATGATATGCAAAGAAAGAAAATGGGTCAAGAAAGAGCCAAGCCTTATGCCTAGCGAAGAACCTCCGATGCTCAAATCAGTAATAGTTTTGGCCGATGACCGGAGGAAGAGAATTTTGCTTCTTTGGTCAGAGGATAGTTTTTGTGAGAGAAAGGATGTGAGACAATGTAGAGTTCAATCTATCTACATTATATGTTGATCCTTTCCTTTTGTATGGCTTTGCATAGGGCGAGGTAATCACCTTTCAAAGAGAGAGGGTGTTTTTTGATAGTGAGTATCTCTGATTGGTATAGTAGGTGCAGATGTAGATAGGTGCATGGGCAGAGAGGTGTTTGATGAGGGTTGTGTCAGGATATGGGGCATGCTGCCTAGATGGAATACTTTTTGCTAGCTGATGTAACGTTTATACTAGAAGCTCTCAACCACACAAAAGTTGGCTTGCCAAGGAAGTTACTTATAGCTAAAATAAGGTAGAGGTCATTTGAGGCCTTCGCTTCTACACTGGAGTAAATAGGCCATCTTGGCTTGTTATAGGATGGACTTCTTTTAGTGGGCTTCGACCTTTCATCCTAAACTTTTGGTTTTGAGTATTTGTGGGCTTTCATCCCAAAGGGTCCATTAACGAAAGAGCCTTTTTTGTCCCTCATCAGAGGCCCTCCTATTTTGCTAAGGTGAAGATGAAGAATTGAGCCTTCAGCAAAATAGTGAGTGGAGATCAGGCTATGGGATGAGGATAAGTCATTGAAATCATCATTATTATTGAAGGTGAATGTGGCTTTTCACTAAGTGAGTATTGGTGAAGACCTTTTAAAGAAATGGGTTACACTAGTTTAAAGTGTTTCGCTGGATATGAGAGGCTTATTCATGTGAGCCATCTTTGTTGGATGAGAGCCTTCACTGGGGCGGAGAAATTTGTTTGGTTAAGGTGTCTTCACTAGTATAACCCATATGGTGTAGGTGAAGTGCTACAGGATCATTTAATGCATGGATGGCTACCAATAACATGTATTAAATGCGCGTCGCTTCGTCTTCCCTGCTTTGCCATGTGTCCTTGTAATAGGTATAGCTTTCCATAAATTTCAAATTTAAATCATCTTTTAATGCTCCTAATTATTGGGGTAACAGTTATCGAGGAGGTTCTCTTATATATACCCTTTGATTCTTCACTTTAGAGCTTCTATTTGTTTCCTTCAATCTCTTTGGTTCTTTGTTTTCTCTGCACCCTAATCTCCTTTGTTTTTCAATCTTCAAACTCTTTCCCTTTCTTCTCTTATTCCAATGGCTCCAAGGAGAGAAAATATCCTCAAAAGGGACCAGGTCAACTTTGCTCAACATCAATAGATCCTGGAGGAAATATGGGGAGAGATTGCACCCATTGGCAAGACCTTCGAGTTTCTTATTTTTAGCAAGAACTTGGACAACAGTAATCAATTTTTGTTTCACCGTGTTGAGGCTAATGAGAGAGGCTATTTGAGTGACGCCAAGGCTGCTCTCCTAGAAGATAATCACTACTACATCATTTTCTACCACCAACTGGAGGCATACCTCATTTTTCCTCCAACCGACTTTAAAGTCGAGTGTTTCAATTACTTCGGGGTGAATCCTATGATGCTAACTCCTAGTTCAATAAGGGATATGCATCTCTTCGAAGTCCTTTGTGTTACTCATGGCCTTTGTCCTACCCCACATCTGTTTTAGTGCTTCTACAGGATTTAGAGTGCTTAGAGATCGCCTAGGGTATACATGACATCTGCCAAACATCTTTGAGATCTCTTTCTGATGTTGAGCTTAATGCTCACTTGGCTCAACTGGTGAAGGACTTTAACCCCTAGAGATCGAAATGGGGGTAGGTAATTTTTGTCTTCCTTTTTTTCCTTCCTTTTCATCTACTGTGGACCCTCAAATAGTTAGGAAGGCTTGTCTAAGGTGGTCCAGGAGCGTTGTGCTTAGGAAGCCTCCTAGTGTTAAAAAGGTGGAAGTTTGGGAGAAATTTGTTATAGAGTAAAGGATTTCTTTTCTTGATTTGACAGTCCTCAAAACCCTTTTTCCTTCGCCAATGAAGAAGATGATCAAAGAAAAAACTTTTGTCCTTAGAGGCAAATTCCTTTCTTCATTTTCCTTTTTTATTTTTCATGTTTATTATGTTTCTTCATTTGCTGATAGTTTTATTCTTTTTCTTTAGTTCCTGATAATGTGGTGGATTGTAATACCCAAGGTCTCCATAGCTCATCAGAGTTATAATAATACCATAGAATATAAATTTTATGGGTATAGTATCAATGACATGGTGATAGGATGACATAAACTCTTGTTGGTGCTAAGTGCTTGAGTGTGTACTTTTATGAGATAGGAATATTTATTGTATATTTTATTGAATTAATTTTAGGCAATATGGCTTAGTTTAAGCTTATTATGATATGGGAAGGTAAGATTTAAAATGCCAAGTGAAAGGGAAAGGAAAAAGTTACGAAAAATTTTTAAGTTCGGGAAACGTTTTCGGGTGGGCTTGTTGATGGGTTTTTGGACTCAAAGCCCAAGCCCATGGAGTGGTTGGCCCTAAGGCCTGAAATTTTGGTGGAGCTTGACTAAAGAATGGTTAGAACAAGTTAATTAGGGGTTAGGATGAGAAAGGAATTAGGTTAGCCATATTTGTTGACTTATGTCAACTTTACATCTAAGACTCCTACTTTTCCATCACTATGATTATGTTCACTTTGGTGATGATGGTGTTCATTATTTTGATGCTTAGTCATCATACACCTAAGGACCATCTCAACCATCCATCTTGATCAATCTTAGCCCTCCATTTCAAGTAAAAATGTGACCATTGATTTTGTGTGATTAAATCACCACCATTGATTTTATTTGTATATAAAATGAAATTGTGTTAAACCATTTCATTTGTAACCTACACCAAAAATTTCACCCTCACCAAAGACTCAAAACCTCCCAACTTATTCTTCAACTTAGAGCTAAATTTGGAGCATTTCAATGTGAGATTTATTGCTTAAGTAATTCATTTCTTTCTTTAGCTTAAGTGTGATAAATTGTTAGCAATAATCCCTTTTCTTTTGATCTCTATGATTGGATTTTGGTGGAATGATTTGAAGGAGAGTTAGTTTGGCATGTTAAGTGATGAAATATGAGAATTGGGGTTAAGGATTTGGGGTTTAATAGGTGAATAATAACAAAGGAAGCATGAAAAATCAATGAAGAGGAAGTTACATAAGGTTCGGCCAAACTAGGGTTTTTAGGGGAAGTGTCCAATTTTTTTTTTTAACAATATCTAAGGTTATTTGGGATGTTGAAAAGTGGTTTAAAAATGTAAAATTTGAATTTAGAGATTTTATTCAAAAATTGAAATTCTTGAAGGCATAATGCATGATATAAGGAAAGTGTATTATGTGAAGTGTAGTTTGATGTTTAATTGTTGTGGTAGGCTTTTCATGACATTAATTTTATCTTGGCAAGATCAATTTGAGATTGGATTGAGAAATTTTGGGTTTTCCCCAAATCATCCCAATTTGGTAAAATTAGGGTTTATGGGAATTGAAAGAGATTAGTTTCAATTGGTGAATGAATGTTAATTGTTTGAATATTAGTTTGATAAACATAGAATTTAATTAAGGAATTAGGAAGGAAAAAGGAACATAATTATTTTAATGAAAGGATTTGGACAACATGGGATTTTGGAATAAAGTGATTAAATAATTAATGTGTTTATGTATGTTATTGTTTAATGTATTGGAATGTGTTTTGGTGATTAGTAGAAGAAGTTAATGTTAAGTTGAGTTAGAATGAGATTAGCAAGTTAGAGGAGTAGGAATTAATATACGATTGTTTGGGGTGTATTTGTAGAATCAAAAGGCAAAGGCATTGCTCGGGATACCGAGGAGTCTCGTTATAATCTACATTAGAACTATTAGTATAGGAGCAAAGGAGCAAAATGTGAGTACTTAATAATATAATATGCCTTGTTTCATATACTTGAACCTTTATTGTTCCAACCTTATTGGTTAAATTGTTTCTATGCCTTGAAAAGTTGAATGGCTCATTGACATTCCACAATCTTGATTTCTTGATAAGCTTAATCTGCTTATTGAATATTGAACCGTTGATATGATACTTCCTTGATTATTGAGCCAAAGTGAATCAAACATTTCTTTATGGCACTTGGCCAAATGAGCCTTATTGCTTCATCTCATAATATGATCAATGATGGGAATTTTGATTATTTATTGACATATTATCCATTGAATTATTTCATGGATGGAAAGGAAAAATGTTTTAATGATACTGTGGCAAGCAGAATACCCCTCTGATGTGGGGCAATACATCAACCTTGTGCACAATGGTAATGAACCCACGGATAGGGTAAAGAGTATTCGAACCCTAGCTGGGAAGGGTTTATGGTCCCCAGTACGTACGATCTGATCAGTTGTACGTGTGACTGATATGGGGAGTGAGCAAGGCGTAAACCGCCACTCGAATGATTATGGGGGAAACACACCATTTCCATAAGGAAAATATTCTGCTAAAAATGCAATATTTACTGTATATGGAAAACTATTCCATAAGAATGATTCTTGATCCGTTTCACTTCATTACTATAAGAAATTATCACTAAACCACCTACCACTTGTTTATTTTATACAGTATTATTTTGTACTCACTGAGCTTTGTCTCACCCCATAGTTGTTATTTATTTTCAGGATCAGTTGACGGTTCGGCAAGGTAAATTCCAAGTTCTACATCTTCGCTTGGAAATTGCGTTGCTGGTTTTGGTATCATTATGTACATATTTGTTATAATTTTGGAGGTTTCACTCTAGAGCTCCATGTTTTATTAAAGTATGTAATGATGGTATAACTTAGAGTATTATTAGTATGTGTGATTGGGTATTATCTTACTATAGTTCAGATACATGATTAATACTCACTTGAGTTGTAATTAGAATACTGAAAAATGGAGTTCAAAAGCGATAAGTATGAAAATAAATTTAGACGATGAATGACTATTACATGGGAATTATGGCTACGATCTTGGGTTAAGGGTAACGTAATGGTAACAGCTTATGAGTTATAGGTTGTGCTACGAGTTTAGGTGACCTTACGTCTCCCTATGCCCTAGGACAGTCGCGGCTCAAAGATGGGTCGTGACAAAGGTGGTATCAAAGCGAAGATTTGAGTCTTTTGCCTATTTTTAGGTGTAAGCTAAAACATGGAGCATAGGATTCATTGTTGTCAGTAAAGTATCCCGTTAAGTTAGATCCGCGTCAATATTATATATTAAGTTATCCTCTTTCTGTGATATTTGTGGAATTTTATATGATGTTATTATATGATATTCACAATTTGTGAAATGTTGTTTGTGCTTGGTAATGTGTAGATGTCGGGGGTCCGTAACCCTGTTGAGGAGAGAGATATATCTGATGCAGCCTTGGTTACTTATCCTGATTCGGAGGAGACTGATCCAAAGGAGGATCCTGATCCTGTTTGGGTAGTTAGGATGAAGACTAAGAATGAAGAAATTATGAGAGTGCTTCATATGTTGCGAAATGAAGTATTTAACTTGAGGAGGACAGTGAGGAGCTTGAAGTGGGAGATGGCAAGGATTAGCAATAGGTGTAGGAACCCAGGGGCGAGACCGATTCCACCTCTTAGAGATTTGATGCCGGGATTTCCCGAGCATCTGTGTGCTGCATGTGGAAGATTCGACCACTCTAAGGAGAGGTGTCCTGTGAGGAGACGTTTGCTGTCCTCATCTATGATGTCTACGGCTCATAGGCAAGTAGGGCCAGGAGAGGAAGAGGCCTCTAATGATTAGAGGGAATTTGAGGAGTAGCGGATAGATTATCGGTAGGTAGACCATAATCACATTTTGGGTATAGTATGCTTTATGTGTATAAAAAAAATGTTAGGGGTGATCTAAACTTAGGATGACTAAAAGAATGCTATAGTTATGTAGTACTTGTACATATGTGTGTATGTTTATAGAATAAAGAAATAATAATGAAGGTGTTGCAATGTTTATATGGAAATGGTTATTATGTGATAATGATTTTGCTCTATGAATTATGTGCAATGGCCAAATGGTATATGTATGAATAATGGGATAATGTGAGTAAAGTGAATTGATGATTGATGTGTATGTATAATTTTTGTGTATCTTGAATATCAAGATTTTGAAGGGTGAATGACGCTATGCATGTTATTTTGGCATAGATGTTGCCCTACAAGATCGCTCAGCCAGAGGGACAAGGGTCCCAGGAAGCTGATAGCCTCGTCCCAAATGTAGCATTTGAAGCTGCGTCTGTTTAGAATATTGATCAGGAATCTTCCCGATCAAGGCAGAGTGTCGCGAGTAGTGAAAGACCAAGACCACCAGAGAATATGGAAGCATTACGATAAGAATGTGAAGCGATGAGGCAAGAACTTTTGGACTTAAGGCGACAACATTAGGAAATTCCACCACCACCTAGGGTGCCACCTGTACCACAAGAGGATGACACACCTCCCATTTTACCATGAGTACCGCGTAGAGTGAGGAGACGAATGTTACCGGAGGAAGGAGTTACGGTGCGTGATCTGAAGAAATTTAAACCGCCAGAATTTTCAGGGGAAGAAGGAGAGGATCCCCAGAAATTTTTGGAGGAGATGGACAAAATAGCCTAGAGGATGACGTGCTCTGACGAGAAATTGATCGAGTTAATAGGAGTGCAACTTCAGAGTGAAGCATGGAGTTGGTTTCAAAGGAACATAGAAGAGCGGTTGTATGGAGATGATCCACCACATTTTGCTAGAAGGTTAGGAAGAGATAAGGAAGTTATGCATGAACCTTTGATCATAAGCACCCCATTAGAAGATAAGGTGATAGTAGATCGAATGTATGCAGATTGTGTGGTTGAAATTGAAGGTAGAAAACTTCCTATGAATTTGATTGAGCTTGAGATGTTAGGATTTGATGTTATATTAGGTATGGATTGGTTGTCCCAGAATAATGCTAGAATAGATTGCGGGGTAAAGGAATTGATTTTAAGGGAGAATATGGGCAAAAGTTTGGATTTCAGGGGAATCGGAGTAATTCACCTATAAGTCTTATTTCGGCTATGGGAGTAAAAAGGATGTTAAGGAAGGGATGTCAGGCATATTTAGCACAGGTAGTGGATGTTAATAAGGAAGATAGTGATCTTAAAAAGATACCTGTCATAGAGGATTTTTCCGATGTCTTTCCTAAGGAGTTGCCAAGGATACCCCTAGATAGAGAAATCGAGTTTTCGATTGAGCTTCTACCTGGAACTCAACTGATATCAATACTGCCCTACCGGATGGCACTATTAGAATTAAAGGAATTGAAAGTTCAGCTGCAAGATTTACTTGATAAGGGTTTCATTAGACCGAGTAGTTCTCTGTGGGGCGCTCCAGTCTTGTTTGTCAAAAAGAAAGATGGATCCCTTAGATTGTGTATTAACTATAGGCAGTTGAATAGGGTGACTATCAAGAATAAATATCCTTTACCAAGGATTGATGATTTATTCGATCAGTTACAAGGGGCTAAGTACTTCTCGAAAATTGATTTATGATCAGGATATCATCAGCTAAAGATTCGAGGCGAGGATGTTTGTAAGACTGCATTCAGAACGAGATATGGTCATTATGAATTCACTGTGTTGCCGTTTGGATTGACCAATGCCCCAACAGCTTTCGTGGACCTGATGAATCGAGTATTCAAACCTTTCTTGGATAAGTTTGTAATCGTGTTTACTGATGATATCTTGATTTACTCGAAGAGTAAGGGGACCACGAAGAACAATTAAGAATGGTGTTACAGACCCTAAGGGAACATAAGCTTTACGCTAAGTTGTCAAAGTGTGACTTTTGGTTGGAACAAGTATGTTTCCTTGGACATGTGGTGAGTAAGGAAGGAATCAAGGTAGACCCTAAGAAAGTGGAAGCAATAACAAATTGGCCTCGACCTACAACGGTTACGGAGGTGAGGAGTTTCTTGGGGTTGGCGGGTTACTACCACCGATTCATAAAAGACTTCTCCAAGATAGCGGCACCATTAACGAAGCTTACTAGGAAGCAAGTTAAGTATAAGTGGGATGAAGCTTGCGAAGACAGTTTCCAAAAGCTTAAGGATTTCTTGATTTCAGCTCCAGTATTAGCCTTACCTGATGGGAATGAAGGTTTTGCTATATACTGTGATGCCTCAAGAGTTGGCTTAGGGTGAGTATTAATGCAGAATGGGAAGGTTATTGCCTATGCATCTAGGCAATTGAAGAGACATGAGGTGAACTACCCTACTCATGATCTAGAGATGGCAGCGATAGTCTTTGCTTTAAAAATATGGAGACATTATTTATATGGGGAAAAGTGTGAGATTTATACTGATGATAAAAGCCTTCAGTATATTTTAAAGCAAAGGGATTTAAATCTGAGATAGCGGTGACGGGTAGAATTACTTAAGGATTATGATTGTCAAATCTTTTATCACCCTAGTAAAGCCAACGTTGTCACAGATGCTCTTAGTAGAAAATCTATGGGTAGTCTTTCTCACATAGAGGGAAGAAGGAGACCAGTGGTGAGAGAGATGAAGCGGATGTTTGATGAAGGCTTGCGATTGGAGGTAAGTGATTCATAAGTATTGTTAGCTTACTTCCAAGTAAAGCCGAAGCTTATTGATGAAATTAAAACTTTTCAAAGTCGAGATCCTCATTTGGTAAAGATCAAGGAAGATTTAGAAAAGGGGCAAGCTCCAGAATTCAAGGTGGAAGAAGACGTTCTGAAATGTGGCAATCGACTTTGTGTGCCGAATGTAGAAGGTCTGAGAGAGAAAATTCTGAAGGAGGCACACCAGACCCTTTATAGTGTACACCTGGGTGCCACCAAAATGTATCACGACATAAAAGGTTCATATTGATGGCCGGGATTAAAGAAGGACTTGGCGAATTTTGTTGCCTCTTGTCTTACCTGTCAGTAGGTGAAGTTCGAACATCAATGACCTTCTGGATTACTTCAGGAGATAAAATTGCCAGAGTGGAAGTGGGAACGCGTTACTATAGATTTTGTAGTGGGATTACCCAAGATGATGAAAGGTTATGACTCCATCTGGGTCATTGTGGACCAATTGACAAAGTCGGCACACTTTATCGAAGTAAAGACCACGTATACAGCAATCGATTATGCTCGTATTTATGTGGATAACATCGTAAGATTGCATGGAGTTCCACTTTCAATTATCTCGGATCGAGGTACTCAATTTACTTCAAGATTTTGGCAAAGACTACAGGAGGCATTGGGAACATAACTCGACTTCAACACCGCTTTCCATCCGCAGACTAATAGGCAGTCTAAGAGGATAATTCAGACATTGGAAGATATGCTTCGTATGTATGTTATAGACTTTGAAGGTGGCTGGGATAAGCACCTTCCACTTGTTGAATTTGCATACAATAATAGTTATCATTCTTCTATAGGAATGGCACCTTACAAAGCATTGTACAGTAGAAAGTGTCGATCTCCAATCTATTGGGCGAAAGTTGGTGATAAATATTTAGAAGCCCCTGATATGGTAAGAGAAGCCACGGAAGAGGGGAAGGTTATCCGAGAGAGACTAAAAACTGCTTTTAGTCGTCATAAGAGCTATGCCGATCTTCAGAGGAAAGATATTCAATTTGCCGTGGGGGACCATGTATTTTTGAAAGTTTCACCAATGAAGGGAGTAATAAGATTTGGCAAGAAGGGAAAGCTATCTCCTCGATTTGTTGGACCTTTCGAGATTCTCAGTAAAGTTGGAGAAGTTTCATATAAGTTGGCACTACCACCTGCACTAGACCATGTACATCCAGTATTTCAAGTGTCGATGTTGAGAAAGTATGTATCTGATCCATCGCACATATTGCAACCCTAGCATATTGAGATTGACAGAGACCTTTCTTATGAAGAAGTTCCAATTGCCATCCTGGATCGACAAATAAAGAAGCTGAGAAACAAATAAGTACCAACAGTAAAAGTCCAATGGCGTAACCATAATGTAGAGGAATCCACATGGGAAAGCGAGAATGATATGCTACAACGATACCCGCACTTGTTTCAATAATGGGTAAGTTTTAAAATTCGTGGATGAATTTTTTTTTAGGAGGGTAGAATGTAATACCCAAGGTCTCCATAACTCATCAGAGTTATAATAATACTATAGAATATAACTTTTATGGGTATAGTATCAATGACATGGTGATAGGATGACAGAAACTCTTGTTGGTGCTAAGTGCTTGAGTGTGTATTTTTGTGAGATAGGAATATTTATTGTATGTTTTATTGAATTAATTTTAGGCAATATGGCTTAGTTTAAGCTTATTATGATATGGGAAGGTAAGATTTAAAATGCCAAGTGAAAAGGAAAGGAAAAAGTTACGAAAAATTTTTAAGTTCAGGAAACGTTTTCGGGTGGGCTTGTTGATGGGCTTTTAGACTCAAAGCCCAAGCCCATGGAGTGGCTGGCGCTAAGGCCTCAAATTTTGGTGGAGCTTGACTAAAGAATGGTTAGAACAAGTTAATTAGGGGTTAGGATGAGAAAGGAATTAGGTTAGCCATATTTGTTGACTTATGTCAACTTTACACCTAAGCCTCCTACTTTTCCATCACCATGATTATGTTCACTTTGGTGATGATGGTGTTCATTATTTTGATGCTTAGTCACCATAAACCTAAGGACCATCTCAACCATCCATCTTGATCAATCTTAGCCCTCCATTTCAAGTAAAAATGTGACCATTGATTTTGTGTGATTAAATCACCACCATTGATTTTATTTGTATATAAAATGAAATTGTGTTAAACCATTTCATTTGTAACCTACACCAAAAATTTCACCCTCACCAAAGACTCAAAACCTCCCAACTTATTCTTCAACTTAGAGCTAAATTTGGAGCATTTCAAGGTCAGATTTATTGCTTAAGTAATTCCTTTCTTTCTTTAGCTTAAGTGTGATAAATTGTTAGCAATAATCCCTTTTCTTTTGATCTCTATGATTGGATTTTGGTGGAATGATTTGAAGGAGAGTCAGTTTGGCATATTAAGTGATGAAATATGAGAATTGGGGTTAAGGATTTGGGGTTTAATAGGTGAATAATAACAAAGGAAGCATGAAAAATCAATGAAGAGGAAGTTACATAAGGTTCGGCCAAACTAGAGTTTTTAGGGGAAGTGTCCAAAATTTTTTTTAACAATATCTAAGGTTATTTGGGATGTTTAAAAGTGGTTTAAAAATGTAAAATTTGAATTTAGAGATTTTATTCAAAAATTGAAATTCTTGAAGGCATAATGCATGATATAAGGAAAGTGTATTATGTGAAGTGTAGTTTGATGTTTAATTGTTGTGGTAGGCTTTGCATGACATTAATTTTATCTTGGCAAGATCAATTTGAGATTGGATTGAGAAATTTTGGGTTTTCCCCAAATCATCCCAATTTAGTAAAATTAGGGTTTATAGGAATTGAAAGAGATTAGTTTCAATTAGTGAATGAATGTTAATTGTTTGAGTATTAGTTTGATAAACATAGAATTTAATTAAGGAATTAGGAAGGAAAAAGGAACATAATTGTTTTAATAAAAGGATTTGAACAACATGGGATTTTAGAATAAAGTGATTAAATAATTAATGTGTTTATGTATGTTATTGTTTAATGTATTGGAATGTGTTTTGGTGATTAGTAGTAAAAGTTAATGTTAAGTTGAGTTAGAATGAGATTAGCAAGTTAGAGGAGTAGGAATTAATATACGATTGTTTAGGGTGTATTTGTAGAATCGAAAGGCAAAGGCATTGCTCGGGATACCGAGGAGCCTCGTTATAATTTACATTAGAACTATCAGTATAGGAGCAAAGGAGCAAAAGGTGAGTACTTAATAATATAATATGCCTTGTTTCATATACTGGAACCTTTATTGTTCCAACCTTATTGGTTGAATTGTTTCTATGCCTTGAAAAGTTGAATGGCTCATTGACATTCCACAATCTTGATTTCTTGATAAGCTTAATCTGCTTATTGAATATTGAACTGTTGATATGATACTTCCTTGATTATTGAGCCAAAGTGAATCAAACATTTCTTTATGGCACTTGGTCAAATGAGCCTTATTGCTTCATCTCATAATATGATCAATGATGGGAATTTTGATTATTTATTGATATATTATCCATTGAATTATTTCATGGATGGAAAGGAAAAATGTTTTAATGATACTGTGGCAAGCAGAATACCCCTCTGATGTGGGGCAATACATCAGCCTTGTGCACAATGGTAATGAACCCACAGATAGGGTAAAGAGTATCCGAACTCTAGCTAGGAAGGATTTATGGTCCCCAGTACGTATGATCTGATCAGTTGTACGTGTGACTGATATGGAGAGTGAGCAAGGCGTAAGCTGCCACTCGAATGATTATGGGGGAAACACATCGTTTTCATAAGGAAAATATTCTGCTAAAAATGCAATATTTACTGTATATGGAAAACTATTCTATAAGAATGATTCTTGATCCGTTTCACTTCATTGCTATAAGAAATTATCACTAAACCACCTACCACTTGTTTATTTTATACAGTATTATTTTGTACTCACTGAGCTTTGTCTCACCCCATAATTGTTATTTATTTTCAGGATCAGTTGACGGTTTGGCAAGGTAAATTCCAAGTTCTACATCTTCGCTTGGAAATTGCGTTGCTGATTTTGGTATCATTATGTACATATTTGTTATAATTTTGGAGGTTTCACTCTAGAGCTCCATGTTTTATTAAAGTCTGTAATGATGGTATAACTTAGAGTATTATTAGTATGTGTGATTGGTTATTATCTTACTATAGTTCAGATACATGATTAATACTCACTTGAGTTGCAATTAGAATACTGGAAAATGGAGTTCAAAAGCGATAAGTATGAAAATGAATTTAGACGATGAATGACTATTACATGGGAATTATGGCTACGATCTTGGGTTAAAGGTAACGTAATGGTAATAGCTTATGAGTTATAGGTTGTTCTACGGGTTTAGGTGGCCTTACGTCTCCCTAGGACAGTCGCGGCTCAAAGATGGATCGTGACATGGATGCTGCTGCCTTTAAGCCTTCAAGCGTAGCCTTCGCAGCAGCAATTCCTTTTACTGCTCTTACTCCTGCTATTTTGGTGGATGCTGCTACTATTACTCCCTCCAATGCAGAGCCTTCAAAGGAACCTTCGGTTGCTACTTTGAGAGAGAGCCATATGGAGGCGGATGTTCCTTTGGAGATTACTCCCCCTCGTCAACCAAAAAGAAGTTAACAATAAGAGACTACCTTCGCCATAAAAAGCTAGTGCTTGTTCCATGGGCTCCTTCATCTGACATGTTGGGGACTGATAATGTTTCAAGGTCCCTTCAGTAAACTACGATGGTGGACTTTTATCTGCCCTTAAAGAGGCAAAGGGTAGAGGAGCCCACTGAGGCCATTGCAGTAAGTACCAGTCTCACTGTAGGGGCTAAAATCTCAACTGACGCTTCTTTGGTGGCCCCTTCTCCTTTAGCGACGATGACTCATCTACCTTTGTTGCATTCGACCCTCATTCCTCTCTTTGGATCAGTTTTAAACACTTTGGTTAGGCAAGAACCTTTGCTGAAGAAGGTATTTTCTTTGTTTCTACTTAGTCATTGCTTGTATTTTCATTTGATTTTTTGTTCGTTTATGATTCATTCTTCATTTTTGCAGGCAATTCTTGACACTAAGAACCTGAGGATCGATTTTGGCTTGTTAAGGTGTCATTACGAGGATGCCAGTCAGGCAGTAGAAGAAAGGCAAGAGCTTTGCTCTAAGTTAAAGGAGAAGCTGCGGGCAACCAGTGCAAGGGCAAAAGAGGCAGAAGCAGAGGCATAGGAGAAAGCCAATGAAGACATTCGTCTGAGGGCAGAGGGAAAGGCTAAAACTTTTGCTAAGGCAATGACTTCTAAGGACAAGGCCATTGTAGACCTCAATGAGCAATTAGAGAGGCTAAAAAAAAGCAACAAGGAGCTTGTTAGAGAAACTGAGGAGATTTCTGCTCTTCGAGAGAACTTAAAGAAGGCCCAGCAGGATTTTCAAGTCACTGAATTTGGGTATAAGTAAGCTTTCGATAGAGCTAAGACTGCGTTATATAAGGCTAAACACACCAAAGAAGGCCGACGAAGGGCTATGAGGGACTTCATATAGTACAAAAGCTTTGACGATGTCATCACATATCACACCTACAATATTACGCCAAATACTATAATAATGCTCTTTGCGATGCGACGGAGCATTTTCCTAGCGTCTTGCAGGTGGTGGTGAAGTTAGATGCTGTTGAAGATCCTGCCATTGAGGGGAATGAAGATATTCCTAAGCCTGAAGATTTCCCATCTTAGGAGAAAAAAGGTGTTCTAGTCTCTTCTCCTATCCTAGAGACATCCGGCAAGGATGAAGGGGATAAAGATGAAGGACCTTCAGTAGGGGTGAACCACAACTTGTTGAACCCCTCTCAATTATCAGCCTTGATTCTCAAGGCGCTCCTCCTCCTAGTAGTGCTAATGCTACCGCCATTATTCCAGTCATTCCTCCGGAAGACCCACTTTCTTGAAGCCTTACTTCATTTTTTTATTACTTTAATTATTGCTTCTTTTTTTTTTGTTTTTTTGTAAGTGCATTTTTTGGATAATAAATAAGAATACAATTGGTGTATTTTTGTCTTTATAATATGAACACACTTGCTTTCAATTTCATCAAGAATGTTTGCCTTTGAGTTTAGCTTGCAATGCCTAGATTTACTAGAGCCTTCGTGAAACATCCGAAATTTTCATTTATTTTATAAAATTCTATTTTCGTACGGAAACGTATTATTTTATTAGTTTTCTCATTAAAGTAAGAATTAGAATTATATTTTATTAAATTATAAATATTCATACTATTTGAAAATGTATTATTAATGGTAATTTTATTATAATATTATATATGTATATTGTTATGAAAATGTTAATGTGGGTTTTTGGAGGAATTGTATTTTGAGTATTAATAAAGGTATTAATTAATATTATAAGTTTAATTATAGTATTTCTAATCGGAAGTTTGGATTTATGTTATAATTACTATTATTATGAATAAATTGCATTAATTGAATTATTATTACTGTCCATAGTATTATTGTTATATATATATAAGTTTATGTGTAAATTATTATAATTAATGTGTATTATAAATATTTATTATTATTATTATTATTATTATTATTATTATTATTATTATGATTTTTATTATTATTTTTATTAATTTGTATATATATGTGTAGTATTATATTTATATTATATATGTATATTAGTATATATATATATATATGGGTGTTAAGAAAAAAAAGAGAAGAAAAAGGAAAGTTGGTGATTGGCCTGTGTGGTATCAGAAACGGGACCATTTTGGAAGGAAATAGAAACAGGGAAGGAAGAGAGGAAGGAGGAGAAAGAAAGGAAGAGGCCGAGAGAGAGAGAGTGGCTGGGTGGAGTTACGGTAGGCTATGGCGAGCACCACCACCACCGCTGGATAGAGGGTTGTCTGGCAACCTCGAGGGAGGTGGCAGCACCCTGATCGGATGGCACACGGCGGCGTACGTGAGGAGAGAAGGACCGCTGGCCACCGAGACTTCAACTTGATTTTCTGGCCGATTTCGGCGGTGGAATCTAACGATTTTGGTGTCATTCAACTCCTGAGGACGAGAGCTTCACTTTGGTACCTACCTTGCCCCCTAAGGATCACCGAAGGAGGAGATCAGAAAATGAAAAATCGTAACTTTGGAGGTGTTTTCCAGCAGCTAGAGGGCGAGTGACGGCGAGTGGTGACCATTTTCATGATCCTAGAGTCGAGGTGAACCTGCTGGTGTGGAGCTTCCCCAAATCCACCACTAGCAGTGGCGGCACGTGGCCGGCCTGCGGCGGCGCGTGGGGCAGTCCAGCAGTTCTTTTTTGATGTTCTGACATGATTTTTGACATCTATATGATCAGAATTCATGAAGGTTAACCCGAAATCCTTGTATTTCAGTCGTTAAATAAGTCATTCTATGTTTAGCAGTCTTTAGAGTAATTGTTAGGTTGTCGAGTTTGTCTTTGGGTTCAGTGTGATTCTTAACCTGATACTATCCATTATTGCAAGGTGTCGGTGTCTGGCGTCTTCCTGGTTCCAAGGTTGCACTTCCAAGAGAAGCCAGTCGGAAGCGTCGTCAGTTAGGTGAGTGATACTCACTAACGTATTATCCTGTTTTCATTTCATATGCATTGCTGTGTGTATATATATGTATATTATGCACTACTACTGTATATATAAGCGTGTGACATTTGACTGTGAATGGATTGATGAATTGATATTTTGTATTCTGTGCTATATTGTGCTTGTGATTGACGGATGGAAGTCGGGAGGATGCAGTACCACTTAGGGACTTTTAAGATGAATATGGATATGAATACTATTATGATTATGATTCTGTTGAGATTCAGAAGATGAGCTATGACTGATGGATGCTGGCCGGGCCTGCTCATCGCCAGGGCCACTGTCAGTCGGGTCAAGATTGCATGGTACAGACCAGTGATGGCCAGACCCCTTGGATATAAGAGACAGATTATTGGATTTAGAGAGCCAGGGTAGGGGGATTGGCTCCCCATATTAAGTATTGAGTATAAGTATGGTACTGTGGACCATACCCCATCCCTGCTTGATTATATGATTTGCTTATCTCTATGACATAGTGCATAGCATGTGCATTAGAATTCTATCTCTAGGATACCAGTTTAATATATTAGCTGATATCATTCATTGAGTCGAACGCTCATTCCTGTTCATTTCGTTATTTTCAGGTCAGGGAATGAGCATGTGAAGGAATTATAATTGAGTAGACTGCCAATCTTCCTTCGGCAGTAGTTAGTATTGTTGAGTATTCAGAAATGTACATAATATATTTATAATTGTAAATATAATTCTAGAACTCCACAATGTTATACTTTGTACTTATATATTGTTTAAATATTCAGTTATATATTTTAAAGAGTTGTAATCTGTTGTTAAGCAGAACTTTTTTGTAATTTACTACTTTTTGAGATATATGGAATAAATGAGTTATTGGCCCAATAAGATTTTAATTTATGTTGTGTTTCTTTTGGATCTGCTTAACTTATTTGGGCCTATAGCCCTTTTTAGTTATGAGCTTCCTGTGGTGTATTGTGGTTAGGCTTACTACGGGCACTGGTAGCCACATGCATTTCCCATGTCCTAGTGCTGGTCACGTGCCCTCGAGTTTGGGGCGTGACACTTCACTTATTATTTAAAAAGCTCTTCCCACTATTTGTGAGGTCATCCTTCTAATTTACTAGGTTTTTGAAATTTGATGAGCTCATTCTGCCTAAGTTTATTACGGCGTTTTGCTTCTCACGTCTGGTGAGGTATCATGCCTAGATCTACTAGGGCTTTTTGCTTCTTATTTGAGAAACCCATCTCACTTTTAGTGAGGTATTTTATTTATTTTAGAGATTTTTACTTTAGGTTAAATCGCCATTTGAGTCGAAGGCTTGACATTCGCCATAAGTATAGCCTTAATAAGATAAGTTGATAGTTGCCTTCATATAGATATCTTGCATTCATGAATTTGGAAAGGATTTGGGTAAACCATACATCTTTCATTGCTGTTATTGGTAGTACATTTTCAGGTGTTGGATGTTCTAAGTATGTAGAACTTTAGCACCTTCCATGGTTACAAGTTTGTATGTATTATGACCTATGATTTTCTACACTTTAAAGGGTCCTTCTTATGTAGGCCCTAAATTGCCTAGGCCTTTGCATCTTCTTGTGGCTTCTAGAAATCTTATTACTAGATCTCCTTCACAAAATACTTTGTGCTTTAGTTTCTTGTTAAAATGATTGGCTACTTGTTACTTATAAGTTGTCATTTGAATGCTAGTATGGTCTCTAAGTTCTTCCAAGAGATCTAAGTCGATTCTTCTGGCTTGATCATTGTCATTGTCTCTGTAATAATTGATTCTTCTATTAGGAAGGCCTATATCTATGGGAATTATTACTTTAGTGCCATAGGTTAGGCTGGAAGGGGTTTCCTTTGTTGGCTATCTTGGGGTGGTTTTGTATGCCCATAACACGTGATATAGCTCATCTACCCAGCTTTGGCTGCATCCATCTAGTCTTTGCTTGATCTCTTATAGTATGGTTGAGTTAGTTATCTCCGTTTAGCCATTTGTTTGAGGATGGGCCACAGATGAAAAGTGTTGCTAGATTTGAAGCCTTAAACAAAAGGCTCTGACTTTGGCATTATCAAACTATTTTGCATTGTCACTGATGAGTTGGTATGGAATGCCAAACCTGTATATTTTATTTCTCCATAAAAAGTTAATCACTTTTTCTGCGATGATGGTAGCTAGGGCTTCAACTTCAACCCATTTGGTGAAATATTCTACTGCTACTAGGAGAAACTTTCTTTATTCTGATGCTACTAGAAATGGTCCTACTATATCCATCCCCCATTTAGCAAAAGGCTAAGGGCTGGAGATAGGAACTTGTTCAGATGTTGGGATGTGCTTTCTATTGTCGAACTTATGACATGAGGGGCATTTTTCATTGAAGGCTATAACTTCATCTTTCATCCTTGGCCAATGATATCCCTATCTAATTGCTTTTGTCGCCAATACCTTTCTGCCAATATGCATTCCATAAAATCCTTCGTGTATTTCTCGAAGGGCATACTCAGCTTCACTAGGCCTCAAGCATCTTAGCCATGGGAGAGAGTAAGCTCTTTTATACATAATTCCATTGTAGAGGGAAAAGTGAACGCTTCTTCATTTGATCTTTCTAGCTTTCTTGTCATCTTCAGGCAACTCTCCTTTTTCTAAATAGAGCTTGATAAGATCTATCCAGCAAGGTTCTTCATCTACCTCAATAATCTCCTCCCCTTCTTTAATGTTGGAAAAGGCCAAGTGTCACGACCCAATTTCGAGGCATGTGACTGGCACTGGGGCACGGGAAAGCTTAAGGCTACCAGTGTCCACAGTCAGCCTAAACAGTGACCACCAAAAAGAATAATATACATATAATCATAATTTTAAAATATCTCGGGTCATTTTCATGCCACTCTATCTGCCGACAGTATAGTCAATACTCATCATATCACTGCAGAAATTTACTATAACAGTGCCATAATAATTTACAATAATAGTGACAGAATCATAAAAACTGTCGATAGAGAGTTTTACAATAATACAAGTCAATAGTACCAATAATATCATAATATAAGCCCCAATACTATAATTGCAAAGTTCTAACATATTATTACAATAACGACACATCACATGCATTCTGTCGAAAAAGAAGACAGAGACTGACTTAACAAGGATTACAATTGTAAGCTCAACCTGTGACCTAAAAAATAATAAGGAGACAGGGGTGAGCGTCTCAACTCAGTGAATGATACTACTAATATACAGACCTGGTGAACAAAATATAGCTATATATGTATGTTATGCAATTATGTCACCCAACAACCATTCATCACAAAAACACACAAGGATGGAGTTTAGTCCACAGAAACCACATTAAAATCAAACTGAGGGAGTCGATCCTCATATAATGGCTCTTTTAATTTAATAATTTGTCTCTTATATCCAAGGAGCCCGGCCATCACTGGACTGTACCACGCAGCCCTGACCCGACTGATAGCGGCCTTGGCGATGAGTAGGCCTGGCCAGCATCCACTAGTCATAGCTCATCTTCTCAAACTCATCATAATCTCATCATAATCATATCATATCCAAAGTCCTAGGTGGTTTTTGTATCATTATGTCTCCTTCCAACATACACAGAGAATATGCAGCACATAATCAAAATATCAAACACAACTAGCTATTAAGTTAAACATGCACATGTATACATTCCAAGACATAGGCATCATTATTTAATTATATTCATAATTATATTCAATGCAATGCATGATTAACAGGAAAGTATATTAGAAGTATTACTCACAGTACGGAAGAGCAGAATTGAAAATTCACGGACTATGGCTGGGGGTGACCGAAGGCGCACCAGAATGATCTATACAGTGAAGTAAACAAGATTGTCAGAATAGGAATATAATGATAAGTAAATACTTAAGAACTTCCTAATAAACCTCACCCTTACTGACTACTAATCAAAATGTAATAATATGCCACGAACTCGTCACGAATTATAACAAACGATGCTCATCGTAAAAGTTGTCGAAAAACGTGAACGTTAACCAATCGTCACAAACTCACTACCAACAGACTTGTCTCAAAGCGTAGAATCCAAAAATATAATTCGTTTCTTCTGATTTGTCAAAATCTGTGTTGGTAGTCTGGTCGATCACCAGAGTTTGGTCAAATTCAACATCGTCCAAAATTAGCAATTTATATACCAAAATAAAGCTTAGAGAAAGAGGAGTCCGATGGTACCAAAATCACCTTGAACGGATGAAAAAACTGCTCGGAATTGAGCTTGAAAATTCCTGCCAGCGGACGGTGCGGCGGCGCGTGCAGCGGCTGGCAACAACGGATGGTGGTGATATTCGGTGGATAGCTTGGTCAGCACCTCAGGAGTCTTCCTAGCAGGCGTGTGTCAACTTCCGATGATCGGATGGCTGTCAGATGTTGAGCAGCTTCTTCTTCTCTCTCTCTCTCTCTCTCTCTCTCTCTCTCTCGGCTTCCTCTCTCTCTCTGCAGACTTGGTCTACCCACATTTTATATATATATACTAATAATAATAATAATAATAATAATAATAATAATAATAATAATAATAATAATAATAATAATAATAATAATAATAATATGATTTACCAAATAATTTCACTAAAATAATTTACTAAATTTAAATTCAATATGACACTAATTAATTGGGAAAATCTGTTATAATATAATAAATATTTTCTGTCAACTTCACAATATTTCAAAATTATAAATTATGAAAATTCATGATATTACACCAAGGTCCCTAAGTATATCCTCTGAGGAAGCTTGATGGGGTGAGAAGCGGCTAACTTGCTAAAGCTATTCGCTCTACAGTTAATTTCCCTGGGGATCATTTGGAAATGTAGCTTGACTCCTCTATTCTTCATCTTCTGTATAACTTTCTTCGTCTTTTGCAAGTACTTAGCCATAGTTGCTTCTTTAGCCCCGAACTCCCCCTCTATTTGTCCGATTACTAACTAGGAATTGCTGTATACTGTGAGTTACTCTAGGCGAAGGCAATCAGCGAAGAGCAAACCTTAAATTATAGTTTCATATCTGCAATGTTATTGGTGGCTTTGAAGTCCAAATCCAATGCATATTCTAGTGAAAATCCTTGGGCACTCTTCAGTACGATGCCTACACCACTACTTTTCTTACTACTACACCACTACTTTTCTTACTACTAGCACCATCTATAAATAATTCCTATTAGAGGTCTAATTGTGTGGAGAGTGGCTTCATCCATTTTACTCCTTTAAGTTTTCATCTTCTATCATTTCTTCAAGATTGAAGGAGCATTTTGATATAAAATCCACTAATGCTTGAGCTTTTATTATTGATCTAGCTGTGTATAACAAATCATACTATTCCAATTCCACCGACCAGTAAAGCATTCGCCCAAACATCTTTAGTTTATGAAGCACTCACTGTAACAGTTGATTTATGACTACCACTCCTTGGTGTGCTTATAAGTACACTTTGTACTTTGGAGTGGAGAGCATCAGGGCATATGCTAGCTTTTCAATTGGCAAATAGTTTTACTTTGCTCCTTGGAGGACCTTGCTAAAGTAATAAATTGGTTTATGGACTGCACCTTCTTTCCTGATCAGCATTGAGTTGATTGCTTGGTTTGAAGCAGACAAATAGATCAACACTTTTTTGCCCTATAAAGGCCTGCTCAAAATCCGCTCTGAGATCGAGAAGGCTTTTAGTTGTTCAAATGCAACCTAGCATTCTTCTGTCCATTCAAATGTTTGGGATTTTCTTAATTTTTTAAAGAAGGGAAGGTATTTTTAGCTGATTTGGACATGAATCCGTACAAAGCGGCTATCTGTGCAGTCAATCTTTATACTTCTTTTACACTTCTAGGAGCTGCCATGTCTAAGATAGCCTTCACTTTATTAAGATTAGGCTTAATTCCCTTCTCACTCACCATATACTCGAGAAATTTACCACCTTGAATGAAGAAAGCGCATTTCTTAGGGTTGAGTTTCACCCCATGCTCATTCATTACTCTTTGTACCTCAGCTAGGTCATGGATATAATCTTAGAAACTTTTGTTCTTTACTATCATATCATCCACATATGCCCCCAGGTCTTTGCCCAATTGGTCTTTGAACATTTTATTCACTAAGCGCTGGTATATAGCTCCAACTTTCTTCAAACCAAAAGGCATTGACACGTAATAGTAGGTACCCTTCTATGTTATAAATGGGGTTTTTTCCTCATCATCTACATGCATCTTAATATGGTGATATCCTTATTTTACATCCAAAGATGACAAGTATCCATATCCCACTATTGAGTCCACCAGCTTATCGATCATAGCCAGGGGAAAAGAGTCTTTCAAACAAGCTTTGTTCAAATCCATGAAATCTACACACATTCGATAGGTTCCATTTGCCTTTTTTACTAGTACTATATTTGTTAGCCATTCTGCGTATTGTACTTTTCTAATGAATCTTACCATTATTAGCTTGTCCATTTCTTGGTCAATTACCGCTTGCCGTTCTAAGTTGAAGCATCTCTTTTTCTGTTTGACTGATCTATAGGCAGGATCTACATTCAGTTGGTGAATTATCACTTTGGGTTTTGCCCCCCTTATTTCTATTGAAGACCAAGGAAAGTTGGAAATACAATCTCTCAAAAACTCATATGCAAACCTCTTATGTTCATCCTTTAGGGAGAAGTTGACCATAAGAAATTTCTCTGATTCCCCTTCCTCCATTATGAGCTTTTCTAACTTGTCGATTGGCTTGGTTCATTATTTAAGAATAATCGCTTCGACTATTGCCACCTCTTCGACTTAGATTGTGGCTGAATCCTTTCTTATCTTTTTATTTTCTTACCTCTTTTCTTATTTGTCTTGAGTACCATAGATATATAACTCTCCTCTGCCAAGATTTGGGACCGTCATTCTCAAATGTCTGAAGTTCATCGAAGCGTCCAAATCACATAGCAAAGGTCAACCAAGCAGGACATTATAAGCTAGAGGCATTCTAACTATAACAAAAGTTGCCATCATAATAACACTCTCCAGGGCTATACTAATGGTAAATGGGAGTCTAGCTACTCTTACTAATGGGACTTTCATTCCATCTAAGGTGCAAATCGGATTGCCCACTTCTTCTAAGTATGTCTCCTTGAAACCCATCTTCATATATGTGTTTACTGTCAGTAAGTTGACAGAACTCTTTCTATCAATGAGGATCCTTTTTTACTATATAGTTTGCTATGACTGCTTGGATCACTAATAGATCTGTATGTGGGGTGCGAAGGATACTTCCATATGGCCTTTCTACTCTAGCTTTCAACCCATTGCAATAAACATATTCTGGTTCTTCCCTCCATTTAGTTAGAGCCTTAGCTTTGTTATTACTACTAGGGGTTTCGCATGGTCCCCCGGTAATGCAATGAATGACTTCATAGAGCCATCATTAGGCTTTTTAGGCTGTTTCCCTCTATCTCTACTAGGATCAGCTTTTTCTGATTCATCTCTTCACATAAACTTTACCAAATAGCCTTGTTTAATCAACCTCTCAATCTCTTCCATCAGTTGCCTACAGTCATTAGTGTTGTGACCATAAGTGTTATGAAAGAGGCAATACTTGCTCTAGTCTTTTCTTTTGGGTAGAGTTATCATAGGCTTAGGGCAAGCCCATATGTTTTGATCTTTAAAGGTTGCAAAAACATCTGCAGGATTAGCATTGAGGGGAGTGAACTTGTTTAGGTTGAAATGGAAGTGTGGTTGATTGCTTTATCCCCTTCCTCCCCTTCTTCTAAAGGTTTTTTCTTCTCGTTTCTCTTCTAACTTATCCTCTCGCTTCAGCTGCAGCTTTGGCTCCATCTTAGAGGTGACTCATACCCTCATTTGCTTTATCATTTGGTTAAAATCCAAAACATCATCTTATCATAAGTACTTATGAGCTAATGTCATTGCATCCTCCAAAGTGTGAGTAGTATGTCAACAAAGCGCCTTAAGGAAGTCTGTATAAGAGGTCCCATTCTATAAAGCTTCCATAGCTCGAGTTTGATCAAGGTGGGTGACTTTTAAAGCTTCCCTATTGAAGTAGGCCACATTTCCCCTTAAAGATTCATTTTCCCTCTGCACCACCGTCTCCAAATACTGAGTCTTTTTTTCTATAGGAATGCTTAAGGTGAATCGATGCATAAAGGACTTAACAAGTTCTCTGAAAGAGTAAATGCTCCCTTCCTCTAAGCTATCAAACCATCTGGTTGCTGCTACTTCTAGGGACCCCCTGAATGCTTAGCATAAGACTTCATCTTTAGTAGTTTGGAGTTCAACCGTATGCTTATAGTCTATGATGTGGACTTTAAGGTTGGTTTCTCCATTATACTTCTTCAGTGAAGGCGGTTTGAACTTACTAGGCATGGGATAATCCTTGATGGCTCTAATGAAAGGGGATTTCAAAGTGAGCATCAGGGTCTTGTCCATTGCCTTTTTGCCAGAGCCCTGATTAATCTCCTTAAGGAACTTGCCTACTGTGTCTTTTGCTTCTCTTTCCTTTGTCCAATGACTATTGCTAATGTTTAGTGACCTCCTCTCCTGGGGTTGTGAATGAGAGTTAGTATCAGAGTGCTCACCCCTAGTCTACTCATTCCTTTTCTACTATCTCTCAAGACTTTCTTCCTCTTCACGTCTTTCTCCTTTTCATTCACTTCTTTCTTTACTTTTACAAGCATCTGCCCTATTGGGCGGACGCAAATGCCAGTCATCTAGGCTTCGCTTTCCTTCGTCTGCATGGGGATCTTTTCCATATACATGCCTATTCTCATTCTCAGGGAGTGATGCTTTAGTGCTTCCTTTTTCTTCTGTTGAACTTTCTTCATCCCTATGCCTTACTTTAGACCTTGCTCTTTAGTTTATCCTTTGGTTCATTAACCGTTCTTCCCCTATCCTAAAAGTCATTTGAGGTTGTCTTTCATATTCTAGTATTCGAGCCACATTTCTCTTGGGAATGGTTTCTAGGATAGTAGTGAGGGTCTATCCTATAAGAGTCTATTGTTGGGATGCTCTGACAAATGCGACCATAGTGTTGATAAACTATAGGGCAGGAGCAAGATTCAGATTAACAGGGTTCAATAGAGCATGACTAGACCCAACAATATTTTGTTGAGAAAGGAGGAGTTGAAGTAAGGCATTTAGGTCAATAGGGATTGCTATAAGGAGTTCCCTGGGTGGAGGAGAGGAGTGTTTGGGATCCAAAGGACTTAGAGATTTGAAATTAATTAAGTTGGTCATGATGAGAGGAAGTCAGAATGGCTTTAGGTTTTCTTTGTAGACTAGTATATTTTTCTATAGACAAGGGTTATTTGGCTGAGAGAGGGAAGCAAGTATTGCTTTCTCCAAAGGAAAGGTGAAGGTGATGATTATAGAAGATCAATCATTATTCCCCACAGACAGAATCAATTTTATCGGTGCAAGATTAAATAAAATGTATTGGGTTAGATCTTCTCAGTTGGGCCTTGAAGAGATGATCTGCAAAGAAAGAAAATGGGTCATAAGGGATCCAAACCTTGTGCCTAGAGAAGATCCCCCGACACTTAAGTCAGTAATAGCTTTTGCCGGTAACTGGAGGAAGAGAATTTCTCTTCTTTAGTTAAAGGATAGTTTTTATGAGACAAAGGAGGTGAGAGAATATAGAGTTCAATCTACCTACATTATGTGTTGATCCTTTCCTTTTGTATGGCTTTGCATGGGGCAAGGTAATGACCTTTCCATAAGAAAGGATATTTTCTGATAGCGAGTATCTCTGATTGGTATGGTAGGTGCAGATGTAGATAAGCACATGAGCACCTGTCTTGTCCTTAGAGAGGTGTTTGGTGAGGGCTGTGTCAAGATATGGGGCATGCCACCTAGATGGAATACTTTTTTGCCAACTAATGCGATGTTTGTACTAAAAGCTCTCAACCACACAAAAGTTAGCTTGCCAAGGAACTTACTTGTAGCTAAAGTAAGGTAGAGGGCGTTAGAGGCCTTCACTTCTATATCGAAGTAAATGGGCCATCTTGGCTTGTCATAGGTTGGGCTTCTTTTAGTGGACTTCGACCTATCATCCTAAGCTTCTAGCTTGGAGTATTTGTGATCTTGAGGGATCCATTAACGAAAGAGCCATTTTTATTTCTCATCACGCTACAATTGACCCGTACACTTGCGATGCAAAAGTGCAAGCATATAAATTAGTTTTTCTTGTATAAATAGGAGACTTTTCTTGTACCCAAAACATACAATATTTATGATAATACAATTTTCATTATTTTGTAATACTTATTATCATTATTTTCAATGTTGCTCACTGGCTCCCAATATTAAAGGTGTTGTGCTACTGCCCACATGTTTATAAAGTTGAAGCATTGTGATACAAGAAACAGCAAAATGATTATATCAATTCGTGATTGCAACTTCGCTATTGAATTAGAGCAACTCTCAATTTGATGTTAGGTGAATTTAGGTACACATCTAACCCTAAATTTGACGAGATATGATTTAATAAAAATTTGGAATTCGAATTTTCTTCATCTGATATATTACATCAAAAATTTTTAAAAAGAAAATGAGTTATCCAATATTGTCATGTTAACTAATGAGTTACTAGTTTTATTTTTTTTTTTATTTTTTTTCTCTTAAGCATTGAGAGAATATAGGTTATGCCTGCAAATAGCAATTGATAATCTTAAAATATGTTAAGAATCAATTTCACATTAGAAAAATACGTAGTGCTTGGTATTCTTAAAATTTATTAAGGGTCAATCTCACATTAGAAAAATACATCAAAAATACATAAATATATAATAATTTGAATTTGATTATCTCATTGGTTAGGTCTAATTTTTTAACAATAGTTCACTCAAACTCATTAAATCCAATTCAATTATGGGCTTAACCTACACTTATTCAAGTCACTTCTACTATTTTAATTTAATTTCTATCATGGTATTAAAGCAAGTTTGGTCCGGTTTAATTATATTCACCCAATGTCTATTTGGATGTCCAGTCCTAACGACCAGGAGTCCAGTATTACCACTGCATTCAAATTTAAATTTCAATGGGAGAAATTCAATTTCAAGTAGTCAAATGGGCGTCAGGGTCAAATTCCAAATGCTACTTGAGGGGAGTATTAAGAATTGATACTACATTGGAAAAATACATCAAAAACACAAGGGTATATCATAATTTATGTTTAACTATCTAATTAGTTAGGTTTAACTTTTTAGCAATAGTTAGCTCAAACTCATTAAATCCAATTTATTTGGGAGTTTAACTTACACCTATTCAAGTTATCTCTACTCTTTCAATTCAATTACTACCAAATCTCATATATTGAGAAATTATTAGGCAAATTGTATTTTAATATATTATGACATGCCATTAAGTGATGATAAAATTTAAAATTTCATTCGCTTGGATGAATAAACCACAAATTTGTCATGATTAAAAATTAAAATTTTACCATTATTATGATTAGTCTACAGCCGACTAATGTGAAGATTTTCTCCAACTATTGATCATTGATATATATCACATCGTATTTAATTAATACAGAAGAGAGGGTGATGAAAGATCAGAGCATTTGAAATACGAAAACAATTAGAATCAGAAATTAGACAATTACATATCAACAAAATGAGATAGTGAAATACTATCTCGTTTAATAATAATAATCATTTTAAAAAGTTATACACATATTAAAAAAGTTATTAAATAGCTTTAGTTTTTATTAAGATAGACAAATATACTCTTATTTTATTATTAAAAATAATAAATGTGCATAAAAAGTGAAAGAGAAAATGAAATTGGAGATAATGGCAAAATTAGAAAAAAAAAAAAAAAGCAATAAATGCTGCATAGAATACTTAAAATTACGATTAATTTGGAACAAAATTTTTTTTCCTAAAACAACTATTATTATGAAACGGAGGGAATATAATACAAACAACTAATTTAATTAACCTTTCTATTTTCTGTCTTTATATTGAAATTTAACAAACAAAATCGATTATCATTTTTAGATAGAAACATACTTAATTTCATTGTCAAATAATTTTAAAAGTACTCATATATATATGTGTGTGTATTATTAGAAGAATGAAAGATTTTGATAGATTTAAAAAGTCACAAAAATATTTAATAAAAACGTGTAAAGTTTTTAAAAACATCTATAGAAATCAAGAAATATTTAATTGCAACTTTTATAAAGTATGTAAAAGTAAACTAACATTTACAATAGACTTTTATATATGTTGAGTGACTTTTTATGCTGTAATATATATTCTTTTTCACTTTCTCTCAATATTTCATTTGACTATTTTTTTTTTCATGAGTTCTCTCTCAATTGAAAAGAGAAAGAAAAAGAGAGGTGAGCAACAAGCAAAATATTTTTTTTTTCCAATTTTTGCGTTAGTCGATAGTTTATTAGATTCATTATTTATAATTTTTCTTATGAATAGGATTGTCTGCTTCCTATTTTTTCTATGACGTTTTGAAAAATCTTTAAAAAAAATTATAGAAAGCAAAAGTTCAAAATCCTAGAGTCTAACGAAGATAAATGCTTCAAATTATGTTGTTCATTTGTGTTTAATTGTATGTGATTAGTGTCAATTCCTTTTATTATCTTTTTTACTTTTGTGCTTTAAAAGGATAATCATGCCCTACACTTTCTTTTAAGAATATAATATGAGAAAAGTCGCATATTTATTAAATACAAATATATTATGTAATTAATATAAAAATGGATTCTTCATATTTAGTAAATTAGCTTTTAAAATTGGTTCTTTTGAATTTATATTAAAAATTTAACATTGTATGAAAATCTAATTGATCATTGTACCACCTCTACTTCTATTATAATTCAGACTGGGATTTCAATCTCTCTTTTAATCTCCTCATATTTTATCATAGTTTGGACTGCTATTTCAATCTCTCTTTTAATTTTCGGTATGTTCTAAAAGTAATTGATATAGAAATAGATTTCCATGAAGATTTTTATATAGAACTAAATAATAATAATATTCACAAGTGGAAGGAGAGAAAACAATTGCAATTGAATTGTTTTCGCTTGATAATTACAATGAAACATTTGCAATGTATTTATACATGATTTGAATGCTAAAAATAAAAATTTTTAATATAGTAAGATGGTTTTAAATCATAAACTTAAAACTAATTGTAACAACATTTAAAATTATCTTATACCTAAAATTAGTAATGATTATTTTTAACACTCTCCCTCATTACTAATTTTTCTCTTCAAAATTTCTTCTTGAAATCATCTTCATCTGCTTTCAAAACTTTTCTAGCTTTTTATTGTTAAGACCCTTCGTGAAAATATCTACTAGTTAATCTTCTGTCTTTACTTGAATCATTTTGATCTCTTCTCCTAGAGACTTTTCTCGAATAAAGCGTTATTGAACTTCTATATGTTTCGTCCTTGCATGAAAGACTGGATTTCAACTAAATAGATCGTTGATTGATTATCGCAATATACTGGAATTGGGTAATTCACTGATTGATGTAAATTTTCCATGAGCTAAACTAACCAAGTGCTTTCTTGTGCTGCCATCATTGCTGCTTGATATTATGCCTCTGTTATTGAAAGTCACACTGTTGGTTGCCTTTTACTGCACCAAATAATAGCTCAAGAACCTAGATTGAACACATAACTAGTAGTTGACCTCCATGTGTCATAATCACCAGCATAATTAGCATCACAATATCCCTCTAATTTGCAAGGAATTCCACTCTTGTAGAATAAGCCGAGATCAAGTGTTCCTTTGATGTACCTCAAAATTCTCCGAATTGTCTCTAGGTGAGGCTTTTTAGGATTTTGCATAAATCGGCTGACAATTCCAACTACAAATGCAATATCTAGCCTTGTAAGTGTCAGATAAATTAAACTGCCAACTATCTGCCGATACATTGTAGAGTCTTCCAAATCTTTCCCTTCTTCCATACTTAGTTTGAAGTTCACTTCTATTGGAAGAGTAAAAGGTTTACAATCAAGCATACCATATTTCTGAAGAAGATTTCTGGCATACTTTTATTGGCATAAGAAAATCCCTTCCTCTGTGCATTCTATCTCCAATCCTATAAAATGATTCAACTCACCAAGTTCTTTCATTTGGAAGCGAATCGACATGTTCTCTTTTATTTGCTGGATTTCTTCCTTATCATCTTCGGTTATGATAAGATCATCCACATAAACTAAGATTATTGCTAGCTTCCCATCTTGAGCTTTGACAAATAAACTCGAATCTGCTGGTGCAACTCCATAGCCACTATGGATGAGAAACTCAACAATCTTACCATACCAAGCTTTAGGGGCTTGCTTCAACCCATATAGTGCCTTCTTTAATTTGCAAACATACTCAAGATTACTCTTATTTTCAAATCCTTTAGGTTATTCCAAGTACACTTCCTGATCCAATTCTCCATTTAGAAAGGCTTTTTTGACATCTATCTGCCACAAGTTCCAAGATTTACTTGCAGCGAGTGCTAGCAAAACATGAACAATTGCAATCTTGGCCACTGGACTAAATGTTTCATCAAAGTCTAATCCATATTGCTGTGAAAAACCTTGTGCCACCAAACGAGCTTTAAATCTTTCAATTGATCCAACTGGATGAGTCTTGATCTTGTACACCCATTTGCATATAATGGGCTTCACATCTCTAGGTTTTGGCACTAAATCCCGAGTTTGATTGTCAATAAGAGCTTTGATCTCTTCCTCCATAGCCTGTCTCCATTCAACCTTCTGTGATACCTGTCCATAAGATGTGGGCTCCCTTTCTTTTTCAACTAATGTTATATTGGCATATTTGGGATTAGGCTTTTTTGGCCTAGTTGATCTTATCAATTATTGTGATTGTTCTTCCAACATCTCTTCTACTGATTGACTCTCTGATCTTTGATAAACACCCGTCTGCCATGGTGCCTCTTGAGATTATGACTGTACTATAGTCTTTGAACTTTGTTGGACCTCTTTTTTCTTCTCCTTTTCTTTATATTGTTCCACATCTTTTGTCTGAGGAAGTGCAACATATTCTGGGATCCACCATGGTGATGTCTCATCAAACACAATATTTCGTGAGACATGACACTTGCTAGTTGTAGGATCACAACATCTCCACCCTTTTCTATACTCATCATAGCCCACAAAGACACATCTGATTGCCTTTTTATCAAACTTGCTACGTAGATGATCAGGTACAAATACATAGCACACATAACCAAATACTTTAGAGTGGCTCACCGTAGGTTTCATATTCCATAACTTCTCAAATGGAGATATAAATTCCATCTTTGGCTGAGGAAGTCTGTTGATTATATGAGCCGTTGTTCTTATGCATTTAGCCCAAAATCTCCCAGGAACATTCTTGGCATGCAACATACTCCTTTATATTTCTGCTAAATGCTTGTTCTTTCTCTCTACAACACCATTTTGTTGTGGTGTGTTTGGACAAGTCAACTGTCGCCTAACCTTACATTGAAGAAGATAATTTGAGAATTCATCTGACATGTATCCTCCCCCATTATCAGTACGTAGACATTTAATTTTCATCCCAACTTCTCCTTCAATCATTAGCTTAAACTCTTTAAATTTTGCAAGAGTTTCTGACTTTTCTTTCATGAAGTAGACCCAGCCGTACCTCGAATAATCATCAATAAATGTCACCATGTGGTGCATACCATTAACTAATGATTGCTTCACTTTACCAAACACATCAGAGTGGATTAACTCTAGTGGTTGTTTGGCTCTGAATGATGACTCCTCATATGGAAGTTGGTGCGCCTTTCCATACTGACATCTAACACAAACCACATCAGTACGAACATCAAGATTAGGTAGCCCTCTTAGTGAGGACTTACTCATCATCATCTTCAGCTTATGATAATTGACATGTCCTAGTCGTGCATGCCACAAGTCAGTTGTATCATCGCTTTTTGTCTTCTCTATATAAGCATCTTCTGTTAAGAAGACATACATCTAATCCACCTTTTGTCCCTCCATTATTGGTGTGTCAACTATTTTAATTTATTGACAAATCTTGACATCTTTAGGGCCAAACACAACAAAGTTACCAAAACCAGTTAACTCTGAAACTGACAGAAGATTCTTTTTCATACCTGATACTCTGTACACATCTTTCGACTGCACTTGTTGCTTATGCGAACTGGAAGTGATCATTGTGCCTCCAACATGAGTAATTGGTAACCACAAGTTATTTGCAGTCACTACAACTCGCTTGCCTTTGTACTATGAAATATTGCAGAGCTTATCCTTATCTACTGTCATGTGCCTGGAACACCCAGAATAAAAAATCCAATCCTTCTTATAATTAATTCTTTGAGAAGTGGAAGCACTAAAAACCTGCTCTTCTTCTTCCTCCACTGTGGTAGCCATGAGGCTTAGAACTTCCATAACTTATAAATTATTATAATCTTCCTTTTGCATTGTTTCTATAATTGTAAACAATGCTTTAGCATCCCACTTAGGTTCGTCCTGATAACGATTGCTTATTGTTGTTGCATTACTCTGAACAGCCCTCTTCATAGACCAACAATCCCTCGCGTAATGTTCCTTCTTTCCACAATTGAAACATTCGTCATTTTGACGTCTAAATTATTTAGACTGTCTACTTTGTTGGTATTGCTTTTGTTGAGCTCCCCCTGATTGTGGATTCTCTCATATCTTTCCTCTAGTCTGATCACGAGGTTGATTCTTCCTTCTGGTAGCGAAGAGTACAACTTCTTTGGTATTTAAAGACACTCTAGCCATTTGTTTTGCTAGAGTTTCTTGACTAGCCAGTAAATTCTCTAATTCTTCAATTGAAGGTTGTGTGGGCCAACCTTGAACTACAACAACAAATCTCCTATACTCGGCAAGCCATATATAATAATTCGCCTCATTCTTTCGCTGACAATTTTGGATGCCTCATCCAACTCAGCAATTTCTCTGCATAAGGATTTCACCTTTGTAAAATATTGACTTGTCTTGCTATGAGATAGATATTAAATCATTTTCTAACAATTGAAGTCTTGCATCATTTCTTTTTATGAATCATGATGTAAGAGAATCCCAAGCTTGCTTGGGTGTTACAGCTTCCTTGATGTACTCCATCCTTTCCTCTTCTATAGTAATTTTGATTGCGTACATGGCTTTTCCAACTTTAATCTTCCATTTTCTAAGATTACCGCTATCATCTTCTGGTAGTGGTGTGACCTCTGTTCCTGCAACAACCTCCCACAAATCTTGACCTTGCAAATATGATTCCATGCAAGTCTTCCACATGCTATAATTATTATTATTTAATTTTTTAATAACACTAACATTACTTGACTCTGCCATTGTGACTTGGTTTGAGCAACGTCACAATTAACCAAGTAAGTGTGGTTCCAAACCAATAAAAACTTCACAGTTCCAAACTGCACACAAGATAAATTTTTTTTTTTTTATGTACAACTATTTTGTACACAAATGTCGGAAAATACAATTTACGACCGAGTGGCTCTGATACCAAATGAAAATTTTTATATAGAACTAAATAATAATAATATTCACAAGTGGAAGGAGAGGAAATAATTACAATTGAATTGTTTTCGCTTGATAATTACAATGAAACATTTGCAATGTATTTATACATGATTTGAATGCTAAAAAAAAAAAATTAATATAGTAAGATGGTTTTAAGTCATAAACTTAAAACTAATTGTAACAACATTTAAAATTATTTTATACCTAAAATTAGTAATGATTATTTTTAATATTCCAACCTTAAAAGTTAGCTTATTAAGGTTGATTCTGTCAAATCTATATTAATACTTGCTCTACTATGAATTTAATTACTCACAGTGTCGCAAATTCATTGAGCATAATAATATATCCTTTCTAATAAATAATAATTTATTGGAAACAAATATATTAAATACCATTACCTAAAATCTTTATTAGAAATGAACACCCCAAATATACTCTGACCGAGAAATTCATAATCATGATCATGAATTATAATCACAAGTATTATCATAAATTATTTGATGGGTTTTTTCAACCCAAGTGAATAAAAAAAAAAAGTCAGTTTTCGGTACTAACAATTGTTGATAATTGGTACCTAATCTTTGGTAGGTGGAGAATACAATTTGTATACATTAATTTGCAAGTTGTATCTAACTCTTTTAAAGCCTATATAAAGGCTTGCTTATAACCATTGTTATACACCAAAAATTAGAGAGAAAGAGAGCTTGTGAGCTCTAAAAGAAAAAGAGAGAATTCCTACAAGTGAGTGAAATTCCTTATAGATGAAATTGTGAGATTTCCTCACCTTGTGAGTGACTAATTTTGTATTCCCATTATTTGATATAGTGGATATTTTTAAATTTTGTCCTATGATTTTTTTCTCAAGATTTGAGAGGGTTTTCCATGTAAAAATATTGGTGTCATCTTGTTATTATTGTCACTTCTCATTTACCCGACTGAGGGATTCCCAACAAGTGGTATCAGAGCCTAGTTAGTGGTAATTCCCATAAAATTCTTAGTATGCTTTGTGATTGCAATATTGTCTGATCTACCACATTAGAAAAAGTTTTATTGGGATTTTCCTTGGTCAAGGGGAAATTTGATATTTGTGTTTTTAGTGCAGCAGTGTGCAAGTAAGTACATAAATAGGAAAGTTTTAGCACAAAGGTTATAATTACCTAAGAAGACTGGGTTTTAAGTGGGACCGTTTGTGACCTCTCCAGTCTTTCCTGGAGACTTTCTTGGTGCATTTTTGTAATAATTATTGTGCACTGTAGCAGCGTATGACACTGTAGCAGCATACAGTTACTATAGCAGCATACAGTTACTGTAGCAGAATACAGTTACTGTAGTAGATTAAGGAAATGTCGCGTTAAAAGATAGAAATTAAGAAGTTTGATGGCATCAATAATTTTTCTCTATGGCAGAGAAGAATGAAGGATATTCTCATTCAACAAAAGGTTCATAAGACATTGTTAAGCAAAGAGAGCAAGGGCGCAACAATGACTGATGACCAATAAATGGAGTTGGATGAGATTGCAGTAAGTACAATTCATCTAAATCTCTCAAATAGTGTCTTACAGAATATTGAGTCGAAAGATTGTAAGACTGCCAAAGAAACATGGGAGACTTTAGAGAATTTGTATATGTCAAAGAACCTTGCAAACAAATTCTACTTGTGGAGAGAATTGTATCAAATATGGAAGGTTAAAAATGTAAGCATGATGCAACACATAAGCAACTTCAACAACAAGCTTTCTCAACTATCAAAATTCAATGTGAAATTCAGTGATGAAGAAAGAGCTGTGATGCTTATGGCTACACTCCCTTCATCATATAATCATCTTACCACAACTTTGTCTTATGCAAAAGATAAGATGGAGTTTGAAGTGGTTGCTAAAGCCTTGTTGTCTTATAAGAAGCAGAATAAGAAAAGAGATCCAGAAGCATAAGCTCTTATTACAGAAAGTAGGGATAGAAATAAATCTCGAGGAGGAAGAAATCAAAATGACAAGTCTAGAGGGAGATCAAAGTCAAGAAATAAAAGTTTCTTGTGCTATCATTGCAGCAAACCATGCCATATTAAAAGGAATTATCAATTGTTGAAGCAAGGTGAAGTTGAATGTAGCTAAGAAAAGACTAATGGAGAGAATAATACCGTAGCCATCATAACAGAAGAAGTTGTAGTTATAGCTGATGAATGTCTACATGTTAGTGACCACAAAACTGAGTGGGTGGTAGATTCAACTGTTTCTTATCACATCACTCCAAACAAAGAAATGTTTACCACATATAAATCTGGTGATTTTGGTACTGTGAAGATGGGAATTCAGCACTCTCTCAAATTATTGGAGTTGGAGATATTTGCATACAAATGAATGTCAGTTGCCAGTTGACATTGAAAGATGTGAGGTATGTACTAAAATTGCGCTTCAATCTTATGTCTGTAAAAGCCTTAGATAATCAAGGATTTGAAAATTATTTTAGTAATAGCAAATGGAAACTCTACAAAGGATCTTTGGTTGTGGCCAAAGGAAAGATTTGTTGTACGCTGTATAAAACCTATGGAGAGCTTTGTACAAATGAAGTAATGTAGCAGCACATTCGTCACCCAATTTGTGACATAAAAGGCTTAGCCATATGAGTGAAAAAGGGCTCTAGATTCTTGCAAAGAAGAAGGTTATTCCTTTGGATAAAAATGCTCTAACTGATCCTTGTGACTATTGCTTATTTGGGAAACAACACAGAGTTTCCTTTAATAGTTCCTCTCTCAGAAGAAAGAATGCATTAGAGTGTGTATACTCTGATGTATGTAGTCCCATAGAAGTTAAGTCTCTAGCAGGAGCTAAATACTTTGTAACCTTCATTGATGACTTTTCCAGAAAAGTATGGGTGTATCTGTTGAGCACAAAAGACTAGGTGTTTCCAATTTTTCAAAAATTTCATGCCATGGTAGAAAGAGAAATGGGGAAGCAATTGAAGTGTCTCCATTCAGACAATAAAGGTGAATACACTTCCTATGAGTTTAGATATTATTGCTCTAAATATGGAATTTGGCATGAGAAGACAATCCCAGGAACTCATCAACATAATGGTGTAGTTGAAAGGATGAATCGTACTGTTATGGAGAGAGTTAGATGTATGTTAAGAATAACTCCCGAAGTCATTCGAGGGAGTAGTTGTTCAAACTGCATGCTATTTGATCAACAGATCTCCTTCTGCTCTGTTGAACTTTGATATTCCAGAAAGAGTATGGACGAACAAGGATGTTTCCTACTCTTATTTAAAGGTGTTTAGATGTAAGGCATTTGTGCATGTGCCTAAGGAGCAAAGACAGAAACTTAATGATAAAGCCACTTCATGTATTTTCATTGGATATGGTGATGAAGAGTTTAGGTACAGATTTTGGGATCCTATAAAGAAGAGGATTATGAGAAGCAGAGATGTGGTCTTTCATAAGGACCAAACTTTTGAAGATTTAAATAAAGAAGAGCAGCAAGCTGATAAAGATAGTATTGAGCTGATTCCTTCTCAAACTAAAAGAGAAGTGGAAGTTCAAGATGTAGCCGATGCCATTGAGGTGCCTCATGATGATGATGAGGTTGATGTACCAGCACAAGAGAATGGTAATCAGGGAGAGCAAATTCAATAACCACAGATTGTTGTACAATATCTCAAAAGGTCAAATAGACCACACAAGCCATCTATAAGATACCCAAGGTTAGAATATGTTAATCTTACTAAGAATGGGGAGCCATAATCTTTTCAAGAAGTCTTAGATCATAAAGACAAAAATAGATGGATGGAATCCATGAAGGAAGAGATGAACTCTTTGATGAAAAACAATACCTATGAATTGGTGAAGCCTCTTAAAGGTAGAAAAAGCTTTGACAAACAAATGGGTGTTCAGATTGAAAGATAATGGGCATGGCAATCTAGTAAGATACAAAGCTCAACCAGCCATTATGGGCTTTGGATAGAAGAAAGGGATTGATTTGATGAAATCTTTTCACCTATGGTAAAGATGTCATCAATCAAAATAATTTTAAGACTAGTAGCAAGTCTAGATCTCAAGATTGAGCAGATGGATGTGAAGACTGCATTTCTTCATTGTGATCTAGAAGAGGAAATTTACATGTAGCAACTTGAAGGTTTTGAAGTTAAAGGGAAGGAACATCTAGTCTGCAAATTGAAGAAAAGTTTATACAAATTGAAAAAGGCTCCAAGGCAATGGTATAAGAAGTTTGATTCATTTATGATGAATCACAAGTATAAAAGAACAATAGCTAACTCATGTGTCTACATCAAGCAATTTCCTGATGGAATTTTGTCATTTTACTATTGTATGTTAATGACATGTTAATAGTTGGTCAAAATGCTCAAATATCAACTAGTTGAAGAAAGAATTATCAAAAGTCTTTGACATGAAAGACTTTGAAGCAGCTAAACAAATTTTGGGTATGGAGATTGTTCAAGATAGAAAATCTAGAAAATTGTGACTGTCACAAGAAAACTATGTTGAACGGATCCTTGAAAGATTCAACATGAAAAGAGCAAAGCCGGTATCTTCATCTTTTGGTGGACAGTTCAAACTCACCAAGAAAATGTGTCCTTCTTCAGATGAAGAAAGAGAGAAGATGTTGGCTATTCCATATTCTTCAGCTGTTGAAAGCTTGATGTATGCAATGCTATGTACAAGACTAGATATTGCTCAAGTTATTGGGGTTGTGAGCCGTTTCTTGGCAAATCTTGGTAAGGACCACTAGGAAGTTGTCAAGTGGGTCTTCAGATATTTAAGAGGGACATCCAAATTATGTCTAAGCTTTAAGAATGGAAAACCAATCTTGGAAGGATATATAGATGCAGACATGGCACGTGATCTTAATAGTTAAAAGTCTACATCTGGATATTTATTTACTTTAGCAGGGGGAACTATATCATGGCAGTCTAAATTGCAAAAATGTGTTGCTGTATCCATAACAGAAATTAAGTATATTGCTGCCATGGAGGCAGGAAAGGAAATGTTATGGATGAATAAATTCCTTCAAGACTTGGGATTGAAACAGGAGAAGTATGTAGTTCATTGTGACAGTCAAAGTACAATTGATTTAAGCAAGAACTCCACATATCACTACCAAAACGAAGCACATTGATATCAGATATCACTGGATTCGAAAAACACTTGAGAATAAGTTATTTCTAATGTAGAAGATTCACACAGACAAGAATGCAACAGACATGTTGACAAAGGTGATCCCCCGACAAAAGCTTGAGTTATGCCCTAAGCTAGCCGGAATGAATTCATGGTGATGAATATGCAAGGATAATTCTTCCCGTAACGGGTTAAAAAGGGAGAAAATTGATGGGTTTTTTCAACTCATGTGAAAAAAAAAAAAAAAAAAAAAAGTCAGTTTTCAATGCCAACAATTATTGGTAATTGTTGCCTAGTTTTTAGTAGGTGAAGAATACAAGATGTATACAGTAATTTGCAAGTTGTATCTCACTCTTTTGAAGCTTATATAAAAGCTTGCTTATAACCATTGTTATATACCAAAAATTAGAGAGAAAGAGAGCTTGTGAGCTCTAAAAGAAAAAGAGAGAATTCCTTTAAGTGAGTGAAATTTCTTATTGATGAAATTGTGAGATTTCCTCACCTTATGAGTGAGTGATTTTGTATTCCCATTATTTGATATAGTGGATATTTTTGAAGTTTGCCTTATGATTTTCTCTCAAAATTTGAGAGGATTTTCCACGTAAAAATATTAGTGTCATCTTGTTATTATTATTACTTTTCATTTACCTGACTGGGGGATTAGAGCTACACTTGATCCCAACATTATTATCATAAGTGTAGATATTCATAATTGCGTCATTATATTCAAATTATTATCATTGCACCTTATTTTATATTTAATTATGATATATCCAATTTATTTGGTACATACGGAATAATATTATTGTGAATTATGATTGCTGAACTATATGATAATGATTTATATAAGTTAATAAGTGCTCGTTATTGCTAAACTTTTTTTCTTTCTTCGAAATGCTTATTATTGCCAAACTTAATTTTAGATGATTGAATTAGTTTTAACTGCAGTATAAAACTATCTTTACGTTCTCAATTATATATATATATATATATATATATATATATATATATATATATATATATATATATATATATATATATATATATATATATATATATATATATATATATATATATATATATATATATATAATAACATTTTGAAAGTGAAAATAAATTTTCAGATTTGTGATGTAACGTGTAACTTTTAAATGTTTGAGTAAATTGAAAATTTATAAAATTTCAGTTTTTTTTCTTTGAAAGAAGTGCTGTTTAGATGAAATTTCAATTGAATTAGATAGTGAAAGTTTTTCATCTTCACCTGTGATAAAAGATCAAGAAGAAGATTTTGAACCAATTAATTAGATTAAAAACAACAAAGAGATATTGCTAATTTAATGAATGGAGGGTTGCTATAGCTCCCGTTATTGACACTCAAAAGTAATAAAGAGATATATGCTAATAATGGGAGGACTGCTATAGCTACTAATATGTAGATAGAAGTTAAGCATTCAGATGATAATGAACATTAGACTTTTTTAAATATTATTTTAATAAATTTGACATTTGGATTGAACAAGATTATTTAATTGAGAGCTCTTACTTTTATTTATTATTTTATGTATTTATTTATTATCAAATGGGTTTAAGTAGAACTTATTCCCAAAAACTAACTTAAAGGAAGAGAGTGTCCAATTCACATTATATACATTATAGCAAACCATTAAATTAACGATGTAAGATAATTCTAACAATACCTCTTGACACGTGTTAGGCCCGAACTAGCATGTGGCATATTGAATACTGAGTTCATATTAGGAAGTGCATATAAAATTTAGAATTTAAGAATAGACGATCCACATGACAAATACAATAGAGCAAAAATGTATAACAGACCTGGTTGAGACACTCTGATACCATGTTAAAGAGATTTAGATAGAATTTATTCTCAAAAACTAGCTCAAAGGAATAGGGTATTTAACTCACATTATATACAGTATAGCAAGCCACTAACTTAACGATGTGGAATAATTCCAACACTTATTTTTGTTACATGAGAAATATAATAAATTTATTGCATTATATAAAATAGATATTAACAATTAATAAAAGTCTATTAATATTTATAAAAGTCTATTGATATCTATTAAAAAAAATTTAAATAAAATTTTTAAAAGTCATATATAAATTTATAAACTCTGCAAAATTTATTAAAAATTTATAAACTCTGTAAAGTCATTTACTTATAAAGTTCATAAATGTATTTAAAAGTTTTAATTGAATACACTTAACATGTTAGTAGATAAATTAGATCGAACAGACTTGTGCAATAAGTAAAATCCTTATCTATAAATAGTAATGCGTTCCATGCAAACTTTGCTCAACGATCCTTTACCAAAAGAATACTATTTGTATGCACTCAAAATTATTTAATTAATTAAGCATAATGAAAGTTGTTAATTATTTCCTTTTTATAGCTCTTGCTGTCTTGGCTATGGCTTCATCATCTGCCATTGCCTACGATGGAAGCCCTCTCCAAGACTTCTGTGTGGCAACCGATGATCCTTCTTCCGGCGGTGATATGTTTTTTATTTAATTAAATTACTTTCTAGGGTTCAGTATTTTCATATTTATTTTGTTTCATTAAAAGCTTATTAGTAATAATAATGTTATAAATTACAATGACATAATTAACAAATTAGTGTAGACATAATCAATAAATTAGTGTATTTCTTTTTTTATTAATTGCGCCAATTCGATGAGATTTGAATTACAATATTATTTTTCTTATATTTCAAAAAATGCATTTTTTCTAAGTATTATACTATTTGCTTATTGAAATTTGGCTTAAAAGTCATGTAATCAATTTATTTTAATAATAATTATTAGCTCCCTTTATAAAAATTGTGGATCTCATTATCAGTAAAGAAAAATTCATTAATTTGTAATTAATTAGGAAAGAACTATCATATAATAGTAATACTTTATATATTTATTTGATTTAATTTCTTTTATTTTATTTTTAATCAATACCAAATTTATATTTTTATGGTAGCTTTTTTAGTATTTTATAATTTGAAAAAGACTTAGTATTTTATAAAAATGATGTTGCAAAATTTTATGAAGAATTTCAAACTTTAAGGGGAGATGAATTATATAATTCATGCAACTGAATCAAAACTCATTGGTTAATAATTATGTGCATGATTTCTTTGATGCAGTATTCGTGAATGGAAAATTTTGTAAAGATTCAGAACACGTAACAGCAGATGATTTCTCATATTATGGATTAATGTTGCTAGAGAAACTTCAGCACAACTTGGAGTTCGTATAAAATTTTTAACAGTTGAAGAAATACCAGGACTTAATACTAATGCTTTATCTATTAGTCGCATTGACTATGCTCCTGGTGGAGTTAACCCACCTCACCATCATCCACGAGCTGCGGAGATTATTACAGTATTGGAAGGAACTCTTTATGTAAGTTTTATCACATCAAATCCCAATCATCGCCTTTTCACCAAAGTATTAAAGCCAGGAGATGTATTTGTATTTCCATTTGGGCTAATTCACTTCCAAATGAATATTGGAAAAACTCCAGCAGTTGCTTTAGCTGCATTGAATAGCCAAAATCCAGGAGTTGTAACTACAGCAAATACAATATTTGGTGCAGTTCCTTCTGCTAATGTTGATGTTCTAGCAAGAGCTTTTCATCTTGACAAGAATCTTGTGGCTGATCTTACAAAACAAGAATGGGTTAATCCAACAGATCTTAAAAGCTGCTATTGAATTTAATTATATGATATTAATAATAATTAATATCTTGTTTACATTGTTTGATTTCTGTAATAAGCTAGAATAAGAAGAGGATATATATTGTCCTCTTCATGTTGTTATTGTATTCTTCCAATTATATGTGCTGTAGCATACTGAGAGTGAGGATTCTTAAATTAATGTCTCTCTCACCAAAGTTGATTTTATAAAAGTTATATGTACTATTGGAATTAATTTCTTTAATTCATCTCTTTCTATATCTGTGTAGAATAATATTATTTTGAGCAATTTACACACTTGAGTACTATTCTTGCAATTAAATCATTAATAAGAAATTTTTTAATTTGTGAATTATTCTATCATAATCGGCAAAAACTAATCTTTAAAAAAATCTTATTAATTGCTAGATAAAATTATATGTTTATAAGTTGGGTAAGTAGTTTAGTATGGCAATATGATCTTTGCATACAAGTTTAGTATGTACTGTAATATATGGTATGTTATTCCAATTGAAATTTGTGATACATTTTAATTTTTAAAAAATGAAAATATATATTTTTTTATTTTTGTCAAAAGTAAACAACCAATGGCCCCATTAACGTGGCATTGCCTAGGGACATATCCAGAAGCGAAAGTTTATTGGAGGGGGGTCCAAAATTTTATAATGTTTTCAAAGAAGTTAACAGTGTTGCTCTCTCAGGCTTGTAGTATGATCAATTGATTTTAAATACGGCTTTATTTTAATATCGGTGAAAGTGAAGGGTCACAAACTAAAAATTTAACTAGAATTAAATTAAAATTGAATTGAAATTTTTAAAAAATATCATATATATATTATTTAAATATTTAAAATAAATATAATATACATATAATTAAAATTAATGGACTTTATCTTTGCAATTAATGAGAAGAACTATAAATTTGAAATTATAACTTCGAAAAAATTATGAGAAATTTAAGGGATTGTAACTTTCAATCAGGGATAAATTATAGATCATAACATATACGTACACTTAAAATAAAAGGGTAAAAAAGACAAAACACCTAAAAACCCTCATCCATAAATAGCCATGCATGATCTCACACACTTCGTCAAAGCAAATAACACATTCAAATATTCTAAACAAAATGAAATTTGCTAACTTCGTTGGAGCATTTCCAACAATGTTTTCTATTTTAATCTCTATTATATTATAAATAATATAATTATTTATTTTAATTTATCTTGAAAAAAAGTGTCTACTCCAAGAATATTAATTCTCTATTTAATTTTTTATTAATAAATCTACAATACTATTTTTTTTATCTACATAAATTTATAATTTCATTTCTTTTTATTTCATATAAAATTTTTGAGGCTAAAAGAAATAATCTTTTTAAAAATACTATAACAAAATATTATTATTATTATTATTATTATAAAATAATATTTTAATAATAATATAGTGATTTAATAATAACTAATTTTTTATGCTCAATGAGAAGAAAATGAGAGAAAAATAAAGAAAAAAGAAGGAAAAAGAAAGAGAGAGAGAAATAAAAAAAAATATTCTTAAGTGTCATTTTCTCTCCTTAAATTTAAAGAAATAAATTATGACTCTTAAAAAATTTTAGGGAATGAGTATGGATTAAGGAGTTTCTTGAAAACCTATAGAATATACTCCTTATAATAAAGGAGTATAGTTTAAAAATTTGTCGGGGATACTCTTATAACTCTTGCTATCTTGGCTATGGCTTCCTCATTTGCCATTGCCTCTGATCCTAATCCTCTCCAGGACTTCTGTGTGGCAACCGATGACAAAATTTAATATACGTATAGAGAAAACATGCTAATAATAATTAATTACAAAAATATTTTAATTTACCGATAAAAATATTCTATCAATAAATTGAAAAATAAAATATTTTTTAATTTATCGACAAAAATTTTAGTGGGTAAATTAAAAAGCAAAATTTTCTTTAATTTAATTAAAAAAATTCTAATTTATCAACAAAATTTTTTTGTCAGTTACAAAAATTTCAGTCAGTAAATTAGAGAATAAATTTTTTTTTATATTTTAAATTTACCGACCAATTTAAAAAATTTTAAATTTACTGTCTAATTTTTTTTGTTGGTAAATTTACCGATAAATATTTTAGTAGATAAATTAAAAAGCTAAATTTTCCTTAATTTAATTGCAAAAACTTTCTCATTTACCAACAATAATTTTCTATTGGTAAATTTACCAATAAATATTTTAGTTAGTAAATTATAAAGCAATTTTTTTTTAATTTAATTATAAAAACTTTCCAATTTGCCAACTAAATTTTTTGTTATATTAGTTGTTAAATTTACCAACGGAAAATTTTTGTTAGTAAATTGGAAAGTTTTTTAATTAAATTAAAGAAAATTTTACTTTTTAATTTACCGACTAAAATTTTTGTTGGTAAATTTACCAACAAAAATTTTAGTCGGTAAATTAAAAAGTAAAATTTTCTTTAATTTAATTAAAAAACTTTCCAATTTACTAACAAAAATTTTCCGTTGGTAAATTTAACAACTAATATTTCAGTCGGTAAATTATAAAGCAATTTTTTTTAATTTAATTACAAAAGTTTTCCAATTTACTAACCAAATTTTTTGTTGGTAAATTTACCGACAAAAAATTTTAGTTGATAAATTAAAAAGCTAAATTTTCTTTGATTTAATTACCAAAACTTTCCAAATTACCAACAAAAATTTTTCGTCAGTAAATTATTCCAGTCGGTAAATGATAGAGAATTTTTTTTTTTTACTTTACCTATAAAATATTCCATTTATAAATGAAAATTTTGTAGAGAAATTTCCCTCTAAATTTTTTACTAAATTTTTTTTTTTTAAAAATTACCGACATAAATTAATTGGTTATCCGTCGGTAAATGAAAATTTTGGAAGGAAGTTTTTCTCTAAATTTTCATTTGATTTTTTAATGAAAAAATAAATTACTAATAGAAATTTAATTAGTAATTGGTCAGTAAATGAAAATTTTGGAGAGAAATTTTTTTTAAAATTTTTATTTGAAAATTTTACTAACAGAAATTTAGTTAGTAATTAGTCAGTAAATAACATAAAACAAGTATAAAAAAACTCTTCCTCATCATTTTTTTTTTTTATACTTCTTCTCTTTCTCATTTATTATCTTTTTTCTCAATTTCTTCTCTCTATTCACAACTAAAATTTCTTTTTTCTTTCTTTCCCATTTAATTATTTCTTCATTTTCTTTTTCATCACTTAATACTTCCATACTCTTTAATACTCATATACTCTTTTTTTTTTTTCTATTTTACTTCTTAAATTCTAAACCCTTCAATACAAAAAATATATTAAATTTATTTCAATTTCTTTATTTTTCTAGTTTTTATAATTTATTATTTATATTTCTTAAATTGTTTTATAGCATAAAAATGTATTAATGTGATTTTAAAAAAATTAATTATTTGCTATCTTAAATTTAATTTTTGATTAAATTTTTTATATAAATTTAGTAAACTAAAAAATAAATTTAATAAATTATTTATGTTACCCTTTCTTTTTTACTCTTATCACTTTCCCTCTTAATTTTAGGTTTATTTCAATCTTTTTATAGTTTTGAAATATAATTTTAATTTTTTTTTAATTTAGTCATTTTTATATTCTTTAAGCTTTCTAATTTATTTTATAACTTTTTATTTCTTAATTTTCATGTTCATTCTAAAAATTTTAATTTTTAAATTATTTTTTTTTTTTTGAAGAATATGTATTTTTTTAAAAAACACTTTTTTAAAAAATAAAATTTTACTGACAGATTATCGACAAAATGTTTTATTTTTTAAAAAATTAATTTACAAAATTACCAATGGATTACCGATAAAATATTTACTTTCAAAAAATATTTATTTAAACTTTACTGACAAATTACCAACTATTTTTTATTTTTTAAAAAAAAATAAAATACACCTGATAGATTACCAACTAAAAATTTAGTTGGTAAATTGTCTCCCTACAATAATTCTGACGATAAAAATTATTTTACCAATAATGTAAAAATAATTTACTGACTAATTACAGACGGTTTGAATTTAGTTAATAAATTGTGTTACCGACAAGTTAAATACCAACTAAATTTTTTTGTCCGTATACATATTACCCACCAAAAAATATAATTAAATTTTTTTTTTGGTATACATATTACCCACCAAAAAACGTAATTTACAGACAAAATTTTTAGTTGGTAATTTTTTTTTTTTTTTTTTTGGTAGTAGGATAATAAGGATGAGAAAGCTTATATGCTTCTCTCATTATGTTCATTTTACAAGTGATGTATTATTACTATTGCAATTTGTTTAGCATTTTACTTAAATGGCACAACTATATAAAAGTTGCTTCTCTTCACAGTACTGTAATTTTTCTTCTTCACATTCTTTTGTTTATTTTTTAGCTTATTAATTTCTAACCATGTCTCTTGAAGCTTATATATATATATATATAGAGAGAGAGAGAGAGAGAGAGAGAGAGAGTTTATCAGTTTTGAAGTATATCCTTCTTGACCATAATTCAATTTTTGGGGAGAGCACTAAGGAAGTAATTGCTGAATGTATAGGTCAAGTGTACTCTTAGACTCATCCGAAAAGGAGATTTAATATAGGTTGACGCATAAACTGGCCCAAGAATACCACTAATCTTTTGAAAGAAAAAAAGTTGTTAGATATGTAAACTATTCTTAAATTTCCATGTACTAAATACGCAGTTTTGAGTTTTTAAATAGAATATTCCTTTTAATTTAATTTTAGTTGGGCTTTGTATATATAGTGTTTAATTAAACTCACAATATCACATATATGAAGATGATTACAATACTATTAATTAATTAAGCCAAAACAAATTGATAGGTTAGATAATTTCTTAAGATTATATCAAAGTGCCTCTTTAACCAAAATATTTAGAGTGCGAAAATATAAAATAAATTCCACAATGGCCACAATAATATATGTACAAGTGATTGAACATGAAAATTTCATATAGTTAGATAATCTTTCCTTCCAATTATCTTATAGTCCACTTTATAAACTTCAACTTAATGTTTCTAAAATTATTAAGAATCCATTTAATATTAATGTTAAAATTGAATTAATGTTTCTAAAAAAATTATTATCTTAAATATATATCATTAAGATATTATTTAATTATTTTAATAATTTTTTTATAATTGATTTTTGATATTTGCTGTGGCCTAATTCTTGTTTTATTTTAGGGCTAGGATGTTTAATGTGGTCCTATATTTATAAATGTTGTTACAAAATTCAAAATTAGATTTTCTTTTAAAAATAAAGTAATTAGTAAGTGCTAAATTTTTAAGCCATAAAAGGAAATTCATTCCCTTACTATAATAAAATAATAATAATAATAATAATAATAATAATAATAATAATAATAATAATAATAATAATAAATAAATAAATAAATAAATAAATAAATATTTCTTGAAATAGGTTAGGCCAAATGTTTTTGGTTGGTTTGGTTCAATGAAATAGGTTAGGCCAAATGATCTTTTTTTTCTCCAAAGAAGAGATTGACTAGTATTTATGGGGCAAGAAATTTAAGTTAGTACATCAAGAATTACATATGGGGGAGACCTAGTAAGTACATTAATATAACTAAAACTGCCCTAATTTGGGTTAATACATGTTGTTAAAGGATAAGAATTTAATACTGATAAACAAAAATTCTCAGACATATTAAAAAGAAAACATGACTACTTCTTTCTTCATCAATTTGACTTAGAAAGTTAATTTTGACACATAGATAGTTTGAACCACAAAGAACAATTTGGTTAAATTCCATTTTGGAAAGGTAATAAAGGTTGAGAAATTTGGAAAAATAGAGGTAGACAGGTTGCATAAAAGGGTTTAGGAAGATTGAATTCACACTTAACAAATGGGAAATTGATTTAATTATCAAGGGTTTTTTTTGGGCAATGAGGAATGAGGAATATTAAGGAGCTAATTAGAAGTATTTCCCCTAAATACTGAAAGAACTTAATTAATTATTAAACCAGAAAATATTGTTTATAATTAAATTTTTGTTATAAATATAATGGAGAAAAATAAGAATAAAGAATATAGAGAAAAGAATAATTTTTCTAGATATTCCATTCAATAATATTAAACTCTTTATATAGAGTACAGAAAATAAAGAAATAAGAAACTTTTCTAATAAGGAAAATACATTCAATACTAATATGGAAACTAGAATATTCATGTATATAAAAAGACATCAATCAAATCCTATAATATATTATAACACTCTTCCTTAATGTCTTTTATAAAAAATATGTCTCATCAAAATCTTATTAAGAAAAAACCCTATGAGAAAAAAATCTTAGTGAAAGAAAAAGAGTATATTATTCTTGTAAAAATTTACCCCATAACACTATCTCGTTAAAAACCTTACTAGGAAAACCCAATGGGACAAAATCTAGGCTAAGGAAAAAAGAGTACAATGTACCCAAATCTTCCTCTCATAAAAATATGATTTCTATCAAATATCTCTTAATCGGCACATGCCAATTTCATTAACTAACTTTTCAAATGTAGTTGTAGGGTGCCTTTGTAAACAAATATGTCAAGTTGTCAAACCGTATACTTAATGATGTTTAAGTAATATTCACGTATAATAATTTATTTATAGTACTCTCTTAGAATATTTCTTGCGCTATGAATATGTCTCGTTAAAAACCTTGCTAGAAAACCCAATGAAAAAAATATAGCTAAGGAAAAAAATACATTTCATGCGTTATTTTATCATTGTACATATTTTCTCATTAAAACCTTTGTCCAAGAAAACCTTGTGGGATAAAAATTTGACTAAGAAAAAAGAGTACAATCATATACTAATTCACTCTCCCTGATAAAGACAGATTTTAACACGGCATATACTAATTGATGGAACAATGTCATTTAAATACAACATTAGATAAAGTCTTAGTACATAAGTCTGTTAGGTTGTCACTCAAGTGAATTTGGTAGATATCTCTTCTGGAGCTTATGTATATACAAGAATTTAGGTGAACTTTATGTCTACTTCGTTACCCTTAATATAACCACCTTTAATTTGTATAATGCAAATTGCATTATTCTCAAAATACAATGGGAGTATCTTTTAGTGAGGTATTTCAGGACCATAAAAATTTTTATAAAATTACAGTACCACTATAAGTGAATACATAGCCAATCTAAGATCTATCATCATGGAGACTAAGCAAATAACCAATATTCACATATAAACCAATTTCAAATATGAATCATAATATTAATAGTATATTGAAGATAACTTTTTATACCACTCTAATATCTCTTAGTAGGTGTAGAGCTATACCTAGTTAGGAATTTTTCTTACAAATGCAATTTCAGGTATGATGCAATTTGTAATATATATGAGTGCCTCTGTAGCACTTATATATGGTACTTCAAGGCCAAATAGCTCTTTGTTATCTTCTTTAGATCTAAAAAGATATCTCTTCACTTCAGGTGAGAGGACCACCGCTGGTATGTTTAAAGAAAAAGATTTATCTATACAAAGTTACTTAAATACCTTTTTTACATAAGTAGACTGGTGTATTATGACTCTTTGATAATTAGTCTGCAGACCGATATAAAATTTCATTAAATTTTTCATTTTGAACTCACTTTTCAAATAGATATATACTTCTTTGAATTCTTTAGGAGTCACACTGATATTTAAATCATCAACATATACTGTAACAATAATATCTACCATTTTATGGTCATTTATTAATATAAATGAACATAGTGCACTATTCACATATCTTTCTTTCAATAACAATTTGCTCAAACAATTACACCACATGTCTATATTGCTTTAATCCATACATGGACTTTTGCAATTTGATGAAATACATGTTATTTGTTTAATGTATATTCATTTTTTATATCTCTAGTCCTTCTAAAACTCTCATATAAATATAATTTTCATAAGGCATATATCAAGCCTTTCTTTAATTGCCATACTAATTAAATAACGGAACATGATCATTTCCATAATAAGAGAATTATTTTTTTCTCATAGTTAATAATAGAACGAGTGTAGCTCTACTTTAATTGCCTCTTTCCATGATGATTAATGATATGTATGCTACTATTCAGTTATACTTATAGATTCTAGATCCAGATTTTCTCTTGAAACAGCAAGAGCTAATTCATCGTCGACGATAATTAAATTTCTATCAACTCTTTCTCTTATATCACAAAAATAATTGAGATCTCATAATTTTCATTTATATGATCATCAACTCCAGAAGTCATATCTGGAGAATCTAATTATTCCATTGTCTCAGTCTATATCTCATAATTGGCTATAGCTCTTTGACTGAGATCTTCCTCTTTAAGAGGTTTCTCTTCAGGAGATTTTATAAGCGATGTTGCTTTTCTTTTTCGCTGATTTTTATCTTTAGTTCCAATTTACCATCCACGCAGCGTGTAGTGAGATTAATTCATTTTCTATTTGCAATTTGAACTACAACCATTACTAGGGTATTAGCAATTGTAATATGAGACTTTACCACTCTTTTAGCATCTATAAATATATTTAGCAGTTAAGTTGCAATTTGTTACAACTGTGTTATTTTGTGAACTTCTGGTTCACTCTAACTTGTACGTTGATCAAAATTATTTAAAGAGTTTTCCTTCCAATAAATTTCTCTACATTCTTTAGCACTATAGGTATTTTTCTCCCCTAATATCAAGAAATGTGCCTCATCAAAATAAATTTTTAGTTTCTTTTATGGACCCATTGTCGTACATTGAGATAGTGATATTAATATATTCATGGCACAAAAAATTTGCGACTCATGTCCTTGTACAAGTCTCAAAGGAGAGTATGTATAATATAAATAATGGTATTCATGCCAAACCTTCAAGGTTTAATTATTGAACTATAAGTTCAATGCTTGAATTGCAGGTTCAACGCAATATGTTATACATGTATATGGGGGATAAAACAATAATGAAATAACCCATTATAATGCACAACTTATAAAATCCTTGCAAATTACTCCTTCAGGGAGTTTATATAAAATCATCAATATTGAATTGAGTTGTGTCCTCTATATGGGTGGTTCCTCTTTCAGAATCTCATGATCTACCAAATAATTTATAACATTCACTTCAGTGAATACAGTTGTACTAGTGGGTATTGTTTGATAAGTTCTCATTAGCAATTATTCTTTTAGAATTCTTATTATCTACCAAATGATTTATAGTATTCATTTCAGGGAATATAGTTGTACTAGTGGGCATTGTTTGATGATTTCTCGTAAACAATTATTCTTTACAACCACTAGAAAAATAATATTTGTAAATTTTCACTTTTTATACTACTACTACATGAGCATATAACTTTATTAATGTATAATTTCAGTTTTGAAGTAATTTTAAATATGGTTGAATTATATTCTCAAATAGATTTCAAGTCTTATAGGTGTAGATTTACCCAATCATATTGAGCTTGTGATAGTACCATATCTTTCAAGTGATCATATCGATCTTTAAAACTCTTCTAGATAATATAAAAATCTTAAATAGTGAGATATTTATCCATTAGACCCCTTTTACATATAGTATAAATATGATCAAAGTCTTTGTGTTGGAAATAAAACAAAAATATTAAATTGATTTTCTTAAAAATCTAAAACTCAATCAATTTTGAGAAAAAATGAAGAAATTTGAATTAATTTCATGTAAAAACTCCAATAATTTATAAATCAATCCAACCATTTACAATGAATTCATGTTTATAATGAAGTAATAAATTTTCAATAATTTTAAATTTTATACTAAAACCAAACATATAAACAATATAAATTTTATACTCAAAAGTCAAAATAAGGCAATTACTAGAAAATATATTTGCATCAAGCCAAGTTGAGGACAAATTAGCCATTAATTAGAAGGTACAACAATCTTTATACTAAAATTCTAGTTAAAAATAAAAAAATAATATGCAATAACACAAGCTAATTATATTTGCTAATCAGAGAAACCAATATATATATACAACATATTTATCACGACATATTTATAATACCACTAAGAAATTTAGGACATACATACCTTGAGTTAAGTGAAGATCTCTCTTAAGTAAATTTGAGCTAATTATCAATTTCACGGGATTTTTAAAACTCTAAATGTATTAATTGGTCAAAAATTAGTAAATTACATAGATTCAGATCTTCAAAATATAATTTATACTGAAACCAAACATATAAACAATATGAATTTTATACTCAAAAGTCAAAATAAGGCAATTACTAGATAATATATTTGCATCAAGCCAAGTTGAAGAAAAATTAGCTATTAATTAGAAGGTACAATAATCTTTATACTAGAATTCTAGTTAAAAATAAAAAAATAATATGCAATAACACAAGCAAATTATACTTGCTAATCAGATAAACCAATATATATATACAACATATTTATCACTGTATATTTATAATTCCACTAAGAAATTTAGGACATAGATACCTTGAGTTAAGTGAAAATCTCTTTTGAGTAAATTTGAGCTAATTATCAATTTCACATAATTAAAACCCTAAATGTATTAATTGGTCAAAAATTAGTAAATTACATAGATTCAGATCTTCAAAATATAAAGTGTACACTGTATCCATTCTATATTTCTAATATAAGTAGAATTTACTGTATAATAAATAAACTAAATTCTTCATAAGTAATCATCTCAATCATGCCCAACAAAAATGCAAAAGAAAAATACAAATTTTCTATTTATATGTCATATATATAATACAATTTATTTATTTAAATAAAATCATCAGGAGTATATATATGTATAATAGATTAACAATTAAATATTTCAAAAATCCATTGCAATTTGTAACCCTATTGAAATTATTAAAGGAAGATAAAATATGACAAATAAGAAGTTCACCCTACAAAAATTAACTAGAGTACTAAACTTGTCATATGGTTCTCGGAAAAATAAAAAATCTTTAGCAACATTAGATTTTCAATACCCGAAAGAGTGACATCAGTTAATCCAGATCTTGTTAGGCTTAATTTCATATTCAACAAAGTCAAAATTAATGAGCAATATGCCACATTGGTTTGTTGCTCTCAATTTCATATCAATAAATTATACTACTACGACAATTTGATATAAGAATCCCATTAAATAAATAATTAATTAAGACTAATTCAAGAATTTTAGCATTTAGTATTTATGATAAATAATTCTTACTTGTGATGTCGAGAGTCATCAATTAACATTGTCTAATATATGATCATAATAAAATTAATCTTTTAAAAACTTATAGACAATGCATTTAGTTTTTTAGGAACATAAAATAATTTTTTAATAAATTGGGATATTAGATTTCAAGATACTTAGTTTTTCAGAAACTTAGACCAAAATTCTTTAGAAATTTATACTTTAGTTATTTATTTAATTAGTTCTTCAATAACTATAAATAATACTAGTTTCTTCATAAATTAGAATTTAAAATATAGTGCTAGTTTTTCAGGAACTAAAATTTGATTAGTACCAAATAATATCTCTATAAAAAAAATTACTAAGATATATAATATGATAATATATGTAAAAAAAAATTATTATTAACAAAAAAATATATAAAAAAAATGTATATTTGTGCCTACATGACATTATTGTTAACAAAAAAAATAAAAAATAAAAAAACGTATCTCAGAAAAAACGTATATATGATAATAAAAAAAGGAAATTTTTTTTTATGCCTACATCAAAAAATAAAATAAAAATAAATAAAAAAACGTATATTTGATTTAATTGACACAATAAAATAAATATATCTTAAACATATATATATATATATATATATTTAGTTATAGGCATATGTCTATTTGAGAATATATATGATTTATATGTCATTCGAGATGAGAAAAAAATACCTTGGGAAAAAAATAGTAGAATAAATTCGTACTGATAACGTGTTATAAATATAATAGAGAAGAACAAAAATAAAAAATATAGAAAAGAGAATAATTTTTATAGATATTTCATTCAATAGTATTAAACCCTTTACATAGAGTACAGAAAATTAAAAAAAAAAAAAAAGAAACTTTTCTAATAAGAAAAATACAATCAATACTAATATGGAAACTAGAATATTTATGTATATGTAAAAACATCAATCAAAACTTATAATATATTATAACAATTTTAAAATTGAATTAAGTATTTAATTCTAGGATTTAGGAAATATATTGAAAGATTAAATTTTGCCTTTCTGGATTTTAATTTTTATGATAAAATCTGAAAACTTACCGCCATTTTGACAGAATGTATAAGTCATATCTTTTTTTGAAATTTTTTTTCAAGATGTGTAAATACACAGAAATAGGAAATGACACATTTATACTTCAAAATCTTAACAATTTTGAAATGTATACTAATCTTTATATCCCCAATACACACATTATTATATCGATGTGGGATATCAAAGTCTCAGCTCACTCCCCATAGCCTATCTATGTGTATAAATCATTATCTTAATTATTCTCTTTTAAGAATATATAGTATTTTTAAAAGGGATATAATTGTCTCATTATTATTTGATATGTATTGTATATATACAATATCTTTATGAAAAATTTGAAGTCAATTTTATTAGTTCTGTGTGGGAATATTAGTATTTTATGTATTTCTGTTCATACTTAATGTATTTTTGTTCACATTGTCTACGTAATATCTTTATTATATATAATATCTTTTAAAAAAAATATAAAATTAAGCTTTGTTTGGTATTATTTTTATTTTTTATAAAATATTATTTGTATATTAAAAACGAATTGATGGAACAAAATTTTTAGTATTTTTTCTTATTGCAATCTATTTTTATGTTTTAAAATATCAAATTATAAAAGTAATAAATTTTAATAATAATTTTTTATGTTTGAAAAAAACTAGCTTACAAAAGGGGTCTTAGCTTTTGTAGTGCTATGTCAAAGTTTTTTACTGACTTGGATTTATTTTTAACTGAGTTCGGAAAAGATCAAGAGATCATGTATTTATGTGTATGATACATGACAATATAATTTTATGTCAAACGTATTGGTAACATATTCACTTCGAAGGTTCAACGAGTTTTGATTCTCTAAAGGTTTCATTTTCGATTTTTTCAAATAATAAATAATTATCATTAATTTGATGAAAAGCGTTAAAAGGAAAAGATTAATTATCACCAATTTAATGAGAGATATTAAAAGTGAAATGTGTGATTTTAGGGAATAATCCAGTAATTTATAAATATATGTGATTATACAATATCATAGATTTAATTGTACAATTAATGTATTGATTCATTTTTCTTGTATAAATAGAAGACTTTTCTTGTACTCAAAACATTCAATAATAATACAATTCTCATTATTTTGTAATAATCATTACCATTATTATTTTCAATGTTGCTCACTGGCTCCCCAAATTAAAGGTGTTGTGTGATGTGTGTTAATTTTGTGGCAATTTTTTGTTTATTTGGATTAAGAATGTGTTCTATTTTGTCTATTTTTAGTTTTTTGTTTTAATTGGATTTGAGGAAGATTTTTGAGCTATTTTGTAGGAATTTTGACTATATTGAAAGTAGGAAAGAAAAAGGAAAAGAAGTAGTGCTAACTTGGAAGGGTACAATATGTGAACACAAAAAGGATTCGGAAGCTAAAAATCAGCATGCCTATGGCGATCTATTTTAATTGTGTTCAAATTTTGATTCCAATTTTGGGCTGGTTCGATTGGACAGAAGATAGAGTTGGCAATTATAAATAGGACTACAAGAAATAGAAAAAGGGGGAGAGAAGCACTAGAAGGGGAGAGAAGCCCTAGAAGAGATTTGAAGCATCAAGAATTCAAGATTGAAGAGTGGAATTGAAGATTAAGAGACTTTGATTCTATTTATCCAACTTTATCCATGAATTCTCCATCTATCTTTTGGTACTTTAATTTTAATTTCATTATGTGTAACTAAATTTCTTAGTTAGGAGTTAATGACTTGAATCACAATTTCTTTTAATCATCTATTAAATTCAATATTTCATGGTATGTGGTGTTTGTCATGCTTAATGCTTGAATTTATTTGGCTAATATAGTTCTTGATCTATGTTGTACTATTCATTGAGAGAGAATAATTCAATAGACTTACAAATATCAATTTAATTTCCAAAGGCATAAGAGATTATGATTCTTGATTAATTATCCCTAGGGTTTGCATAAAATAAATTTTAGTAATCTAGGAATAATTTAGTTAGAACAAGAGTTAATTAGATTAATTTTAGATTGTTAAAGTTGAGATTAATTGATTAAATGATCAAGAGAGTTTAGTCAAATCCATTGAATAGCCTGGATCATATCATAATATTGAATTTGTGGATGGTTGGTTGATTGAGTGTGGATGGTTATTAATTCCTAACCTATAAATTATGATTGTTATTTTCTTTACCTAAATATGTTTTCGTAATAGTTTAATAGTTTTCTATTTCGTGAGTTATTAATTTTCGCTTTAAACAAAAGAAAAAGAATTACTTGGTAGATTAACATGGTCTCTATGGGTACGACATCCTCTCATCATTATACTACTTGTTGACATCCGTGCACTTGCGGATTTTGCCCAACAAGTTTTTAACGCCGTTGTAACATCAAATAGTTGTTCAAATTCATTTGATTTAAAGCAATAGTTTTTATTTTATTTTATTTTATTTTCCTTTTTATTGTATAGAATTAATTCGGTGTTTTGAGTTTTTGTTTGTTTTGGAATTATTAGGTTTTGATTCAGGTTTATGCAAAACACCTGACGTTCAAAATCTGAGCTCATACCATATATCCATGAACTCATTTGATTCGAAAGAACCAACAAAAAAAATAAAAAACAAAGAGCAAAAACTGAGATGGCAAATCCATATGATGTGATTCCTCATGGTGATGATCGAGTTGAGGATTAAGCTTAGCAAAGGAACCAATAAGCAAATCAAAGAACCTTGTTAGAGTTCTCTATGTCGTACTTGAATGGTACACACTATGGGATTGCTAGGCTAAGGATTCAAGCCAATACTTTTAAGATCAAGCTAGCTATGCTCCAAATGATTAAATCGAGTGTGCAATTCTGTAGATTGGCTAATAAGGATCCTAATACTCATATAGCCAATTTCTTAGAAATTTGTACTTTCAAACATAATGAATTTTTAGATGATGCGGCAACTTCATTTATTCCCTTTCACCTTGGTTGATAAAGCTAAAACATAGTTGAATTTGCTTCTATTGGGTTCAATAACCACATGGGAACAATTTGCTCAATAGTTCTTGCAAAGTACTTCCCATTGGAAAAAACTACAAAGATCATCAAGGAGATCACCAACTTTCAGCAAATAGAAGGGGAATCACTATATGAAGCTTGGGAGATGTTCAAGGAACTTCAAAGGAGTTGCCCACATCATCATCTTCCTGATGAGCTATTAATCCAAAAGTTCTATAATAGATGCAATTCCTACACTTGAGGCACTATTGATGCAGCAACTGGGGGATCTTTGATGAGGAAGACAACTGAGGGTGCACTTGAACTTTTGGAGGAGATGACCACAAATAACAATCTATGGCCTTCTGAGCGACTCAAGCAACCAGAAGTCAAAGAAAAAAGAGGAGTTCTAGCTATTGATCCACTCATTTCATTACAGGCTTAGGTGGCCAATTTGACTAAATAAATCAATTCCTTAAGTGCCAACCAAACTCCAGTTGCAGCAGTTCAGAGTAATTGTGAATTTTGTGGTGATATTGGTTATGTCAATAATGATTGTTACTTGGGAAATCAAGTTGAGCAAGTCAACTACATGGAAAATCAATTTCAAAGAAGAGCAAGCAATAATTCTTACTCCAACACATATAATCCTAGGTAGAGAAATCATCCAATTTTACTGGGGTGGTAATAATGCAGGGACTTCAAATTTCAATAATACAAAGCAGCAAGGACCACCTAGATTTCAACCCAACCACCACAAGATTGGCTGGCCAGTTTTAAATCTAAAATGGATAAGTTCATGAAGGCTTTAAATAGCAAAATGTCTGGCCAATATGAGAATTAAAGAAGAATGAAAGCCAAGTTCGATCATATTGCAAAGGATCATACCTCTTCCATTCATAAATTGGAAGTTCAGGTTGGACAACTTAGCAATGCACTCTCCAACAGAAATCAAGGAAATCTCCTAAGCAACACTAAGTCCAATCCAAGGGAGATGAAAGCAATCACTTTGTGAAGTGGGAAGGAGTTGGTGCCACCATTGGAGAAGAACAAAGATGAGAAGGAAAAGGGTGAGGTTGATGACAAAGTGATGGATGATTCATAAGAAAAATTAAAACCAAAATCCAAAACTGATCCTCCTTCTCCCATTATTCCTTGAGTGTCATTTCCTCAAAGGTTGAAGAAGCAAAAGGATGAGCAACAGTTCTCCAAATTCCTAGAGATATTCAAGAAATTGCAAATCAAAATTCCATTTGCTGAGGTATTAGCCCAAATGCCTCAATATGCAAAGTTCTTGAATGATCTCATGAACAAAAGAAAATGGGATGAAGGGCAAACAATATCTTTAACTGAAAATTGTAGCTCTATTATCACAAGAAAAATACCAATGAAATTGAAAGATCCTAGGAGTTTTACTATCTCTTGTATTGTTGGGGATTTAGAATTTCTTAGGTATTTATGTGATCTTGGAGCTAGAATTAACTTGATGCCTTTGTCTCTTTTTAAGAAACTCAGATTGGGAGAAGCCAAGCCAACTTTGATGATTTTGCAACTTGCAGATCGATCCATCAATAGACCATTTGGAATAATTGAAGATGTGCTCATAAAGGTTGACAAGTTTATTATTCTAGTGGATTTTATGGTCTTAGACTTTGAGGAAGATAATGAAGATTCACTTATTCTTGGCTGACCTTTCCTCAATACGGGTCATACCTTGGTAGATGTTCATGAAGAAAAGCTCACCTTGAGAGTTGGAGATGACAAGGTGGAGTTTTACATGTCTAAAGCCATGAAATATCCATTGGAAGAGAAGACTTGCATGAGGATTGAAGTGATTGAAGAGTGCATCGCAAAAATCAAGCAAGAAGAATGGGGAAAAGATCGAATTTTAGAATGGGTCAGTACCTCGGGCATGCCTGCTAGCTCGGGCATACTACATTTAGCACTCCATTCTGTCATGTGCATGCCACCTAGCTTGGGTGTGGCGAATGCACCAAAAATCTAAAACAATAATGAAGAGACGTGGCACACTCAAGCTAATCAGCACACTCAAGTCAACCTTGAATTTCACAAACCTAAACTTTTAATGCGAGAAGACAACCTAATCCCACCCTCTATTTTTTTTATCACCTCAATTAGACCTAAAACCACTTCCCAACCATCTGAGATATAGCTTTTTAGGAGAGGGAGAGACACTACCTATCATCACATCAAATAAACTCTCCAACGAGTAAGAAGGGAAGTTGGTTGAGTTGGTTTAGAATAGGTGGCAAATCTCTGACATTAAGGAAATTAACCCTTCAATTTTTATGCACAAAATTCATATGGAAGATGGATTTTGAGCTATAGCTAAAAGGAAACAAAGACTAAATCCCAACATGAAAGAGGTAGTCAAGAAGGAGATTGTGAAGCTTTTAGACACCGGAATTATTTATCCAATTTGTGATAGTACTTGGGTGAGTCCAGTCCAGTGTGTACCAAAGAAAAGAGGGATGGCTGTGGTAGAAAGTGAAGAGGGAGAGCTGATTTCAAAAAAGAACAGTCACTAGTTGGAGGGTTTGCATTGACTATAGAAAGCTTAATTCGGTAACAAGGAAGGATCACTTCCCCCTCCCATTTATTGATCAAATATTGGAGCAAATAGCAGGCCACTCTCACTACTGTTTCTTGGATGGTTATTCAAGATACAATCAAATCTTTATCTTTCCTTTAGACCAAAAAAAAAAACAATCTTCACTTGTCCTTATGGTACCTTTGCTTATAAGCGCATGCCTTTCAGATTATGCAATGCACCAGCTACTTTTCAAAGGTGTATGATGTCTATCTTTTCAGACATGGTTGAGGACATTATGGAGGTGTTTATGGATGATTTCTCTGTGTTTGGTGATTCTTTTGAGCAATGCCTTGAAAATTTATAGTGTGCTAAAAAGATGTGAAGACACCAATTTGGTCTAATACTTTGCTTAGTTTGGTCACGAGATTCCTTCTCCTCCACCTTCACCACTGCAATGAAAAGTTTGTGTTCTTAACCTTCCTTTTTTAGTGTTCTTTTGTTCTTTTATTTATTTGTTTGATGTGTGTTACTTTTGTTTGTTTTATCACATTGGAGACAATGTGATATCTAAGTATGGGGGAGTTAAAGGTGTAATTTTATGATTTTGATTGTTTTTGTATATTAGTTTAGGCATAATTAAATCTTCATTCTAAATTTGAACTTTTAGTTAAATGCATTTCAATTAAAATATAATTGCATATCATTCATTTTATAATTTTTGGTTTTTGAATGGACAAAGTATGTGATGCTAAGCTTGTTCTTTTTTTTTTTTTTTTTTTTTACTAGAATTCTTATTTGTAGGGGGAATTAGCTAAAAATCTCATATTTTAGTTATAATCATTAAAGAAGTATAAACATTCTATTGGTTAAATAGTGTGTTTCATAACCTTGGCCATTTACTTGTGGAAAATTAAATTGAGGAGATATGATATAGGTATAAATCCATAAGTAGGGGGCTATAAAAGAAATACATATAAAAAAAATTGCATTAGAAGTTGGAAGCGAGAGAGCGTAAAACGCACTTGTTTCTATGCAAGATAGAGCATAAAATGCAGTTGCAAATAGTGAGATAAAACGTAAAATGCACTCATTGAGATTAGGAAATTTAAAACCGCCTCTTTTTATGAGTCAAATGTTAGGGCTTATTGATCCCCATAAAATAAAATAAAATAAAATTTTCTTTATGTTTTGCTCTAATTTGCAAGGCTATGATGAGACATTTGCTAGTTATTGGCTTATTCTTGCTATTTTGATGGTTATAACCTTAATATGAAATTTTTTATTTGGTTATCACTATTTATGAGGAAATTTTGGTGCGAAAAGTGCTTAGGTCGCATATTTGAAAGTTCAAAGTTAAAAATTGTGGATGAACGATTTGCACGTTTGTGAAACTGAAGGTATTTTATTTAATTTGGACAAATTGTGAATGAAGATATTGTTTTTTATGTGTGTTTGCTTGGGGACAAGCAAAAGTTGATTGTCCCACTGCCCACATGTTTATAAAGTTGAAGCACCGTAATCCAAGAGGTACCAAAATGATCTTATGAATTCATGATTGCAACTTTGTTATTTAGAGCCACCTGTCAATTTGATGTTAGGTGCCATCTAATTCAATATGTGAAGTTAGGTACACATCTAACCCTAAATTTGAAGAGATATGATTTAATAGAAGTTTGGAATTTGAATTTTCTTCATCTTATATATACATAAAAAAATTTTAAAAATAAAATGAGTTATTAAACCACGTTTAGTAGACTATAACACAATATAATATAATGAAATTAAATATATTTTTAATATAATATTTATATTAAAAATATATTTAAATACATTATATTTTGTGCCGTTGCAAACTAAATACTCAATTAATTTTTAGTGAGGTATGTCTGGCAAATTGGCGATTGTGTGTATTCAGCGGGATTGATAAAGACCAACTTAGAGGTCAAAGAAAAGTGCACTGATTGCAAAATTTTGCCCTTATTAGCCTTTGATATTATATGTATTATAGCTTCCAAAATGGGATTTTCTAACCAATTAATTAGTTAATAAAAGTATAGGAGATAAACCCAGCAAATTAACGTTATCAAATAGGAAATCCATTATTGTCATGTAAACTAACAACTGTTGGCTCTCGGAACTTATATATTTGGAGGTTTTTTTTTTTTTTTTTTTTTTTTTTTTTTAGCATGAAGAGAATGTAGGACTTGATGTTGAATTTATTACTAGTCAAGAGATGTAGTATATACTTTTATAACCAGTTTGGTTCACTGATCCATAATTTTTAGGATTAGTTTAATCCTTAGCTTGATCAGTTAAACTATATAGAATTGCTTATAATAAACCTTGCTTGTTACAAATATTTTAATCCATAGTATAAAGTAGACAATTGAGAAATAAATTAAAAACTAAGACCACTTTTTAGAAATAAAGTAAAAAATAAGGCTATTTTATGGATTAAAATTTCATGAATCATGAGATTAGTAATCATACTAGGAATGATTTGTTAAAGACATGGAGAACTAGATTTTAAATAAGACTAATTCTATGAATTAGTTAAACCTTTAAAATGATTAAGCCCAATCTATATTATATATATATAAAAAGATAATGTTATTTACTAATATTATGCTTTACTAATATTATGCTTAGTTAAGTAGTCATATAAACCAAACGGAATGTTAAGTTATGCTTGCCAATACTAAAATATCTTATATTGAGAAAGTCTTAGGCAAATTGTGTTTCATGTTTGCTGTAAACTAACTTATGTTATATTATGACAAAAAATTAAATCATAATCAAATTTAAATTCTCCCATTCACTTGGATGAATAAAATAAAATTTTACTATTACTATATATGATTAGTTTACAACCCACTAATCTGAAGATTTTCCAGCTACATATACGATTAGTCTCCTTTTTGTTATAGATTTGTTGAACAGGATAGTTTGGGTATGCCTAACTATTATTTTTCTTTCTAATTTTTTGAGCTCTGTGAAAATGTAATTCTGTCATTTTATTTATTTTTTAATTAATTTAATAATAAAGGATTGAAGGAATTTTATGATATTGGGCATTAAGAGAATGCCAGTTTAGCTAGATGCTTGAGTATATTTCTAAGAACTTGTCTCGTCATATTATTTTAAAAAAAAATTATATTTAATTTCGTTTATTTACAGATGGTTTTGTAGACGAAAAAATGATTCTTGAAATGCTGTGCATTTTTTATTGATTCGAGTCAATATATGTATAAATACAGACCAGTTTTAATAGTGTCTCCCTTCATTCGGTCACCATTTTAATTTGCAAGTAGCCAGTAGAACTATTTTCTCTATAGAAAGTAATTAAATAGGTAATTAGGTGATTTGAAGAAAAGCCAAGTTACATTAAAATAATAATAATAATAATTCTAGGAATTAAGAAGTAATTAATAAAAACAGAAAAGAGGGTTATGAAAGAGAGCATTGGAAATACGAAAACAATTAGAATTAGAAATTAGACAATTACATATCAACAAAGTGAAAGAGAGAAATACAATACAAACAATTACTTCAATTAACCTTTCTATTTTCTGTCTTTATTGAAATTTAACAAACAAAATCTATTATCATTTTTATAAAGAAACGTACTTAATTTCATTATCAATTAATTTTAATAGTACTCTTTTATATATATTTAGATATTAGATAAATTAGATCATTTGATCATGAGCAATAATTGAAATCCTTATCTATAAATATCAATGCTTCCATTCAAAATTTGCTCATCGATCCTTTACCAAATCAATATTATTTGTAAGCACTCCAAATTAATTAATTAAGCATAATGAAAGTTGTTATTAATTATTTCCTTCTTATATCTCTTGTTGTCTTGGCTATGGCTTCTTCATTTGCCATTGCCTATGATGCAAGCCCACTCCAAGACTTCTGTGTGGCAACCGATGATTCTTCTTCCGGTGGTATGTTTTTTATTTAATTAATTACTTTCTAGGGTTTAGTATTTTCATATTTGTTTCGTTTCATTAAAAGCTTATTAGTAATAATAATGTTATAAATTACAATGACATAATTAATAAATTAGTGTATTTCTCTTTTATTAATTGAGCCAATTCAATGAGATTTGAATTACAATATTAATTTTTTTTTTATATTTCCAAAAATGCTTTTTTTTTCTATGTTTTATATTTGCTCATTGAAATTTGGCTTAAAAGTCATGTAATCAATTTATTTTAACGATGATTATTGAAAAGTGCTAAATACCTTCTCTTTTTTATCTTTTCTTGTTCATTCTCCATTCTCATGATGATACATAAGCTAAATTTATGAATAATATATCTCTATAAAATTTAATATAACTTATGTCTCATCATGAGAATGAAGAAAATAATAAAAAAAGATATTTAGTACTTCTCATAATTATTAGTTCCCTTTTTAATTGTGGATCTCATTATCATTAAAGAAAAATACATTAATTTGTAATTATTTAGGAGAAAGGACCAAAAAGACTACCATAGTATAATAATACTTTCTATGTTTATTTGATTTAATTTTCTTTTATTTTTTAAAAAAAATACCGAGTTTATATTTTTATGGTTTTTTTTTTTTTTTTTTTTTTGGTATTTTACAATTTGAACAAGACTTATAGTACTTTGTAAAAATGAAAAAATTTAAGTGGAGATGACTTATATAATTCTTGCATATTCAACTGAATCAAAACTCACTGATTAATAATTACCCGCACGACTTTTTTGATGCAGCATTTATGAATGGAAAATTTTGTAAGGATCCAGAACACGTAACAGCAGATGATTTCTCATATTCTGGACTTAATGTTGCTAGAGAAACTTCAGCACAACTTGGAGTTCGTACAAATCTTTTAACAGTTGAAGAAATACCAGGACTTAATACTAATGCTTTATCTATTGTTCGCATTGACTATGTTCCTGGTGGAGTTAACCCACCTCACCATCATCCACGAGCTGCGGAGATTATTACAGTTTTAGAAGGAACTCTTTATGCAGGTTTTATCACATCAAATCCTGATCATCGCCTTTTCACCAAAGTATTAAAGCCAGGAGATGTATTTGTCTTTCCATTTGGGCTAATTCACTTCCAAATGAATATTGGAAAAACTCCAGTAGTTGCTATAGCTGCATTAAATAGCCAAAATCCAGGAGTTGTGACTGCAGCAAATACAATATTTGGTGCAGTTCCTTCTGTTAATCTTAATCTTCTAGCAAGATCATTTCATCTTGATAGGGATCTTGTGTCTAATCTTACAAAACAAGAATGGGTTAATCCATCAGATCTTAATAGCTATTGAATTTAGTATACAATAATAATAATAATAATAATAACTTGTTCAGATGGTTTGATTTCTGTAATAAGCTAGAATAAGAAGAGATATATATTATTTCATTTTCATGTTGCTATTGTATTCTTCCAATTATATGTGTTGCAGCATTATAAGGGTGAGGATTCTTAAATTAATGTCACTCTCACCAAAGTTGATTTTACAATACTATTGGAATTTCTTTAATTCATCTCTCTTTTTATTTGTGTAGAATAATATTATTCTGAGCAATATACACATTAGAGTACTATTCTTGAAATTAAATCACAAATAAGTATTTTCTTTTATTTATGAATTTTTCTATCAGAATAATCAATAAAATAAATTTACGCAAAAACTAAAATAAAAAAACCTATTATTAATCAAATTTTTTATTCAATGGTATTGTAATCGTCTTTAAAATTAAAAGATTTTGAGTTCAATTCTTAACGGAGTAAAATTGAAAAAAAAAGAACCTTAGGCGTTGAAGGCTTGAAGCAATGCAGGAATGCTCCCAACAAAATCAACAATAGTATTTATAATTGCAAGTTCTCTCTCTTTCAAAATACATAAGGATGAAATCAGGATTTCCATTTAATATTTTTATTTAAATAATTTTGCTACAAAAATTTAAAAAGGGCTAGAAATAGCTAAATAATAAAAGTTTAAAGATAAAAAAATTAAGAAATAAACCAAAGATAGATCGAATTAATTTTTTGATTTATATAACAATATTAAGTTTAATATAATTATATTATTTTTTCTCTATTTGATATTTTAATGTTCATATATTAAAATTTTTTTTAGTTCTCTTTGAATTTATTTATAGAAAATAAAAATTAGTGGAACAAATTTTATTTGCTAATTAAGAGGAGAAATTTTAATTTTTTAAAATTTAATATATATATATATATATATATATATATATATATATATATATATATATATATATATATATATATATATATATATATTTTTTTTTTTTTTTTTTTTTTTTTTTTTTTTTTGTCAAAAGTAAAGAACCAATGGCCCTATAGACGGGGCATTGCCTAGGGACGCATCAAGAACCGAAAGTTTATTGGAGGGGTCAAAAATTTTATAATGTTTTCAGAAAGGTTAACGGTGTTTGCCCACTTGGGCTTGGATGTTAGTCTCAGGCTTTCACGCCTGAGTAGGAATCGTTTGCTCCAGCAGGATTTTATTAGATCTTTTAAACAGGAGGGCTAAAACTAAAAAACAGAAGCAAACAGCAGCTAAAGGTGGGTCCAAATGACCCTAATCACCTTCGCCATCACTGCCACAGGAGGTTGGTTTTGAATCTTTGAATCCCACGTTTAATTATTATTTTTAAAATTGAACATGTGAAAAATAAAAATTTTAATTTATTATTTTTATTATATATAAATATAATTTTATTAATTTTTTTTTATTGAATGAGAAAGCATTTTTCTTTTAGCAATAGAAAAAAAAATTAATTCTCAATCTATTAATCAGATCGTACATATATTTACCATTAAATTATACTTATACCAACACTTATTGCTAAATTATATATATTTAGATATGCAACTGAATGATAGTAATACTTTATAATGTTGTACAATGTTAAAAAGGATGATGTTATCTATCTTTAAAATAAAATAATTTGATTATCTTGTCCCTATCAAAACTTATTCAAACAATATAACTTGTTTACACCCAATAGCTTTACCAACAATTGTACAATATTAAAAAGGATGATGTTATCCATTTTTCACATAAAATAATTTGATTATTTTGTCCCTATCAAAACTTATTCAAACAGTATCACTTATTTACACCCAATAATTAATCGGTTTTATTAACAATAAGAAACAGGAGGCGACTACAAAGGGAGTTCAATCATGATTCTATGATATATATTCATTGAATCCGATTACTTTAGAACTTTGACAATTAAGTTCTTGCAGAAACAGCAATAGATATTAAAAAAAAAATGTAAATATAGCGCGTGCATGGTGCAATTATGCATTAAAATTTTGCAATATTCTTAGATATGTCTATTAAAATTTTATGGATCAATATATTGAAAAATATCGATAATATTTAGAAAATATATCTATATCAGCTAATTTTATAAAAAAAATTAGTAAAATATCAAGGAAAATATAATAATATTTTGAGAAATTTCAAGAAGAAAATAAACAAAACTGAAAATGAAAAAAGTCATAGAGAATCTCTTTTTTAAAAATTATTTTTTAAACTCTTTTTTAAATATATTTTTTAATTTTTAATTTTTTTTTTGGTTCATTGAATGTTCAGTTGGCTACATAACATAAAGTAACATTTTCCTTTCACATCTTTTACCAAATTAGTAATAACTTTCCTAAGACTTTTTATTTTTCATAGCCTTAAAAGGGATGAGAAGACTAACCAAATTATACCTAAAATGATAGTTATTAATTATTATTACCACTTTCTAATAATAATCATAATAATTATTTAAGCTATATAATATAATCACCTTGCATCAAGAATAAAATTAACAACCAATCATAACAAACTTATAGTATGATATTATTTGCTAATAATTATTTTTAAACAACACTTTTTATAATTAATTGAGTTAAATCTAAATACTTGTTGATTATTTATTTAAATATCTATGGTTCACTATAAGAAAAACAATATTATTGATGGAAAATTCCATCAATAATCATAAAAATTTTATCGGTAAATATAATTATCGATGGAGATAAAATATCAGCAAATACTTGGTAAATATTTATCGATAAAAAATTTTGTCTGTTAGCAAATTAACGATAGAAAAATGGACGGTAAGATGTTGTTTAATTACTAACAAAAAGTTTTGTTGGTAAACAGATGAAAAATTTATCAATAATCCATTGTTACAGTATTAAAAATAATAATAATAAATAAATACATTGGTAATTGGTCTGTAATTTGCATTAGTAATTTAAATTTCTATTAGTAACTTCATTGGTAAATAAAATGATATTAAATTAAAAATAATATAGTTGTCAGTATTTTTTGAACATTAATTTTTTTAATTTAATTGCAATTATATATATATATATATATATATATATATATATATATATATATATATATATATATATATATATATATATATATATATATATATATATATATAATTAACAAGTTAACAAATTATCCGGGTTCAACATTCAAGTACATTAAAAAATTTGAAAAAAAATATATATAAACCTACTTGTAGAGGGATCGGCAAAACTGAAGAGAGAGGAGCAGCCAAGGGAGCGAGTTAAAATTCTAAACAAATTTCGCAAAATTAATTAGGCTCAAAACCATTAAAAAAAAATGGAAAAATATCTGAGCAATGACTGCCGGCGAATAAATGGCGGTTGGACGAGAGATGAGAGCACAACAAAGGAGGACTAAGAAACAAAAAGAGAAGAAAGAAGAAAGAGACAGCTCGATTTATAATATCAATTTACCAACATAATTATCAATGGACTGCCACATGGCAAAAGTAATTCCATCGATATATCAATAAACTGTCTAAATTCTCATCTATTTATCAGAGTAATAATATTCAAACACAAATTAAGGAGGAAAATATTGAATCAAACTCAGATTTGTTGCAAAGAGAAAATCACTCCCTCTATTCTGATTGTATATAATTTCCTTATATAGACCTTAGCTTTGTATATAAATAGAGACTTGTACTATACAAAGAGATACGGAAAATACAATTGATATATTCTTCTTTCTATATTTTATTCCTCTCTATATTATCATGGTATCAGAGCCTATCTGATATCTTTTTTTAATTTTACTCCTTCATTCATCTTTTATAAATTCTTTTGAGAATTTTCTTTGGACTATCTTCTAGAAGAATTCTTATTTCTTAACAATTTCGTTAATATGGACAGCAACAAACATGAAGTCATATCTATAAAATTCAATGGAAAAAACTTTGCTCTTTGGGAATTTCAATTTCAGGTTTTTGTTGAAGGAAAAGGGTACTCTGGTATTCTTGATGGATCTGAACAAGAAGCAGGAGATTTAGCAGCCACGAACAAATGGAAAACACAGAATGCTCAGATTATCACTTGGATACTCAATTCAGTTGAACCGAATATTGCACTTAGTCTCCGATCTTTCAAAACTGCAGCAGAAATGTGGAAACATCTTCGGGGAATTTATTCTCAAGTGGATCAATCAAGGCAATTCCAGCTTGAATATGAGATTGCTAATCTCCACCAAGAAGACAGAGATATTCGTAGCTTTTATATTGAACTATTAAAATTGTGGACAGAACAAGATATGATCTCTTCAACTATTGTTTCAAGCACCACATATTTAGAAATCAAGAAAGAGAAAGATCGCACAAGGGTGATGCAATTTCTCATGAAACTTTGGCCTGAATTCGAGAATGTAAGGCCCACAATAATCAATCGAGGTAATCTCAGTATGGAGGCTGTTCTTGGAGATCTTATTCATGAAGAGACGAGACTGAATACACAGGTTCAACTATCCACCAAATCTAACTCTATTGATGCAGTATTTGTGGCTTCACGTGGTAATTTTCAATCACAGTCCAGAAATGGAGGCAAAGCTGAAACTCGATGCCGGTACTGTGGTGAACTTGGTCATGTACAGTCCCATTGCAAAAAACGCAATATATGTAACTATTGCAAAAAACCAGGGCACATCATTTTGAATTGCAGAATTTTGAAAAATAAGCAGGGTAATTCAGCTTTTGTCACTATGAACGGTACTGCAGAAATCTCCAATACCCAGGAGATCTTATCTTCACCACAAGTGATCCCAAAGATGATTCAAGACTCAGTGCCCGCAGCTCTTCCAGGTACAATATCTTTCGCTTTTTCTGTTGCTGGGTTATCAGGTAAAGGAATTCAAATTTCCCCTTGGTTTCTTGATTCAGCCGCATTCAATCATATGTCTGGCCAAAAACATATTTTTTCTAACCTCAACCTTGTCAAAATAAATCAGTTACCACTGCAAATGGACAAAACCTACCCATTAAAGGAATAGGCACTGCCTGTTTAAAAACTGAATTTGATAAATCAGTGTGTTTACCAAATACTTTTTATATTCCTCACTTAATAGCTAACCTAGTTTCTATTGGTCAATTGACTGATCAGAATTATGAGGTAAAATTTTCTCCCTTTGGTTGTCATGTACAGGACCTTCAAACGGGGCAACTGATCATGAAGGGGCGTAAATATGGACGTTTGTTTCATCTTGATTTGAATAATAAGACAGGTCACCCTATGTGTCTTACAGTCTCACCAACTGAACTTGTTTCACCGGACCATAAGATTTGGAATTTATGGCATCGTCGTCTTGGTCACCCACATGTTAGTCGATTAGAATATATGTTTAAATCTAATTTTCTCCCTGAAAAATTGACTGTTAAGTCTGATAATTTTAAGAACTGTCAAAGTTGTGCTCTTGGGAAATTTGCTAAATTACCTTTTGCGTCTAGCACTACAGAAGTTCATGAAACTTTTCATTTAATACATTGTGATTTATGGGGGCCATCTCCCATTTTATCTAGACTTGGTTATAAATATTTTGTTCTATTCATTGATCACTTTACGCGTTTCACTTGGGTTTATTTCTTGCGTGCTAAATCTGATCTAGGAAATATAGCCAAAGCCTTTGTTGCTATGATTGAGACACAATTTGGCAAAATAATTAAAATATTTCGCTCTGATTCTGGTGGAGAATTTTCTGATACCAATCTCATAACATTTTTTCAAGAAAAAGGCATTTTAACCCAAAAATCTTGTCCTGGAACACCAGAACAGAATGGGGTTGTGGAGCGAAAGAACCGACATGTTTTGGAAATTGCTAGAACCTTTTTACTTGAATCATATGTGCCACCTCAATTTTGGGTTGAAGCAATCCATACAGCAGTCCATCTTATAAATCGACAGCCTTCTCTTGTGCTTGGTAATAAATCTCCTTATTTTACTCTTTATAATAAAACACCTACTTATGCATATCTTCGTGTTTTTGGGTGTGTTTGTTTTGTGTTGCTTCCTCCTCATGAATGGAATAAATTAACTGCAAAGGCTGCCAAATGTGTTTTTGTTGGTTATAGTGATAAACAAAAAGGCTATGTTTGCTATGATCCACAAAGTCATCGCGTACGTGTGTCTCGTCATGTTACATTTTTTGAAAATGTCTATTTTTATTCCTTGTCCCCTAGTTCAATTATCCCTGGTTCTTCCACTTCCATTTTACATAATTTTTCTAATAACTTTCAAAGTCTTAATACAAATGATGATGAAGCACTGCCCACTTTGCAACCAACTGATCATGCTACTGAAGGTACTGTTATCACACCACAATTAAGACGATCTACCCATATCAACTTTGGTAAACCATCCACAAGGTATACTCCATTTTATTCATTCTTTACCAATTTAAACTCTATCCAAATTCCTTCTACTTATAACCAGGCAATAGAACAAGAATGTTGGAGAAAAGCAATGGAAGAAGAACTTCAAGCATTAGAGGAGAATCATACTTGGGATTTAGTTCCCCGTTCACCTGATATGTCTGTGATTGGTAGCAAATGGGTTTATACAATTAAAGTGAAACCCGATGGTACTCTTGATCGCTACAAAGCTCGTTTGGTGGCACAAGGATATAAGCAAGAATATGGGATTGACTATGAAGAAACTTTTGCTCCTGTTGCAAAAATAACAACTGTTCGAACTCTACTTGCTATAGCCTCCTGCAAGCAATGGTCGCTATATCAAATGGATGTAAAAAATGCTTTCCTTCATGGCAACCTAAAGGAAACAGTTCATATGCGGTGCCCTCCTGGATATTCTCTTGCTGATCCTAATATGGTTTGCAAACTTCAAAAATCTCTTTACGGCCTTAAGCAGTGCCCTCGTGCTTGGTTTGAGAAATTTCAATCCACTATCTGCTCAATTGGTTTTCAACAAAGTTCTTATGATCACTCACTTTTCATAGGTAATTCTTATGGTGGGATTATAATCTTACTTCTTTATGTTGATGATATGGTTATCACAGGTAGCGATCAACAAGGCATCACAAAATTAAAGCAATTTCTCACAAACTCATTTCACATGAAAGATCTTGGCACTCTCACATACTTTCTTGGATTAGAAGTATCATATACTTCTAATGGCATCCTTTTAACTCAATGAAAGTATATTGCAGACTTACTCAAGCTAGCTAATCTCACTGATCAAAAAATTTGTTCAACTCCGATGGAACAAAATTTGAAATTAAAACGTGATGATGGTGCTGATCTCACAGATCCTACTTTGTATTGCAGCTTAGTGGGAAGTCTTATTTATCTCACTAACACACGACCGGACATTTCCTTTGCAGTCCAAGTTGTTAGTCAGTTTGTTTCTCAACCTAAAAGGCCACATCTTTCTACTCTCCATCGCATTCTTCGCTACCTAAAAGGAACATGTGATCATGGGATATTATTTCCTTCCAAGTCCTCTCCTACTCTTAAGGCATATGCTGATGCAGATTATGCTGGGTGTGTTGATACCCGGCGATCTACAACAGGATGGTGTGTGTTTTTGGGCGATTCTCCAATCTCTTGGAAATGTAAGAAGCAAGAAAGAGTCTCCAAATCTTCTACGGAGGCTGAGTATCGGTCAATGTCTTCGGTTTGCTCTGAAATTGTGTGGATCCAACGACTTCTCAAGGAATTTGGTGTTTATTGTTCTCAACCTATCACCCTTTTTGGAGACAACACCAGTGCTATTAGCATTGCTACTAATCACGTACACCATGAACGAACTAAGCACATTGAGGTTGATTGTCATTACATCCGGGATTTAGTTCGGGACAAATTTATTCAACTTGCCCATATATCTTCTCATGACCAGCTTGCTGATCTATTCACTAAGCCCATGACTTCTACACGCCACTCTTATTTAATGAGCAAATTGATGCTTGTTGATAACCACCATCAATTTGAGGGGGGATATCAGAGTAATAATATTCAAACACAAATTAAGGAGGAAAATATTGAATCAAACCCAGATTTGTTGCAAAGAGAAAATCACTCCCTCTATTCTGATTGTATATAATTTCCTTATATAGACCTTAGCTTTGTATATAAATAGAGACTTGTACTATGCAAAGAGATACGGAAAATACAATTGATATATTCTTCTTTCTATATTTTATTCCTTTCTATATTATCACTATTAACCTACCGACGGAATTATTTATTCATGCCTGACTTTTGATATGCTATCTGTTGGTAAACAGCCAATAAATTATCAGCAAATACTCGCATCACTTCTTTCTGCCATATATTTCTAACCAAAATATTCCGTTGATAAATGTCAACAAGCTTCTTTCAGTGTTCAGTCAGCAAATCTTTTTTTTTTTTTTTGCAACATTCTGATAACTCTATATTTTTAGAGTTATTTTAATTGTTTAAACTTAAATTTTAGCTCAATTCTCGAAAATGCAATAATATTATTACATATTTTTAGAAATAAATAGTTCTACAATTTATAAATAAATTATAACATATTTTAAGTATTTTTATTTTATTTTTGCAGATCAAAATGATGCAATAAAAATAATGATGCAAGCAATGATTTAAGTTTTCAATCCATGAGAAATAAATTCAATGGTTGGTGGCCAAAATTCAATGGTTGGTAGCCAACCTAACCATTTTTGAATATTGATGAAGGAATTCAATGGTTGATGGCCAACCTAACCATCAATGTTGAATTTTTGATGTAAGAATTTTAATGGAACTTGAATTCTTCCACCAAACATGTCTATAAATACCATGCTTGGCAAAGGGAAATAACATCAAAGAAAATCCATAAAAAATATATGTAGAGAGATTTTCATATGTTTTCTTAGAGTAGATTAGTTTTATTTTTTATTTTGATCAAGAAGAGGAGTTTTTGGAAGCTTGAGTTCATCAAAGATTGTATCCCAAAACAAGTTCTCTCTAAACTCTATCTTGAATTTAATTATAAGTTATTATTATGTTTATTATTTTTATTGTTAATTTAATTGTTTCTTCTCTTTTAATTATGAATAGCTAAATTTATTTTTCTAGGATTTAGATGTAATCTTTTGATTTGCATATGATTATTTATATTTAATTGATTGGGTTGATTGTTGGAATTAATCTTTTATCATAGAATTTAATGCTTGTAATTAACTGGCCATTAATTGCATTATTTAAGATATTGTGTGAAGTAGCGAGAGTGGAAACACAATATTAGTTCATTAGAATAATTGCCTAGGGAATGTATTGCTTAAAGATAAGAATACTCCTTTGTGATTGTTAAAGGATTTCCATAAAACTTAATGGGTTTATGTTAATTGCTTATGATCACGAGAGTAGACATAAGGTTAATATGAGCACACATGTTGTATCTTGAGAGAGAACATCATATAATTTAGGGAAATCTAATCATTAATTCTAGCAAAAATAATCCAATCTAAAAAAATATAAAGTAATCATAGGTAATCAATTGATGAATTCTAAATCCTAGACCTTTAATCTTATTTTCATATTTATCATTATTTATTTACTTTAATTTCATTATAAATCTCATAATTGATTTTCTAAATAATAGAGTAATATTAAAAATTGGTACTTGACAAATCTTTTCTCGTGGGAACGATACTCACTCATCACTTTATTACTTGTAAACGATCTGTGCACTTGCAGAAATCGCGCAACACATTCCATCAATGGTCTGTCAGTACTTACTGACAATTTGTTGTTCGTTGGTAATTTCCATTGCCACTTCACCAGTTTCTTGTAGTGGTTATTCATTTTTTAAAAATTTTAGATGTCTATTTAAATTATTATTTGCATCAAATTAAATATATTTTATTTAAATAATGTTGAAATTGTTATATTATTTATATCATAATACAATTAAAATTATTAACATCATATAATTTGATGTTATATTAGAAAAACAAATTAACCCATATAATATGGGTTTGCTTTAAAAATTAAAACTAAATAAGAATACATTTTATATATTAGAAAATTATGATTATGTTTTTAATGTTTATGGTAACGTTAAAAAAAAAAAGGTCAATAGGAGGGAGAGATAAAGATCCTGGGAAAATGGAACTCGTAAACTAGATAAAATTACTGGAAGTATATGCAATTGTTGTGAAAAAATAATTCAAAGTGGTGGAGCTATAATTAATTTCGTCCAATTATATATATCACTTCATAACCTTAAATAATTTATAGGTAACTTTTTCCCATATTTTTTATTCATAATTATTTCTCCTACTCTTTTATAATATTTCTTAAAATTTTATATAATTTTTCATATTATTTTTACAAATTTTCAAATCGATATTGATATTTCGAATGATATTTTCAATATTTAAGTCCTTGGATGCAATGAAAGTAATTAAGAACATTCATATGAGTATAACTCCTGTCATATAAATAAGGTTTGGCCATGGAAGGGATAAGCTATTTAACTTGTGAAGTAAGAAGATTTAGCATTTGTTTGGAAAGAGTAAAAATTGGAGAAAAGAAAGAGGAGGGTTAAAAATGGTAAAATATTTTAAATTTTTCATTATTTTGAAAAAGAAAATAAATAGAGAGAAATGAAAATGAGTTGAAAAAAGTATACAAGACCCATAAAAAAATTTTCTCCCAAATCTGAAGAGAAAATAGGTGGTAAGTTATTAAAATTACAAATTTATCCCTATTATTGTATTTTTAAAAATAAAAAAAGAATATATTTATAATTTTAGTATAATAAAATAACATTTCATATATTTTCCCTCCTCATAGCCTATATCCTCTCTCAAACAAAAAGAAAAGAAAATTATTTTTTTCATCTAACTTTCAATCTTCCTATTTTCATTCTTCTCATTTTCTTTTTTTACTAGAAATACTTCCAAACATAATAAGTATCGACACCTTATAATTGAGCTTAGCGGAAGATATATTTAATAGTCTAGATAAAAAAAAATAAAAATTATGATTATATTTTTTATTAATAATTAATATAAATTTAAAAAAATTAATTTAAAAATTTCAATTCTATATTAATTTTTATATTTAATATATGAGATTTTTCACACATGTTATATTCTTAACAATTTTGCTTTAGGAATTTTTTTTTTTTTTTTTGGCGCAAAGTCTAATTAGTCAATCACCATAAATGGAGGAACAATTAACTTGATTGAAAATCAGAAAATTTAAAAATTAACTTTTTAACTTGATAGAAAACCGACCAAAATCTACTAAATATTTGACTTGAAATTAATTATTTGCTAATCATTCAAATTTTTGTCAAAAGCTGTTCGAAATAAAATCTTTTCAAACTAGTATTGTCTCGGGTCGATACTAACAATGAACTGAATCCATCTATTTTGACTTAGTCGACCCAATTAACCCGTTGAACCTGACCACTTGCACAAGGTGAAAGAGCATTATATCTATTAATTATATTCTTAATCTTTCATTTTGTTGCATGCTTGTCCGAACTAATCACCCTGCGCAAACTGAAAATTCGCCAGTATCTAAACTTATAGATATTCTTTGCTTTTTTATGACGATCTCTTATATGAAGAGGTTATTTCACCATCACATCTCTACTTTCTAATCCTAATACTACTCAATAATAGAAAATTCATATTCTACTTGACTATCATCATTTGAAATTCTCCTCCGTGTATAATATCATAACAAATAATCTTATTCTTAAAAATCCACCTTGAGGCACCTTTATAGAGAAAAAAAAAAAAAAAAAAAAAAAAAAAAAAACCTCTTTTCTTTATAAAAGGGCGAGCCGAAATTCTTAAGAGATTCTAAATATTTAAACTTTTAATTTTTCCAATCTATAATTTTTTTTATTTGAGTATTGAAATAGCCTCTAAGCATATTATCTAAGTTGCTTAACAGATTAGTGCTAGAGGTCGGAACTCGTTTTTTAGCACATCATATTTCTTTTTTTCCCTAGACACATCATATTTGTTTTTTTCTTTTTTTTTTTTAATAATTGATTAGAATAATGTTTTCATGTGAATAATGCATGTCAGATATATTGTAGACAGACATTGGCAAAAAAAAAAAAAAAAAAAGATATATTGTAGACAGAGAACGAAAACCTCTCATTGTGTCATCAATTCAAGGAAAAATTTAAAAAAAAAAAAAAATCTTCCAATGGCTCCACTCAAAAAATTATTTCCACGAACAAAAAATCAGCACTGTCCAGCGGCAATGTAATGTAATACAATGATTATCCAGCGAAAAACTTTTATGTTCGGTAGGATTTTTTGTTTGGTACGATTTGATATAATAAAGTATGTAGTGTAATAAGAATGAATATAATGTAATATAATATAATTTATATTATATTATTTTATTTAAAAAAATTTACAAATGAAATAATTATGTAATATAATGATTAGATAATTAATTATTTTATAATTATTAAAATGAAATATTAATTTTTTAAATTATGTTTATTTAAGCTAATTTAATTATATTGAGATTAGTATGGTAAAAGAAGTTATAAGTGTTAATTGGTGTACATGGTTGAATTTTATTAGTTTTATGTAGGATTTTTGCCTATAAAAAAATTGAAGAGTTACTTATGAATAAGAATAAAAATATCATAAGAAGATTTTGTTGTAAAAAAAAAAAAATTGGTCTTAAAAAGAAAAAGCTGTTGTAAAAGAAAAAAGAAACAAGTCATTAAAAAAACTTTTGTTATATAAAGAAAATAGGTCATTAAAAAAGTTGAATAAAAAGAAAGAAAACATGTCAGAAAATTGTTGGAAAAAAAAATGGAAAACAGTTTTTCAGTTCATAAAAAATTATTGTAAAAAAAAAAAAAGAAAAAAATGTGATTAAAAATAAAATAAAAATCATTCAAAAAATTATTTTAAAAATCATCCAAAAAAAATGTTTTTACAAGTAGGAAATTATAATGAGTAAATGTAATGGGCAACACTGTCTTTTTTAGAGTAATAGTAATTACATTTCTTAAATTATGGATGATTAACAATATAATACTTATTACATTGCGTTTAATTTTTTTTTTATACAATTAAATAAAATAATTTAATATATAATATAATTTTTATTTCATTATAGACTTAATTACAGCCCATTAAATATGTCCTAATGACCTAAGCTAAGTCAAAATCAATTGATTATAGTGAAGTGTTGAACAAAAAGAAATGGAAATTTTTCTATTTTAAAATTATGATTTTATATATTAGTAGATATGGCAAAGAAAAAGTAAAAAAGTAAATTTGGCTACAAATAATTTAATTAAGATAAAGCTTTTCATTCAAACAAAAACAACAAGAGTTAAAAAAAAATAAAAAATAAAAATAAAAAAAAAGGTTGAAATAAATAGGAAGTAACCATTCCCTTTTCAAATCCAACCTTCTTTATGAGAAATCTAGTGATCCACCAATAATTTTGTTATAGAAGACAAATGCCTATCCTTTATTTCTTTATCATGGCTCTTTGAATATTAAAAAAAAAAAAAAGAAAAGAAATGCTACTAATAAAGTCAAAATCAATTTCAAATGATGAAAAATCAATTTCAAATGATGATGCTTTGTAATGGTAATATAAAAACTAAAGTGCTGATATAAGTTCAATTTTCAGATTTTTTTTTGTTGGTATTAAATTTGAATTTCATTTGTATTATTTGATATAGATTTTATTTTGTATTTGTATTGTCTTTGAATTTTATTTAATATTTAAATTTATATTCAACATATGTCCTATACATAACATGTCTTATAATTAAGAAAAAAAAAAGTGTCAAAATCAATCATTTACATATCTCTCTCATTTGTCACCCACTCAACCCTATACTTTAGGCTTTGCGTGCCATCTCCATTTATTTGAAATTTCAATCACCTACTCAATATGGTTGAAGATTTCCAAAACCAATTACTTCAGGCTTGGGTGTCATAGTAAAAGCTCATTTATTTGAGATTTCAAGCATTATAACATGCAAAGTGTTGCACCAACCCTATCGAGTTTGTGTTTCATTAGACGTTCGTACTTGTATTTGATGTCTATCCTATTTAAAATATTTCTTGTAAAAAATCAAAGTCAATCATATCTTTCTTCTTTGCTTCTCTGCACCTACTCAATATTGTTCAAGATTTCAAGAACCCATCACCTGTGGATAATATTTCTTGTAAAAAAAAAATCAAAATCAATCATATTTCTTTGGACAATGTGACTATCGCTTGCATTTTATCTTTACGTACTTCTCTTTTTAATTAATATATTTCCTTATCTTTGAGGGGAAAAAAAATCTTTTTTTTTTTTTTTTCTCATCACCCACTCAATATTGTTCAAGATTTCAAAGAATCCATCACTTAATTATACTATTTATTGTAAAAAAAGTCAAAATCAATCATATATTTCTTCTTTGTTTTTCTTCACCCACTCACTGTTGTTCAAGATTTTAAGACCATCTATTAAGAATATAATTTTACATTGATTAATTACAAATATATTAAGTGATTAATATAAAAATAGACTCCCTAACATTAATAGCTAGCTTTTAATATTAGTTCTCCCAAATTTATATTAAAAAAAATTTAATATAGCATAAGAATTTAATCGATTCTTATACTATCTCATGTTTTGTTGTGAAAAACAATTGAGCTGTGATATAACTTGAATTAGTTAGCTGTAACTTATTTAGTTAGGAGGTTAAGCTTTCTGTTAGGACAGTAGTAACTAATGTCAGCTAGCATTCACTGATAGGATGAGTTAGTTAGAAATCTATGTATATATTGTAGCTCATGACTTGAAGATTAATTAATGAAATCATAATTCATTTTCAATTCTAGATTGTTCTCTTATTTTCTCTATAGAAGTTCATCTACTTTCATGGTATCAGAGCTGATTTGAGCTTACCAATCATCATCTTTCATTTTTCTTCTTTAATTCTTGATTGATTACTTGTTTTACTACAATTCTTAGTATTCTATTTTACTTTACAAGATTTGATCATGGCGGATCGATCTCCTACCTCTGAAAATTCTCTTGTAGTATCTCAGAATCTTCAAAATCCATTAGAAGATCCATCTTCACCTTTGTTCATTTATCACTCAGAAAATCAAAGTTCAATTTTAGTTACTCCTGAGCTTACTTCTATGAATTTTGTTACTTGGAAAAGATCTTTTATGCTTGCTATTTCCATCAAAAACAAATAAGGTTTTCTTGATGGCAATATTCCTAAACCAGATCCAGATAGTCCTTTCTTTCAACCTTGGATTTGTTGCAATAATCTTCTAATTGCTTGGTTGCTTAAATCAATTTCACAGCCTATAGCATCAACTATTTTTTATCTAGAAGAAGCATCTCATATTTGGCAGAAATTGAATCAAAGTTTCACACAGCTTGATGATTCTAAGATTTGTTAGCTTCAACAACAACTATACTCTATTACACAAGGTATGCAATCTGGTAAGTAGAAACTTGTTTGCAGACTCATGAAATCCTTATATGGCCTTAAATAGGCATCAAGGCAATGGAATTCCAAGTTTTTTTTTGTGTTTAACTTCTCATGGTTTCATCCAATCTAAGTCATATTACTCCTTGTTCACAAGAAACACCTCAGAAGGGTTCATTATGTTATTAGTATATGTGGATGATATTGCTATAGCAAGTAGTAATTTGCATTTGATTGAGGATCTTAAATACATACTTAGTTCACATTTCAACCTAAAGGATTTGGGATCTTTAAGGTATTTTCTAGGCTTGGAAGTGGCTAAGTCAGTTAGGGGCATTTCTCTGTCACAAAGAAAATATACACTAAAGTTAATAGAAGACTATGGATTAATAAATGTTAATCACCAATTGGTGCATGATGATACAGACCTTTTAGAGAATCCTTCTCTTTACAAAAGACTAGTGGGAAAATTGATGTATTTGGTTTTAACTAGACCAGATATAACTTATGCAGTTCAAGTGTTGTCACAGTTTATGGATAAACCTACAAATACACACTTGAATGCTTTATATAAAGTAGTGAAGTATTTGAAAGGTTCACCAGGACTTCATTTCTCATCCAAGTCACAATCTATTTAATTGCTTACTCAGACAGCGACTGGGGTGCTTGCAAAGAAACAAGGAGATCCTTAACAGGATATTGTGTGTTTCTGGGGGAATCTCTCATTAGTTGGAGGTTAAAGAAACAAAATGTTGTCTCTAGAAGCTCTACAAAAGTAGAATATAGGTCCATAGTCACTGCAGCAAGTGAATTGACTTGGCTTATGCAATTATTGAAAGATTTTAATCAGTCACATACACAAGCTACTACTCTTCACTGTGATAATACCTCAGCTTTGTACATTGCTAAAAATCTAGTGTACCATAAGAGGATAAAACATATAGAGATGGACTGTCATTTCATCAGGGAAAAGGTTGTTTTAGGTAGCATTAGTTTACAGCATGTGAGAACAAAGGAACAGGTTGCAGACTTATTAACAAAGCCTTTGTATCCTTCACAGTTTAATTACTTATTGAACAAGATAAACATAAATAACATTGATGCTCATCTTGAGGGGGAGTGTGAAAAATAATTGAGCTGTGATATAACATGAAGGAGTTACAGTTAGTTAGTTAATTAGCTATAACTTATTCAGTTAGGAGGTTAAGCTTTATGTTAGGACAGTAGTAACTAATGCTAGCTGGCATTCACTGATATGATGAGTTAGTTAGAAATCTTTGTATATATTGTAGATCGTGACTTAAAGATCAATTAATGAAATCATAATTCATTTTCAATTCCATATTGTTCTCTTATTTTCTCTATAGAAGTTCATCTACTTTCATCTATCATACTTCAAACTAGGATCTCAATTTCTTGCCCGTTGAGGATTTCTTTCAATTTCATGTCCGTTGAGGGTTTCTTTCAAATTTCTCACCCGTACAGGATTTTCTTTCAATTTCTTACTTGTGAAGGGTTTCTTTCAATTGTCTTATTCGTTAAGGGTTTATTATCTTGCCTGTAAAGGGTTCGTTTTTAACAACACAGTTTGTCTCATAAATTGTAAGTGGTAACAGGGTTTAATCAAAATTTGTCTTCGCTCAGTTGCCACTTAGGGAGACTATTAAGAACATAATCCCACATTGACTCATTACAAACATATTAAGTGATTAATATAGTGTAAACCCTTAATTTTGCACCCTCATCATCCAAACACAACCTTAGCCTTTAATTACATTGCCACCAAACATCCAAATTTCCTAAACTCCATACCAACCAATCTCTGAAAAAAAAAAAAAAAAAAAAAAAAAAGAGCCACGTCAACTGCCACCGGAGCAGTCGATGGCGCCACCGGCTGTTTGGGCGGTGCCGGCCATGCACCGCCCAGAATACTAGCGACGCCACTGGACTGCCTGCTTGCAATCCCCAAAATACGCCCCATCTGCTTTTTCAAGTTTTTTCTAACTCTACCGTTTTAGTCTTTTCACTTTTCCACTTCCCAAACTACCCTCACCTCCTTTTTCTTATAAATACCTCCCTATTTTCTCCATTTCAACACACTTCTTGAATTAGTATTGATGGTTATCTACTAATTCCTTTCTTCTTCTCCCTCCAATCACTCTCTAAGTAATTAATTAATCTTTTTAATTAATTAATTATCTCACCCTAACTAAGTTAATTAATCTTTTTAATTAACTAAAACTCTTTTTTTAAATTAAAATTAATCACTTAATTAATTAATTAATCTTTTTAATTAATTAATTAATCACTTTTTTCCAAAATCAAATTAATCCTTTTTCTCAATTCACTTTTCATCCAAATTAATTAATTAATCCATCTATCCTTTTCATCATATTAATTAATTAATTAATTTTTTTAATTAATTAATTAATCTCCCAATCAGTCTAATCACCCAGTCTTTATAAAACAGAATTTAGGTTCGGTAAAACTCTCTGCCTACCAAAAATAAAGGTATCAACCTTTTTCCTCATTCTCAACACACCTAAACTAAAATTAATCTAATCAGCTCCTAAACTCCTCTACTAAATCGCAGAACGAGCTACATGAGTTTTGATCCCCATTCAATAAGTTATGTAGGCATATTTGGAATCTAAATCCAAATCTCAAATCTAAATTCCAATCAATCTTCTTTTCTCTTTTTAATCAATGTAATTTGTGAATATTTATTTTAATTATTTTACTAATCCTCATATGCCATGCATTCATGTTATGCCATATTCATATATTTCCTTTAATATCATCTTATAAATGTTATTCATGAAATTAATTTTTCTAAAGTTAAATTAAACTTAAAAGTCAAATTTAGATTATTTAAAACTAAAAATCTAGTCCCCGAACTCAACCTAGTTTAAGGCTAGTGATTTTATTCTTGGGTAAATTAATTAAAAATTAATGAATTGGAGTCAATTGGAAGTTTTCTTAATTTTCCCTTTTAAAAAATAAATTAGGGTGGTGACTCCCAAAAATCATTTTCAACCATATCCGAACCTGAGTGTTCCATCGTGAGTCTAAACCCGAATGAGTATTCCGGTTCCCTCTAGCGGACCAGGCCGGTGCTTGGGCGAGATCTTACATATAGAAATAGACTCCCTAATATTAATAGCTAGTTTTTGAAGTTGGTTTTAAGGAAGAGTATTAAAAATCAATCCCATATTGAAAAAATACATGAAAAATATATGGGCATATAATGATTTGGCCTTAATTGCCTAATTAGTTAGATCTAACTTTTTAATAATAGTTGATCCAAACTCATTAAACTCAATTCATTTGTGAGCTTAATCTACACTCATTCAAGTCACTTCTACCCTTTCAATTCAATTTTTATCAACATCACTTTAGGCTTGGGTGCCAAAGCAAAAGCTCCATTTATTTGAGATTTCAGGCACTAGCTAACATGCAAATTATTGGAGAATGTTTGAGTTAAGGGATTTTGGTAATGAGCACACTAGGTAGGTTCCAAAGTATATTTTTTTACTCTTGAGATGTTACATTAATGTCTCACATATTAGGCACATCATTTAATTCAGAGATAAAATTATTATTAATTTAAAAAAATTATATAAAAATAATAAAATTTTGAAATTAGATATGTATAAATTAAAAATTAATAAAAATTCAAAATAAATAATATAATTAAAAAGGGTTTGATAAAAGAGAGTATAGAGATAATAAATTTTACTTACACTACATTTATATAGCTATCTAATATGATACAAATATGTAAAATAAAAAAAGTATTGATATTTTTTTAAGTGAATTAATAAAAAAAATAAACATAACAATCATATTATTCAATTAATGGTGTTTTTAAATTATATTATATATTAATTTCAGTATGTATTAATAATATAATCTCACATTATTTAATTACGAACATATTAAGTGATTAATATAGAAGTGAACTTTTTAATATTAATAGTAAGCTTTTAAGATTGGTTTTCCCAAATCGATATTAAAATTTAATATAATATTAGAGTTTAATCGATTTTTGTACAACCTCATATTTTATCATAATTTGAACTGGGATTTCAAATTTCTTGCCCATATAGGGTTTCTTTCAAATTTCTTACCCATTGATGGGTTCTTTCAATTGTCTTTTTCATGGAAGGTTTCTTATCTTGCTCGTGAAGAGTTCATTTCAAACAACCCAGTTCGTGTCATAAATTGCAAGTGTCAACTGCGCTTAATTAGAAATTGTATTCGCCCAGTTGTCACTTGAAGGGGCTATTAAGAATATAATTCCATATTAATTAATTACAAAAATATTAAGTTATTAATATAGAAATGGACTCCCCAACCTTAATAACTAGCTTTTAAGATTGTGTCTCCTAATTTTATATTAAAAATTTAATAGTGTATTAAGAATATAATCCCACATTAATTAATTAAAAACATATTAAGTGATTAATATAGAAATAAACTCCCAAACCTTAATAGTTAGCTTTTAAAGGTGGTTCTCCCAAATCTATATTAAAAATTTAATATGGTATTATAGTTTAATTAATTCTTATATCATCTCATGTTCTATCATAATTAGAACTGGGATTTCAGTTTCTTATTCGTGGGAGTTTTCTTTCAATTTCTTATCCGTGCAGAATTTCTTTCAATTGTTTTTTCCATCGAGGGTTCCTTTCAAATAACCCAGTTTGTATCATAAATTAAAAGTGTCAACTGGGCTTAACAAAAAAATTACCTTCATCCAGTTTGTTAAGTAAATGAACACCAATAAATTCTATTTTTCTATATTTAGAGAATTCTTAATTTAGTTTCACTAAATTAAAGTATGATTTGTATTCAGTAATAATTGTAGGATGGCTAATTATTTTGTGGTTGATACAGTTTGGAGAAACCTATAAATTAAGGCATTGTATTCTCTCCAAAATCATCCTAAAAAGAAAAAAAAAATCAAAATCAAAACTAAGAAATTAAGGAAATCTTAGTTAAAAGCTTAAAGAAAGAAGAGTTTTTTTGAGAGAATTTTGTGATTAAAAATTCTTGAGTGTAATTGGGGTCAGAATTGTGAGTTGTGAGTGTTTGTAAACATTGTATAAATTTCTCCCTATATTAAAAGTTTTGCAGTAGTCCCATGGACGTAGTCAAAATTTGGTGAACCATGTAAATATTGTGTCTTCTTATTCGCTTTATTTGTCGCTTTCGCATTTAGCGTATCAAAAAGAAAATTAATTTCTTCTAACAACTGGCATCAGGGCCAAGTTGAATATTGTTCATACGTAAGTACTATTCACGCATTCGATACTATTCAATTTTACAAAAAGTCAAAAGTTAGAAGCGATGGTTGGAGAAGACGGATCGGGACCCAGTATCAGTAAATTTGACTATTCAAATTTCTCATTCTGGAGATTGCATATTAGAAACTATCTGCATAGCAAGAAATTGCATCAACCCCTGTCAGAGGAGAAACCAAATAAAATGGAGGACGAAGATTGGAAAGTCCTTGATCGACAGGTGTTAGGCATAATCCAATTGACGTTAACAAGGAATGTTGCTCACAATGTGGTGGAGGCAAAGACCACAATGGAGATGATGAGCATCTTGTCAGATATGTATGAGAAACCATCGGTAAACAACAAAGTTCATTTAATGAAGAAGTTGTTTAATTTAAAGACGGGAGAAGGTTCTTCAGTAGCAGGATACATCAACGAATTCAACACAATCGTCTCACAATTGACGTCTATTGAAATTAATTTTGATGATGAGAATCGTGCTCTCATTCTTCTAGCATCTTTACCAAATAGTTGGGAACCTATGAGAGTGGTGGTTAGCAATTATGTTGGCAAAGGGAAGCTACAATTCAATGATGTCAGAGATCGAGTTCTTGCCGAAGAAGTACGAAGAGTAGATTCCAGTAAAGGAACATCAACGAGTTTTGCCCTAAATCTCAAGAACAAGGGTAGGAATAACGAGAGGAATTCTAATCGAAGTCGTGGAAGGTCCAGGTCAAGAAATGGTAGAGACAAGTCCAGATCTGGAAGAAAATTTGAATGCTGGAATTGTGGTAGGAGCAGCCACTTAAAGAAAAACTGTAGAGCACCAAAGAAGGAAGATAACTCACACAATGCCAATGTTGTGACTGAGGAGGTACAAGAAGCTTTACTATTATCTATTGATAGTCTAATTGATTCTTGGGTCTTAGACTCAGGAGCCTCATTTCATACCACTGCATACCGAGAAATTATGCAGAATTATGTTATTGGTAATTTTGGTAAGGTGTATTTTGCTGATGGAGAACCTCTGGAAATAGTTTGTATGGGAGACATTCAACTGAAGATGTCAAATGGATCAGTGTGGAAAATCCAAAAAGTAAGGCATGTACCAGGCCTAATGCGAAACCTTATCTTAGTAGGACAGCTTGACGATGAAGGACAGAAGCTATGGTTGTTGCTCAAGGAAACAAAACTGGAACTCTTTATATGACTTCTAGTTGTAGAAATATGATAGCAAATGTAGATGATGGTGTTAATTCAAGTCTATGGCATTATCGACTTGGACATATGAGCGAAAAGGGAATGAAGGTGATGTTATCAAAAGGAAAGTTACTAGAGCTAAAGACAGTTGAGAATAGTCTTTGTGAAAGTTATATATTTAGCAAGCAGAAAAGAGTAAGTTTTTTGAAAGGTGGAAGAGAACCGTGTTCAACAAAGTTGGAGCTGGTTCATACAAATGTATGGGGACCATCTTCTGTAACATCCCTTGAAGGTTCAAGATATTACATTACTTTCATCGACAATTCAAGTAGAAAGGGGTTTATTTTCTAAGAAATAAATCTAATGTCTATGATACCTTTAAGAAGTGGAAAGCCATGGTGGAAAATGAGACTAATCTAAAAGTGAAGCGATTGCGGTCTGATAATGGGGAGTATATGAGGATGAAGAGTTCAAGAAGTACTATGCACAGAATGGGATCAAGATGGAGAAAACCATTCTAGGAAAACCACAACAGAATGGTATAGCTGAGAGGATACATAGAACTTTGAATGAACGTGTTAGAAGCATGAAGTTACATGTTGGATTACCAAAAATGTTCTAGGCTAAAGCAATTAATACAGCAACATTTCTTATCAATAGAGAGCCCTCAATAACTCTTGATTATAAAATACCAGAAGAGGTTGGGAGCAGTAAAGAGGTAAAACTATCCTTCTTAAAAGTTTTTGGCTGTTTATCCTATGTCCATATCAATCCTGCAAGTCAGACTAAGCTTGATCCAAAATCCAAGAAGTGCTACTTTATCAGTTATGGTAACGATGAATTTGGTTATCATTTTTGGGATAACCAAAATTGGAAGATCATTAGGAGTAAAGATGTTATCTTCAATGAAGATGTGTTGTACAAGGACAGGCTGAGCAAAGGAACTAATGGTGCATGTCCAAACATTAAGAAGGCAGATGAAGTACCATTGAACAACATTCCAGTAGATGAGATGAAGAATAATGTTCAGCAAAATCAAGAAGTTGTAACTCCTAATGTGGATCCACAAACTCCGGTAATTGAACTCTGAAGATCGTCTAGAACTATTCGACCACCATAAAGATATTCTCCTGCACTGCATTATATTCTGTTAACCAATAAAGGCTATGCTAGACAATGAGTCAGTCAAGTAGGAGTTAGCCGTGAAAGATGAGATGGAGTCGTTGTTATCTAATCAAACATGGGAGTTGACTAAACTACCTGAAGGAAAGAAGGCAGTACACAACAAGTGGGTTTACCGAATAAAAGAAGAGCATGATGGTAGCAAGCGATATAAGGCAAGGCTTGTTGTGAAAGTTTTTCAGCAGAAACAAGGTATCGACTACACTGAGATTTTCTCTCTGATGGTTAAAATAACCACAATCAGAACAATACTTAGGTTAGTGGCTACGGAAGATCTAAATCTAGAACAACTAGATGTTAAGACGGCATTTCTTTATGGAGATCTAGAAGAAGAAATCTACATGAGGCAACCACAAGGTTTCGAAGTACAAGGAAAGGAGAAAATGGTGTGCAAACTTCATAAGAGCTTGTATGGCCTCAAACAGGCTCCAAGACAGTGGTACAAGAAGTTTGATGGATTTATGAGTGACAATGGTTACTTGACGTGCCAGGTAGATCATTGCTGTTATGTGAAGAGGTTTGACAATTCTTATATCATTCTACTTCTATATGTAGATGACATGTTAATTGTTGGAGCTTACATGAAAAAAATTAACAAGCTCAAGAAAGAATTATCAAAAGTATTCTCAATGAAGGATTTAGGTGCTACAAAACCAATCCTTAGGATGAGAATTTCTAGAGATAGAGCGAATGGAATGTTGAAGCTATCACAAGAGGAATACATAAAGAAGGTGCTTTGCATATTTAACATGGATGGAGTAAAGCCCATGAGCATACCTTTGGCTAGTCACTTTAAACTAACCAAAGATCAATCACCCACAATGGAGGAGAACAAGCTCACATGGAAAAGGTACCTTATGCATCTGCTATTGGCAACCTTATGTATGCTATGGTCTGTACCAGACCAGATATAGCCCATGCAGTGGGAGTTGTAAGCCGATATATGAGTAATCTAGGAAAACAACACTAGGAAGCAGTAAAGTGAATTCTCAGATATTTGAAAGGTACTACAAATAAAGTTTTGTGTTTCAAAAGGATAGCCTTAGGCTTACAAGGTTATGTCGTTGCTAACATGGCTGGTGATTTAGACAGTAGAAATAGTACTACTGGTTATGTGTACACTCTTAGAGGTATGACAGTTAGTTAGGTTTCTAAGTTGCAGAGGATAGTTGCACTTTCAACTATTGAAGTAGAGTATGTTGTCGTGACTAAAGCTTACAAAGAAATAATATGGTTACAATCTTTCTTGGAGGAACTGGGTCACAAACAAGAAAAAGGTCTATTGTATTGTGACAGCCAGAATGCGATTCACTTGACAAGGAATCCAGTTTTTCATGCCAAAACGAAACATATACAAGTATGGTATCACTTCATCAGATCAGCTTTAGAAGATGGAGTCTTAGAGCTTAAAAAGATTCTAGGAAATAAGAATCCTATAGATATGCTTACAAAAATTGTGACTAGTGATAAACTGAAGCTATGTTAAGCTTCAATTGGTTTAGAAGTGTAAAAATGATGAAGATGGGCTATTGCACTGACCAAGTGTGAAGACAGATTAAAATCAGTCTTCAAGTAGGAGATTGTTAAGTAAATGAACACCAATAAATTCTAGTTTTCTATATTTAGAGAATTCTTAATTTAGTTTCACTAAATTAAAGAATGGTTTGTATTCATTAATAATTATAGGATGGCTAATTATTTTGTGATTGATACAGTTTGGAGAAACCTATAAATTAAGGCATTGTATTCTCTCCAAAATCATCCCAAAAAGAAAAAAATCCAAATCAAAACTAAGAAAGAAAATCTTCGTTAAAAGCTTAAAGAAAGAAGAGTTTTTTTGCGAGAATTTTGTGATAAAAAATTCTCGAGTGTAATTGAGCTCAGAATTGTGAGTTATGAGTGTTTGCAAACATTGTATAAATTTCTCTCTATAGTAAAAGTTTTGCAGTAGTCTCGTGGACGTAGCCAAAATTTGGTGAACCACATAAATATTGTGTCTTCTTATTCACTTTATTTATCGCTTTTGCATTTAGCGTATCAAAAAAAAAAAAATAATTTCTCCTAACACAGTTGCTACTTGAAGGAAGCTATAAAAAATATAATCTCACATTGATTAATTAAAAATATATTAAGTGATTAATATAAAAATTGACTCTCTAACCTTAATAATTAGCTTTTAATATTGATTTTTCTAAATTTATATTAAAAATTTAATAGTGTGTGAGATAAAAATGTACCCTTATAGTATGAGCACAAAAAGAAAAGATTTGAGAAAGAATAATTAAATTAACGCGATAAGAATGGACGGAGAACATGTGAAAAAAGTGAAATATATATATTTGTACAGCCTAACATTCTTCTAATTTTAAATGATTAATTAAAAGTGCCGAACATAAAATATTTTTCTTACAGTTAACCTGTATTTGAGCATTTATCACATGATATAGATTAGATTAACCATGTCGGTTGATTATAACAAATAAAAATTAAAAATACAATATATATATATATATATAGTTAAAAAAAAAAAAAAAGAATATATATATATATATCAAACACTGTATATGATAAACGCCATTCAGCATTTTGATTGTTTTAAATTATTAAGTGACATTCGTTTTAAAGTCTTAATTAAATTAAAATATTTATGATTATTAACTTAAAATTTACATTAAATATAATACGTGATTATATTTTTTATATTTTAATAATTTAATATCACTTATTTTATTTAATATTTAATTTTCAATTTACTGATCACCTCATAACATCATTTCATCCATAATCATATATATATATAAAGATATATATTACCAATCAAGGTAAATTCAGTAAATACTAAATGTTTTATAATTTAGGTCAATATTATAACCCCACAATGGTGGAAAAGTAACTATATTCATTGGAAAAATAGTAGGTCCTTCCCTTAATTTTGGACATAAATGCCACGTTTGATTTCAAGTCATGTTAATAAATAATTAATAAAATCAACAATCAATAATTAATTAATAAATTAAATTAAATTAAAAAGATGGTAAGAAGCTGGGAGCACCACATAGTAAATATTTAATTAATTGGACTCAATAATTGAAGAAAAGTGGGAGGGCCACAAGAAAAAAAATAAAAATAATAAGAAACAAAACAAACCAGCACAAAACAAAAGATAACCTTGTCGATTGCCTAAGTTCCTGTCCGAGGTGAATTCATTTTTCACGAGGCTGCTACACTTTGTGCCCGCCAGCGTCATGGTTAAATTCCACTCTTTTCTTTTTAAATTATTTTAAATTTTTGAGGAAGCCAAAAAAAAAAAATCATATACCAAATTAATATATAATGGAGAATTAAATAAATTTCACAAAATTTGTAAAATTCATTACCTTTATATGAGATTTTGTTAAGAATTTTAATTTTTTATTTTTATAATAAAAAATTAATAATATAGTTATCGAAACATAACTTAGCGGTAATTACATATTCCCTCGAGTAATAAACTCAAAATTGATTCTCATTTTTTCAATACTAAAAAAAAAAATTAACCATACAGCTCTATAGTAGGAAAATTATATAAATGTAAAATGAATTATACTTTTAATACAAAAAAGATTCTAAACATGGGAGAAATTCATTTTTTGCATTAAACTTTATGTTAATTTATTGCAAATATAGTATAAATAATATAAAAATAAGACTAGATATACATGAAACATAGTTTGTTTAGCTTATGTACAAGATAAACACATGATCCTATCTTTTCCAAATATGTATATATTTCATGTTTATATACATCCTTCTTCTATTCTGTAAATCCTCTGCTAAATAAATTTTTTAATTAGATTCATTTTATCACAATATTCATAAATTTAGTTGGTTAAACTTTAGCATTTATAAGTTATTTATGTTTCTTATTCTTTAGCAATGTGAAATTTTTAACAACTAGACTTAGTGTTATTTGATAAAATTATCTAACACTTATTAAAATTAAAGATTTCAATGCCTTTTAATTATTTCAAGTTTAGAAATCTCAATTTAGCTAATATTAATTTAAAATAAAAAGTTAAAATTTTTAATTTAAAATTTATACTGAATATAATAAATTATTAAATTTTGAATAATTTACAAATAAAAGATTTCAATATTATTAAATTTTTAACACTTAATTTTTAATTTTTATCAAAATCACTAAAGACTATTTAAAAATTCCGAAATCCACATGAATAGATTTTTTTTTTTTAATTAACCAAAAAGAACTCCCAAAGGTATTAACTAAAAAGAACTGCGATGATTAAATGTTGATGTCTCATTTTTCGACGTGAATAGTTTGTTTGGCGTTATATATTTCACTGTATTGATGTTACCAAGTAATTGCACATTAAATAAATAAAAATAATGAACTGACATATAAATAAATGAATATTATATAAATTAATTGATTGAAAAATAATTTAGTAATTATCAGGATTATTAATTTTTATATATATTTCAATAATATTATTTATATAATTTAATTTTTTTTTAATTTTATATTAATTTTATTTATTTAAATTATATTTTTTAAATTATTTATTTTACTGATTAATTTATTAAATTCTCAATTAATTTTATACAAATTAATTTAATAATATCTCATAAGCTGACATATTCGCCGACTCATAGACTTTAATAATTTGGGTCACATGTTAAATAGTGCATCTACATGGGCCAATCATGGCATTATAGGGCCAAAGTTGGGCACTGAGCAAGCACTACCCCACTAGGCATAGTTGCATATATAGCTAGCCACTTTCTTTATAGTTTTCTGACTAGTGTCCTTGGTTTAAAAAAAAAATATTAATTTAAACAAAGTTAAAAAAATAAAATTCCAAAATAATAATATAAGTGGAAAGTGAATATTTTTATATATCAGTAGGATGATAATAATTATAATTAAATATAATTCTATTAAAATTTTTATTTTTTTTTATTCAACTTATTTTTAAATTAATTTAATTATTTTTATTTAAAATAACTATTTCCTAACAAAATTTTGTTAAAAATAAATGGTTCTGATTAAATTTTATATGAAATAATCATTCTTAACCAGCATTTCTCAGAAAAAAAAAAAATCTTTCTTTATATATTGAAATTGAAAGTGAAAATAAAAATCTTGATATCTTTATGTCATTTGATAATCGGTATCTTTGAGTGCAACTGTGTGGCTGCTGAGGTTTTTGGTTTTGTTCATCTCTATATGTTTTTGTCTTTTTGTATTGTCTTTATATGTATAAATATTTGTTTTAATATCTTATATTAATAACATTAATTTTATTAAATGTGCCCCATATATATATATATATATATATATATATATATATATATATATATATCACGATTAGTAAAGTAATTTTTTTGTTTTTTTATTTTACGCAGAAAAAAAATTAAATCTAAATTTATTACTTATGTTATATATATATTTATTACTAAGAGATGATATCACGATTAATAAAGCAATTTTTTTATTTTACGCAGGAAAAAAATTAAATTTAAATTTATTAAGCATGTCATATATGTATTTATTACTGAGGGATGATTTTAGTTGGCAAGTACAACAGTTCTTTTAATGAACACAATTTTTGTGTGTAAAAAATCCAATAGACCCTCATCTATAAATAGCAAAGCAATCCAATCTCATCCAGTCACCTCTCATCAAAGCAATAACGCATCAAATCCAAGAAATATTCTAAGCAATTCCAGGCACAATGAAAATTGCCAATTATTTCCTCATAGCTCTTGCTATCTTGGCTTTGGCTTCTTCATTTGCCATTGCCTACGATCCTAGCCCTCTCCAGGACTTTTGTGTGGCAACTGATGATAGTACCTCAGGAGGTATACATACGTACATACTTTTCTTTCTAGTGTCACTTTACTCTCTGTGTCTCATTTGGCTGGAACGTTTTCTTTAATAATATACTAATTAACTGTCTTTTCCTATGTACCTATATATATTAATTTCTCGCTTAATATGAATTATACTAGTAAGGTGTGATATTAAATACTTGCTACTATATATTTATAATTAGCATAAGGGTATAAAAGTAATTTTTCATAATTTTCTGTTAATTGATATGTAACATTATATATTTCTAATAAAATAGCACGGATGAATTAAAATTTATTTTATCTAATAATCTCATTGTCAATTATATTACTAATTAAAATTATTTGAATATTTATTTAGATAAACGTGCACGTTTAAAGTGATTGAATATTGTCGTATTCAAATGCTAATAGTTAGTTATTTCAAATGATTATATAGCCATTTAGGTATATTAGAAAATATATGTATAATAATGATTAATTATATTTTCTTGATGCAGTATTCGTAAATGGAAAATTCTGTAAAGATCCAGAGCACGTGACATCAGATGATTTCTATTACACTGGACTTAATGTTGCTAGAGAAACCTCAGATCAACTTGGAGTGCGAACAAATCTCTTAACAGTAGAAGAGCTACCAGGACTTAACACATTAGCCATGTCCATTGTTCGCATTGACTTTTCTCCTGGTGGAGTTAACCCACCTCACCATCACCCTCGAGCATCAGAAATTATAACAGTTTTAGACGGAACTCTTTATGCTGGTTTTATAACATCAAATCCAGATCACAGACTTTTTGTCAAAATTTTAAAGGCAGGAGATGTATTTATATTTCCATTTGGGCTAATTCACTTCCAAATGAATATTGGAAAATCTCCAGCAGTTGCTTTAGCAGCATTGAATAGTCAAAATCCAGGAGTTGTGACAGCAGGTAATACAATTTTTGGAGCAGTTCCATCTGTTAATCATAATCTTTTGGCAAGAGCTTTCCATCTTGATAAGGGTATTGTGGCTAATATGACAAAACAAGAATGGGTTAATCCATCAGACCTTAACAGTTATCTAAGCAGTTATTAGATATTATATATACTTTATGTAGCAACAAATTTAATTTCCTCATTTTCATGTTTTGTTATCAATTAATAATTGATGAGGATGGTTGTATCTGTCTCCTACTGAGTTTAACTTACCATTAATAATGGTGAAGTTTGTACTTTTGCAGTTTGATCAATTACCATCTCCCTCTCTCTCAGCAACCAGAAATTTCTGTTAAAAACTTTAGAACTTATTCCATTTGTGCTACAATAACTTGGTTTAAGATTTTAGCACTGAAATTAAGAAAGCTACTAAATTATATCAATTATAAAGTGAAACTACTAAAAAAAAAAAATTTTAATACGAAGAAACAAAAATAATTAATACAAATGGTTTAGTGGAAAAATAAAAAAAAAAAAAGGAAAATTGAAAAAAAAAAAATATTTTTTTGAACTCCTAAAATGACAATTATTTTAGAAAAAAAAAAATCTCTAACTTGTTTCAATGGTAATCTAGAAATTAGAAATTTGAATTCCTTACGATTTCTTGTATGGTGATATAGACATTTGGATACCGAATTATTGACTTTAGTTCTATAGATTCTTGTAGCTAGGCGTGCTTAGAAATACCTTTATATCTGTACTATATATATATATACATATGTAAATGTATGGAAAAGAGATAAATATATTATATTTACTAATATATTTTTATTGATTAAAGTTAGCGGTTTAGTACACAAAAATTGCAAAGAAAAAAAGAACATAATAAATTTTTTATGTGTATGAGATATAAGGATTAACGTATCTCTTCAAAATAATCGTAATTTTAATTTTAAAGGGTATATATATATATTCTTTGTATAGTGATACATTTAGAGAAAAAAAAATTTAAAAATGATGGCGACATTGGAACTTGAGAACTTGTTCAAATTGAAATTTGCAGCTATACATTGTGAAGCTAAGCCACATAAACAAAATAATGTCCCATTGATCAAAAAATTCTCCAATAATGGGTTCCATTTCCTGATATTCATGTGGTTTTTCTTGGTTACATTGTCAATATCTTTTTTCTTTTTATCTGTCTCCCTTTGGTTGGTAATGCAAAGCTTTCTTTTTTTGTTTTTTGTTCTGTAGTTATTTGGCTTTTGGTTTCTGAACACATGTAGTTTGCTAAGAGTTCTGGTTTTGTCTGTTTTTATTCTTGGGTTATGTCTTTTAATTTTTTTACTTGAAACTCTTCCATTATTACTAGCTACTGAGTCTTGATTCAAATCTTAATTGGAATCTAACTAAAGGAGAAAAAAAAAAAAAAAAAACCTCTTCTATTAATATACTCAAGATATCCATGCTTTTATATATATATATATATATATATATATATATATATATATGTTATTTTTTTATCAATACTCAAGCATTATTGCCAGTCAAATAAATGAAAATATCACAATCAAGTGGGATGCGACTGTTCACACGTGGTGCATTTAAAGTCACTATATTTTAAATAGATTTTTAATTTGATTACTATATTTTAATTTTTTATAATTTAATTGGTAAATTTTAACTTTTTCACCAATAGGTCATCAAGCGAATTTAGATAAAAACTTATTGAAAATCTGACATGATATTATGCGTCACTTATAAATACTGATTATGTTAGACACGTTAACTTGTCATGTTAAAATATTAAAATTATATACAAAGTTATTAAACTTTGTATTTTTTTAATTTGTCTACTTACTTTCAATTTCTTACAATTTGATTACTAAATTTTAATTTTTTTTCCCAATAAGTCACAAAAACAAATCCAATGAAAAACTCATTAGGATTAACTTTAATAGCTCATCTCAACGTCAGGAACACCAAAAAAATGAGTCACTCGTTCTCGCTCTTCACTTTTTCGCTGAAAAACGGTCAAAAGTTTTAATGGTTTTATTGTCTGATATTCATCTCTGTTCAACTACAAGCAATGAAATAGATACTAAAATGAAGCTCTAGATATATAAAATTGAATTATACCAAGAACTCTCAAAACTATATCAAAAAATGATAGAAATTGTCATTGGATGTATCGGATTTATCTTTGTAATTCTCATGTGAAAAAATTAAAATTTAGTAATCAAATTATGAGAAATTAAAAGTTAGTGACCAAATTAAAAAATAATATAAAATTTAGCAATTTTGCATACAAATTTTAATACTCTAACATGGTAAGCTAATGCGTCTAACTTAGTCAATATTTGCATATAATGTGAAATACCATATCAGTTTTCTGGTGAGTTTTTAATTTGAATTAATTTAGTGACTCGTCGATAAAAAAAATAAAAATTTAGTGATTAAATTATAAGAAATAAATTTATTAATTAAATTAGAAAACAATCTAAAATTTAATAATCTTATTTATAATATTTTAATATTTTTTATTATTATAGTTATATAAAATTAATTTGAAAAAATATTTTTACTAATAATAATTTTTTATAGAGGTAAATTTTAAATCAACTGCCAATGAATTATTCCAGATAGAACTTTTTAAATCAATAACTATTTGAACTTCCAACAGTCATGACCAGCTGTTCATTTATATACTTTACCAAACATATTGATTTAATAGGTGTTAAAAAATTATTAGTATTTGACCTTTAGTAGATGAATCAAACACTCGTTAGTGCGTAAAAACAGTTAACCGAATATCCAGCTGTTAGTTTAGAATTAGGTCAGCACTACTATCACTGCTTCAATGACAGGTTAATTCATAGGTTATCATGCTTTACAGAAATGAGGAAACACATGAAAAGACCACTCTATTGGATGTTGACCATACCAAAAAATCATGAAATGCACAATTAAAGGACCACTTTCCATTGGATAGCAAAATCCAAAAAAGATAAGAGATGATAAAACAAAAATTGAAATTAATTTTCCTTATCAATGACAAGATGAAACATGTATATATACGTACACATGCTTATAAATATAGTGCCTCGTGCATATATTTTTTTGGGTAAATTTGATATCATTGATCATTTTACCACATAAATTATAAAATTAATTAATTTAATATTTAAACATGGCAAATTAAAAATATTAAGCACCTAAATTAGGTATATATGTTAAGAATATAGAATGAAAAAATATTTCACATTGATTACATGTAAATATAATAAATTATTAATATAGAAATAGACTCTCTAATTTTAATAAGTTAACTTTTAAAATTGATTTTCCTAAATCTATATTAAAAACTTAATACAATATCAGAGGTCAATCAATCTATACTCATTTCCTATTATATTATCATTTGGATTAAGATTTCAATTTCATTTCAATTCTTTCCCGCAATGGATTTCTTTAATTATTTTTCTTCCCATGATAGATTTTATATTTGGTTTTTTGCCCAAGTTGAGCATTCAATTGTATTAGTCCAATCTATATCATAAATCTGTGAGTATCAAGGGCTTAATAAGAAATTATTTTTATCAAATCGCCATTTAAGAGACTGTTAAAAATATAATATGGGAAAATATATCACATTGATTATATACAAATATACTAAATGATTAAGCATTTTTCTCTCACTTTCCTTGTGAAACAAACATCTTTTACCCATTTCAATTTCTTCAAGATTACCAAAGAAATTCACATCATTTTGTTCCTCTTGCTATTGCAATTTCTTTTCAATAAATTTCTTCTTATTCAATCATCTCTTTTGATCAAATCTCTTATTTTTCAATGGCAAACCCTAATAACAAAAATAAATATGAGAATTTTACTAGTCCATTTTAAAAGAAAATAGTTCTCTATACGTTTTTATTTTGCAATGATTATTAATAAAGTATAAATACAAAATAATATTTAATATAGAGATGTATTTAGTATGAATAATTATACATTAAATTATTAAGAGGTATTTAAACATCTATTATGAAAGTATTGGTTAAAAATGATAAACAAATACAAAGAAAATAATTTATACTAAAAATGTAGTTTATAAAAAAGTTTTACTATCTAACATTCATCATAATTTAAAAAATAATATTACATAATATTCATTTAAATTATTTACATGTCATATAATATTTATATAAATATTTACAAATTAAATTTTGTCTTAAAACGAATTACGATCGTAACGAATTACAATGAAAATTAACGTTTAAAACGCGTTAGGAAAAAAAACTAGTAATAATAATTTTACCTTATAAAAATATGCATACAGGAGCAATTTTAATGAATAATGTTTTTAACATTTTATGTACGTGTATATATATATATATATATGTTGTGCGATTTCTGCAAGTGCACAGGTTGTGAATAAATAATATAGTAGTGAAATAAGTGTCGATTCTATGAGAAAAAGTTTTGATAAGTACCAAAATTAAGATTACTCTATTATTTAGAAAATCAATGATGAGAATTTATATTTTAAGATAAAGTGAAATTCAAGTAAATAAATAATGATAATTAATATGAAATAAGATTAAAAGCCTAGGATTTAGAATTCATTTATTGATTACTTATGATTTCTTTATATTTTTTTAGATTTGATTATTTTTGCTGGAATTAATGATTAGATTTTCCTAAATTATATGATATTCTCTCTTAAGATACAATATGTTGATTTATATTAATCTTATGTTTACTCTCATGACCATAAACAATTAACATAAATCCATTAAGTTTTATAGAAATCTTTTTAAAAATCACAAAGGTATATTCTTATCTCTAAACAATACATTCCCTAGGTCAATTATCTTAATGAACTAATATTGTGTTTCCACTCTCGCTATTTCACATAATATTTTAAATCATGCAATTAATGGCCAGTTAATTACAAGCATTAAGTTTTAAGATAAAAGATTAATTCTAACAATAAAATCCAATCAATTAAATATAAATAATCATATACAAATCAAAAAATTATATCTAAATTCTAAAAAGATAAATTTAGCCATTTATAATTAAAAAAGAAGAAACAATTAAATTAACAATAAAAATAATAAACATAATAATAACTTATAATTAAATTCAAGAATAGAGTTTAGAATGAACTTATTTTTGGATACAATTTTTGATGAACTCAACCTCTAAAAACTTATCTTCTTGATCAAAATAATAATAAAAAAAATCTACTCTAAGAAATAATATGAAAATCTCTCTACATCTAATTTTTACTACTTTGAATTATGATTTTGGAGAAGGGAGGTAATGCCTTTTTATAGGCAAATTCCATCTTTATTTTCAACTATATTGCATCATTGATTACATCATTTATTTCACGACATCATCACCTGTATCATTTATTTCACAACATCATCGCCTGCATAATTTATTTCATGACATTATCGCCTGTATCATTTATTTCATGATATTATCACTTGCATCATTTATTTCATGACATCATCACTTGCATCATTTATTTCATGACATCATTATCTGCATCATTTATAAAATGACATCATCGTCTGAGTCAACATTATTGCATCATCGTGATATCATTTTGATCTGCAAAAATAAAATAAAATACTAAAAATATATTATAATTTATTTATAAATTGTATAACTATTTATTTTTAAAAATAAGTAATAAAATTATTACATTCTCGAGAACTGAGCTAAAATTTGAGTTTAAACAAATAAAATAATTCTAAAAATATAGAGTTATATATATATATATATATATATATATATATATATATATATATATATATATATATATATATATATATATATATATATATATATATATATTATTTTTTTTTCACACACATACATACATAGGCAATGTTGTCAACTTGAAAATTTGCATACAAATTTAGTATTTTTACATGAATTTTTGTATTAAATATTAGAAATTGAATTGATGAAAAAGGGGTGAAATAAATAAGTAAAGTATAGAATTTACTAATAAAATTGGGCTCGAATCCAACCAATATTAAAATGATTAGCACTAACTAATTATATAGTTGGATTTTAGCACTTATAAATTGTTTACATTTTTTTATTTTTTAACAATATGAAATCTCTAACACTAAATAACATATCTAATTTGGTATTGTTTTTATTGTAAAATTAAAATTTTATGATTTTTGTTTTCATTCTGCCTATAATGCTACAACAATTATCATTTCCGAAAACTAGTTATATTAGAAAAATTTTGAAAAATTGCTTATTCAAAATTTGTTCTCAAAATATTTGTAGTACAGTCGACTATCAAATAATTGATATGTCTTATAAATTGAAAAAATAATTATTAAAATTATTAATTTATTAAATTTTTGAAAATCAACAACTAAAAAATAATTTTAACACCAACATATATAATATATGCTTAAATTCATTATGTTTTATATATTCAGTTACCAACACTGGTGAGTACAAAAGTGAAATTTACTCTTAAATTTTGTTAAATTTTTTAATAAAAACTAACTATTAAGCTAGGAAATATATTTTTCTATTAATAACTTAACATTTTTATATTTATTAGATGTAGGATATTCTAACAAATTTTTGCTACCAATTTCATAAAATGTAATCCTCCTTAGAAATCATGTATATAGTTTTTATAATCTTATTTAAATACTTTACTTAAAATTAAATCTTCACTTATCAGTTTTGTAATTTTAATCATATGCCATAATTTGTAGTCAACACTCAAAGATCTTTTAATTGGTAATTTATCGGTGCTCTTCATTTACAAACTTAGTACAATTTATATATATACAATGTTTATTTCAACTCTTGTATATTAAAAATTTATATTTGTAATTCATTTCTTTTATTTTATTTAGCTCATTTAAAAATTTATGTTCGTAATTCATTTCTTTTATTTTTATTTAGCTCATTACTACTCACGTTTAGCCTTTGAATAATCAAGTCATCATCAATAAATTAAAAATAAAAGAGTTGTATGATTTTAGTATTCATTTTTATTAAATAATGACTCATAATCAGTTTATACTCAGAGCTCCATCAGCTTTCTCAATAAAAGAATACTGAACCTCCTGTAAACATAGGCAGATTGACGAATGATGTAAATCTTGTTTCTTATGTGATTGATTATATTTTTTATTTTTATTTTCTGTTCATAGATTAAAATAACTAATATTAGTAAAATTTAACAATTTTCCGTTTTCTTCTCTTATATATGATAAAATCTTTTCTTTAAAATTTTGAGGTGTATTACAATATAAATATTATTTATAGATGCATTAATTTGAGATTTAAATTAATACTAAATATTATTCTTATTAATTTTTTATTCAATATTATTCGTATTAACTAATACATAAATTGTGCTATTTTAGTACTATTATATCAACCCTTTCCCCAATTTCCAATCTACCCGAAAAGCTTTGGTCCTACCTTTTGTCGTCTCACGCACAGCTATTTCAGAGATCTTTTTTGGTCTATCCAAAAACTTCTACAGTTTACTTTTTCACAATCTCAACGATAGATTTAGCTATTTGAGCCAAACCACTATTTCGCCGCGCAAAAATCTTATATATTATGTAAACAGTAATAGAGTGTATATTGTTTTTTCCAGTAGGGAGAAAATTCACTTGAGATTCTTTAGGATAGATAACCTTATCATATTTGTTTAATTTGAGAAAAATTAATATATGATAGGAAGGTTTTAAATCTGTTTAATTAAATTCTCGTAACTGGATCAGACTTCCATGGACCCAAACCGACTATATATATATATATATATATAATTTTAAATTTAGATAATGTTAGGAAAAACAGAGTTACAAGAGAAAAATAATATAAATGAATTCTACGTTGTTCGATTTCTTGACTTACGTCTATGATCTCTCGAAAAGATAATCTACTATATTATCAAATTAACATATTATAATTTTTGAACGGACAAAATTGTAAACCCTCATTACTTATGCACTTTGAGTCAAACTCAATCAATGAGTAAAAACCTCTAACTCAATTATTTGACAAAGGTACATCTTTGAATATTAGACAAAAGCTAAAGAACCTCTTTTATAATACTGTTATTTATAATATTACCTACTATCAATCATAATTTAATTAAGATTATCATCTAAATAGGAATAATATTAAAATAAAATTCTACTTTACAATAAAATAGAAAAAATATAATATTCCAAATCTCATTAGGATTTTGAGTCACAATCCTAAATTTTGAATTACAATCCTAATAGAATAATTTAAGAGATATAATTAAAGAAATATATTTATGGATGATTGTAGCTGGCTTTTTTAGCTGCCTCAGATAGAGTCATCAGATATTGTATTTTAAGCACGATTCATCTTCAATACCCAATTACAGGTCAAACCAAACCGCAGCCAAACTGGGTTTTCAATTTCAAATAAAATTGTTAACAATGGGTCAGATTAGACCAAGAAATTGAAATTTGAATTAGATAGCAAAATCAAATACAAAGTCCGATTTTCTTACATGTAAATTAACTAATTGGATCTCTAATGCCATCCGTTGATCTCCATTCCCATATATATTAATCATTATGAATTTTTTTTTCTTATGGAAAAACATGAATATTTTATTTATATTTATTATAAGATTACGTAACTCAATTTAAAAATAAAAATATAATAAGATCATACGTAAACAAATATGAAAGCATAATTTTTTACAATAAACAATATTAGTAGAATATTAAAATTAATAATTTTATTTTAATATGATTATTGATTATTTTAAAAGTTAATTATAAGCCGACTTTTATGTCTTTATTAACTAAATTTAATTATCTAAAATTCATCAACAAATCCATAATTAGGAACTCAAACACTTTAATATCATATAATTAAGGTTTTTATTTTAATAAATTACTATACTCTATATAATACTCCATCATTCTTTAATAAAAACAAAAATAAAGAGACAAAGGGACTACTGCTGGTGTCTAGCAGTCCAAGACAGATATTTCACATTAACATAGAAAAGTGATGAGAGGCGGCTTTAATTTTCTTTTATTTATTATTGAGATAATTATAAATTTGATATTCTAACTTGGTAAAATTTGACAATTAGATGTGTAAATTTTCAAAAATTTCAATTTAGTATCTGAGACTGAACATGTAAAAATGTAATTCTTGATTACTATGGTATATTTGCTGACGTGATTTTTTTTTTTTGAAAAATAAACTTATCAACTCTGTTTCATCTTAGAAAGTTTCAGATATTAATTTCTCTTATACAAACCTCTTCTTCTTATAGTCTTGTTTGACATAGATGCTACTACATGTCTTCTTCTGCATTTGGGAACTTTCCAATCAATTCAAACAATAAAATATCATTAATTAATTTTCATAGAGGTTAATTCATAATTATTAATTAATGATACATTGAACTCTCTTATCCGATTATAATAGTAATTTAGATCATTGTATATATCTAATTTCTTCTGTGCATGTGCGAGTGATTTAAAGGAAGCATATACTTCTACAAACGTTGAACATGTCAAGAGTAAACAAGATAGCTACAACCTATAGAAAGTTTTTGGATAGATTATTGGCTGCAGCAGCCATAAAATTAAACTGTAGCTATTTTGAAGATGCCCAATTTCTTTGAAATACATAATTTTATTAGCAAACATTCCGTTTTGCACAATTTTAAATTTTTTTATTTGATTTTTTTTTTATTTAGTAACTTCGATTAATTGATATTCGAGCTGGGCGAGACCACAAGAGCGATAAAGCTCTCCATGAAGAGTTTTAAAGCAACTGCATACCCAAAACTAAAACTCGAGACCTCTGGTTAAACTTGAATAATCTCTCACCAATTGATTTACGCTCAAAGTAACGTGTGTAATGTAATTTTCTTTCTTTTTTTTTTTTTTCTACCATCTTCTATATATATATATATATATATATATATATATATATATATATATATATATATATATATATATATATATTAACCTACATGAACTATTATGATTAATTTTTATTAAATTTAAATATTACCGTTTAATATTTTGAAAAATTAATAAAAAATATATATGGGCCAAATATAGAAAAAATATGTAAATTTGATTCTAATAGTTATTCTATAGAGTACATCACTCCTTTATGTTTTTATATAAAAAAAGTCATCATATCCATCTCTCTATTAATTCTCTCTTTCTCTCTCTATACGTAACCGAAATGAATTATTGACTTAGTTAATTATATCTTATATTTTCTTATTCATTTGTCAATACTTTAATTATCCTTAGATTAGTTATAATATATTTTCTTTAAATAATTTTCACTATATAAAATTTCAGTTTGAAATAATTAGATTTAAAATTTATACTTTTTCTTTTAATTAATTAATTAAAAAAATTAATTAACTTAAAATATAATTTATATTAATTAATTAATTTTAGGTCAAATCTTGTGCTTTTTATATTTTTTTAGAAATATTTTAACATAATTCTTAATTTATATAAATAATAATTTGGATCTAAAAAATATATAAAACATGAAAATAAATTAATGAGATGATTAGCTTTTATTAAAAAATTTATTTAAAACACAATAAAAAAATTTTAAATAATTTTTGAATTCAATGTTTATTATATATATATATATATATATATATATATATATATATATATATATATATATATATATATATATATATATATATATATATATATATATATATATATATATATATATATATATATATATATATCACTTTGGTCAGATGCAACACGTGACATAATAAAATATATATTGTAATTGAATGTTGATTTCTACATTCAACAAATTGAATTTTTTTTTAAATTTACTAAAAAAAAAAGAAGAAAAGAGAGAAAGTTTGTTAAATATAGAAGTCATATTCAATTACAATATTTTCTAATATAAAATACCATAGAGTGCATATGCACAAAAGTATGCATTATGTCACCATGTTAGAATATTTTTAAACAATATAGATTAAATAGAAATATAAAAATGCATAAAAATATAACTTAAAACTAATTAATATAAATCTTAATATAAATTATATTTTAAGTTAATTAATTAATTATTTTTTAATTACATGAAAAGTGAAAATTTTAAATTTAATTATTTCAAAGTAAAATTTTATTTAGTAAAAATTATTTGAAGAAAATATATTATAACCAATGCATTTTTATATTTCTATTTAATCTATATTGTTTAAAAATATTCTAACATAGTGACATAGTGCATACTTTTGTGCTTATGCACTCTATCGTATTTTATATTAGAATTGACTTCTATATTTAACAAACTTTCTCTCTTTTCTTTTTTTAGTTTTAAATAATTTTCTTTCAATAAAACTAATCATCTCATTAATTTATTTTCATGTTATATATATTTTTTAGATCCAAATTAATATTTAGGTAAATTAACAATTATGTTAAAATATTTCTAAAAAAAAAAAAGTATCATTTGGTTGTTATTTGCTAAGAAAATTCCAATTTCAAAATCAAAATGTGTTTATTTAAATAGAACAAACAAAATATATCGATGACTATTAATTGATGTACAGACATGAATTTTCAATAAATTGTCAACAATACTAAATCATGTTAATTACTTGCTTACGTAAAATAATAATTATTATTATATCCAATCATTAACTAATTTTTTTTTTTTTTAAAAATATAAAATCCTCATCTATAAATAGCCATGCATTCCATGCGAAATTTTCTCATCCCTTACAAAACCAGATAATAACACATATCCAGAAAAAAATCCTAAGCAGTTTTAATTAGTTAATTAAGCACAATGAAAGTTGCTAATCGTTTTCTTTTAGCTTTTGCTGTATTGGCTATGGCTTCCTCATTTGCCATTGCCTATGATCCTAGCCCTCTCCAAGACATATGTGTGGCAACTGATGATCTTACCAGTGGTGGTATGTATCGTTTTATCTCATTATAATTCGTTATTTTAAAATAAATATATATATATATTTTGTGTGTTTTGAACTTTTCATATTTTGTCTATTAAATTTTATATATATATTTTTTCACGATAAGTTCTTAAAATTTTAACTTTTTATATTGAAATTTTTTTTTTTTTTTTTAGCAAAAGTAAAATTGATGAGGGATTTTTATTAATAATAGAATATGAATTACTGAAAGATTATATTATTTTTCCAGAAAATTTACATTTATTAATATTACCATAATTATATGTGAAAATATTTATATAGAAATTATGATATGATATAGAGATAAGAAAATAAAAATTTAAAGAACTTAAAGATATTATTTATGCTTTTAAAAAGAAAAATATGAAATATATATGTAATACTCAATCCTAAATTGACTCATTATTTGAACTATTCGAACTCAAGCACAAGCTTGACTTGATTAAAATCGATTTGAATTCAAATATTTTATGAGTTGAGTTCGGATAGCTCACAAATAGATTAACTCATATACATCTTTAAACTTATGTCAGTGTTTTGAACTAGTTTTTCAAGAATATATATGTGAGTTTGAATTCAATTGGAGCTAATAATAATAATTATTATTGTTGTTAGATCTATAACGAAATTAGAGTAAATTTTTCAATGTTGTTAAACTGTCCTCATCAATTTTACATTTTTCATAAAAAAATCTAATAAGTTCATACTTTGTGAAATTAATGACATTTTTCGATGCAGCACTTGTAAATGGAAGATTCTGCAAGAATCCAGATTATGTAACAGTAGAAGATTTCTCATATTCTGGACTTAATGTTGCTAGAGAAACTTCAAAACAACTTGGAGTCCGAACAAATCTCTTAACAGTGGAAGAGATCCCAGGACTTAACACCAATGCCTTATCTATTGTTCGTATTGACTTTGCAGCTGGTGGAGTTAACCCACCTCACAACCACCCAAGAGCAGCTGAGATCCTTACTGTATTAGAAGGAACTCTTTATGCTGGTTTTATTACATCAAATCCTGATCATCGCCTTTTCGCCAAAGTTTTAAAACCAGGAGATGTCTTTGTTTTTCCATTTGGATTAATTCATTTCCAAATGAATATTGGGAAAATTCCTGCAGTTGCAATAGCTGCATTGAATAGTCAAAATCCAGGAGTTGTGACAACAGCTGCTACGGTTTTTGGAGCCTCTCCACCTGTTAAATCTGATCTCTTGGCAAGATCTTTCCATCTTGATAAAGATTTGGTAACCAAACTTCAGAAAGATGAATGGGTAATTCCATCAGAGCTTGATGCTAGCAGTAGTGTTTACTAAGGAAGTCAATTGATAATGTGCAAATATAATAAATAAAAGGAGTGGTTTTAATTCCATGCCACTTTTCATGTTATTTGTATTCATCTTATAATATGTAATAAGGCTGACGTCACCTGCCAGTTGATTTTATTACAGGTGTGATAATGTTACCACCGCAATTTGTTTTTACCACCTCTACCAATTTGTTTACCGCATCTTTTTCTTTATCTCTCTCGGCAATTTGTTTATGCTTTCTAATCCCATCCCACCATAGGGTAAGATGTTATTTAATAAAATTGAAAATTTAAATATTGAATGATATAAGTAATGTATTTTTTAAATTATAAAAATATTTAAAAATATAACTACTTATTGTATTCAATACAAATTTTAAATTGAAAATTTTAACTTACAATTTTAAGTGATTTTTAATTTAATTGAAATTTTTAAAATATGTATTACTAAATAAGTTAAAATAATTAAATATTGAAAATTTTAATTTTAAATGTTGAATTGGATTATCAAACACCACATTAGTTTTATCTACACTAGATATATATACCCATCAAATAATATAATAATACATAGAGCTAAAAAAAAAAAGAATATTTATTGGTGTATTTTTCACTAGAAATAAATGGACATAAAAATTATATTAATTAAATACTTTTTTTCACCTATTAATTTATATGCACGAGATAAAAACATACTCATTATAGATAAAAATTTCTCCTGTGCTCATAATAATATAATTGTGGAATCGTTGACCACTGATTATATCAATAATAAGCAATGTAGCTATAATTCGTTGCAACTAGACAGGTTCCATCTGAATTTTAAAAAAATCAACTTTTAAAAAAAAAAAAAAAACGATTAATGGTCATAAAATTAAATTATAACAATTCTAAAAATGGTCAATTTCTTCGAAAAACATAATTTTAGGAATTAGAAAGGAACTTAAAAAAAAAAAAAAAAAAAAAAAGACGGGACCAGTTGGGTATAAAAGCAAAGGAATTTGATACTTTTTTTTTTTTTAGGGAAGGAATTTGATAATACGTATCAGAAAAAGAAAATTCAATACGTCTTCATTGAAAATAGATAAACAAAATGAATTGCTATTTAGATATCTACGGAAACGTAGTTTTCAATAATTGTTGATTAAATGTACTACTCAATAGTCGCGCCATTCGTGCACCTAAAGTGCTTGTCAAATGAATTAGCTAGAATTCATTTACAAAAATTAGTTTAAAAGTAAAGGTGCTCAATTTATATTATAATAAGTTAGTGATTTGGGACATGTCACACTCTATTTTTTAAGATGGGACAATTTTAGGATATAATTAACTATAAAGTCACCAATAATCCGTAAAACCCATACATATAATGAAACTCAATATAATATCAATAATAAATACATTAGTCCAAAATCACAACCTACAATCCAATCATATTTTTCATATATTATTCTCATCGTTTATTCTTATTCTTATAGGTAATCTCATTTTACCATTCAATTTATATATTAATATAACACTGATTAAATACTTTAGTAGTCGTTAGATATTATCAAATATTTAACTTGAGGAGCCAACTTGCTATTATCCACTATACTTTTGAGAATATTCAATCTTCACCTGTGAGAACTGGGAGTAGAGGGGGTAAGTATCGGAAAAAGCTCAGTGAGCAAAAAATACAATTAATTTTTAGAAAATTTAAAATATAATTCTTTGATCATTTACTTATAATTCATGAAACTTAAATCTTTATATTAATTTATTGACTTTATGCTATTTTCAACACTTGAGAAAATTATATAATAAATATTCATTTTCCACTAATTGTACATGTACGAAATCTTTTGAATCATAGCACTTTGGTTATTTTAGTAGATCATACGAGATGTATTTTTGGAATAACTAGAGACACTTTACTTTTTAATTTCAATTTGCATAATACTTGTAGCATATAATTCCTGCCTTCATTAAATTATCTCAAACTTTGGTATGTTTTGAACAATATAATCATTCTCTACACATAGAGTATACAATGAACATTTAGATCCTTAAGATTTTAAAAATCTTAATTTATCATTCTATATAAATATATTTCAAAACTTCGTATTCTTAGAAATTAGACAATTTTATACAACGTATGTTTAGTCTAAACATATAAATATAGATATTAAATTCCATTTATTACATACATATAATTCTTTAAAAATTCCATAATTCATTGTAAGAAATTAAAATAATAATTCATTATATAAATTTAAAAAAAAAAACTCAAAATCAATATATGATAAGAGTATTAAACACTTTTGGACAAATACATATATAAACGATTGTCTCATCGTATAAGTACACATATTATTGAAAACATTTTATATTTAAATAATTATAAAATCAATAATGTAACATTTTTAATATTTTTAATATCTCAAGGGAAATATATATATAATTTTATTTAAATCTTGTAATTCTTATAATATTCAAAATACAACTTTATAAAAACTATATAACTATATGATTTTCAAATATTCAAGTAAAATTCATATACATACATGTAAAAGTCCAAAGTTGAAGAAATCTATAAACAACTAGCTTTAATATCAATGACATATATATCAACAAAAAATTGTAACTAAATATTTTTATTATATAATTACACATATCATTTAGATATTGAAACAAAATTATATCAAATTACTGTTGATATTCATATAAGAAACATATATATATTTTATGGAAACCATACATATTTATAATTTAAATATTTTCATCAAATAAACATGTCATTTAAATAAATTATAAAAATATTTAGTACTATATATATTTTAATGACATTAACAAATTAAAGGGACATTATATATATATATATATATATATATATATATATATATATATATATATATATATATATATATATATATATATATATATATATATATATATATATATATATATATATATATATATATATACACACTTTTTAATTCAAGGGAAATAATATTCAAACTTATAATTACTTCCCTTGGAATGGATCTTTTATTGTTGCAGTGTTAATTTATCATTTTACCTTTAGAAAATAAGGTAAACAGAGTGAAAACATTCTTAAATCTTATAATCAACTTGGTTGGGTATCAATGAACAAGAAATTCAATGTGTTTCAATTACAATACAATTAAGGTCAATAGAGATCATTCACTTAAATTGGGGTAGGGGCTCTTTTGAGCATACCCCAAGCAGAGTCTCTTGATATGAGTATGCTCTCATATAGTTAGGGTAGAGACTATTTGTAGCATGCCTGAAGTATAAAGCTCCCTTAATTTGGAGTGGAGGCGCTTTGGCATACCGGATGCAGATGACCTTTTTTAGAATATAACCCCATATCACTTGTAGATAATTTGATTCCTTTGTGCACATAGTCTGATGTCTTACTCACATCATATGGGGATCTCTGCATTAAGGTTAATCCTTGATAAAATGGGAAATTTGAAATTTCAATAATTTCTAAGATTCAAATGGCTCATTGGAGTTCAAGGTTCACATATACTTTTTGAAAGATTTTTCAGATACTGGTAGGAAAGAATTACTCTAGATAGCACTTGAAACATATATAAGATCCTTTTAGTGGTTTAGGGCTCAACACTTTAATGATAATTATGTTACTAATAATTATACAGAAAATTCTTCTTTAGGAAGGATATTAATTGTTAATTTAATTTTACATATAGCTTCCCATATTTTTAACTCGTTTAGTTAACCTTAAGAACTTTTGTATAGTTACAATTTAGATATAAATACATATATATAAGCATGATGCTTATATATAAGATTAATCATTTTTGGTAGCTTTTCCAATTATTCTCATGACGCATTTGGAATTTTTCTTAATAAATAAATAAATAAATAAATAAATAAATATATATATATATATATATATATATATATATATATATATATATATATATATATATATATATATATATATAACATTTATGACAGGGCCTTTGGTATCACATTTATTGGAACGTCGTTTAAATTTATAATTTTAGGGAATCAATAAAAATCAATTATAATATATTAACATTTAACAATTTATTACTTACTAATAAACAATGGAATTTGATATTACCATAACATGCCTTTTAACTTATCAATAACAATATTTTATTAACGATAAATATTTGAATTCAGATATGACATTATATACTCTTTACTCACCTGGACCATAGATCATTATCCAGCTAAATATCCACTTTTCATTATTATCCTCCGAATTCCCCTTTGAAATTCTCCTAAGAACGCAATATCATCAATTAAATATTATTATACCATTTCTTTATTATCTATCTTTAAACTTTACATTATATACCAAAAATTCAGCAGCATCTCCTCTAAGTTATGATTAACTCCCAATTGCAATAAACTCAATTTATCTACAATAACTATAATATCACAATCAAATAGTCCAACCCACTCCTTCAATATACTAATCCCATTTGCCAATTTCATTCCTCATTATCAAACTACTATTCATCCAATTCAATTCAATCAATTCCGATATTAACATCTCACTTTAATCTTTCAATTTAATATCCAATAATACTCAATAATCATAAGAATAATAATTATCTCAATTCAATTATTCAATTTAACCAATTAATTGCAATAAATTATTTACCTAAATTCTCACAAATAAATTCATAATTCACTATCTATACAGAATTAAGAGTCAAGATTTATACTATATGACTCAGTTTAATGAGCTGAAACTGCTGTCCGAAATCGTCAATTTCGGGATCGCTGAAAAATTCCAATGACAAACGAATCACTATCCGAGGATACCAATAGTTAGCTTATGGCTTGAGGAGTCTTGATATATCCTTCACTTTCTATAATTTACCAAAAAATGATTAGCAACGGCGTCTGCAGCCGTAGACATCACCGGATTTCGATCAAAATAAAAATTGTCTAAAATTATCAAATGATATACTAAATCGAAGTTGGAATCATGAAGAGTTCAACCATACCAATTTCGTCAGAAAAGGAGGTTGAAAAATGGTCGAAAATCAACCTAGAAGATTTTTGCCGCCAGTCCTATGGACGGTGTGTGCGCCACTGTTTGGCAGCAGTTGTCGATGAGCTTCAATGATTTGACTAGTTGGCGATTGCACCTTCCACTAGTATGGCGAATGTTGGTCGGCAGTGGCTGGAGGGCAGTGGACTGGAGATCAATATGCTCTCTCTCTCTCTCTCTATACTCTGCTGTGCTTCTTTGTCTATCTATTTCTTCTTCTTCTACCAAGTTCATGGGTCTGTGTAGGTTTTTCTATTTTTTTTTTTTTGTTTCTTCTCATAATAATAATAATTTGTAACAAAATTTTCTTGTAAACAATAATTTTAACTAAAATATTTATTTCACAAAAACTCACAATATTATCCAATAATTATGATATAAATCATAATATAAAATTTCAAATATAAATTAAACAAATTTCTATATTTCAAAATAAAATTTCAATTTCTTTAATTTAAAATTTCTTAATTAAATGAATAATAAATGTAAAATTCAATACTTCATTTAATAAAATATAATAATAAAATAAATTAATATCATTTCAAATATCAATATAAAATATAATAAATAAATTATTCCAAATATCAGTATCAAATTTAAAATAATTCACTATTATTTTAAATACTCATATAACAATATTAATAAATCACATATATATATAATATTAAATATCAATATAAATTTACTTTATCAATATTAATATAATAATGAAATTAAATATTAATATTAATATCAATATTCAAATATGAATTCATAAATATTTATAACTTTAAATGTCAATATAAAATATTTCTATATAAAATTATTATTTTTAAAACATTTAAATTTAAATTATTTGAATATTTGAAAATATTCATTTAATAATATACGAGGTCGCCATCCTCTATAATTGTGAACCCTTAAAATTGCACATTGGGATCAGCCGCAGCTTGACACTTGTTAAGATTAGTACGCTATGCATAAGGCGGTCCTGCTAGTCGGTTAGTAGGCAGAGGTCAAGGGGGCAGCGCCCCTTGTGGGGTAAGGGGCAGCACCCCATTGATAACTCTATATTTTTAGAGTTATTTTAATTGTTTAAACTTAAATTTTAGCTCAATTCTCAAGAATGCAATAATATTATTACTTATTTTTAGAAATAAATAGTTTTACAATTTATAAATAAATTATAACATATTTTAAGTATTTTTATTTTATTTTTGCAGATCAAAATGATGCAATAAAAATAATGATGCAAGCAATGATTCAAGTTTTCAATCCATGAGAAATAAATTCAATGGTTGGTGGCCAAAATTCAATGGTTGGTAGCCAACCTAACCATTTTTGAATATTGATGAAAGAATTCAATGGTTGGTGGCCAACCTAACCATCAATGTTGAATTTTTGATGTAAGAATTTTAATGGAACTTGAATTCTTCCACCAAACATGTCTATAAATACCATGCTTGGCAAAGGAAAATAGCATCAAAGAAAATCCATAAAAAAAATATGTAGAGAGATTTTCATATATTTTCTTAGAATAGATTAGTTTTATTTTTTTATTTTGATCACGAGGAGGAGTTTTTGGAAGCTCGAGTTCATCAAAGATTGTATCCCAAAACAAGTTCTCTCTAAACTCTATTCTTGAATTTAATTTTAAGTTATTATTATGTTTATTACTTTTATTGTTAATTTAATTGTTTCTTCTCTTTTAATTATGAATAGCTAAATTTATTTTTCTAGGATTTAGATGTAATCTTTTGATTTGCATATGATTATTTATATTTAATTGATTGGGTTGATTGTTGGAATTAATCTTTTATCTTAGAATTTAATGCTTGTAATTAACTGGCTATTAATTGCATGATTTAAGATATTGTGTGAAGTAGCGAGAGTGGAAGCACAATATTTGTTCATTAGGATAATTGACCTAGGGAATGTATTGCTTAGAGATAAGAATATTCCTTTATGATTTTTAAAAGGATTTCCATAAAACTTAATGGGTTTGTGTTAATTACTTATGATCACGAGAGTAGACGTAAGGTTAATATGAACACACATGTTGTATCTTGAGAGAGAATATCATATAATTTAGGAAAATCTAATCATTAATTCCAGCAAAAATAATCCATCTAAAAATTATAAAGAAATCATATGTGATCAATTGATGAATTCTAAATCCTAGACCTTTAATCTTATTTTCATATTTATCATTATTTATTTACTTCAATTTCATTTTAGTTTAAAATATAAAATCTCATAATTGATTTTCTAAATAATAGAGTAATATTAAAAATTGGTACTTGACAAACCCTTTTTCGTGGGAACGATACTCACTCATCACTTTATTACTTGTAAACGATATGTGCACTTGCAGAAATCGCACAACACCCATTGAAAAATAATTTTTTGAATTTTTTACCTCCAGTCGACTGCTTTTCAGTTACAAACCCATAGAATCAAACCGGGCTCAAAGTGAATCAAAAATGGCTAAAACAATCCAAAATCTGGTTGGACTAGCGGCATGCCAGGCATGCCACCGCTTTGGACGGCATGCCCGAACGTGCTACCCAGCCAACCGGTGTGCTATGGGTGCTGCCTGGCTGGCCGGCACACCGTCGGTGCCGCTACCGGCTTCCGGCAGCACCCCTTTAGCTGCTCTATAAAAAGAGCCTCCTTCAAGTTCATTTGGTACAGTTTTTGAGGCATAAACTCTCATATATTACTATACTTGTTGTGCTGAAATTCTCTTTGAAATTTGATACTAAAATCTGTCATTTCGAATTGTTTTTGATTTGTATTTATTACACTATTTTGCTATCCTTTTTGCTATTAAGATTCAACTTCAGGAATCTAAATCCAATATAGAGCTTAAATCCGGAGCTAAGCTCACCCTGTTCATCTGAAAATCAAGAAAAGCAAAGGTATAATTCATTTTTTCCATTTCTAAAATTCTAAATTCAAATCTAAAATTCTCTTTAGGTCTAAAACAGAAAAGATCTAAAATTTATTAATTTAAAAATCAGAATTAAATTAATAAACTAAACCAATATTTTTTTCTTAAACCCCTTCTTCGCAAAAAGGAAGAACTGTATAGGGTTTGATTTATATTCAATAAGATACGCAAGCTGCCATTTTGAAAAGGCATCAACTCCAAAATCTTTTTTATGACATTTTTTCCTTTTACTTTGATTTATTTGTATTGCTTTATTTCTGATTCTATATTAGCTATTGTTACAGAATGTGTGCTTTTTCTAGTACCCATAAAGGTTAAAGAAAAGATCATCTTTATTTCATCCGTTTTGATTTGTAATAATTAAGTATGATTTATTCTTTGCTTATTTATTTGTAATTATCATTTCATTTCATTTTGTCATATATAACTATTTCATTCATCATTTTAATCTTGTTCATGCATACATGAAAATTCCTTTTTAAGAACTATTTTGCAACTTTTAGCTAAACTAAAGAAAATCATATTTTCTCAATTGTGTAATTACCAAAACCTAATCCATGAGTTCTCTTTAGTTACTCGCAGATTAGTATTTTTCCATTGGGATGAAATCAAAATATTTTTGGAGTCAATCAATTTGGGTTTTCTTAATTTTCTCAATTAAAATAAGTAAATTAAAGTGGCGACTCCTTTTCACAAATTCCAAATCACACAAATCAATTTTCTAAACTCACAGCGAGTTTCAATCTTAGAGTTTCTCCCAAAGAGCATTTCAATTCCTTGGCGAATCGGACCAGTGCTCAGACGATGCCTCACAATAATAGATTTAATTTGCATAATACTTGCATCTCAATCATCAAGATCTTTATAAATCCAAAATTTATTTATCAATTGCTTAATAATTTTTCTTATATAAATGCGAAAAATTCACACGTAAACGTAAAACATTTGAATTTAATTCACATATTCAACATTAACTTGGGAATATATTATGATACTAATCGAATATCTTCACATATACTTTTATACATACGACTTGTATTGAGTCGGGATATTACAGGACAATTCTAATACCACCACTTAATACGTACTAAACCCTACTAGCACGTGACTGAATTGAATACTGAGTTCTGTCAGGAAGCACATGTAAAATTTAGAAATTGAGAATAGGTGATCCACATGATGGATATAAGAGGACATGAGCGCATAATAGAGACCTAATTGAGGTTTTGATACCATGTCAAATGGAGTTAGGTAGAACTCATTCCTAAAAGCTAACTCAAAGAAAGAAGATGTCCAATCCATATTATATACACTATAACAAGCTACTAAATTAGTGATGTGAATAATTTTAATAGTGTTAATTATTCTATATAATAATTAATTAAAAATTAAAAATTCTCATCTATAAATAGCCATACCTTCCATGCAAACTTTTTCCTATCCCTTACTAAAACAATAATAACTCATAGTATTAGGGGTGAGCAAAACCAAGCCAAAACCGAAAAATTGACTTGTTTCTTTTATATATATATATATTAGCTGAATAGCTCAAACCGATCAACTGAATCAAACTGAACTAAAGTTTTTTTATTCGTTCCAATTTGAGATTTTATGTTCAAATTGATTCGATTCAGTTTGTATAAAAAGAGATTTTAATTTTTTTGGTTTAGTTCAGTTTTGAACCGAGCCAACCATTTGCTCAGCCTTAAATAATATCCAAGATATTTCTAAGCACAATGAAAGTTTCTAATCATTTCCTTATAGCATTTTCTGTCTTAACTATGGCTTCCTCATTTGCCATTGCCTATGGTCCTAGCCCTCTCCAAGACTTATGTGTGGCAACTGATGACTTTAGCAATGGTGGTATGTATTGTTTTGTCCCATTGTAACTCATTATCTTCGAAGAATATATATATATATATATATATATATATATATATATATATATATATTAAACCTTTTGTATTTTATCTTAAATTTTTTATTATTTAAACTTTCCTTAATAGCAAATTAGAAAAGTTCTTGCTTGCAGTAGATGTATAAACTTATCTTATATACAAAACTAATGAGTGATAAAATATTTTACCAAATATAACTCTTTTATATTTAAAATATTTTACCAAATATAACTCTTTTATATTTTTGCTTAATGAAAATATATTGATTCTTTTTTTTTTTTTTTTAACTTTATATGTTCTCATTTCATTAGATTGGTATATACATCCGGTGTAGATAAGAGTTATCCAACGAATTAAAGTAAGATGATGAAAAATTTATTGGCGATAGTATATAAATTACCATTGGTAAAAAAAAAAAAAAGATAGTATATAAATTACTAAAATATTACATTGTTTTTGGAAAAAATTACATTACATAAAATTTTGGAGCTAGGTATAAAATGACGAGTTTTTCATGATAAAAAATTATAGAAATTTTTTTAATGTATACAGATGTTAATAAATTTCTTACTAATTTTACTTTTATCACGAGAAAAATGTTCAATGTGAAAAATATCGAAATTTAAATTCTCAATGTGAAGAAATAAAATTAACTCAAAGTCTCAATAAATAAATAAATAAAACATTATAAGTCGAGAGATTTTAGAATGAGTTTTTGTTAATTAAAACTTTGTGAAGTTAATAACTTTTTTACATTTTGTTTTATATGATGTTCATGAATAGAAAGTTCTGCAAGAATCAAGATCATATAACAGCAGATGATTTTTTATCTTCTGAACTTAATATTGCTAGAGAGACTTTAAGATATGCATGAACAAATCTCTTAACAGTAGAAGAGATACCAGGACTTAATACTAATGTTTATCTATTGTCCACTAATGTTTTCTCTATTGTCCGCATCGACTTTTCTCCTAGTGGATTTTGTTAAAAATATTCCACGTCTATTAAATACAAAAATGTTAAGTAATTAATATATAAATGGATTTCCCAACCTTAACAAGCTAGCTTTTAAGGTTGGTTCTTCTAAATCTATATTAAAAATTTAATATGATATTAGAGTGATAACTCTATATTTTTAGAGTTATTTTAATTGTTTAAACTTAAATTTTAGCTCAATTCTCGATAATGCAATAATATTATTACTTATTTTTAGAAATAAATAGTTATACAATTTATAAATAAATTATAACATATTTTAAGTATTTTTATTTTATTTTTGCAGATCAAAATGATGCAGTAAAAATAAAGATGCAAGCAATGATTCAAGTTTTCAATCCATGAGAAATAAATTCAATGGTTGGTGGCCAAAATTCAATGGTTGGTAGCCAACCTAACCATTTTTGAATATTGATAAAGGAATTCAATGGTTGGTGGCCAAAATTCAATGGTTGGTAGCCAACCTAACTATTTTTGAATATTGATGAAAGAATTCAATGGTTGGTGGCCAACCTAACCATCAATGTTGAATTTTTGATGTAAGAATTTTAATGGAACTTGAATTATTCCACCAAACATGTCTATAAATACCATGCTTGGCAAAGGGAAATGGCATCAAAGAAAATCCATAAAAAAAATATGTAGAGAGATTTTTATATGTTTTCTTAGAGTAGATTAGTTTTATTTTTTATTTTGATAAAGAGGAGGAGTTTTTGGAAGCTTGAGTTCATCAAAGATTGTATCCCAAAACAAGTTCTCTCTAAACTCTATTCTTGAATTTAATTATAAGTTATTATTATGTTTATTATGTTTATTGTTAATTTAATTGTTTCTTTCTTTTTAATTATGAATAGCTAAATTTATTTTTTTAGGATTTAGATGTAATCTTTTGATTTGCATATGATTATTTATATTTAATTGATTGGATTTGATTGTTGGAATTAATCTTTTATCTTAGAACTTAATGCTTGTAATTAACTGGCCATTAATTGCATGATTTAAGATATTGTGTGAAGTAGCGAGAGTGGAAGCACAATATTAGTTCATTAGGATAATTGACCTAGGGAATGTATTGCTTAGAGATAAGAATACTCCTTTGTGATTTTTAAAAGGATTTCCATAAAACTTAATGGGTTTGTGTTAATTGCTTATGATCACGAGAGTAGACATAAGATTAATATGAACACACATGTTGTATCTTGAGAGAGAACATCATATAATTTAGGGAAATCTAATCATTAATTCTAGCAAAAATAATCCATCTAAAAATTATAAAGAAATCATATGTGATCAAATTGATGAATTCTAAATCCTAAACCTTTAATTTTATTTCATATTTATCATCATTTATTTACTTCTTAAAATATAAATTCTCATAGTTGATTTTCTAAATAATAGAGTAATCTTAATTTTGGTACTTGTCAACCCTTCCTCGTGGGATCGACACTTATTTCACTACTATATTACTTGTTCACGACCTGTACACTTGCAGAAATCGCGCAACAATTTTTTTGGCGCCGTTGCCGGGGAAGGCAATTTTTGACAATATCAATAGATTGATATACTCTATTACTTTAGATTTTGTTTTTCTTTTCTATTTTTTTTATTTTGCAGGACTTTTATAAAAAAAAAAAAAAAGAAGGCTTTCCACAACTTTTGATGGAGGAATGATACTAAATAGAGCAGCAAGCATGTATGGTGAGGATAGTTTTAGTAAGTTAAATACTAAAATCGATACATTGGTTAACTTAATTGATAAACTTGATACAAATAGTTTATTTAATTCATGTTTAAGTTGTGATATGTGTGGAGGTAATCATTTGAATTCTGAGTGTCAATATGCAAAACAAGTACAATTTTTTCCAAATTATAATAGGCATGAGAATTATCCATATTCTAACATAAACAACTCAGGATGGAGTGACTATTCAAGCTTTTCATGGAAAAACCAATGCGATCAAGGTAACAATTTATGGTATCCTTATCAATATGATTTTCAACACCATGCACCATTTAAAGAGCACAAACCATCTTATGAAATAGCATTAGAAAAATTTATGAATGCTACTTACGAACGATGTGAAAAAATGGAAGATAGGAATCAATGGGCTAGCCACAATACAAATGATGATGTACAAATGGAACAATTCACTAGCCCATTAGATACTCAAAGCCATGAAAACCTGACAAGCCAAATTGAAGAACATTCTAGAGATCAATGCTTGGCAATTTCTTTGAGTGATGATAAGGAAGAGACGATTGATCAATGAGATACTTCAAGCAAGCAAGAAAAAAATGAAGAAGTTGAGCATAATTTGCCCAAGAAATATTATTCTCTTATGGATAATATTTGCGGAGTGGTTGAAATTGATGGGGAAATTGAAAAAGGATTTGAACAAGAGCACTCAAAGGAAACTTTTTCAGTTTGTTTGGTGAATACAACATCATATATGTCAGACCATAAAGAATATCAATTTGATGACTTGGAAGAAAAGAAGAAGCATTCACCACCATCAACTGAGCACTCACCGACTCTTGATTCAACTCCACTACCTTCCTATCTCAATTTCTTAAGAAAATTCAGAGCAAGAAAAAGAGTTCGTTTGAAAGCTTTTGGAAATTATGAGCCTAATTGTGAAATATTAAATAATTCTTGTCTTAACCTTTTTCCATGCAGGCTCAAATTAAGCTGGCTGGACTCATTAAAATTGGCAAAAGTTTATCTTTCCATAATTATCGAGATGATATACTTTGTGTATTATCCTCCATGATGAAGATCTAGCTATAGTCAAGCTGAAGACTATAAATTAAGCGCTTTTGGGAGGCAACCCAAATTTCTAACTTTTTACTTCTTTTTAATTTCTTTTGTTCTTTTGCTTGTTTCATTCTATTTTAATTTTGCTTTAGTGTTGTTTGTGAGTTATTAAATAGCTTATTAAGAGGAAACCCAAGTTTTCTCTTTACTAGGTTTCTTTTATTTCTGTTTAGTTGTTTCATTTTAAATTTTCTCTTTCATTTTCTTAGCTAAGTTAATCAGATATGGAAGCATCTCTTGCAGCACTAAAAAATAGATTTCCAACTCTTCCCCAAGATGTACTCAGGAAAATTGATGAACGCAGATTGGAAAGAATGAAGGCATTTAGGCGTCTGAATCTTCCTGAGGATATTCGCTGGATCATAGAAGCCAAAGTACGATTGGCAGGTGAGCTTGATGACTCATTTATTAAATGTTTGCCAGGTACGGGGAGAAGTTCTTACTCAAAGAAGAGGAGAGCTAAGAGAATGGGAGTCTGCTACAAGTGTGCAAGATGGAATTGCAACACACGCTGTAGAAATATTGGATTTGCATCCATAAATCGAGAAGACAAAATTAAATTCATAAAGGATGGACTGAGTAAGGAGTCTATGAATAATATCTTACAGACTCTTGAGACGCATTCTTGTGGACAAGTTCAACGCACTCTTTTAGATTTATGGGAACTATTCAAAGAAGAGAAGCAGCGTTACAGTTCAGGGAATCTGACGATAAAAGACCCTGTTTGCCAGTTAATAAGAAAACTGGATGGGAAGCCTATCCTCGACTCATAGAAGGCGTGTAAGCGGTTACTGGACGTAAAACCAGAGGAAGATGTGAGCCAAAATCACAACTATTGTTTATAATCAGGTGTATCACTAACTTTTTTATTTTTCAATGCATTATTTTTTTCTACATCTTGCAGTACTTTTTGACTTTTTAGCACCTCGATTTTATTTTCCTGCAGATTTTTTCTACTGTCGACAACTTTTTAGTCTTTCAATGTCTACTTTTAGCTTTTCAATATTTTCTTTTTGACTTTTATACTCACACTGCAGATTTTTCTACTTTTGTTAATTTTTTAGTCTTTTAATGTTTGCTTTTAGTTTTTCAATGTTTTCTTTTTGACATTTGTACACACAGTATTAATTATTTTTGTTTTTATTATCATTTTTGTTTTTTATACTTTTTCTATCAACAATTATTTTATCCCATTGAACTGTTCTTTTACTCTTCTAGTTTCTTTATATGCATATTCATTATTGTCAATATGCACACAACCCTTTCGAGAAATCTGTGAGAGAAAATGGCAGAATCCTCAACACGCAAATTCAAAACTATTTGTGTCTTTTGTAGTCCAAACTCTGGCAAGAAAAGAGAGTACTTGATAGCAGCTAATGAACTTGGTAGGATTTTAGCTGAACGAAAAATTGATTTGGTGTTTGAGGGAGGTAGTTTAGGGTTAAGGGGTTGTGTCGCAAGTTCTGCATATATTAGAGGTAGTAAAGTCTTAGGAGTAGTTCTAAAGGCTTTGGCTCGAAATAAACAAATCACTGGTGGAACTATAGGTAATGAGTTACAGGTCAATAGCATGTACGAACGAATGGCATACATGAATTTCAATGCTGATGCTTTTATCGCATTACCTGGTGGTTTAGAAACATTTGAAGATATTTTCACCATTGCATCTTGGACTCAATTAACTGTTCTTCAAAAGCCATTGGGATTACTTAATGTTGATGATTTTTATAATGGTTTGTTATCTTTTCTTGATCATGCTGTGGAACAGGGTTTTATGACACTGGCGAGTCGACGCATCTTAGTCTCTGCTTCAACTATTGATCAATTGATTGATCAACTGCAAAACTTTAAATCCGAACCTGATCCATTGATGGCGCAGGTAGTTTGGCACCCCAAGGCTAGTAGCAGTAAAAAACGAGAACTAGATCTGAATCTTCGATTATAACTTCCCTAACTTTTATAGTTTTTTTTTTATCGCATTTTTTTTGTGTGTGTTTTTTTTGTTGCACTTTATCAAGCGAAGTTTTAGGTTCGAATCACTAAATGTAAGATGGCTGAGTAAAGAGTTACTTTTGTACTCTTGATACGCATCTTAAATTTATGTGATTTTCCTTTAAAAAAAAAAAAAAAAACTAACTAGCTAGCTAACTAACTAACTAACTCAAGAGTTATTCATACAAGATGGTTGAGTAAAGAGTACTTTTTGTGCTCTTGATACGCATCTATATTTTTTTTTCTTTTTCTTCTTTCTTTTTCTTTAATTTCCAAAATAAAAAAATTAAAAAAAAAATAAAAATAAACAAAAATAAAAAAATTGACATTTTCTTTTTGTGTGATTAATTTCTCATACTTGCTTTTAGTGTTGTTTCAAGATGTTTTACAGGAAGCAAGGAAGTGAAATTCATATCCTGCTTATAATTTGGAATCCACTTTTCTACAAGAGGGAGTATTTTCTTTCTTTTGGTTTGTTTCTTTGACATTGAGGACAATGTCCATTACAAGTTTGGGGGAGGTTTAGTTTGTTTTTTCTTTTCAGTCATTTCTTTTGTGTTTTGATGAATAAATTAATTTTTTTTTTGATAAAATATGCTTATATTAAATAATTTGATGAAAGGCCAATGATAGATTATAATTGATATTTATGGATAATTTATTAAAGTATTTCAGGTTGAGCAACTATTTTGGGTAAGAAATTAACTTTTATTAAGATTATGTTTTGCTTTGCTTTGCATTATATTGATTGTATTGAATTTGTGTATGCTTACTTAGAGAGGGCTTCTACACATTTTTATCTTCATTTGCCTCACTTATCTTAGAACATGTTTTTGCAAACTTTTGAGACGAAATTTTGAATTCATTTTGAAAGAGAGATATGATTTAGACATTGTTTGTTTAGCCTGTTACTTGTATCTACCCTTATTTTAATTTTTTTCTCTAGTTTACCCCTTTGTGCCTTGATAATTTTAGCTTTCTTTTCTTTGTTAATTAACCTTAATTGTTATCTTTCACCTTATTTGTGAGATAATTTTGTCAAGTTTACATTTTAATGAAGAAAAGGGAATTATTGAAGTTTTAAAAGAAAATAAGGATTTCTAATAACTGAAAGTATTATTCATTATAAAAGACCACCTTTTGCTTAAAATAAGTTTGGGGGAAAGGAAGAAAATTGAACCAATAAAAGTTAGTAATTCTTGCTTGTCTTTAGAATAATGTTGTTGGCGAAAAAAAAAAAAAAAAAAAAAAGAACAAGAAGAAGAAGAGGTGGGCTTAAAAGAAGAAAACATTGAAAAAGAATAGTGCTTAAGATGAAAAGGATCCTTCATTAACATAATCCCTTTATTTGAGCTATTGATTTTCTTTTGTAAATTTGGTATAATTATCTTACTTTTGTTCATTTAGCCTTTTCTTTGTTAAGCCAAAAGACCTCGTGTTAGCCCCATTACAAGCCTAGTTAAGACCTATTGATCTCTCTTGATTTGTGAATTCCATTAGTGGAGATTGTTTGCATTAACATGCTTATGAGATTTGCACATCTATTTTATATCTTTTGATAGAGGCATTTAAAGATATCAGTGTGTATATGCCTATCTGAAGTGCAATAATTTCTTTGCGATTGATTTAATGCATGGTTATTCAGGGCATGATTAAGATGAGGATTATTTTGAACCTGAGATAGAAACTTGATTTGCAATACTATTGATATGTTGTTTGTGAATATTAATTTCTTGAGACCTTTGAAAAATTATTCAAACTACGCATGAGAAGATTAAATTTTCTTTTTGAAATAAATAGTTGAAAATTTAGAGTTTTAAAGGTGTTTGTGGGTATCACCATTGGAAGCCCTCACGAGACTATAACTCGTCCTCTACGGGACACCTAGGGGTTTAAAGGCTTGTTGCATACGCTAAATGCAATCGTAATTTCCTACGAAAGTGGACTAGTTTAGGTTTTGAATTTTCCTTTGCTTGAGGACAAGCAAAAACTTAAGTTTAGGGGTGTGATAACTCTATATTTTTAGAGTTATTTTAATTGTTTAAACTTAAATTTTAGCTCAATTCTCGATAATGCAATAATATTATTACTTATTTTTAGAAATAAATAGTTATACAATTTATAAATAAATTATAACATATTTTAAGTATTTTTATTTTATTTTTGCAGATCAAAATGATGCAGTAAAAATAAAGATGCAAGCAATGATTCAAGTTTTCAATCCATGAGAAATAAATTCAATGGTTGGTGGCCAAAATTCAATGGTTGGTAGCCAACCTAACCATTTTTGAATATTGATAAAGGAATTCAATGGTTGGTGGCCAAAATTCAATGGTTGGTAGCCAACCTAACTATTTTTGAATATTGATGAAAGAATTCAATGGTTGGTGGCCAACCTAACCATCAATGTTGAATTTTTGATGTAAGAATTTTAATGGAACTTGAATTATTCCACCAAACATGTCTATAAATACCATGCTTGGCAAAGGGAAATGGCATCAAAGAAAATCCATAAAAAAAATATGTAGAGAGATTTTTATATGTTTTCTTAGAGTAGATTAGTTTTATTTTTTATTTTGATAAAGAGGAGGAGTTTTTGGAAGCTTGAGTTCATCAAAGATTGTATCCCAAAACAAGTTCTCTCTAAACTCTATTCTTGAATTTAATTATAAGTTATTATTATGTTTATTATGTTTATTGTTAATTTAATTGTTTCTTTCTTTTTAATTATGAATAGCTAAATTTATTTTTTTAGGATTTAGATGTAATCTTTTGATTTGCATATGATTATTTATATTTAATTGATTGGATTTGATTGTTGGAATTAATCTTTTATCTTAGAACTTAATGCTTGTAATTAACTGGCCATTAATTGCATGATTTAAGATATTGTGTGAAGTAGCGAGAGTGGAAGCACAATATTAGTTCATTAGGATAATTGACCTAGGGAATGTATTGCTTAGAGATAAGAATACTCCTTTGTGATTTTTAAAAGGATTTCCATAAAACTTAATGGGTTTGTGTTAATTGCTTATGATCACGAGAGTAGACGTAAGATTAATATGAACACACATGTTGTATCTTGAGAGATAACATCATATAATTTAGGGAAATCTAATCATTAATTCCAGCAAAAATAATCCATCTAAAAATTATAAAGAAATCATATGTGATCAAATTGATGAATTCTAAATCCTAAACCTTTAATTTTATTTCATATTTATCATCATTTATTTACTTCTTAAAATATAAATTCTCATAGTTGATTTTCTAAATAATAGAGTAATCTTAATTTTGGTACTTGTCAACCCTTTCTCGTGGGATCGACACTTATTTCACTACTATATTACTTGTTCACGACCTGTACACTTGCAGAAATCGCGCAACATAGAGCAAGTCAATTTTGTTTACCCAATTACCTTGCTGGATTGTCTAGTTTACTTAATTACCTAATTACCTTACCAGTTAGTTCGGTTTACTTAACTACCTTATTACTTTGCCGGTTAATCCGATTACCTAATTACCTTGCCAGTTGATTTGGTTCTAATTATTTCAAGTGACAAGTTTAAATACTCTATTGTCACTTAAAGGGAGAGTGTTAAGAATATCTCACATCTATTAAATACAAAAATGTTAAGTAATTAGTATAGAAATAGACTCCCCAACCTTAACAAACTAACTTTTAAGATTGATTTTTCTAAATTTATATAAAAAAATTTAGCAGATTTAACCCACCACAAATCACCTAAGAGCAGCTGAGATTATTATGATCTTAGAAGAAACTCTTTATGCTGGTTTTATTATATCAAATCCTGATCATCCCTTTTTCGCTAAAGTTTTAAAACTAGGAGATGTTTTTATTTGTCCATTTGGACTAATTCATTCCAAATGAATATTGTGAAATCTCCTACAGTTGCTATGGCATCATTGAACAGTCAAAATCCAGGAGTTGTAACATTAACGGCTACACTTTTTGGAGAGTTCCATCTGCCAAATCTGATCTTTTAGCAAAAGCTTTCCATCTTGATAAAGATTTAGTTGCTAAACTTCAGAAAGATGAATGGCTAATTCCATCATACCTTGATACTTGCAGTGATTACTGGGGAAGAAAAAATTAATGTGCTAATGTAATAACTAAGAAGGAGTGGGTTTAACAATATGCCACTCTTAATATGAGATTCATTACTAATAATATAAAATGGAATTTTGAAATTCTATGATGGTGATAGGAGGGCCAAAGTAAGAGAATATGGAGTGACCACCGACGAGGTTCTTACTTCTAAATATACATTATATACATATATAGAGAGAGAGAGAGCATAGCTAAATCAAAATATTTCTAGTGGAGTCCAATTTGAAGATAAAAAATAAAGGCCCAATTGTAATATATTGTTGGACCGATTCCCATAGTGAGCCCATTGATTATTCATTGGGAAATTTAGGTTGATAAAAAAAATATTCTAAATATAGATTTTCGTTATTTTTCAAAATATGAAAAAAGAAAATAAACAATCACTTAAGTTTCATTCTTCCTGTAATTCTTCTTTTAGAATATAATTTTTGAAGAACTTGGCTCTATTTTGTAGTTTCCTACGCCCAATATGCCCTCAGTCTCAGACGATATTGGAATTTCTTGTGTAAATGGCTGAGAACAATACTGCTACACTCACTGCTAATGAGAACAATTAGATGTGTAAATTTTCAAAAATTTTAATTTAGTATCTGAACATGTAAAAGTGTAATTCTCAATTACTATAGTATTTTTGCTGACGTGAATTTTTTTTTTTTTGAAAAATAAACTTATCAACTCTTGATAGTGATTAAATATAGTGATGTTTTTGTGCTTTAAGTCCTGCATATGGAAGTAATTATTTTACTAACTAATGAATGGAATGTTCTTTTATCTTAAAGGAATTCTTTTACTATTTTAGGGCTTAAACAGCAAAGAAGTGGATAGCAATTCATTCAAAAAGGAAGCAGAGATCTGGTGCACAAGAAGTCACTAAGCGTGGGCACGTCTAAGAGAAATCGTGGCTGTCAGAGTTAAAACGGAAATTATTTTCAGTTAGGATTTTGTGCTGGAATATATTATATTTTCCTTAACAGAAATATCTGATTTTTAGGGATTTCATCCTGATTTATCTAGGTCATTTTATCTCTGTATTTTCGTTTATAAAAGGAGAGAGACATGACTCTTAGGGAGGGAGGAAATTGACGGCAGATTTATCTTTTCTTTGTTCTAGTTTTTCTCATGGCTTTCTGTGGCTAATTCTTTCATTCTTGGTTGAAGGGAACCATTTGCAATTGATTATAAGTGTGAGACTTTGTGATTACTGAACTTCTTTTGTTTTAATGATATTAAATTTTCTTCTGAGGTTCTTTTCATGATTGGATTTGATTAATTACTAGGGTGCGCAACTAGTTGTTAATTAGATTGGGTCTATTGCTTGATTCAAATAGATGACGTTCGCTGTTTGTTTCAATTAGAAGCATATAGAATCGCGATTCATGACGTTCGAAATCGTGATTTTATGAAGGATTTTTATCTAGATTAAATGCATGTCGTACATGTATTGTCTTGTTCATTGGGTTCTCTTGATTCTTAATGCTATTAGTTAATTAAATCTATGATCGTATCTAGGTTGTTAATTAATAAGAATCATTAAAATACATATTTTTGGTTATTTAATCTTAAGAGAGAGCTGGTTTTAAAACCAACGATGAATATCATTTGATAGAAGAATTATATATATATATTTTTAGTCTATGATCACTATACATCAATTGCATTGGTGACCGACAACCAAGGTTCGTTCTCATTGTCTTTCCTTCATTTTATTTCTACTGTTTTCATTGCAATTTCTTCATTTTCTAGTTGCTAAATTTGTTTCCTTTTATTTAGTTTCAGATTTCAATTACAAAATCCCCCTATTTATTTATCTATTTTTTTTTACGACTATTGTTGCTAATAATTCTTATAAATTCCCTGTGGAATCGACTCTTGCTTACCCTTGCTATATTAGTATAGTTGGACAGCTTGAATTTAATTTGGGTGTAGACGACAGCAGTATCAAATTTTGGCGCCGTTGTCGGGGAATTTTGACGATTAATGCACAATACTCGTTCGAGGAAGCCGGCAGATTTGTTATATAATCCAGAGATTGAAAAGGCTGCCAAACAACAGCGGAAGTTGACTAAACTAAAGAAAACAGACCCATCAATAGCTGCAACTTCATCCCCTTCAGCGTTACCAAGCGTGGAGACCGAAGAAGTAGAAATAACGGCTGAACCAATTGAAACAATGGCCGAAAACCAGGATCAGACCTTGAGAGAGTTGGCTGCCCCTGATTTATATCAGCAGCCCCATTGCATTACTTTTCCTAATCTTGATAATAATGCTACTTTTGAATTAAAATCTGGTTTAATTCATCTTTTGCCTACGTTTCATGGTCTTGTAGGTGAAGATCCACACAAGCACCTCAAAGAATTCCATGTAGTTTGCACGGGAATGAAGCCCAATGGAGTTACGGAGGAACAAATAAAAATGCGAGCTTTTCCTTTCTCTTTAAAGGGGGACGCATAGGATTGGCTATATTATTTACCCGCCGGGAGCATCACCACATGGAACTCCATGAAGAAACAATTTTTGGAAAAATTCTTTCCCGCTTCCCGCACAGCCAACATTCGAAAGGAAATATGTGGCATTCGACAACAACATGGGGAGTCATTATATGAGTATTGGGAGCATTTCAAGAAGCTTTGTGCAAGCTGTCCTCACCATTAAATTAGTGATCAACTCCTTATTCAGTATTTTTATGAGGGACTCTCATTTATGGATAGGAGTATGATTGACGCGGCGAGTGGAGGAGCTTTAGTTGATAAAACATCAAGTGCAGCCCGCGAGTTGATTGGAAATATGGCATCCAACTCACAACAATTTGGAACTCGGAATGACCAGTCAACGAAGCATGTTAATGAGGTAAATGTTTCTTCGATTGAAAAACGAATAGATGATCTTACCTCTCTTGTTAGGCAATTGGCGGTTGGAAAGATGGAGTCCGCAAAAGCTTGTGGAATTTGTTCTATGGTCGGGCATCCCACGGACATGTGTCCTACATTGCAAGATGATCCAGCTGCAGTTAACACTGTAGGTAACTTTCCGGGATAACCCCAACGCAATTATAACCCCTTTTCCAACACATATAACCCAGGCTGGAGAGATCACCCCAATCTTCGTTATGGAAATGCACAGAACCAGCCCCCAGCTGCTAATTATCAGCCATACAAGCAGCAATTTCAGCCTAGGCAACAACCTCCCAACATTAATAATGACTCAAGTATGTCTCTCGAAGATATCGTTAAATCTCTTGCTACTAATTCATTGAAATTTTAGCAGCAAACTGAGTCAAGCATTCAGAATATTGAGAATCAAATGAGCCAAATGGCAACAACCATAGGGAGATTGGAGGCTCAAAATTCTGGTAAGCTGCCTGCTCAAACAGTGATCAACCCGAAGGAGAATGCTTGTGCTATAACTCTGAGGAGTGGAAAAGAATTAAGGGAAGCAAGTCCACAAAATTCTAGGAGGCAAATAGAAGAGGAAGTGGAGGTGGAAGTTCCAAAGACACAAGAGAAGGGTAAAGAATTGCAGCAGAAAATCAGCCAGCCTGAGATGGTAGTGCAGCCCCCGTTTCCTAGCCGATTTGCTAAGGAAAGAAGAGAAGAGGAAGAGAAACGGATTCTAGACACTTTTCGGAAGGTTCAGGTAAACATTCCTTTGCTCGATGCTATCAAACAAATCCCTAGGTATGCTAAATTCCTTAAGGAATTATGCACTACCAAAAGGAAATTGAAAGGTAATGAAAGGTGAAATTGGGAGAGAATGTGTCGGCCATGATTAAGAAGGAGCTACCAAAAAAATGTAAGGACCCAGGTATGTTTATGATTCCTTGCACCATTGGAAATTTAGGGCTTGAAAAAGCATTATTGGATTTAGGTGCATCAATAAATGTCATGCCTTACTCAATGTTTAAAAATTTGAACTTAGGACCTTTGCAAGAGACTAGCGTCGTAATCCAATTGGCTGACCATTCTATTGTTTATCCATTGGGAGTGTTAGAGGATGTTTTAGTTCAAGTGAAGGAATTAATCTTTCCAGCTGACTTTTACATATTGCATATGGAGAATGATGAATCTTCATCATCTTCTTCTTTATTGTTGGGAAGACCATTTTTAAAAACTTCTAAAACTAAAATAGATGTGTTTGATGGTTCTTTGACTATGGAGTTTGATGGTGAGATAGTTAAATTTAACATTTATGATGCCATGAAATTTCCTAATGATGAGCAATCTGTTGTTTCTGTGGATTTTATTGACATCTTGGCGCAAGAGACTTTTTCCATGAGCAGGGCTGATGAGGTTGAAGCAGTTTTAGCGGAAGGAATGGAGGTTACGAAATGGCAGCAGCTTACTGAAGATTTAGTGCCTTCCCAAGAACTGGAAACGGCCTACAATATCTTTGAAAAGTCCAAGCAATTGGTGGGAGAAGTACCGATAGTGGAGCTTGCAAGAAATACTTCCAAATTACTGCCATCTTTAGTGCAACCACCAACCTTAGAGCTGAAAGAATTACCCAAACATTTGAAATATATTTATTTGGGTGAGCAGAATACTTTACCTGTGATTATCTCTAATAAACTCACACTTGTGCAGGAGGAACAATTAACTGAATTGTTGAAGAAACACAAGGAAGCAATAGGATGGACAGTTGCCGACTTGAAGGGAATCAGTCCCACTACTTGCATGCACAGAATTTTGCTTGAGGATGGAGCCAAGGAAGCGAGGCAGCCCCAAAGAAGATTGAACCCACCCATAATGGAGTTAGTTAAGAAGGAAATTCTGAAGTTACTTGATGCTGGAATTATTTATCCAATTTTGGATAGCATATGGGTAAGTCCGGTTCAGGTTGTTCCCAAGAAAACCGGAGTGACAGTTGTAGAGAATAGCGATGGTGAGATGGTGCCTACACGTGTTCAAAATGGATGGAGGGTTTGTATAGATTATAGGAAATTAAATTCTGTAACTAGAAAAGATCATTTTCCGCTTCCATTCATTGACCAATTGATTGAAAAGCTTGCAGGAAAATCTCACTACTGTTTGTTAGATGGTTATTTAGGTTACCATCAGATTTTGGTTGCACCGGAGGACCAGGAAAAGACTACATTCACTTGCCCCTTTGGCACTTTTGTATATCGGAGGATGCCATTTGGGCTCTGCAATGCACCGGCTACATTTCAACAGTGTATGGTGAGTATTTTTTCTGACCTCGTAGAAGAATGCATGGAAATTTTTATGGATGATTTTACAGTGTATGGAGAGTCATTTGAGACATGTTTGATCAGCCTAGGCAGAGTGTTAGAACGCTGCATTGAAACTAATTTAGTTTTAAATTTTGAAAAATGTCATTTCATGGTTGATCAAGGCATAATTTTGGGTCATGTAGTGTCTTCTAAGGGAATTGAGGTTGATAGGGCTAAGATAGATGTTATTAAGTCCTTACCTTACCCCGTGAGTGTGCGGGAAGTTCGCTCTTTTCTTGGACATGCAGGTTTTTACCGACGCTTCATCAAAGATTTTTCGAAAGTTGCTCAACCTTTGTGCAAATTGCTGCAAAAAGAGGTAGAATTTAATTTTGATGAGTCATGCAAAAGAGCATTTGATGAACTCAAGGAGAAGCTCACAACAGCCCCAATAATTCAACCACCTAGATGGGATTTTCCATTTGAGCTAATGTGCGATGCAAGCGATTATGCGGTTGGAGTGGTTTTGGGACAAAAGGTGGACAATGTGTCGCATGTCATTTACTACGGCTCAATGACCCTTAATGATGCTCAAAAAAATTATTCCACCACGGAAAAAGAATTTTTGGCAGTGGTCTTTGGCTTGGAAAAATTTCGATCCTATTTGTGGGGCACTCGAGTTGTCATTTATTCAGACCATGCGGCTCTGAAGTATTTGATACAGAAGAAGGAAGCAAAACCGCGTCTAATTCAATGGATTTTACTCTTGCAAGAATTTGATTTGGAAATTCGAGACAAAAAAGGAGCTGAAAATCTGGTGGCCGATCACCTCAGCCGCATCACTTCAGTAAGAACTCCAGATGTTTTCCATGATGAATTTCCAGATGAGACATTGTTTGCTATTCAGCAGGTAACTCCTTGGTATGCTGACACTGTTAATTTTTTGGTTACTAAGTCCTTGCCTGCTGATTTATCTAGAGCTGCGAAGGATAAGATAAAAAGAGAGGCAAAATACTATGTGTGGGATGAACCTCATCTTTGGAAATTTTGTGCTGATCAAATTATTAGGAGGTGTGTGTCTGACGATGAAATTTCCTCTATTTTAACTTTCTGTCATTCAGCTGTGTGTGGTGGACATTTCGGTCCTAAGAGGACAGCACAGAAAATTTTGGAATGTGGTTTATTTTGGCCTAAAATTTTTCATGATTCTTATAATTTTTGTAAGACTTGTGATAAATGTCAAAGAACAGGTAGTTTAGGACCAAGGAATCAAATGCCACTCACAAACATTCTGGTATGTGAAATTTTTTATGTCTGGGGAATAGATTTTATGGGTCCTTTCCCTTCCTCATGTGGTAAGAATTATATTTTGCTAGCTATAGATTATGTTTCCAAATGGATAGAGGCTAAGGCTACTCACACTGATAATGCTAAAACTGTGATTGATTTTGTGAAAACTCATATTTTTAACAGGTTTGGAGTGCCTAGAGCTATTATCAGTGATCGTGGAACGCATTTCTGCAATAAAATTGTTGCAGCATTACTGGAGAAGAATGGAGTCACACATCAAACTTCAACTGCATATCACCCGCAGACCAGTGGTCAAACAGAAGTTTCGAACCGAGAAATTAAATCAATTTTGGAGAAAATGGTGAATCCGAGTCGAAAGGACTGAAGTCTGCGTTTAGACGATGCGCTATGGGCATATAGGACTGCATATAAAACTCCTATCGGAATGTCTCCGTATAGGATAATTTTTGGTAAACCGTGTCATTTGCCAGTAGAAATTGAGCATCGCGCATACTGGGCTGTGAAGCAGTTAAATATGAACCTTGATGATGCTGGGAAACATAGAAAGTTACAACTACAAGAGTTGGAAGAAATTCGGAATAAGGCTTTTGAGAGTTCAAGAATTTATAAAGAGAAAACTAAGGCTTTTCATGATACAAAAATCTTGAGAAAACAGTTTTTAGTAGGCCAGAAAGTGTTACTGTATCATTCTAAGCTTAAGTTGTTTCCTGGTAAATTACGATCCCACTGGCTCGGGCCATTTGTTGTTACAAACGTGTTTGCTCATGGTGCAGTGGAAATTCAAAGTTTAGACAGCTCGAAAATCTTCAAAGTAAATGGACATCGCTTGAAGCCTTACTTCGATAATTTTCAAAATGCAGCTATGGAAGAAGAGGAACTGGCCAGCCCAGTCTACCACTCATAAATTCAATTCTGAGTTGAGAACGTCCAGCTTATGACGTTAAAGAAGCAAATTTAGGACTTATTTATTTTATTTTATTTTATTTTATTTTATTGTATTTTAGTTTTTCTTTTAAAAAAATAAAATATGAAAAAAAAATTGTGTATCTTCTTCTTCCCTTTTCGTATGAGTTTTGGGAATTCTGATAGTACATTTAGGTTTGTAATGGCTTTTAATGGTTATAAATAGGTGGTGGTAAAAGTTTGTTTAATATTTGTTGTGTTAGGCATTTTCTGTTGGGACCTTATTTTATATAATACGTTATTTACTCTTTTTAATTCATTCTTTTTACAGGAGGGTAAAAACAAAACAGATCCCTTGTCTCTCTTCCTTCCTTCTTCGATCCCTAGCTTCCCCAACCAGCCACAAACGCCATTGCTCGCCGATCGATCGACCACTGCTCCAGTGACCGGCACCGCACCCTTCATTAGCAACCTCTATCAGCCACGATCGTTCCACAGCCACCATCTCCCTCCCAATCGGTTTCACTTCAAGCCCACAAGCCACCGCCTCTCCCTCACCCATAAATCGAACAGTATTGCCTCTACCATATTGACTGTCAGAAGTCACAATTATGGGCAATGAGTTAACGGTTGGATTATTGGCGAAACAGGGCAGTTTTTCTCACTCACACTCTTTTAATTTTTCATGTTTAGACTCTCCTTCTCTGTTTAATTGGTTGATATCACATTGGGGACAATGTGAAGATTAAGTGTGGGGGAGTTATGGAATCTGGTCATTTGCTGAGTATGATGATTTGTTTCCGAAATTTTGTGCTTAAAATGATGTTTTTGCTGCTGCCATTGTTTATTCTTGGTGATATGCGCATTCTTGGTCAAATTTTAAATTTTTAGTTATGATATTTATGCTGAAATTTTCAATTTTAATTACTGCCATGTGTTTATTTTTCAGAAAAATTTGGCCATTGTGACTGTTTTTGGAAGAAAATGCTTCTTGAGTTTTAGTTTAGCACTTATCCCATGAATATTTTGAGTAAATTTTTGAATATTTGATGCTATGAGCTGATTTTGGGATTACTCAATGGGGTTTATTGTGTTTTCATGACATGACTTGAACTCTTAGGATGTCTCCAGAGAAGAACTTTGTCTTTGTTGCTTGATCTGACCGTTGTGAGAATCTTGAATGACAAGGCTATAGTGAGCGAGAACTTAGCTAGAGATTGACCGTCATTGCACTCATGAATTTGATTGAAATTATTTACATTTTGAATTCTCAAATTTATTTATTTTTCAAAACTTAGTTTCTTTTGATAGGTGTTTTTGAAAGCAATTTCCGAAGCAAAAATTTAGGATAGCTTCTGTGAATGCTAGAACTTTCTTTTACGTTCCCTTGAGGCGAAATCCTAGGCAAGTCTCGACTTTGGAAATGATTTAGGCGTTCTTTTGGCCGATTCATTAATCCTTTTACATTTATCCAACCTATACGTTATCGTTCTTTTTACCCCTTGTAGCCTACGAAGTATGCTAAATGTGTACTCTAAAATTCTTTTCATAGCCTACAATATAACCAAATAAACTAAAAAGCCATTTGCCTACCATTTTTTTTTTTTTGCGAGAAAATAGTCTTTTTAATTGTTGGTGAGCATATGCATGTATTTTTCATTAGAATTTGACACATCTGCAATTTTGTTTAAGGTTATTGTTTAGATTATAATTTTCAGTTCTTGGGAATAAATACACTTGTAACACATTGTGTTTAAATTGTTATTGGATTCAAGTGTGCTTGTAAATCATTCGAGGTCTTTGGTTTTCATATTCATAAAGTTCTAAAAAAAAAAAAAAAAAAAAGAAGAGAAAGTTGTTAAATTTCAAATTAGTTCATTGTTTTATTTTGTGTAGCATTTGTTGTCAATTGGGTTTAAAGGGTAGTTAGGTTGTGCATTGCTCTATTGTGTTTAAAGATTTATTTTCTCGTATTTCTTTAGCCTTACATCATTCCTTTCTTTTGTAACCTTCACCCTAGCCTAACCCTGAATAAAGACCTTTTGATCCTTTGCTGAGACTTGTCCTACATTAGTGGAGATGGAATTTGAAAGAGAGCCTATGGACATTCACTGTTTTTATTTTATAGAAGCTATGAAATGTGTTTTTAATGTTTTGTTAATTACTCGATAAAATACCTGTTGAATCAAACTTCGAATTAGTGCTCATTTTTAGAATTCTTGATGTAACCTTTTTCAATCAGATTTATGATGATGGAATGATATTGATAGTTGGGTTTCAATTCCAAAGTTAAGTTGTTTGAGGATTTTGCATGTGTTGGATTGAGTTATAAGATGAAGTTTGTGGTCTTCTGAATAGATTTGATTTTGAGTTTGAGTCATGCTTGAGGACAAGCATGGGATAGGTGTGGGGGAATTTGATAGTGATTAAATATAGTGATGTTTTTGTGCTTTAAGTCCTGCATATGGAAGTAATTATTTTACTAACTAATGAATGGAATGTTCTTTTATCTTAAAGGAATTCTTTTACTATTTTAGGGCTTAAACAGCAAAGAAGTGGATAGCAATTCATTCAAAAAGGAAGCAGAGATCTGGTGCACAAGAAGTCACTAAGCGTGGGCACGTCTAAGAGAAATCGTGGCTGTCAGAGTTAAAACGGAAATTATTTTCAGTTAGGATTTTGTGCTGGAATATATTATATTTTCCTTAACAGAAATATCTGATTTTTAGGGATTTCATCCTGATTTATCTAGGTCATTTTATCTCTGTATTTTCGTTTATAAAAGGAGAGAGACATGACTCTTAGGGAGGGAGGAAATTGACGGCAGATTTATCTTTTCTTTGTTCTAGTTTTTCTCATGGCTTTCTGTGGCTAATTCTTTCATTCTTGGTTGAAGGGAACCATTTGCAATTGATTATAAGTGTGAGACTTTGTGATTACTGAACTTCTTTTGTTTTAATGATATTAAATTTTCTTCTGAGGTTCTTTTCATGATTGGATTTGATTAATTACTAGGGTGCGCAACTAGTTGTTAATTAGATTGGGTCTATTGCTTGATTCAAATAGATGACGTTCGCTGTTTGTTTCAATTAGAAGCATATAGAATCGCGATTCATGACGTTCGAAATCGTGATTTTATGAAGGATTTTTATCTAGATTAAATGCATGTCGTACATGTATTGTCTTGTTCATTGGGTTCTCTTGATTCTTAATGCTATTAGTTAATTAAATCTATGATCGTATCTAGGTTGTTAATTAATAAGAATCATTAAAATACATATTTTTGGTTATTTAATCTTAAGAGAGAGCTGGTTTTAAAACCAACGATGAATATCATTTGATAGAAGAATTATATATATATTTTTTTAGTCTATGATCACTATACATCAATTGCATTGGTGACCGACAACCAAGGTTCGTTCTCATTGTCTTTCCTTCATTTTATTTCTACTGTTTTCATTGCAATTTCTTCATTTTCTAGTTGCTAAATTTGTTTCCTTTTATTTAGTTTCAGATTTCAATTACAAAATCCCCCTATTTATTTATCTATTTTTTTTTACGACTATTGTTGCTAATAATTCTTATAAATTCCCTGTGGAATCGACTCTTGCTTACCCTTGCTATATTAGTATAGTTGGACAGCTTGAATTTAATTTGGGTGTAGACGACAGCAGTATCAAATTTTGGCGCCGTTGTCGGGGAATTTTGACGATTAATGCACAATACTCGTTCGAGGAAGCCGGCAGATTTGTTATATAATCCAGAGATTGAAAAGGCTGCCAAACAACAGCGGAAGTTGACTAAACTAAAGAAAACAGACCCATCAATAGCTGCAACTTCATCCCCTTCAGCGTTACCAAGCGTGGAGACCGAAGAAGTAGAAATAACGGCTGAACCAATTGAAACAATGGCCGAAAACCAGGATCAGACCTTGAGAGAGTTGGCTGCCCCTGATTTATATCAGCAGCCCCATTGCATTACTTTTCCTAATCTTGATAATAATGCTACTTTTGAATTAAAATCTGGTTTAATTCATCTTTTGCCTACGTTTCATGGTCTTGTAGGTGAAGATCCACACAAGCACCTCAAAGAATTCCATGTAGTTTGCACGGGAATGAAGCCCAATGGAGTTACGGAGGAACAAATAAAAATGCGAGCTTTTCCTTTCTCTTTAAAGGGGGACGCATAGGATTGGCTATATTATTTACCCGCCGGGAGCATCACCACATGGAACTCCATGAAGAAACAATTTTTGGAAAAATTCTTTCCCGCTTCCCGCACAGCCAACATTCGAAAGGAAATATGTGGCATTCGACAACAACATGGGGAGTCATTATATGAGTATTGGGAGCATTTCAAGAAGCTTTGTGCAAGCTGTCCTCACCATTAAATTAGTGATCAACTCCTTATTCAGTATTTTTATGAGGGACTCTCATTTATGGATAGGAGTATGATTGACGCGGCGAGTGGAGGAGCTTTAGTTGATAAAACATCAAGTGCAGCCCGCGAGTTGATTGGAAATATGGCATCCAACTCACAACAATTTGGAACTCGGAATGACCAGTCAACGAAGCATGTTAATGAGGTAAATGTTTCTTCGATTGAAAAACGAATAGATGATCTTACCTCTCTTGTTAGGCAATTGGCGGTTGGAAAGATGGAGTCCGCAAAAGCTTGTGGAATTTGTTCTATGGTCGGGCATCCCACGGACATGTGTCCTACATTGCAAGATGATCCAGCTGCAGTTAACACTGTAGGTAACTTTCCGGGATAACCCCAACGCAATTATAACCCCTTTTCCAACACATATAACCCAGGCTGGAGAGATCACCCCAATCTTCGTTATGGAAATGCACAGAACCAGCCCCCAGCTGCTAATTATCAGCCATACAAGCAGCAATTTCAGCCTAGGCAACAACCTCCCAACATTAATAATGACTCAAGTATGTCTCTCGAAGATATCGTTAAATCTCTTGCTACTAATTCATTGAAATTTTAGCAGCAAACTGAGTCAAGCATTCAGAATATTGAGAATCAAATGAGCCAAATGGCAACAACCATAGGGAGATTGGAGGCTCAAAATTCTGGTAAGCTGCCTGCTCAAACAGTGATCAACCCGAAGGAGAATGCTTGTGCTATAACTCTGAGGAGTGGAAAAGAATTAAGGGAAGCAAGTCCACAAAATTCTAGGAGGCAAATAGAAGAGGAAGTGGAGGTGGAAGTTCCAAAGACACAAGAGAAGGGTAAAGAATTGCAGCAGAAAATCAGCCAGCCTGAGATGGTAGTGCAGCCCCCGTTTCCTAGCCGATTTGCTAAGGAAAGAAGAGAAGAGGAAGAGAAACGGATTCTAGACACTTTTCGGAAGGTTCAGGTAAACATTCCTTTGCTCGATGCTATCAAACAAATCCCTAGGTATGCTAAATTCCTTAAGGAATTATGCACTACCAAAAGGAAATTGAAAGGTAATGAAAGGTGAAATTGGGAGAGAATGTGTCGGCCATGATTAAGAAGGAGCTACCAAAAAAATGTAAGGACCCAGGTATGTTTATGATTCCTTGCACCATTGGAAATTTAGGGCTTGAAAAAGCATTATTGGATTTAGGTGCATCAATAAATGTCATGCCTTACTCAATGTTTAAAAATTTGAACTTAGGACCTTTGCAAGAGACTAGCGTCGTAATCCAATTGGCTGACCATTCTATTGTTTATCCATTGGGAGTGTTAGAGGATGTTTTAGTTCAAGTGAAGGAATTAATCTTTCCAGCTGACTTTTACATATTGCATATGGAGAATGATGAATCTTCATCATCTTCTTCTTTATTGTTGGGAAGACCATTTTTAAAAACTTCTAAAACTAAAATAGATGTGTTTGATGGTTCTTTGACTATGGAGTTTGATGGTGAGATAGTTAAATTTAACATTTATGATGCCATGAAATTTCCTAATGATGAGCAATCTGTTGTTTCTGTGGATTTTATTGACATCTTGGCACAAGAGACTTTTTCCATGAGCAGGGCTGATGAGGTTGAAGCAGTTTTAGCGGAAGGAATGGAGGTTACGAAATGGCAGCAGCTTACTGAAGATTTAGTGCCTTCCCAAGAACTGGAAACGGCCTACAATATCTTTGAAAAGTCCAAGCAATTGGTGGGAGAAGTACCGATAGTGGAGCTTGCAAGAAATACTTCCAAATTACTGCCATCTTTAGTGCAACCACCAACCTTAGAGCTGAAAGAATTACCCAAACATTTGAAATATATTTATTTGGGTGAGCAGAATACTTTACCTGTGATTATCTCTAATAAACTCACACTTGTGCAGGAGGAACAATTAACTGAATTGTTGAAGAAACACAAGGAAGCAATAGGATGGACAGTTGCCGACTTGAAGGGAATCAGTCCCACTACTTGCATGCACAGAATTTTGCTTGAGGATGGAGCCAAGGAAGCGAGGCAGCCCCAAAGAAGATTGAACCCACCCATAATGGAGTTAGTTAAGAAGGAAATTCTGAAGTTACTTGATGCTGGAATTATTTATCCAATTTTGGATAGCATATGGGTAAGTCCGGTTCAGGTTGTTCCCAAGAAAACCGGAGTGACAGTTGTAGAGAATAGCGATGGTGAGATGGTGCCTACACGTGTTCAAAATGGATGGAGGGTTTGTATAGATTATAGGAAATTAAATTCTGTAACTAGAAAAGATCATTTTCCGCTTCCATTCATTGACCAATTGATTGAAAAGCTTGCAGGAAAATCTCACTACTGTTTGTTAGATGGTTATTTAGGTTACCATCAGATTTTGGTTGCACCGGAGGACCAGGAAAAGACTACATTCACTTGCCCCTTTGGCACTTTTGTATATCGGAGGATGCCATTTGGGCTCTGCAATGCACCGGCTACATTTCAACAGTGTATGGTGAGTATTTTTTCTGACCTCGTAGAAGAATGCATGGAAATTTTTATGGATGATTTTACAGTGTATGGAGAGTCATTTGAGACATGTTTGATCAGCCTAGGCAGAGTGTTAGAACGCTGCATTGAAACTAATTTAGTTTTAAATTTTGAAAAATGTCATTTCATGGTTGATCAAGGCATAATTTTGGGTCATGTAGTGTCTTCTAAGGGAATTGAGGTTGATAGGGCTAAGATAGATGTTATTAAGTCCTTACCTTACCCCGTGAGTGTGCGGGAAGTTCGCTCTTTTCTTGGACATGCAGGTTTTTACCGACGCTTCATCAAAGATTTTTCGAAAGTTGCTCAACCTTTGTGCAAATTGCTGCAAAAAGAGGTAGAATTTAATTTTGATGAGTCATGCAAAAGAGCATTTGATGAACTCAAGGAGAAGCTCACAACAGCCCCAATAATTCAACCACCTAGATGGGATTTTCCATTTGAGCTAATGTGCGATGCAAGCGATTATGCGGTTGGAGTGGTTTTGGGACAAAAGGTGGACAATGTGTCGCATGTCATTTACTACGGCTCAATGACCCTTAATGATGCTCAAAAAAATTATTCCACCACGGAAAAAGAATTTTTGGCAGTGGTCTTTGGCTTGGAAAAATTTCGATCCTATTTGTGGGGCACTCGAGTTGTCATTTATTCAGACCATGCGGCTCTGAAGTATTTGATACAGAAGAAGGAAGCAAAACCGCGTCTAATTCAATGGATTTTACTCTTGCAAGAATTTGATTTGGAAATTCGAGACAAAAAAGGAGCTGAAAATCTGGTGGCCGATCACCTCAGCCGCATCACTTCAGTAAGAACTCCAGATGTTTTCCATGATGAATTTCCAGATGAGACATTGTTTGCTATTCAGCAGGTAACTCCTTGGTATGCTGACACTGTTAATTTTTTGGTTACTAAGTCCTTGCCTGCTGATTTATCTAGAGCTGCGAAGGATAAGATAAAAAGAGAGGCAAAATACTATGTGTGGGATGAACCTCATCTTTGGAAATTTTGTGCTGATCAAATTATTAGGAGGTGTGTGTCTGACGATGAAATTTCCTCTATTTTAACTTTCTGTCATTCAGCTGTGTGTGGTGGACATTTCGGTCCTAAGAGGACAGCACAGAAAATTTTGGAATGTGGTTTATTTTGGCCTAAAATTTTTCATGATTCTTATAATTTTTGTAAGACTTGTGATAAATGTCAAAGAACAGGTAGTTTAGGACCAAGGAATCAAATGCCACTCACAAACATTCTGGTATGTGAAATTTTTTATGTCTGGGGAATAGATTTTATGGGTCCTTTCCCTTCCTCATGTGGTAAGAATTATATTTTGCTAGCTATAGATTATGTTTCCAAATGGATAGAGGCTAAGGCTACTCACACTGATAATGCTAAAACTGTGATTGATTTTGTGAAAACTCATATTTTTAACAGGTTTGGAGTGCCTAGAGCTATTATCAGTGATCGTGGAACGCATTTCTGCAATAAAATTGTTGCAGCATTACTGGAGAAGAATGGAGTCACACATCAAACTTCAACTGCATATCACCCGCAGACCAGTGGTCAAACAGAAGTTTCGAACCGAGAAATTAAATCAATTTTGGAGAAAATGGTGAATCCGAGTCGAAAGGACTGAAGTCTGCGTTTAGACGATGCGCTATGGGCATATAGGACTGCATATAAAACTCCTATCGGAATGTCTCCGTATAGGATAATTTTTGGTAAACCGTGTCATTTGCCAGTAGAAATTGAGCATCGCGCATACTGGGCTGTGAAGCAGTTAAATATGAACCTTGATGATGCTGGGAAACATAGAAAGTTACAACTACAAGAGTTGGAAGAAATTCGGAATAAGGCTTTTGAGAGTTCAAGAATTTATAAAGAGAAAACTAAGGCTTTTCATGATACAAAAATCTTGAGAAAACAGTTTTTAGTAGGCCAGAAAGTGTTACTGTATCATTCTAAGCTTAAGTTGTTTCCTGGTAAATTACGATCCCACTGGCTCGGGCCATTTGTTGTTACAAACGTGTTTGCTCATGGTGCAGTGGAAATTCAAAGTTTAGACAGCTCGAAAATCTTCAAAGTAAATGGACATCGCTTGAAGCCTTACTTCGATAATTTTCAAAATGCAGCTATGGAAGAAGAGGAACTGGCCAGCCCAGTCTACCACTCATAAATTCAATTCTGAGTTGAGAACGTCCAGCTTATGACGTTAAAGAAGCAAATTTAGGACTTATTTATTTTATTTTATTTTATTTTATTTTATTGTATTTTAGTTTTTCTTTTAAAAAAATAAAATATGAAAAAAAAATTGTGTATCTTCTTCTTCCCTTTTCGTATGAGTTTTGGGAATTCTGATAGTACATTTAGGTTTGTAATGGCTTTTAATGGTTATAAATAGGTGGTGGTAAAAGTTTGTTTAATATTTGTTGTGTTAGGCATTTTCTGTTGGGACCTTATTTTATATAATACGTTATTTACTCTTTTTAATTCATTCTTTTTACAGGAGGGTAAAAACAAAACAGATCCCTTGTCTCTCTTCCTTCCTTCTTCGATCCCTAGCTTCCCCAACCAGCCACAAACGCCATTGCTCGCCGATCGATCGACCACTGCTCCAGTGACCGGCACCGCACCCTTCATTAGCAACCTCTATCAGCCACGATCGTTCCACAGCCACCATCTCCCTCCCAATCGGTTTCACTTCAAGCCCACAAGCCACCGCCTCTCCCTCACCCATAAATCGAACAGTATTGCCTCTACCATATTGACTGTCAGAAGTCACAATTATGGGCAATGAGTTAACGGTTGGATTATTGGCGAAACAGGGCAGTTTTTCTCACTCACACTCTTTTAATTTTTCATGTTTAGACTCTCCTTCTCTGTTTAATTGGTTGATATCACATTGGGGACAATGTGAAGATTAAGTGTGGGGGAGTTATGGAATCTGGTCATTTGCTGAGTATGATGATTTGTTTCCGAAATTTTGTGCTTAAAATGATGTTTTTGCTGCTGCCATTGTTTATTCTTGGTGATATGCGCATTCTTGGTCAAATTTTAAATTTTTAGTTATGATATTTATGCTGAAATTTTCAATTTTAATTACTGCCATGTGTTTATTTTTCAGAAAAATTTGGCCATTGTGACTGTTTTTGGAAGAAAATGCTTCTTGAGTTTTAGTTTAGCACTTATCCCATGAATATTTTGAGTAAATTTTTGAATATTTGATGCTATGAGCTGATTTTGGGATTACTCAATGGGGTTTATTGTGTTTTCATGACATGACTTGAACTCTTAGGATGTCTCCAGAGAAGAACTTTGTCTTTGTTGCTTGATCTGACCGTTGTGAGAATCTTGAATGACAAGGCTATAGTGAGCGAGAACTTAGCTAGAGATTGACCGTCATTGCACTCATGAATTTGATTGAAATTATTTACATTTTGAATTCTCAAATTTATTTATTTTTCAAAACTTAGTTTCTTTTGATAGGTGTTTTTGAAAGCAATTTCCGAAGCAAAAATTTAGGATAGCTTCTGTGAATGCTAGAACTTTCTTTTACGTTCCCTTGAGGCGAAATCCTAGGCAAGTCTCGACTTTGGAAATGATTTAGGCGTTCTTTTGGCCGATTCATTAATCCTTTTACATTTATCCAACCTATACGTTATCGTTCTTTTTACCCCTTGTAGCCTACGAAGTATGCTAAATGTGTACTCTAAAATTCTTTTCATAGCCTACAATATAACCAAATAAACTAAAAAGCCATTTGCCTACCATTTTTTTTTTTTTGCGAGAAAATAGTCTTTTTAATTGTTGGTGAGCATATGCATGTATTTTTCATTAGAATTTGACACATCTGCAATTTTGTTTAAGGTTATTGTTTAGATTATAATTTTCAGTTCTTGGGAATAAATACACTTGTAACACATTGTGTTTAAATTGTTATTGGATTCAAGTGTGCTTGTAAATCATTCGAGGTCTTTGGTTTTCATATTCATAAAGTTCTAAAAAAAAAAAAAAAAAAAAGAAGAGAAAGTTGTTAAATTTCAAATTAGTTCATTGTTTTATTTTGTGTAGCATTTGTTGTCAATTGGGTTTAAAGGGTAGTTAGGTTGTGCATTGCTCTATTGTGTTTAAAGATTTATTTTCTCGTATTTCTTTAGCCTTACATCATTCCTTTCTTTTGTAACCTTCACCCTAGCCTAACCCTGAATAAAGACCTTTTGATCCTTTGCTGAGACTTGTCCTACATTAGTGGAGATGGAATTTGAAAGAGAGCCTATGGACATTCACTGTTTTTATTTTATAGAAGCTATGAAATGTGTTTTTAATGTTTTGTTAATTACTCGATAAAATACCTGTTGAATCAAACTTCGAATTAGTGCTCATTTTTAGAATTCTTGATGTAACCTTTTTCAATCAGATTTATGATGATGGAATGATATTGATAGTTGGGTTTCAATTCCAAAGTTAAGTTGTTTGAGGATTTTGCATGTGTTGGATTGAGTTATAAGATGAAGTTTGTGGTCTTCTGAATAGATTTGATTTTGAGTTTGAGTCATGCTTGAGGACAAGCATGGGATAGGTGTGGGGGAATTTGATAGTGATTAAATATAGTGATGTTTTTGTGCTTTAAGTCCTGCATATGGAAGTAATTATTTTACTAACTAATGAATGGAATGTTCTTTTATCTTAAAGGAATTCTTTTACTATTTTAGGGCTTAAACAGCAAAGAAGTGGATAGCAATTCATTCAAAAAGGAAGCAGAGATCTGGTGCACAAGAAGTCACTAAGCGTGGGCACGTCTAAGAGAAATCGTGGCTGTCAGAGTTAAAACGGAAATTATTTTCAGTTAGGATTTTGTGCTGGAATATATTATATTTTCCTTAATAGAAATATCTGATTTTTAGGGATTTCATCCTGATTTATCTAGGTCATTTTATCTCTGTATTTTCGTTTATAAAAGGAGAGAGACATGACTCTTAGGGAGGGAGGAAATTGACGGCAGATTTATCTTTTCTTTGTTCTAGTTTTTCTCATGGCTTTCTGTGGCTAATTCTTTCATTCTTGGTTGAAGGGAACCATTTGCAATTGATTATAAGTGTGAGACTTTGTGATTACTGAACTTCTTTTGTTTTAATGATATTAAATTTTCTTCTGAGGTTCTTTTCATGATTGGATTTGATTAATTACTAGGGTGCGCAACTAGTTGTTAATTAGATTGGGTCTATTGCTTGATTCAAATAGATGACGTTCATTGTTTGTTTCAATAAGAAGCATATAGAATCGCGATTCATGACGTTCGGAATCGTGATTTTATGAAGGATTTTTATCTAGATTAAATGCATGTCGTACATGTATTGTCTTGTTCATTGGGTTCTCTTGATTCTTAATGCTATTAGTTAATTAAATCTATGATCGTATCTAGGTTGTTAATTAATAAGAATCATTAAAATGCATATTTTTGGTTATTTAATCTTAAGAGAGAGCTGGTTTTAAAACCAACGATGAATATCATTTGATAGAAGAATTATATATATATTTTTTTAGTCTATGATCACTATACATCAATTGCATTGGTGACCGACAACCAAGGTTCGTTCTCATTGTCTTTCCTTCATTTTATTTCTACTGTTTTCATTGCAATTTCTTCATTTTCTAGTTGCTAAATTTGTTTCCTTTTATTTAGTTTCAGATTTCAATTACAAAATCCCCCTATTTATTTATCTATTTTTTTTTACGACTATTGTTGCTAATAATTCTTATAAATTCCCTGTGGAATCGACTCTTGCTTACCCTTGCTATATTAGTATAGTTGGACAGCTTGAATTTAATTTGGGTGTAGACGACAGCAGTATCAACTCTGTTTCATCTTAGAAAGTTTCAAACGTTAATTTCTCTTGTACAAACCTCTTCTTCTTATAGTCTTGTTTGACATAGATGCTACTACAGGTCTTCTTATGCATTTGGGAACTTTCCAATCAATTCAAACAATAAAATATCATTAATTAACTTTCATAGAGGTTAATTCATAATTATTAATTAATGATATATTGAACTCTCTTATTCGATTATAATAGTAATTTATATCATTGTATATATCTAATTTCTTCTGTGCTGTGCGAGTGATTTAAAGGAAGCATACACTTCTCTAAATGTTGAACATGTCAAGAGTAAACGAGGTAGCTACAACTTACAGAAAATTTTTGGATAGATTATTGGCTGCAGCAGCCATAAAATTAAACTGTAGATAAATCTCTCCCTCAAAAGTTTTAAATGAGCTATATGCTCAGGACTCAAACTCGATACTTCTAGTTAAATTAAAACAACCCGCTCACTAGTTGATTTATGCTCAAATGAATGTGTTTAATATAATTTTTTTTTAACCATCTTCTATTATATATATATATTAACCTACATGAACTATTATTATTAATTTTTATTAAATCTAAACATTACAGTTTAATATTTGTAAAAATTAGTATAAAATATATATGGACCAAATATAGGAAAAATATGTAAATTTTATTCTAATAGTTATTTTATCGAGCACATCACCCCTTTACGTTTTTATATAAAAAGAGTTATCGTACCCATCTCTTTATGAATTCTCTCTCTTTCTGGCTCTCTATATACGTAGGCCAAATGAATGATTGACTAGTTAATTATATCTTATATTTTCTTATTCACTTGTCAACATTTTAATTATCCTTGGATTAGTAATAATATATTTTCACTATGTAAAATTTTAGTTTGAAATAATTAGATTTAAAATTTACATTTTTCATATAATTAAAAGAATAATTAATTAATTAATGAATTAACTTAAAATATAATTTATATTATGATTTATATTAATTAATTTTAGGTCAAATCTTATGCTTTTTATATTTTTTTTATTTAATTTATATTTTTTTAGAAATATTTTACATAATTCTTAATTTACATAAATATTAATTTGGATCTAAAAAATGTATATAACATGAAAATAAATTAATGAGATGATTAGTTTTTATTAAAAAAAATTATTTAAAACACAGTAAAAAAAAATTTAAATAATTTTTGAATTCACTGTTTATTTTATATCGATGGCTATTAATTGATGTATAGACATGAATTTTCAATAATTGTCAACAATACTAATCTTGTTAATTACTTGTCTACGTAAGGCAATAATTTTCAATAATTGTCAACAATACTATCTTGTTAATTACTTGTCTACGTAAAACAATAATTACTTGTCTACGTAAGACAATAATTTTCAATAATTGTCAACAATACTAATCTTGTTAGTTACTTGTCTACGTAAAACAATAATTATTATTATTGTTACAAGAAAAGAAATTTTGTATTTTATATATTTTTGATATAATAAAATAATATCTTTTTATATACATAAAATTATGAAAAAAAAATAATGACTTAATTAGAAATCTAAAATATATATAAATAATAGTAACAAGTCTAATTAAAAACCTAAAATCAATCCTTAATTCGAAACCTAACATCATGTTAACACTCTTCTCAAACTCTAGGTGGTATAGTGAAAGTCAGTTTGAATTTGCTTAATAAATCTTGAAAGAGTGCGGAAAGATGAGTTTTGATAAATATATTAGCTGCTTGATTGAAAGAGGAGACAAGAAGCAATCGTATAATGTCTTGAGTAATATGATAGCAGATAAAGTGATAATCGATGTTCAAGAACCAGTTGAAAAATCTCTGAATTGGTTGGTCAAAGATGGCTTTCTAATTCCATCACATGATAGGGTAAAATGTTATTTGATAAAATTGAAAATTCAAATATTAAATGATATAAGTAATGTATTTTTTAAGTTATAAAAATATTTAAAAATCTAATTACTTAATGTATTCAATATAAATTTTAAATTGAAAATTTTGACTTACAATTTTAAGTGATTTTTAATTTAATTAAAATTTTTAAAATATTAGCAAACATTCCGTTTTGCACAATTTTAATTATTTTTATTTAATTTGAGTTTTCTTATAATATATCTGAACACTCTGGATTGTGTGTGATATAATATTCTTTTGTTCTACCATCTTCTATTATATATATATATATATATATATATATATATATATATATATATATATATATATATATATATATATATATATATATATATATAAACCTATATGAAGTATTATTATTAATTTTTATTAAAAAATTTAAATATTACTATTTAATATTTGTAAAAATTAATATAAAATATATATGGGCCGAATATAGGAAAAATATGTAAATTTGATTCTAATAGTTATTTTACATAGCACATCACCTCTTTATGTTTTTATCTAAAAAGAATCATCGTATCCGTCTCTCTATTAATTCTCTCTCCGTCTCTGTCTCTCTATGTATACATAGCCCAAATGAATTATTGACTTAGTTAATTATACCTTATATTTTCTTATTCATTTGTCAATACTTTAATTATCCTTAAATTAGTTATAATATATTTTCTTTAAATAATTTTCACTATATAAAATTTCAATTTGAAATAATTAGATTTAAAATTTACATTTTTCATATAATTAAAAGTATAATTAATTAACTTAAAATATAATTTATATTACGATTTATATTAATTAATTTTAGGTCAAATCTTGTGTTTTTTATATTTTTTATTTAATTTATATTTTTTTAGAAATATTTTAACATAATTCTTAATTTACCTAAATATTAATTTGGATCCAAAAAATATATATAACATGAAAATAAATTAATGAGATGATTAGTTTTATTAAAAGAAAATTATTTAAAACACAATAAAAAAAAATTTTAAATAATTTTTGAATTCAATGTTTATTTTATATATATATATATTTAGATTTATCATATTTCACTTTTGTCAAATGCAGCACGTGACATAATAAAAAATATATTGTAATTGGATGTTGAATTCTACATTCAACAAATTGAATATTTTTTAAAATCAACTAAAAAAAGAAAAGAGAGAAAGTTTGTTAAATATGGAAGTCAATTCTAATATAAAATACGATAGAGTGCATAAGCACAAAAGTATGCATTATGTCACTATGTTAGAATATTTTTAAACAGTATAGATTAAATAGAAATATAAAAATGCATAAAAATATAACTTAAAACTAATTAATATAAATTATATTTTAAGTTAATTAATTAATTATTTTTTAATTACATGGAAAGTGAAAATTTTAAATTTAATTATTTCATATTAAAATTTTATTTAGCAAAAATTATTTGAAGAAAATATATTATAAACAATTTAAATGTAATTAAAATATTAATAAATAAGTAATATATATATATATATATATATATATATATATATATATATATATATATATATATATATATATATATATATATATATATATATATATAGGTATGAATTTAAAAAATTAATAAATAAATAAAAAGCTCCAAGAGAAGAAATCTGATAGTTACGTGTCAAAAAAAAGTATCATTTGGTTATTATTTGCTAAGAAAATTCCAATTTCAAAATCAAAATGTGTCTATTTAAATAGAACAAACAAAATATATCGATGACTATTAATTGATGTACAGACATGAATTTTCAATAAATTGTCAACAATACTAAATCATGTTAATTACTTGTCTACGTAAAATAATAATTATTATTATATCCAATCATTAACTAATTTTTTTTTTTAAAAAATAATATAAAATCCTCATCTATAAATAGCCACGCATTCCATGCGAAATTTTCTCATCCCTTACAAAACCAGATAATAACACATATCCAGAAAAAAATCCTAAGCAGTTTTATTTAGTTAATTAAGCACAATGAAAGTTGCTAATCGTTTTCTTTTAGCTTTTGCTGTATTGGCTATGGCTTCCTCATTTGCCATTGCCTATGATCCTAGCCCTCTCCAAGACATATGTGTGGCAACTGATGATCTTACCAGTGGTGGTATGTATCGTTTTTCTCATTATAATTCGTTATTTTAAAAGAAATATATATATATTTTGTGTGTTTTGAACTTTTCATATTTTGTCTATTAAATTTTATATATATTTTTTTTCACGATAAGTTCTTAAAATTTTAACTTTTTATATATATTTGTTAACTTTTTTTAGTCTCTTAAAATTTAATTTAACTTTTAAATTCTTTAAAAATATTCATACATTCTAATTAATATTGTCGTCCATGCATGGTGATGAATTACATTTAAAAAAAAAAAAAGAGTGTTGATGATATTTTTTTAAACAAAAAGTTGAGTGTGTTAAGTATCTAAATAATACGTAAGCATTTATATATTTAAGATATACCTAAAATATACTCGTTATATACTTGATATACTTAAAATATACTCGTTATATACTTAAGGTATATTATTTATTGTGAAAATCATTTGTTATTTTTTTAAGAATATAATTTTTTTTATCTAATGTATAGTTGATGTATTTGTATTATTTACTTATAAAAAATTCTTATTATATACTTATATTTTTACAATACTCAATATCTGAAAATATTTGAAGATATATATCAAATAAATTCAAGTTAATCAAATTTAGTAAAATATATACTTATGATATACTTATAATATATTCTAAATATACTATTTCCTAAGTTTGCTGAAAAATATATTTATTTCATTGGTTTTTATAAGTTTTATATCTGAAACTCAATTTTCATATTTTAAAACTTTCAAGTTCCTAAAAAAATCACATAATCTCCTCACTTTTGAAGATTTTTAATGCAATAATAATTAAAAGATCATAAAATTTTAATGAAACATATCTATAAAATTCAAATTACCTCTCAAATTATTGAGGAAGTGAATATTTTATCAATTAAGCTAATTAAATCTTTAAAAAACTGTAGATCTAAATCGATTTTGTTTAAAATTTAATAGTTCCTTATAAAAATTAATTTTGATGATGATTCTCACTATAAGCAAATTTGAAAATCAAAAGATTTAGAATTTTCTTAATCATCCGTGGTAATCATCAATATCAATATCATAGCCTAACAGCTTGCAAAACAAACAAATAAATGTAAAGATTTGATAATGAAGTAAAAAACAATAATAAAAATAGCAAAAAAAAAAAAGGATTTCTATCAGACAAATCAAAGTAAAAAACGTAGAGAAAATTAAAAATAAGATATATTTTTTATTTAATTTTTATTGTCTATTGTATTTTTAAAGTAAATTTAATATAATTTTAATTTAAAAAAAAACTGATAGAATTTACCTAAAAGGATAACAAAAGATGCACAAATGCTTCTTTTGGTTGTTATTTTAACACACAAGAGGACAAACTCAATATGGGCATCACGTAAAAATAATTAAATAATAATGATAATAACAATACTTTATTACGTATCCTTCTTTTATGAATTTTAGCCTCATAACCAGTGATTTTTTGCTGAAAAATTGAAGGGTGTAGAAAAGTAAAAAAAAAAAAAAGACACTTAGGCATTTTTGTAATAATACAAAAGTAGACGTATGATTGTAAGTTAGTTCCTTTTTTAAGTATTTCCGTATAAATCCCTAAAATTTAACTTTTTATATTGAGATTTTATTTTTTTATAGCAAAAGTAAAATTGATGAGGGATTATTTTATTAATGATAGAATACGAATTATTGAAAGATTATATTATTTTTCTAGAAAATTTACACTTATTAGTATTACCATAATTATATGTGAAAATATTTATATAGAAATTATGATGTGATATAGAGATAAGAAAATAAAAATTTAAAGAACTTAAGACATTATTTATGCTTTTAAAAAGAAAGATATGAAATATATATGTAATACTCAAACTCGACTTGACTCGTTACTCGAACTCGAGCTTACCTTGATTAAAATAGATTCGAATTTAAGTGTTTTATGAGTTGAGTTTGAAGAGCTCACGAATAGATTAACTTATGTCAGAGTTTTGAAGTAGTTTTTCAAGAATATATATTGTGAGTTTGAGTTCAATTGTAGCTAATAATAACAATTATTATTTTTAGTTCCATAATGAAATTAGAGTAAATTTTTCAATGTTGTTAAACTGTCCTCATCAATTTTACATTTTTCATAAAAAAGTCTGATAAGTTCATATATCCCTAAATGTATATATATAATTAAAACTTTGTGAAATTAATGACATTTTTCGATGCAGCATTTGTAAATGGAAAATTCTGCAAGAATCCAGATTATGTAACAGTGGAAGATTTCTCATATTCTGGACTTAATGTTGCTAGAGAAACTTCAAAACAACTTGGAGTACGAACAAATCTCTTAACAGTGGAAGAGATACCAGGACTTAATACCAATGCCTTATCTATTGTTCGTATTGACTATGCTGCTGGTGGAGTTAACCCACCTCACAACCACCCAAGAGCAGCTGAGATCCTTACTGTGTTAGAAGGAACTCTTTATGCTGGTTTTATTACATCAAATCCTGATCATCGCCTTTTCGCCAAAATTTTAAAACCAGGAGATGTCTTTGTTTTTCCATTTGGATTAATTCATTTCCAAATGAATGTTGGGAAAATTCCTGCAGTTGCAATAGCTGCATTGAATAGTCAAAATCCAGGAGTTGTGACAACAGCTGCTACGCTTTTTGGAGCCTCTCCACCTGTTAAATCTGATCTCTTGGCAAGATCTTTCCATCTTGATAAAGATTTGGTAACCAAACTTCAGAAAGATGAATGGGTAATTCCATCAGAGCTTGATGCTAGCAGTAGTGTTTACTAAGGAAGCCAATAGATAATGTGCAAATATAATAAATAAAAGGAGTGGTTTTAATTCTATGCCACTTTTCATGTTATTTGTATTCATCTTATAATATGTAATAAGGGTGAGGATGGCTCTCAACCCATGCCACGTAGTTGATTTTATTACAAGTGTGATTATGTACACCACCTCTACAATTTGTTTACCACATCTCTCTCTTTATCTCTCTCTACAATTTGTTTATTATTTGTAATCCCATGGCATGATAGGGTAAGATGTTATTTGATAAAATTGAAAATTTAAATATTGAATGATTTAAGTAATGTATTTTTTAAATTATAAAAACATCTACAAATCTAACTACTTATTACATTCAATACAAATTTTAAGTTGAAATTTTTAACTTATAATTTTCAGTTATTTTTAATTTAATTGAAACTTTTAAAATATGTATTACCAAATAAGTTAAAATGATTAAATATCGAAAATTTTAATTTTAAATGTTAAATTGGATTATCAAACACCACATAAATCTTATCTAACACTAGATATATATACCCACCAAATATTATAATAAAACATAGAGCTAAAAAAAAAAAGGAATATTTATTGGTGTATTTTCCACTAGAAATAAACGGACATAAAAATTATATTAATTAAATATTTTTTGACCTATTAATTTATGTGCATGAGATAAAACGTACTCATATGAATTATAACAATTTTAAAATGGTAAATTTCTTCTAAAAACATAATTTTAGGAATTAGAAAGGAACTTAAAATTAAAAAAAAAAAAGAGAGAGAGAGAGAGAGAGAGACGGGACCAGTAGGTTATAAAAGAAAAGGAATTTGATACTCTTTACTTATTTTTTTTTTTTTTTTTAGGGAAGGAATTTGATAATACATATCAGAAAAAGGAGAATTCAACACGTCTTCATTGAAAATAGACAAACAAAATGAAGTGCTATTTGTGGATATCTATGGAAACGTAGTTTTTCAATAATTGTTGATTAAATGTACTACTCAATAGTCGCGTTATTCGTAGTGCTTGTCAAATGGATCAAATAGAATTCATTTACAAAAATTAGCTTAAAAGAAAAGGATATTTAATTCACATTAAATACATTATAATAAGTTACTAAGTTAACGATATGAGACAATTCTAACACTATCCCTTAATACAAATAAGATCCGATTAGCACGTGATACAATTAAATACTGAATTCTATCAACAAGAACATGTGTAATTTAGAATTTGAAAATGAGCGATTCACATGGTTGACACAATAGGGCATGAGTATAAAACAGGAACCTAGTTGAGGTTTTGATATCATGTCAAATGAAGTTAGGTAGAACTCATTCCCAAAAACTAACTCAAAAGTAGAGAGTCCCTAATCCATATTATATACACCATAATAAGCCACTAAATTAGTGATATGGACAATTTTAATAGTGTTAATTATTCTATGTAATAATTAATTAAAAATTAAAGAATCTCATCCATAAATAGCCATACCTTCCATGCAAACTTTTTCTTATCCCTTGCTAAAACAATAATAACTCATAGTATTAGGGCCGAGCAAAATCAAATTGAGATTGAAAAATCGAGTTGTTTCTTTTATATATATATATAGAGAGAGAGAGAGAGAGCCAAATAGCTCAAACCGATCAACTAAATCGTACCAAACTGAAGTTTTTCGATTTGTTCCAGTTCGAATTTTTATGTTCAAATTAATTCGATTTGAATTGTATAAAAAGAGATTTTAATTTTTTTTGTTACATTCAATTTTGAACCGAACCGACCATTTGCTCAGCCTTAAATAATATCCAAAAATATTTCTTAGCACAATGAAAGTTTCTAATTATTTCCTTATAGCATTTTCTGTCTTAACTATGGCTTCCTCATTTGCCATTGCCTATGATCCTCGCCCTCTCCAAGACTTATGTGTGGCAATTGATGACTTTAGCAATGGTGGTATGTATTGTTTTGTCCCATTATAACTCATTATCTTCGAAGAAATATATATATATATATATATATATATATATATATATATATATATATATATATATATATATATATATATATATATATATATATATATATATATATATATATATATATATATATATATATATATATATATATATATTGAACCTTTTGTATTTTATCTTAAATTTTTGAATTTTTATTATTTGAACTTTCCTTAATAGCAAATTAGAAAAATTTTTATCTACAATGGATGTATAAACTTATTTTATACATAAAATTAATAAGTGATGAGATATTTTACCAAATATAACTCTTTTGTATATTTTTTGCCTAGTGAAAAGATAACAATACATTTTTTTTACTTTATATATTCTTATTTTATTATATTAATATATACACTCGGTGCAGATAAGAGTTATCCAACAAATTAAAGTAAGACGATGAAAAATTTATTGGTGATAATATATAAATTACCATTGGCAAAAAAAAAAAAAAAAAAATAGTATATAAATTACTAAAATATTACCTTGTTTTTGAAAAAAATTGCATTGGATAAAATTTTGGAGCTAGGTATAAAATGGCGAGTTTTTCATGATAAAAAATTATAGAAAATTTTTTTAATGTATACAGATGTTAAGAAATTTCTTACTAATTTTACTTTGATCATGAGAAAAATGTTCAATGTGAAAAATATAAAAAATTAAAATCTCTATGTGAAGAAATAAAATTAACTCAAAGTCTCAATAAATAAATAAATAAATAAAACATTATAAGTCGAGAGATTTTAGAATGAGTTTTTGTTAATTAAAACTTTGTGAAGTTAACAGCATTTTTACATTTTGTTTTATATGGTGTTTCTGAATGGAAAGTTCTGCAAGAATCAAGATCATATAACAGCAGATGATTTTTCATATTCTAGATTTAATGTTACTAGAAAGACTTCAGGACAACTTGGAGTATGAACAAATCTCTTAACAGTAGAAGAGATACCAGGACTTAATACTAATGTTTATCTATTGTCCGCATCGACTTTTCTCCTGGTGGATTTAACCCACCATATAATCACTTAACAGCAGCTGAGATTATTATGATCTTAGAAAAAACTCTTTATGCTGGTTTTATTACATCAAATCCTGATCATCGCCTTTCGCTAAAGTTTTAAAACAAGGAGATGTTTTTATTTTTCCATTTGGACTAATTCATTCCAAATGAATACTGGGAAATCTCCTGCAGTTGCTATGGCATCATTGAACAGTCAAAACCCAGGAGTTGTAACATTAGCAGCTACACTTTTTGGAGCAGTTCCGTCCGTTAAATCTGATCTTTTAGCAAAAGCTTTCCATCTTGATAAATATTTAGTTACTAAGCTTGAGAAAGATGAATGGGTAATTCCATCAGACCTTGATACTTGTAGTGGTAGTAGTGATTATTGAGGAAGCAAATTAATCTGCTAATGTAATAAATAAAAAGGAGTGGGTTTAACTATATGCCACGCTTAATATGAGATTCATCACTAATAATATACAATGGAGTTTTGAAATTCTATGATGGTGATAGGAGGGCCAAAGTAAGAGAATATGGATTGACAACTGACGAGGTTCTTACTTCTAAATATATGTATATATGGAGAGAGAGAGCATAGCTAAATCAAAATATTTCTAGCTAAATCAAAACAATCACTTAAGTTTCATTCTTCTTATAATTCTTCTTTTAGCACATAATTTTTTTTTTTTTTTTTAAAAAGAAGCTTTATTAAGAAGAGTGTTGAATCCAATATTACAAACTCCTCAATAATAATTAAAAGGAATCACATATAAGACGCAGGGATGAGCATGAGAACTAGCCATTCTATGTAGCTTATAAATTGACATATTCTCTTGTCTTTTTCAAAATTGATAAAAAAAAAAAATTACTTGGAAATAACACATACAAAAACTAAAGAGCATAAGCTTATTTGCTTGTCCCGCATTTGATTACTATAACTCTTCTCCTCTCTATTTGTTTTCCTCTCAATTTTCTATCTTTTTCTTAATTTTAAACCTCAATTTTCTCCTCCCATTCTCTTTTTCCTTTCCTTTATGGCTATGTTTGGTTCATGAAATTGACTAAGAATAAAATACTATTTTCTAAAGATTAATTATTCTTTATTTTAGTTCAAATTTTAGAAAAAAAAAATACTAATTTCATGAAATAATAATTACACAATTTTTATGAAATAGCAATTCCATAAAAAATTAAAAAATTTGTATTCTTTAGACTATAAAATAAAAGATTTTCATTTTTACCCTTAAAAAATATTGCCAAATTCAAGCTCACCATTATCACTTTATATATATATATATATATATATATATATATATATATAGCCGAAGCCGAGTATATATACATATATACAGCTTTATGTATATATATACTCAGCTATGTATGTATTAAAATTTTAACTTCCTTAATCAATTTAAAAAAAAAAATTAAGTAAATAGAATAAGAAATTAATTTAAATTTTTATTTTGTTTTTAAAATTTTAAGCCAAATAAAAATTTTATTTATTATGTATTTAAATTATTTCTTAAATATTTTTTTTGTCAGAGAAATTATTTCTTAAATAAAATTTGATGAAATTATATTTAATTCCAATATTATTAATGAAATTAATTTTTAAGAATATTATAATCATTTATATAGAATAGAATAGTCATTTTATACTATGAACCAAATTATGAAATTAAAATAATTATTTTATTTCTAACATATTCTATTTTTTAGAAATAATTATTTTATTCTTTTGTATTTTATTCCGTAAATCAAACATAGCCTATATTCTATTCTAATTTTTCTTGAGAATTCAAAGAAATTCCTTCTAATCTCTCTCTCTCTCTCTAATCAAAACACTTTCTGCAAATTCATGTGCTTTTATAAATTTAATATCAATGTTTATATATATATATATATATATATATATCACTTTTGTCACATGCAACACGTGACATAATAAAAAATATATTGTAATTGAATGTTGATTTCTATATTCAACAAATTGAATTTTTTTTTTTTTTAAATTTACTAAAAAAAAAGAAAAGAGAGAAAGTTTGTTAAATATAGAAGTCATATTCAATTACCATATTTAGAGTGTATATGCACAAAAGTGAGCATTATGTAACATGTTAGAATATTTTTAAAAAATATAGATTAAACAGAAATATAAAAATGCATAAAATATAACTTAAAACTAATTAATTAAATATTAATATAAATTATATTTTAAGTTAATTAATTAATTATTTTTTAATTACATAAAAAGTGAAATTTTTTTTCCTTCAATAAAAAGTGAAAACTTTAAATTTAATTATTTCAAAGTGAAATTTTTTTTAGTAAAAATTATTTAAAGAAAATTTATTATTGTTAAATTTTTAATATAGATTTAGAAAATCTAATCTTAAAAGTTAGTTTATTAAGGTTGGGATGTCAATTTCTATATTAATCACTTAATATTTTTGTATGTAATTAATGTGGGATGTTCTAACAATTATAACTAATTTAAAGGTAATTAAAATATTAATAAATAAGTAATATTTTTTAATATATATATATAGACATTTAAAAAATTACTAAGAAAAAGCCCCAAGAGAAGAAATATGATAATTACGTGTCAAAAAAAAAGTTATTATTTGGTTATTATTTGCTAAGAAAATTCCAATTTCAAAATCAAACTGTCTATATATATATATATATATATATATATATATATATATATATATATATATATATATATATATATATATATATATATATATATATATATATATATATATATATATAGTTTTAATTTGTTAATTAAGCACAATGAAAGTTGCTAATCATTTTCTTTTAGCTTTTGCTGTATTGGCTATGGCTTCCACATTTGCCATTGCCTATGATCCTAGCCCTCTCCAAGACTTATGTGTGGCAACCGATGATCTTACCAATGGTGGTATGTATTGTTTTATCTCATTATAATTCATTATCTTAAAAGAAATATATATATTTTGTATGTCTTGAACTTTTCATATTTTGTCTATTAAATTTTATATATATTTTTTTCACGTTAAGTCCTTAAAAATTAACTTTTTATATTGAGATTTTATTTTTTATAGCAAAAGTAAAATTGATGAGGGATTTTTATTAATGATAGAATATGAATTATTGAAAGAGTATATTATTTTTCCAAAAAATTTACACTTATTAGTATTACTATAATTATATGTGAAAATATTTATGTAGAAATTATGATATGATATAGAGATAAGAAAATAAAATTTTAAAGAATTTAAGACATTTTATATGTTTTTAAAAAGAAAAATACGAAATATATATGTAATGCTCAAACTCGGCTCGACTCATTACTCAAACTACTTGAAATCGAACTTAATTTGATGAAAATCTATTCGAATTCAAGTATTTTATGAATTGAGTTCGAATAGCTCATAAACAGATTAACTCATTTTCACCTTTAAACTTTTATCAGTGTTTTGAAATAGTTTTTCAGGAATATATATTGTGAGTTTGAATTCAATTGGAGCTAATAATAGCAATTATTATATTATTAGTTCCATAATGAAATTAGAGTAAATTTTTCACTGTTGTTAAAGTGAAAACTGTCCTCATCAATTTTATATTTTTCATAAAAAAGTTTGATAAGTTCATATATATATATATATATATATATATAATTAAAATTTTGTGAAATTAATGACATTTTTCGATGCAGCATTTGTAAATGGAAAATTCTGCAAGAATCTAGATAATGTAATAGGAGAAGATTTCTCATATTCTGGATTTAATGTTGCTAGAGAAACTTCAAAACAACTTGGAGTACGAACAAATCTGTTGACAGTAGAAGAGATCCCAGGACTTAATATCAATGCCTTATCTATTGTTCGTATTGACTATGCTGCTGGTGGAGTTAACCCACCTCACACTCACCCAAGAGCAGCTGAAATCCTTACTGTCTTAGAAGGAACTCTTTATGCTGGTTTTATTACATCAAATCCCGATCATCGGCTTTTCGCCAAAGTTTTAAAGTATATGAGTAGGACTCTTATAACTAATGCAGTGGTGAGGATCCCATTTCTTTGTTTCTTGGTTCATTTTCTCAATACCACATAAGAATATTAATTAAATTCAATCAAAAATTCTAAACTTATTAAGAGTAAAATCCAAATTATTATACTACGTGTTAATCTCTTTTTATTTAAATTTAAAATATTTAATTAACTCTAACACCTCTTCCATATATATATAGTACAGAAGATTATTGGTTTTGAATATGACAAAATAAATTTGTTCAAAGGGCAGGCCACTGTCTAGTGTCAATAAGATAAAATATTATTTCAAAATTTGAATTTTTCGTTCATATTTCAAATGAAAAAATATATATCCTTAGTCTATTTCTATTTTTTAAAAATTTATTTTTATTTTCTTAGGAATAATTTATTTTTTTTTTTTTTTACAGAAAAATGTGAGGAATTCAAATATAAACATGTGGGTGCTTTATTTTTAAAAAAAATTATTGAAGCAATCTAAATATTATGAATTAACTCTTGCTTAATATTAAAGCAGACATAGAATTCCCAAGAGCTCGCCATATGACAGCATATTAAATGAGTACATTTGCCATGTATACTAAAAACTCTATTTGGCGTTCATTTGTTAGAGCAAATGTAATTAGAGTTGAACACTTTTTGATGCCAAAAGGAGTCTTTTATTAAGATGCAAGCAAATCCGACAACAAAACACCCTCTAGACTAGAGGTGCCGCAAAAAAACTCATAGAGACGAGCATGAAAACGAGCAAGTTTAGCTAGCAAGTGAGCTGCACCGTTGACTTGTCTCCTTACATGAGAAATAGAATAATTTCCACTTTCCTTAGCTCGTAAACAATCAGCAAGAATAGAACCAAATTCAGTGTACATTGGAATTTCAGAATTTAAGGCATTAAATAATACAATCTAAGCATCTGTTTCAAAGTCGACGTCATGGAAGTTCAGCTGCACAACCCAAAGTAAAGCTTCACGCAGTGCTAGTCCCTCAGCTTCTTTCACCGAGCATTGCATGGGAATGTGCATGGTCTTCAATGCTATAAAGCGACCAGTTTTGTCTCGCGGGAACATGCCTAAGCCAATGGACTCTGAGTCAGTGAACATGGCCGCGTCTAAATTGCACTTCAATTGGCCCGCTGTTGGTCGAGACCAAGAGAGAAACTGGTTGGACTGGTTCGAACTCACCAACTGTGGCTTTGATCGAGCTGACCTCCACTGCTGTAAGTATGCCAGCGAGAGCTCTACTGTCTTCGTTGCCACACATAAGTCTTGGAGAGGGCTAGGATCATAGGCAATGGCAAATGAGGAAGCCATAGCCAAGACAGCAAATGCTATGAGGAAATGATTAGAAACTTTCATTTTGCTTAGAAATAATTTTGTATACTATGAGTTATTATTGTTTTGGTAAGGGATAAGAAAAAGTTTGCATGAAAGGTATGGCTATTTATAGATGAAAATTTTACTTGAAAAGTAGTTGGCCATTATTCAAATTCATGAAGCAGCCCATTAATTTATGACAAAAATTAAGAAACAAAAGTAGTGGTTGATTTACTTTAATATAGTTTGCCTCACAAAATTTGTAACTAATTTTATTCATTTTAATTTAAATAGGGACCTGTTTCATCTTCCCTCCCCAACGAATATGATAATTCTCTAATAGATGCATGAAGGGAAATCCTCATTCCCAGATCTTATTTTTACATTGCATTATTTGAAGGCTTTATTGGATATTAAAAATAAAATAAACTATAAAAAATTATATATTAAAATATTAAATTAATTAATTATTTAAATATTATTATATACATTTATATTTAATTTCTCATATTTTTATATTGATGTGATTCTAAGGTTAATTAGATTGACCCCATCATATTAATGCTAACATATATTAATTATAATGTACATTCTATTCAAATAGTTAATTAACATATTTACTTTATAAATAATTATTATTTAATATATAAGATCATTATTAGACATTTTATAATTAGATATTGTGAACTAAATTCACTTAGGGTGCGTTTGGTTGGTAGGATAAGACAACTAAAAACTGGATAAGACAAAATATCACAAGGCAAAATAGAACAAAATTTTATTATGTCTAGTATTTGGAATAACTAAAACTACAATTGGACACGTTATAAAGATGACAATAACGCCCCTATAAACTAAATATTTAAATTTTTAATAAAAAAATCAGTCTAATAAATATTTAAAAATGCTAAAAATCAAAATATTTTAATGTATTAAATATTTATATATACTATTTAATGAATAAACACATTAAATTATAAAAATATCAAATATTTATTATCAAACATAATATTTTAAATAAAATATAAATAATTATAGGAAATTAGAAATAAAATATAAAAATAAAAAATTGATTAATACTCATTAAATAAAAAATTAAAAATGAAATATACATATTTATTCTATTATTTGGTTTAAAATATTTTTAAAAAAATGAATTTTGCAAGCCTATTAAAAAAATATATTTTCTTTTTATATTTAGTAACTGAGCATTACAAAGAGTTATTTAAAAGAAAAAATTATTTATTCTATATAACTATAATAAAAAAAATTCATAAAAAAATATTAAAAAGGAAATAAAAAAAAAGTTAAAACATAAAACTAAAAAAAAAATAAGTTTGTAATTATATGAAGATAATTTTGAAAAGGGGTACTAAATTTCAATTTTCAATAATAGATAAGCTTATCATCTCTATTTGAGAAGAATTTAAATTGAGCGGTGAGACTAGATAAAATTTAACTTTTATTCAATTATTGTGATACTAAAAATTTGTTAAAAGTTCAACTAAATATTTTAATATTATTCCATCCAATTCTCATATGTCAACCAAACACAACCTTAAAGTCTTTTTCTTGAAGTGAGGTGTATCAGTAGTGCTAAAATTGGTATCTTTTTAAGACGTCCAAAATAAATGCCGTTGGGCGTTGGGCTGATAAAAAAGCTATCACCGAGCTGTACAACCCAAAAGCATCTCTAAGCTGCGAATATGAATAAGGCATGCAATTGAAATTTGCAGCGCCTGACAGAAAAAGCCAACACGGGAAAGGAAAATGTAAAAGCTACTTCGTAGGTTTCAAAATATTTATGATTTTATATAATTTTTTGTTTCAATTTTTTTATAATTTTAAGATTCCAAAAATATATTTAATATTTTTTTTTAATTTTACCTTTTATTTATTTATCTACTAAATATTTTTATTAATTATTTTTATTTTTTTACATTAAAATAAAAAAAATATTTTAATCTTTTTATTTTAAAATTATAATAATTTAATAATTTTATTAAATCAGGTATTGAAATTTTAAATAAAAAATATTTTAAAAAATTTAATAACCAATAAATATTTATATTTTTTCTTTCGTATTCAAATTACTAATTTCAATTATCTTTTCTAATTTTTTTTTTAGTTGAAGCAATAAAATGAAAAATTGGTCTTATAATTATTCATTTGACCAACTGGCCTAAAATCAAACCAAAAAAATCTTAACATTAGATATATTTATTGTAAATATTTTTATAATATATGAATATTATAATTTTTAATGCCATGTGCATTTATATGTAAAATACTATTTTTATTTACTGATATATTAATACATTAATTTTTTCTTATTGAAATAATATAAAATGTCATAAATCCTGCGCAGCTCACATTTATTTGCCTGTATGAAGCAGTTGCATCAAACACTGTCACAGTAACAATAACTTTTGAAGCAACATCAACATGAATCTTTAGATTTAGCCTGTGGACCTGTCTGTCAAAACTTAAGACATTAGTCCATCAAACACAAATTCTCTCTCTCTCTCTCTTTTTTTTTTTTTTTTCCCTTCTTCAATAGTCTTTTATTTTTTCATTTTATATGTAAAACCCTTTTTATCTAACATTAGAAACAAAAAAAATAGTCCAATTTCTTTAAATATAATATTCTGTAAATAAAATTTAACATAAAATATTTAAAAATTTTAAAAATTAATTAAAAAGGATATTTGCATTATTGAATCTTAAATTAATACATTTAAATTTCAACATGATAGTAAACTAAACTTGGCTTAACTCAAAAAGTGCAATGAAATAAATAAATTATTTTAGAAATGTGAAAAAAAAATCAAAAAATGAATTCTTATATCATAAGATAGATATCAACTTAAAAATGAGTAATATTTTAAAATCAATCTTAAATAATCTTTTTAATCAACCAATATTCATTTCAATTATTATTGTCAATAAAAAAAATTATTAGTGAATAGTAAGTAAATATTTTTTAATTAAATTAATTATCATTTTGTAAATTTTTTATAGAATTACAATCATTAGGGCTGTTCAAAAGGTCGGTTTGGTTCAAAACTGAACCAAACCCAAAAACCAAAGTTATATTTTATAAAAATCAAACTGAAACCGAATTTCATATAAAAAAGAACTGAACCGAAAAAATTCAGTTCTGTCTGGTTCGGTTAATAGATTTAAATATTTTTATTTTATATATATTTATTATTTATAGAATAATTATATATACAATATTTATCAATAATATATATTATATATATCAAATTTATTATATTATTATATATATACATAATAATATATAATATATTATTTTATATTATATATAAAATATAAAATATTGTTTATATATATATAATATTTACGTACATAGATTAAACTTCGGTCGGTTCGATTCAAACCAAAAAATTTTTTTTTGCTATAATTAAACCAAACCAATCAGTTTGGTTTGATTTTGGTTCGGTTTTACTCACCCTTAACAATTATAGAGACGGAGAGAATAATTTTTTTTTATATATATATTATTACTTTATTTTAACAGTCATAGAGACGGAGAGAATAATTCTTTTTTATATATATATATTATTACTTTATTTTTCCACTTTTTACGTAGAGCATATATTAGGTAACTGCCAAAATAACTTTCTGTTTTTTATTTTTTTATTTTATAATTGAAATGGTTTCGGATTAATCCATTTGCGATGATCCCACCTAAATTTCAACAAATTTTTTTAATATAAATTTGAGAAAATCAACCTTAAAAGCTAACTATTAATGTTAAAAAATTCATTTTTATATTAATCATTTAATATGTTTGTAATTAATCAATTTGAAATTATATTCTTAATATTATATTCTTAATAAGCTCAAGACAAACTAGAGTTACAAATAACAAGCTTCACTTGTGCAAAAATTGTCAAGTCCAAGCTACTAACAAGTAGCTGACCCAAGGCATTATGGACAGGCCTTGGCAGCAATTATCTCGCCTCACTCAGGATACGAGGAGAGTTCGCCCTAATACCTTCTTCAAACTTCTCCCATATCTTCAAAAAATGAGATTCAGGTTAAACAAGCACAGAACTCCAAGACTAACAACTAAACCTATAGAAGTGTCATCCCATGATTCCCACTATTCATCTATAAATATGACATGATAAAGCCTCACAAAATAGAAATGGACATATAGTTCATTCACTCCAATTCCTGTAACTTTAGCGCGCACACACTCTCCTAAATATCCACTCAGATACCTCCAAGCATTTACTCTAAAGATACAATCATTGTATTAAAGGTTATAAGCCACTGGCACAAAGACAGAGCAACCCAACTTCCAATTACCCAAGTCCAGCCTCTCCAACTCTAATTCTAGATGGGTAGTCTCATAGTCCAAAAAACCGCCAGAAAAACTGCATGAAATTATATTTACATAAATATAAAAAAATTAGCCAAAACAACCTTTTCTTTTAATTCCAATCCGATTATAATAGTTAGTACTTTAGACTTGATTTCAATGCTTTAGACTTGATTTCAATCTTATGCATGCATCTCCCTATATGTCATGGTATATATCGAATTTCTTTTAAGTACATGCAGGTGATATAAAGGAAACATAATTCTCAAAGTGTTGAACATGTCAATAATAAACAAGATAGCTACACCCTACAGAAAATTTTTTGATAGATTTTTGGCTGCAGCAGCCATAAAGTTAAACTGCAGCTATTTTTAAGAAGCCCAGTAATTTCTTTTGGAATATTGCGTTTTACACAGGTTTGATTATATTTTTTATTTAATTTGTATTTAACTTTTATTGAATTAAATATTATTTCTTGATAATTTTAAATATCAATAGAAAAATATATATGATTAATTTGAAAATATATATATATATATATATATATATATATATATATATATATATATATATATATATATATATATATATATATATATATATATATATATATATATTAAGTAGTATAAATTTTAACTGAAGCCTACAAAACTATCGATGAAAGGGATTGTAATAAATTTTTTTATTTTAAAATTATTTCTAATAATTTATTAATTTTATAATCAATCCAAATAATAAAATTTTTAAAATCTACAAATTTCACAATTTATAAATTTAAAATTCATAGATTTTATTCAATTCATAGATTTAAGAATCTTTTAATTCAAACAATACCTTAAAACTTTTAAACTTAGTTTAGAGAGAGAAAGAGATTAGGAATGAACTTAAAAAAAACAAATTTTTCTTTTATTTCTTTATTATCCCATATGATGATTTAACTATTATATTTATGTTATTAGAATGTGTTTGACTTATTTATTATGATATTTTGCTACAATATTTTGATATGTTTTCATATTAAATTATTTTATCGAACTGTTTTACAAATCCAACCAAATTGTTTTATTACAATTTGTTAGAATACCTCACATTGATTACATACAAAAATATTACGTGATTAATATAAAAATGGACATTTCAACCGTAACAAGTTAGCTTTTAAAATTGGTTCTCCCAAATTTATATTAAAAATTTAACATGATATCAAAGTAGAAATTTTAACATGGTATCAAGGCAGATTGATTATGTCTATTTAATTATCTTGTCGGATTGTCCAATTTACTTGATTACCTTGCCAAGGTAGTTTTTAAAACAATTTAGTTTAATTTAATTTTTATGGGTAAACATTTTGATTTAGTTTGTAAATTCTTCAAATCACTATTTTCAATTTGATTTGAAATATTTCTCTAAACTGCATCAAATTAGATTATGTGCATCCTTACATGTTATGATTAATTAGAGATTATGATTCTTATAAAATTGAGAATTCAATTTTGATTTATAAAATTGAGAATAGTGTTAGAATTATATAATTATAATAATCCATTTGAATTTAGTGACTTAAGTTGAACAAATATTATTAACTTATATCAATTTAAAATCAAAATTAGAGAATTTAATTCTTATTTATTTTATAACTATTTTAGCATCGCAAATAAAAACATATAGCATTATACGAGTTTTTTAGTTTCATATAAATATTCTCGCTTTGCATTTTAATATAAATGTAAATTTTTTAAATAGATTTTTTTAAAGATGTTTTCTCTTATTATTAGTTTGTTATTTTAATTAGGACTGCTTAATTGGAATTTGTCCGATGGCCGTAGCTAGCTATGCAAGACTTATTTGATTAATTCACCGATGTTTGTATTATATGATTATTTAGTTGTGATTCAGATGTCAGCGTGCTTGATTGTCCTTCTCTTGCCGTAAGCATGCGTTTCAAGTGATAATTCCATTGTCAAAGTCTTCACCATCGCCATCAATTCCACAAAAGAAACAAGAAAAATAAAATTTGAAGAAAATTGGTTCCATATAGATTTTATCCACACATGTCTTTGAAAATTTGCTCACCCAATCACTGTCCCAGTAAACTCAATTGTCTGGAAAGAATTTATTTTTCTTAGCTCTCGTTTTTCCAGGGATTTTAATGCTCAGAGTCTGGCAATAAAAGTATGCTCTGTTTCACATTTCTACTAGAGCTTCTAATTCATTACTCATAGCAAAAGAACCTTTCTTTCTTGTTTTCTTGATTTCCACTGTAAGTACCTTTCTCTTTTCTCATTCATTTTTATCCATTGGGTTGAATTGTTTGTTATAAATTTACAAACTTTTTCAATGATTCTTCTATCTGGGAATATGGGTTGTTTTTAATTTTTTAAATTTGGGATTTTTTTTTTTTTTTTTTTTTTGAGTAATTGATGAAGAATCAAGAAATGGCTAAAGGTAACATTTTCATTTCTTTATTAGGATATGCAGCTATTGGTTACTACTCCTGATTCTACTAATTTGAATTACTGGTTGAACTGGAGAGTCTTGCTATGTGCAATCTGGGTCTTCACCCCTATGGTTGTAGCTGTTTTCATTATTTGGAAACATGAAGATTTGGGTAAATTAAGAACTTGCACAGAAAAACATCAGCAAGAGATAGACCATTCTTTATATGAAGATAGAACATGGAGGCCTTGTCTTGAGCAAATTCATCCCATTTGGTTATTGGCTTATCGACTTATTGCTTTCTCTGTGCTTTTGGTATCGCTTATTTCCAAAGTTTCTGTCAATGGATTTGGCATGTTTTACTACTATACTCAGTATGCTATCTCTCACCTCTATTGAATAGAATAGAATTTGAAATTTATGTAACTCAGTTCAACTTAAGTAGAAATTGAAATTTTTCTTCCTAATAATTAGGAATGTGCTTTTCCCCTATATAAGGTAATTGATGTTTCTTGCAATTTCTAAACTTCAACTAATTTAAGTGCCATGTTATTGAACTGAACTCTGCAACTCATTGACTACCCAAGATTTTCCACCCTATGAGATGTAATGATATGCAAGGCCTTTGTGGCTTTCATGACACACTTCACTTGATAACATGATCTAGAGCTCAGTTTCTTACTCATCCAGGGGTATTGTTACTCCGAATTATAGACATCTGTGCCATTTAACTTCCAGATTCCTAGCTGATGTTGATATGCCCTTTTTTTTTTTTTTTTTCCTTTCTAAATATTAACTTCAGCTTATGTAATGATTTTGTATGTTGGACAGATGGACTTTTACTTCTGTTACCATTTATTTTGGGGTATGTATTTTCCTTCTCTACACACTTCCTTCTGTTGAACTCCCTAAAATTTTTATTGAATGTATCATCCATTTGCACTGTTGTGGTTGCTATCATAATCATGGATACTGTTTGCTTCAGACAACCTTTTGCATGTTTTCGAAGTGTAATTCTAGCATGGTTGCACACTCGGATGATTGTCTTTTTAATGATGTTCATTATGGCCTGAACTTGATTTGTAGTTTGGATTACTGCTCTCCATCTGTGGGTGTTACTGGTATCACAAAATGGGCAAGACAGTATCTAACATCCATAATGTTGGGAACGATACTGAGCAAGGGTACCATGTGCCACTAACATACAAGGAAAGGAAAAATATACTCAGTGTGAGGAAATTCTCAAGTCCTAAAGAGGAAACTTCTGATTTACAAGCAGCAAGCACTTCTAGTTATCTCTTTCAAGTTCTATTCCAGGTTAGATTCCTTTCCAAGATAAAAAATTTTTAGTACTATGGAGAGATAGGGGCCATTCAAACAGTTCAAGTCTGAACATTCAAATGGCTGGACTGTAATTTATCAATTGCATCATTATACCTTTTTTTTTCCATGTTTCTAAGATGCATGTCCTTTTTTTTTCCCCCGTTCTTTATGTGTGCGTAATTTTCCTCTATAACTTATATTCTGTTTACTCTCCTCTTCTCCTTTATCATGCCTGAAAAGTCCAGAATATCTTCAAGCAGTAGTAGCTACACTTTCAATGGAAGATAGGTGTTTGATAAACCTTTTTCATCGTCATTGGTGGGGAATTAATCTTTCTAATGGATGCAAAGCAACTATCAGTGGTCCTGAACTTCCTAGTCCTCAACCTAAGATATTTTTAGTATTTATAGCTATTTGGGCATCGTTTTGGCCTTCAAATAGTCTATCTCTGAAATCATTATTGTTTAATAGAATTGCTTTACATGTTGAAAAACTTAGAAGTATAGTATGATGAGAATATCACTTATTTCTATGTGCTTAATTTGTTATCTCACAAATTTTCTGTGTTTGTTCTATCATAAACAGATGAATGCTGGGGCAGTAATGCTCACTGATTGTATTTATTGGGCCATTATTTTTCCATTTCTTACCATCAAAGACTACAATCTAAATTTCGTAAGTAACACATTTTGAATCAGCCCTTGAACTACATTTTCTTTATGGTTTCTGCATGCAGATCTATCTGTAGTCTCACTCAATGCTGCTACATGAAAGAATTGTTGGTTCATTTTGGGACCTTACTAAATCCTGATGAAAATGTAATTGGATTAATTATAAAAGTGCTCTTATATATCATATTTCTAGGATGTTTCTGTAAGTATTCATGCAGATATAATTCCTGTTATAAAATTTGTCCAGCAGTTTGCCACGTGTTATCTCCTGTGCTTTTCTTTTTCCCAAGCCTTTCACTTATTACCATTGGCAGGGATTTGGAAGGCAGCATTAGCCTTTTGGTTGGGGTAATTTAATACATTTCTTGCTTCATTGCCTATAATCTGTGCTTCCATTGGGTAGACATGTCACATATGTATATATATGTAGAGGCCTTAGAATGATAGAAAGATTTTCAAGTTGTACTCAAATGAGCCTTGGTGTAAGTTTGACCATGCCTAACCTTGGAAGCAATCTAGATGGCTTGACTATACTATATGGGTTTGTTATAACAGTTACCTTGTTTTGTGGTTCAGAGGTTCAGCAAATTGGCATAGTGGCAATAATATGTGATGAATTCTAAGCCACGATGCTTCTATTTCCTGCCATCTTGGTCATCTGTTTGATTCTTTTGTTGTTTTTCTCTTTGCAATTCTTTTGGCCATGTTACATTCTGCTGTATCTGAATGGCCGTGTCTTAATTATGTCAGATGACAGTGAATATGCATACACTCAATGTTGTTGTACTCCTTGGTGATGCAGCTTTGAATTGCCTGGTAAATTGATAGCTTTTTTTTTCCCCCTTTCTTTTCTTTGCATTCTTTTTGAATTATCCTTGTATCATCCTTGTTTAATCCTTTTCAGCCATTTCCTTGGTTTCGGATGTCATATTTCATTCTATGGACTGGTATTTTTGTCATTTTCCAGTGGACTTTTCATGCTTGTGTATCTATTTGGTAATTTTCTTTTCTCTTTCCTCTTTACTCTTTCCTTATCCCCATATTTGTTTGTCTCACCCTTAGTGGCATTGTTGATAATTCAGGTGGCCATATCCATTTCTTGACTTGTCATTCCCGTATGCTCCATTATGGTTCGTACCTCATTATCTCTTGACTGTTATAATAAGGGGGATTTCATCTATTTTATTACAAAATTTTTGGTTGAATTTGTATGAAAATATTTTTTGAATAGTTACTTTATTAGAACAGGAGATACTTAATTGGAAAATAAGATTAATTATTCCGATTTGTTCTTGTTTAGAAAGTTTGAGGTTTTCATACTGAATCTGAAATTGGACTTTTTACTGTTTGGCAAAACTCTATTTAATGATTTTTTATTAATTTGAATAATCTTAAAATCATAGCCTAGGAGGCCATTTGAGATTAAGTTGTGTCTGGCATGACTTTTTTTTTAAAACTATTTTCATTGGCAAACTTTTTCTGTTTTATTTTATGGGCTTTACATTATATTCATATTTTGATCTGTTCCTTTGATATGGATTTGCAGGTACTTGCTGATAGGGTTGATGCATTTACCATGCTACGGTGTCTTTGTGCTAATTATTAAAATGAAACACAGCCTGTTGTCAAAATGGTTCCCTCAGTCGTATCGATGCTTTCCCTGATTGCATGAAACAACACTAAGCAACAGTTTACACAGTACTGGCAAGAAACAGTAAGGAATGAGGGAGGGGATTAGTGACACTACTGATACTTCAGTGTAGGCTTAGAACTAACCGCTAGTTCTCATTTTATTCCATTATCTTTGAAGCCATTGATTGTGACCAATTGTAACATTTTCACCCAACCAATTCTTGATTCCAAGTGCAGTTGCCATAAACTTTTTCCTTTTCATTTCGTTTCTAGTTCAGACCTTGATATTTACCTTGAACAGAAGGTACGGATGTAGAAGTGGATGAGAGTAATGTTGTGTTGGCAATTGGCAATTGATAACAGTCAATCTCTCGGTGAATTGCACGACCAAACTTATTGTGGCAATGAGAATGCCTCTTTGTGCTAGTTTATGCACAGGGAATTGCTGTCCTGTATTGCTTATGACATATTAGAAGTTATACATAAGTAGTGATTTGGCTTGGAAACCTGGTTTGGGTCATGTTTGGGTTGGGGGAGAAAATCCAACCTTAACCCCTCCCCAAACCAGAACCTAAGACCCTTCCCCAAATTTGGATCCGAACCCGGGATTGGAACCATGGGTACTGGCTGGAATTCAGCAGGACCCGAACCTCAGGTCTTGCGTATGTTAGCTAGTGTCTTGCCTTATTGTGGATTTTCCCTGTGTACATCAAATGCATTATGGCTTATAGCAATTTTATGCTATTAATAAGAGTAGTTTCGATTCTCTCTAATTTGTTCGTTGGATTATTATTAAGGTTGACACATTAATTGAAGTACAAAAATTCTATGATACACATTAAATAAACTTTGAATTGTCAAATTTCACTTTTGGTTAATGAATTCTAAATGCGAGACTTGATTGTATTTTATTAGGTGAATGAATTTAAAATTTAAATGGCACAATTGATAGTTAAGGTTCTCTTAAATAACTTTTTTTTCCAAAGAAAATATACTAGCATTAACTAGGCAGAAAACCCAAGATCAGTATAAAAGTTGGAATTAATAGGTAAGATTCAAATGAATACAAAAAAAATTGCTCAATTTAAGGTTATCTAAACTTGGCCTTGAAGTCCACATAACAAATAGGCCTAAAGTCTAAACATAAATTCCTTCACTACTAATGCCCTTAGATTTGGACTATCTTCTAGAAGCCACCGTCTTCATTACCGGACACTACATCAGCGCTGATGATTGACAAAACACCACTAAGAACACAGCTGCTGAGTCAACTGAAAAGAAGAGCTACTGATGAGCTTGAGTCTTTACACTTCATTGCAATAAAACAACCTTACCAGTGAAATCGTGATGAGGCATCCCTCCTCTATCATCTTGGTATTCAAAGTCTAAGGAGAGACCAACCTCCATCAGTAGCTTTATAAATTAGCAAACACAGAAAGTGCAACCATTTAAGACTAAGCTGAATATGACACAACGAGAAAGCAATCGGAATAAGACTATAATATATTTAGTCCTTGAATATCTCTGAATCCACGAGTAAAAATAAATTTTGGAGTCCACCAAAATAAAAAAATGCTGAAATTTTTATTTAAAAATAAAATCTCCCAAATTATTATATAATATGTCTATTTATAAGACATGAAACCTTAAATAAAAACCGATAAAAAATTACTAAATAAAACACCTAAATATTTTAGAATTACTTGAAAAATAGAAAAACAAATCTACACTAATTAAGAAATTACAATTATTAAAATAGTTATAAAAATAGATGAAAACCCCGCATTAGAATCTCCTAAGCTTTTGCTAGGCATATTTTCCCTCACCCTGAAAATTCAAAATCGCAAATCCAAGAATCCAAATGCACATTTGGCTTTATTATGGACTGAGACTATTAACAACCAGGAAGAAAATGCATAAAATAAAGAAAACTAGCATCCCCATTGATGATGTAAGCCGCCGGGAGCCCCCGGAGAACGGTGCAGGCAACACAAGCAGAACGATAAAAACTCCAGTGGAGAAGAAATTGAGAAAATTAATGCTAAAAAGATGTTTTTTTTTTTATCATTATTAGGATTCCTTTGCTTAAATAACTTAAATATATATTTCCTTTTTTCTTTTTTTTTTTGTTTTGCCTGAACTTAACTATATATTTCAAGCGGGCTGTTCGAATGGATTAGTTAGATTGCTATTGTAATATATAATTAATTTGATTGCTGTTGTTATTATAATTGTTAGACAATAGATTAATTTGATAAAATTTAGCAAACAATTTGGTTAAATTAAAGTTTTTTTTTCTCCAGCATTAGAAAAAGAAGAATTCAAACTTAAATTTATTACTCAAATCATAAATATACTCATTGAATTATGCCTAAATGCGCAGTTAAATTAAAATTTTCATAAAGAAAAACTTGTCTTACGGTAACAATGATTCAGGGGCCAATTTGAGACTTAAAATTTTTGTGTCTAGCTAGATATAGTAAAAGACTATTGAAAGACTATTGAGATACTGAAAAATAGACTGGAAATCATCAGAACACATTCAACCATGTTATTCAATATGATATTTCAGCTTTAAGCATCCCTAATAGGTTAACCAACATAAACCAAAACCAAACACAAACACACAAACGCAGTCGTTATTTATTACTAGCTTTCCCAACTAGACAGTTTAACTCCCTTAAAGCTTTAAGCCTTGACAGCTCCAGCTTCAGTGAGCAGAGGAACCAACTTCCCTTCCTGGTGCATGCCTGTAGTTTCTGCAATGACAGTGTATATACAAACCCATTAAATAAGCAGATAACAGGGCAGTCTAATTACACAAAATCCCTAAAATAAAGTAAATAATGAGAGAAGAAGCAAATCAAGGCCTTACTGTCACAGCCACCAATGTGCTTGCCGCCGATAAAAACATTGGGCACAGTGCGTTGTCCAGTCAACTCAGCCAATGCATTTTGTAAATCACTTCCATCACCTTCAAAACAACAAAAATATATATATATAATACAGTTGAATGATAACTATACTATGCAAATAAAATAAAGTAATTGGAATTAGAAATCTACAATCAATTGTTTGTATGTGAAAATTTATGATTTTAATATTCACAAGACATCTTCTAACCCTCGTGTAATACAGTTGAATGATAACTATACTACGCAAATAAAATAAAGTAATTGGAATTAAAAATCTACAATCAATTGTTTGTATGTGAAAATTTATGATTTTAATATTCACAAGACATCTTCTAACCCTTGTGTAATACAGTTGAATGATAACTATACTACGCAAATAAAATAAAGTAATTGGAATTAGAAATCTACAATCAATTGTTTGTATGTGAAAATTTATGATTTTAATATTCACAAGACATCGTCTAACCCTTGTGCAATTGGAGGACACACCTCTCAATGTAGTTCCAATCCAAGAATCACACTGACACACTCTAACACAATGTGTTGCATACTTGCATTGATCAAATAATTGAGGGCATTGATAAGATAATTAAGGGCTAAAGACAGATTTTTTAAGTCACTCAAAGAAAAAACAAAAAATAGTAATTTGCAAAGCAAAATTCAACTACAAAAATAATCTAATTGAATTGAATTCCTCCAAACCCAAAGAAATCAAACAAACACAGCATAAACTAATAGAAAGATACCCAAAATTTCTCAAGTCAAGTAAGGATTCATAAACAATAAACAAGACAAATATTCAAACCCTTTTTTTAAAAAAAAAAAAAAAAAAAAAAAGGTAACTCAATTCGAATTCTTCCCTAGGAATTCCAAATCCACTCAAACCCAAACAGGGCATTTGACCCAAATCCAAATTCTTGTTATTCAAACGGACCGTAACAGAAAATTTAGATTTTCTCAGGAACCAAACAGAGGATTAAGAATTCATAAAAATATATATATATAATTAGACTACTTACTCTCGGTATCCAATTCGATCACCTTGAATTGTGCTCCTAATTGATTCAAGAGCTGCTTGACGCTTGTGCAAAAAGGACAAAACGTCTTGCTGCAATTTACCGAAAACCCATTTCAGTTTAAGAAAAATCGAACAAAAGTAAAGCATATAGTAGAAAATATAGAGAAATTGAATAGAAAATGAGATAAAACCTGAAAACGACAACGGAGTTGGAAGAAACAAGCTCCTGGGCCTTTGTCATCGCCATCTTTCAATTCTCACGATGTTCTTCTAGTTGCTTCTACATTGAATTTTCGTTGGGCAATAAATAGAGAGAGCGAGAGTGGAGAGAAATGGAAATTGCATTGTGCAATGCTGGTCTATGAATCGACAATCAGCAAATGATCTGGACCGTTCGTTTAGATTTCAGGTTTCTATAGACCATAGACCGCAACCGTTTCTTGATTCTTAGACCTTGTGGGCCATACTTGCATATCCTTAGTGACAAATACTTTTTGTCAAGAATTGGTAACGACAATCTAGTGAATACTTGTTAAAAATAATTTTTTTTAGACTTAGCAAAAAATAATTTATTTTTAAAAAATATTTTTTAATAAGAATATTTTATTAAAAAAATATTTTCTAACTCACTGATTTTGTGTTTTTTAATTATAATATTAAAAATTTTAATTTATAAAATTATAAATATTCTTAAATTTATATGTTATTGAATATGAAAAAAATACATATAAAAATATTAAATTTATTGGTCATCTACTATTAATAATGATTATCAGTTGTCATTAGAGACCGTCGGTTATTATCAGTGATCTTTTATCATAAATATTGATAATCGAAAAATTAATAAATTTATATTTATATATTTTATTTTATTATAATAAAATTGTTAAAATCTAGATAATAATTTCATTTTAAAAAGAAAAAATTATTATTTTTATGAATAATTTAAATTTTTATTGATCCAAAAATATTTTTTAGTAATTAATTTTTTAGGGGTCGGTTTCGGAGAGTCAGAGAACCAAGTGCTAGTGGGAGGACTCCAACGAGTCTCCCTTTGCACTCATACCATGACACGTTAGTCATCCCTTGCTCTCATGCCATGACGCGTTAGTCATACCGTTGGACTAAATAATTATTATGATTGATAAATGAGCAACTCTAAAATAAAAAGCATAATGTTGATGTGATACATCATATTTATCTTATTGAGAAAAATAAATCATGCATAAATATAATGATATATCCATCCGTTCATTTCTATTTCTTATTACATTATTATTTTAATTATTAATAATAAAATATAATTATTATTTTTAAAAAATAATTAAAATTTAAGTTTTAATTATACAAATTTTTAAATAGTTCAATAATATCCTTAATATTTAAAAAAAAAAAAAAGAAATTCAGTATCAATTGTAATACTAAACCAAATCTTTTTATCTTATTTTAAGAGGGGGATGAAAATTGTGAGGCTCTGAATAGCCTTGTTGGTTGCCATTTTCCCACTTGTATCTCTTTCAATATAGGACAAGAATAAAAGCCAGATAAGGATTTGCATGTGTCAAATGCCAACATTGCTTTGGGTTGCAACTTGCAACTTGCAATATACATAAACGAAGTCTACGGTTTCAGTCCTCCATGACATGAAATAATGGAAGTCTTCTCTTCTAGTCTTCAATTGCGCGAAATCTTTAAACATGAAATAATGGAAGTCTTCTCTTCTAGTCTTCAATTACCCGAAATCATTAAAAAAAAAAAAAAAAAAATCATCTCAAGTAATATTTGATAAAATTAAAAATTAAATACTAAAAATTTAAATATTAAATTTTTATCATTTTAAATAATTTTTAATTTACTTGATACATTTAAAACAAATACTATCAAACAACTTAAAATAATTAAATTTTAAAAATTCTAATTTTAAGTGCTAATGACTTTACGAATATAAATCGATGATATACGAGTAATTAGAATATCCTCTTACAGCTAAAGAGGACCTAATTAAGGGTTTTTTTTTTAAAAAAAAAATTAGGCATCAGTCAATGATCTTGGGGTTGATTTCACCCTAGGATAATGTTTGGTATGCCCATCTTAAAAATAAGAATAATAACTACATAAATGAAGGAATGCTAAAAGCACAACAAAGTGTCGCAATCAAATTTTAGGACACAAATTGATTTAATTTTATTTGTCATGCTCAAACTGAACTTAAAAAATATATTCAAAATGCTCAAGACAAATAAGAAAAAGGATGAATTCCTTCCCTTCAATATTGTTTAATTAAAGAGGGAGTAACAGATATGAAAACCATAAATTATTATGATGTTTTATTTCTCAACTTTTAAAGCTACTTATCTAACTGGTTCACAAATTGCTTCTAGCTCAGTTTCATAATTAAAAAAAACTGACCTTCTCATGAACTCCGAAAGATTCCATCCATTTGATGAAGTAACTATTTGATAAATATGATCAATTAGGTTTAACGCAGTATGTGTTGTCTAAAAAGAATTTATCCCATCAATGGGAATTTCCCAAAAGAGAGCAATGAAATATGTTCATATTACTGCAGGTTCTCGAAGCTTTGTCTCTAGATTTTGTTCAACAGCATCGATAAATTCTTCTGTGTTCAAGTAATAATCTCTTGACACCCTGAAAACATAAGAACCGCAGCATCTTGGTAAATTATCACCAACAAAATCTTGCTAAAGAAGGAAACTGAGGCTGAAAAGAGAGAGAGAGAGAGAGAGAGAGAGAGACCTGCAAAATTGGAGGTCTATCTCAACTACCACCAGAAACCAGTTGACATTTGCATGAATATATACTACTTTGGAGGAGTTTGGACATTAAACCCAAGACCTCTGCCTATAAGTGTACCAGCTAAGTGTGCACTTGGTATTGAGTTTAAAGTCTTTTTAGTAAACTGCTTTTGGACTAATGGGTTTAGGAAACTAAAATTTTCGAGAAAGCTAGATTTTATAGCTTTTTCCAAATTACGATTTATCGAAAGCAATTAAAATTTTTGAAGAAGTAAAAAATATTCAAAATGCTATTTTCCAAAGTAGAGCATATAACTCAATCCCAAACCCACACTGAGATGGCCTCAATTAGTTCTTATAATAATAATAATAAGTTTAAGGAGACACAAGTAGATAAGCCTAGGAAGCAGAAACGCCCATGTGTAAGATAATGCAGGGATCATTACTTAGATGATTAGTGTTTTGTTTCATCTACATATCTGTTCTCATAGAAACTTTCTTTTCAACCATTATCCAGCAAGCAGAACACTTCCTTACAAATCTTTTCTAGCTTCAGCCGCAAACGTTCGGTTCGTCAAAGTTGACAAAAGCAGTTAACTACAAAGTCTCTCACTTTCTAATGCTTCAAACTCGCCCCATGTTATTTTGACCGTACTGTATTTACCCACAAATGGTTGGTTGGTCCAACTTTACACAAGCAGTTAACTACAAAGTTTTTCACTTCTTAATGCTTCAAACTCGCCAAATGTTATTTTGATCATATTGTATTCACTTCCTTTATCCTTATTACCCCATAGCATTAAGATCTTTTATTTCTGGGTTCAAACTCAATCTGACAGACCCAAACATTTGCATAGAACTTTCATGCTCCATCAGGCAAGAAAGAGAAATATACCCTTCCAGCTTTTGCATTTTGGTTTCTGAAGATCTAAACAGAACCCAAAGCCAAGTTTACATTCATGCAACATCAAAAAGATTCCATTTCCACATTAACCTGTGCTTTCTTTTCTTATCAATAATTTTGCGTGAGCTTGATAGGCAATCTATCAATCATTGTGCGGCTTTCATTAAATCAAACTTGAAGTTCATTAACATTTAACAAGAGATGATATCCACCAGAGGAAAAGAAAATCCCATAAATAAGCACTTGAAATAAAATGGCAAAGGTAGAAGCAAAATGCCACTTACTTAGGGCCATGGATCAAAATGGCAAGATCCTTTGTCATTGTTCCAGCTTCTACTGTCTCAACGCATGAAGCCTCCAATTTGTGCACAAAATCAAATAACCTTTCATTTTTATCCAGTTTGGCCCTGGGGGAGGAAGAAGAAATAAATTTTTATAAAAAAAGAAAAAAAAATTGCTAATTTGTCATGAAAAACAAATTTAAAAAAATAAAATAAAATAAAATAAAAAGTTCATCTAAAATCTACTTCAATGTTCCCGTAAGATCATGATTCAACATAGTGCATCAATAATTTTCTAGTAGCTAAAGACCATATAAAAAGGCAAAATAAGCCCAAACCATCATGAAGAGTGCATTGGCACTAACAATAAATAAGTTGCCAATATTTACAGATATTTTATCATTTCAATTAAAAGTAGTAAAAATACCTATGTTCTAGCCCTCGAGTCCATGCAAATATTGAAGCAATACTGTTCGTGCTAGTTTCTTGTCCCTTCTGATGTAACCGGAAATGCCGAGTCACAGTCCCATGAGCTGCCTCAGCTTCGAGTGTTTTTCCATCAGATGATAACTGCACATTTAGCAGTGATCAAAACATCATATCATCATAAAATAAAAATAAAAAATAAAAAATAAAAAAAAGAAAGAAATTAGCATAAGTCTTAAATGACAGATAACTACCAAGACAGAGGTCATGAGCCCCAATGAACCAAATCCTGCACAAAGTGAACAAAATTTAGACAGATATACTACAAGTCACACTAAGCAAATGCTTAAGGTATATTGAAAAGCAGAATTGCCACTTTTCCATTCACTTTGGCACTTCTTGTGCCTCTTCCAGTCGACAGAGGAAATTATTAAATAATAAATTTGCATGCACAGTACATTTTATATTAACTGTATTGCTTCATCTCAGCTTCCCTAAATAGTGGTAAAAAAACTAGAAAATCCACCCCTTTGTTGAATGAGATTTTTCTGTGTAAAGCAGGAAATCCTTGACCTAAAATGAAAGTGGAAAATACAAGCTTTAATCTACCCTTTTGTAAATCAATTAAAACTCATCCCAACACTGTAAGTACTGTATCAAAAGCCCTAAAAATAGACACGTCATAATGGGCAATGTTCAAACCTAGACGTGTACATGAGCAAAAACAGTTAGAATGACCAATTACAGCACCTTGAGCAAGTAAATCACTTTGGACATCTCCATCATAATTTTTGCAAGCCCAGACATAACCACCTTCGCTTTTTAATGCATAAGCAACCATGTCATCAATTAGCCGATGCTCATACCTGAAAACCAGAAAGCCTTCCATCAATTATGATCGTCATAGTGAACAACAAAATATAAGCCATATTTAACCATACCATATTGAATGTTCTTCAAACTTCTGCTTCCACTTCTCTTCATATACCTGTTGGAATATGTCCTTAAACCTGTGAAAACACCAGAAGTGAATACAATTGTGCATTTCATCTAATATTTTAAAATTGGGAGGCTTAAATGATAAATCAACAAATGTTAGTGTTTAGAGGTATGTGGTGCAAGAAGACAAGAAGCACTTACCTGCCATCATATTTCTTCAGAATTGTGTTTTTGGTGCTCAAGTAAAGAGGCCACTTTTTTGCAAATGCTAATGACATTGATGACTCAGCAAAAGCTCTAATAGACTGACCAAATACACAAAGGTTACGCAAGCATTGACATATTGCAATGCAGATCTCCAGAAAATATGCATGCAAGAAGACAAACCTGATCAACATTATACATAGCAAGCGCTACACCTGGGCCCTTAAAATCATAAACATCAAGCTCCACTGGAATGTCACTATCCTCAGGAACTGCAGGATTAGAAAACTTCATAAGTACTAATAATTCCTAGGAGAAGCTTTCTCAGCTTGGAAATACAAAAATATTGAAGCTCACCAAAAACCATTTTAAGCTTTCCAGGCCCCTTAATTACTGTATCTGTGGCACGATATTGATCACCAAATGCATGTCTACCAACGCAAATGGGTTTCTTCCAACCTGTAGAAATGTTTATAAGTACCTAATAGAACTCCAAATCACTTAAAAGGCAGGCAGGCTTACAGCAGGAACTGAAGAATATTACCAGGAACAATTCTTGGAATGTTCCGGCAGAGAATAGGTTCACGAAACACAGTACCTGTGGAAGTTAGAAAGCCTTCCATTAGAAGCATTCAAAATAATATAAACATTTACAAAAGAAAAAACGTGTCTTATATAAATTGTTATAGCAGCAGCTAAACAGTAATACTTTCATATTCCAGCATCTGCATCAAAGTACCAAAGGGAAAAGATATACAAAAGATGCACACAACAAATACTGCATCCAAGACATATGCATGCTCAATGAAATGTCCAATAGATCAAGGACAAAGACTGATCTAAAACTTCAGTGTTCTCTGCCAAAGATCATCCTCATTATACTCAAATTGAAATTAAAAAGAAAAATTACACTACTAGTAAAGTCTATTGAAGGTTGTTGAGAAACAGGAAAAATTTCACATTCAATTCAACAATTTCCCTTGACAGTCCCTTCCTTTCAAAACCATCATAGCATGATTTCAATACAGGAGGAAAAAAAAAAAAAAAAAAAAAAAAAGAATAAGGAGAAACATTTTGATAGACTGAATCTGGAACAAAATTTTGAAATCGTTGTTTAGTGATAACCTTTAAGAGAAATCAAATAAAACTGCAAAAAAATGCCCAGAATAAAGAAAACAACCAGCAAAGAGATAATTTCTTTTGTGCACTATTTACATGCACCCTGTTTAAAATGAAGATAATATACCATCAAAGGTGTCACAAAATAATAAAACAAGAAACTTCATAATAGAAAATATAAGCAATGGTGTTATGCGGTTACAAAATGTTAGTACTAGCTCATGTAATGAGCAATTAATCTATAGTAACTTCCAGCAGCATAGGATATTTGCTAAAATATTGATGCAGATCCACACAATGGAAAATAAATCAAAGGATAAAGATTTTATCTTAAAAGAGGAGGGGTACATTTATCAATAACCAACCATTTAATATGTTTCTAATCGTGCCATTTGGACTCCTCCACATAGACTTCAGGCCGAATTCTTTAACTCTGGTCTCATCTGCAGATAATGGCATAAAACAAAATAAATAGTAGTTTCTGCTTACAACCTCCAATATACTAAGTTATTCTAACACAGCAAGAGGTCCAACCAAAGTCAGCCTGTGCCTAGAGTGATAGTTTGTTAGGTTACAGAAAGATGGCCAAAAAAAGGAGGGAAAAGAACTAGAATAGCTTACCAGGAGTTATTGTTGCACATTTTATGGCAACATTGTACCTGTGGCACATATGACAACATTAGTATGAAAACAAAAAAATATTCAGAAGACTTTCAGCAAATGCATGACCAAAGAACCTTGCAGATATAATTTGCCCTTGACTTTTCTTCTTAAACAAAAACATCATCTCCTTTTCCATTTATTCCTCATTAAGTTTCAAGTGCCAGGAAAAACTAGCATCTTTATTGTGAAAAACCATATGCCAGGTCAGAATAATGACTGATTTCTAGTTTACTACAATAAATAACACAAAAATCCTTCACATGGCTGTGTATCAGAGACCTAACAATGCAAAAGCTCTTCCTATCATTCAACTTCAATTGCCTATGTCCTGTCAAACAAACAATACCCCTCAGCTATCTCCCAATCTCTCCATATCTATTACAGAAAATGAACTGCTAGGTACAAACCCCACAGAGGAAAAGTCCAGAAAAGCCACAGTGTAGTTAGCGCTTTGACACTTACGTACAGTTGTACAGAAAAACGTTTTGCATCACTGTAGCACATGAGATTTAATCCATTATCACTTCAGTACTATTTTGACTAATGTCATTAAATTTATGTTTAACTAGCACCCTTCTGGCATAAAATAACTCATTGCATAATATTAATTAATATTCGTAATATGCCTAGTTGCCTTGAAGAAATCAATTTTTCCCTTTTTTTGGCTCCATAGCAAAATCCTATATCAATAACCAAAAGGGAAGAAAAAGGGTCAAGGTGGCTCTAATAAGATACAGTGTGGTTATCCATGTAGATGCTCTATGGATAATACTCAAAACTAATATACATTAGCACCATAAAAACATGTATCATTTTAACAATATCAACTACTAAAGTGATAGTGTATTAAATTTTATGATATTAAATTATGCCCCAAAAAAAAAAAAAAAAAAAAAGATCTCATATTCCTGCTATAACTTCTCTTAAAAATAGTACCAATGGCTAACTGTAAGAATCTTTAGAGCAGTGCTAATATTAAACTCAACGTATTGCTTTTGACCTTTTCAATAAACATGATACAACCTAAATGTGCACCAACAATTAGCAAGCTCTTTGATTATTCCCCAATTAAATGCTTAATTGAGGTCTTTAGACTTTCTAAGCCTTTCATATTAATTAGCTATAAAATTTGCTTCACCTACAACTCCAGATAGCAACCCAAGTTACATTTGAAGACAATACCACCACTATTCAGTTAGTTACCTACAGCACAACACTCAGTAACTTACCTGTTCCAAATGATATTCACAGCATAAATTGGTTTAATCGTGGCTGGTTGAGTGTAATCATTTTATCCTAGAAGTCCATACATTTATCATCTAATAAACAAAAACCCTACTCATAATAAATAAAAAGGGAATCGAATTACATAGCAATGAATAGCAATATAAAGTCAGATAAAGACAGCTTACTTAAGAGTGGCCTCTGCACTTTCTATTGTCACCTTATCATCAGTAGCATCGCGATTCAATATCCCCAAGTCAAAATACTTAATATCTAAATCCAGATAAGGAAATATAAGCTGCAATTACCAAAACAAAGCTATTTAATTATATTTTTACAGAATTACTTCGCACATATCAAATTGGAAATTGATGGTAAAACAATCTCGTTTACCTTATCTTTTATCATTTTCCAAATGATTCTCGTCATTTCATCACCTAATAATCAAAATGAATAAGAATAACAAATTGAAATAATCAAAATGAATCAGAATAACAAATTGAACTTCATCGATACTAATGAATCGCTATCTTCCATTTGAAAGTAAACTATGAAAACTTAAAAAAAAAAATGCTATCTTGCATTTGAAAGTAAACTGAAACAAAGCATATTGAAACAAAATTAGAAAACGAAATGCTAGGGTTTTTAAGGAGTTTTTACCATCCATTTCAACGATTGGATTTTGAACTTTAACTCGATCAAAGCCACTGGAAGAAGAAGCGAAACATCGAAGTGAAACAGTGTTAGCAAACTGAGAGGAGAAAGCAACGCGATTCTTGACAGCTCCTCCATTGAATAGAAGCTTAGAGTCGGAAGAGAAAGTCAAGGAAGAGATTTTAAAGGCTATCGATGATTTTGATGCGGAGAGTAAAGTAGCGCTGGACATGGCTACCGATCGTAGTTTAGTAACAGTTAGCATTCAAGCGAAGGCTAAAATGGAAGTACATGTATTATAAAGACGGGGCCTTTCAGTTTTGGGTCCAGCTGTAGCTTCGTGTTCGTGTTCTTATTATTAGTTCGTTTTGGATTTTGCCTAGATTGGAATGAAAGCGGCCCTCTTGTTACGGCGGGGGGTCTTCTGTGGGACTGCCACTGGTCCGCACAAGATACAAATTAAATCGATCCGTTTGGTTAATAGATTTCATTAACAAAATAAATCAAAATTAAATATTAATCGATTTAAATTCTATGAAATAATTGTAAAATCAATTTAATTAAACTGAAATGTTAAATTTAAATACATTATAATTATTTTTTCCTAAAAGATACATATTATAATTATTTATTATCTATAACATTATAACATTAGAATTTCCTCATTTATTTATATAAAAAATATAGTTATAATATTAAATAATGTCACATAATATTAAAAACAAATATTATATCTTAATATTTCATAAATATAAATATTCAAACTACTTGTTTCGATTAGATTATAAATTCATAAAATAAATAAAAAATAATAAATATAATTATATAAACTAATTATGATATTGAAATTTTTAATTTATTTATTTAAAAAATAAATCAATCAATTTAGTCAGTTCAGTAAATGAAACTTCTTAACTAAATTAAAAACCAAAAATCTTAAATTTTTATATTATTTAATTAAACTGAACCGGTCATTTTACTTTATTGAATTGATTTTCAAATTACATATATTCATTTCGATTAATCGATTTTTGCTAATTAAAATTTCTCATTTTGGTTCAGTTGAAAATCCAAATATGAAAATATACTCTTATTTCTAGAGTAAACTTGAGTATTAAATACTTAATGGTCAATTTGAATAATTACTCATTTAAAATTATTAAATATTTGAAATTTATCTATATGTCAATTTTTTATAACAAAGGAATTATAAAGGTAAATTTTATTTATAAATAAATTAAAAATATCATATTTGAAATGAAATAATTTAAAACATAAAATTCAATTGAATTTAATATTTTTATATTTAAGATAAATCTATAATTAAGTTCTTCTTTTATTATTTTATAAAATATCCTTAATATAAGAAATACTATTAAAAATAAAACAACTAAAAAAAATTATATTCTATATTTATAATAGTAAAAAATTAGCTAAAAAAAATGTGAAAAGAAATATAAAGGGAAAATATAGGAAAGAAAAAGTGAGTAGAGAAAGAAAGAGAAGAAAAGAGAGTAGTACGAAAAGAGAAAGGGATGGAAAAGGACAAAAAAGATATTCTTATTCGTATTAATTTTTGTCAAACGTGTTTCGTACGTTAATTCTTTTTAAAACTCATTGTAATATAATTCATAAAAATTAAATGTTAAATAAAATTAATATTTAAATAAATTTTAATATTGCATCTAACAAATTAATCATAGTTAATCAATTTATGAGCTATTTGATATTGTGTTTTAAACAACCAAAATAATATACCAACAATTATCTATAAACATATTAGCAATGGATTATTAATTATAGCCACATATATTAATAAAAATATTAATTTATTCTATTGAGACAACTTATATTTTTGCAACTTTGATATTAAATATCAAAATATAAGAAAATATATTGTCATAAATATTAACTATTATTTTTAGAAGTTAAAATTATATTTAAATAAATAAACTGGCATACTATTATTATTAATAGAAAAATTAAATAATTTTTCCTATAAGAGGAAACAATCATACTAGAATTATGAATTTTTAATCTTTTTTGATATTTATCTTTTTTCTTAGTAATGAAGTTTCTTCATATTATTCTTTCTCTTAAATATTTATTACTTCTATTTATATCATTGATACATATTGAATATTTTTTGCAATGAAAAATTTAGTTTTACATTTTAGATGATATTGTTTAGTTAATCTCACGATAAAATAATATTTTTCCCCTCATAGCAATCAATTTCTTGTAAAAATTTAACTGTGATATTTTTTTTACAATAAATAAAAAAATAAGATATAAAAAAACTTAAAATAAGAAATGATATAATAGATATATGATTAACTAGATTTTATATTAACATAATGTAACGTGTTACAAAAGTACACCTCTATATATTTCTTAAATTCATTAACTACCTATTCAAGTATTTTCATATATAGTTATACGAACATTCATCTCTCAATTAAATACTCAAAATTTTAATATATACCTATGACATAAAACATACACTTATTAATATATGAAAAGCATATATTTATTAATATATTTAACATTATTGTTATTGTATTTGCCACATCTCTATTTTCCTTTCATTATGATAGGATAAATTTTAATTATATATTTTATGCAATATTCAAATTAAAAAATATATATATATTACTATATAAATATAAAAAATTTAAGTATTTATCTATATATATTATTTGGTTACTTACTTAAAATGCTTTTCTTGTTATTTCTTTTACACTCACTTTTAGCACTTGTCTAACCTTTTTATATTTGATTATGAATAATTTTCATCGCGCTTTAACAGCGTGTTATCATAACTCATAATTTTATAAATTATAATCACATTAGTATTTTTATAAATAAACGATAAGCTTTTAAAATTATTAAAGATAAAATTTAAAAATAATATACTTACAAATCTCGTAACTTATGAACTTCTTATATATTTGGATTAATTTGAATAGCACTAATTTTCAATATTGATAGTTGAAGCTTAATTATAACATAAAAATAAATAAATTTGAGTTAAGTATTTTAATTTTGATAATTAAATGTCGGCTATATTATAAAAAATTTAAAAAACAAAAATTAAATTTAAATATTTATAGAATCTCAATAAATTAACTTTTTTTTTAGAATAGCATATCATTATAAATAAAAACTTTAACATTTGATAATGCAATAATAAGATTTTGCTCATTATTACTAAATGAACTCTTAATAACTGTACATTCTTTTTCTGTTGCATCTTCCCACAGAATAAAAAATAATTTTTATAATCTACAATAAAATTTCTCAAAATCAAATTGGAATTTATCTAACTTTTTAATATTCAAATAATTAAAATCAAATTAGAATTTTTATAATTTATTAATATTTAAAATAATATAAAAATATAAATTATTACGATTGAATTCATTTATACAAATTATTATTTTTGAAAAATATATAAATTATTACTAATGATTAAAATAACTAATTTTAAAATTTATAATGGAACAAAGTAATAATTTACACTATGAAAGTCAAATTATAAAACCTTTTTCGTTTGTTAATATTCGAACAATCAAAATCAAATTATAATTTCTCTAACTTTTAAAAAAAATATTTTTTATATATTTTTTTTAATATCAAGAAGTTTTTGGGCAAGTTTCTTAATGTTTTTTCGAATATTAAAAAGTTTGCTAAAAAAACTTATTAATATTCAAAAAAACATAAAAAATATAGATTATTCTAATTGAATTCTTTTTTATTTAAATTAAATATAATTAATTATTTACTAAATAATAATTATTTTATTCTTTTCTTATTAATGGAATTCATTATTTTTTTATTTAAATTAAATTAAATTAAATTAATATAATTTGATAATTAAATTATTTAGTTATAATAATTATAAATTCAGAATATAATTAATTATACATTAAATAATAATTATTTTTTATTCTAATTGGATTCATTTTTTTATTTAAATTAAATATAATTAGATATTAAATATAATTAATTACGTATTAAACAAGAATTATTTTTTCATTATTTTAATTGAATTCATCTTTCGAATTGTTATATCATGGACCACGCAAGAGTTCAAAACGCGTGTGAATCTATGAATGAAAATTTCTCTATCTTTTTTTATTTTTAATATGTTCTTATTCCTATTCCAAATAAAACAAACAAAAATTTTGCTTTCAAATCAATTCTTCCAAATCTCGATTCTTTATTCTCTATCAAACCTAAAAATTTACACAAAAGCTTCAATTAAAATACGAAACTATCATTTTTTTTCATGATTTTTTCACTGTTAATTATGCAAAAATAGCAAAATCAGCTGTGATCTATTCAAAAAATCATCAAAAGTATCGCTGATCCTTCAATAAATCGTCGACCATTAAGGATTTGCAATGGTAGAAGATTTCGAACAACAAAATCAATATATTCCTTCACTAGTTGAATCTTCAATACAATGTCTCGATTCATCTCTTAATCCAGGTAAATTATTTGATTGTTCTCTCACTGTACACATCTCTCATTACACATATTTTAAATTTACATTAAAACTGTTAATACTAGTCTCATATTACAAAAATTAACAACGGATACTGAACATAACTTGTTTAGGTAAAAATATAAAAATATGCCAAGGTTAAATACTAAAACAATATGCTCAGTTTTAAAATAGAATATTCATCACTTTTTTAATTCATGTTCATCACAAACAGACTTAATATTCATTAGTTATAAACTAAATGTTTATCATAAATTTTGTTTTCATTAATCTTAAACTTCATGATCATCACAAAAAAAAAAAAAAAAAAAAAAAAAAACATGTTCATTAAACAAAAATTTCATTTTCAAAGCATTTACAACTTTGAAAACACATATCTGTACCTTATAAACAAAATGTTCATTGCGCATAAGTTACTTGTTCATCAAATGTATCTGTCATATTCATCACATACCACCTACATGTTCATCATACTTTTTCACTACTGAAAATTATACTATTAAATACTTATAAATCAACAAGTTTAAATTAGCTAAACATTTAAGACATTAGCATAACTTGTAAATCTCATATTCTGTTTTGATAGTTGATATTCAAATTGATAATGATGATTTATTGGGATTGTGCATCAAATCTACTGATGAAGCTTACAATATATACAATGACTACGCGTTTAGAATGGGGTTTAGTATCACAAAAGGAAAGCAAAGATACAAAACAGATTGCAAAACCTTAATAGTAAAAAAATTCCATTGCTCATATTGGACAAAAAGAAAAAACATTAAAAAAAAACAAATGTTACTCAAAACTTGATACAAGAACTGGTTGTTTGGCATTCATACAATTCAATATTGATGAAGAAGGAATTTAGACTACAACAAAACACCATAAGGAACATAACCATGACCTATGTCTAACAAACTAAACTCATCCTTTGTTCACATAGATGAGTCACAAAAAAATTAATTCACTTATTTCAACCGCCTCAAATAGAGTGGAGTTCCATTTGCTGATGGTATTAGACTATTAAAAAACTAATTAGGATGATCACTTTTACTTGGATTCACACCAATGGATGCTTACAATTACTTGCAATTAGAAAATAACAAAAAATTGGATGGTAGAGATTCTAATGTGCTCATTGAGATTTTCAAAAAGTGACAATCTAATGAAAAGGATTTTTACTTCGACTTTAAGATTGATAGTGAATCTAGACTATGCAATTTCTTTTGAAGAGATATGCAAATGAAACAAGATTATGAACTTTTTAGAGATCTTTTGGTTCATGATACAACATATTGCACTAAAAAATATGACATGATTTACGGATCATTTGTAATATGAACCACCACTGTATGAATATAATGTTTGGATGTGGTTTCCTCTTAAATAAAAGAATAGAGTCTTTTGTATGACTCTTTAACACCTCCTTAAGATCTATGGAAGGAAAGCATCCACAAACAATAATGACTGACCAATTTGTTGGAATGGCTACTGCAATTATAAAAGTCTTTTCCAACTCGTGCCATAGGCTTTGCATATGGCAGTATGGCATATAGGGGAGAATTCAAAGAAAAATATTAAATCCTTAAAAAGTGAAAAATAAAATTATTATAAATTAACCTTACTCTTTTGCATCTTCTGAGGAAAACACATAACCTAAAACTAATTTTTCCTTTTCAGTAATATCATTCAGCTTTGAATCATATCGAGTTAAGAAAGGAGACCCAAAACATAAAGGAAGATTCTTGAATTTCCTCATAGGCCGAACCCTCTTATGTACATCATCCAACTCTGTTTTCGATTCATCAATCACTACAAGATAAATACAACACAAAAAGAAAAATCACCAAATACAATAATTATACAACTTATAACTAATGAACATAAAAGTTATAACTAATGAACATACAACTTATAACTAATAAACATACAACTTATCAATCATGAACATGCAATTCATTTACAGTGAACATACATCCCAAAAAAATATAACTATAAAAAATATAATATTAATAATATTCATGCAAAATATGTTATCACAATACAATATCAAATTATAACTGAAAATAAATATACATAATACATAATCAAACATACAACTTAACTTAATGAACATATAACTTACAAATAATGAACATACAACACATCAACAATGAACATACAATCCATTAACAAACAACCAATATAACAACAACAATGTCTCTATTAAACCTTAATAAGTAGAATATATAACCAACACAACAACATAATATTCATAATAAATAACAACAGTATAACATTAAACTGCAAAAAATAAAAAAAATACAAATTAAGGAATTAAAATTAAAAGAAAAATTATGAAACATACTTATCAAACAATCTTCATCATCATTGTCTCCAATATCACATCCAGCTTCAACAGGTGGTGTTTCAATTTCATCTTTTTCATCCTATCCTTCAAATAAACCACCCTCATCCATTTTAACTTTGTTACTATCACTACCTTTCTCTTGGACCTGAATAACAAAATCAAAACCATCACTCCCATCGTCACTTCCTTATTCTTCCTTATCAACATCAACATGATGTCTTGGAGATGGCATTACAACACCTACACCTTCAGGAGTAAGACCTAATGAAAAGGAAGGCATTTCATAACCTCTTGCTCCAGAAAACTTTTGTATCTTAAGGATCGCTCTCTCAAGCTCTGCTACTACATCAAGAAAACTAGGATCATTAAAAAATATCAACATCATCATTACCAACAGACTTCTCACTAGCAATCTGTCACGACCCATCTTTGAGCTGCGACTGTCCTAGGGCATAGGGAGACATAAGGTCACCTAAACCCGTAGAACAACCTATAACTCATAAACTATTACCATTACGTTACCCTTAACCCAAGATCGTAGCCATAATTCCCATGTAATAGTCATTCAACATCTAAATTCATTTTCATATTTATCGCTTTTGAACTCCATTTTCTAGTATTCTAATTGCAACTCAAGTGAATATTAATTAAGTATCTAAACTGTATTGAGATAATACCCAATCACACATACTAATAATATTCTAAGTTATATCATTATTACAGACTTTTAACAAAACATGGAGCTCTAGAGTGAAACCTCCAAAATTATAACAAAATATGTACATGATGATACCCAAAATCAGCAACGCAATTTCCAAGCGGAGATGTAGAACTTGGAATTTACCTTGCCAAATCGTCACCTGATCCTGAAAATAAATAACAACTACAGGGTGAGACAAAGCTCAGTGAGTACATAATAAAACTGTATAAAATAAGCAAGTGATAGGTGGTTTAGTGATAATTTCTTATAGCAATGAAGTGAAACGGATCAAGAATCATTCTTATGGAATAGTTTTCCATATACAGTAATTATTGCATTTTTAGCAGAATATTTCTTTTATGGAAACGGTGTGTTTCCCACATTATCATAATCATTCGAGTGGCGGCTTACGCCTTGCTCACTCCCATATCAGTCACACGTACAACTGATCGGGTCGCACGTACTGGGGGCCATAAATCCTTCCCAGCTAGGGTTTGGATACTCTTTACCCTATCCGCAGGTTCATTACCATTGTGCACAATGTCTGATGTATTGCTCCACATCAGAGGGGTATTCTGCTTACCACAGTATCATTAAAACATTTTTCCTTTTCATCCATGAAATAATTCAATGGATAATATATCAATAAATAATCAAAATTCCCATCATTGATCATATTAGGAAATGAAGCAATAAGGCTCATGTGGCCAAGTGCCATAAGGGATATTTAATTCAATAATTGGTAAAGCATATCTTGCATGCCAAAGAATTGCAATGCATTTTAATTAGAAAAGTGATCCAACATTTAGGCTTATATTTAAAGCACAAGAAATATAGTATTATTAGGTACTCACCTCTTGCTCCTTTGCTCCTATACTGATAGTTCTAACGCAGAGTATAACAAGGCTCTTCGGTATCCCGAGCAATGCCTTTACCTTTCGATTCTACAAATACACCCAAATAATCATACATTAATTCCTACTCCTTTAACTTGCTAATCTCATTCTAACTCAACTTAACATTAACTTCCTACTACTAATCACCAAACACATTCCAATACATTAAACAATAACATACATAAACACATTAATTATTTAATCATTTTTTTTCAAAATCCCATGTTGTCCAAATCCTTTCATTAAAACAATTAGGTTCCTTTTCCTTCCTAATTCCTTAATTAAATTTTATGTTTATCAAACTAATGCTTAAACAATCAACATTCATTCACCCATTGAAACTAATCTCTTCCAATTCTCATAAACCCTAACTTTACCAAATTGGGATGATTTGGGGAAAACCCAAAATTTCTCAATCAAATCTCAAATTGATCTTGCCAAGATAAAATTAATGTTATGCAAAGCCTACCATAACAATCAAACATCAAACTACATTTCACATTACACACTTTCCTTATATCATGCATTATGCCTTCAAGAATTTCAATTTTTGAATAAAATCTCTAAATTCAAATTTTACATTTTTAAACTACTTTTCAACATCCCAAATAACCTTAGATATTGTTAAAAAAAATTTTGGACACTTCCCCTAAAATTCCTAATTTGGCCGAACCTTATGTAAATTTCTCTTCATTGATCTTTCATGCTTCCCTTGTTATTATTCACCTATTAAACCCCAAATCCTTAACCCCAATTCTCATATTTCATCACTTAACATGCCAAACTAACTCCTCTTCAAATCATTCCACCAAAATCCAATTATAGAAATCAAAAGAAAAGGAATAATTGCTAACAATTTATCATTCTTAGGCTAAGGAAAGAAAGTAATCACTTAAGCAATAAATCTCACCTTGAAATGCTCCAAATTTAGCTCTAAGTTGAAGAACAAGTTGGGAGGTTTTTAGTCTTTGGTGAGGGTGAAATTTTTAGTGTAGGTTACAAATGAAATGGTTTAACACAATTTCATTTTATATACAAATAAAATCAATGGTGGTGATTTAATCACACAAAATCAATGGTCACATTTTTACTTGAAATGGAGGGCTAAGATTGATCAAGATGGATGGTTGAGATGGCCCTTAGGTGTATGGTGACTAAGCATCAAAATAATGAACACCATCATCACCAAAGTGAACATAATCATGGTGATGGAAAAGTAGGAGGCTTAGGTGTAAAGTTGGCATAAGTCAACAAATATGGCTAACCTAATTCCTTTCTCATCCTAACCCCTAATTAACTTATTCTAACCATTCTTTAGTCAAGTTCCACCAAAATTTGAGGCCTTAGGGCTGCCACTCTATGGGCTTGGGCTTTGAGTCCAAAAGCCCATTAACAAGCCCACCCGAAAACGTTTTCCCGAACTTAAAATTTTTTATAACTTTTTCCCTTCCCTTTCACTTGGCATTTTAAATCTTACCTTCCCATATCATAATAAGCCTAAACTAAGCCATATTGCCTAAAATTAATTCAATAAAACATACAATAAATATTCTTATCTCATAAATGTACACACTCAAGCACTTAGCACCAACAAGAGTTTCTATCATCCTATCACTATGTCATTGATACTATACCCAAAAAATTTATATTTTATGGTATTATTATAACTCTGATGAGCTATGGAGACCTTGGGTATTACACAATCCCAGTAGCTCCTTCCTCTCTTTGAGAGTTTGAAACATAACTAAACATATTAGACACTAAAATAAAAGTTTTCTTCAATATTTCACTCCCAGGATGCACCCTTCCCATCTTTGTCATTACTTCTCCAAAATCAACAATTGAATCAGCTATTTTCTTCAAAATTGAAGACAATTTCGCCACAAATCCTGCAATCATAAAATATTCATAATAATTATTAATACTCTAACACTTACAGTTCATTAAATTTAAGTGTCATAATGAACATATAAACACAACATGATGAGTGTATTTTCTATACTTAATGAACAAATAAATTACAAAACATTACAAGAAATATAATAAAATTTACTATTGTAATGCCCAAGTGTTTTATAGTTCATTTTAATTACTAGTAATGTCAAATATTAGACTATAGATGCTAGCCTAGTATGAGAAGTAGAAAGGAAAATCGGTTAGGTGTGTAGTAGTGCAAATTTAGGTGTTGTATAAGCCATGATCTTGCTGTGGCCATTTGTGCCTTAACAAACTCGATAGAGTCCTTATAACAATTAGTAATATGCATCGAAAAGCTAAGAAGTTTAAGGATAAAGGTCATAATGAAAGAGAATAAAAGGAACAAAAGGGGAAATCTTTAAGTAGAATAATGGGTTATGGACTTCTTGATGGCCTTTGAAATAACAAAGGCCCAAATTATTACAAAGAAGGATTTAGCCCAATTGGGCCCAAAGTGTTATGGAACACCAAATGAGCATGAGCTAGAGTATTTGGCCCAAATAAGAAACATATAATGTAGAAGGATGAGTTATAGAATGTTGACTAAGTCAATGTTCTAAACCAATTTGAATTCTTACTCTTTCTACACATAAAACTAGGTACACTTGAGTATCTTAATACCTTATAGTAATCATCATTTGTGTAGAGAAAATCCTAACCATCCAACTAACCCCAATCTTAACCATCCATCAAGCATTAAACCCTAGCCATTGGATCTAGCCCAATCAAATCTCCACCATCCACTCTATTGTATATATATACATAGATTTATGTTATGTAACAACACTTTACTCGCCAATTTACCAAAAATTTTATGTGAAAAGAAGAAGCTCTCTCCACACCACTTACCATAAAAGTCTTGATAAATTAAAAGTAACCAAGGTAAGAAGCTATGTATATATTCTTTCTACATCTAAGGTCTATTTTAATACTATGATTGTTTAAAAATTCTCCCAATTTGGAAGAGGGGGTTCGGCCCAGGAATGAGAGTAAAAGAAGGTTATATCTTTTAATTAAGTACATTCATGGTTATTCTAGGTAGAGAAGAACAAATTAAAAGTGTTAGAATGGCTTTTAAGAGCATGACTCAAGCTTCAAGACCCTAGAAGTGTATATAAGAAAAAAGGGAGATTTGATACCTTAATATCAAATGGTGATAATTAGCTAATAGTATGTGTTGTATGACATGTTAAACTTGTATCTTTTTTACTCAATTGAAGATTTGATGAGGAATTTAGGAAATTCCCCAAATTTGGCATGAATGGGACAAGTAGAACATATGAGAATAAGGATAAATCAACTAAAGTTTATTGGTGGAAATTGAATGTCTAAATGTTAATTTAATGACTTCCTAGTCAAATTGAAATGTGAGAATGAAATTGATAACTTTCCTAAATCCTAAGGTTTATGGGATAATTAGGGAAAAATGGAATATAGAATAAAATCATTAAATTGAGCAAAGAATTCAATTTAAAAAGATAAGTAGTTATATCATTAGTTATTAATTAGTGACATTTAAAATGCTATATATGTAGAACTTCAAAGTAAAGGTAAGGAAACCGTACAAAACTGAGGGGAACCTTAACGTACTCAAAACTGTACAATCAATAGGAGCGAAGGAGTTTAAGGTCAGTACGTAGTAATATAATATAACTATGCTTTCTTGCATCCTTTAGTGAATCATCATTTCTTGATGTATGCCGAAACTCGGTTGAAATGCATATGTGATTACCATTGAGTGTTGAACCCTCGAAAACCCACATTTTTCCCATGTGATATTGGTTATGATGATCCTTTTGCTTAGACCTTATATCCGCTCAATGATAAGAATGATGCATATATTTATTTAGTTCCATTGAACTTTTATTATGAGCCTCGATTATACTTTTCTAAATAATCATAGCTAAGCAGAAATCCTCTCCGATGTGAGGGTAACATCAGACCTTGTGCACTTTGTAATAGCCTGTGGGTAGGGTGAGTGTACCTAACCTCTGTTAGGGGGGAATGCCTAACCGTAAAACTTGATCAGTTTTACGCAAAGTGATATAAGTATGTGACTGAGCAAGGTTTAAACCACCACTCACACTCTTATGTGTGGAGGCTCACCGCTTCCAAAGCATGACTATTTCTGCTAAAATGCATCTTAAAACGCAATATAACTAGTTTGGATTGACTTGACCTCATTGTCATTTTGAACCAATCCTTATGATACAATTTATATTGTTCTTGTGCTACTTTATATTAATGCGTACTCGCTGAGCAAGTCTCATCCACAAGTGGATATGATTCTTTTTAGGTTGAAGTGAACAAATAATAAGGTAGATTCCAAGATCCGCTCCTCGGTTTGGGGGTTATTAAGATGCTATCTTATAATACTTGTATTATTTTGGAAGACTAATGAATTAGAGCTCCATGGGATTTTCAAGCATAGTATTAAAGTATGTACATTAAAAAGTAATGTAAATGGGTAATGTTACTAGTTGTATATGAACATCTCTGTTAGTAAATGAGAATGTATGGATAATATTAGTTAATGCTTATGAATGATATTCCATTTGTAAATATAAAATAGCCTTAGAATGCAATGATTAATGAGATGGTTTTGATCTTAGGAAGGCCTTAAGAATAAATGTAAATGTATATATATATATGTATATATATATATATATATATATATATATATATATATATATATATATATATATATATATATATATATATATATATATATATATATATATATATATATATATATATATATATATATATCATATCTGTTGTGTTCTATAGGTTTAGGTGACCTTAGGTCTCCCTAAACTCTAAGACTGTCGCAGCTTAAAAGTGAATCATGACAACTGTGCACAAAATAACTTTAGATTACCTTTTTCAAAATTTCAAATGTAGAAAATTCAAGCCTCTGCTTCCTGGCGTCATCACTTTCCTATTCCCTTTTCTCTATATTACCTTCAGTATCATTCTTCATAGCTTTCAAATGATCGACTACTTTACCTCTACCAAAATCTCTAGATTTTAACTCTTGCATCACTCTATCCTTGACTCTTTTAGATGTCCAACAAAATACTATTGGAAAATTTCTAGTATCAATATCCTCACTTTGAACACCACTTTATCTAAATAACAATATTGTTAAACAAAAGTAATGATGAACATCAAAATAAAAATAATGAACATAATAATAATTGATAATGAACCTGATAATTATAAATAATGAACAAATGAAATATAATGTAAAAAAATAAAACAAAAATACCAAACACTTACTGTCAAGAAGACTATAGGTCCGGTAAAAAGAACTTTTGGATTCTTACTTCATAACTTAATAGATTTCACTAAGCTATTTATAGTGTAATGGCACCGACTGAGTTTCTTTGTTTGACTCAAATCAATCAAAGAAAATAAAATCTTAAAATTACATTGCCTACTTTAACGCCCCTTCAGCATTGAAGAAATTATAAAAACAATAAAATCTCTCTTAAAATCATCCCCAAAGTCCCCTATCTTCACAATCTCATTAGGCATACTTCTTGTTATAGGACCACCAGTAACTACACCCCATCTTTTCCTCCACCTACACAATAACTCATTGTATTCTTTACTCTCCTTCTCAGTCCCACTCTCAACCACCTCCTTACTACTACAAGGAATATCAAACATACAAACAACATCTTCCTTAGTGTGAGGCCTCGCTCGAGCACCGGCTTTGTCCGCTAGAGGAAATCGAGATACTCATTTGGATTTAGACTCACGATGGAACCCTTGAGTTCGGATTTGGTTGATTTTGAAAATGATTTTTGAGAGTTGCCACCTTAATTTATTTTTAAATGGAAAAATTAAGAAAAAAACCAATTGATTCCAATTTATTAATTTTCAATTAATTTGTCCAATAATGATAAAATCACTTGCCTTGAACCAGGTTGAGTTCGGGGACTAGGTTTTGATTTTAAATAATCTAGATTTGACTCTTAAGTTTAATTTGACTTAAAAATTAATTTTATGAATGACAAATGATATATGACAATTAATGCATGAGTATGGTATGAGTGCAAGGAGAAAATAAAATATCCACAAATTAATTAAAAAGGGGAAAGAAAAATGATTGAGATTTGGATTTAGATTCCAAACGTGCCTACGTACCCTATTGAATGGGGATCAAAACCCATGTAATTTATTCCACGATTAAATGGAGGGGTTTAGGGGTTGATTAGATTGATTTTGGTTTGGGTGTTTTGAGAGAAAAAGGTTGATACCTTTATTTCTGCTGGATGAAGGGTTCTACCGAATCGAAATTTCGTTTTATCGGGACCAAGTAATTAGATTAATTAATTAATTAAAATAATTAATTAACTAATTAACGTGATAAAATGGATGGATTGATTAATTAATTAAAAAGATTAATTAATTAATTTGGATGAAAGGTAGATTAAGAAAAATAATTAATTTGATTTTGGAAAAAAAGTGATTAATTAATTAATTAATTGAGTGATTAATTTTAATTTAAAAAAAGAATTTTAGTTAATTAAAAAGATTAATTAACTTGGTTAGGGTGAGATAATTAATTAATTAAAAAGATTAATTAATTAATTAGAGAGTGCATGGAGGGAAAAGAAGAAAAGTTGATAGATAACCATCAATATCAACTTTGGAGGTGAAGAGAAATGAGGAAATGAGGGACCTATTTATAGGCAAATAGGGTTGAGAGTAGTTTAGGTAGTGAAAATGTGAAAAGACCATGAGGGGTAGGGTTAGAAAGAGTTAAAAATTGGACTGAAAGGGGTAAAATAGTTATTTTCTTCACAAGAGAGGCTCACTTCTCGTCAAAAAGTAGCAGCGCCGTAGAATACCAATGTCGCGCCGCACTAGTGCCTGTGCGGCGCCGTGTCAAGCATGTGCGGCATGTTGTACACGTAGCCTACGGGACGTCCCGACACGCTTTTTGAGATCCTTTTTTTTAGAGATTGGTTGTTGGTTTGGAATATTTGGATGTCTGGTAACAATATAATTGAAAGCTAAAAAATTTTTTTTCCGTAATGACTTCGCGTAGCATGTTAAACTCTATAAGTACTAAGGTTGCGTTTGAATAATAAGAGTGCAAAATTGAGACTTCACACTTAGTCAAAACAAACTCCTCCCCAATACTAAAGCGCACCTATGGATGTCAAAGTTTTCAACTAAGAACCTACTTAAAGCTCTATGACATTTAGACAATGCCAGCTTTAAAAAACCACCAAACTCAATATCCTCAACTGCAATATGTTTTTCAGGGATATAACCACTAAATCAACTTAAACAAACTAAGTGAAGACATCCTAAATGATAATATAGATGTTCTATTCCAAGTCTATATTCTATTCTGAGTCTTCTTCACCATTACTTCTTCAATAGAAGTAGAATCACTTTCTTCTTCCTCACTCTCATTATCATTAGCAACTCCCTTTCCTTTCTCTACTTCAAGAATTTCCTCCTCCACTACTTCATCACTAGAAGTAGATCCACTTTCCTCCTCCCCACTCTCACTAGAAAATCTCTTGCCTTTCTCTTTGACTACTTTATCACTAGAAGTAGAATCACTTTCCTCACTTTCACTTTCTTGCCCAATATTCTCCTTATCACCTGTAATTTCCTGCCTAATATTCTCCTTATCACTAGTACTTTCTTGCCCAACATTCTCCTAACCAATCTCATTCTTAATTTCCTTTCCTTTATCTGTTATAGCTTTAATATTTTGCTGCTCTGCAAACACAGTACTTAAAAGCAAATCCGACCCTTCATGATTAACATCACTAGTACAAGTTCTTTTATCAGGCCTGGTAGATTCTTCCATAACTCTTCTTTTTGTCCTATAAAAAGGAATTAAAAATTTATTAACAAAACTTATTAAATAAAAAAAAAAAAAAACAATACTGAGACTATAGGTTCACAGTTTAAAAACATCAATTATAAACTTCATATTTATCACATATAAATTACATGTTCATCATAAATGAACACCATATTCATCATTTACAAACTGCATATTAATTATACAGAACATCATATCATTATCACTAATCCAAATCTATTAAAACTGAAAATATGTTCACCAAATCTATAATTCATAAACATCAACTCCGAACCACATGTTCATTAATACCTCAAAACTTCATTAGTTAGACAACAATTTCATCAATCAATATTATAAATAATAATTTAAAAATACAACACAAAACAACAAGAAAAAAAAATTACCTAGTATACATAATACCACCAAAATTCGATTGTTTGTCATTCCCTTCCTTATCCATTCAGAACAATAAATTCATATCCTGCAAAAAATAAATTAAATCATAAAGAATAGAGAATATGTTCATCAAGTAACGCCTAAATGTTCATTACAAATAAACCTTATGTTCATCAACATCATAATCACTTAGATTTACATTTAACTGATTTCACTTAAGTAAAAACAAGCACAAATTTAAATCACTATAAACACATTCTCAAAACAATCAAATTTACAAAAACTCTAAAGTTAAAAAAAATCATAACCACAAAAAAAAAAAAAAAAAAAACAAAAACAAAAACATACAATCCAAGCAAAACAAAACTATAAAATCATAAACTATAAAGCCTACAACAGAAATCAAAAATTAAAAAAAAAATAAAATAAAACATTTACCACAAAACACCAAACTTGATCAACACGCATAACTTCGGCACAAAATCACAATGCAAGACAAAAAAGCAAAGAATTACACAAAAAATAAACTAGCAAATGATTAAACAAGGTGAATGACAAGAAAGATTACAGAGAAACAGAAAGAAATTCGAGAAAACAAAGTAGATAAAATGGAAAATGAACCGCTAATATAATGGAAAACGAATGGTTACTCTTTTTGAATTTTTTTAATTTTAAATAAAATAAAGCCCAGCCCAAACATATATTTTGGATTTCGATCCATATTGCAACATAGACTAGAATCGATGATATAATTTGCCTCATCTTTCTTATTAAATTATAATTATTTTATTTTTTATTTTTTCTAATTGAATTCATCATTTTTTAGTTAATAAATAACTATATTACCTATTGTAAATGCACAATCAGAAAAAATTTAGTGAAAACTCTTATATAAATTTGCTTATCCCATCTTCCATATATTTATACACAGTATAGATAATCTGTTTCGTTAATTTTATAAAATTTTAAATTTATTTTGAAAATTTTACATATTTTTATAAAATTTTATAAAATTATTTTTAATTTTATAAAATTAAAATGGATATTTTTTAATATTTTAAATACAAATGAAATGAATTATTTCGAACATATGAATTAGTCAGAAATGTAAAAATTTATTTACAAATAAATTTTTATATTTTGAAATGACATTACTTGAAATATGAAATTTAATTAAATTTCATATTTTTATATTTAAAGTAAATTTATAATAAAATTAATTTTATTTTTAATTTTTTAAAATACTCTTAATACAAAAAATATTATTAGAAAAATTAATGCCACTAAAAAGTTAACTCAGGTTCATAAATTAATCGTTGCAAATCTACATGTCAGCCGGGCAATAACATGTTGGAATTCCCTCCTCACTCCTCAGTCCTAAGAAAGCTCTCTTCGCACTTAAACCCCTAAAACCCTAAACCCTCCCCTCTCTCTCTCTCTCTCTCTCAGTCAATGTCCTCAGTAGCAAGTAAAGCAAATCCTCTTCTCAATAATCTCCCTCGTTTTCTCACATGGCGTGCTCTTGGCTTCCGCACCATCTGCAGTGGCCGCCTTGGTTTCGCACCCTCCGAACCAGACCCACCTGTCGCCGGCACCAAGGTCCTTGACACCTTCAAAGAAGAATTCGAGATCGGATCGCGCCTTTTTACTCTTGAAACAGGGAAAATCGCTCGGTTTGCTAATGGCGCTGTCGTTTTGGGCATGGATGAAACCAAAGTGCTATCCACTGTCACTTCCTCTAAAGGCGATTCTGTTCGAGATTTTTTGCCGCTCACTGTATGGTCAAATGTCCCATTTTCATTTTCTATATGCATAGTTTGTTTAAGTCAATTAGCCAAGCTAACATTTTCAAATCATACGGAAATGTAATTTCATTTTGAAAGGTTGATTACCAAGAGAAGCAGTTTGCCCAAGGTGTAATTCCTCATACATTCATGCGAAGAGAAGGTGCTCCCAAAGAACGTGAACTTTTATGCGGTCGTCTCATTGACCGACCTATACGACCACTCTTTCCGGCTGGATTTTACCATGAAGTTCAGGTATAATGTTACTTTATAGGAGTTTTTGTTTTTATAAAGTCAGCGTCAATTTTGCTTGGTTCCCTTTTTGCACATTATGTCTCTTGACCTTTATTATTAATTCATAGGTAATGGCCAGTGTTCTTTCCTCAGATGGGAAACAAGATCCAGATGTAATGGCCGCTAATGCTGCATCTGCTGCCCTTATGTTATCAGATATTCCTTGGGGTGGACCTATTGGAATGATACGCATAGGAAGGATTTGTGGCGAATTTATTGTTAATCCAACAATGGATGAGGTAATAGTCAACATCAATTTCTTGCTTGTCTAACTTCATCTGAATTTCAAGTGGCACAATTGAGTTTCAAGAAGGGGCATGTAGTCAGCCAGGACAAGTATGTATAGTGTGGCCAATTTTTTATACTGTGGAGAGTTTCCCCTACATGGGTAACAATATCTCATTGTAAATCAGTTTTCAAATGGGTCAGACATCTTCTGTATCTATAGCATTCAGCCATTCGCATAAGTGTGAGGATTTGCTTACATATTCATAGGTATTTCCCGGTTCTGGATTGGTTATGGAAGAAATGGAGAAGTTCTTTCTTTGATCCCTCCTGCTACTTTGGGATGGTAGAGGGAAAAGAATAGAACTTTTGAGAGAGCATTGTGCCGCTACTGCATGGATTTTGTATGTGATCATTGTGTATCTGCTTTCATTTGTCTGATACTATTATTGGTTCCTGTTGTGTTTAATGCAGCTTAGCTTAAGTGATCTGAACTTAGTCTATGCCTGTACAAATGACAAAACATTAATGATAGATGTACAAGCTCGAGAGATATCAGAGAAAGATCTAGAAGCAGGGTTGAGATTGGCACATCCAGAGGTCAGTCATTATAATTTCTGTAGTCGCTATTGAGATTCTGTTAACAGAGAAATGCTAAGGTGCCTGGCTCTGATCTTTCAGGCGGTTAAATGTCTTGAACCTCAAATCAGACTTGCTGCAAAAGCTGGGAAGAATAAGAAGGATTATAAACTCTCTATGGTTTCTGAAAAAACATTAGAAAAAGTTAGAAACTTGGCGGAAACACAAATTGAATCTGTTTTTACTGATTCCTCATATGGCAAGGTGCATGCTATCTTCTTTGTGCAACAACCATTTCATTTGAGGAATTAATTTTCTAAAGCTTATGTTCTTTGCATGTGCACATAAATGTGTCTAGGCAAGGAAACAAACATCCAAATATGATTATCTGTGCCTTATACTTCCTGTTTCTGGTTTTATATCATGCTTATTTTCACTCTATTCAGTTTGAACGTGGAGAGGCTTTAGATAACATTACGCAAGATGTAAGAAGAACACTCGAAGAAGAATGTGATGAAGAAAGCTTAAAAGTCCTTCCAAAAGCAATAGACACTGTAAGGAAACAGGTAAGCTATCTAAAAAAATAAACATAGAAATCCAGTGGGTTTATATTTATTCCCAGAATATAGCAGTAAAAGTGAATTGTTGACATGACTGATCTATGTTCCTCTCCTTTTATTTTGGATTGTATTGAACAATGAATTGTTACCAAGGTGCACATTTAACACATGCTTGTTTATTTTGGAAACCAATTAGATTGAATTTAGGCTGAGTTGATTGGGGTTATTTCAATCTTGAAAATTACAGTGCTGATACGTACTAGTTTCATTCAGTTGTGGCTTTTTTTTAGAACATTTATTCTTCTTCCTATGATATGATAATTTGGGATGTGCCATCTGAATGAGCTGTTTTGCAAGAGAATAGGGGATGCTCCATGGAATAGACAGTTTAATTTTCAATTAGGGAAAGTGTGCTTCGGTGCTTGGGATTGCTCATTTTTAACCCCTGAATTCACTCTTTAATGTTTTTGCTCATCTAGGTTCTCACATGTCTGCAATTTTTTAAATCTTACAAAAATATCAGGTTGTTCGGAAGAGGATTATTTCGGAAGGATTTAGAGTTGATGGGAGACGTCTTGATGAAGTCAGGCCTTTGTATTGTGAAGCTGGTAGTTTACCTATATTGCATGGATCTTCACTTTTTTCTCGTGGAGATACTCAGGTCAGTGTACATTTTTTTTCTTCTTTCAATCATATTTATTGACTTATAGTGCTTGCTTTTAAAACGGTAGAAATCTACATGCTGAATCTGGCTGTGTTTGGATAAGTTTTACTAAAGGAATATATTTGATCTTAATTGCAGGTTCTCTGTACTGTGACACTTGGAGCACCTGGAGAGGCTCAGCGCTTGGAATCTTTGGTTGGACCCCCAACAAAGCGCTTCATGCTTCACTATAGTTTTCCACCATTTTCAATTAATGAAGTTGGTAAACGAGTTGGCTTGAACAGGCGTGAAGTTGGTCATGGTAATTAATTTGCACTTCTTATATTGTTAGATCATATCAGTAAAAAATATTGATAAGTCTCATTTATTGAGTCATTTTTTTCAAGCTTAAAATCCCTAATTAAATTGCTTACCTTTCAATTATGTATCACCAGTTAATGCTTATTTTGCTCTGTTGCTATTCTGAACTGTCAGTGTAGGCAATATTTGGTAGCACTCATCTCTTATGGATTTTTTCCATCATTAGAAATCCTAGGGCCCCTGGGCGCTCATTGTGTTTTGTCTATTAAGTCCATAAACTTTTATTGCTCCTCATTGAACCTTTGAGCTTCTTCCCCCTCCTTCTCCCCCCTTTCCCCGTCTCCCCCCCCCCCCCCTCTCCTCTTTTTTTCACATTGAAACCTTTTTAATTAGAAAAATGAAATACATGAGAAATTTGTAAATGCATGTTTAAAAACATTAAAGAACATAGCACTTTTTTTTTTCATCAAGAAAATTACAAAAGTTATAGAAAAGGAAAAACTCATTTCAATGCCCCTAAACTTTTGAAATTTTATATATTGAACAGTTGAAATTTTTTAGTAATTTGTAAATTACCAATAATGAATTTCTCATGAGTTTTGCGATAAAGGAAGTTCCTCAATGTGAAAAAATAAAAATTTGGGGACTAAGTAAAGTTCAGAGACTCAGTAGAAAAAACATGATAAATTCAAGATCCCTAGGATGGTTCTTCCTCAGTCTAGCTGCTATCTTTCCTTTTTGGCATTGGATTTGGATCTCACATATGCAATGGATGCTGACTAAAGTACCTTAGATATCCTAAGAATCTTCCAACACAATAAATGATGTGTGGTATCTTCAATCTTACCAGGAACGCTTGCGGAGAAGGCTCTGCTTGCTGTTTTGCCTCCTGAAGATGACTTTCCATATACAGTTCGTGTCAATTCAGAAGTCATGGCATCTGATGGTTCAACATCAATGGCAACTGTTTGCGGAGGTAACCTTTTTAGCCTGTTACTATAATAGCTTGCTTTTACCTGTTGTGCACTCCAAAAGCTCATATCTTTCTGAAAACTGGAATTAATATATTCATTTGGTATTGCTGTAAAGAATTTTGATTTCAATTTTGAAGTACTTGACTCCTGGAAACGTGAATATATGCATTGTAATCAATGCATGATTGTGCCATTAAACCTTGTGTCAATTGTAGAATAACTAGCATTAACATGTACTGCCCTTTTCTTTATAAAAATAGGTAGTATGGCTCTGATGGATGCTGGCATTCCATTACAAGAACATGTAGCCGGTGTTTCTGTGGGTCTTATTAGTGAAGTTGATCCTTCCACGGGTGAAATTAAGGACTATCGAATACTGACTGATATTTTGGTGAGATTCTTGCTTGGATTTGCTTGAGTTATTGCCAATGTGGTAGCTTCATGCTGTGTTTTCCTTTGTGCTAAAGGTCCTTGAAAGATGTTAGAAACTTTTGCGTGCTATTCTTTGTCATTGATAATATGTTCTCAGTCTTACTAGATTCTTAATCCTTCTGCCAAATGACCCTGATTTTTAAGGGCTTTTGCTCATGTCTTATGATGTCCACTTTCAGCTTTGGGCAATCCTCCAGGAACTTTTCTGAGTTGTCTGAGTTGCATGTAAGAGTTTTCTGGATGGAGTTGCATGTAAGAGTTTTCTGGATGTTTGATTTGTCCAGGGGCTGGAAGATCATTTGGGGGACATGGACTTCAAAATTGCTGGAACACGTAATGGAGTTACTGCAATTCAGTTGGATATTAAACCTGCAGGAATTCCTTTAGATATCATTTGTGAGAGTTTAGAGCCTGCACTTAAAGGCCGTCTTCAAATCCTTGACCACATGGAACAAGAGATTAGTGCACCACGCACTCAAGATGACAGTAATCGTCCTCGACTAGGTTAAATTTTCAAAATCTTTTGCACTATGTCACATGGTTTTGCTGGCTGTATTCCTATTGTGCTCCAACTCAATAGTTTTTATTCATGATGCAGCTTACTTTAAGTTTGACAATGAGGTCCTTCGTCAGCTAGTTGGCCCTCTTCATGCTCAGAAGAGAAAAATTGAAGATGAAACAGGTCTGGATCATCATTCATATAAATTATACAGTATCGCTCCAATTAATTAGTTTATTTTGCTCTAGATTGTAACAACCATTTAAGTAATTGATTTTTTGGGAATAGCATAATCTTGTTTTCTAATTTTCTTGTTGACCCCGAAATAATGCATTCTTCAAAATTGCTGTCTACAGGCTTAATATTTTACATGATCTTCCTCATTGGCAACAAGTTGAAAGTTAGTAGTTTGGTCTTTCAGTGTAGGATTATATATGAGAGTACATTGGGATCTTTGAAAAATTGATTGTTTGTCTTTACTAGTCTTGGTTTTTTTGCTTTCTTGTCTTTTGATTGTCTATTTGTTAAACAAATTCCATTATTTTCGTGTTATTTTTGAGAAGATGATTTTATCTTTCAGAGTTATCTAACAAGAACATGTATGAATTTGCCATGGTATCTGTTAAGAGGGAATGACAACTATCACAAATGTTCTTCATATATGTATTCTGTGGTGCAGAGAACTCATCATTCACACAATTCATGAGCATGTTCTAATTGATTGTGGTATCTGGAATACAATACTGGAGGCACCCTTTTATCTAGATTATGCACAATTTTGAGTGAGAAAATGATTTGGATGACTTTTTTTTTTTTGTTTTGCATGCATGTTGATCTAAGTAAATTCAAATGATTTTAGAACTATATAGTATGATACAGATAATAATCATTGTATTGTTGCCCGATGTAGGTGCACGATTGTCTGTTTATAATGGTACTCTTACTATAGTTGCTAAAAATCAGTCCATAATGGAAAAAGCGCAAGAAGAGGTATTTGGTGTGCTCCATTGAGCTCTCTCTCTCTCTCTCTCTCTCTCTCTCTCTTTCTCTCTTATTAATCTCTTTAATTAGATTGAAATATGGCTCTTTTTAGTAGCTTTTTGTATTACATGGGCTTGTTTTTAAGCAATAAGTAGTGTGAAACTTGACAGCCACTTCCACCAAGCCTTGAGAAGTAGAATAAATTTTAAACAAGTTTCTGAAGTTTTGTTATTTTAACTTGGCTGTGATTTTATTACAAACCAACAACTTCGGAAGTTCTAGTACAGAATAAATTGTACTGATAACTTTTAATTATGAGAATTCAACTATGTTCACATATGGCTTCAAGATGAATGAATTGCCAGTGAGATTTTAATGAGGTTATTGTGTTTCCTTAGAAAGAGTATTACATCTACTCAATGCCAGATGTACCAGCATCTTAAGCCTCATCTAGATTGTATATGTTGGAATATGCTGAGGCACTTGTGTCTATAATAGAAAGCATTTAGTCAATTTGGAATTGTGAGGTTAGGGGGAATCAGGCGTCATTAATTGCAAACTGCAAAATATTCAAGTAATTGCATTTCACAGTATTCTTCTGGAACTTGTGAGATGTATGCTAGTCCCTTCCAACCCAAGGCAATAGATGAAGTAGCAAGTGGTGATTGAAGACTGTTGCTGATCTTAAATGCATTTATATTTCTGTAGTGCATCACTCTTAGCAGCAACAGTTTGAAGTTTTGCTGTCTCAAAATCATTGCAGAATAGCCGTCATATTTTCCTCACTGCAAACATCCGCATTTTCTATTTATTGAGCAGTGAATAGATATATTTTTTTCTGGTTATAAGTCTTCGAGTGCCTTTGCTTCTTAATTCTTCTTCTCAGATTGATTTCATAATTGGCGGTAAGATTGAACTTGGTGGTACTTACAGAGGCATTGTAACTTCAATAAAAGAATATGGTGCCTTCATTGAGTTTAGTGGTGGCCAGCAAGGTCTGCTACATATTTCTGAGTTGTCACATGGACCGGTATGTAGTAACATGGTGAAGTGCTATCTTAGATATTTGTTTATCTCTTTCCCTTTATATTCTTGTTGAATGTTCATGTGTGAATATCTCTCTTTACCCCTATCCTAACTCTCCCATCCTCTCTCTCTCTCTCTGCTATTTTTTCAATTGGGTTAGGGGTTTCGGCAACTAGAGTTATTTGACTTTTAAAATACAAGTTCAGTGGGTAGCAGCTGAGAGTGAATAATCTGTTAGCCTTTGTTAGACAGATATTGAATCTGGTATATTGGATGCTATTAACCTTGATGGCACATATTCGCAAAAGAGGATGGACAGCCAATTCACAGTTGGAAGATGGCCATTAAAAGTTGATTTAGGATTTGTTATGCACAACATATGATGTTTCCTTTCATGGTTTGATTATATTTGATTTTCACATTTTGAAAAGGTTGTGTGATTGAGAGATTGATTTTCAGAAATCTGGCCTTTTTTTGGCTTATGGATGAATATATTTCTTTATATAATCAATTTCAAGTATGTTTCCTTCTTCCTTCCAGCTTACTTTTTTGCTTACTAAGTCTTTGCATCCTTCCTTTTACTAGGTGTCCAAGGTTTCAGATGTAGTATCTGTTGGCCAGCAGCTTTCTGTGATGTGCATAGGACAGGATGTTCGTGGCAACATTAAACTGTCCCTTAAAGCAGCTTCACCTCAGCCTGGATCCACCACAAATAATGCGGCTGAAAAATCTGCTTCTGTCGTGAAAGAAACACCTAAGGTTTGGGCCTCAGTTGAGGGTGTGTCCAATGTACAAGGTGAACAGAAACCTATGGCCGAGTTATCGGTGAATGGAAGCGCGGTAAATTCTTCAACTTCATCGCTACCAGTAGTTCTAATTCGAAGTGTTGCAGAGTGTGATGAGGAGGAGAAATCTGCTGGTCTGAGTCAGGGTTCCAATAGTACATCTAAAAGCTCCAAGGCTTCAAAAAAGGATCACAAGCCAAAAGCAAAGCCACCTAAAATTGATGATTCTCATTCACCATTGTCCAGTTCTGGGAACTTCTCACATACTGGGAGTAGCTTGAATAATGAGGCTGAAGTCGAGGTTCCTATGAGCGCAAGAAATTTGAAACTTGGGACAAAGGTTACTGCTAAGGTTTATCAAATTCGGAAACATGGGTTAGTCCTTGATTTGGGTGGTGAAGTTCATGGAATGTATCGATTTGAGGTATGCATTATCTTGCTACTTGTGATTTTAGAATGGTCTATCTTTTATTAGAAATCTGTACCCCAATTTCCTCACTGTCACTGCATAGAACTTGTTTCTGAGCACATAATACTATTACTTGCCTGCACTGCAAACTCATTTTGTTGGTTGGATTTTACATCTCAGCGTCTTCCGAAAATTTGTTCTTCCTACCAATGCAATTGTGATGAGAGTTATCTAAATATCTACGTCTTAATGTTTATATAGAATGCTTTTTATATTGAAAATCCCAAATGAAGGTGAAGCATCATTTTTGTTCACTCCTTTTCCTTGCCTTCTCACTGGCAGTTCCATGGAAAATTACCTTCTTTTCATTGCTGTGCAGAAAAATGGCGAGAGGGATTATGAGGTGGGTGATGAGCTTCGAGTAAAGTGTTCAAGCTTTTCCAGTAAGGGGATTCCAGTTATGTCTTTGGTAGATGATGAGTAGCATCACATTAATCAGCAAGTATCTAATTTAATGGCCACATAAACAAAGAGCAGCAGAAGTTGAGTTGAAGAAGTTCCTGTTAAAATTGCTGGAAACAAAAATATTTGACGGATATTTTGCAATGAACATGCCCATGGATGACTCTCGTTTGTATCAACTAACCTGATAGTTGATGCGGCTTTGGTTTGAGCGAGGTTTTGTGATTCGGCTAAACACTAATGCTGGTGCTCATTTCCAAGTACAATGTTCTAGATTTGGAGCATTCTGGCCTGGTTCTAGTAACAAACCTCCTGATGTTTATGATCCAATGCTTCTCTGACATAAAAAATTTTGGTTAGCTAGGGCTTAGTAGGTACTTTCCTTATCTCGTTCTTTATTGGATTTTACTACTATTATAGAAATGTCATTGACATTTTGCTGATCAAGAATAATAAAATTCCTATATTGAAGAGTGAAAAATTAGATTATGGCAGAGCCAATTACGACTTGCCTTTAGCTCAGAAAAATCTTTTATTATATTTTGTACGGAAACTAGTAGTATATAGATAAGCTCTTTTATCATTGATGAGTTCTGTATTTGGATTAGGACACAGCATTTTCCTTGTATACGAATTTCTCGTCTTAACAAGATTATGCCTTTGATCTGAATTTAGAGCAATGTATTTATCAATAATTAAAAAAAAAATAAAAATAAAATAAAAAACCTCGCCCTTTTTATTATTTTCTTTCCCCTCTGATTTTAGCCTTTTTTTTTTCCTGGAAAATTTGGTTTTAATTGATATTCAAACTTCAGATTTTACAATCTTAAAAATGATTATAATATCATTGAACTAAAGGCTTACTGGTAGGTTTTACTCTTTTTAACATGAGAAATACCAAGCAAATCTAAGAATTATACTGTAAGATCGAGTTGTCTGCTAATATTAACAGCATTCATTTTCAGAATTTCAGTTTTATACGTTTGTTTTAACACCACAGACAAAAATAAAATAAAAATAAAAAATTAAAGACTTAGCTAAATATAGCCAAAATAATTACAATGGGAAATTAAAAAAAGAAATTCAAAACCACAATCTCTCTCTCTCTCTCTCTGTAATGGCAAAAATTCCTCCTCTTCTCCTGATGATTATTCTGATATCAAATCAATCATCAATTGGGTTTGCAGACCCAAGAACAGACATTGTTGCTCGTATATGTGGGAATGTTCATGTTCAAAATGTATCAAATTACTTCAAATATTATTCAAGAATCACAGATTATATGCAAGATGAAATTTATAGAAATAAATTTGCATTTAAAGATGTAGGGAATCCACCTGATCGGCTGTATGTTCTTTCACAGTGCATGGATGATCTTTCTTGCGATGAATGTGCTGTTTGCTATACGCAAATCAATACCCTTATCCCTAGTTGTTTTCCGAGCACCGGTGGCCGTGTTTTTCTTGATGGTTGCTTTATTAGAGCTGAGAATTATAGTTTCTATCGTGAAGCTCTTGGGACTCAAGATACTGCAGTAATTATATATATTTCCTTCTTCTCTTCTTCTTATTGTTGTTATTATTTAAAAAAAAAAAATCAATTTTTTTAATAGCTAGGAGGGTAAGCTTGATTAATCAAATATTGATTTTGTGTTCATGCGACGACGGAGTTAGGGGGACTAGGGGGACTTCTCCTAACTCCGTAAAATTCATCGTATAGGTAATATATGAGCCTTCAAATTTAGGATACATTTGCTATTTCATAATGCAATACAATATAATCAAATATATTTTTAATATAAACATTGTATTAAAAATGCATTTAATTATATTATACTATATTGATTACAAGCAACCATACCCTTATAATGCTTATAATGTGTATGGTAAACTGTAATGAAATATAATTAAATGCATTTTTAGTCTAAATATTATACTAAAAATGCATTTGATTGTTGTGGTGTTCCTCTCACATGGAGGGACCCATAATTACTTTGACTAAAAACAAAAAAATAAAATAAGAAGAAGTATACAAATTTGGCACTGTCATTTGAAATACATGTATCAGTTAAATAAGGAGAAGAAAAATTGGACATGCAAGCTTGGATCTTGCAAGCAGTAGGCGTGATAGATGTGGGGAATTGCCTATAAAAGGCTTTCCCCTCCTCATTTGTTTGTAACACACAATTGAGAGAGTTTTGTGTGAGGATGTGTATACGATGAGAAATATTTTGTGAGAAAAAAATATTTCTAACCGTTTGTAAAAGGGTTTTGATAATTTTTGTCCGTCTAAAAATTATCCTACATTTCTTTAATCCTTGTTTATTGTGAAAAAGAGTATATTGAGTTATCGGGTGTTGTGTGAGACAGGGTTTACAATTTTGTCCGTGCAAAAATTGTGCTATGTAATTAAAGAGTTATAGTAAATTATCCATAGTAGATCGTGGATATAAATTTATTGAAAAATCGAATCACATAAAATTTTTATTGTCTTTTGTATAGATTGATTATTAATTTCTGCTTCCGCTGTGTGTGTATGTGAGAAATATCTCAGAAAATTTTCCAACAAATGGTATAAGAGTTTTGGTTCTTATTTGGGGAAGAGATAAAATTTTTTTGAGACTGAAGTGGGACTGCTGTCCCGGGCAATATCATATTTTGGAAAAAGAAATATACTGCGAAGAAAAGAAAAATATAAGGAATTTTGTGGTGCAATCTATTTTAAAAACGATTGTAAAATTAGAATTTCCATGAATTGTAAAACAGTAACCACAAATTTTTTTTGCATGATTACTGTTTTAACTCGGCTACTGTTTTAACTAGTCACTGTAGCAATTCAGCCCATCATTGTAGCAGAGGTACTGTTCATACAGTATTATTCACTGGGTCCTGCAGAATTTTTTTTTTTAAGAGATTCATTCCACCAAGATTTGAAGTATTGATTCTATTTTTGAAATCAGTTTTCTCAAATTTGGATTTGTTTAATATTACATTAGTGAAAGGTATTTTTTAGCAGAAGTGTCTCTAAACACTATGGAGGGTACACTGAAGTATACTACCCCTTTATTTGATGGAAAGGGTAATTTTACTCTATGACAAAGTACTATTCAGGACCTTGTGGTGCAACAAGGTCTTGATTTGGCTTTAGATGAAGAAAAGCCAGTAAATATAACTAAAAGCGAATGGAAGACTATCCAAAGGAAAGCAGTGAGCACTATCCGGTTAGCACTTGCCCCACAAGTAAAATTTGAAGTGATTAAGGAGACATCACCAAAGAAGTTGTGGGACAAATTGGAGGAGATCTATGCGCCAAAGTCGCTAACTAACCGACTATTCATAAAAATGGAGATGTATTCGCTCAAGATGGAGGAAGGAGGAAACCTCCATGACCACTTAAATAAATTTAACTAACTAGTGTGCCAACTGTTGAATGCTAGTGAAAAAGTTGAAGATGAGGAGCATGCATTACTCTTACTTGCATCGTTGCCCAAATCTTACAAACCGTTGGTGCAAACAGTGTGTGCTGGAAAAACCACACTAAAGCTAATTGAGGTGATAACGATGTTGAGAGAAAATGAGAGGATGATGAGGGGCGAAAACACTTCAACTAATAGTGAAAGTCTTGCACTAGTTGAGAGTAGTGAGAGAGGGAGGAATCAAAATAGAAGAAGAGGTGATTAGAGAAATAGATCAAAATCTCGGCCGAGAGATTATAGCAATATGGAGTGCAATTATTGTGGAGAGACTGGTCACATACAACATTGCTGTCCGAAATTAAAAGAAGACTTGAAAAGTCTTAAACAGATGCAAGAGAAGATGAAGGGCAAGCTGAAAATTGATGATGGTGATTTCTCAAATGTGGTCAATGATTCCTCAACTGTGGTCAATATTACTGATAAGTGTGATGAATTTCACCTAGTACAAGGTGAAGATGTTGTTGGTTGCTCTGGTGAGAGCAATTATAACTGGGTGATGGATTTTGCTTTTGATATGCATATATGCAGAGATCGAGTTATATTTGATACTTTACATACTGATGAAGAATTTGACTATATCAATGTGGGAAACAAATTAAAGCTAAAAGTTGAAGGCGTAGGGAGAGTTCGCTTGAAAGTCCACAATGGTACAATAAAAAATATTTCCAATATAAAATTTGTACCTATTGCAGGAGCAAACATAATTTCACTAGGAGAAATGGTGTTACACGGGTACAAATATGTTGGTCTTGGAAAAATGTGTAAAGTATACAGAGGAGGTAGCTTGGTGATGCAGGGTAGGAAGAAAGGAAAAAATGTTTGCTATATGAATGGTCATTGCCTTTTGCAGGTAGGAAGCAGTAAAGTGAAGAAAACTGAGAAAATTGTAAAGAGAGTCCGGTTTTCTAATAAGGTTGAAGTATGTGGAATTTTGAAATAGAGTGCTAATTCCATATTAGTGAAAAAGGGGGAGCTTTGTAAATCGATTCTTAAAAGGATCGTTAAAACTCAAAGTGAAAGAGACTCTTGCTCAAGGGGGAGCATGAAGAGACCCACATTGATGGGGGAGATTGATGGATAATTACAGTCATAATGAAACCCTCCATGTGATCGAGAGGGAGAGATTTGTTGTGGTGTCCCTCTCACATGGAAGGACCCACAATTACTTCGACTAAAGAAAAACAAATAAAAGAAGAAGAATAAGTAAACAAATTTGACATTGTCCTTTGAAATGCATGTGCTAGTTGAATAAGGAGAAGAAAAGTTGGACATGCAAGCTTGTATCTTGCAAGCAGTAGGCGTGATAGACGCAGGGAATTGCCTATAAAAGGCTTTCTCCTCTCATTTGTTTGTAACACACAATTGAGAGAGTTTTGTGTGAGGGTGTGTATACGATGAGAAATATTTTGTGAGAAAAAAATATTTCTAACCATTTATGAGAGAGTTTTGATAATTTTTGTCTGTCCAAAAATTATCCTATATTTCTTTAATCATTGTTTACTGTGAGAAAGAGTATATTGGGTTATTGGGTGTTGTGTGAGAGAGGGTTTACAATTTTGTCCGTGCAAAAATTGTATTGTGTAACTAAAGAGTTATAGTGAATTATCCCTAGCGGATAATGGATGTAGGTTTATTGAGAAACCGAATTATGTAAAATTCTTGTTGTCTTTTGTGTGGATTAATTATTAATTTTTGCTTCCACTATGTGTGTGTGTGTGAGAAATATCCTAGAAAATTTTTCAACATTGATTACATTACATTGCATTTTATTACAGTATACTAAACATTACCTTATTATATAATCTCCTTAATTTTTCAAAACTTTCACTTTATTTGTAGATATAAAAAGAAATTTTCTAATCGTGTTAAGATACTTTATATCATTCAAATTTTTGTTACTAAGTCTTCAAATATTCTTTTGGTCTCCTTGAAAAAATTTTCTTGTTCCATCAATTTTTGTTGAAATTATTTACCTGTTCATGAGGAAAATATTCAACCGAACAATTAACCAAGTAGCTAGATTATTTATGCTTGATGATATTGTTAGGCCATTCCGGTTGCAATCAAAAGAGAAAATGTATTGAGAAAAGAATCTTACATGAAACAACTCATTAGATTGTTTTTATCTATTAATTAAGGATTTGTTTGATATTGCCATTTGAGCTGCTGTTAAGAAACAAATTTAACTATGTATTTCTTGTATGGGAACTCAATGTAAGTAGATATGCGGCAGCGATGTAAACACAGGAGTTGGATTCAGAGAAGCAGTAGCGAAAGTGCTTGACGAAATGCTTAGGAAAGCACCAATAACAGGACCAATTTGGCGAGGCTTTGCAATGGTGCATGAGACTTCACAAGGCGTAACAGCCTATGGAATGGCCAGTTGCTGGAAGATTTTGGACAAAGATCTCTGTCGCCTTTGCCTTTCTGAGGCTGTCACTTCTGCCTTATCTTGTCTTCCTGCCACTGAGGCTCGTGTCCTTAATGCTGGCTGCTTTCTCCGTTATGCTGATTTTTCTTTTGCCAATGTAGCTGCCACTGAAACCAGAGGTTAATTACTTTCATTTCTTCCGCTCTAATATATTCCTCTTTTTATTTTTTTTTTAAATTTGATTCCGAATGATATTCGGATTCGAAATCTTTCAGCTCTAAAAACAACTCTAGTATCATTGAACCAAAGATTCATTCATATATATATATATATATATTATTTGCTATTCAATGCAGCCTCCCATTTAACTTACTAATTTTTTAATGTTTAATTTGAAGATTAAATTTGATGTTCTGTTCTCTCTTGCAGAAGAAATATTTTCTTTTATCTCATATGTAATGGCAGTGGTTGTAGTCTGCCTGATGGCAATTGGTATTGGGATCAGTGTAGGCAAACATACTTACCATAGAAAGAATGGCGTAAAAAATTTAAAAGGTGATTATCCAATTCTTCAAAATATTAGTACATCTTCTGAATATAAAACATTAAAATGAACTACATAATAGGATAAAGTTTTATCTAAAATTGTTGTTTGATTTACTATTAAGAAAAATATTATCTTGAAAAATATTGATTAAAAATAATTAAAATTTATTTTTAAACTAATAAAATTTTACTTATTTTAATCATATGAATTTCAAGACAGCGGAATAATATTTCTAAATTATTTTTTCCAACATTTAAAATGTTATTTTTCTGAAACTTCAATTTCAATTTTAATGCCAAACAAACTCTTAACTTTTTCTTTGTTATGCAAATTCTTATAGCTGAATTTAACTTTTTTGTTCAAGCAATAAAAACATTAATAATTAATTTATTAGCATACTATAATTAATATCAGTGAAAATAATTAATGACTAATTATTGTCTCATATATTTAATGACATAGCTTTGTATATATGCTTTACCTTTAAAGGGATGGAAGATTTATTATTAGATGAGAGGCTGCATTTTTTGCAATTCAAGTATACAACAATACAAAAAGCAACAGAAAATTTTAAAGAAGTTCACAAGCTTGGAGAAGGAGGATATGGTGAAGTATATAAGGTATATATATACATAATTAATGTTAAGATGATCTGAATGTGTTATTTTGGTTTAGTTATTTTCTTAATTAAATTTATTAAATGGTTAGGGTGCCCTAGCAGATGGAAGAGAAATTGCAATAAAACGTTTATATGCAAGTAGAAAGAGCAGAATTCATGAGATTTGCAATGAAATGGATATTATTAATAGAGCACAACACAAGAACTTGGTTCGTTTCCTTGGTTGCTGCTTCACTAATGTTGAAAGCTTTCTTGTCTATGAATACCTTCCCAATAAAAGCCTTGATCTCATGTTATTTGGTAAGCTATCAACACTACTTCCCTGAATTTAAAACTCATTTCAATTTGAATCAGACAAAATCAAATTCGAAATTTTGAAAAGATTTGATATCATGTTAAAAAATCATTTACTACAAGTTCAATTTTATGAAAAGTAGATAAAAATAATAATGTTTTCAAAATCAGACTAAAGAAGAAACCGGTCATGAAGGTGATTCTCGGTTTAACTAACAAGATAATAAAATCTGATTTTTTTTTTTTCAAAACATGCATGGGGTTTTAGTGCTTGCTATCTATAGATGTACATTTTTTTTTTCAAACATATATATGTATATATCCATGTTAGTTTTCTAAACAATGTAAAAATTAATTTTATGGAACCTATGGAAGAAAGATCCAGCAAAGAAGAAAGAACTCACTTGGAACAGGAGGCTACTAATTATGATAGGAACAGCTGAAGGTTTAGAGTACCTCCATACAGATTGTCAAGTACGCATTATTCATCGTGACATTAAAGCTAGCAATGTCTTATTAGACTTGAAATTTAAACCTAAAATCTCAGATTTTGGATTAGCAAGATTTTATTCTTGTGACCGTTCCTTATTCAACACAGCCATAGCCGGAACATTGTAAGTACTTGACTCTAAATCATTTCAATTTTACATAGACATGTAGACAAGACTATTGTATTCATATATGTTTATTTAGATATTTATTTTTATTTTAAAATATATGTCGTTTTAAAATTTAAAAAAACTATTTATTATTGTTTTTCAATTATATTATTCTTTTATTTCTCCATTAAATACTGATACTAATTGTTTTTATTTTTGTATATACATTAAAATAAAACAAGAATATTTTAATCTTTTTATTTTAAAACTATGACAATTTAATATTTTCTTAATCTATATGTCAAAATCTTAAACTATATATATTTAGAAACGAATGGTGACGTATTGTGTGTATCGGAAAAGTGTTTAGCAAAACACAATATCAGCCTATGTCTAAAATTAAAGTGTCAGTACTTCATAGATTAAATATTATGTGCAACTTCCAATTGATATCTTGTCTTGTTTCTCTTGGATTTAAGAGGGTATATGGCTCCTGAATACATTGCCAAGGGACGATTAACTGAGAAAGTTGATGTGTATAGCTTTGGAGTTCTTGTGATCGAAATAGTTACCGGCATAGAAAATAGTAAATATCACTCTGAGGATATATATGAAACCCTAATTGCTCATGTAAACTCCTCCAACCTCTTCTTTATGTACATTTATCCAATTGAGATATTTTGTTATTTAATTATAAGAACTAATGAATTTCCATTTCCTTTTTTATTTTTTTATTTTTTTTGGTTTTTCATAATACAGGCATGGAAACACTTCCAACTAAATACAGTATCAGAAATTATTGATAAAAGTATGGAGATAGAAGATGTGAAAGAAATAGAAAGAGTTGTTCAAATTGGTCTATTATGCACTCAAGAATCACCAAATTTAAGACCAACTATGACAAAAGTAGTTCAAATGCTTAGAAGAATGGATCTTGAATTGCCTAACCCATCCAAGCCTCCTTTCATAGATGAACATATGGAATTACCTAGTTTAGGTTTAGAAAATCAACGAAGACATTCCTTTTCTAATTAATTAGTTAGTGTTATATTCCTTACTTAATTCTTAGCTCAGGTAACAATTTTTCCCCACTTACTTGTTAATTATCTAACCATTGTGTTAATTTGTTTGTGTCCCATAGTTATAACATGTTTACACACATAAGATGAGTCATTAGATTAATTACCAATAACTCAATAGTTGAATATCTATTTTATTAGAAATTCTTAGTTAAATTATATTCATTACATCATATAATGAACTACTAATAATCGTATTACACGTCGATATTTTAATTATAATTCACATCTTATAATTTAGCTAATTAATTATTATATTTATCTTATGGATACTTATTATTTAAAATAGAATATTATAATTGCATAGTGCGCATAATATGATATGATGAATATTTTTTTTTAATGTGGAATATTTATTTTGTAATGCAGGAGGATTAAGGGCAAATCTCAACCGTTCTCTTTTCCTTCTACGGTTAGATATAGAAACTGCAAGTGTTAGTTTTAGTAATGTGTACATGATTAATATCATAACAGCTAGCCGGTGTTTTTGAATTTTTTTGACCAAATTTTACTCATGGAAAAGTAATAATTAACATTATGGAATATTGGATACTTCTAGTAGTATTTTAATTCTTCCAATGTGAATAGAGGGTAAGACTTTATAAATGCTTCCAAACAAGCCTTTAGGTGCAAAAATTGCGTGGACCACATGCGCTTCAGGGATTGAGAAATAATGGTATAGTGACCTAATTGAATCTCTCAATTAGAAATGAAATTGTTTGTTTTTGACTTTGGGAGTGGCACAAACGTCAAAGCGTGGGTGATATTAATCATTAAAATTTTAAAACTATTTTTGTATAGAAAAATTAAGGGTTTAAATGAGACATGTGTTAACAAAATTAAGACGAAAATTTTATCTTTTTGGCATAGTCAATGATTATTTTATCTACCCATTACGTTTAGTTCTTTTTTAAATATGTTCGCAGTTGATACTTGACGGGTATATAGATGATTCCATCCTTTTTGGAATATCCGTCGCTTACGATTTTAATTTATAAATTAAAAAAATTATTAAATTATTCTAATTTAATGTATAAAGATTAAAATATATATATTTTTTATTTGATTGTTCCAATATTAATAAGTTTGAAAAATTTTAATTTGATTTTAAAAAAATTTTATTGTAAATTAAAAAAATTATTTCTATAACAAGATAGAGTAAAAAAAAAGTGTATTAATTGAGAGTTTATTTAATAATAATGAGCAAAATCTAATTATTTTATTATTAAATATCAAAATTTTTATTTATAATAGTATGTTCTTCTAAAAAAAATAATTAATTTATGATTTTATGAACATTTAAATTTACTTAATGTTTTTATGGCGGAAGATATTTAAGATGTATCAAAATTGAAAATATATAATGAATATTTTCAGTTTTTAGTTTAATTAATCGTGTATATTATATTTTCAAATTTTCATTAGAAAGTTATAATTGATTTTGAACAAAACTGAAAATCAACTTTAACTTACAAATACTAAAAGATATCTATAATAAATTATGATTTATTTTTTTTAGTTCAAAATTATTTTCTTATATGAAAATAATGCAAAATTAAATCATATAATTATTAAAAAAGCAAAAATCAAATAATAATTGTATTGATATCCTGAAAAATAAATTAGTAAATTATTTATTTATTAATTATAAATAAATTGTCAAAAATACTTGCACTCAAAGCAAAGAAAAAAAATTATAAACCTACAACAAATAGAAATATAAATCAATATATTAAAAAGTGAAATGAATATATTTAAAATTTGTGAAGTGTATAAAATAAATTATTAAATCTCTAATAAGAAATACATTTAATAATATTAGTTAAATTAATTGAACTTTAAATTTTTCTTAATTTATAAATTAAATTAAATTTAAATGAGTCATAACGAGTTATAATGAGAATCAATATGTGAAACACGTTAGAAAAAATCTAATTAAAAAATAAATATAAAGAATTGTTAAATTATTTTAATTTAATGTATAAAGATTAAAATATATATTTTTTATTTTGGCATGAAAAAATAAAAATAATTAATGTAAATGTTTATTGAAAAATAATGAGAGGATAAAGTTAAAAAATAAATATTTTATTGAAAATTTTAAAATGATAGGTGTTTAAAAAAAATCTAAAATTACATGTATTTTGAAACGAAAAAAAATATTATTTATGATATTAAAGTTTTATGATGAAGCATGATTCTATATAATATAATCAAATGTATTTTTAATTTAAATATTTTATTAAAAAATATTTGATTACATTATATTATACCTTATCAAATTTATTCTAATTATTTCATGTATTGTACTAATTACAACATGCTATCAGTTTGGCTATGATATTTTTTGAAAATTTATATTTTGAAAAAAAATTATTCAAAAGCAGACTGTGAGGTCTATAATAACTTAATTATTACATATTGTCTAAACTCATCAAAACTAGATTTTCAAGTCAAATAAATTCGAGAAAATTTGATTATTTTAAGCAATTTTAAAGAAGCAAACTTCTAATTTTACCAAAAAACTTTTAATTCCTTCTAGAAATTAATTAATATAAAAATCTTCAACGTAATTAATTTTCTTTCTTCCTTGGTTTCAGTGTTGATTTTCTTTTCTCATATCATGGATAAAATAAAAAAAAAAAAATCTGAGTGAGGATCAAATGAAAATTCTATATATATAGTATGGCTACAACATGGATAAAAACAAGGGATAAAAGTAAGATATCAAAGAAAACATAGGCTAATAACTTAAAATGAAAATTCTGATATCACTATAAATTATAAATTCTAATAATTAAGTTAATTAATTTATAAATGTAATTAGATTATTAGATCAACAACATCACCCTCCACGTTCAATTAAATTTTGTTGTTGGAAATGAAGTCAATAATTTTGACTTAATATCAACAAGCATGCAAAATCTCAAGCTAATCTACCTATAATAAAGCTTGATTATTCATCTCAAATTTGTATATATTTAAAATTATAACTTCTAAACTTGAGTTTCACATGAATATTAAAAAAGAAAAATATAAAAATAATTAATAGATTACTTCACGAAATACCCAAAAAAAATCAATATAATATTTAAAAATACTTTTTATTTTTATAATTCTCACTAACTTAATAAAAATTTTCGTCGATAATACAGATTTATCTCAAAATTTGCACACCCATATATAATTCACCTATATATATATAATTAAAAAATAAATTTAGATTCGAATATCTTTTTAATACTCAAAAAAAATTAAAAATTTGAAATTCGTTCTTCGATCCAATACACTATAGGTAACCATAAATATAGTTAAAGGTGTGCTCCAAACAGTGAATTTAAGGATGTACCTCATACTACCTCTGCATTCAAAAAAGAAATTTCTAAATACTAATCTAAAAATTTAAACCATAAATAAAAATTCTCTACCAAACCAAGTTGATACTCTTGCACTCTATTTGGAAACTTTTTTAGGAAAGAAAGAAAGGAAATAAAAAGAGAAAATGGCTTATATTTTTCATCTTTTATTTTTCTCGTGTTCATTTTGATAAAAAAAAAAGAAATTATTTTTTATTTATTAAAATTTAAAAAAGAAAAATAACTTATATTTTTCTTTTTTATTTTTCTCTTTTTTATTTAGATAGAAAGAAAAATAAAATTATTTTTTATTTATTTATATTTTTATTTATTTATCTGTAAATTAGAGAGAAAATAAATACAGAAAAATAACACTTATTTTTTGTCCTTGTCAATCAAAAAAAAAAAAAAAAAGAAATTGACATTGAGGGGGCTGTGAGATAGCCGACTGGTGAGAATAGTCAAGAAAATGGCCCCACCAGTAAATAAATGTATGAAGTTGATTGAGCAAATAAATGAGTGCCAGGTGGAGATATGTCTGTACGCCTGAACATGTGTGTACTTTTCGCCCTTTTACAGCTTTAGGTTGAAAGAATTTTTGAACTTCCAACAAATCAGCATATATGAGTTGATATTAGAATTAGAAAAAGATATAAAAGTAAAATTGTTATAAATAAAATGGAGAAAAATATGAATAAAAAATATAAAAAAAAGAATAATTTTTTTAGTTGTTTCATTCAATAGTATTAATCTCTTTATATAGAGTACAAAATAGAAAGAAATAGAAAATTTTTCTAATAAAAAAAATACAAGAAATAGGAAGTTTTTCCTATAAGTAAAATACAATCAATACTAATATGGAAACTAGAATATTCATGTATATGGAAAGACATCAATCAAATCTTATAATATATCATAACACTCTCCCCTTGATATTTTTTACAAAGAATATGTCTCGTTAAAACCTTACTAAAGAAAAACCCTGTGGGAAAAAAATCTTAGTAAAGGAAAAAAAGTATATTATTTTTGTAGGGATTTGCGTCATAACACTGCCTTGTTAAAAACTTTATTGGGAAGTAGATATAAAAGCAATATTTGTTTTTTTTTTTTAAGGGAAAATTCATACAAGTGAAGAAACAGAATGTCTTAATTATTAGCAGAAACAATTGTTTCAATACATATTGTTCCAATTCAAAGACATTTTTTCATTTCAACATACGTATAGGTTCAAAACTAAAATAAAAAAATAAATTCATTTATTAATTAATTTAATTTTTAAAATGAAAATCTCCAGAGATTAAAATGGATCCTAATTAGAAAATACTTCAATTATTAAAAACAGAAAAATATAATCGAGAGTTTGGAAGTACTCTCAACATACCTTATTATATCCTTAATTTAATACTGAATATTTTTTAGATCAGTTCAAAAATATATTTCCACACATAATTTATTCATTTAGAAATTATTTTTATAAATAAAGAGTTAATGCTAACAGTTGTCATAAGATATTATTTGATTTTAATAGTTATTATTGAAAATTTTTTTGGAAAAATAAAATATTTATTTTCTGAATTTAGATAAAATACAATTCGGGAGTCAATGAAATTAAACCTACTTAATTGAAATAGATATAAATTAATATATCTATCATTTATTGAATAAAACAGATAAAGTATTATTGTATTTTTTATTATTAAATTAAACAAAAATAAATCTACTTTCCAATAAATTATAGTATATATAAATCAAACACATAATTATTTTTCAAAATTTATAAAAAATAATTTTTTAAAAAGTAAACTTATAAAGAAGTATATTTTTTGAAAAAAAATATCAAACGATACCTGAGCGTATTAAAAATACCAAATAATACTATATTAATTAATTAATTTATTTCTAAAAAAAAATAAATTGTATATCCGTAAATCAGGACAAATCATCTTGACAGAAAGAAAATAAAGTAAAATAGTATTCTACTACTCTGTTTTGAAGCCAATACGCACAGATAGAAACAAGACAAATCCAATTCAAAGCTGTACACTTGCCATATTTTCTTCTTCTTCTTCTCCTCCAAAACTCCACAAACCATAAACAAACAGAGTGATTCAAACACAGAGAACGTCAAACAAAATTCATTCGACACGAAAACAATCATATTATCGTATGGTTTCCTTGCAATCTTTAACTCTGAACAAATACCCACTTCAAATATGGTTCTTCTCTTCCTTTATCTACTCTTTTTTCATCCCTATCTCTTTCTCCGATCCTCGAATAACCCAATCTGGCCTCATCTGCGGCAATTCAACTCCAACTCCGGCTACAACCTCTGGTCTTATCCCAGCTTTTGTTAAAGAAATGGAAACTCTCTCACTACTCATAAACAACAGCCATTTTGCTAGCCACCACCTTAATTCCTCTGTGCCTATGTACGGTTTAGCCCAATGCCATCATGACCTTTCCCAAAATGATTGTCTCCTCTGTTTCGCCGCCTGTCGGACAAAAATTCCCCGTTGCCTCCCTTCTGTCTCTGCTCGAATTTATCTTGATGGGTGCTTTCTTCGATATGATAAATATGATTTTTTTCAAGAATCGGTTTCTTTTTCGTATGATTCTGTAAAATGTAGCCAAGAAAATGTTTCTGGGTCTGACAATGAGAATAAGAAAGTGAAATTTGTGCAAAGTGTTGGTTTTGCGGTGGCTGATGTGGCTGATAAAGCTGTTAAGAATGGTGGGTTTGGAGTGGTGAGTATTGGTGGCGTTTATGCGTTGGCTCAGTGTTGGGAGAGCCTTGAGGAAGATGGATGTAGAGAGTGTTTAGAGAAGGCAGAGAAAAAGGTGAAACAGTGCGTTCCAGGGAAGGAAGGGAGAGGAATGAATGCTGGGTGCTATTTGAGGTACTCTACTAACAAGTTCTATGGTGATGGAGGAGAATTAGGGGATGGTCATGGTAAGTTAAGGTCATATTTGAATTTGTTTTTGGATTTTGTGAGGATTTGTGAAAATGGGGGGGGGGGGGGGGGGGAGAGAGATATTAGGATGGTCCACCCACTAGAGGAACGCTAGGCATGGACCATCCTAATATCTCTGACCAATTTAGAGGGGAGGTGAATTAGAGAGTAGCTTTTGATAGGTGCTTTTATGGCCTAATTCATGGTTTAATCCCTAAAATTGCAGGTGAATTAATGGGAAGGGGATGATTGGTACTTTTTGGTTGCTCTGGTTTTTCTTTTAACTTGGTTAATGAGAAAATTGATTAAGCTCAATTGAGTGGAGAATTCACTTTTGGGTCTTAATATGACAGATTCCTGGGAATCAAACAACTCTAGGGGATGTTTCTCATCGTAGTTTCTGGGATTTTATTCTTTTTTTGGTTTAGTATATGATTATTTCCTTTCCTTGGACCATCTCAATCATCTAATTGATCACTTTCATGTATTTCAGGATTTTCTGGTTTAGGAATTGCTATTGCTACTGTTTTGGCAGCAGCTGCACTTCTCATGCTGTGTCTTTTTGCAGCTTATGCAGGCTATTTAAGATTATTGAAGGAAAGAGAAGGTACTTAATTAATTTACATAATGTTCAAATTAATTAATTTACATCATGTTCAAAACAGCCTCATATATTAATGTTTTGATTTATTGAATTTATCTTGCATTGTCTTTGCCTAGAACGAATCATTCTCGAAAAAGTTTCAATCAGTTTCAAAAAATCAAGCTTGAATTTCAAGTATGAGACCCTGGAAAAGGCAACAGATTACTTCAATCCGTCAAGGAAAATAGGCCAAGGAGGAGCAGGTTCTGTATTTGTTGGCACCCTTCCAAATGGGCAAACTATTGCTGTTAAACGATTAATTTTCAACACAAGACAATGGGTAGATGAATTCTTCAATGAAGTCAACTTAATCAATGGAATTCAACACAAGAACCTTGTGCAGTTATTGGGATGTAGCATCGAAGGTCCTGAAAGTCTGCTGGTTTATGAATATATCCCGAACAAGAGCCTAGATCAGTTCATTTTTGGTAATTGTTTCCTCTATGTATCATTTCAAATGCTTAGTATACTATCTTTAGTATGGTTTTGAAGGTTTTTTATTTCATGACAGAAATCTTTGATGCATATATATGAGTGTACTTGATAGATATGCAACAGATTCGTATCAAACTCATGATTATTTCACTTCCATATGCAGGAAAGAATAAAACCAGAACCCTAAATTGGAAGGAACGGTTTAATATAATCCTTGGAACAGCAGAGGGGCTTGCATATCTTCATGGAGGTTCTGAAGTGAGAATAATCCACAGGGATATTAAAAGCAGTAATGTTCTTCTTGATGAGAATTTCAATCCAAAGATTGCAGATTTTGGACTTGTTCGGTGTTTTGGTGCTGATAAGACTCATCTTAGCACTGGAATTGCAGGAACAATGTAAGTCCTCCTCACCTGTTTCCATTCAAGATAATTTCATTAGCATAACAATGGTTAATGTTCCTCTTCTATGCATCCGATCAACAATTGATCAAGTAACAATGCTCAACACCAACAATGGGATTTCTTTGTCCTTTCCTTTTCAATTAAATTATATAGTCATTTTTTATGCAGGGGGTATATGGCTCCTGAATATCTTATTCGAGGACAGTTGACTGAAAAAGCAGATGTTTACAGCTTTGGAGTATTGGTTCTTGAGATTGTAATGGGTAAAAGGTGTAATGCTTTCATAGAGGACTCAAAATCCCTTCTGCAAACAGTATGTCTCAAATCTTTCTTGTGCAATCTGTACATTAAACTAGTCCCATATGAACATGAGAATTTGTTCTGTTTGATAATGTGACTGATATTTTCGTCTTTTGGCCTCAGGTATGGCAACTTTACAGGTCAAATAGATTGATTGAAGCTGTTGAAAATTGCCTCAGAGATGATTTTCCAGCACAAGAGGCATCCCGGGTGCTTCAAATTGGGCTATTATGCACACAAGCTTCAGTTGCTTTAAGACCATCTATGGAACAAGTAGTGGAAATGCTAACTAACAGTGATTGTGAGATTCCTTTGCCAAATCAACCTCCTTTTATGAATGCTACTCTGCTAGAACCTGAAAGCTCAAGAAGATCTTACAGCACAAACAGTTTTGTATCAAATGCAGCAACAAAAATTGAAGCTTATTCCTACACTTCCTCAGAGTCCTCTAGCTTGAATAGCTCAAACAGGCCATCAAGAAGTGAAGAATTAAGACAAAAGTAAATCCCAATTAAATTTCCATTGTTTCATGGATTATCAAGTAAAATAAATTTGCTGACAGTAGTTTTTGAGGTTGCCTTGCTTGATGTTTCTTGGGATAAAAAACAGTGATTTTTAGCTCCTATATCCTTATTGGATGTTCTATCACTATAAAGAGATTATAAGCAAGGACATCGTACCTTTTTCACAAATCAAGAGAGATACCAGAAAAGAAAGGTATAGCTTATGATTAGAAGTTTTGTTTATGAAGGTTTACAGCAAGATACAAACAAGCTTGTTATTGATTAATCAGCAAGATACAAACAAGCTTGTTATTGATTAATTTTTATTATATATATATATATATATATATATATATATATATATATATATATATATATATTTTTTTTTTTTTTTTTCTTTTTTACATTGGAAAATCACACTCAAATTTGAATATATTATTCAGTCGAAAAATGCACTGTTAGACTATATCTATTGATGCTTATTTTAAAAAAATCTTTTTGATTATGTATTTTTTTTAAATAATATATATACATAGATGGGTTAATGCGGTTATGTGAATTTTTTTTTTTTAAAATAAGATATATATATATATATATATATATAGACGAGTCAAGGCGGTTATGTGATATTATATGTAAAGATTTAATGAACTTTTTTGTGACCATAATTTTGTTATGTGTCATGTTGTCACTTTAAAATTTTGTTGTGTGTCATGTTGTGACTTTAAATGCTTACATAATTCTTAAAAGTTTGGGTAGGTTTTTGGGACCCATTTGAACAAAGTTTCAATAATTTATGGACTTGTCTTCCTAGAAGCTATTCTAATGTTATGGGTTTAGAACCACTATCATCCATGCAATGTTTTTCAATAGTTCCATTTTGTCTATTCATGGAACAGGCAGGTGGGCGCAAATTCATTTATTCTCAAATGTAGAAGTAGAAAATAGCGTTAATAATTGTTGCTAGAATCCAATCCTATATTGAATAACCAAATAAAAGATAAGGGTTTAATCCCTCTTTCTCAAACTATAAAAAACTATTTGGTATTAATATGTTTCATTATATTTTAATCTGTCTGATCAATTGAATCGAATTTATCGAGATCGAGTTAATTAAGAATTATCTCAGAGATTAATCTGGTATGATAATTCGACCATAAAATATTTAAATTTAGAAAACATAATTGTTTTTTCATAAATCTCCAGTTATATATATATATATATATATATATATATATATATATATTAAACACCATTGAAAGATTAGAGTTTAATTAATTCAATAGTCTAACTCCTAATTTATAATTTTTAAAAAATTTCACTAATGAATCATGCAGTTTTTATTATAGTTCATTATAATTAAGCTTCAATAAGATTTTTTCATTTTCATTTATAAAGTGAATCAATATGCTTTATTAATTAGCCATGGATCAGTTTGTTCAAGCAATGAATCAGTTAGGTTCTGAATTCTGATGACACACTGATATTTAATTTGATGGTGATATGCAAAATTTACTCACAATAGATAATTTCTATCAGGTTATACATAAAGAATTGATCCAACACTATCAACTAGAGGCATGCCATGTGGCTCTTTGTAACCCCATTGTCTTGTAGCACATTTATTTTTCTGTTAAAAATATATTGTTAGACAATGATATTTCTAATGTCTCTCATGCATTGATTATATTAACTTTATTTTTTATTAATATATTTCTTATATAATTTGATTTCAAATTTTGTCTTAATTAATAAGTTAAAAATAGCGCAGAGATATAACTTAATGGTAGGTGTATATTTTCTTAAATAATATAAACTTGATCGATAATAAATTTAATTGCCAATTAAATTAACCATCTTTTAAAAATGGGTAAAAAAAATTAATTATCAACCGAATTGCCTATCAAAATTAGAAAATTGATCTCACAAAAAAAGTCGATTGTTATAATATACATATACATAAATGAGTATTTTTTTTTTCTTTAGATTTTTAATCTTAAGAATTTTATAAAATTATAATTTTTTGAATATTTTATATAATTAACTTAAATTTTTTAGAAAATAATTTAAAATTATAATTTAATATAACAAAAAAATAAATTTATTCGTAATTAATTAATAGTAACAGTTATATAACTAAAAAATAATTTCTATCAAAAAAAATAAAAAATAATTATTAAAAATTTTACAAAATTAATTAAAATAAATTAAATTTAACTCATTACAAAATATGATTAATTAATAAATAAAATTGATTAAAAATTAATAAAAATTATTAATCAATTAGTCCTTAAACCTTTATAAATAGTTTGATTTATAAAAATATTCTAAAGATCGATTCATCAAATGGTACACGGTTGTTGATGATTATCACTCGCTTTTGCATTAATATATGCCTTTGAAACTATACTAGACCAACTGATTGGACTGGTTAAACTTAAGTTGGTGTGGTTAAATTGAAACCCAACCATTTGTTAAATAACAAACTTGAAAAAATAAAAAAACAGAAAAGCTTATTTTAGAAAACAGTTTTTTTTTTAAATATAAAATATGAATGATTTTAAGTTATTTTTATATTTAGATTTTGTTATTTTTAGGTTTTAGAAAGATTATATAAAGGATTTGTAATTCAATTGTTATATGCAGAAAGTGAAATTGAAAAGTTTAAGAAATATTCTTAAACACATTTATTTTCTTTCCCTCCTTCTATATTATTATTATTTTATTCTTTTAAAGTGTTTGGAATTTGCAAATTCCTATTCCTACATTTGGTATCAGAGCCTGTTTAATAAAATCATTTAAAAGTAAATATGGCAGCAAGCAGTTCATTCCAGATGCAGCTTCCAAAATTGAATGGAAAAAATTACAATAACTAGTCTGTCCAGTTGAAAGTATTTTTCCGCTCACAATATCTATGGGACGTGGTGGAGAAAGGTTTTACCGATGTTACAAACTCAACTGCATTTGAGTCACTTAGTAAGGAGGAGAAAGATTCATTATTAGAAACACACAAGAAAGATCAAAAGGCATTATATGCCATTTTTCAAGCCGTGGAAAAAACGGTATTCCAAAAAGTATCGATAGCAGAAACATCACATGCCGCGTGGGAGATTCTGCAGAAATCCTACAAAGGTGATGATCGTATTAAGCAAGTTCGTTTGCAAACACTTCGAGCCGATTTTGAGTCTTTACGTATGAACGACTCAGAATCCATTTCTGCTTACTTTGATCGTGCTTAAGCCATTGTCAATCAGTTGCGAATCAATGGTAAAGAAATAAGTGATCAAAGAGTAGTAGAAAAAATTATGCGATCCTTAACAGCAAAATTTGATTTTGTTGTAGCAGCTATTGAAGAAGGCCAAGATTTATCAAATTTATCTATTGAAAGATTGTTGGGTTCATTGTCATCACATGAGCAACAAATGAACCAACGAGTCAACAATTCTAGCCCAGAACATGCTTTGCAAAGTAGGGCAAATTTAACCAATCGAGGTGGATATCAAAATAGTAGAGGTCGTGGACGTGGCCGTAGTCGAGGAAGAGGAAATTATTTTGTCTCCAATAGAGACAATATTAGAGAAAATAATTCTTCAGGTAGAGGCACAACTTCTGGACGTGATAAGTCCAAAATTCAGTGCCACAGATGTAACCTGTTCGGTCATTATGCATCTGAATGTCGAACCAAATTACAAAGTGAATGAGGAGAACAAGCAAATGCAGCGGAAGTGGAGGAAAATTTAGTTTTAGCCTGTAAAGAAAGTGCGGACATAGAAACTAGCAATGTCTGGTATCTTGATACAGGATGCAGCAACCATATGACTGGAAAGAGAGAGCTATTTTCACGTCTAGATGAATCAGTCCCAGGAGAAGTCAAATTTGGGAACAAATCAAAAGTTCCTGTGATGGGTAAAGGTAACATTAATATTCAATCAAAAGATGGTACCAATGTTACTATTACAGATGTATTTTATGTGCCTAATCTTTTCTGGAATTTGTTAAGTATGGGACAACTTTCAGAAAAAGGGCACAAAATTCATATCGAAAATGGAATTTGTGAGATAAGGGGGAAAAATAATAAAATCATTGCAAAGGTAAAAATGACAAAGAATCGTATGTTTCCTTTGTCCCTTCAAACGATATCTTTGATGAATTTATAGGCAATAGTCAAAGATAGCAATTGGTTATGGCATCTTTGATTTGGTCATTTGAATTTCAGTGGTTTAAAATTATTAGCACAGAAACATATGGTAACTGGTCTACCTCTAATTGATGCACCCACCAGTACCTATGAAGGTTGTATTCTCGGAAAGCATCATCGAGACTCCTTCCCAGCAGGTAAATCAAGATGTGCCAAGCAACCATTAGAGTTGGTACATACAGATATATGTGGACCTGTCGAAGTAGAATCAGTGGGGCATAAAAGGTATTTTCTACTTTTTGTGGATGATTTCTCCAGGAAGATTTGGGTTTATTTTTTGAAAGAAAAATCAGAAGCTTTTAACAAGTTCAAAGAATTTAAGGCGCTTGTTGAGAAACAAAGTGGATTTTCCTTGAAAACTCTAAGATTAGACAGAGGAGGAGAATTTACTTCAAATGAATTCAATGACTATTGTAAGAAAGAAGGAATCCAACGCCAACTGACAGCCAGCTATACACCTCAGCGAATGGTATAGCAGAAAGAAAAAATAGAACAATATTTGAGATGGCTAGAAGCATGTTAAAAGCAAAATACTTGCCAAAGCCTTTTTGGGCGGAAGGTGTCGCTTGTGCTGTTTACTTATTGAACAGGTGTCCAACGAAGAGTGTTCGTGGAATAATCCTAGAAGAAGCATGGAGTGGCCATAAACCGGATGTGTCTCACCTACGAATATTTGGGTGTATTGCATACGCTCACATACCAGATGAAAGGAGGAAGAAACTAGATGATAAAAGCAAAAAATGTATCTTTATTGGCTATAGTGACGTGACAAAGGGTTATAAGTTATATAACCCAGACACAGTAGAGGTGATCATAAGCCGAGATGTTCAGTTTATTGAAGATGAAGCATGGCAATGGAATCAAAATAATGACACAGCAACAAATGTCATTATTAATGAAGTATCAACAACTGAGTCATTTTCAACTAGGCAGTTACCAAGAAGCAGTCCAACATCACAAGTTGAGACTTCTGGCACTATAGTAGATCCAAGGCCTTCAGGACGCCCTCAAAGAACTCGTGTCATGCCAGCACGATTACAAGATTATGTGGTGACTAGAGATGATGATAATGATGAGATGACAGATGAATCTCTTGTAAATTTTTGTTTATTTGCAGATTGTGATCCAATTTCATATGAAGATGTTGCAGTAGATGAAAAATGGATCCAAGCTATGAATGAAGAGATTTGTTCAATTGAGAAGAATGAAACATGGGAGCTAACATCTTTGCCGTCAGGAAAGAACCCAATTGGAGTCAAATGGGTGTACAAGACAAAGTATAGACCTGATGGACAAGTCGATCGTTACAAGGTGAGATTAGTGGTCAAGGGCTATAAGCAAAAGCCAGGAATTGACTACTTTGAGGTATTTCCTCAAGTATCAAGAATGGATACTATTCGAATGATCTTATCACTTGCAGCACAAAATAAATGGAAGATACATCAGATGGATGTAAAATCAGCATTTCTAAATGGTGTCCTGCAAGAAGAAGTTTATGTTGAACAGCCACCCGGTTTCATAAAGAAAGGAAATGAGGACAAAGTCTTACGCCTCAAGAAAGCTTTATATGGCTTAAAACAAGCACCTCGTGCTTGGTATTCTCGGATTGATACATATTTTTTGCATAATGGATTTCAGAAATGTCCTCACGAGCATACATTATATATCAAGTCAGAATCCAATGGTGACCTATTAATATTATGCTTATATGTTGATGACTTGATATTCACAGGAAATAGTGAAGCAATGTTTGCTGAATTCAAGAAGTCCATGACTCAACAATTTGAGATGACTGATATGGGATTAATGTCTTATTTTTTAGGCATTGAAGTAAAGCAGACGGATAATGACATATTTGTTTCACAAAAGAAATATGTCATTGATATTCTACAAAAATTTCAGATGAATACAGCTACTCCAATCCGAACTCCAGTTGCAGAACGTGTGGAAATGAAGAAAGAAGGTAGTGGAGAACTGGTGAATCCGACTTATTTTAAGAGTATAGTTGGCAGCCTACGTTATTTGACATCCACTAGACCTGACATTGTTTATGGAGTTAGGTTAATTAGCCGTTTTATGGAGAAACCATACCAGTCACACTTACAAGTAGCAAAGAGAATCCTGCGTTATCTCAATGGTATGAAAAGTCATGGAATTCTCTATAGTTATTCTAATGCTTTCAATTTGGTCGGATACACAGACAGTGATTGGGCAGGTGATATTGAAACTCGTAAAAGTATATCGGGATATGCCTTTTATTTAGGAAATGGAATCATTTCATGGTCTTCTAAAAAACAATAAGTGGTAGCTTTGTCAACAGCAGAAGCAGAGTATATTGCAGCAACATCAGCAGCATGTCAAGCAATTTGGCTACGCAACATATTAAAGGACTTAAAGCATAATCAGATAAGTCCAACAACAATTCACTGTGACAATAAGTCGGCAATTGCATTGGCAAAAAATCCTGTATTTCATGGAAGAAGCAAATATATTGATATTCGATTTCACTACATCAAAGAGCTCGTCAAAGATAGAGAAACTGAGCTTCATTTTTGCAAGTCGGAAGAACAGGTTGCATATATTATGACAAAACCTTTGAAAGGTGATTTATTTGAAAAGTTTAGGACTATGCTTGGAATTAAAGATTCAAGTTTGAGGGGGCATGTTAAATAACAAACTTGAAAAAATTAAAAAAAAAAACAGAAAAGCTTATTTTAGAAAACAGTTTTTTTTAAAATATAAAAAATGAATGATTTTAATTTATTTTTATATTTAGATTTTGTTATTTTTAGGTTTTAGAAAGATTATATAAAGGATTTGTAATTCAATTGTTATATGCAGAAAGTGAAATTGAAAAGTTTAAGAAATATTCTTAAACACATTTATTTTCTTTCCCTCCTGCTATATTATTATTATTTTATTCTTTTAAAGTGTTTGGAATTTGCAAATTCCTATTCCTACACCATTGATTTGATTTAAAATTTTAAAAATCAAATCTAAATAAAATGATGTCATTCTAATATAAAAATTAAAAATAAAAGAAAAAATTAAAAAGAAAAAAACCAATCGAACTATCGAACTAAACTGATCAGACCATGAACCCGCAAAAAAACCGATTTACTGTCCAGTTCAGTTTTAAATACATGGCCTTTGATTGCTTCTCTTTTTGTTCTGTATATTAGCAAGTGCAGAGCTTCTTGAATATGAAGCTGACACTGCATAAAAAATCCAGTGTGGTTAACAACTTACTTGGATTTGCAGTGTCTCTGTTCAACCAAACCAGTGTTTTAGAAATATTAAACTCTGTTGTGACTTTGTTTAAGTGAAATCATTAAGATCTTCAATTTTTTTCTTTTAGAAAAAATTTCTCAAAGTTTAATTGAGGTGCAAGAAATCATAGAAAGTAAAAAGAGAAAAAGCCACCTAACATACCAACCCTGATTTGCAGCTACCCACAACTTTCTTATTCTTTTGCATTCAACGCTAAAAACAATCCATTCATTAGCAGTCCACTGCCTAGCTCAACAAAATTAATTCTCGTCCAAGGAAACATCATCATTTATTATATCTATACATAGTATGTAAAAGTAGGAGGATATATATTAGTTAGACAACTCGACATGTATAATAAAAAGAAAAAACACGTGTAGCTTTATGGTGGGTTTTGTTAATGAGTACGAGCACTCTATTAGGAAGTAATTAATGCAGATTAAATTAATATATAAATTTATTAAATCATAGAAAAATAAAAATTTGGTCAATTACTTAAAATGATATAGTAATTTTGTAAGCAATATTAATTTTTAAATGTCTATGCTCAGTGTTCTAAAAATTGAATCGATAATCAAATCGATCAATCACCAATTCACAGTTTAATAGATTCGATTTATTATATTAAATATTTGGTTGATTAGACAAAATCTCTTTGTTTCCTCTTTTTTATTAATTTTTTTATTAGATTTCTATTAATAAAAATCCAATGATTAAAAAATGCAAAAAAAAGTCAAAATTAATTAAAAATTAATTAAACGAAATTTCAATTTTTCATTAAACCAAACCAAATTGGTAGATGATTTCCTTATTGAACTAACTAGTCTGATCTAATTTTTAAAACACTATACACTTTTTATTCCATTTCTCTCATTTGTAAACAAACTTATTTAATTTTATATGCATTAATTAGCTCTTAAAAGTGTCATGACCGTCATTGGCAAAACCCTATAGTTAAAATAACAGTGACTACTCATGATCTTCCACCACAACACTGATATCACCTTTCTCAAGAAGATCATAGAATTCTTTGGTTCTCCTTTGGTTATTCCAATGGTGCATTTTCCATAGAAATCCAGCAGCAAGCCCTGACTTATTCCATAAAATATCTCTTTGAACACACTTGGACCCTTGTAAGCTCCATGCCCAATCCTCTGAGCAGCGCCCATTTTATTGAGGCTGTGTTTGCACCAAATGTGATTTGGATTAGACCTCTAAATTAATCAAAGCCCAATTAATTGAGCTCAATAGATTATCAAAATCTGATATTTGATTTTAACACAAATTAAAAAGTATAGTTAATGTAATTAAATGAATAAATTTTATTTAATATTTTTCTAATATACTCTTTAATATTAAATGATTCGTACTATTTTAATTGCTCTATATTAAAAGAAAAATGAACTCGTTAAATATGGAATGAGGAGAGTAGCTTCTTTCCACATGAGCATTAGTGATAGAGGAGAATTCATCAATGTTCTAAAGGATTCTAGCACAAGTAATAAAAGCATGAGTATAGTGGAGGAGTTCCTTGATGAAAGGGGGTTGAGGAATTAATAGAGCTGAGTTACTAAAGTTGAGGTGTAAAGAAAAACTAATGGAGTAATTATTGAAGCAGTTCCTATATGGAATTGATGGAAAGAAGCCGTCGCTAGCAGTATTCTAAACAAGCCTATAAAAGCATAAGCGCCAACAAATAAGTTCTCCATCACATAGAACTACTCCCATAAGAGCAAAATCGATATCTGACTTTCATATTTTCAATTTGTAAAGCTGTTTGTAATCAAAATACTCTAAAACAATATAACTCCTCTTTACAGTAATAAAATTTCTCTTGCTACAAACTTTAATTTTTCATAAATATTTAAAAAAGCTTCCTAGAAGTAGAGCTAGGAATCCAATGATTGTTCCAGCTCTTTTTAGCCATGTACAATAGTTTGATTAGTAAGTCAAATGCATTAACTAAAGGTTCATAATCAGGAGTGCATTAGCTAAAGGTTAAAGTACTTCACACGTGTGACACGCCTACATATTATTACACACTTTAAAAGGTCAAAAAATACGACAAACAAACTGTTTTGTACTCCAACGTATTCTAATTGTTAAAAAAAAAAAAAAAAAAAAGAGCCACAAACTATATAAGATTTTCTCATATTTTCATTTTCTTGATTCATGTAAACGAAAGAAGAATAATAATTTTTAAACTCTGGAGTTGCTATATTATATGATAGACAAACTAATTACAAGGTTAACTACTTGATTAGAAACTTATGTCAATTATAAAAGTAGATACTTATTTCTCAATTATTCCTGAGTTTTCTTTTATTTACATTAGATAAATTTTATTACGGGATGGGTTTTCACTCTTTTTGCGTTACAGTATACTCTCTTCATTTTAAAAAAAGTAGCTATTAAAAAAAATATCATTTTTAAAATAGTAATAACTTTATCATAAATTGTCAAAAAAATCTCTATTAATTACACTATAAATTAGAAAAATATCTCTCATATTTGAAAAATAAAATGGTAAATTAATCATTTTACCATTTTTTTTATTTGATTGCTAAATAACTATTTATTTATGGATAAAACTAATTTTTTTAATGGCCACTTTTTTCAAAATAAAAGAAATAGACATTATCAAGCAGACATTTCGATCGCTACGTTAATAGTGACAATAAAATTATTCAATATACATTATGCAATATTACTCTGTCAGGTAAATGTGAAACTGATTTTTCATAACTCATATGAATCTTATATGCATTTATGAATAGGATGTGTCTTATATTTTAATTAGTGCATATGGTGCATGTCAGAAGTCCACAGCAAATTAATGGGCCAACAAATCTAATTCCTTTTGATATAACTTTTTACTCGTGGAAATAAGAGGAGAGCAGCAACTCATGATTATTAATTCTTGTTATTGCTGTTGCTGAATTCCTTTATCCTTTTTGGTAGTTAATAGTTTGTGAATAGGGGGTGATTATAGAAACCAAAGGGTTCTCTCTTAACCAGCCTTAAAAGCAATGTTTTTAAAACTAAACCGTAAATCGGTCTCCTTATCAATTTACTGTCCAATTTAATAGTTCAATCGATTTTTTTTTCTTTTATTTTTAATTTTTTATATAATAGACTGACGTCATTTTGCCAAATTCACCTTTTAAACTTCTAAACTGGATCAATAGCGGATTTTCAATTTAATGGGTTTGATTAACCGGTCAAGCGGGATTTTAATGATACTTACTATTAGAAACTTCTGTGTTGGTTATCCTTCCATTCAAAATAGGCCAGAGAGGGAGGAAGTCCCCCTGGGACAAGTCTCTATTTGATTTCCCCAGCTCGATCTAATTCTTTGAGATGACAATGATTATATATCATGACATTAGTATGAGAACTTAATTGCTAATTGCTATGCAATATTCACATCTTTACAAGCCCAAAAACATTAGTGATATGTTATCCAGTTTTGCCAAATGATCACAATAAATTCAAGTTGGCAACATATATAAATGATATTATGTGTTTATATAGACAAAAGAATCAAAATCAAAATAAAGAGAAATGGAGATCATAAATATAAATGGCAACATAAAAATCGATCGCACAGACAAATATATAGCAAGCTAGAATCAAGAACTTACCCGCGATTATCAATGGTGAATACAAGTTAAAAGTACAAACTGCAGAAGAGTTATTTTCTCTGAGAGAATAGAAGGAAGTGTTTAGAAGAAACTAGAGGAAAAACAAGGAAAAAGGCTTTTCAGCTGGATATAAAAAGCAGCTCAAGAACCTCATGAGAATTGCCACGTGGCATATATTCAAAGAATTTTTAGTTTGTTATTAATCCACCACGTGGCATCCCAGAGATTATCATATGTTTTTCTAGTGCTATGTAATGTGAAAATAATAAAACAGATCATGAAAAATGTTAAGGCAAATAAATGGTGATTAATGCTCAGGGCATGGCAGGGATCATTTGCCCATTATGTATGATTTATAGCTTTAATTATATTGATTGCCATATTTTATCAAAAATTAATATTTTAAAAAAAATGCATTAATGAAACGTAATTCTATTCAAAAAGGTTTTATTTTTATTACTTTCTTAGTTACTACATATATCAGTGCTATATATTTCTTTCAGATGTTTATAACGTCAATTATATTAATAAAATTATTATTTGTTAATAAATAATGTTAAAAATCCTATAAGTTTATTATTAAACTCTATAAATTAATCTTACCAATGTTTCAAGATTTATTATATCTTTAAAAATTTATAAAAAGACGAGAATAATGATCAATTATAACAAATGTATTATCAATATGCCAAAAAAAAAAGTGAATTTTTATCTGTTAAATATCATAATGTGAATTTCATTATGTATAATGTGTTTGAGATATAAAAATAATTGTTTAGAATTGCCATTTGCTCTAAGATGAATATGAATTTGCTTTTAACAGAAAGCAATCACTTGTAGTATTCTTACGTCATTCTTGCCAAATCATTTGTAGCATTCTAACATCACTCTTAACAAAATATTTTCATCTTGATGATTTTTTTTTAATTTATAAATGTGTAGTTATAAATTTTATGCTTTACTAATGTTTCATTTATTCTTTCTTTAAGGATATTCCTTTGCTATGATTTACACATGGTTACGAGGTTTTAGATTTGAAAGCATATTAAAAATCACGACAAACAAATCTATCATATCATAATTAAAGCAGATGATGACAATTTAAAGCCTATAAATAAAATTTTTCTGTTAATTTTTTAATGGATAGTCCTCTAAATTTTTATATTCACTGATGAAAAAATGTTTTTAAAATTAATTATTTTGTGATTAATTGATAGAAAATATTTTGAATATTGAACAAGAAATTGTTTTTTTTTAATTATTTTCATAATTCCCTCATAATTGTCTATATATTTATTACCTTTTATATATATATATATATATATATATATATATATATATATATATATATATATATATAAAGAAACTTTTTAATTTGTGTTTCAGACAGAAAAAAAAAAAAAAGGTAAATCTTTCTTATTGAGTCCTTTTTCCCTTGCTGATAAAAATCAAGTAGTATTATTCTAGTTAGTGGAGAAATGCCTTTTGTAAAAAAAAAAAAAAAAAAGGTGTACTCGCATTATAAGATTTAATAGGTACGTGCCACATGAGGTGAATTGCTGCCACGTTGAGGAAGCAGATCATTACACTGCATCCTTATATTTCCGCTCATGCAACAAGAAGCTGAAATTCTGAAATTACGAGTTTCAACTGAAACTCAATTAAAAATAAAAATAAAAATAAAATTTGATTTTTCCAACTTAAAAAAACTTGGAGAAGTAAATAAAATTATTTATACTGTTGAAATTTAAATACTTTACTATATCTAAAGATAATTTATTAAAAATATGGATTTTAATCATTTATAAAATTATAAAAAAATAAAATAAGGATTCCTCTCCCGCCCCTGCAATTTATCTTCCTCTGTGTACTGATGCTTGCACAAGAAAAATCCTTCCACATTAGAACAAATATTTTTAGTACCAGATATAGGATTTGAAATTTATTTTGAATATGTAATTTTATTACATTTTTACAATAGAAATCCTTCGAACCGCATATCATGCGGGAAAGAGAAATCAGAGAAATGAGAACACACTTTCAAATCCAAGAAATGAATTTACTTCCCTTGTTTTGCCTGCCGTTGCCAACGAGCAGCACTGCCTTTTTGGTCCATTTGGGGAATAATGCTGCTTCCTGCTGTATTTCATGGAGCTTGCTGAATCCACTGATCGAGTTTTATCCTTTATCATAGAAATATCAAAAGATAAAATTTCAATAGAAGATGGATTATCATTGATGCTTGAATCTTTTGGAAGGATACTTATTGAACTCTCATATTTTTGGCATGGACTTGGAGAAATTATGTTCTCTTTCTCCTTTGCGTCTGCCTTGGAACCACAGTTATCCATGACAGTCCCTCCAGGTTCCATATCTGAAATGATTTTATCATTAGTCTTCATCTCTCTAGTTTCATCAGAAGCAGAAATCCAAAACTGGGGCCGATTCACAGCAGAGTGTTCCTCTGTCCAGACTGGAGATTCAGATTGCGCTGTTCTTGATAGTACTGGAAAATTATCAGCTTTTTCCCTCAAGTGACCAAATATTGTTTCTTCAGTTAAACTTTTGAGCATGCTTGTCTCAGATTCAGAAGGACGTCCACCTTGAATAAATGAAAATTAATCATTGAGAAAAAGTAATATGAAGCTAAAAACATGAACAAGTACTACTGTTAGGTAAAAGATGCACCTTTGTTATCCATGAAGTTCAGGGTATCCAAATTTCCAGCACAGCTATGCTTTGGAGTCGGATAGCTGTTGATATATTGTCCATTTTGTTCTCTCTCTCTCATTTCTGGAGTTGGATTTGAGACAATCTGTTGTGGAATTTTGTGTTCTATCTCTTGTATAACATCCATTTGACCATCAAGTTCCAGGTCCTTATCAGGGCGCTTTCTTCTGAAAAGCAAGGCCTCTGACAATGGAGAACATGCTGTTTTTGAACTAGTCAAGACAGGGAAGCTCTTGGCCTTTTCACGTATGTGGTCAAATATTTCTTGTTCAGACAGGATTTTACAATCATCCTTTTCTATTTCAACAGCATGCTCACCTTCAGTATTTCAAGGGAAAAAAAGTGGGTAGAGACAGGATCAGAAAAAGAAAAACACGAAATTGTCCATATATTATATAAGCTAAAAACACAAAATTGTCCATATATTACATAAGCTATACCTTCTTCCAGCTCTTCGTCTATGAGTACAAAACTAGGCCTGGACAGAGAAATTGAATGAATTAGTATTCACTAAAACAGAATAAACCCGTACAACTGAACAAAGAAAAATACAGTAAGACCTCATTGGATCTAATGGACCAAAAGTTTTATAGCAAGGCAATTTTAATAGTAGAAACAACTTTTCCCAAAAAAAATAAAAAGAACAAACTCACATTGAGCTATTTTCTGCTTTTGAATTTGTCAAATTGCACAGGTTTTTGGATGAAACGTAAGATGCGGTTTCCATTTCATCTTCTATAACACAAACTTCATCAGGGGGAGGAAAAAAGGAAGGCCGCTTATGCCCACGTTTGTAATTCATGTATGAATTGTTGTCCTTCATTAGTACGAGTTTCTGATGGAAATCAAGACCAACTGCAAGAACATTAATATTATTGAATAGGATAACTCGAAGATTGAACAAAATTGGAAATTAGACATATATGAGAGGATTTACTGTATTCTTCAAAAATTAGATCAGCCTTGACTGTCAGCTTGCGTTCTGTGGGAATTGATAGGAGAATTGTTGCACTATAGGGGCTGCAATAAAATCCAACCATCTGAGACAGGAATGGTATAAGCAGTTAACTAAACGTTCTGTTTTGAAGGACTACATTACAGACAACATGATTTGTTCTTTAGAATTGGTCTTCTCATTTTCCCTATGTAATCAGAAAGTGATAATTGTTGGTACTTCTCAAAATTTGCAATCAAATATTCAGTGTAAAGTTCAAATCTTGTCTTTTCAAATATTAGAATAGAAAAAATCTCATTTCAGATTAGGATATTGCTTTCACAAATCATTACGTCCAAGCTAATGTCTTTTTCCACTTAAAAGGATTAAATGACTTCGATGAGTACATGGAAGGGAAATAAAAATAGAACAGGAACTCTTGGACTCATTACCGTGTTACTAATATGACGAGTGGTAGGGTTTAAGCCACTTTACCTGGTGAAATCATCAACTCTGCTGGATCCAAGCCAGATAAAACAGAAAGTAAGTGACTGAAACAATGATGCATATAAAGAATCATGCATAACATAGAGAAGGTATGGAAGGATATGCGAGCATATCAGATATCTGTTTGCAGGCAATCCTTTTATTGTTATGCTTGAATTTCTGGAGTACTGTCACATTAAGGGAAGTAAATAAATCATTCATCACCTTATTTTCTCATGAAAGTGAATCAGGTTATCTTCTTCTGTACCAACAATCTGTAACAAAAAAATAAAAAATCCAGTGTTCAGGTTCCCATATTCTAAAACAATCATCTCTAACAAAAAATTCTTAGTTTTTGTTTCTTTTTGAACTGAACAATGAATTCTTAGTTGTGTTTCTATTATATTATGTTGACATTACTTCGTTCAGGGTTGAAGAAAATGTAGCAAATATACTGAGGAGAACATACCATATCAGCATAATGTCGTTTAGCAGATTGGATGGATTGTGATAACCTAGTGAATGTCACTACTAGCTTGGATTTTCCTTGCCTCCAGCAAACAGTTTCCTCAATGTTGATGTTGACTTTTGGCGGTAATGACAGTAAAGAATCCTTGATATGATTCCCAAATGGAAATTTTCGGCCAGTGACTATCTCAATTCTCCTGGGATCAGCTTCAGCTAGCTGATCAAATGACTTGATTCCCATTGAATGAAGAGCCTGAAATCACGCCAGAGTAAAAATTTGAAGAAACAAATACATTTCAGACCATAAGTATTTCTTACTAAAAAAACTTGTTCAACAGAAGTACATAAAAACCTTTGCAGTCACCATTCCAATGCCAGGTAATTGCTTCAGCAAGTATGGACTGTCGTCCCAGAGTTTCTGATATAATGATTTGGCTAGAAGCGCTGAGTTCACAGCTCCTCTATAGTTCTTTCTGAAAGTAAAATATTCCTTCATGCACTTTGCAATTCTACAACCATTTGAGCATATAGAATTCATGTCCTATGTGCAAACAGCAGATTTTAATTTCATCAGCAAAGTTTAATGCACAGACAATAAGATCTACTGGGTTATTGACAAAATAAAACCTGGGTTAGGGATAAATCATGAACTGAAGGATCCCCAGTCAAGCAATCATTCGCCAAAACAAATATCTTCTCTTCTCTTGTTTGAATACGCTTTTTCCGTTTCCCCTTATCCCCATTTATGTGAAAGCGAAGCCGGCCATCTTTATCAATGTTGATATCATTTAGAAGCTTCTTCTCAGTGCGCCTGAGTTGTATCCCTTCATTTGAGCAACTAAATGCGTCATTCCTCCTGGTAACTGTTGAAGTAGGAGTAGGTATAAGTATAACTATATACAGGTAAACGTACAAGCAATTTCCTCGGCACGGCATATGACATTGAGTGCATCTTCCAAACTGCAGTTATCTGGGGTTTGCATAATGTGTTTCATTGTATCAAATTTCAAATAGTACTTGGTCATCAACTTTCCAGGCTCTACAGACACAAAAGAGGATAATATTAGAAATTTCATCCCAACAGAAAGATTGTGCTATATGGCGTCATAATACCTAGTGGCTTCAGAAGGAACCCATCTTCACCAATCCGGATCATTTGCTGGTGCGATAACTCATTAACTTTCTGAACAGAAGTCTCTGGCATGGCATTGCATTGTATCGATGAGCAATAGAGAGGGGAATAAAAATAATTCTACCAGTGTAAGAACAGCACCTTGCACGTGCTTCTCTATGCGGTCTCTAGAAATCCCTTTTTTAACTCCATATTTCTCCGGGTTCTGATACGCAATGCATTAACAGTTTTGAAACCATTAAAAGTGTCAAAGAATATGCATGTCCTCTAAGAGATGCTGAGAAATACATGCCTGTTTCATCCTCACATATAAGTATGAGCATTTCATCCATTCAATTGCCCTCGCAATATCAGAAACAGTCAACTGAACTATCTCTGCAGTCAAGTGCTCTGTCACACATGAAAGCAATCTAAAAATAGCAAGGAAAACTTCAGAAACCACATTAGATCACTCGTAATTTTCAGAGAATAAGGACCACTGAAGTTAACAAATTTATTATGGAGATTATAGGTTATAAACGTACTGTGATTCAACCGTTTCGCATCCATTTAAGAGATTCTCATAAAGATGGACCTGAAATCATGTATCAAATTATAAATCAAAGAAGACTAAAACTTGAAATCAAATTGAACTTATTTAATAACAGAAAGAAACCACACACAACACAGAGAAGAAGGCAGTCGATTACTGTTTCTCTCCTTGTCATGATTATAACCATTCCTGTATCATCAAATGGAGGCCGACCAGCCCTTCCACACATCTGCGTAGCAGTTAAAGAAATCAATGTGGTAAGCATGGAAATTTCAAGGGTAAATTCATGAACGCCAATGAATAAGCATTTTTTCCCTTTCTGGAGAACACATGGTTAGATAGAATGGCTGTACATATATTGCCATCCATATTACCTGTCTATATTGATTATACTGTCACCTTTTATGTTTTAGAAATTAGAAGATAGCCTCCTTGCAGAAATAATCTTTGTTATTTAAATGGAGGGTCCCCTTTGGCTACTTTTGGTTTTCCAGGCAATAATTGAGATTCTCAGGTCATTCTCATCTGAAAGCTTGGATTCACGATCCAGTAACACATTCAATCATAATGACGCTTAACCAATGAAATATCCTCTAAAACAACTAACAATAGCAAAAAGAATCATTCCACCAGTCCCTCAGACAATATTTTTCGGCCACGTCTCTTCTTTCTCCAGATATAACTTCCATTTATAACTAAAAACAAAAGCACATAAGTAATATAAGAATTCTACAGCTCCGATGTTCATATTTCATGCACATGCATTTGGCATCTTCCAGAAAACAGTAATTTCATAATATTAATTACATAATATCAAGAGTAGAACACCTGTAGTATTGTAGATCGGTCATATTCCATGTAAAGACCTTTTTCCTTGTTGCTGTAATAAAATAGAAATTTCTGTGAATTAAACATGAAAATTCCACTAATTTTATAACTTCTATAAAAGTTCCCAAGTAAAAAGTGCTTGACATACAAATGCTGTGTTGATTTTATGATGACCGTATGTGCTGGTAAGTTAATTCCATGGGCAAGGGTATTTGTGGTGCATAGAATTTTAATATCACCCTTGAGAAAGAGACTCTCAACAAGGTTGCGATCCTTCAAGCAAAGCCCACCATTGTGATAACCCACTGCTAAAACTTCACTTGTTAAACAAAATTAACCTACTAAATGCTTACTTGACAGGCAATATTAGGTAAATATAATGCAATAAATTTCCCCATACCACCATAAAGGATATAGGATTGCATTTGTTTGTCACTGCAGGATAATGAAGCTTCCCTTAACCTTTCCTGCTGTTCTCTGTCTTTAATGAATGGATTTGAATAGCCAAAGGTCATCGCTATCTGAGACAGTCGCTGTGCTGCTTCTTGTGCTCCTTTTCTAGTTGAACAAAAAACAAGAGCCGATTTTCCTCTTGAATATTGCATCAGAATATCTGCATACCAGTTGTAACCACGCATTTCAGTTATAACCCCTTCTGAAATGAAAATTTAGAAGACAAACAAAATTCTAAAAAGTTTGTCCAGATGTTCCACTTACCAAATATATAGTTTTGAAGGCGCTGGACAAGGAAGAAAAACAAGGCATCAGAACAATGAGATATAATTAATATTTTTACATTGTGCTTTACAAATCAATAAGAAAATATAATAAATAAAAGGGGGAAAAAAAGAGCACATGTAGATAATCCAGAACCTGATGAGCACTTACCTTCTCAAAAAGAAAATCATTCTTTGCTGGGGTGTAGCCTGCAAAACGTGGGAATGCAGCATATTACCAGTTACATAAATGGAGAATATGCAGTCATCCTTAAAATAAAATGCCACATGGCTGAAACTATGCGAATGAAAATGAGCTGATATAGATGTCCCTCCCATATAGTGCATCAGTCGGTCGTTAAAAATTGTATAGTAATGCACTTAATGAGAATCAATTTTTTTGAATGAAGCAATCAAAAAATATAAATAATACCAAAAACTTTTGTTGTCAACTTCACAGGTCTCATTTCTTCTCCAAACCTGTACAACATTGTAAAGTTGATTGAGATGAACATACTGGAGGTAATAAGAACTAGTATCACAAAAAGCACATAAGGCACCTTTTAATTCCTTCGACTGGAACACTGAGCCATTCAGCTGCAGTTGTTGACATGGCATGAGTAAATTGATTAATGTTTAATCTACCGTCAATATTAGAAAATAAAAACTAAAATTGTCCATATTAACTCTTAAGCAAATGTCAACATGATAGAGGGTAAGATTTACCAATGTCCTTAATGTTTGGAATTGTGGCTGAAACAGCAAGAAAACGGATAGAAGATAGAGGACTTGATTTCATTTCAGGGTTGTGAGCTAGCATTTTTATTCTACTAACTATTGCCTCCAAAGCTGCTCCACGTGGATCATTCAATAGGTGAACTTCGTCAATAAGTAGAAGTGCAATGTCACTGAAAAAGCTCAACCCACCATCTCTTATGCGATATCGAGTCACAGCATCAAATTTCTATATGAAGGAAAAATGATATTGTTGAGAATATAAAAAGGATAAATCATAGATCAAAAAGGCTAGCTGAAAACCAATCAATGAGAATGTGAAACATGATTTAGGTAGTCAAATCAAATGAGAAATAAGAAGGCATTCTTATTCTCAATTAGAACAGGAAACGTGATATAGGACTTCTTTTCCTGTTTGCAATTATGTAGGTACATCTGTGGTTTTATATACTACTTGCCTGCATACTTCTATTCAAGGGCTTTCCATATTTTAATTTCAAATGGTTATGATTAAAAATCAAAGCCTTCCCATATTCTTACGTACTGACCTCAGGAGTAGTTAGGATAATATCTGCTTCTTGTACGGTCCTTATGTTGTAAAATTCATTGTCCCCTGTCAACTCCAGGCAATTTATTCCAAATGATCCAAACTTCTGATTCCAATCACGGAGCTTCTCCTGTACTAAAGCCTTAGATGGTGCTACATAGATCTTCATACCACATGAAAGAAGGTAGAAGCAGGTAATAAGTGAAAACAAAATATTATGTCAAAGCAAATAGGTGGCCCAGCCACTAGGTCTATAGTTCTTTTCTTTTCCTTTCCTTTCTTACTGCCCTTTGTTTTTCCTAAAGAAATCCCAATTTTCTAATGTAGTAACTGATCACCAAAACATATTTCTGCAACCTACTATCATTGTCATTATACTTGAAGACTTACCGTTTTAAGAGTTCCCTTGATGTGATTAAACCTCCCCTCAGATATGAACCTTGACAGAAGCCTCAGTATACAAAGCTCGAAGAGTACTGTTTTACCACTTCCAGTTGGTGCAGAGATAACCATATTTACATCAGAATGGAAACAGACAGGAAAACATTCACTTTGCAGTGAATTAAAGTACCTGAACACGTACACACAAAAAAATATAAAAGCATACTAAATATTACTAAGTCTGCTATGCCAATTGAAAGAAGATGGCAATAGCAAGCTGAAAGCAATCATATGATATCAAACTCTGCTCCTGGTGTAGGTTTTTCAGTTAGCATCATTTGGCATAGTGACTATTTCGATTAGCATATGTCTTCATATTACATTTAACAAATATTTCTACTCATTCTTATAGATATTAATGATGAAATTAAAGCAAAATCAAGGTACAGACTCTAAGATTAACAAAACCTAATCATTTTAAAATAAAATTGATAGACTTAATTAATCAAACAGTTGTAGTCACCTGAAGCTAAAAATTGAACGAAATTGCACAGGCAAATCTGACACTGACTTGAGCGTATATGAATCCATTATTGAGCTTGTTTACTCTGGAAAGCCAAAAATAGATCAAAACATATTATTATACAAGCAATGGACATAAAGGAGTTAATACTTCTAAATTACACTAATCAAGCGGCCAAATACATATCAAATATCCACAAACAAGCCTTGATTTTAAGCTCTTCCTCTGTAAACAGCTAGACAGAAATTACGGAAGGGCCATTATCATACTTATGATTTTCTTATCAGTAAATCTGGATCAAAATTCCAAATTAATTTAGTGAAACTATAGAATTTAAATGATGATCATTTTGGGCAAGCATCGGAGTTAAGTCAGAAATGAAAATGTTTCGCGGTCTCGGCCAAAGTTTAGTTATCACGCGCGTCGTCTCCAATTACTTACTTTAGCTCCGGTTAGAGAGAGCGGGAGAGCAACGGAGAGAAGCGCCAAGCTCGGCGGCAGAGAAGATGATTCTTGTTACCTCTACGAGCAGCGAAGAGAATCCAGTGAAATTTGAAAAACTTCGGAGAATGCTATGCGCACAAAACAGCGCCAAATCTAATATCTGAAGTAGAGACAATAAACTGAGTCGAACATGGGCCAGATTTTTTTTTTTTTTTTTTGGGTAATAAATGGGCTGCATTGTCTTTAGCCCAAATGAGGAGTAATGAGGCAAATGGGTGGATTTAGACGGTTAAGAATTGGATCTAAATGGATAGGGTTGCATTGCATATCATCTATTTATCCATTTATAATTTATACGGGGACTCATACATATTTCATTCAAATCAATCATAACTCACCTATTTACTCATTTATTATATAAAAATAATTTATTTACACATTAAAAATTATTTATTTACATATTGAGAATATTGTTTTTGTATTATAACAAAATTAATTAAATTATTTAAACAATAATTTTAAAGAATTAAATATAAAAAACTTATAATTATAATTTTTTTATTTCATTAAATATTTATTTTACATCTAATTTCAACCAAAACATATTATTTATTTTATTTTCGTCACTATTTTATGAACTAAAGAAATTTGTTTTTGCAAACTATGCTTCAATAATACGACGTAGTTTTAAGGCTAATTTGGGCCTTTTACAGGAGTCGACCTATATTTAACCTTCTATGCTAGAACTTCATAATTATAGAGGCATAAGTCTACGTACTTGGGGTATCGAATAAAACCTTAGCTATTTATTCTTTTCCTTTTCTCTTTAGTTCTCCTTTTTTATCACTATTAATCTTTTCTTTTAATAAGCGATGATTTTAATATTTTATGTTCAATTTGATATAGATAATATTATCTCTACTATTGTTATTACATCTATCATTGACTCAACCCATTCATCCTTTACTTATGCGTCTTTATCTACCGTCGCTCGATCCTTTTTCTACTCAATCTCGTTCTCTGCCTTCTTCTTTTTGTTATCGCCTCTCCATCTCCATTTTTATTATATACTTATGGGTGAATAGGTTTGTACTTACTATTGCTAGGTTGATACTTTTGATTTTTATTATTTTGCATTATATTGTATTTTATTTTTTATATTATTTTATCGTCTCTTATTATAAGTTTTACTATATCTTCCCCTGTTTGAAGTTTTTTTTTTTTTTTTTTTATAAGTATGGTGATATATTTGTATACTATTGCATTTTAAATTCTCACTAAGAAGACGGTGATTTGTCATATTGTTCAATTATTATAATCGTCATTTTTCAAAACTAACTATATATCTGTCACATCCTGAACCTGAGAGCATGTGACCAGGACTAGAACATGGGTGATACACGTGGCTACCAGTGCCCGTAGTAAACATGACATCACACTACACGACAAACCACCACATAATAGAGCTATGGGCTCACACATGAAGCAGATCCAAATAAATATCAAATTCAAATAATGCCACACTAAGCTATCAACTCAGATATCTCATAAATATCAATTTACATATTATTGAATTCTGCTTAACAAATAATTCTTAGTTCAAAATATAAATATATAATACAATTGATAATTACATAAAATACAAGTAGTAGATATAATATTACGGAGTTATAGAATTATGATACAATTATACAAATATCATTTACATAACTCAGTGCTTATAATATAGAACACTGCCAAAAGATAAACGGTAGTTTAACTCAATTTACAATTTCTTTTATAAGCTCATTCCACAACCTGAAAAGATAAATTGAACAAGAATGTACGTTCGACTCAATGAATGATACTAACTAATATATTAAACTGGTATCCTATAAACATGTATCTAATGTTCATGCTAGTACAATATGTCATAGAGATAAACAAATCACACAAACAACCAAGGATGAGATACAGTCCATAGTACCATACTAATACTCAATATGGAGAGTTGATCTAGCCCTCTGAATCCAACAATCTATCTCTTATATCCAATGGATCCGGCCGTCATTGGCCTGTATCATGCAGTCTTGATCGGATTGGCAGCGGCTCTGGCGATGAGCAGGCCCAGCCAGCATTCACCAGTCAATAGCTCATCTTCTCAATCTCATTATAATCATAATCATAATCATATCCGAAATTCTTAGATGGTACTGTATTCTCCTAATTCCCATCTGTCAACCACAACCATTATTCAATAACAAATATCAATTCATTGGTCACAATCACATGTTAACATGTATCTATGCAATAATAATGTATAATATATATATATATATATATATATATATATATATATATATATATATATATATATATATATATATATATATATATATATATATATATATATATATATATATATATATATATATATATATATATATATATATATATATATATATATATATATATATATATATATATATATATATATATATATATACATATACATATACATACAGTAAATGCAGATATATGAGAAGAAAGAATAATATATTAGGGAGTATCACTCACTTAGCTAACGACTCATCGGATCGACTATCCTCAGAAGTGCGACTTTAGAATTAGGAAGATGCCGAAGATATGAATACTGACAACAAACAATACTAATTAAAATATAACAAATATAATGCAATAACAACTGAAATTCAAGGGATTCGAGTTTACCCTCATAAATTCCGATCGAACGAACATTGAAAGCTATACCGGAACTAAAAATGGAGCTATTGGACTTGTCCCACGCATCTCCTCCACGTGCCGCCACTGTTGGTGGCAAAATGGGGCGATCTTTACACCAGCAAGTTCGCCCCAACGCCAAGAACTCAGAATTAGATGCCACTCACCGCCACTTGCCACCGCTTTGCCGAAAAACATCCCTAAACATTTGGCTTCCATAACTCTGATCTCCACTTTCGGCGAGCCTCAGGGGACGAGACAAGTACTTAACGAAAGCTCTCAAGGTGAGGAGTCTAACGGCACCAGTCTCACTAGATTTGGCTGCCGGAATAGACTAAAATTTGCAGTTGAAGATTCAACGATGGCGAAGATTCTCTCCTCGCGTGCGTCGCCGTCTGTTGCCCAATCGAGGTGCTGTCGCTTCCCATGGAATCGTCAAAAGTCAAGCTTCAAGGTGGAGGTGGCAGTGCTCAACACCACAGGCCGAAACTCCTCAAACCGCCACTCTCTTTCTCTCGGTCTCTCTCTCTCTCTCTCTCTCTCTCTCTCTCTGCCTCTGTCTCCCGTTTTCTTTCCTGCTTTCCAATGCCAATCTTCTGATTAGCTAGACTGTTTCCCAGCCAATCAAAAGCACACTAATCCCCCTCTCCTCTTCTTTTATTTTAACACGGTATGTCTATATATATATAACAATAATAATACTAATAATAAAAAGATTAAGTAGTAGTAGTAGTAATAATAGTAATAATAAGCCTTATAATAATAAAATAATCTTTATAAGATTTTTATAACCGATAATTAAATCCCATTAAGTTTTTTCATAAATAATTATTTTTAAAGTTGAAATCTCAAAGAATACTAAAATTAAATAAATGAATATCGGATAACTAACTTAACTTATAATTATAATTAATAATATATTTTCAAATCATATGAATATATTAAATTTAATAAAATATAACTTCAATATTTGCTTTGATAAAAAAAAAATAAATAATACATTTTCATACTAAAATATAATTTTATAAAATAAACAAAAAATTAAAGGTATTACAATATCAGTTGGATATTCTGTTGAACTTTTGCAATTTGTGAATCAGTTTACTCTTATGAAGATAGTTGATTTTATATCAAATCTTTCTCTATTGAAATTTATATTTTGACACAGATGATTAATAAAATTTAAATATATTTTAAAAAAGTATATATATATATACACACACATACACACACTAGTTTTTGGTCAAAATGTGTTTTGCACGTGGACTTTTATTAAGACTCGTTATAATATAACTCATAAAAATTAAAGTGTTAAATAAAATTGATATTTAAATAAATTTTAATGCTGCATCTAATTAATTATGTATAGTTATTTAATTTATGAGCTATTTGATATTGCGCCAATAAATAATCAAAATAACACACCAATAATTAACCATAGCTCTTTGCTAAAAGTTAATTTTTTAAATAATTTAGTGTAAATTAAACTTTTTAAATTTGAGAAAAATTGAGTATTTATAAAATTTTATAAATAAAATATTTAAATATAATTTAAATAACGTACATGATACACAAAATATAAAAATTCTAAAATTTTCATTTAATAAATACAGGTTTTGACCTACATGTAAAAAAATAAAAACTCAATTAAATTTGAGAATTTTTAAAACTGAGCATTAAGAAATTTAACTTTAATAATTTATTTAAATAGATGAAATTTAAGCTTAACTCGATTAAAATCAAATTAATTTCAAGTACGCAATTAATACCTCTATAAAATAAAGTGACACTAAATAATAAATACAGTTATTTAATTTAGTTTTTCATTAATGTACTTCACACGTGGCATATTATAATTATGCATATATTTAGTAAATTGATTATTAAAAATTATAATTTGAATAAAATATTAATTCTTATTAACATAGAAAATTTGGAAAAAGACTCAAATTAGTTAGAAATTAATAACTAAGTTTTAAAAATAGGAATATAATTTTTTTTTGCAATTTTTTTTTATATTATATATTTTATCACAATGGCATATCATAATTATATGTGTGGACATTATGACCTTCTAACTTCTATTACAGTATAAACATCTATTTACCTTTTTTTAACAAAAATTTTGATCATAATTAAAGTTAAAAATATGCAATTGCCGTTGCATTAGTTCAAATATATATAGTTTGAATTATTTATGGTAAAATGTTTTTATTTGTTAATTATAACTCTTTTCGTGATTGTAACAATATGATTTTAATTAAGAGAAAATTTTGATGTGCAAATTTTTAGTGATATTACCAGCAAATTAAATATTGTATTCAATTATTTTTCACCTTCAAGTTAATATATGAGTTAGATTCTAATTAAATTAGATTCTAATTAAAATCATTTCTTATTATGACTAAATTATATATTAATTAATTAATTATTGTTATCTAAGGTACAATTAGTAAATCCATATATTGATCCAATTTAAATAAACAATTACTAAGTGATAATAAAAGAGCTCTTAAATTTATTTGTTTCCCCATTGTTTCGTACTTAAATGAGTATATTACCTAATTTAGTATAACAACGTGTTAGATACTCTTAGTAAATTTGTTTGTCCAGTCTTTTATTATCACCATGGGTTTTTAATAATTTGACTCGTTAGCATAATCTTTAGTTTGTAATGTTTATTTAAATTTAATTTTTTTTCTTCTTAAATAGATGGATAAATTAATTAATTAATTATCTTCTAAGTGTAATTAGTTTTAATTTATATTAAACTACCTAATCATAATCAGTTATTAATATTTATTAATTTATTAATTTTATAATTTTAATGACCAATAATTGAAGATTTTTATTTATTATTGGTGTTAATATTTTAATTAAAATAAAAATATATTTAGCATAACAAATAATTATAAAAGAATATGAGTGATTTTAATTTAACTTCATAAGATAATTTTATGTTATGAAAGTTATCAATATATATATATATATATATGTATATAGTTTTTCTACCAGTGTCCTTATTTCAGACAATTTAACAAACTAATTTAGAGATAAGGTGAATGAGAGAGATCAAAGTAGGAATTTTAACTAATTAATTGGAGTGATTGCTATAACCAAATACAATTTTTTTTTATTAAATCATCAATTGAAATTGTTTATAATTTATTAATTATTTCACTTATTTGTCTGAATTAACTCTCATCTGAACTAGTGCACCAAGAGCACTCGTTCGAAAAAAAAATGTTAGCTGTATACATAAACAATGCTGACTGCTTTCTAGATTGTCTATTATCACATCGATAACTGTATTCGAAAATAGATTTAAGAACCCAGCGAATTTCGGGTGTACTAAATTCTAAACAACGAGCATTTCAAACTTTAAGAGCTCTAATATCCCATAAATCTCAGCTGATTGGGAGTGAGCTCCATCTTCTGAATAAAAAGAATGGACTTGATCTCTAATCTCAATCCAACTAGAACCACCACTCTTCTTCAATCCCTTTTCTTTCATTAATTTCCTAACATTCAAAACATCCATCCATCTTCCAGCTGAAGCATAAATATTTGACAGCAACACATATCCTGCAGAATTTTGCTCTGCCATTTCCCAAAGCCTCCTAGCCGTTCTCTCGGCTAGTTCCTCATTTTTATGAGTCTTACAACCACTTAATAAAGCTGCCCATGCATTAGTTTCAGGCGGAAATGGCATAGAATTGATGAACTCTTCAGCTTCAGACAGCCGTCCTGCTCGAGATAGCATATCCACGATGCAGGTGAAGTGTCTTCCCACAGGCTTTAGTCCATAAGAGGCTTCCATCGAATTAAAATACCAGAGTCCTTTATCAACTAATCCAGAGTGAGAACAGGCAAATAGAACTGACAAGAGCATGATCTCATTAGGAGTGATAGATGATGTTTTTTCCATTTCCTTGAACAAATTAAGAGATTCCTCTGCAAAGCCACTTTCTGCAAGCCCTTGAATCATTGCAGTCCAAGAAACTTCATTCTTTTTGGACATTCTATCGAAAACCTTCCTAGAGCTCACAATATCTCCAGATTTGGCATACATATCAGTAAGAGCAGTGCCCACAAAAACATCACATTGAATCCCAAGCTTAATTATCTTCCCATGTAGGTTCTTACCCTTATCCAAAGATGATGTGCTCGCACAAGCGCAAAGCAAGCTAGAGAAAGTGGATTTATTCGGAATTAGTCCTAATGAAAGCATTTCAGTGAAAACTTCAAACATCTTATCAAATTGCTCACAATCTAGATAGCCAGAAATTATAGAACTCCAAGAGACATTATCACGCAATGGCATGATATCGAACAAATACTTAGCTTCTTCAATCTGGCCATTCAAACTATATCCTCCAATCATAGCATTCCATGACACAACATTCTTTTTTAAAAGCGAATCAAATACTAAGCGTCCATCCATAGTTTCTCGGCATTTACAGTATAAATCAATCAGAGAGCTACTGACAAAAACATCATTGTCAATCCCAATTTTGGTAACATGTCCATGGATGTTCATTCCTGCTCGCAAAGCTTTCACACTAGCCAATGCGCTTAGAATACAAGACAAACAAGAAATATTTGGCTTGTACCCTTCTTGAACCATTTGGCGAAAGAGTTTGACTGACTCTTCTGGACAACCACTCTGACCGTACCTTGCAATCATTGCACTCCAAGAAACCTCATTTCTTTCTGGCATTTCATCAAATATTCTTCTTGCTTCTCTCAATTCATCCATCTCTACATACATATCTAGTATTGCTGTCCAAGAAACAACATCTCTATTCTTCATCCTATCAAATACCCTTCTAGCCAAATTTGTTTTGCCCATCCTCAAGCAAAATGTAATCAAAGAATTAGAAACAGCTAAATTATGCTCAAATCCAGTTTTAACAATCAAGCCCAAAACACTCATTCCCAATCCAAAATCACCCAAATCTGCACAAGCTCTAACTATACATATAAATGTAACTTTATTTGCCTTAACCCCAGATTCAAGAAATTTCAAAAATAGCCTCACAGCTTCAACACTAAATCCATTTTGCACGTACCCACTAATTGCAGCAGTCCAAGATACCACATTCTGAAATGGGTTTCTCTCAAAGTACCACATAGATTCTTTAACTCTTCCATACTTCATAAAACCAGAAATTAATGCCGTCCAAGAAAACTCATTTCTCACTGGCATTTCATCGAACAGTTTACGAGCATTATCTAGATTTCCCCACCTTCCATTAGCCATAATCAAACAATTATGCACAAAAAGATCAAAGCCATTAAACTCCTTCGAAATCTCATTAGCTTCAGCTGGTTTCCGACTATTTAGATACATAATCAAGAGCTTAATTGCTATGCATCTCTCTGATGAAATACCCATTTTGATTAAAAAGCCATGGAGGGCAGTCCCTTCAGTGATCAAACTTTGGTGACTGAGGTTTTCCAAGAGAGAAACACATGTTTCTGTATATGCTTTGAAATGGGTTTCTGGGTTGATAGATAATAGGGTTTTGAGGGCATTTCTCATGTGGGACAAGATAAGAGACAGTTAAGTTAGTTAATGAGAAATTGGGTAGTATAGGATGAGAAATTAGATGGAAATTGTGCCGCGTTTGGCTGTATAATATGTGGACAGTCAGTCCAATGCGATCTGTTAATCCTTTCTTTTCTTTTATTTTTGGAGTTCACCTCTTTGATACCACTAAAAACATACTATCTACACCAAAATTAGAGAATTTATAAATAAAAAAATATATTAATTTATAATCTGACCCTAAAAAGCGAATCGAAATCAGTAAAAAGATAATATTTTAGGCTCATTTGGTTCGAAACAAAAACTCGAAATTACCAAATTTTCCAAATGCGGCTTAATTAAAATTCATTGATATAATTTTTTTTTTTAAGACAATTGAATCATAAATGAGTTATATATATATATATATATAGAGAGAGAGTGCTAAAAAGCCGAGTTTTAGCTAACTCGAGCTCAGCTTGATTGTTTTTTTTGAGTTTGGATTCAAATTTAAAAATAATGTTTAAGCTCAACTCGTTTTGAATTCGACCTTAAATCGAATTTGAAAATCGTTTTTAAACTAATATAAAAGTAAAAATATCTAATTAATAAAAAAATTAATCATAAAATTAAATGTTACGTGTTTTAAAAAATTAGGAGTATGATTATTTTAGTTAAATTGAATTACCAAAAGATTATAAGAATGATAAAATATATTTTTTAAAGTGCCAAAAATTGTTAGGCTAATTATTATTATTATTTTTATTATTATTATTATGTAACATAAACTCTTTTTTTTTTTTTAATTTGAACTTATCAACTATTTAATGAAATTATAAAATATAATATTAGTGAAACTAAGGAGGGTGTATTGGATTAGGACTTTTAAAACTTTGACGGATTTAAAAAATTAGATGGTATTTAATAACAATTTTTAAAAATTCTATGAAAGTGAGGAAGTATTAAATAATGACTTTTAAATATTTTAAAAAAAATTTCAAAATTCAGTATGTATTTAATTATAATTTTGACAGAATTTATAAAAGTAAGGTGATATTCAATAGAGAATGAACTTTTGAATACTTTCAATGATTTTTTGTGTGATAATATAAATACAAAACCTCCAATATTTTCTTTCATTCCCTCTTAAGATTTCAACAAACTTTCTTTTTTAGATATTGAACCTTCAATCGCAAAGGAAAAAAAAGAAGAAGAAGAAAGCAATCTTGAATCTTGAAAATTAATGACTGGTATTTTTGCAATTTAATATTATCTTCTTAATTAATTTTTCTTATAGCAATAAATATCTGGTATTCTAGGTTTTCTATTGTTGAATTTTATATGTATATATATTTTTTTACATATTGTGATACCCGATGATTAAATTTGCTTAAAAATAGAAGTATATGTCGTCAATGCTTTGAGAAAAATCATTATACACAAAGCAAAAAAAAAAAAAACAAAAATATTGTTAAGACTTCATATCCATTGTATAGTATTTAATGAAAATAGAATTTCTAAATATTACATAAAATCAATATCTGTTGCATATTCAATGAATATCAAAGTTACTTTTACATGTAGTGTAGAAATTAATTATTCTAAAAATTAATTTTATCATATGAGAAATATAAATTTATTATATCAACATATGTATTTATTAAATAAAACAAAATTAATAAAAGTTGATCAATGTTTATAAAAGTTCATGAATGTCTAAAAGTCTTTTAAAATAAAATCTATAAAAATCATTGACAAATTTATAAACTTTATAAAAGTCATTAAAAGTTTACAAACTCTGCAAAAGTCATTTATTTAAAAAAAATCTATAAATATCTTGAAAAATCATAATTGAATACACCTCCATAATTGTATGCATATATTGTTATTAATTTCATAATTACAAAATATTAAGTATAAATGTATATATTAAAACATTATAAATGAGCTTATTTATGAATCTATTAATCGAGTTATTCCTAAATCTAATCGAACGAAACTTAACTTTACTCAAACTTGACTCATTTATTAATTGGATTTTAAATTAAAGCTCAAACTTAGCTCATGTAAAATAAACCGAATACGAATGAGTTTTTATCGAATTGAAATACTAAGCCACTGATCATGAACAGTGTATATATATATATATATATATATATATATATATATATATATATATATATATATATATATATATGAAAGGAAGGGGGGATAAACACATTTACTAAGTACCCTTATTGATTTTTAACTAATTATTTTTATAATTAGGGATTAATTTAGTAATTTAATAATTAATAAATTAATAATTTTAATAATTATTTTTATATTAATAATATGCTATTTTTTAGGATAAAATTTTAATATAAGTAAACTATTTTATTATTTTCGAATAAATAATATGTAATATATATATATATATATATATATATATATATATATATATATATATATATATATATATATATATATATATATATATATATATATATATATATATATATATATGTATGTATGTATGTATGTTATGAATATGCATATATGCTTATACATTATTATGTTACCAATTAATAGTTAATCTATAATCTACATCTATAATATCTATAGTATATATAAATATATAAAAATTCATTAAAGGCATTGATAAACAAAAAAGTAATATTAATTAATTATGATAACTATCTTATTTTGATTATCTATCTATATCTAAACTATATATAAATGTATAGAAGGGAGGAGAGATAAGTACATTTACTAAAATATTCTTATTGATTTTTAATTAATTGTTCTTATAAATAGGGGTTAATTTAGTAATTTAATAATTAATAAATTAATAATTTTAATAATTATTTTTATATAAATAATTTGTTATTGTTTAGGATAAAATTTTAGTATAAGTAAACTATTTTATTATTTACGAATACATAATATGTAATATTTATAACATAATATATGCATTTATATGTTATGAATATGCATATATGCTTACATTATTATGTTACCAATTAATAATTAATCTATAATCTATATATATAATATCTATAGTATATATAAATATATAAAAGATGTGCTCCATATATCATTTTCGCCAAATAGTCCAAATTTATTGTGTCTTTTCATTTTTTCCTTCCATCATAAAGTGATTTTAATTTTATATTTACAATTTAAATTCAAATATTATAAATTAGGTAAAAAATACAATTGAATAATTATCTAAATTAAATAATTACAAAAAAGTTATTTTTTTAATTCATTAAAGGCATTGGTAAACAAAAAAGTGATATTAATTAATTCGGATAACTATCTTATTTTAATTATCTATCCATATCTATATCTATATCTATACTATATGTAAATGTATAGAAGAGAGGGGAATAAGTACATTTACTAAGATATCCTTATTAATTTTTGACTAATTGTTCTTATAAATAGGGGTTAATTTAGTAATTTAATAATTAATAATTTTAATAATTTTTTATATAAATAATATGCTATTTTTTAAAATAAAATTTTAGTATAAATAAACTATTTTATTATTTACGAATACATAATATGTAATATTTATAACATAATATATGCATATATATGTTACGAATATACATATATGCTTATACATTATTATGTTACCAATTAATAATTAATCTATAATCTATATCTATAATATCTATAGTATATATAAATATATAAAAGACGTGCTCCATATATCATTTTCGCCAAAGTGTCCAAATTTATTTTGTCTTTTCATTTTTTTCTTCCATCATAAAGTGATTTTAATTTTATATTTACAATTTAAATTCAAATATTATAAATTAGGTAAAAAAAATACAAATCAATAATTATCTAAATTAAATAATTAAAAAAAAGTTAATTTTTTTCATTCATTAAAGGCATTGATAAACAAAAAAGTAATATTAATTAATTTGAATAACTATCTTATTTTGATTATCTATCTATATTTATATCTATATATATATAAATGTATGGAAGGAAGGGGTGATAAACACATTTACTAAGATACCCTTATTGATTTTTAACTAATTGTTCTTATAGATAGGAGTTAATTTAGTAATTTAATAATTAATAAATTAATAATTTTAATAATTGTTTTTATATAAATAATATGCTATTTTTTAGGATCAAATTTTAGTATAAGTAAACTATTTTATTATTTACAAATATATAATATGTAATATTTATAACATAACATATGCATATATATGTTACGAATATGCATATATGCTTATACATTATTATGTTACCAATTAATAATTAATCTATAATCTATATCTATAATATCTATAGTATATATAAATATATAAAAGATGTGCTGCATATATCATTTTCGCCAAATAGTCCAAATTTATTATGTTTTTTCATTTCTTCCTTCCATCTTAAAGTGATTTTAATTTTATATTTACAATTTAAATTCAAATATTATAAATTAAGTATAAAATACAAATCAATAATTATCTAAATTAAATAATTACAAAAAAGTTAATTTTTTTAATTCATTAAAGGCATTGATAAACAAAAAAGTAATATTAATTAATTTGGATAACTATGTTATTTTGATTATCTATTAAATTAGAATAATAAAGGAAAGTTTGAGTTATTAAATACTAATATTAAATTTTAATTCTATGTAAATTATGAAAGACTAAATCTTTAAAGATATTGATTTCATATAAATTCTAGGTAGGAAAAAATAAATCTAAGAGGGAAAAAAAAAAAGCACAAACCCAAACAACACAAAATCTCTCTTTTGATAAAAAAATAAAAAAATCAACAATATTAATTATACCTCAACTTACCTCAACTAGTACCATTCGATAAAACTGTGCAAAATTTTCAACTATACTTTTATGACAGTGCTAATGAACTAAATAGAATGAATATAATCTCCAATGTCCAATTATGCGAAATTGTTATTTCTAAACTAATGAAAATTCTTGAAAATAATTCTTATGCTAAAGTTTTCAAAAAGATTAATAACTATAAGTCACATGATAATCTGAATATATAAATTAAAAACATAGATATACAACAACATTGACAATACAATGAACCAATAGAAGAAAACGTAGCAGGCATTTAAGTATAAGAAAATAATTTAAATGTTCATTTAGAATAAGAGATCGTGGTTCAAGTACATTCAAAACACATATAAAGAGTTAAAGCATTACTATGGCTACTATGATCCACAATAATACATACTACTTTGTCCTAAGGGAAAGAGTGGTTGGCACTTAGACATAAAAAAATAGTGTATAAATCTAATGACAAATGAGAATAATTAAAAATTCACTATTGCAATGTTAACAGATATTGTTATTGAAAAAGAAAAAGAAAAGATTAAAATAAATTATTCCATAAAACTTTATTGAAATAAATTTTATGTATTATATAAATTGGTGTTTATGGCCAACAAAATTTTTATTATGTGTTAATCTAAATAAATAATTTTGATCAATATTGTAAGTAATACATCAATTTCTTTCTAATCGGACTACCCTAAACATATTTAACCTAAATTTAAATGAATAATTTTATTCCAATTTTTTAAATTATTTTCAAGTGCTCTGGTACACTAATATTATATATAGATTTTAAAGTGACCATGTGATTCAAGTTTAATTAAATTTTTTTATAGAATATGAAGTATAAAGATTTTGTAAATGGAACCTTAAATTGTTTTTCACTTGTGTTGCTTACACATTTGTGTAAATATGATTTTATTTTCCTTAAAGACTATAATACTATTAATTCTTACTATTATCAAATATTTGAATTTTAATCTCATGCAAATTATATGCCATTAAAAGGAATTATTTTTAATAGTGCATATTATTTTGTATTACGCAGCAATAAATAAATAATGTATAATATATACAATTGTAATATTTAAGTAGATTATTCCATAAAGAATATTGTCACTTGAAGTTTGTAAATTGACCTCAAAACCAATTGTGTAAAAATTATATACCACTTAATTATTGTTATCTAATATTTAATAAGTAAATATCTATATTGATCTAATTTAAATAAACAATTAGCAAGTGAGAAATAAAATAGCTCCTAAATAAATTTGTTTTCCCCACTCTTCCATATTTAATTGAGTATATTAATTAATCTAGATTTATATTTTAATTAAATATTTTTTATTTTTATGTATGTTTTAAAACGAGTTGTAATGAGTTACAATGGAGATCACCATATAAAACACGTTAAGAAAAAACTAGTATATATATATATATATATATATATATATATATATATATATATATATTCTATTTTTTTGTAATTGGGTTTGTTTTCCTAAATTTTTTAGGAGAAGTAATTGAACTTATCTCTTAGTTAGGGTTTCATACAAAAAATAACATTATCAACTATGAAATTCGTGAATTATATTTTAACATCCCAATATCTTGATTTAATTAGTAGTATTTTATATTATTTTTACTGATTCAATTTCTAAGTCCTTTGCTCATGTGAAAAATGTAAATACTATAGTTTGGTTTCAAAAATAAATTTAACTTTTTTAATTATTATATTAATGTTATTCTCCAATATTTTTCTAAAAAAATATTAACTTCCGAATTTCAATATCATGTCAAAAGAAAAGGTAATTGTTGTGTAATAGTATTGTAGCATTTTAAATAGTTTAATCATTTAATAGATAAAAATCAAAATTAGTGATAGAATTAAAAAAAAAAAAAAGAGGTAAAATTGCAGTTTTTTTTTTTTTTTTTTTATATCATTAAGCCTAATATAATATATGTAATTGAGATAAATTAGGAATTAATGATAATAACTAATAATGAACAATAATATAATATTATATAGTTGAGATAAATTAAGAATAATAATAATAATTAAAGATATTTTTGTCTATCAGTATGTTTTCTTATAGATAATTTCATAGTCGTTCTTCCGCATCTACAAATTGTCTACAACAGCCAAAAAGAATTTGGTCTTCTTTTTGTATCTCTTCAACGGCAAAGACAGAGAAGGAAAGCAAACCTGTTTCGCATTAAAATTAAAATTACTGCAAAAATTTAGATTGTGTTTGGTAAAATTGAAAAATTAAGTGGTAAAAATTTAAATATTAAATAAAATAAGTGATATAATTTTTAAATAGTAAAAATATTTAAATTTAATTATTTATGGCTTTCAGTATAAATTTTAAGTTAACAATTTTAACTCATCATTTTAAGTGGTTTTTAATTTAATTTCGACTTTTAAAATATATTTATTAAATAAACTTAAAATGATTAAGTGTTAAAAATTTAATTTTAAGTTACAAATGGTGTTGTTAAATTAAGAAACGTATATATCTTAACTTTGAAAAGATTCCAAGTTGGAGGGCTTTTTTTATTTTTATTCTTTTTTTGTAATTGTAAATAAAAAATAAAATTATTTTTTAAAAATATTATTAAAAAATAAATTGAGATTTAAGTATACCATGTAATTATTTTAAAGTTTTTATAATTAAAATATGCAACGTTTATTTTAAAAATAAATTTTAATTAACAATTTCTACAGGGAGGCGAAAATATCTTTCCTGAAATAATAAACAAAAGACTCCCAAAATTTTATATTTGACTAGAATTTCATATATCAAAGATAAATATTTACAATTATCAACAAAAAAATTCAAATTTATCTATTTTTTTTTAAATAAAATAATAATACTAAAATAAAATTAGAGTCATATGTTAGGTGAATGAAAAATATAAGAATATATATAATAAACTAATATTTTAAATATTTTTTATTAGAACATAGTAATAATATATTATATTATTATAATTATTCATGCATTACGAACTAACAAAGGCAATGACTTAGGTACGTAGGTTTTTACCATTAATTGTTGGAATAAAAATAAACCAAAACACCATCTGATATAGTCTTCAAAGCCTGCCAAGCCAATACTGACCTGTCTATATATCACCTCCACCACATCGAATTTGGCAGTGTGCAAGTAATAACTAATAAGCATTAAGCAACCACACCACTTTACAACAAAACAAGGTGTATGTGAAAATGCCTCGCATGTTGCCATCTATCATAATTTTTGGTTTAATGATAGGCATTGGAGTCGTCATCAAACCTTGATTGTAGTTAACAATTTGTTTTAGACAAAAATATAAGAAAGTACCTTGTAATTTCGCTTTAGAATATATGAATAATAAAATAAAATATAAAATTTTCACCATTAACAGCATTAACGCTATTAAAAACTATTAACGTGACATTTGTATAGTATCAGAATCTACTGACGTGATTTTCACATAGTATAAAGTTATTGATGTAATACTAAAATAGTATAATACCGTAAATCCATGTGAATTAACACCTATGCCACATTGGATGACATATCAGCAGTTTTATTCTATGGTAGTACCACGTCAATAGTTTTTGATAATGTTAAAATGTAAACTTTAAAATATTAACGATGAAAATCTCATATCTCATTTTATAAAAAATAAAAAATAAAAAAAATTCAAGGTTCTCAAAATGAAAATCACTATAATCTTATGGTGCTTTTTTATACTTTCTCATTTATTTTATTTGACTAATTATATTTTTGAAAGAAAGTTAAAAAATACAAATTATTATTTATTAATAATTTTTTATTGTTTAAATATTCTATTTTTATAATTTTAAATATTAATATAAGGAAAATGTATAAATATCAAATTTAAAAAAAAAATAAAAATATACTATGTATGAATTTATCTAAATTTTAATGGAAACTTATAAAAATACAATAAAATGAAAAATCTAGAAAAATATTATAAATTCTACTATATATAATTAACATTAATTACTCAATAGCGGACTCATTTCTTATCAAGAGTGAGTTCAAATTCTAATAATATTTTTCTTTTAAGAATATTCCAAAACATCATTATAGACTCGAAGCCAACATAGATATCCAATCAATTAAAAAGAATCGTGTTTGGTACTTAAAGCGGCGTCCACAACAAATTTGGCCAAAAAAAATCCACAACAAAGAGAAAAAGGCCACAATTATTTAATTTCTGCCGAAATTTTGAATTTTTTTTTAATATTAATTTTCACAGTGAGATTCAAATTCTAACGTCTATTTTTAATATTTTTAATAGTCCATCACTAAGTTAAGAAATCAATTTGAAATTTTTGAATACCTAGTAAGAAAAGTCTTATTTCTCAAGTATCATTGTCGTATGACATAACAATTCATGTTTGCCCACTTGCTTGTAGTTAATTAAACAAGTCTTGCAAGAATTAAAAAAAAATAGTTATATGAATAGAGTTTTCTTAATCAGGAGATGAGATTACAATTAAGGCTATATTATATACATATATCGTACAGAAAAATCAGGATATGTTTAATTAAGTGGGGGTAATATTTTCTTTACTTTTAATTAAAATAATTATTAATATGTAATATCAAGTAGGTATTTTTTATGGTTATTTTATTTTTAAATAAAGTAATTTACTTTGTTTCAGAAAAAAATAATTTTTTACAAAAAATAATAATTTTATTCATATTTTTTCGCAAATACAACTATTTTTTATAATTTTTGTTGGTTACGAAAAAAATTTTAATTTTACGAAAATATGATTTATTTTTTTTGCAAAACAATAATTTTACAAAAAAGAAAAATAATTTTATAATTAAAAATTTGTCTATACGATACATTTTATAAAAAAATTATATTTTTTTAAAAGGAATAATATTTTTTCATAATTATAAAATTATTTTTTCTTATAAATTTGTTATTTTATATAAAATAAATTACATTACAAAACATATTATATTTTTATAAAATTAAATTTTTTTTCACAATTAAATTAAATTACGAAAAAATAATTTAACTTACGAAAAAATATAAATAAAATTATAATTTTTCATAAATATTTTTTTTTTCAACAATAAAATGATCATAAAAAACACTTTTCAAGTAAATCTTTTGTAAGAAAATAAACGTCCATTCTATCAGAGAAGTGAGAACTTGTCCTTTAAAAAGAAACTTAATTAGACGTACTTTCGTTGATCATGGGTTTGGTGTAGGGTTGCGTTTTTAAATTCATTAAGAAAGGAATTTAATTAATTTTATTTAGCATACCCATACTCATATTTAGTATAAAAGTTGTGTTTTTTAAGTCGTCAAGAAAATACTTTTTTTTTTTTAAGTAATAAAATGATATCACATACTAAAATAAGAAGAAGAAAAGAAAAAATTTAATTTTAGTAGACATGCAAATTGACCTATGAATACTTTTCCACCAAACGAAATCTAAAAAAAAATAACCCATTTTCATCTTTTCATTTCATTTTATTTGAAATATTAAATAAAATATTATTTTTCTTTTTTTAAGAGTGTATTAAATACAATATTATTTTTCTTTTTTTATATCCTTTATTAAATATAATTAATTTTTTTTGAAATTTTATAGAAAAAATAAATTAATATGGAAGAACAAAATAAATATAAAAAATAAAAAAAAAGTGTTAAAAATAAAAATGAAATATATTTTTTTGCGACATTCTAAAAGAGAAAATGTGCCAAATAATGAATAAATGCCTTGCACTTCAACTTCCGCAAATAAACTCTTTATAGCTAACAATATATTTCTTCTTCTCCCTCCTCATGCAGCCACACCACATGTGATATATTGTATAATTTCTCGCAGCAACTCTTTTTTCTTCTTTTTTTTTCTTTGATCTTCTTGCAAATTAAGTTAATATCTTCTAATGGAACCTCATCAAGAAGAATATCAATCACTGAAAGAATCTCCTAATTTCTCTATTCCAGTAGATAATGAAAACAAAGCTACTAAATTCAATCCATTTTCATTATCATCACCACACATGACTGCCTTTCACTTATCATGGTTTTCTTTATTCTCTTGTTTCTTCTCTACTTTCTCTATACCTCCTCTTTTGGCTGTCATTCGCGAAGACCTTAATCTCACTGATGCTGAGATAGGCAAAGCTGACATTGCCTCTTTTGCCGGCTCTATCTTCTCCCGTCTTGCAATGGGTCCTATTTGCGATATCATTGGCCCTCGTATTGCCTCTGCTACTCTCTCTCTTGCTACTGCTCCTGTAATCATTTGTACTTGTTTCGTCACATCTTCTACTTCCTTTATCCTCATTCGCTTTTTCATAGGATTTTCTTTAGCCAGCTTTGTTGCCAATCAGTTCTGGATGAGCTCTATGTTCTCTAGTTGTGTCGTTGGTCGTGCCAACGGTGTCTCCGCCGGATGGGCTAACGTGGGATCCGGCATGGCACAATTACTCATGCCACTGATATATTCACTTCTAATTACTTCGCTAAATATGCCTTCATCTGCAGCTTGGAGACTCTCATTTCTTATCCCCGGAATCTTTCAAATTGTGACAGCTATATTGGTTTTGGCTTATGGCCAAGACCGGCCCTCTAGTTACAGTTCCGAGAAGGCAAAACAGGGGAAAGAGGACTTTTTTCGAGTTCTCTTTCATGGGTTAGGGGATTATAGAGGATGGATACTAGGTTTAACATATGGGTATTGTTTTGGTTCAGAATTAACGACAGATAATATCATTGCAGATTATTTTTATGATAGATTTGGAGTGGATCTTGAGGTTGCAGGAATGATTGCTGCAAGTTTTGGAATGGCGAATTGCTTCTCTAGACCAATGGGAGGGGTTTTATCAGACCAAATGGGGAGAAGGTTTGGAGTTAGAGGGAGACTGTGGGGGCTGTGGGTGGTGCAGACAATGGCTGGGTTACTTTGTTTGTTACTTGGACGAATGAATTCATTGTGGAGTTCAGTCGCTGTAATGTGTTTGTTTTCTGTGTTTGTTCAAGCTGCTTCTGGCCTCACATTTGGCGTGGTTCCTTTCGTTTCCAAAAGGTAGAAACTTTTCTTTCTAGCCCGTCACTTGATAGCCTTACAGATCAATCAGCTTAGTAATAACATGATCACGTTAAGACTCATACAATCATGTCATAATTATCACATCATAAGAGTTCGTTTAGTACATTATAATAAGATATAATGTGATGAAATAAATTTTTAATATAAATTTATATTAAAAATTTATTTGATTACATTATATTACATCACATTATAATTTACTAAATACTATCTAAATTAAATTTGATTAACAAATAAGTTTTTTCTTCATTTTATTAATTACAACTTTATTTCCTAGATTATAGTACTATAGATTAAAAACACTTTTATAAATCTTTTTCTTTAATTAAATTTGAGTATTAATGTTATATAGTTAAAAAAAAAAGTATAATTTTTTGTAGGTGGAAATTTATTAAAAGGGATGAGACGAACAAAATTTAAATCTTAAGTTAGAGCACTCTACAGCTCATTTTCATTTTTCTTTCTTTAAAATTTAACTTCTGACTGAAACTTGATTTTTCTGCTTATTGGCCTTGCATTCCAAGCTTGGGTAGTCAAGATTTTTTTTTTTCTCCATAAACTTGTGCATCATGCACTTTCATAGGTTCAAGATTGGTCCAACAAATTTCTTTACATAAAATATATTGTCTACACCTGTACATCATGCACTTCTCATAATTACAAGCCTATAGACCTCACATGACTTTCTAGATACTCTTTATCATCAAAAATATTTATCATCTAATATTTTGACAAATGAATTAAAAAAAATTAAATTATTAAAATTTAATATAAAAAATTAATTTTTAAAATTTTAATATAGAAAAATAAAAGTAATTAATATAAATATTTAGTAAAGAAATAAATAAAGATAAAATCAGAAAAAAAAATTTTATTAAAATCTTAAAATGATAAATAAATTTTAAAAAAAATCTACAAACATAATATCATTTCAAATTTCAAACATTAAAAGGTAAAGAGACACTTGTGCATCATGCACCAAGGTCAGGAGACACTTGTGCATCATGCACCAATCCTGCAAGGTTGCAGACATCATGTAATTGATCCCAGCAGAAAATTTACCTAATGGCAAGGTTGCAGACACCATGTAGCTCGTGCTAACAGAAAACTTACCTGATGCCAGCAAATGATGTATCATTTTTTTTTTCAGAGATAAAAAAAAGGCAATTTCAAAATGGTGTAAAGTCATTTAAAACAAACAAACAAGCAAACTAGTCTCAGTCCAAAAGAAAATGCAGCAAAAATGACACCTTTGTAGCGTTAAATTTGAGATATGGTTGCATGGCTGCAGGTCACTAGGAGTGATATCAGGAATGACAGGTAGCGGGGGAACAGTGGGAGCAGTAGTGACAGAGCTGTTATTGTTTTCAGGCTCTAGATTCTCGAGGCAAACAAGCATTTCTCTGATGGGCTTGATGATAATAGTTTGCACTCTTCCCGTCACCTTAATCTACTTCCATCAATGGGGTGGCATGTTCTGCAGCCCTTCCAGCAATGTAAATTCAGCAGGTGAAGATGCTGAAGATTACTGCTTGCTTGCATAAGACAACAGAAATGGAGTTCACGAGCATGAATTTTCATCAGATGCACCTCATAAGAGAAGTATATTCTATTCCTCAGTGCTAAAATTTCAAGGAATCAACAGACTGACTAATTCCTGCAAAACCAATAGCATTATTTATTGTAAAATCTAAGAAAAGAGAACACCTACATGCCTTGGATTTGTTTAATAGTACTAAAAAAAGGATGACTAACGATGTAGCTTCTTTAGGAAGCAAGTGTTGTTCAAACTTTTTTAGATGGAAATCAAGGCATAAATTGTAACGTCTTCCTAGATGGAAATCTAAGCATATTTGAAAGTTATTGTTTATATAATGTACTTGCAGGACAGCATATTGAACTCCAGGATCATGCTTTTTTTTTTTGGTCTACAGTGCAAAATCCTTAAATGGCTAAAGCATATTGTTATTTATATATCACATTCTGGCTATTGTCCAAGGACTCTCAAGGATTCAATTCTAAAGATGTCTGCACATGCTTTAGTATTTTCACTAACACTAGTGTTTAATCGATGCTTTTGTGTCACAAGTTGCAGATACAGGGGGCCATTATAACCTGCAGAAAATACATTTGTTTGTTGTTTTCAGATGGATATACGAAAAGGGAAAGGAAAAAAAAATGACAGACAGTAGAACTTGTGTTAGGGAAATGAAAAGATAAGGCTTTGTACAAATGTAATTCAATTAACACAAAAGGCAAACATCTTGAGTTCAATATAATCAGCAGCAAAGTTTTTGACAGCAGTTAAGTTACCTTCATTTCTCAGTAAAGAGCACTATCCCAAAACACAGAAAATGCTCTTCGTGACAATGGCAAAGCCCACCAACCACCAAGAACTCCAACCAAAGTAAGTTTCTGGCCTTTCACTTCAACTGTGGCAACGCAGAAAAACTTGTAGTCTTGGACTTCAACTTTGTTCGCATATAATGACTGTAAGAATTAAGCAAAGCAAAAGATACTCCATCACTAAAATCAGGTAACAAAAATTCTAGTTAGGTACTTCCCATAATGCATTTGAAATTTCGAGGACATTAAATCAGGGAGCCATTCCTTCTCATAGGAGATGGTAGCTGCATCATTCTCTCTCTCACACACACATTTTTTGCGAAGAGTAATAACATGAATAAATGGTCAAACTAGTTGCTATGTAAAGCACATTCTTGCATGCAGTAAATGTCCGATCAATTGATTCCACCAATAGATTCTATTTCAATCCCAATTACTCATTGGGAACTGATAAAAAGGGCTTCTGCATTCATAACTGTGGACACAGTCGAGAAGTTCACATGCCAATTTCTTTTCACTGCTTTCCACTTTGCACAACAAATAGGATAGACCCTCATTACGCAGGCCAAAAACAGCATTATCCTCTTTCCTTCAGGAAACAAACTACTCTACCTAAATGTTGATGGCCAGTTGGTAAGGATCGATTATTAAAGCAAAAGCAGTTAGTGGAATAATGTTTGGAAAAGCTACAGAGGAATTTAACATGTATGCCACCTACAAAAACCATACATAAAATCTTCACTTAAATCACTAACATTGTGTTTGGGAAAAACTGGAGGGCAAAAAGAGAGGTTTGCGGGTGGCAATTTTCCACTTCAATATTTTTACTTGGAGATAGGTAGTTTAATCAATTTTCTTCCCAATTTGGAGATAAATTTTTTGTGGCCTCATGTGTTTTTTGTGGCCTCACAAGCCACTTTTTACCAACATTTTCTCTACTGTCCCAAACAAGGGGAAAAAAGAATATTCTTTAATTTTCTTTCCTTCTCCTTCCTAAACAGTATAAGTCTCATATTCGAGTAAGTATTTATAAAAATAATTTAATAGCAGCAGGGAACATACCTTAAGAAAGTATAAGTAGGGTCGTCGGCGCATGGATTGACGACAAAACTGAAAAATTTAAAACTTGAAGTCAAAAGCATTTCAAGTAATAGCCCATTGCATAAGAAATTGGATCAGAAAGTACTCTCTCTCTCTCTCTCTCTCTCTCTCTCTTTCTCTGCCCTCAAGATCCGTGCAACTGAAAACTACCAGAGAGTAAAAGATGAGCATAGAACAATCATATTAGATTCAAAACGATGCACTAGGCAGCCAATGCAGTCAAAGGTGTTACCAAGAATAAGGAGCACCTCCTTTGTTTTCAAGCTCATAGCTCAACCAGAACTCTGCATTACTAGAATAACACAAGTATTCAACTGATCAAAATCTTAATTCAACTCACTTTTTACAGAGAAGATGCCCAATAATTATCACATCAATTGTCAATTTGTGGTCCTTCTAAGTTCTTATACAGGTATTATTAATTTTCACGCTTTGTGACAAATACCAACCATAGAAGCATCCAGAGCAAGAGATGGCAATGATCTTGATAATAGAAGTTGGATTATCATATATGTTCATGACTAGGTCTTATAACATGTAAATCAAGCTGTTGACTATATTCATATGCTGAGACAGACATCGGGACACTGATTGCATTTCATTTCACACCTCACACTCATCCGCACTTGTCTAGCCACTAACAAACTTCCTAATCAGACTCAGTGATTACTATCAACTTGTAAGCAATACTGCAATAAACATCCAATAACACAAGCTAGAAAAGAACAAAAGCAGCAATGCTTCCTGACCTGTTCAACAAATACATAAACTGATAAAGGGCTTGGCTTCGTGCTGAGGAGGAAAAGTACAACTTTAGTAATAAGAATCATGGGATGATCCCAATTCACTAAAACTGTGAGAAAGAAAAAAGCAGGAAGCCATAATTTTTTCAGAATGGTCCATATCATAGGAGTATCTCTTTCCCTATTTAAAGAACCAAAAAAATCTCTATCATCCATCAAAATATCTTGCCCTACAATACATCAACATACAAATTCCACAAATTAGCTATAAAAATGTAAACTTCAAAATGCATTCAGCAGAAGCAAACTGCTCAGTTCTTAGTTCTCACCATCCATGGCATAAGAAATCTGAGTCGAAAAACCTAAAGATCCAATTACAAATGAAACACCTAGCAAACTTCCTGAGAAAAATTGAAAATTTAAGATTCAATGATAATTCAACAAAAAGAAGCAAAAAAAATATAAGAAATTGATCTAGAAATACCTGAAAAATGTAAATTACGAAAAGATTGTGTTTGCATATTCAATTGAGTCAGAAAATTTGAGCATCGATTATGCATTGAAGGTTGTAAATGCTTCATCCATGTTCGTATAAGCTCAAATTTTCCATTAACTGGATAAGCAATTAATTAACAGATAATCAAGAAATGAAATTTCAGGATAATCAAGAAAAGAAGATGAACAAGAAAGGAAATTTATAGCTTACATGGTTTTGTTCTACAGTAAAAATAGGTTACTGGAGAGAGAGATTGTTTAATTCGAATTGGATTAAGAAATTTTGCAGCGTACGCCATTTCTGTGTTTAAGTTACTACAGTTGCTCTCATTCTCATCTCTCTGGTGAAAGGCTTTAAAACGGTAGTAAAATGATGGACCTAGAATCTAGGAATTTTTTTTAACGAATTTATACAAAGCCGCCAACTAAACCAACTGTTAATGCGTGAGTGATTTTTTTTCTTTTAAAATGAGAATTTAATATCGATAATGTTTAAAAATATGAATAATTTTTTAATTATTGATAATTTTTTTTAATTAATTTTATTTTCATATAGATAAATACTTATTTAAAAATCATTAATTATTTATATTTGAGATGTATTAATTTTAAATACGTATTTATTTAGACAATTAGTCATTTAATAAATTTCAAAAAAGATTTATTTAGTTTTTAATTTGTATTGTGTTAAATATAATAGATAAAAATTATCACTTTTTTCTTATTAATTCGTTTTTCAAATTTGATCATTTCCTATAAAATAATATTCAATAAAATGAAACACTAGAACATTTTGAAAAATGACAATTCTTATTTTTTATTAAAACAAAGAGTACCAAATTAGAGAATAGAGATTTTAAATTTAAATCTTTCATTAATCTTATAATGAAATTTTTTTAATATAATAAAAATAATCTGATTTACAATAGATGTATAAATATGTTTGATGAATGATAATAACATGTGAAATAAAAAAAATAAAAGTGTCACGCCCCAAACCTGAGGGTACGTGACTAGCACTAGGACACGGGAAATGCACGTGGCTACCAGTGCCCGTAGTAAGCATGACCCAAAACACACACAACTGAAAGCCCAACTAGAAAGGGCTATGGGCCCAAATGAGGTAAGCATAACCAAAAGAATCACAACATGGTACAAATATCAAATTGGCCCAGCACCCATTTATTCTATATATCTCAAAAATATAGTAAATTACAAAAAGTTCTGCTTAATCCAGAGATTACAGCTCTTTAAAATACATAACTGAAATAATACACAAAGCACAAATACAAAGTGTAACATTGCGGAGTTCTAGAGTTACAATTACAAATGTATATCTATTACGTGTATTCTTAATATCCCATTAATACAAATCACTGCCGAAGGGAAATTGGCAGTCTACTCAATTACAATCCCTTCAACGGCTCATTCCATGACCTGAAAGCAACAATATGAACAGGAATGAGCGTTCGACTCAGTGAATGATACCAGCTAATATATTAAACTGGTATCTCTCAAATAGACTGAAATTCACATGATATGTACTATGCCACAGAAACAGACAAATCATCCAATCAAGCAATGATGGGGTATGGTGCACAGTACCACACTGATACTCAATACTCAATATGGGGAGCCGATCCCCCTACTCTGGCTCTCTGAATCTAATAATCTGTCTCTTATATCCAAGGGGCCCGACCGTCACTGGTCTGTACCACACAGCCCTGACCCAACTAACAGCAGTCCTGGCGATGAGCAGGCCCGGCCGGCATCCATCAGTCATAGCTCATCTTCTGAATCCATCATAATCCAAATCATAACCATAACAAATCCATAATCCTAGGTGGTACTGTATCCTCCCGACCTCCATCCGTCAATTACAATACAATATAACACAGCATATTGAGTTATCATTCACAATCAAATGTTACGTGCTTACATATGCAGTAGTAGTGCATAATATACATATATATATACACACAGAAATGCAGATGTAAATGAAAACAGGATAATATATTAGTGAGTATCACTCACCTAGTTGATGACACGTCCGACTAACTTCTCTCAGAAGTGCGACCTTAACGACAGAAGCCAGAGACATGACTCCTCACAAAATTTGATCGTATAAATGTCGAGGATCGCATCCAAATAATGAGATGGAGCTGCTGAGTTGAGGTTGCCGGAGCGTCGCCAGAACCCCGCCGGCGCCACCATCGTCCAGCCACGCGCCACCGTGGACGGTGGTCTTAGATGTCAAAAAAAATCATACTAAACCACTCGTCACGACATCAGGAGCATAGACATACCCTTCACTCTCCCTCACTTGCCGTCGATCGCTGGAAATCGAGTTTCAAAGTTTCGGCATTACATCCTTCGATCTCCTTCTCTGGTCAACAAAAATTAGCAAACTTGGTATCAAATTGAAGCTGGTGAAGAGAGGATTCCAACATATCTTGAATCGCTTGAATCAGAGCTCGGACGAGAGAGATATGGCCTTTTGAATTTTCAGCCGTTAGAGTTTGCAGGAATTCACCACAGTCAACTTTGGGACGCGCATCCGATGCCGTCCGGTGTCTGATTGGAGTGATTTTGGTCTCTTTGGCTTCGTCTGGATATTAACTTTCTAACCCAACTGGCAGCGCATCAATCGGAGGTCGGATAATGAAGTTATAGCCCGAAAACCACCATCTGCTCTCTTTCCTCTCTCTCTTCTTCTCTCTCCTTCTTCCTCCTCTGCCACTTCTCCTTTTCTTTATTTCTTTTGTTTCTTCTCCTTCCCCACGTGACCAGCCACCCCTCTTTCTTCTCCTTTCTTAACTCCCATATCTATATATATATATACTAATATACATACATTTATATAAATATAATACTTCACATATATATATACAAATTAATAATAATAATAATAATAATAATAATAATAATAATAATTTACCATATAAACTCATATATATAACAATAATACTATTAATGCTAATAATAGTTCAATTAATAAAATTCATTTGTACTAATAATAATTATAATGGAAATCTAAATATTCGATAAAAATACTATAATTAAACTTATAATATTAATTAATACTTTTATTAATACTCAAATATCAAAATACACTCCAAAATACAATTCTCCAAAAATCCACATTAACATTATCACAATAATATACATATATAATATTATACTAAAATTACCATTGATAATACATATTCAAATAATATGAATATTTATAATTTAATAAAATATAATTTCAATCCTTACTTTAATAAGAAAAATAATAAAATAATATGTTTCCGTACGAAAATAGGATTTTATAAGATAATTGAAAATTCAGGGTGTTTCAAAAAGTATTAATATTTTTTGGTATAATTGAAGGAAAGATTTATTTTTATTATCTATTTTATAGTATTATTTTGGTTCATGAAGAGTGCTAAATACTCTTTTTATATTATATTAAATATGTGCAAGTTTTAAAATTATTATTATTATTATATTAATTAACTTTTCAGATAATTTTATATAATAACATGTTTTAATAATATAAAAAAAAGATATTTAATACTTTTCTTCAATTCATTTAAATTATTATTCTGCAATATTATTTCCATTGCTCAATAAATTTTAAACGGTGATTAAACTCCGTTGTTTACCAACTCAAATGAGGTGCTTCAATAGCCCAAAAAAAGAAAAATTTGATTTGTAAGTTATCTTGTCTAGAAATTACTTTCTCCGTCTTATTTTATTCAGAAAATTCTCCTTTTAAGATATCAAAAAATATATCTCATTTATATTTTTAATATTTTTTATTTTTTATATCTATTTTATTTTTTAATATTAATTTAATTTTTTTTCTATACAGTTTCTAAAAATAAAATTTAATTATATTTAATAAAAAATATAAAAAAAAAATAATACACTATTTAATATAATCTCAAATTTTGTGAAAAAGACATAATAGCTCTTCAGTATAAATATTAGGGGTATTTTTGTATCTTAACTCTCGTTGTTTAACTACTAGAATATAAGTGTGGGCCCTTATGTTGCACTTTTTATTGCTGACATGGAGAATTGTGATTGGTATATGGAGAAAGGCCAAGTATCTTTCTTTCTGGGTTGTGCTGAAAAATATCGGAAGTAGTCCAATCTTCTTAACCTATAGTGCACTGCAGTAACTCAAGAAAACAAGCATTGGTAGTGAAGTGGGAGGAGGAAATGTCACTTTCAATAGTCCCAGCTTATCAAGAAGTTTCCCAAATTCATGGCTTCTTCAATCCAAACAAGATCATCTTCAGGTACTTCAATTAATTTATTTTCATGGACTATTTGAAATTACTATAGGGTTTTTAAAGTGTTAATTTCATTTTGTTAACTTTTAAGATGGAGGCAGAAATGCCCTATAATCAGATGCTCTAGTAGAAAAGCGCAGAGTGCAAAAACAGAGAAGAAAAATTACTATGAATTGCTAGGAATTCCTGTTGATTCAGATGCTAGAGAAATTAAAGAAGCTTATAGGAAGTTGCAAAAGAAGTATCACCCTGATATTGCTGGACAAAAGGTTAAAGTCCTCCTTTTCGATTATTATTCTTTAAGTCTTTTTGATATTACTGTTGAGAAAAGTATTATATTGAATATGTTGTTGAATCTAGTAAAATAAAATTTGATATATTTTAATCATAAAATGGCTGCAATTTACTCTGAATTTTTTTTTTTCCTTTTAGAGCCATGAGTATACTCTAATGCTAAATGAAGCTTATAAAGTCCTGATAAGAGAGGATCTCAGGAGAGAGTATGATAATTCCATTGGTCAATTAGGAATGCAATATGGAAGAAACAACAACGTTATGGGTTTCAGCTCGTGGAAAGGGCCATTCAGACCTCAAGCTCTATTTGTTGATGAAAATGCATGCATAGGTTAATATCACACATTTCTATCAAATTGTGTATGTTTCCTTTTTTTTGGTTAATTTGGCTCTGACTGGAGTTCAATTCATAATCTCTTAGTCTCGGAGACAACTCCAGTACTATTAAGCCAAACTCACAATTTACTTGTGCATGTTTGATTATGATGCAAGAATCAAGATAGTATGTTTCAGCTTCTGAAAGTAAAAGTATGCAGGTTGCAGAGAATGTGTTCACCATGCCAGTAACACATTTGCAATGGATGAGGCCCTAGGAAGCGCACGAGTTAAGGTTCAATTTGGGGATGATGACCAAAAAATTCAGGTATATCAATCATTTTTGTCACAGACATGGTGAAAGACCATGTCTATATATATATATATATATATATATATATATATGTACAGGACATAAAAACCAGAGATGGCATGCAGTGTTGTGTGTGAATTACCTAAGGGTATGGCTGATTAGCTTACAGGTATCAGTTGATTCGTGCCCTGTGAACTGTATTCATTGGGTTGATAAGGAAGAGTTGGCAGTGCTTGAGTTCCTGATTCAACCTAAACCTAAGAAAGGGCATGGTGTATTTGGACAAGGTTGGGATAGACCTAATAATGTTTTTGCAGCAGCAAAGTCATTCAACAAGCAGATAAAACGACAGCCTGAAAATTTTCAAAGTAACGGTGAGTACTTGCTTCATTGACTGCACACGTTTGAAGAAGGTTTCCAACAGTTAGCTCAGGAAAACTCTCTTCTCTTTAGTGACTCATAATCTATAAATATTGTTCTGACTGCAGCAGGAGAAACTGTTGAAAAAGAGACCCCTGCTCAAGCTGAGGCTAGAGCCAATGCTAGCACGAAGATCAAGATGGAGAGATTCTCAACAATTTGGAATTTGGTGAAAAAATTTCTTTGGTTCAAAGAGGAATAGGAAATGGATTGTGCATACCATATAAATGTACTGCAAGTACAAATCACAAGAGAATACTGTGTTGATTATTATACATGCATATTTTATAAAATGCATAGCTTCTCATCATAATGTCACTGCAAAATTCTTACAGACAGAAACGAAGGGACTGCTTTTGGTGAAGTCCAATGAAGATCACCAATATCGAAATAAATCTCAAAGCTGAGTCAGAAATGTTTAGGAAGCAAGAAACTTTCAAGTTATTATGCTTGCAAAAGTCTCACAAGTGTAGAAAATAACCAGTTACAGACAGGAATCAAACAAGGTCTCCACAGTTCTTTTGGAATTATTAAGCAACAGAGTGCCAGAATCAGAAGATTACATGAATTCCTAGGAACTATAGATTTGCAAAAGAAATTGAGGATCCTTCATTGACACTAGCAGTATAGTGGCATAAAATGTTCTACAGAATTTATTTGATATTCTCTTTATGATCATGCCTGCTCTTAAGTCTGTATTCAATTTTTACAGATGTCTCCTGGTTTTCCCACTAAGAACAGCAATATCCACTCTGCATGATAAGCCAGTCCAATATGAATCAAATTTGCAATTGCATAGATTAATAGAGCTTGCATTTGCTTGTTCCAGCACATGCTGCACATTCATCTGCATCTCCCGCTACATGGCTTAAGCAATGTTTGATCCTATCATTCACAACATCCTGCAATATAAATCACCAAATTTTAGAATAGAGGAGGCATCCATTTAAATTAACTACAAGTACATGAGCAGGGAGGCCCATGTTGACAACTTTTTGAGGCAGGTAAAATACCCAGAAAAAAGGGGGCTAGTAATACTAAAAATGATTATCAATAACAGGACGAATCATCTGAAGGGAGAAAAAAATATATTGACAAGTCAATATAACAGTGGAAATAGCAAATCATGTTGCAGGAGAAGTGGAAGAAAGTATGATCTATCATATTGGATCCATTAGCAAAAACAGAGGACACTCTGTACTAATTAATAATTAAACGACTTAAACAATGTAAAAATCGAATAATATAAGCAAAATATAAAACCGAATATGATTTGGACATATGGCAAAGCTTTTCCTACACAATTTATGGCAGTTAAGAAACGAAATTTGAGAATTACATACCACGAGTAGTTCATGCAAGCCAAGCGGTGCAGTAATGATATATGAAATGCCGGAGTGCTCCTTAGCAGCTTCAGCAGTTAAAGAAGGAATATCCTTTCCAATAACATATGGCTTTATCTTAGTCACTAGATCAAAAGTTCTAAGGGACTTGGTAGTCTAGTTACAAGGGATAATTATGAAGAGTTACCTGGTGCCAATGCCGTCCAGGAAAGAGAAAGAATGGGCTTACAATCACCCGGTTTGCCCCTTGTTGAACACATAATCCAAATGCATCTCTAATTGAGGGCTCTGCCAGCTCCTGTTTATGTGAAAAGGAGAAAACAATCGAGAAATGTATCATCTTTAGTTCCGCATATGTAAGTAAGCTCAAAAAACTGTTGAGTAGGCTCAGAAAAAGTATACAGCTCTGTGTCTGTATCATAAGCTAAATATTCCAATGAAATGCATCAAAACTAATAAGTTGCAACAGTCTGCGAATATGCAACAGGATTATTTTTTAAAATACATTTTAAAAAGAATTCACGTTAAATCTGCCAAAAACCAACTAAATTATTATTGAGCTTTGCGTGTCTATCATATAGGGACCAAATTGGTAACAATAAAATCTAGTAAAAAAAAAGAAAAAAAAAACCAGCAAGCCTAGAAGTCTGCTAGTGAATCATGACAAATATCAGTCAAATAAATCTGTTGACAAAATAAATTTGATTCATGAGGTAAAACTACCTTACTCCTGGGTCTGCAAATGAACGTAGGCATTTACACACCAACAGAACTAAACTTCTAAACATAAGATGATAAATCTGCAACAGAGCACCAAATTACTTTATTTCTTTTCTCTCCAATATACTAGACAAGCCTGGCTAATCAGACACTATATTTCACTGTTGAGGCGTTCTTATAATTAACATAGCAGGAGGAAAACGCCACGGATTTAAACATGGATAATCTCTTTTCCTAATAGATGACTCCATGATTCTCCAAAATTCTCTACCATCCAGTATTTATACATAAACACACACAAACAGTATGTTTACTGATAATATGGGTTGCATCAATAGCATATTCTAGAAATTGATATATATATATATAACATTTTCTGCATACATTGTATATGTAAATCCCCCAAAAAAATATATATATATATTTGCACCTCTATATGCCATGCTAATAGAAACCAAGAGCCACTTTCTCTTCAAGTTCCACTAGGATTTTGAAGAATGAAGCAGAAGCTAACATGTACAGTCCCTTTTTTCCCTATTTCTAACAAGGAGAGGAGAATGAAGTAAATAGATTCAAAGCAAGCTAAATTCAGAATAAAGAAGAGATGAAAGTGAAACATATATAACAGAAACACTAAAAAGGAACAGGCAAAATTCAAGAAACAGAAGCAATTGACACTTACAAATTACAACCATGAAAACCCAGTAGACCCAGAAGATTAACAGTGAAATTTCAGTGTTAATAAAAATCAATTTTGAGAAACAAGAACAAAAATTACCATATGAGCAGGCTCAACAATTGGGTGCCCAGTTTTATCTCTAAACATAGCAACAAACTCATCTGAAATTCACCATTAGCTCGCTAATTAATCCAAGCAACTTGTAAAGAAAGAAATTGAAACTTAAAAATTTTCATAGCAGTTTATTACTTAGCATGACATTTGATTCCTTGCGACGAGAACCATGGTCGACAATGATCAGACCATCTTTCTCTCCAATCCCATGTGCTTTCGTTGTAATTCCGCCATTTCCAGTGCTCAAGCACAAACTTGTTGATAAATACTTGGTTTTGGAAGGACCTCCGGGTAATTTTGAGAATTTGGGTGGTGCCCATCTACGATTCGCTCCAGTTTCGCTCACTGAACAACTGTACCTAACAATTCCATAAAGAAAGAAGACGAAAAGAAGAAAATTTGAAGGAAACAATAACAGAAGCTTTTGGTCACCTTTTACTGGTGTTTTGAGGAGGGAGAAGGAGAGACCTCAACGACATTTTTTTCAGCCACTGCTTGAGTTCTGCAGCTCAATGTCGTTTCGATCCTGGAAAAAGCATATTGAAATACAGCTTGTTGTGGATATAACGGTGTCGTTTTAGGTACCCTGAATATCAAAGGGAGCTATCTTTTCATCAAAATTGCCCCTTTGTCTTCTCAATTTCTTGCGATACAGAGTAACAGAGAAGAGGAGAAAAAGAGTAGAAAAAAGAGTGAAGGGTCCGAATAATTTTAGCTTCGGGTATGTACTATTTTCTTTTCTTTTCTCTTGTCTCTTTCGGAAAGTAACGATATTGGCTTACTTGATGCATACTTTGAGCTGAAATTCGTTTCTATTGTAATTTCATTCTGGGTTTCAAGCATTGGAGTACTGTGTTTAGGGGATAAAACATTAAGGAAGAAAACCTGTGAAGTATTGTACTGCTAAAAATGAACTTTTTGTACTTTAGAATTTGTTTGGATGTGTTATGGATTTCAATTCGTATAATTCTTGATTATGTTGTATCAATATTTTTTCTTTGTTCTTTCTTTATTTATTTTTTGTGGCTGTAGGAAGACTTTTTCATGCTGAATTCAATTATGGGTTGCAGCCTTGAAAAGTTTAAATTTGAGGCTGTTCATTCATTGCAAATGAGACAGTGTGGCATCAGATATCTGATACCTATTTAAATTGAAGAAGTCATGATGGCTCCTCAAATTACAGAGAGCATAAACTTTTCCCAGGGATAAAATCAGAATATGCTTGTTTCTTTGTTGAATTTATGAGACAATGATGTTTGCTATAGGTTCAATCAGAGGCAGCATCACTCATAGACTTAACTACACTGTCAAAAGGTGTGTTCTCCTTCATCATATTATTTTTTTTATTATTATTATTATCTTTTGCGTATTTGTTTAGGTCTGTAATTTGGTGATAACTTTTCTAGTCAATTTTTTCAAGATGATTATGCCCTTCATTTGATTTGTTCGATAAAATCATGGTGTTGTCCCCCCAATTATTCTGTAAAATCATGGATGTTTGCCCCCCTTATTATTCTATAATATCAAGTTGTAAGATGTAAGACATTTAGCTGTTAGAAATCGAAGGAATGTGTGATTCACTTGCTTATGGTTTAAGGAAGTCCATAACAATAGGAAAGTGTCAAGCAGTAGGCACAAGGTTGGCTTTGATGCCAACTATAAGTGCCTTGGGAGAAAAACTAGCCAATAGAGAGATAGACCAAGGTCTTGATCTACCGACATCAAGCTCCCCATATAACTGGTGTTGTGTATTAGGAACAAAGTGCATATAGATTTTGCATGTTGATAATGGATTGGAGTAGTCTCTACCAGAAATTGTTGCTGTGTTCCTTAGATTTGCTCCTCATGGTTAATTTCATATTTGAAACTATCATGCAATTATTGCATCTAATTACTTTGATGGGTAATCTTGGACCAATCTTTATTCTTGCCTTCTCATATAAAGCGCCTATGCAAGAATCATGTGTGTGCTTTATGCAGGGAAGCTTTAGTTTCTTGCGGTTTGCTATTTCAGAGAGAGCAGATTCGTTCATCATTGCTCGAAGCTGCTTCTGTTACTCAATCTGTTACCTACATCACCTATGAGCACCTGAGAAATTACAGGGCTGAAATACCTTTTCTAGAGAATGTGAGTATATCTCCTCCTCATTCTCTATGGGCACAGAGATTAAATGTGTTTGCTAGTCATAGTGTTCTCAGAAATTGGGTGCACAGAGGATACACGAGCAGTGCATCAATTGAGCTGAAGACAGACAATGATATCTTGAGGTTTTCCATTAGTAAGCGGCCTGGTAAAAATGGTTCTTCAGAGGAAGAGAAGAAGACCACCAAACGGGTTAAAATGTCTAGGAAGGCCAGACTGAATGAACTCAGGTTCTATCGTCTGAAGGCCAAAAAGAAGATGAATTCTCCAAATCCAGAAGTTAGGATTAGATATAAACTTGAAAAGGTTGAACTCCTTTTTTAATTATTCTATTTAGTTGTCTCATTTTCTTGAATATTATTAAAAATGTTATGAGTTTGATGATTTTACTTTGTTGGTTTTTTGCACCTAATTTGTCCACATTTCATGGATGGAATTAAAAAAAAAAATTTCATAAACTTATCCAGCAAGGCTACAATGCATAAGCAATAGCTCTTTTGTGTCCAACTTGGTCCTTGGTTTAAATAGGAAAGGTTCTTGTGATTTTTTCACTATACCTGTTTACTTTACTTGACATCATAAACATGGAAGCTCCATCAGGTTGCCTGTCTAGGAGTTGTTCTTTGTAACTCATTTTGGCAGTAAATAGCCTTTTTTTTTTTTAATAAGTTGCAGCATAAAAATATTTACACAATGTGTCGTTGATGTGACTTTTTTCAGTCACCCTAATGATTAAAGGCAATATCCACTGGCTCAGCACGAGGAAAATATTAATAATATATATGTGTGTTCTAATTTTTATAGAAGCACTCTGGATTAATTTAGTTTTCACAGTTATTCTGGCAAATAATCCTTGCTTTTAACTATAATTTCATTTTTGTTTATTCCTTCTCCTTAGGCCAAACGAAAGGAAGTATGGTTGATTGAGAAGTTGAGGAAATTTGAGGTTCCCAAAATGCCAGCTGAAGCATATGATCCTGAAATATTAACTGAGGAAGAGAAGCATTACCTCAAGCGTACTGGGGAGAAGAAGAAGAACTTTGTCCTAGTTGGAAGACGAGGAGTATTCGGAGGTGTTGTTCTCAATATGCATCTTCATTGGAAGAAGCATGAAACAGTAAAGGTTATTTGCAGGCCTTGCAAGCCAGGGCAAATTCATGAATATGCTGAAGAGCTTGCTCGACTGAGCAAAGGCATCGTGATTGACATAAAACCCAACAATACTATTATATTCTACAGAGGAAAGAACTATGTTCAACCAGAAGTTATGTCCCCTCCAGATACTCTATCAAAACAGAAGGTATGTTTGTCTATCTGTCCATATGATGCATCCGTTGTATGTACTTTAGATTTATGTCTTTGTGCACACATGCGTGTTAACCCTCCGGGTTTCGTCATGGAGTTATGTATGTGACCCTTTTGTTTTGGCCATGAAAGTTTAAAATGTCCTGCACATAATATCTCTAATTAGTGCAATGGCCAGTGGATCATCCATTAATATTTGTCACACTAGAATTGCAATATTCTGGTGTTGGATCTGCCTTCAAATGTTTTTCAGAGGGCTAACACTTTCATGAATAGTCAGATAATTGATTGCTATCTGAAACTGGTAATGGCAATCCAGTCATGGGAAGTGAAGTGGATTTGACAGGGTAATTGATTAGCACCTAATCTATTATTGAAGGGAAAGGCTTGTGGTATGGATGAGAGTGCATAGCCTGGTATAGCAGCAACTTAAAAGGCTCTCCAATTTGGTCATAAAGTATTTAGGAGGTTTTTCCTTGCAAGTGAGTTTGATTTGGAGTTTTATATAGGTAGTTGAATCACATAGAAGTTTATTTTTGAACAAAAATATTTCTTCAAAATCTTTAGAAGCTAATTGATGAAATCAGCAATATATTTAAGTTCAGGAAAATTATGATTAGATTTAACTTTTTCTTCGTGAATAATATTGATATTTATTTATTATGGCAACATGAGGATGCTCATCAATGTTATTCAATAAAAGGCTACGTTCAAAATATTCTTGTGAATATTCAGTTGCTACTATTTGTGTGTTTCACAGGCTCTGGAAAAGTACAAGTATGAGCAATCACTTGAGCATACAAGTCAGTTCATTGAAAAATTGGAGAAAGAGCTCAAAGAATATCACGAGCATGTTGCTCGTTACAAGAAAGGGAAAGATAATACGCCATGCACCACCATTGGTGATCTGTAATGGTAACAATCTAATAAACCTTTGATGGTTCTCCTGCATAAGAAGTTAAAATTTTCAAATATATTTTTGTGAAAAAAGGAAGGAAAAATCAATGTTGATCCCATCCCATGGTTGACTGGGGCATTTCTTTATTACATTTGTCCTTTTGTTGAGTGCTTATTTATTTGTTTTGCAGGATTTATTCTGTAACATAACAAATGAGCTAACGATTCTTGTATAGGGTATAGAGCAGATGACATTCAACTTCTGCTGAAGATGTGTTGATCATGATAAATGCTTCCTTATCTACACATAGTGCAAGTGAATATATGTTGTTTATAATTGTTGTGACCTTTCTTTGAAGGGGTTCATCCAATCTAATGATCCCAGCTTCATCTTGGCCACCATTGAAAGTAGGTTATCGACGGCGACTCTATAGGCTCTGCACTTGATTGGAGAATTGGTATAATTTGTTAATGACCTGCATGCTGGTGTACAGAAGAAATGGGAACTTTTGTTATGGGAATTAGAAGACTGAAGGTTGTTGCATTTTGACAACCTTGCATCTTCTTTTGTTTTATATGGTTTCTTTTGTTTTGGAGATAAAAGGAGAAAATTAATAGAATCCATGACCTTACCACATTGGTTAAGGAAAATTATCTGTCTCCTCCAAAATACCTTATTACCTCAATTGAATTTTTCTAATGTTTTCTGATCTTCTAAGAGTGCATTTAGAATTAAATTTAGATCTTGTTTGAAAAAAAGTTCAAACTTAAAATCATAAATTTTGCTAAACTCTCAATAAAGCAAGCAATTTTGCATACACTTGTGAAGAAGAGAACTTCATAATGGTTAAATCCTTAATTAAGGCAATAAGGTCTTAATTTGCCTTAGTTCTCTTCAAAATCTTTAGAATGCTAATTGTTTGGGGAAAATTGGGCTTGAGTTGAGTTAATTATCCAATTAAGGTCTACCTTCAAAGCTAGCTTGACTTAAAATTTGTGTAGATTGAGGGCATGCCTGAATTTTTTTCTTTTTTTATTAATTAACAAAATATTTATATTTTATATATTTCAATGGACTATTAATTTCTGCCTACTAAGGCAAGCATTTATAGAAGTAAAGTATGAAAAGGTTTTTTTTTCTTTTTTTTTTAAATGAAAGTTCAATGGGTAGAAATGGATTATACATAAGAAATTGAGAAAATATGAGATTTAAATCTCTCTCTATTTTATAATTTGAAAGGTTTAAATCTGAAATTTTTTACTTTTTACACTTTTAAAAAGAATGAAAAAATCAATCAAATCATATCAATTGCATAAACTTTTTAAAGTTTAATCATTTAAAGTTGTTTATATTTACAATTTGTCTGTGATCAATAATCAAATGATTACAAACACCAACATCCTTAACTATTACCCTAATTAATTAGTTGGTGTTTTGCTTTCAATTAAAAAAAAAAAAAACAACCCACAACTGCCTTGTAATGGTGCACACACTATAACAAGCATCAACAAATAATAAGTCATTGAGAGCCTTTAACAACCGAATTGGTAGTTGTTCTGTTGCTTTCAATTTTGGTGAATTCTTATAATGATTATATTAGTTGGATTCATTATTTGAGGGAATACAATAAATAAACTGCTTTTTATTTTGTCAAATATAAGTATTACCTACTCATAACTCTTAATTCACATAGAATTTTAATCTATTTTATTCCCATTTCAATTAAATTAAATCTCAAGTCTGTTTAAATTGAATTGTGTTTTCTTTAAATTGAATTGGATATTGAATTCATGATGCTAATAAAGTAAATATATTGGATATTGTTTATATATTTTTTCGCTGTATTTTAAATAAATTTTTTTAAAAAATTTCAACTAAGTGTCGATAGTAATTAAATTTATACATATAAAGCCACTTTATTAATTTTTCCATGTTATTATATTTTTATTATATAGAGTGAGTAAAACCAAATTAAAACTAAAAAATCAAACTGAGCAGACTACTTCAGTTCTTTTTTTTTTGTTTTAATTTTGGTTTAGTTCGGTTTTTGTCAAAAAAATTCAGTTCAAATCCAATTATCTGAAGTTTTATGTATGTAATACTAATTTTAATATATATATATATATATATATATATATATATATATATATATATATATATATATATATATATATTTATTATATTAAATTAATTTAATATATTTAAATTATTATATTAAAATTATTATATATATTACATAACAATTTTAATATATTAAATTTAATATATATATGTGTGTGTGCAAGCAAAAAAAAGAAAAAAGAAATAGCCAAAAACAATCAACCAAACCGAATTTCTCAGTTCAATTAAGTTTTTATATTAATTTTGATTCGGTTTGATTTGAGAGAAATGATAGATTTGATTCTCGATTTTTTTTATTTGATTTGATTTTAAACCGAACTGATCATTTGCTCACCCGTAATATCATATATCCCAATTAAAAATTACACAAACTAATATATTTACTATTTTTAAATATTATTTTCGTTAAATCACAAGCAAGTCAATTTACATTGTCCTGCAGTTTGTGATATTTTATATTATTTCAAATAAAAAAGTTATGTATTAACATAATTAGTACATAGGAGATGCTATTGTATTATATAAATGCATGTGACATTAAAAGTTATAAATATTTACATATCATAAAAATATTATAATAAAATCTGTCTATTATATTAATATATTTTTTTAATTAGTTTGAGAATTCATTGGTCAAATAAAGGATCAAAAATTAATTTTTTTTATTCCATTACTTCAACTAAAAAAATAAAAAAATAGTTGAAATTAGTAATCTCAATATAAAAATTTTTAAATATACTTAAAAAATGATAGGAGCGAAAAAAGATATAATAAATAGTATAACGAAATATAACAACATAGAAATACATTGAAGCTAAAAAAAAAAAAACCAATAAAATGAAAATATCATTAAATGGGTAAAAAAAAATAGTAAACATAAAAATAAATAATAAAAAACTCTAAATCTAATTATAATTTCAGACCCATGTTGAAATTTTGAGGTAAGTATATTTATATTGACCCATTTAAATGTGAAAAAGGAAAATGTTAGAGAAATCACAGTTCCAAGTATATATAATATATAACAAATTTGAATCGTATTTTTTATTTATATTAATTTTAAAAATTATCATAATGTAACATTTTAATTTAATGATAATAGTAATTAGGATCTGTTAAAATATTTAAAAAAAAGAAATTAAATAAAAAAATGAAAAAACCCACACAAAATGTAAATTGGTGATCTTAATTACAATTATTTTAAAGAAACAGAAGATATTTTATTAAATGAAAAGATCGTACAAGTAAGATATTGTATAGTGATATAAACTTTGTATCGATTTCTAAATCAAATCAGATTACTAAAATTAAAAAAAATACAATTATTCGACTCTTTAATTTTTCTACGAGTCTAATTTGAGCTATTCAATTACTAACTACATTTGGAAAATTTGCACAATTTTTATGATATCAGTCAAATAACAAAATATCATATACCAATGAAAAAAAAAAAAAAACCCATAGAAACACTACATATTGATTTTAAGATCAACCAAAATGATAGATATGAAATTAAGAGGTCAAAAACTACTAAAAAGTAAATCTAAAAGTTATTCAAGAAAAAATACAAAAAAAAAAACACAAAACCTCAACCTACGAGGAGAGAACAACTAGAACAAACTCAAAAAAAAAAAGATACGGAAAATTAAAATCTCAAAAAATAAGGCAAAAATTCATATTCACTTAAAAATGAACATATCTAGATTTTATTGAAAGCAATAGAAAAGAAAAAGAGAGGCCTATTTCTAGCCAAAATGGCATGACATGACTTCTAAATAATATCACAAGGAGAAATTTTTATGTTGATTTAGCCTATTATGTCATCTATTATAAGTTCACATGTGGCCTTATTTATTAAACGTAATATTTATATTGATTGAATTATTTATGAAACAACCCGAATTTTCATTTATTTTATAAAATTTTATTTTCGTACGAAAATATATTATTTTATTATTTTCCTTGTTAAAGTAAAAATTAGAATTATATTTTATTAAATTATAAATATTCATATTATTTGAATACGTATTATTAATGGCAATTTTGATATAATATTACAATATTATATTATTATGATTATGTTAATGTGGATTTTTGGAGAATGGTATTTTGGTTTATATTTTGATATTTGAGTATTAATAAAGGTATTAATTATATTATAAGTTTGATTATCGTATTTTGTTGGATATTTGGATTTCCGATATAATTACTATAATTATTGTTAATAATGTTATTGATATATATATATATGAGTATATGTTGTAAATTATTATTAATATGTAAATTATGAATTATTGTTAATTATTATCACTATTATTATTATTATATATATAGGATTATGTTTATATAAGTATATGTATATATTACATGGTTTGGTTTAGTATATATATATATATATAACTGGCTGTGTTTTGAAGTTAAGTAAAACAAAAGAAGAAGAAAAGAAGCATGCTGATTGGGCAGGGCAGATATAACCAAAACGGGGAGTTTTGGAACGGGACAGCAGGAACGGAAAACGGACAGGAGAGAGGAGAGAGAAAGGGAGAAACCAAGAGAGAGGCAGAGAGTGTTGATGGCTTTCCGGCGGGCGGTGGTGAGCACCGCCACCACCGCTGGGTAGTAGGAGGACCGGCGACTTCAAGAGAGGCAGCGGCGCTCCGATCTGCGGCGGCACGGCGGCATACGCGAGGAGAGAAGTACCGCAAGCTATCGCAACTTCAAATCCATTTTTCGGCCGATTCCGGCAGCGAAATCCGGCAATCTTGGTGCCGTTTTACTCTTGGAGATGAGAGCTTCATTTTGGTACCTACCTTGCCCCCTGAGGACCACTGGAGGAGGAGATCGGGAAATACCAACAGTGACTTTGGAGGCATTTTCCGGTGGCTGGAGGGCGAGTGCCGGCGAGTGATGACCGTTTTTGTACTCCTGGAGTTGAGATGAACCTGCTAGTGTGGAGTTTCCCCTGATCCTTCACCACCGGCGGTGGCGCGTGGCCGGCCGGCGGCCGCGCGTGGTGCCGGCGCGTGGGGAGGTGCAGTAATTCTGTTTCGACGTTCTGGCAAGATCCTCGATGTCTGTATGTTTGGAATTTGTGAAGGTTAACCCGGAATCCTTGTATTTCAGTTGTTATATGAATTAATCTATGTTTAGTAGTTCTTAGAATATTTGTTAGGTTATCGAGTCTGTTCTAGGGTACCTACCTTGCCCCCTGAGGACCACTGGAGGAGGAGATCGGGAAATACCAACCGTGACTTTGGAGGCATTTTCCGGTGGCTGGAAGGCGAGTGCCGGCGAGTGATGACCGTTTTTGTACTCCTAGAGTTGAGATGAACCTGCTGGTGTGGAGTTTCCCCTGATCCTTCACCACCAGCGGTGGCGCGTGGCCGGCCGGCGGCCGCGCGTGGTGCCGGCGCGTGGGGAGGTGCAGTAATTCTGTTTCAACGTTCTGGCAAGATCCTCGATGTCTGTATGTTTGAAATTTGTGAAGGTTAACCCGGAACCCTTGTATTTCAGTTGTTATATGAATTAATCTATGTTTAGTAGTTCTTAGAATATTTGTTAGGTTATCGAGTCTGTTCTAGGGTTGAGTATAATTCTTATTGTGTTGATGTTCTCTGTTGCAAGGTGTCGGTGTCTGGCGTCTTCCTGGTTTCAAGGTTACTCTTCTGAGGGAAGCCGGTCGGAAGAGTCGGCAGTTAGGTGAGTGATACTCACTGATATATTATCCTATTTCCATTTCATATGCATTGCTGTGTGTATATGTATACGTATATTATGCACTACTATTGCATCTATAAGCATGTGACATTTGACTGTGAGTGATGAATTGATATTTTGTATTCTGTGCCATGCTATGGTTGTGATTGATGGATGGAGGTCGGGAGGATACAGTACCACCTAGGATTATGAGATTGTTATGGATTATGATGAGATTCAGAAGATGAGCTATGACTGATGGATGTCGGCCGGGCCTGCTCATCGCCAGGGCTGCTGTCAGTCGGGTCAGGGCTGCGTGGTACAGACCAGTGACGGCCGGACCCCTTGGATATAAGAGACAGATTATTTGGATTCAGAGAATTGGAGTAGGGGGATCGGCTCCCCATATTGAGTACTGAGTATCAGTGTGGTATTGTGGACCATACCCCATCCTTACTTGATTGGATGATTTGTCTGTCTCTATGACACGGTGCATATCATGTGCATTAGAATCTATCTGTAGGATACCAGTTTAATATATTAGCTGGTATCATTTACTGAGTCAAACGCTCATTCCTGTTCATCTTATTGCTTTCAGGTCAGGGAATGAGCTGGTGAAGGAATTGTAATTGAGTAGACTACCAGTCTCTCTTCGGCAGTAGTTTGTATTGTTGAGTATTCAGAAATGTATATAATAGAAGTACATTTGTAATTGTAACTTTAGAACTCCGCAATGTTACACTTTGTAATTGAGCTTTATGTATTATTTCAGTTATGTAATCTTTGGGATTAAGCAGAACCTTTCTGTAAATTATTATCTTTCTGGAATATATGGAATAAATGATGTTGGGCCAATTTGATAGTTGTGTTATGTTGTGAATCTTTTGGTTCTGCTTTCCTTATTTGGGCTCATAGCCCTTTTCAGTTGGACTTTTCAGTTGTGTGTTTTGGGCTTTTTGTCTTGTGTTTTGAGTTAGGCTTACTACGTGCACTGGTAACCACGTGCATTTCCCGTGTCCTATTGCCAGTCACGTGCCCTCGGATTTGGGGCCTGACAATTTATTATTATTAATTATCTGTGATTAAATACTAATCAAAATAAATGATACACTTAATAAATGACACTATATATTTTATAAATCTACCTAAAAATTTCTCTGTATCAAGACGAGAGAAAAGTTTTAGGGTTTTAGAGAAAAATAAAAGTAAACATTAAATCATTAAATAAAAATATCTTTGTTACAATCTTAATTAACCATTAGAAAAGAAGAGAGAAGTTATTATGTACTTGATTTCTCACGCAAGAACTTTAGAAAAACCATACAACTTTACGCCTCCAAAAGCCCGCTGCTTACATAAAAGGCAAAGCCCAGTCTCTGTTTCTATGTGATTTCAATTCCATTCCTACTCTCTCAAAGGAAAACCAAGTTCCACGTGATTCCCGTCTCGAAAAGGAAAGAAAATTCTCTTGCCGATTCCATCAAAATTAATACTAAAAATCAAATTGTTCTTGAATACAGTGTGTGAGATGATGATGTTCGAGGAAATCAAATTGAAGTGAGAAATTGAATTTTATATGTGTAAATGAAGCAGCGGAAGGTGACGCAGTTACAGAAATCTCACTTCAAATGGAAGAGAAAAGTGTTTGGAGTGTTATTGTTAGGGTTTTGTTTTGGAAGTTTGATTTTGATGCAAACTCAGTATACTCGAATTCTTGCTCTCGCCAAATTGCAGTCTCATTTGCTTCAAAAGCAAAAAATTGCGTTTCTGTTTATTGCTCGAAATCGGCTTCCTCTCGATATGGTTTGGGATGCCTTTTTTAAGGTAGGTTGTTTGAATTTCAAATTTTATTTTATTTTTTTATACAAAATTGTTCTTATAAATTTGATATGTGTTTTTGCGTTGTGATCGATCTCAGGATTGTTTGGATAATCTTGAATGAAGCTTGTATCTGTTTTAGGCTCATTGATTAAGCATTCACTTTTCAGGGTGAGGAATCTAGATTTTCAATTTTTGTTCATTCTAGGCCTGGGTTTCTGCTCAACAAGGCTACAACCAGATCCAAATATTTAATGAATCGACAAGTTAATGATAGTATACAGGTTTGTTAAGTGTCACCTTTAAAATTCAAGGCAATTATTATACTAATGTATCTAACTAAGGCCTGATACTTCCGAGGAGGGGACAAAAGGTTGCAACAAGGGCCTAAAAAAGCCTCACATATGCAAATCTTAGAGCAACCTAACATTTTGTAAATGTGTATACACATGTGCACCTGCAAAACTTTTGCATGTTGAAGTTACAGAATTACATTAATCAGGTCCTTAAAAGTATCAAAAATAATATCAACTGCCTACGTAGCTTTCTTTCATGAACATTTGTTAACAAGCTCCTGTGTTCATGTTGGCTTAATTAATTGGGATATATTGTCATAATCAAACAAAAATTTGCACTTTATTTTATGGGTGTGATATTCCTGAAATTAATTCCAGGTAGACTGGGGAGAAGCAAGCATGATTGAGGCAGAGCGTATATTGCTTAGGCATGCACTAGAGGATCCTAGAAATGAACGTTTTGTTTTCCTCTCAGACAGGTGAGAATTGATGCCAGTAATTGCTCCTTGATTTTATACTAGCACATATCTTTCTGTCTTATATTGCAATATCTCATTATTGTCAAAAGATAATTCTGTAATGTTTCGCATCTTAAATGCATAAGAGATGCTAGTTTGTTTAATGGAATAAGGATTTTGTTCAGTTGAAGCTTGCTTTTATATGTGGTCGTGTTACCTAACAATATCTCAGCTGCATGATCTCCCCGCAGCTGCATACCTCTTTACAACTTCAGCTACACGTATGACTATATCATGTCAACATCAACTAGTTTTGTAGACAGGTTAGTCAGCCAGGTTTTGTGCATGTGCACACCAATATATTTTGTATTCTCTCTTTGTATTACATGGTGTACAACCGAAAATAACATTATTGGAAGCTGCTATATTTTAACAGATGTTGCTTGCATGTCATCTTTGCAGAAAATTAAAGTAATTTGCATATAACTTTTCTTGCTGCATGTTGATCTGTTTCAAATATTTTATTTTACATATTCAAGCTTCAGAGCATCAATGTATTCTGTATCCATGATGTTTTCAGAACAATTTTCTGGAGAGAAAAGACTTCGTTTTTTGTTAACTTAAACATGATTCCAAATTCATTATATGCCCACATATAACGAATGAATTGTAATGTGAAGGATATCAAGACAGCCAGTTAGCTCATAGCCAACCTCTGGCAACATTGTGTAATATAGGAATTAATATAGAGCACAACATGCAATATACTTTAACTTTTACCAAATCCTCGTTGAATTCCTGGAGATTTCTGTTTAGAATCTGTTCCTTTATCAAGCTCAGTGCTACTGATCTCATCTAGGGGGTGTGTGGGAACACTAACCAGTTTGGTTCTCAACGAATCCTATAATATGAAATGAAAATTTTCCCATATTTGATTTTAGACTGAAATTCTTAAATCTTCAAATCTGATCTTTGGTTATTGAAAAATTACCAGTTTAAGAATAAAATTTAGAAAAAAAAAAGTCCAATTTTAACTTCACTTTGGATTCTTTCTAAAAAAGGGAATATCAATAGAATTCTCATTTTTTGTTCATTTGTTCATAATTTCTAAATTATATGAGAAACCTTATTTTATTAGAAATTGTAAATTGTATAGTCTAAATTGGAAATGTTTCTACTTATTTTTATTATTTATCTTATTATATATTATAATGATATATTTATATAATAATTATAAATTTATAATAAAAAATTAGAATTCTTTATACAATTTTTATTAAATATTATTAAAGATATTAATTATTCATACCCTGCCTAATATTATTCACTTGATTCTTTAATAATATATTGATTGTGAATGAGATTACTACTATACATCTCTGCCACTCGACTTAATTAGTTAATCTTTATCAGATTAGTGTATATATATATGTGTGTGTGTGTGTGTGTGTGTGTGTGTGTGTGAAATCAGTTTTTATGATTCAGAACTAAGCCTTATACACTAAGTTCATTGGCTAATGTGAATTAAGTAAATCTTATGTTGTCACCGGTGTTCATCCTGTAAAATGTAAACAGCTGATTTACTTATTGATTTAATTGTTAACGTTACATATAATCCTTTTCATCAGAAAATCAATCTCAATGCTGATTTAGTAAAGCCCTATGAAGATTTTTCATTATTGATTGGCTTGTCAGCATACTTTTGTGCGCATTAATTTTTTACAAAAAGTGATTGTAATACTGTCTTTGTTGGGGTATATAAGCCAACTTTTTGTTTGCAGTCTTAAATTTTTGAATGTTTTGGTCCTTTTGGATTGATATTGTTTAATGTGGAACTTAAATTCTGGAAGCAGCTTCGCTGATACAAAAGAGGGCCGCTACAATCCAAAAATGGCTTCAGTCATTCCTGTTCATAACTGGAGGAAGGGATCTCAGGTAATGGGTGGCATGATTACTTCTTTATGTAAATGAAAAACCAAAAAGAAAATTATATGGATAGATTATTTGTCATCCTATATTACTGTAGCTTTCCAGTTCTAACTTTTGCTTTATCTTGTTGCAGTGGGTTGTTCTGACCAGAAAGCATGCAGAGGTTGTTGTGAATGACACCACAGTCTTTCCTATGTTTCAGCAGTATTGCAAGGCAAGTTTATATTCTCTGACCTTTTTGTTCTGAATCTGAAGAGAGAATACCTTTGCATGTAGCTGTCTATCATAATAGTTATTAAAGCTAGTGTCAACATGTTTTTTGTGTGTTGTTATTGGAGAACAAATGTAGTAGACAGGTAGCAAGTTTGATTTTGTTGTGAACAAGGCTTAGGTTATTTATGTTCATTATTTGATACAGAGCTAAAAAAAAAAAAAAACTGATTGGGATATTAAGAACTGAAAATGATTTGTGGTATTGAACCTGGCTTTGTACAAAGAAGCTCTTTGTACATGGGAAGAAATGGTCAGTTGACTTAGATATTACAAATTAATAATTCTGGTCCTTTAACTCTCCTTTGCTAATTGTCTTCTGCTTTAGGATTCAGGAAGTTGACATTTTCAAAGTTCTCTTGTTTGTTGGGACTGATATTTTTCTCCTAATTTACTTTATTTGCACTTGATGATATTCAGAGGAAATCGCTTCCTGAGTTTTGGCGGGATAGTTCCTTTGTAAGTAACTTTATTTCCTTCTTCCTTCCTTTCTTGAATTGCTAAATTAAATATTCGTGTTTTCTGATCAGGCAGTTAGGCACACATCATTGAAATTATTCCAACATATGAGAATTGCTTGCATACCCTTATTTAACTGCTTTTGAAGTGGATTGAAGGCATTATGAAGTAATAATTTTCCATTTCTTTTAAATTCTCACCTTGTACAGGTATCTGATACATCCAAGGAGCACAATTGTATACCTGATGAACATTATGTGCAGACATTACTGGCTGTAAGATGCATTCTTATCCATCTATTCTTAGTCTTGTTCATTCACAAGTAGAATGGATTTGGTATTGACAAGTAAAATAGATTTGGTAGAACCATTCTGGGTGGAAAGCCTTCCCATGTGATTTATTAAATCTGATAGAATTTCCATTGACGGTTTATGTCAATCTTCTCACTCTCTCTTTCTGGTTTTTGTTAGCCTGTCTGTTCTACAATTCATTTTGGCTTTTATTAATTGTTTGGCTGTAGCATCAACGTATTAAACAGAGCTAACTTTGCCTCCTCCTTTATATTAGTATTATTGTTAATTTTTTTTTTGATCATCAAGTTTATTGGCACTATTCTCCTTAAACTAATGAACAGTCAAGGCTAACTTCCTGTGTTTTTTAGACCTGAAGTTTCATAGCACTGTTCTTATCAAATCAGTGAATGGTTAACGTGCCAAGTGTTAGATAAAATAAATTAGCATATAATAATTCAACTTTGTGCTCACAATCTTGAATCCTTGATGGACTTGTATTTGTCTAGTTCAACCACATAGCATTGCACTGGGAGGTCCTGATTTACTATGACCGGGACTTGTGCTGATTTAATTTTTGCAGCTGGATAGTCGATAAATTATCACTAGAATCAGAAAATAATATTATAAAAAATGATAAATACCTCTTGAAAGTAATTTACATTGTTTGCATTCTTACTATTGTTTTGAATCTATTTTCTTTGTGCTGTTTGCAATGCCTTATTATAGCTGGTTGCAGCTGAGAAAGGTAGTTACATGCAGTTTATGCTAACATCCTACATGCCTATTTTAGTATTTTGGGACTGGCTTTTTAGTCACAGTTTTAGATGTTCTAGGTCTTGGGATTCTTGAAACTTGTACCTGAATAAAAATAAGTTAACAATCAAAGAGAATACATGTTTAGCTTATTTGATTTCAGTTGAATCTAAAACTTATAAATTAAAATATCAATAAATTTTTTGCCTGCCTCTATCTTTCTCACTGTGAGGAATTCCTTTTTTTTTTTCCCCAAAATTTCAGCAACAAGGCCTTGAAGGAGAAATCACACGAAGATCATTGACACACAGTTCATGGGATCTTTCATCCTCTAAAGACCCTGAACGCCGTGGATGGCATCCTGTTACTTATAAATTCTCTGATGCTTCTCCCAAACTTGTCAAATATATAAAGGTATTCATAAGTCATTTTTGTATATAAAGTAATGAATGTTCTACTATTATCCATGACTTAGGAACTAAATGCTTCTCTATTTTCTTTTTATTATGCTGCTAAATTATTTATTATTCATTTAACTTGGCTTGTAGTCGTATTTCACCGCGAAGACCTTGTTGGGGTGCTATACTTGAATAACTTGGAAAGAATTTTACTCTTTCAGAGAACTTGTATCAATCACAACCAGCCAGAAGAAGAATATACTTTCTATATTTAAGGGGAGGAGGGTGGGGTTGAGAAAGAAACAGAAAAAAGTCACTTTTTCTCCCTCAAATTCAGGAACCAAACTTTATTCTTATACATAATATGCTTGTTAAAAGGGTTTAGCAGCTTAGGACCTTTCTGCAGATATAGCCCTAAACTGGGCAAAATGAAGAAAAACATTCATACATAGCTAATAGGGAGTATTGGCTTGGTTGAGCCGAGTATGTTAAACAAAAGTAGTGATTACTTGGTTTTGTCACATGGCACACATGGCTTGTTGTCTACCTGCCATCTTCACCACCTCGACCACTGCCATCATGACACCATCATGCTGCCACCACATCTGTCACCCAGCACATCATCATTCTTGTTAGATTTAATACGGTTAATAAGTAATTCCAATACGGATAAATGTTTGCTTTACCTTTGTAGCTACTTGAGTGATGTAGTAGGAAGCAATTTTGAAAGAATTTAAAGGCAAATCTATGTGCAATTACTTTGTTCTCAAATGAGAGAGGGAATATTCACAAGTTTTTGTTACTTTTGCAGGACATTGACAATATTTATTATGAGACTGAATATCGAAGAGAGTGGTGCAGCAGCAAAGGGAAACCATCCACTTGCTTCCTTTTTGCACGAAAATTCACTCGTCCCGCTGCTATTCGCCTTCTTAATATGGTAAATTTCAAATGCGCATGACTTCCTCTTTCATCAATTTGAATAGACGAGGATTTCAATAAAGCCATGCTTGAATTCGACATCTATTCTAACAAATTCAAATCACCATCATTTCAAACTTGCATCTATCCAAAATGAACCAACGAATTTTATAGATCTAACATATTATTGTTCTGATATATTGGCAACAAATTCCATCAATTTTTATCGCTATTCATGTTTTTCTATTGGACAGTCTTTGCTGGGAGCTTCTCGCAAGGCAGCAAACAAGTCATGAGTCCCTAACAAGTGACGGTGCTGAAATGAATTTTTTTTTCCCCCTGTAGGTATGACGTTAGATAGGAATGTTTAGTCTTTTAACCTATATATGGATAAAAATAGTGCAATTTGCAGTGAGAGATAATGACGATGAAGAGAGCTGTAAATTAAAGAATGAATGAAATGTTGAGTTAACAAAAAAAAAAAAAAGCAAAATTTAAAATCTTAAAGATACAGTATATATATATTTATAATATATCTCATTTGTCCTGTCACGTAATAATTTTTTTTTGAAAAAAAAAGAAATATCCTGTTCCTTATACATGCCTTTTCTCCTCCTCTCTTTTCTTCCTTGTTTTGTGACTTTTGTGGGGTTGAAGCTACAATTGGACGTTTATGTCTTGACCGAGCTAGATGCACTAGAAGTGGGTAAGTTACCGTTCCACTTGAAATCTTAACAGTCAAATCCATAAAAGGGTTGATAAGGCTTAATACTAACCAAATATAATTCCTACCCGTGGTCTATACTTTTATTTTGAAATAATTAAATAAAATTATTAATTTTTTTAATTTAAAGTTAATATAATTGGTGAATAATTTTGCTTTTCACTTTATTATTGATTTCTTTATTGATTTGATTTGATTTGATTCATAGGTTTGAATCTTTCAAATCTTCTCATACTGAATTAAATATTTATTTTGGATTGGATGATATATTATATATAATCTTGACATCAAATGACGTACTTTTTATTGAATAAAAAAAAAAAACTTAACGCGGTGAAGTAAGATCTTTCATTGTACTAGAATTAATAAAAGAAAAAAAAATCTCTCGCAAAACACGTTTAACAAGCCGCTTGGGTCTTAGTTTATCTGTAGCACTCTCAACCAAGACAAATAATATAGAAGCCTCCAGTTTATGAGAAATATGAGTAAAAAAAAAAAAAAAGTTTACGAGAAAGATTTTTTTCATTTTTTATTTTTGAATTCATCAAATATGATAGAATCAATCTTCAATTAGCTGTATTAGAGTCGTTTTAAAAATCATGAGTTCAAACTTGAATTGATAAAAAGACATGTAATAGACAATATAAAATTCAACTGCCATTCTATTAATGTCGAGAAATTATGAGGGGATGACATTTAACAGCACTCTCCTACTTGAGAGGAACGTACTCGACCTTTATGTGGGCAAAGAGAGCGGACTCTTATCTCACCTAATAATTTCTCATGTTATGCCTGTTGCTTAAAAGACTTCATAATTCTTGTTTTGCACTTCAGCTTCAATATTAGCATATAAGACCTTGAAAGTTAACATTTAATTAGTTACCAAGAAAAAATTGCATGGTTATTGTCTAAAATTTTTAAAAAATTTTGTTTTGGTACCTAAATGATTTTTTATCTAATTAGTTTATTTTATTTCAATATTTTTATTCATTTTCTAGTCACCGAAATACTGATTTAATAAAAAATGACATCCACTTTACTGAGCTGATTTTCACGTTAGCATCCATATAAATCACTTAAGATGAAATGACCTAACTATCCTTTAATCTATCTCTCACTTTTCTCTCTCCTCTCCTCTACCCTTTTCCAAATCTAATCTCACCATCACCACCACCTCCAACAACCATCAACATCACATTAAACGATAGCAAAAAAGCTAGCCACCATTGAAGTTCAAGAGGTTGTGACCTCTAAGGTCGATCTCAACTGAAATCCCATCAAAAAAGCACCATCGATAAGATTCAATGGCGCAATCTTCATTATTCTTGCCTTTGCAATTCTCTACAACTCCAGCTTTCGGGAGATGTTGTTGGTTCTCGTCGAGCAGGCTCCAATAAAATGCGCTCTCTTCTCGCAATTTGCAAATGCGAACCCAAGTTCTCACACCTCTGATTGAATTTGGAAAATGACAGAGGATAAGAGAGAGAAATGTAAGAAATTAAAAAGTAGTTAAATCATTTATCTTTAGTAATCCACGTGGACACTAATGTGGAAGTCAGCTTAGTAAAAGTGAGCTCCATTTTTGCTGAGTCAGCATACTAGAAAATGATAAAAATACGAAAATGAAAATGAAATAATTTTTTCAAATTTAGCAATTGAAGAAAAAAAAAATAATTCAAATACTAAAATATAAATTTTTAAAAAATTCAAATACCCATATTATAATTTTTTTTAATTATCAATAACACTATTGAATATAGTTGACACGTAACATGTGCTACTGTGACTAATCAAAGATATTTCCTCAATCCACGGGCATTATCCAAAAGTGTATTGATGGTCGTTAAAATCTAGAAGATGTGATAGTAATTTCACCGTATAGAAATCTAAGCATAATAATAATTTTCACTAATTAATTTTTTTTTTTTTTTTATGTATATTCTTACACTGTTATCATGCATAAGGAAAGGCTTAAGTTTTTTTTTTTTTTTTTTTTTTTCATTAAAATGCTGCATTTATAACACCACAAACACATGTACTCGTGCCTTTAGCTCTGTAGCTGACGTTTGACTGAGGTATCCAACGTTATCTTATTTGATTGTTTGGTGCAAGTGTTGATAATTTCTTTTCTAATTAACTAAGAATTGACCAATTTCCATTATTCCATCCCATATTTAAAGATTGCACCGCTGCTAAAAGAAAATGAATAATTTAATATTTAAACAATAACAATATATGAAGGTAGCTTTTACTGGTTTCTAATCTCCATTTAATTCAAAATTTACTCCAATCGGATTTCAATTCGTCAAATTTACTTCTATTGAATTTTGATTAAAAATTTAAACTAAATTTTGATTCTAACTAAAAATAAAAATAATTTTTTCGTTCTCATATATATTTTCAATCTCAGTGTCTCACAATAATTTTAAATTTAAAAGTTATTCATGAAAATTTTAAAGTGTGTTTGTTATGAGATTAATAGAGGATAACATTTACTGAAATAATAATTTATTGCCTTTTAACTATATTTGGTAAGTGAATATAATACCCAAAATAATATATCAATTTGTTAATTTAAATTAAAATTTGTTTATAATTTGTTTTAAATTTAAGTTAAATTTTTAAGTATTTTAATAATAAAATGTGAAATATATGAGATAAAAATTGATTAAATAATTTGTTAAAAAACACATTCAAATATTAAAGCAAAGTTTTAAGATATTTTATAATACTTGTAATGTCTAATTTTTATATCATAAAAATAATTTTTTATAGAATAATTAATTTTTGAATGTTGATTATAAAATTAAATATTATTTTTTAATATTAATTATTATTTAAAAAATAATAATAGAACTAATTTAAATTTTGAGAATTAAAATAAAAGAAATAAAAAAAATATTTTAAGATATATTTTTTTAGTATAATATTTGGTGTTATGGATTGAAAATGGAATAGTAATTAATATTAAAGTTGTACTATTTTAATGTGAAAATTACATTAAATATAAACTTTGTAGTTGAAAATGTCTTAAAAATAATATTAAATGACTCAAATTATGTTAAAAAGATTTAACGCAATCAATGAAATGTAAATATTTCATACAGTAAAAAATAAATAAATTATAATTATTTTATAATATATTTTAAATTATATCAAAAAATTATATAATTATTTTAATTATATCAAATATAATTAAAAATTATTTTATTTTTAACCGTATACCCACTTCTTAATCCACAGCACCGGTCTATATCAAGTTTATTTCCTCCTCAAATCTTTGACAATTCATAATGCTTGATAATTATGATGTCTCGTGAACATCCAACTAATCCCATTTTACAGAACGGTGATTCCGCGTTTTTACACACATTACTTCTACGCGTTACGATTACGTTATATGTAGCACTCCCTTATTGGTCCTCGTGGTGGAAGTTGGTCCGGTCGGTAGTTTAGTTTAGTTAACCGTTTCAACTTTCCTCTAACTGTTACACCTAGGTCGGGCCTCGTAGACTGAAATCTTACTAGCGAAGTTTCCCACGTGGCAAATTCAGAAAACTCCACGTAAACCTAATCTATTTTAAAATTTTTTAATTAATTAGTAAAAAAAATTAACAGGTCTTCAGGTGTCGGTGGATTAGAGCCTGAGAGACCTACACGTGGCAGTGGGCGGCATACCACCTAGGGGTTGATGAATTAGTTATACTACTATTATTTTACTCATTTTAGGGTTCAAATTTTAAGTTTATTAATTAATTAGACTTTCTAGAAAAAAGGTTATAGAAATAAAGTACCATACAATTTGGCATACTATTAGAGGCTTAGATTTAAAGAGGGGCCACCATCCCATGAAGGCCCACAAAAAGCCCACATGCTTTGAATAAGAATATTATCTTTCTTTTCCTTTTTCTTTTTCTTTTTCTTTTTTATATAGGTTTGTTTTGACACCATGCACATGTGACATACCAAATTCTCATGTTAGTTAAAGAAATTTCTCACTTTTTAATTAATTATTGAAAAAGAGCAAAAAATAATTTAAAAAAAAAAAGTTTGCTGGTCATTTCCCCTGCTAGTGCGGTTGTGACTAGTACAAATAATTTCATTTTATCATTTTGAAAATTAAAATTAAAATGTAAAAATAGCTACATCAAATTTTATTAAGACCAGACCGGTTAAACTAGAACTGATCACTAATCCAGTTTTTAAATCACAAAAAATTAGATGAATTGTGAACTAGACAAATCAATCTGAATCGAAAAACAAAAATCAAAACTGATCAGACCGAAATTCATCAAAATTATACTGTTTTAAATTTTTAAAAATTTAAAAAATAAAAATTTAAAAAAAGGACATAGTGATTAGGAAGTTGAACTAGCGGGTTAAATTAATCAGACTGCAAATCGATAAATAGATTAGTTCAATTTTCGGTCTAATTTTAAAAATATTGGTTACATCTACAAATAAAAATATTAATTTCATGGTTTAATTATATATATATATATATATATATATATATATATATATATATATATATATATATATATATATCAATTATTATTATTATGAAAAACAAAGAGAAAAGAATTTCAAAAAAAAAAAAGCAAATGAAATGAAGGGCATATAGGTAATTTTGTTACAAAAATGAATGAATTCTGTCACCGACAAGTGTTCATAAATTTTTGTCACCAAGACCACCAGCAGTTTTCAATTTATTCACGATACTACTTTATTCTTATATTCCCTTTTCTTTTTTTTTTTTTTTTTTACTTTAATTTTTTATCATTTTTTGTTTGTTATTGGCTTGATAAAGATAAAGTAGAAGATACGTCCAATCGTCCCTTTTGAGAGTGAAAATATATAGCAATGAACTAACCTCAAATTTGCATATATTCTTTTTTATTATTGTTATTAAATTTAATTTTTTCAATAATTTAAATTTAATTTTTTTTTAATTTTAAAAATGATAATTTTGATATCATTAAATTAAACATGTTTAATCCAATTTGTATAATTGATTGCTCCTCAAAATAATAAAATTAGTAATTATAATTATTATTATAAAGGTAATAATTAGAATAATTTAATAGAAAAATCAAGACCATTGTATTCATTGGTAGATGGTTGTGGAATATGTAATGGTCAATTCTGTTGAAGAATCACGATAGTGCATACCAGGAAATTAATTACTAATATTTTATTAAGATTCTTACTTTATATATATATATATATATATATATATATATATATATATATATATATATATATGATTCTTGATTTAATGAATAATGACAATGATGAAATCCGTTTTAATTTGTATCTAATGATATCAACTTTTTCTTTTAAGGTTATTTTAGGGTTGTTTTGTACAATTTACTATCATAACTTAAGTGAAATAAGATTTCAAAATTTTAGATATTTATTTTTAAATTTATGAATATATCATGTCAATAAAAATTATTGTCATTTGAATTATTTAAATTTAAAAAAAAATTAGATTATTTGTATACTAAAATAGAAAAATACAATGATATTCTCATAATAGAATTTTATTCATAATCTTACGGTGTATCAAACATGTTATTAGAGTAGCACTACGGCTAAAATAAAAATTGTTAGTGCCATAGCAAAAATTGTTAGAACTTTTCAATTGACAAAATTATCCTTGTACTTAATATGTTTAAACTACCTTAGATATTTTAAAATATTTTTAATAATTAATAATTGGATTATTTCCTTTTTAAAAGATTACGTAAAGATTACTTTCCATATATATTTTTAAATGAAAGATATTAATGTGCAAAAATTATTAATAAAAAAAAAAAAAGAAAATTACATCTTTTTAATAACTAAACAAATTATTAAATTTAAAAATATAAAATCAGTTACGTGTACTTGCATAAAATTTTGTAAAAATAGTTAAATACATATTTGTTCCAATAATTATAAAAATTATTAATATCAACTATTTTTTAAATAACTAGAAATAAATTAGACATCTTAATTTTTTTTTAATAAAAATAAGCAAAAAAATATGGAAAAAAATAAGATAATATTTAAAAAATATATAAAACATTGAATTTTTCAATTTGATATATTATTTAATACTTTATTTTAATTTATTAATTTTTAATATAATTTTAAATTTTATTACTAATTAATAAGATGAAAATAATAAATTTAAAATAAATATTTCATTTAAAATTTATACATGAAAACCGGTATAAAAAGAAAGAATATAACTAAATTAATAAAAATATTTTTAAAGGTATAAGATATAAAAGGTAAATTAAGAGTATTAAAAATAAGAATAATTTCGTCAATTAGAAAGTTACTGATAATCCCTACTCTGACTCTAATAATTCATACTCTAGCAATAATACTATCCTTATTTTATCATTGTAATTTAGGTAAATTGCCTCATTACGCGCGATTATGTATAATTACACTTGAAAAATGATATATTTGTGTTTTAATTATGTTTGTATTTAATTTAAAATATAATAAGGAGGAAGAAAAAGGGATTGATTTAAATTAATATTAATGTCAAAACAAATTATTGAATTGTCAAATTTTAATGAGTCACAATTGAATTGAAAACTACTGGCTGGGATCAATTCAAAATCAATTTATTTCAATGTAAATCTTAATTTCTAACCATTGATTTTAGATGGAGTTGTCAAAGGTTCATTCAACATATCTCTATTTTTAGATTGTTTGATCATGTTAATATTTGAATTAGTCTTCAATTTCTAATTTTTATTTTTTTAATAATAATTTTGAACTATTCGATTCATCATAACTTATTTGACCTTCAAATTTTTTTAAATGATTTTGAATTTTTTTTTTTGCCAAATAAATGATTTTGAATAATATGAATTTCTTTCTTGTGCACTGCCCTTGCAATGTGAAAATTAAATTAAAAGAATAATAAATTAATAATTACACTATTGCTATTTTATTTTTTTTCCCTTTCTTTTTATTTGTGTTTAATTTTTTTAAAATGAGATTTTTTTACCATAATTAATTTTTGAAATTATATATATTGGTCCATCAATCTTTTTTATTTTTCCTTTTCTTTTTATTTTTGGAATTTTTTTTATTTTCTTAAATTATTAATTTTAGTATTTAAGATGATCAACCAATATGTAATTACTTATTTCAAAACTAAAAAAAAAAAAAAAAAAAAAAAAAAAAAAAAAAGTCAAGGCGTTTATTAGTTAGATAATTATACAAAGCTTTCTTAAAAATTATCTAAAAAAAAAAAAGATATATATATATATTTGCATGGAAGAGATAGAAGAATGAATAATCACGTCGGTCCAAGAAGGGAAAAAGAAAAAAGATTTCCTTTTTCAAAGAAGATACCAATTAATTAGAATATTAGAATTTTATAAGGTCCCCCGAGGAATAAATTTTACGACTTGTTACGATTCCTCAAGACTCTAACTTATGACATTGACTGTATATCAGTTCACAGCCTTTAATTTTGAGTTTTTATCCTCTTTTTTTTTTTTTTTTTTCAAGAATCTTATTTTGTTAATGGGCTTTGAATATTGAATCCCAATATATGATAAGAATATAATATAAAAAAATATATTAAATAATTAATATAAAAATAAATTTTTTAATTTTAATAACTAATTTTTAAGATCGGTTATTCTAAATTTATATTAAAATGCTCAATATAGTATAAGAGTTTAATCATTCTTTGTTGGTATGAGTTTTATTCTCATATTTTATTTTTGTTTTTCATTTAATATGAATTCCCTCAAACTTTTAAATCTTTTGCCTAGTATAAATTCTCATATAATATGAGAAAAAGTTTTACATATTAAAGTTTAACTGGTCTTTGCATCACTTATTATATCGTAATTCGAACTGAAATCAATTCTCTTTATTAGCCTATATGGATTTATTCTCGTTTTAAGAATATAATATGAGAAAAAAGTCTCATTTATTATAGTTTAATTAATATTTGTACCATTATCGTTATATGATATTATATAACATATTACATAATATGGGTTTAATTCTCTTTCTTGGCCAATATAAATTTATTATCGGGTCAAGCATATGATATAGGGAAAAGTCTCATATATCAAAGTTTAATTGATCATTATACCACCCAATTATATTATAATTCAGACTGAGTTTAATTCTCTTCCTTAGTTCAATATAAGTTTATTTTCGAGTTTCAAATTTTTTCTTCCCCTGATGCTTGATATGGATTATTATCAAGCTTTAAATTTTCTTGACTCAGTCCATATGATAAATTTTCAAGTACCAACAAGACATATCAAAAATTATCTTTACTCAATTGCTACTTGAGAGAAATGTTAAGAATATAATATAGAAAAAAATTTTACATTGATTAAATATAAAACATATTAAGTGATTAATATAAATTAACTTTTAAAATTAATTTTTCCAAATCTATATTAAAAACTCAATTATATAAAAAAATTTAAAGATTTTAATTTATTACAAGACATATATATATATCTGATTTTTTTTTATTTGTTGTTCTAAGAATATGTAGACAAAAGTAAAATAAAAAATATATATAACTATTTAACCAACTATTTAATTTTTAAAGCACCAACAAATCATATATAACACTAACACATTAATTTCCTAATTTTGAAATAAATTCAATTTTTTGAAAAGGAAAAATTGAAGCATTGAAGATGAGCTCATTTTGATAGAGTATATTAAGAACTTTTTCACAATTACATTATCAAGTAATATTTATTTGAGTGATAAGTATAGGAGTAGCAATAAGGCAGGTCGGGATGGGTTTTGAGATTTTCATCTCCATCCCATAAATGATCGGGGTAAAAGTGAGACAGGATAAATTGAATTCGGGACGGATGCAGGATTAGGACAGAAATCCCCATTTGTAATTTTTTATAATTTTATTAATGTTAACAATTCATAATTTATATATTTTAATAAAATATTATACATATTTATATTAAGTTTTATATATGATTAATTAATATTAAAAAATAATAATATAATTAAATATTTAATGATATAATTTAAAAAAATAAATTTAGATATATATAAAATATAAAATTATATATATATATATATATATATATTAATTTTATGAGATCCAAACGGGAATCGAGACAGAGAGATATAATCCCATATCCGCTCCATTGCTATAAATAGAGCGGATATTTTTTGTTAAATTTAGAGTGGGGGTGAATTTTTTTCCTTGATGGATTGAATTTTGCCATCCCTGTATAAGTACAAGGATTATTTTTAAATGGAAAATCGATATGAGGGTTCTCATGATGTGACTCTTTTTTGGGCTTTTTAGCCTTAAAAGGATAATGTGGTATTCGTGTACATAGAAATAGAGAAAGCTACCCCACCCACAAAAAATATTAAAAATCAAAATAATAATAATAATAAAAGCACCCAATCAAAAAATGAATTAATATTATTTCAGACCAACTACCACTTAGTTCTTTTTAATTTCCAATTTTTTTTAATTACTACTTCTTCGAAACAACACTTGACTTTCCTCCCTCACTCCAAGCCTATAAATAAGGGTCCTTAATTACCATTTGCTGCATACCAAAATCTTCATCAACATACAATTCAATCACAAATCAAGAATCTTCACTAATTAATTTCCTTTTTTACTCCCATTTTTTCTCTATATAATCCCATACCCTTGATTCTTTTCTCCTCACCACAAAAACCCTGATTTCAATTTCTCTAATATCTTGATTTCTTTTGTTTCTGACTTTCTGTTCCCAAAGATGGCTCCTAGCCTTACCAAAGCTAATTCTGGTGCTTCAACTCTAATTGAAAATACCCATATTCTCTCCCCAGTCTCTCTTCAAAATTCAAATTTCACTGTTAATGGCCGTACCTTTCTTTCTGATGTCCCTAATAATATAACTCTCACACCTTCTCCCTATATTCTCACTGACAACAAATCTTTATCCACCGTTGGATCATTCCTTGGCTTCCACTCCGGCCAAGCCAAGGACCGCCATGTTGTCTCCATCGGAAAATTGAAAAACATTAAGTTCATGAGCATTTTCCGGTTCAAAGTATGGTGGACTACTCATTGGGTTGGATCCAATGGTAGAGATATAGAAAATGAAACTCAAATGATTATTCTTGATAAGTCCTCGGATTCGTCTCGGCCTTATATCCTTTTACTTCCTCTTATTGATGGCTCATTCCGGGCTTCGCTTCAGCCTGGAGATGACGACAGTATCGATATCTGCGTAGAAAGCGGGTCCACAAAAGTCATTGGAGATAAATTCCAGAGTGTTCTTTATTTCCACGTAGGCAATGATCCTTACTGTTTAGTTAAGGAAGCTATGAAGGTAGTTAGGGTTCATTTAGGTGGTTTTAAGTTATTAGATGAAAAAACTCCTCCAGGAATAGTTGATAAGTTTGGATGGTGTACATGGGATGCATTTTATCTTACAGTACACCCTCAAGGTATTTGGGAAGGTGTTAAAGGACTGGTTGATGGTGGGTGCCCACCTGGTTTAGTTTTGATTGATGATGGATGGCAGTCTATTAGCCATGATGAGGATCCAATTAGTAAAGAAGGAATGAATCATACTATTGCTGGTGAGCAAATGCCATGTAGATTATTAAAGTTTCAAGAAAATTATAAATTTAGAGATTATGTTAGTCCTAAAAGTTTGGCAACTGGTGCCTCTAATAATAAGGGTATGGGCGCCTTTATAAAGGACCTTAAGGAGGAATTTAATACTGTTGATTATGTTTATGTTTGGCATGCACTTTGTGGATACTGGGGTGGGCTAAGGCCTAATGTGCCTGGATTGCCAGATACAGCGGTTATTAAGCCTAAATTATCGCCGGGATTGGAGTTGACTATGGAGGATCTTGCCGTCGATAAGATTGTTAATAATGGTGTAGGGTTGGTTCCACCGGAGATGGCAGATCAGATGTATGAAGGGCTTCACTCTCACCTACAAAAAGTTGGTATTGATGGGGTCAAGGTGGATGTTATTCATGTAAGTTACGATTATTTCTATTTCAATTTCTATTAAGAAAAATTTAGAATTTAGTTTGAATTGTTGTTGTTTAAAATTTTTAGATATGGACATGGTGGTTAGCGTTAGTTTAATGTCACATATAGTAATAATTGCTAGAGGTGTCCTATGTAGGACCAAAATCTTACTATTTATGTCTGGTTTTACTTTTTGATTAGAATATAGTAATTTTGAAACTATAAAGAAAAAGAGAAAGAGACTGTTTTGTTTAGTTAGTTTGACTAGTTAATTTGGTCGGTCGGTGCACGTTATTGCAATTTTATCATACCACGTTATCCTTTTTCTTAATGAATCTTTGTCTTAAATCTATAATCTTCTTTAAATTTCTCTTTCCTTCCTTTTCAAAGAGGATATATATTTCTAGATTTTTCATAAGCTATATATTTGTTCAATTTATTTAATTAATTAATTAATTTTATTTTTTAATATTTTGCAGTTGCTAGAAATGTTATGTGAAAATTATGGAGGTAGAGTAGACCTTGCAAAGGCATATTACAAGGCCTTAACAGCTTCAGTTAGAAAACATTTCAATGGAAATGGTGTAATAGCTAGCATGGAACACTGCAACGATTTCATGTTCCTTGGAACTGAGGCCATCTCTCTTGGTCGTGTGGGTAAGTTTTTTTACTATTTTTTATTTTTTTCATTTAAAAAAAAATTATATCTATTCATGCGCTAAACGTGAATTTGTAATTTATTTTATTAATTAATTTAAAATTAAAATATTATATGCCAAAATTTAATTAATAATATTATCTTATTTTTTAAAAAATAAAATAAAATATTAAATTTAATTAAAAATATATATAATTAAAATATGGCAACTAGGCAAAGTTTTTGGATTAATTATTAGGTTTGTAGGGCCTCGTGTAGTTGGGATATGCCTTTGTCTTCCTGGCAAAGTGGTAGTGACAGCAGATAAGATTTGGTCTTTTTATTTATCGTATGGTTTTGGTCTTTCTTCAAATTTTTATTAAATTATTCTTTTACCATTTTTTAAATATGTTTGTTTATGGAATTTTATCTATATAGATATATATATATATATATACCCATCATCACATGTATGATTTTTTTTTTTGACTAAAATCAAAATTAAACCTTTCAATTGGGGATTCATGTGTCATTTTCATTTCCCCTATTTCACCCCTAGATTGAAGCAAGTGTACAGCACCTAGCTTCTTGGGAATATTTCTCTACACGAGATTGAAATATGCTTATTTTTATTTATTTAATATGTTATATGTCATTAAATTAATAATTCAGTGATCGAATATTTATTTTTTAATCATATGTAATAACATTAGTTTATGGATTATGGTGTTAATAGGTGATGATTTTTGGTGTACTGATCCATCTGGTGATCCAAATGGTACATTTTGGCTTCAAGGATGTCACATGGTGCATTGTGCTTACAATAGTTTGTGGATGGGCAACTTTATACACCCTGATTGGGACATGTTCCAATCTACTCATCCTTGTGCTGAGTTTCATGCTGCTTCTAGGGCAATTTCCGGTGGTCCGATTTACGTTAGTGACTCCGTTGGCAAGCACAACTTCCCGTTGCTCAAGCGCCTAGTCTTGTCTGACGGTTCGATTCTCCGGTGCCAATACTATGCTCTTCCAACTAGAGATTGCCTCTTTGAGGATCCTCTCCATGATGGCAAAACCTTGCTCAAAATTTGGAACCTCAACAAGGTGAGTTTTTTTTTATGTGCCATGTTTTAGCACTTATTTTGGGCTGTAATGGGCCCATAAATTTTAGTCTATTATTATTAAAACCTTACTGAAATCCTTTACATTATTTACAATAATTTCCTAACATTTTAAATTTGATAAATCACTTTTCTTATTCTTTAAAAATCAATTGTATGTGTTTGAATTGAAACAGTTTACTGGAGTTATTGGGGCATTTAACTGCCAAGGAGGAGGCTGGTGCAGAGAGACTCGACGCAACCAATGTGCCTCACAATTTTCTCATTTGGTGACTGCCAAGACCAATCCCAAAGACGTTGAATGGAACAGTGGCAAGAACCCAATTTCTATTGAAGGAGACCAAATATTTGCTATGTACTTGTTCAAGGCCAAGAAGCTTGTTCTCTCCAAGCTCAATGAGAATATTGAAATGGCACTCGACCCATTTGAGTTCGAGCTTATCACTGTCTCTCCCATCACCATTTTAGCTGGAAAATCAATTCATTTTGCCCCTATTGGCCTAGTGAACATGCTCAACACTGGTGGTGCCATCCAGTCATTGGCTTTCAATGATTCTCATAACTCAGTCCGAATTGGAATAAAGGGAGCTGGAGAAATGAGGGTGTTTGCTTCAGAGAAGCCAAGAGGTTGCAAAATTGATGGAAGTGAAGTTAAATTTGAGTATGAAGGGTGCATGGTTATTCTTCAAGTTCCATGGTCTAATCCATCTGGTCTTTCCACAATTGAGTACTTATTTTAGAGTTAATTATAATTAGAGCTTAATGACAGTAATTATCCTCCCTCTAAATTAGGAGGAATTAATTAAGTAAATTGATGAGGTATTAAGCTGAGTATAGTACAATAAAGTTGTAACTATCATATTTCTCTAATTATATAATTAATCTAGTTTTTCAAGTTGTTTGCTCCACATCTATTCCTTTATTTGTGGCTAGAAACTTAGTTGCTGCAATCCTTATAAGATAAGTATAATTAAGCACAACATGTCCAAAACGATAACGTCTCTTCGTTACTTCTTAATTTTTTCTTATTTTTAATTACAATAAAATGATATTACAGATTAATTTTCTTGCCATATTAAATTTAATTTTCTAGTCAAATTATTACCAGTTGAATGATTTATAAGAAATATAATTTTCTTATAAATCAAAATCAAATAATTTTCTTATATATATGTCTAATTTTAATTATATGAATTGATAAAAAGGAAAAAAAAAAAAAAAAGAAAGTGTTCAATAATAAAAATAATTAAAAGAGACAAAACAAATAGATATATAGAAGCATCTAAACCCATTAGAATTAAGATATAACTTGAAGTTTTATAAATTTTGTGGACTAGTATATCAAATTTAATTTATATTTCATTTGCTTTTTTGTACATAAATTTTTAAAGATTGGAATTTTCAGGGTTTAACTATATATATCACAATATATTTTTTTATTTTTTCTAATAAAATAATATTACAAATTAATTTTTAATGCTATGTATATGGTCTATCTTTTCTATGTACCTAAAGGGATGTTTGGTTTAGATGATAATTGAAAATTCATTTTCATCCTTCTATTAATTATTATTAATAGAAATTTTAATTAATATGATGATAATTATTATATGAATAGAACCACTTTCTTGTGTAAAATCACAGCTACTTCAATCTATTTCACTGTTACATGGAACAAAAATATTATTTATTACACATATTTATTTAAAATATGTTTAATATTGAGGTTAAAACCAATTAAAGTAATATATATATATATATATATATATATATAAACATTAAATATATCTTTGCATAGTAGTAAAAGACAAAGGACAATTATGCAAAGAAAAGAGAGTAGGAGTAGCTATTAGTCTATGACCTATAGGCTATGTTTAGTTCATAAAATAATTAATAAATAGAATATTATTATATGTCGAATAGTTATCCTAAGTTTTTATTCAAATTTTAGATAAATAATATTAATGTTATGAAATTGCAATTTTACAATTTTTATAAAATATATATTTCAAAAAAAAAATAAAAAAATGATATTATTTAGACTATAAAATAGAGCATTTCCATTTTTACTTTTAAAAAAATATTGGCAAGTTCAAACTCACCACTATTGCATTTTTTTTTATTTTCAGATTTTTATTTTTTAAATTTTAAGTCAAATAAAAATTTTATTTATTGTACATTTAAATTATTTCTTAAATAAAATTTGGTAAAATTATATTTAATTTTAATATTAATAATAAAATTAATTTATAAAAATATTATGATCATTTATGTGAATAAAATAGTTATTCTATACTATAAAATAAATTATGAAATTTGAATAATTATTTTATTTATACCCTATTATATTTCTTAAAAATAATTATTACATTATTTGTTTATTATATTTCGCGAACCAAACATAATAATAGTTTTAGACCATAGAATTGGAGTTCTTATACCATGGATTTGGGTCCATATTGCAACGTGGACCAGATCCACATGTTTATAACACGCACCCCACTCTTCTTCTTCTTCTTCTTCATCTTCTTCTTCTTTTCTTTTTTTTTAAATCGGTAACTAAATCGCGAAAATTTATCATATTCTTAAAAATTGTGGAAACATTATATCTATTCCTTTATTTGTGGCTAGAATTTCAGTTGTTGCAATCCTTAATAAGATAAGTATAATTAAGCATAACATAAGATCAGTTTGGCAAAAAAAAAAATTGTAAACATGTCTAATTTGAATAGAATTGGAATATCAAGAGTATCTCTACTCTTCCACGTGATAAACTTTCTTTGGTACCAATACAAAAAAATGAGAATCTCAATAAAATTTGGAGATATACATATAAATACAGTGAGAGACATACTAATAAATTTCGACGTCACATTTTAATGCAAAACCTTAAGGTATGATTTATAGATCTTCTTTCATTAATATATCTTTTATTAAATTCATATTTTTCTAATTTGGAATTCCACTTACACGTAGATAAAAATTTAGTATTTGTGATATTTTAGTGATTATTAATACTGAGATGTGAAATGACCAAAAGAATGCAATTATTTTTAGAGATATACATATATATGATTTTCAATTTTATTGTGTTATGAAAATAAAAATTATTAATTAAAACTATTGGTTAACTAAGAATAGCTAAACCAAACACTTACTAGGAATTAAACAATTCATTCCAAGAACCGAAAATTCATTTAAAAAAAAACTGATTGGTTGATTAATAATTTGGGCCTTTTAACAAGAAAGCTCATAAAGCCCAGTACAAACCACAACAACCCAACTAACGATTAAATACTGACTCAGTATTTGCCCACGCCACACCTAAATTAATCATCTTTCAATAATAATAATAATAATAATAACAGAGTCCAGACCAGAGAGCGTTTGATATTTCATCCTTATTTTCGTCGTAAACAAGTAAGTAGATGAATTAAGGAATCAGGAAACTAGAAAAGTTGAAACCTTTGTCCCCATCTCACTATTTTAGCCCCAAATTCAAATCCCTAATCATATATATATATTTTATATCTAATGAATGCGTCGCAGTTTATGGACAAGCAGATAATGGATTTGACCTCCTCCTCCTTAACGACACACCAATCGCAAGTTTCGCCGCCTCCGACGAAGCAGAGCAGTAAAGATTTTATTGATCTGATGAATCCTCCACAGAACGACGATCACCACCACCACCAGAGTCTTTACAATACCGATAGTATCATTGGTGATAGCAGCGGCTGCGGCGACAATGGGATTAGGAAGGAGGAGATCCTTCCTAGTTACGATTTCCAGCCGATTCGTCCTCTTAGTTCTAGTCTTGATTCTTCTACTATTGCTGTTCTTGGTGGAGGTGCTACTGCTACCGCTTATTCTAAATCTAATTCTAATTCTACTGCCATTCCTGTCAGAGTAAGGGTTTTTAGGGTTTTAATTAATAATCAATTATGTTTTGTAATTGATGTTTTTTGGTTGATTTTGCGTTTTTTGTTATCTGATAGTGTTTTAAAGAATGCGTTTAATTTGTGATTAGGTGATAATGATGATTAGGGTTTTTGTTTTTCTGTTAATAATTGGTTGTTTTTCCCATTAAGTAGTGTGACTAAGTTATGTTGTTTTGATTTCTTTTACAGAATTATGGATCTTTGGACTCTATTGAACCTGCAAAAATCCTTGTTGAGAAGGATCGCAATGCTTTTGATGTAACAATACTGTCTGAGATTGATAAAACAATGAAGAAACATGCAGATAATTTGCTGCATATTCTGGAAGGTGTTAGCGCACGACTTACACAGCTCGAGAGCAGAACCCGCCATGTTGAGAATTCTGTAGATGATTTGAAGTTGTCAATTGGAAACAATCATGGAAGCACAGATGGGAAAATGAGGCAATTGGAGAACATTTTGAGAGAGGTACTTGCTTAATGATCCTCTCCTCCCTTGAGTACTTATATAACATTCAAACTGGGTCAAATTAGATGCTAATGGTGGATAATGAATTAAATAAAGTTTCTCTTTAAACAAGCTTAGACCATAAGATGAGTGATGCTAAGCCTAATTAACAATCTGTAAATCTTCACTCTTATGATGTGCTTATTTGCCTAATTAACAATCTGAAAATCTTCACTCTTATGATGTGCTTATTTGTTTAAAAGTATTACAAAGTAAGTTTTTATTCTTTTTTTTTTTTTTGGTCAGTTCTCCATCTTTTATAGCATACTGTCTAGTCACTTCAAACTAAATGCTTATCTGTGTTTCTCATTTCAAGTGACCAGCGTTTAGGAGAAATGTACGTTATATGAATATGTGTCTACATGTCACTTTATGTTCTTGCTTATGTGGTTGTGGGTATACTTGGTCCAACAATTATTCTTTTTGGATTGCAGAAACTTATTTGTTACTTTTTTTTTTCATTATTTAGAGTATGGTATAGGAAATAAAAGTGTTTATGGCTTCATGGCAAAATGTGTCGGCATATTATTAAGATGTATCAAGTCTGTCTAAAGGTTTTTGCTAGAATTATTGAGTGAATTACTTAAGAGATTTAGGCTTTGTAGTTCATGTGCCTGCTTCTGTCTCTACTGAATCAAACCATGCAGGCATGCACAAGCCTTTTGCTGAAGAGGGAAAATTTTTTTTTTCTTTTTTGTTCTTTTTTGGGGTTGATGATTGGCAAACCTTCCTCAGTTACAAGAAATTGAACCCTTAATGAGTATCCTGTTCATCTAGCAGTATGCCTTTGCTGCCATACTTAGTGAATTTGAGTATGGACGAGGAAGCCTTTTTTTTTTTTTTTTTTTTTTTTGTAATTACTTTAGTTATGCTATTGATCAATAAAATAGAAGAATTTCTCTAATAATAGCGGGCTGCATGAAGTTTGGAAACATTAGATACAAAGCCTTTTTTTTTTTTTAATTACTTTAGTTATGCTATTGATCAATAAAATAGAAGAATTTCTCTAATAATAGCGGCTGCATGAAGTTTGGAAACATTAGATACAACAGGATGAACATAGGAGGAGATCAAGGAAATGTCATAAAGTTATGCCTCTTGATGATAAATTTCTTGTCTTTTTACCGATGAGATGTTAATAAATGCTCATATTTTCATTAAACCAAGATCGCTGTAAGTTACTTTTCTTTGTGTGGTAGTTGAAGTACAGTTTATTAGTGGATAGTAGTATGTGTTTGTACCAATTCTGCTCATCACTATATTTTTTGTGGTTGTTGTTGTTCATCTATCTTATGCAGGTGCAAACAGGGGTAGAGGCTTTGAAAGAGAAGCAGGAAATAGTCGAGGCTCAGCTGCATCTCACAAAGTTGCAAGTGTCCACAGGAAACCAGCAACAGTCCGAAACCCAAAACACTGGGCACATGGACACTGTGCAGCAAGTAGTGTCTGCCTCTCTGCAATCTCACCAACAGATGCAGCAAGCGGCATCTGCACCCCCACAGTCTCAACAGCAGCTTCCTCCTGTCCCTTTTCCACAATCTGTTCCTTCTGTTTCTGTCCATCCCCCACCTATTCCCCAACAGAATTTACCTCCTCCAACTCAACTTCCAAATCAATTTCCACAGAGTCAGATTCCTGCTATCCCTCAGAGAGAGCCTTACTATTCACCACCTGGTCAAACTCAAGAACCCCCAAATCCACAATACCAGGCACCTCCATCGCAGCAGCCACAGCCCTCTGCCGCATTACCACCACATCAATCATATCAAGTTGCCCCTCAACCTCATTATTCACAGCCACCCCAGTTGCCTCAACCTCAACCTCCAGTAGGTCACCATCCTGAAGAGACACCTTACCCTCCCTCCCAGACATACCCACCAAGCTTACGCCAGTCAACCTCTCAGCCATCTAGTGGCGCTCCTCTTCCCCAGCAGTTTTATGGAGCTCCTTCCCACATGTTTGAACCACCATCCAGTAGGCCAAGTTCAGGGTTTTCTGCCGGATATGGTCCACCTTCTGGCCCTACTGAACCATACCCTTATGGTGGATCACCTTCTCAGTATGGTAGCAACCCTACAATGAAACCACAGCAGCTCCCATCTCCTGCTGTGTCTCAGAGTGGTGGTAGTGGGTACCCTCAGCTTCCCACTGCTCGGATATTACCACATGCATTACCCACTGCTTCCGGGGTTGGTGGTAGCTCTGGTTCTTCTGGAACTGGAAACAGGGTTCCCCTTGATGATGTGGTTGACAAAGTGACTAACATGGGATTTCCAAGAGAACATGTTCGAGCAACCGTTCGAAAGCTAACAGAGAACGGCCAGGCAGTTGACCTGAACATAGTGTTGGATAAGCTGATGAATGATGGAGAAGTTCAGCCCCAGAGAGTTTGGTTTGGTCGGTAACCTATCCTTTTATTCATACTGTTGTATAGAATTATCCCATGTTTCTGGATTGACTTTGCCAAGAGGGAGTGTTTGCCTCGAGAGGAGAGGTTACTGCCCCCTGGACGCTTCTTCCTTTCTCACACACATTTTTTAAGTTTATGTGGTTGTTTTGAAATCTCAATTCATACTTGTCTTGTCTAGCTTTGGTTTTGTTATTGCCTTTCTTAATCCGGGTTGTTTATACAAATAATTAAAGAGGCTTATCAAATATTCCATTTGTTTGTTCTTATTTTGTTAGTTTTAATTTAGTCCTTAAACTAGTATTAGCTTATACTTGATAATAGTTTCTTTAAATTTTGCTTGGGATGGATTAATAGCACATAATACAAAAGAATATTTCTCAGCGAATGTTCATTGTTGATGACATATCATTAGTGGATAAAATTTACTAGAATGTTACGATTTCGTTGGATTTCATTTCAATTGACTTGTAAATAATTAACCTTATTAAGGGTAATTGATTTTGAAACTGCTTTTTTTTTTTTTTTTTTTTAAGTAATATTTTAAATGCTGTTGAGAAAAGTTTCTGATTAATGTTTCCAATGAAGTAATTTTCTTAACAGCAATGACATGCTTATGACTACTCTGTCCCCAAAAGATTGTTTTTTTATTTTTAATACAATTTAAGTAAATATTATTAATTGTTCGTCCATTCATAAATTTAATGTAATTTTTTAAAATGATAATTCTAATGATGCAATTATGTCGGACACAATAAGAGTAACTATGTAATTTGTTTACATAATTTATGATGTGTTCAAGGTGATAATGATTTATTTATTCTTTACTATATGATTTAATCAAATTTCATTGGTTTGCATTAATTTTTTTTTACACATTTTATCACATAACATTATCTTTTTTCATTTATATTCTTATTTATACTTATTTGTTACTACATTTTTTATTAATTTTAAGAATATACAAGTATTATATCTTTCAATTAATACGGATAAAATAGATAAATAATTATATCTTATTATTTTAAGATATTTTAAACAAGAATAATAGATAATTTTTTTAAAACGGAGAAAATATAAAATACTTTTTAATTTTATTTACGTTTATTTATTGCAAAGAGTCAAATTTCGTGTCTTGCTGAAGTCGAAGGTTCAAGGCAAACCTTATAATCATTGGGTGTGGCCTTGGAAGCTAACTTATAATCAGTGTTTTGAAAAATCATATCGGTGATCAAATTGATTAGCTCATCGGTTTGCAGTTCAACCAGTTGAATCGATGATTTGATCGGTTGATTTTTTTTTTTTTTTTTGTTGGGTCAGCTTCCACTAGTAGAGATCAAACTGGTTAAAAATCGATCAAAACTGGTCATAAATTGGTCAATATATAGTTTAATTGGAATTTTAATTTTTTCAGTGAATTGAAATCAAGTTGGTAAGAAGTTTTCAATTCAATCAATTGAACAAGCTAATCAAGTCTAATTTTTGTGGAAAATAATTTTATGTTAACATAGTTAGAAATAATAACATCTATTACGGAAAGTTAAATTTATCTATGTTTTCATACTTGGTATAATCTTAAAACTAGTGGAAGTAGAGAGCTATGGATTAGAGGTTCAATTAAAATTGAACCGTAATTAAGTTAAATTTTCTATATCGATAAATACTTAAATTTTCCATATCTGTAAGAGTCAAATGTCCAAAATTCGCACTTGGTGACTAATTTTATGTTAACATAATTGGAAAAATATTAATACATTGTTTGTTACAAATGTCAAGTACAAATATCACAACCCAAATCCCAAATCGGTTGAAATAATAAGACTTAATTGCCTCAACGATTAATCATATGTTAACATAGTTGAAAAATATTAACACTGTATCTATTACAAATATCAAATACCAAACTAGTGAAAATAATAAGATACTTACTTTTAATTGTGTTCAAAGGTATTTATTATAAAGAGCTAAATTTATACTATATCGTTATATACTCAAATTTTCTATATTTGTAAGAGTCAAATGTCCAAGGCTAAACTTCTAACCACCAGAAATTTCATTGGTGACTGAATGTTAACATAATTGGAAAAATATTAATGCATTATTTGTTACAAATGTCAAGTACAAATAATACAACCCAAATTCCAAATCGGTCGAAATAATAAGACTTAATCGCCTCAGCGATTAATCTTATGTTAACATAGCTGAAAAATATTAACGTTGTTTTTGTTACAAATATCAAATACCACACCGTTGAAAATAATAAGATAATTTTAATTGTGTTCAAAGGTATTTATGATAAAGAGTCAAATTTATGCTATATCGATACATACTCAAATTTTCTATATCTGTAAGAGTCAAATGTCCAAGGCTTAACCACCAGAAATCGCATTGGTGATTAAATGTTAACATAATTGGAAAAATATTAATGCATTATTTGTTACAAATGTCAAGTACAAATATTACAGCCCAAATTTCAAATTAGTCGAAATAATAAGACTTAATCGCCTCAACGATTAATCTTATGTTAACATAGCTGAAAAATATTAACGCTTTATGTGTTACAAATTTCAAATCCGAAACCGGTGAAGCTAATAAGATATTTAATTTTAATTATGTTCAAAGGAATTTATTACAGAGAGTCAAATTTATACTATATCGATACATACTCAAATTTTCTATATCTGTAAGAATCAAATGTCCAAGGCTAAACTTCTAACCACCAGAGATCGCATTGGTGATTAAATGTTAACATAATTGGAAAAATATTAATGCCTTATTTATTACAAATGTCAAGTTCAAATATTACAACCCAAATCTCAAATTGGTCGAAATAACAACACTTAGTTTTAACTATGTTCAAAGGATATATTACAGAGAGTTAAATTTATTATATAAATAAATACTCAAAATTTCTACATTTGTAGAAGTCAAAGGCCCAAGGCCAAGCTTCTAACCACCGAGAGTCGCTTTGCGGACTAATTTTACGTTAATATAGTTGAAAAATATTAGTGTATTATTTATTACAAATTTCAAAGTACAAACATTACAGTCTAAATCCCAAACCAATGGAGATAATATTAACAGTATGTGCCATAAAAGCCATAAAATAGTCATATAATAGTAGATATTAATTTCCAATGGTATAATAAATATATTCATAATGTGAAAATGATTTCATATTATTGAATATAATCCTTAAATATTTGTAAAAGAATTTATTTTCAAATGTTGAGAATAAAAGAGATAGATCGCTCTTGTACAAATATTTTAAATATATTCATGGTAATAGAATTAATGACTGGGTATCATTAATTTCGAAAGACCATCACCTCTATTTGTTTTCTATAATCAGTATATGATACAGATGATTATAGAAGTAGCGAATCTCATGCTACTTGACATATGACGTCGATACAAACATGTGGATATTAATAGGATGAATAGTCAAACTGTGACGTTAGATGATAATAATACAGGGTTTTACTACTTGTCAATTATTCATCATTTAGGTCATAATAATGCATATAATCTTTTGACTTGAGAGATACTATATCTCATATATAGGAAGTTATGATTTATTACTACTTACCTATACGTACTATTCATATTCGGATATATGACATGTGATATTTATAATTTGTTATGTATGATAGTAAGTAGTCACAAAGATAGAATTCATTATCTCGAGTAAACGAGGTTAAAATCCTATGTTATCTGGTTATTCTTGATAACTAAAACTCTTGGCCAGGATAAACAGATTTACTAGAAAGAGTTTCTAGTAGGAATCTAATCTCATTAAGAATTAGAACCAAGATAAGGACATAGAATCGAGACACATTAAGGTTTGACATAAACCATTACCCTAGTCGAGATTGGGATTTTTAATGAAGAGATTATAGTGCAAGATAATTTATGATCAATAGTCTATGTGATGTTTAAAGTTATCAACTATAAACATTCATTTCTAATTAGATAGTAGTAATATGGAATGCTAGCTGTCACTCACGACTTATAGAACTAAATATGAAGTGGGGATTTCACATTGGTAAAGAAAAATATTTTCTCAATCCCATTGCTAATTAGACATGAATCCAAAAAGTCATATACCTAATATTAATCACCTTCCAAGTGCAAAAATTTACCATAATAATTAATTAAAGTGTTTAATTAATTGATTAGTAGTAAAATGATTAAATATGTAATTAAATTTATAAAGACCATAGCATATCCTAATGTTTAATCTATAAAAGTTTATATTCAATTAAATCTTAATTTATATATGATGCAAATGAGAAAAATTAAATTGAAAAATATTTTGGACTAAATCAAAGACTTAATTTTAAGTTTGATGAAAACTCTTAACACATGAGATATTGCCTAAACTCATATGTGATATGGAAAAGAGACAATTTAAGAGTTAGAGAAAATTCACTATTCATAAGCCCATATGATGAGTTTTGGGGTTAGAGAATTTTTTACTAAAATTAAAATTGTAATTATATCTTTTAGATAATATAAATGTCCATTTTACCCGTAAAGGATAAAATGGTCATTTCACCATTTGAAAAAATAAAGTTCAACTTTGCCCCTTCACCTAATGAAGAGCTAAAATGGTATAATAGTATTTTGGTGCAAAGACTTAATGGTTAAGTCTTCTAAAGGATATAAAAAGCTTAGAGTTTTTATATTGCGATAAGAGTGAACATCATTTTTCTCATTTGAAGCATTTTAGAGAGAGAAAAAGAAAATGAAGAAAATGTTTATTCATTTTTCTTTTGATCTTCAATTCTCTTCTTTGTTTTTTGTGAAAGAACAAATGCTTGTAAATTAAAAATGTATTTATTTTAAAACAAATCAAAGAGAAACCTTAACATCATAAAGGTTTTTAAGGGAAAATCTTAAATTAAAATTGTGCAACCAAGAGAGTGATTTAAGAACACCAAAGAAACCAAGACGAAATTTGGAGGTGAGTTAGGTGTGAATGATCTAGAGGCTTTACACTTATGAAGCTCTTTGTTAAAGAAATAATGAACCTACAAGAGATAATATGATTACTCGTCCTTCTTCTCTCCATGTATATGTGTTTTACACATAAATTAATTGATTACTTGAATGAATTTCGAACCAAAATTGGATGAAGTGAAATTTTAAAATATTTGAAATTTCACCCCACCACCTTGCTTCCACTGTGTTTGGCTCCACCATTCCTTAAGATAATTCAACTTTATACCTATTTTGTTGTTGGATATTAATTCAACTTTTTTTTATAAAGTTTATAGGAAAATGTAAGAATTATATTTAATAAAAGGCATAAAAGAAAAAATAGCATACTATTTAATACACTCTTAAATTTTATAAATAAATATATATCTCAAATAAAATGGGATAGAGAGAGTAAAATACTTAATTTTAACTACATACAAAGGCATTTATTATAGTATATATCAATAAATACTCAAATTTTCAACATCTGTAGGATTCAAAGGTCATCTAAGGCAAAACTGTTAATCACCGGGTGTCGTCTTGGGAACTAATTTTATGTTAACATGGTTAAAAATATATATATATTAATGCATTGTCTGTTGCAAAAGTCCAGTATAAATATTAGGGATTTCTACAGGAATGCCTAAAAAGGAGAATCTATTAACTTTTATACCCTCACTTTTCAAAACTAACTTCTATACATTTAACGCTAAAAACTTTACTTTTATACACTCTAACTCATCCAACTATAAAAAATTAGCTGTAAAACTCATAGCTTCCCAAAATCTGGTTCAAAACTACAAGTTTTTGAAGAATAAAATTGAAAGAGCCTTGAGCAAAGCTTTGGACAGTAAATTGAAACCGAAAAAGCTAAACAAAATCGATTTAGATTTACATTTCTTTGAAGATTCAATTAGCCTAATTGACAAAAAACTCAATTCTTTAATAGTTTGAGAGGTAATTCAAATTTCATAGATATGTTTCGTTAAAATTTTGTGATTTTTTAGCTGTTATTGCATTAAAAATCTGCAAACCTAAGAGATTATGAGTTTTTTTTTATGAACTTAAAAGCTTTAAAAGATGAAAATTGAATTTTAGATCTAAAACTTATAGAAAACTAATGAAACGGAGAGATTTTTCAATAAATTCAGGACATAGTATATCTAGAGTATATCATAGGTATATATTTTACTAAATTTGATTAACTTGTGTTTATTTGATATATTTTCAAATATTTTTGGATATTAAGTATTACAAAAATATAAGTATATAACAAAAATACATCAACCATATATTAGATAAAAAAATTATATTCTAAAAAAAATAACATATGATTTTCACAATAAACAATATACCTTAAGTATATAAAGAGTGTATTTTAGGTATATCAAGTATAAAATGAGAATATTTTAAGTATATCTTAAGTATACAACTAATATATTTATTTATATCTTAAATATATATCAAAAATAAATGTTTACATATTCCTACACAACTTTTTTCTTTGAAGAAAAGTCATTAACACTCTTTTATTTAAATGCGAATTATCATCAAGCATAGACAATAATATTAATTAGAATATATGAATATTTTTAAAGAATTTAAGAGTTAAATTAAATGTTTATTCCATTCTTTATTTTCTATTTTATAAAGAAAAAAGAAAATGTGACATGTACAGGTAAAGAAAAAAATGTTTGTGTAGGTGAAAGAAAAGAAAATGTGACATCTTTAGGTAAAAAGAAAAAGAAAAAGAAAAAGAAAAAAGAAAATGTAACACGTGTAAGTGAGAAAAAGAAAATAAGACATGTGTAAGTAACTAAAAAAATTAACAAATAATTTTAAGTTTTCACAGTAAATAGTATATTTTAGATATTTTAAGTATATAGAGTACATGTTAGGTATATTTTAGGTATATCATAAGTATATACTAGAAATAAATTCTTTCATCTTCATTGGAGATTTAACATCCTCAACTTTATTCTTTATTTAGTACAAGAAATTCTAGCTTGGAACAAATATTTTCTATACAAAATTTGTAGTTATTTAATATATCATTACATTAAATATAACTTTAAATTAAAAAAATAATTTCTTATTTTATCATGCAAATATGTGATTATAGAATTATTAATTAATAGGATAAATAACAAAAAGTTTTGAATCACTAAACTAATTAACAACAACATTTCAGGAAAAAGATATAGAGAAAGAGAAAAGATAGAAATAAAGAATCAAGTGAATAGGCAAAAAAAGCAACTATGGTATCAATCACAAATCTCTTGCTTTCTTCAAATTTCTTTGGTTCTAAAATCCAACTTTCTCTTTCAACTCCAAAAACCACCAAATCATCATTTTCGTTTCCTTTCTTCTCTACAAGAAAGTCTAGCTACAGGTATTCTCAATAGAAAATAGCCCATTTCAGATACCTTGAAATCATTTCCTTTACAAAGTCGTGTTGATTACTTAGCTATTCTCTTAATTAACTCCATATGCCTATAGTACAAAGCAAAAATTAAAAAGCAAAAATGAGAAATTACAAATGCAAAATAAAAATTGTTTGCATGTAACCCACGAATCCCAAATTTGAAGCAAAAGTAAGAAATTTAAGTGAAATTGACCAAAAAAATCAAAGAGGAGGAACAAAGAACCAAAGAGACAGTACAAGTGAGTGAAAGTGTAAAAAAATAAAAATAAAAATAAAAAAGTGTATAAAAGAAAAATTAAAAAGCAAAAAAATAAAAAAATAAAAAACGAGTATTAAAAAATAAATAGAATTCAAAAAGGGTAGATGGTGTAATTTTCTTTAAATATTACAACCCAAATTCCAAACCGGGTAGGAAATAAAACAAAAACAAAACTTACGAAGCCTTTTAGTCATATAGTTTAGTCTTAACCATTTGGGTTAGGACTTATTGACTAAAGTGAACAAATGAATTTATAAATGCATGGATATAATGCCATATAAACATATCATTGTTTATGAAATAAATTTATTATTTTCTATTTGGGCAAATTTGACCTTAAGGGGCAAATTTGACCTTAAGACGTTATCTACGAAGTACAATAATATTCTAAAAAAAAAATAAATGCTACTATTCCAATAATATATAAATATAATCCTTTGTATTGAAAAGATTATCAATCTAACAAGTAAAACCGAATAAATACTTTACATAAAACTAATTCATAAATAAAATCCTTGTATATTCATTTAAAAATTTAATATTGGTAAGAAAATTTATTTTCTATTACCCCATCTATTATATTTTGATAGAATTGTTTTTCTTTTTTTAGATATTTCAAAATTTAGATCACTCTTATTTTTGTTATTAATTTAGTAGTAAAATATTAAAAATACCATTATTAAATGATACGAGTATCCTCACTTAAAAATAAATTCTCACTATGAGGAGGTAGGGCTATTTTTACTATTATAAATTTTTTCACACTCCTAGAGCACGTTTGGTATGACGTAATGTAATGTAATCAAATGAATTTATAATATAAATTTATACTAGAAATCCATTTTATTACATTACATTACATCTTATTACGTCTTATCAAAAGTATCCTTATCGTTTCAATTTAGAGCATTTATTATATATTGTAAGTTGATTTTCATTAATTTTTTATCAAAATGTCAATTTTAACATTTTATCTTATAAGTAAATTTTAACCTTTTTAATTTTTTACCTTACAAATATTTATTTTTTTAAACAAAGAAAACAAAAATTTTACTTTCTATGATATAAGTGATTGTAACATCAAAATTTATAGATGTATTTCATAATTTTATAAAATTTAAAAAAATATGCTAAACGTTTATGTAATAAACGTAAAGTAAAAAATTATTTTACTTATTTCATTAGTAATTTTAAAAAAATTATTTAAATGATTTATGAAATATTGTTATGTTGTAGTTTTTACATTGAAAACAAAATTTGTATTTTTTAAACTTTTTAAATAATTTTTATATGTGTTCAATTTTTTGTATATATTATTTTTACTATAAATATTATACTATCATCATATTATAAAACAATTTATTTTATTATTACATAAAATACATCTTTTTATTTTTATAATTTTATTATTTATTGAGTCAAATATATTATTTTTATAGAAATAATTTTTCTTTGATACTAATTTTGCAAATAAAAAAAACTAAATTCTTAACTCAAAAGAAATAAAAGATACCAAAATTTTTTATTTAAATCGAAATCATTATAATTTTTTATTTAAATTTAAATCATTTTTTTATTTTTAAAATTATTATAAAAAGATTTATTTATTTTTATGACATTTTAAAAATTTACTAATAAAAACAAGGAAAAAAAGATAAATCAATTAAATAAAACTCTAATGTAATTTATATGGTAGAAGGGATACTTTTATATATTTTATTATGTTTAAAAGAGATAATTAAAATTCATTTATAATAGAAATGGTTAAAATTAAGATTTTAAGAAAAAAAAAATAATGAAAGTTAACTTGGAATGTATATTAAATGTTTTAAAATGAGACAGCCCGAGTATTGAGTAAATTAACAAGGTATTTTAAAAAGAAAGTGATAAAAATTAATGGTATTAATTAAAAAATTAATTTTCTTAATTTCTTTGTATTTATAAAGTGGTGCGTCAAAAGTGGGGTGGAGTAATAATTTATAAGACAAATCAAATAATAATAATAATACTCTATTCGTCTCATATGTTATAATATAATATATTATAGGATTTAATTGATATATTTTCATATATATGAATATTTTAGTTTTCATATTATTATTGATTGTATTTTACTTATTGGAAATTTTTTTTATTTCTTTCTCTTCTGTATTCTATATAAAAAGTCTAATACTATTAGATAAAATATCTAAAAAATTATTCTTTTCTTTATATTTTTTATTTTTCTCCATTATATTTATAACATGTTATCACCACGAATTTGTTCTATAATTTTTTTTTAAATTTTTCCAAGATATTTTTTTCCCTCATCTCAAATAATATATGAATCGATATATGTTCTCAAAAAGACATATATCTGTGACTTAATACGCATATATATTCGAGATACATTTATCTTATTGTGTCAATAAAATTTTATATATATATATATATATATATATATATATATATATATATATATATATATATATATATATATATATATATATATATATATATATATATATATATTATACTTTTTGATGTGGGCATAAAAAAAACTTTGCATTTATATTTTTTCCCAACAATGAAATCATTTTTTTTTATTATTTGATATGAATTTTTTTTATGTTAACATGCAAAACATATTATTATTATTATTATTATTAATCGAATTTTTTTTTATTACCATATAAAACAAATATTATCATATTATATTATTATGAAAACGTTTTTGTTTTATTTATATGTATGTTTTCGTTTCTTGTTATATATTGTTATTATTTTAATAATAATTTGATCATCATTTTTATGAAAAAAATTATTATTTGATGTTATTTAATTTTCATTAAGTAAATTATAGTTTCTGAATAACTAGTACCATATTCTAAATTCTAATTCCTGAATAAATTAGTAATATTTATAGTTCCTAAAAAATTAGTATCATATTCTAAATTCTAGTTCCTGAAGAAACTGGTATTATTTATAATTCCTAAAAAATTAATTAAATAAATAATTATCTATATTTCAAATTATAGTTTCTGAAAAAATTAATATTATTTATAGTTCCTGAAAAACTAATCAAATAAATAACTAATGTATAAATTTCTAAAAAAATTTTTGCCTAAGTTCCTAAAGAACTAAATATCCTAAAATCTAGTATCTCAATTAATTAAAAAATTATTTTTTGTTCCTGAATAACTAAATGTATTGTTTACAAGTCTTTAAAAGACTGATTTAATTATGATACGAATTGACATATTATTTATTTTTGTATAGACAATGTTGAATTTAACGAAACTCAAATTTGTGGCTCTCGACATTACGGATAAGAATTATCTGTCATGGATACTAAATGTTAAAATACATCTGAATGCTATAAGTCTTGGAGACACGATCAAATATGAAAATTAAGAATCTCAACAAAATCGCGCCAAGGAAATGATTTTCCTTCGTCATCATCTTCGTGAATGATTGAAACTTAAATATATGACAGTTAAAGATTCATTAGTCCTTTAGAATAATTTGAAAGAGAGATATGACCATCATAAATCAGTCATCTTTTCAAAGGCTCGTTATGAATGGATGCATTTACGATTGCAAGATTTTAAAATTGTAAGTGAATATAATTTCGCAATTTTCAGAATTAGTTTTAAATTGAAATTATATGGAGAAAATATTACTGACCATGATATATTAGATAAGACATTTACTACTTTTCATGCCTTGAATATGCTCCTACAGCAGCAATATCGAGAAAAAGATTTTAACAAATATTCTGAATTAATTTCATGTCTTCTTGTTGCTGAGTAAAAATAATGAGCTCTTATTGAAAAATCATGAAACTCGTCCAACTGGTTCTACTCCATTCCCTGAAGTGAATGAGACAACATATAATAATATTAGATGATGAAGAGGATGAAAACATAATCGTGATCCAGGTTATAGTCCAAATTATAATAATAGCAATCGTGGTGATCATAAAAATAATAATGCATATTTCCATCAGAAGTGGAAGAATCATGAAGAGAAAAAGAATAATGGATCAAAGCAAAATACAGAAAATCAATGCTATCGATATGGCATGAAAGGGCATTGTTCTCGTTACTGTCGTATGCCAAAGCATCTTGCTGATCTCTATCAATAGTTCTTAAAAGAGAAAGACAAGAATGTAGAAACAAATTTGACAGAAAATGATGATGTTTTTGGTGATGACTCTATTGATGTCACACATTTAGATGTGTCGAATTTCTTTAAAAATCTTGAAGGAAAAATTGATCATTTGATTAGTGATGGCAATGTAAATGCCTAAAATTATGTGTTTCTTTTAGTTACCTTAGTTTGATTTATGTTTTCAATTTAAACACTAGTTTAAAGTGTTAGTGAATTATTTGTTAAGTATTTTTGCATTGATTTTAAATCAATGATTTATAATGAGTTATTTTTTTACAAATATGTTTTTATTTTTGTGAAACATATTATAACACATTGCATGCTCCTATAGTAGTAGTATAAAAAGTAAAAATTTATAAATATTATTTGTCTATTAGTGGTTGCAAAGAATAATTGCTAATGAAAAATCATCAAACAATGTCCATTAGTACAATTGCATTCCTTAAAGTGAATGCTCTAAATTATTTGGTAAATCATAAAAATTCTAAGAGAGTAACAACTCATATAGAGGACACAATTCAATATTAGTGATTTTACGCAAACTCCTTAAAAGAGTAATTTGTAAGGATTTTACAAGTTGTGCATTATAATGATTTATTTCATTATTATTTTATCCCTAGTATACATGCACAATATACTGTGTTGAACTTGCAATTCAAGAATTAAACCTATAGTTCAATAATTAAACCTTGAAGGTTTGGCATAAATGCCATTATGTATATGATACATACTCTCTTTTCAAACTTGTACAATGGCATGAACAGTAAATTTTTAGTGTGCCATTAATATATTAATATCACTAACTTAATTTGCAATAATTGATCCACAAAAGAAACTAAAAATTTATTTTGATGAAGCACGTTTCTTGATATTAGGGGAGAAAAGTACCTGCAGTGCTAAAAAATGTAGAGAAATTTATTGGAAGGAAAATTCTTTAAATAATTTTGATCATCGTACAAGTTAAAGTGAAACAGAAGTTCATAAAATAACACAGTTTTAATGCATTTATAAATGCTAAAAGAGCGACAAAATCTCATATTATAGCTGCTAATACCACAATAAGGGTTGTAATTCCAATTGCAAATAGAAAATCAATCAATCTCACTATACGCCAGAAGTCTGAATAGTAAATTAGAACTAAAAACAAAAATTCACGGAAAAGAAAAGCAGCATCACTCATAAAATATCATGAAAAGGAAAATCTCAGTCAAAAAATTATATCCAATTATGAAACACAAACTGAGATAATGTAATAATTAGATCCTCCAGGTATGGCTTTTAGAGTTGATGATCATATAAATAAAAACTATAAAATTTCAATTATTTTTGTGATATAAGAGAAAGAGTTAATAGAAATTTAATTATCGTCAATGATGAATTTACCTCAACAGTAGCTCTTACTATTTCAAGAGAAAATCTGGATATAAAATCTGTAAGTACAACTGAATAGTAGCATAAACATGATTGATTATCATGGAAAGAGGCAATTAAAGTAAAGCTACACTTGGTCTATTATTAACTATGAGAAAAATAATTCTCTTATTATGGAAATGATCATGTTCCGTTATTCGATTAGTATGATAGTTAAAGAAAGGCTTAATATATGCCTTATAAAAATGATATTTATATGAGAGTCCTAGAAGGACTAGAGATATCAGAAATGAATATACATTAAACAAATGACATGTGTTTCATCAAATTACAAAAATCCTTGTATAGATTAAAGCAATATGGATATATAGTGTAATTGTTTGAGTAAATTCTTATTGAAAAAAAGATATATAAATAATACACTATGTCCATTTGTATTCATAAAAGACCATAAAATGGTAGATGTTATTGTTATAGTATGTGTTGATTTAAATATCAGTGTGACTCCTAAAGAATTCAAAAAAGTATATATCTATTTTAAAAGTGAGTTAGAAATGAAAAATTTAATGAAATTTTATATCAGCCTGCAGACTGATTATCAAAAAGTCATAATACAGTAGTTTACTTACTTGGAAAATGTATTTAAGCAATTTTGTATGGATAAATCTTTTTCCTTAAACATACTAGCGGTGGTCCTCTAACCTGAAGTGAAGAGATACCCTTTTAGATATAAATAAGATAACAAAGAGCTATTTGGTCTTAAAGTACCATATATAGGTGCTATAGGGTACTCAATATATTGTATCAAGCCTGAAATTGCATTTATAAGGAAAATTCCTAACTAAGTATAGCTCTACACCTACTAAGAGATATTAGAGTTATGTAAAAAGTTATCTTCAATATACTATTAATATTATGATTCATATTTGAAATTGTTCTATATGCGAATATTGGTTATTTGCTTAGTCTCCATGATAATAGATTTTAGACTGGCTATGTATTCACTTATGATAGTACTGTAATTTTATAAAAGTTTTTATGGTCCTTAAGTATTTCACTAAAAGATACTTCCATTGTATTTTGAGAATAATGCAATTTGCATTATACAAATTAAAGGTGGTTATATCAAGGATAACGAAGTAGATATAAACTTCACCCAAATTCTTATATATACATAAGCCACATAAGAGATATCCACCAAATTTGCTTGAGTGACAACCTAAGATATCCACCAAATTCACTTGAGAGACAACCTAACAGACTTATATACTAAGTCTTTACCTAATGTGGCATTTAAACGACATTGTTTCATCAATTAGTATACGCCGTGTTAAAATCTATCCTCATCAGGGGGAGAGAATTAGTATATTATTGTACTCTTTTTTCTTAGTTAAGTTTTTATCCCACAGGATTTTATTGGACAAAAGTTTTAATGAGACAATCTATGTAATGACAAAATAGCGCATAAAATGTACTCTTTTCCTTAGCTATGTTTTTTTCACTGGATTTTCTAGTAAGATTTTTAACGAGACATATTCATAACGTAAGTAATATTCTAAGGGAGTATTATAAATAAATTATTATATGTGGATATTACTTAAACATCATTAAGTATATGATTTGACAACTTGACATATTTATTTACAAAAGCACTTCCTACAACCACATTTGAAAAGTTAGTTAACAAAATTGGCATGCACCAATTAAGAAATATTTGATAGAAATCATGCTTTCATGAGGGAGAGATTTTAGTACACTGTACTCTTTTTCCCTTAACTTATATTTTATCCCATTGGATTTTTCTGATAAGATTTTTAACAAGTCAGTGTTATGGCGCAAATTTTTACAAGAATAATGTATTTTTTTTTCTTTTACTAAGATTTTTTTCCATATGGTTTTTCCTTAGTAAGGTTTTGAGGAGACATATTCTTTATAAAAGACATTAAGAGGGAATATTATAATATAATATATTATAAGATTTAATTGATATCTTTTCATATATATGAATATTTTAGTTTCCATATTAGTATTGATTGTATTTTTCTTATTAAAAAAACTTTTTATTTTTTCTCTTTTATACTCTATATAAAGGGCCTAATACTATTGAATAGAAGATCTAGAAAATTATTCTTTTATTTATATTCTTTATTCTTATTATTCTCCATTATATTTATAACATCATAAAAATAAATTTATTTTTTTAAGCAAAAAATATATTTATTTTGACTTCTATACAAATTAAAAAAAATTAATACTGCATCTGTTTTATAATAATAGTCATTTTAAAAAAAATTTATTTAAAATTGATTGTCATTTTATGAGTTCTATGTAGAATTTATTATCTTTTTTTCAATTTTACCCTTATCTCCAACTACATTTTCCCTTTCACTTTTTATACAATATTTATTATAATTAATGATAAAATAAGAATATATTTATTTATCTCAATAAAAAGTGAAACTATTTAATAGCTTCCGTAATACTTGTACAACCTTTTAAAATGATTATGATTATGAAATGGAGGAATAAATATAGTAAAATCAATAAATTTTATTCATATTTTTCTAATATATCCCTTTCACTAATATGGAATAATTCATATTATTTTATTAAAATTAAATGACTTATATTGAGAAAAATAAATATCAAATAAGAGTATATTAGAAAATTAATATAATTTGAGATAAGTGACAAATGAAAGTTAATTTATTATTAGGGGACGGAAGAGTGTTAAAATAAGCTTCCAATTTTCGAAATTTATAAAAGTTGATGGGAGAAAAACATAATTTTGACATTCTCGTTTTGGTCCTTAAATAAAAATATTTATTCCTTTTAGGTACACGCCCTGACTATCAGCATCGTCTCTCTCGCAAAAATCCTGTTTTGTTCTGTCTCACGGCACAGCGTTTCTTCAAACCCCTTCTTTGGCCATAACCAAACACAACAAACAAAATTCACACTCACAAAAACCCTTCTCTCCCTCTCTCAACAATCCCGCCTTCGATTATCCCTTATTTACGATCCTGCCCCTCCTCTCTGCAACTCTCTCTCTCCGTCTTCCTGAAATGCCCTTCCATGGCCGCCTTATTACCCTTTTCACCATTGCTTCTCCAACAACTGGAATCAACTTGTAATCCAATGATACTGTGAAACTCTTTCCCCCTCTCTCTCTCTCTCTTCGTTGAATTCTTTTGCAATTTTCTGTAAGATAATATTTTTTACCCCTTTTAATTTTTTTTCCGTCTCTTAATTGAATTGTTATTGAAGCTTATAATCTTCTTTTTTCTTCTAATTAATTTAATTGTCATGACTTTTATTCATATTGCATCACATTTTTGTTGTTGTAATTTTTAGAATTTGTAGGTTTTAGATGCTTTTGTCGATAGTATATAGATGAGTTTGTACAGCATTTTGTTGATTATTGGTTGCTTTATTGATTATTGTTGTTTTAGGGTTTTACTTCCTTAGAATTGAATTTGGGTATTAGCAGTTTTTTTTTATATATATATTTTTATATGTTCTTTACATTTTTGGGATAAGATGCATTTTATTTGAGTAGGCGCTAGTTAATGCAATCCAGTTATCAAATAGTTTCTTTCAGAGATAGAGAGTGAATTTACCGTGTAATTAGTTTGTAGTGTGGTTTGAAGAATGAAATTTGTTGGTTGCTGTTAACTTCTAAAAGCGTGTTGTATTGCATAGTTATTGGGTATTTGCTTTTATGCCTGTAGTATGATATAAGTGCCCAATGGTGCTTAAGCAATGTTTTTTCTTTTTCATGGCTGAATACGAACTTATCTATCAGAAGACATACCTCAAAATTGTTTAGGGTGGAAACAAAGGGTCCATGTAGCTGAACTTAATTAATTTTGGGGTTAAGATTGAGTGTAGTTGAGTTGAGTCAGATGGTTAAATACAACCTTATCAATTCTTAGTAATGCTACTTGCTTTTGCTTGTGAATTGATTTTAAGCTTCTTGTATTGAACCTACTTTTTGCTGGTATCAATGTTGATTGTTTCCTATTCATGACAAGCTCCTTGCTTGTCATGAATAGTAAACAAGGGTGTGATAAAAGATATTAAGGGTGTCATGCATGTAAATTATACGGGCCAACTATCCTAAAAGATATTAAGGGTGTGATGAGCTAGGATTTGGTACATTGGTGTGTTACAACTCATATTGGTATTTGCTTCGTTTTCACACTTATCTTTTCATTAGATGTGTTGTCTGGCCATGGAGCAGAGATGTTTCACCTTAATTTTGGAATTTTATCTTTGGTTTTTGGTCTTTTTGAAGATGGTTTGTTTGGTTTCACGATTCTAGCTGTTTTTTCTGTTGTGCTTGTACTCGTCATGGAAAAAACAGAAGCTCTTTTCATGGCTTATTTAATTTGTATTAGACATATGGTACTTTGTTAGATGTATTTTTAAATTGAGCAGGATGGAGAAAAATTATCCATATAGCTATCCTAACTTGATTGGCATTGAGGCTTAGCTTAGTTGAATATACAATGCTTTTGTCATTTCATGAAAAAAAAAAAAAAAAAAAAAAAAAGAAGAAGAAAAAGATAGTAAATAAGTGATGATTCAAAAACATGTAAAATGTTTGTATGGGCAAGCTCTAGTTGGAAAAGGGGTAGAATGTTGATATGAGTGGAGTAAATTAGCCAATCTCACTAAATTTTGTTGCTGCACCGACAAGTTTAACCTAGCGGTAGGAGCATATTTAGCTTGGGATAAGCCCCAAGTTCGAGCCCTCTCCTTCCCTGTTAAAAAAAAAAAAAATTGTTGCTTGGAGACGTGTTTACATTCTCAGCTGCATGATTCAATTGGCTTTGCAGCATAGTGGAAGTAGCTTGTTTGAGCCTCATGGTTTGATTTTCCAAAATGGAAACTTGTGTATGCAGAATATTACATATGCAGGATAGAAATGTTTGTTGTAGTTATACATACAATGGAATTACTTTGAGCTTCTTCATATTCTGGGTGCAGGAATCTTTTTATTGCCATTTTTCTTCTTTTCCCAAATTCAGCTTTTAAGATTCTTAATTTATTATTTTTACTTCTTGTAAAATTAGTACAATTTGTTTCTGTTTTGGAAAAAAATTAATAGACCTAGCAGTATGAAATCAAATATAAGATGGTTGTTGTTGTTGTTGTTATATTGTTATTTTCAATTTAAATAGTTGCTATCCTGATTATGAATATTATCAATTTATATAAAAAAAAAAAAAAATCAAACTTGTAGGCAAAATAGTCATCCTTGCTGTATGATTTTGAAACAAGACCTAGAAATGAAACCCTGTAATGTTGCCTCAAGTGAACGTTTTTAGCCATTTGTTGAGATTTTGCTTTGTTTGCATCTTTGTTTGGAAAACTTCTGTTGTCAGTTGTTTCAATCACCAATTTGGAGATGGGGTAAAGGTTTTGCATGTTTGGCAAGTAGTAAGAAGTAATTTGGCCTCTGCTAGTGGATTATATTAGGGCTTGCATCAATATGCATTTTATTATTGAACTTAGTATACGATTGTAACTTGGCATAAGTTTGTAAGCTGAATCAACTAAAGTTAGTTTTTCGGAATTGAAGTTATTGAAAGGCAGGCATATACTGTTAGAGCATTATCTCAAGAGTATGACTATTATTGTTTATGATTTCAGTAAATTACAATCAATATTGACATATTGAGGAGACATGTAGCTCAACAGTTGTTTTACATTTCTGAAACCCTGGTATTCAAATTTATTGATATGATGAAAGTTTGCTATTTGTATTGTATTTGGTCATTTAACTGCATAAACTTAATGCAATTTCCTATGGTTTGTTTGATCATAATCTCATAGATGTAATGGTACCAAGTTCAATTAAATTGGTTCATGGTGGGGTGAGTAGCATATAATTAAGCTTCAGTTTTGGTGTGGGAAATGAATTTGACAAACTTCCATTGTGTTTTTGTTTCATATTTGACAAATTTGAATTGATGAATTGGTGTAGACTATTTTGGAGATAGCAACAGATCAGTTGAAAACAATTGAAATCGTCTTAGCACTTTATGCACAATAAAATTGAGGCATTAGGTACCTTAGGCTTTGTTTGATATCATCGCTGTTATAGCACTTTTATTGCTTGTACAAAACGGCTGGGTGGTTTGTATTATTTTTCTTGCATTTTCATCCCTCCTCCGTCTCTTCTACTCCATATTTCAATTTTTAAGCAGCCCTGAGTTTTTCTCCATGCTAAAACTCACTCACCAATTTTGAATAAAATCTTATACTTCTACTAGAGATGGTAATTTGTTCCATCCCTTTCCTAGGTTAGATGGGGTTTTTCAACTTTAACTAGGTTTAGCACTAATTAATTAGATTACGTCCTAGGATCTGCCTAATCCACCTTGAATGTGCTATATAATGATTTGATATTAGTTAGCTGTGTATTGCACTATTATCATATGTGATTTTACTTATTTAGTCACCTCTCTATGATGGAATGCTTTAATTCAATTGCTTTAGCAGTTCAATGTGACAACATTATGAATAATCATTGTTAGAGGATGGGATGAATTTGCTTGCCTTGTCTGGAAACATGCTGGGGCAAGGTTGGTTTTTAAGTTGTTGGGTTGAATTGGCAGTGGTATCCCCAGCTGCCTCATTGCCCTTTCTCAGTAATCTCTTGTTATTTTATCAAAAACATTTGCATTAGCTGGGTGAATGCTGAGATCAGTGTTTGCACCAACAAAATTTTCTATTTCTCAGCTGTTGCTTTTTGTCATTTGCTTTTGATTTGAAAATATGGTACTTATGGCAGTGGATTTGGGTGCTTGGAGGATTAGAATTGTGTTGTAAATATGTCAGTTTTTGTTTTTGTTGAGGAAAGCCTAATATGATTGGTAGGTTGTAATCAGAATTTGAAAATTAAAATTGTTATGAGTATGCTTGCATGTGTGTGCTTGTGTCAGTTTGTTGGGGTATGGTGACTGCAACGATCTTAGGCTGCTTTGGTTACCAGGCTAGTTTGCAACAAATCCTTGTTAACGAGAATATATTTGTATGGGTATGTGTGACTTTTTTCTACTGGAGGTTTTCTATGATGTACTATTTGATGTGTATAACTATTGCTTTGTGAGTGTAACTTTGCAACTATATTATCCAGGCTGTCTCTAAAACATGTTTGAGCTACTTTCATAATTGATATTTGGTCATATTTGTTTTTGTGGTTAAATTTGCAAAACATGTGTTTTCAGTAATTCTGCAAGCATCTATTGGAGTAAAAACAGAAAACTGCAAGAATACCAATGAAGCTGAAATGTTGCTTGTGTGAAAGTTATTAATGAAATGAGTTCAGCACATTCTGAAATGGAAGCGGGGCTAATATCAGTTGATTTAGGATTGATTAAGTGGATCCTTTTCCTTCTCTCTACTAAGTTTAGGGCTCTTTTTTCAGGGGAAAAAAAAGCAATTATTAAATGTCAAATTTGCATTGAAAGCAACTTCTGTCACCACATTGAGTGGCATGTTGTTCATTGTGACCTCTGAGAGCCTAGACTCTAATATTATAGTTGGCCTTCATGTGGAGTCTCTTGAAACTAGTATGGAGATATCTAAGCTTTAATCCATCTGTGAGAAATTTAGATCCTTTTTTCATCTCTGCATTCTGAAGCTGACTAGACAATTGCTAATTTGATGTTTTCCTTTTTCCTTTATTTCTTAATTCAGTATACATGATATTACAAGTTGCAATATTTACATAAATAATAGTATATTATTTGTATAAATAATTACAGAAGCAGTTGTTGGTTGCTTACATCAATCATTTTCCCTGATTCTAGGTTCTCCTATCGTCAGAATTTCCAAGCAGTCAAAGCGACTATTGCCAGATCTAGATAAAGTTTGGAACGTTTGACATCACAAGCGTCACTTTATTTAGTTTAAGAGTTATAAATGGAGCTCAAGGTTTCATCACTAAAGCCAGGAGGTCTTTCTCCTTCTGATTGTGCTAGTGATCCTGAGGAGAAGGAAGTCAGCGATGAAGATGATGATGATCGCAACCATAAGCATCGTAGAAGGGAGACACGTTCTCAATCTTTGGAGAGAGATTCACAGGAGCCAGTTTTTACAAGGTCATACAGGAAGCGCAACAAACCATTTGAAAATGGGCATCCTTTCAGGCAAAATGAGTCACAAGGTAGTGAAACCTGGAAAAACTATAACACTTCTCCTCTAGAGAAAGACTTCACCACAAAGTTTGAAAAAAGACGCCTTGGCATGGCATCTTTACCCCGAGTGGCTATGGATTTGAATCAAAGAATCAGGCCAAACCAAGCATTTTCTGGAGAGCATGGTCCTGGTCGGGGAAGAGGAAGGGACTCTGGTTCTTGGAACCAACGGGATTCCAGGTTCAGCTCAGTTGATATCGCTTCTCAATTGGTTCAACAGGGGTCCATTACTCCAAGTCTCTTTGCAGGAAGGGGTTTGCCAAACGTTTCAAATACACAAAATGCATCCTGGAATGCATTTGGATTGATTCCTGGAATACCCAATGGTGGCCTTGATGCACTCCATCCCATTGGTTTGCAAGGAACTCTCAGACCAGCAGTAAATTCTTCATTGAATATGGGCATTCCACTTCAGCGGTGCAGAGACTTTGAGGAGCGTGGATTTTGTCTAAGAGGGGACATGTGTCCAATGGAGCATGGTGTCAATCGTATTGTTGTTGAAGATGTTCAGGTATGTGGTTTTCTAAATGTGTTCTGTTTCTCGACTTCCATGGTCTCTCTGGCATTGCATCTCATTTGGGACAGAGGACTGATTCGTGTACTTGTTGGTTCCAGCTTGTCCTCTAGTTCTTTTCATTAAATTATGTTTATCACTTTCTTTGTCTGGTCCATCTATGGTTCCCATGTTGAAGTGTGGATCCGTACTTGATAAATTATGTTTCACCTTAACTTCCAGAACCCTGATTATCGATTGCAGGTTTTAACAGAACTGCTGATCCAGAATTATAGTTGAAGAATAAAATAACTTTTGTTTTATGGAAGTTTTTGACTTTTACATTCCTTTTTAAAATCTGCGAGAAAGTGGGTTACGAGTTGCTGTATAATGTTTTCTAGATATAAAATATACTTTGTATCATTTGTGTTGGTTTCTGGATATCTGATCTACTCTCTGTTTTGAGGGTTTTGCTTCATCTATAAATCATAGTAATTTTATTTACTTGCCCACTTAACACTTGCCAAGCCTTATAATAAAGTTATCTTTGGTTTCTGTGGTTTTGATCTGTTAATTTCATTCCCAATTGATTTAAAGTAAATACATATCAATTTACATCCAGATTTCTTACTTGGAGGAAAAAGTTGTAGGATGATGCAAATGAGTTGAACAAATGTGTAGCTGTTAGCTTATTTTACTTTGTGCCCTATAGATTATATCAACTGACCTCAACATTTCCATGATGATTCAAAGTTGCATACACACACACACACATACTACTTGCCTATTTTGATCGCTTATAGAAAATATGTGTGTATATGCACATACAAAGCATCATGCTTAAATTTTCCTGCAATATGACACTATATTAACATTACTATTTGAATAATGGTGCTCTTTTCATTTTTTGGGCATATGTTTAATTTGCCGCAAATAATTTGTTCTTTGGAAATTTCCAGAGCCTTTCACAGTTCAATCTCCCTGTTTCACTTCCAAATGCGCCGCTAGCGGGAGCGCCTTCTGGACCAGGGGCTTTACCATCAGTTGGCGCTCCTTCAACCACATTGATGAACAGCAAAGGACTGCATGGCAGAAGTAACAAGCCTGGAATGGTTGATGATGGAATGGGCTTGAATGGTGCATATTCTGGTTCTACCAGCGTGAGTGGAGCAGACCTGTATGATCCAGATCAACCACTGTGGAATAACAATGGTCCTGAAACATCAAATGCACTCTTAGCACTACATTCATCCAAAAATGATGAAACTGAATCCTTCGTGAGTGTTGATACTTCTGATCGTCGTCATGTCCGGCTACGTGATGGTGTTGACAATGAAAGTGCAATTAGAAGCACTGGGATCCCTGTTGGTTCACAGAGTACAAGTTCATCTGTCTGGGGTAGAGTTGGTAGTATGAAGAATAGATTAGACATGAAAGAGAAAACTGATTTGACAGTAAGTAACTCAGATTATTTGGAGAATGAAACTAAGGAAGATCAGGATGCATTAGGCAATATTCAAGGTACTTCTCGTCAAGGAAAACGGATGATTGCAGAGGATGGTGGCCCAAAAGCTATGGATTCATCAGCCAAGACACAGAGTGATACCATGCGGAATACAAGGAAATCTTCTCAAAAGGCATTGCGTACGCTTTTTGTCAGTGGCATCCCACAGAAAAGCAACAGGAGGGATGCTCTTCTTTCTCATTTTCAGAAGTTTGGGGAGGTCATTGACATTTATATTCCATTAAATGGTGAACGAGCTTTTGTTCAGTTTTCGAAAAGGGAAGAGGCAGAAGCTGCTCTAAGGGCACCTGATGCTGTAATGGGCAACCGCTTTATCAAGCTATGGTGGGCTAATCGTGACAGCATACCTGATGATGGCATAAGCAATAGCACTGGTGTATCTGTAACTCCCCGTGGTACGCCAGCTGCTTCAGTTCCACCCCAACCTTCTCTTGGTAATAGAGGAAAAGATAATCTTCAGTCTGCTGCATCTAAGGGTACTGTGGTCCCTCCCTCTGATGTGTCTCTGGCTCCTGCTGATCATCTTAAGCCTACAACAAATGCTCCCAAGGTTCCACCCCCTTTGCAGAAGAAGCTAGAGTTAGAACAATTGAAGGAAGAACTCCGCAAGAAGCAAGAACTGCTGGACCAGAAGCGGAATGACTTCCGGCGCAAGTTGGACAAACTTGAAAAACAGGTAATGGTCCTTATGTCTCAATGTTAATTTTTTAGGTATATAATGGTCCTTATGTTTCAATGTTAATTTTTTAGGTATATATTTCTTGCTGTAGTGGTTTGTGTTTATTGTGATCATAAGCATTAGATTTTATTTGTGGAGCCACAATGTCGTGCTTTTATTGCTATTGGTATTGTCTAATATTAATCCTCATATAAAGCTAAACATCCAATGCACTTCTTAGGTTATACACACAGACATGGTACTCATGGGACTAAAGGCAGTCTTAGGTTTTTATGCGGTTTTATGAGATAAACACTTGGAAGAACAAGGAGAGGAAAAGATAAACAGAATCACTATTAGTTTGTAGCCTTTTAGAAACATGTGGATGTGCAGGATTAAAATTTCTTATTATATATTCTAATAGCTATTTGTAAATTTTGCTCTTTGCAGGCTTCAGGAGTCAAGGGTGAGGTGGTGTCTGAGCCTGTGGTTAAGAAACATAAAATAGGAATAGCAACTGATGTTGCAAAAGCTATTACTCCAAGTTCCTTTGATCCTGTTGCTGGTGTGCCATCTCCACATGCTGAGATGATAGTGGATAAGAATAAATCAGTGGAAAATGCCATATCGTCCAGTCCAAAAACAAGCACGTCATTGGTGCAGCAGGAATCTATGGGCTCAAAGCTGTCTATTCGTCCAGTGGCACCTGTGGGGACTCCCTTCATGATGAATAGATACAAGTTGGATAATCGGCCTATGGCATTTAGAATTCTCCCACCCTTACCATCTGGTTTGGGAAATGTAAATCTCTCTCTCTCTCTCTCTCTCTCTCTCTCTCTATCTTTGTGTGTGTGTAAGTACGTCCCTAGCAGCCCATGAATCAAACATGGTGGATTGGGTAAAATGAGATGCACTCAGGAAGCATTGCCTGGTTTGGTACATAGGCATTTAAATGATGAGCTACACAATAGGGTTGGCTCTCCTTTTCCCATAAACCCCTCCCATCTATCCCAGAATTTGAACTTGAGACCTCTTGAAAGAGAGCACTGATCTTTACTGCTGGGATGTCCCCTTAGGGATCGCATTCTTTTTCAAACAAAGTGATGATCAATTTTTGAACTTCAATGTTTCTTCTTCTAGTACATCAGAATATTAATGGTCTAAATTTAGCCTGTTATGCCATTTTTATGTTTGATTGTTGAAAGGGGAACTGATGTTTTGTGTTCTTCTAGGTTGATGCATTGAAGGAATACTTTTCATCATATGGTGATCTTTCAACTGTTGAACTGGAAGATGTTGAAGCACCTAATGATGTTGGTGATGGGTTAGAGGTTCCAAAAAATTGCTCAGTCCGTGTGACTTTCAAAACTCGCCGATCAGCTGAGAGAGCATTTTTAAATGGTAAATGCTGGGGAGGCAGCAATTTGCGGTTCATGTGGGTTGCATCTGGTACCTCTGGCAGTGACCTTTCCGGCAGAGAAAATATTCAGTCTGTCTCCAAGTCTTCTTTAGATGCTGAGATTCAGCCTGCTGAAAAATTAGCATGCATGGATTCTCATGAAGCTTCTGCATCTGGAAATGGGGAACCTGAAACTTCAGAAAGAGATAGTAGTACTGACGATGCAGAGCTGCATGAAGATTCTGAGCCCTGTCGAATTTCAATGTGCAGCCAGGATGATTCACCAAAACACGAGCACAATCCAAGCACAATATCTAGGGAGAATGAATCGCATAAAGGCGATGACTGTTGATGGACTGATTGTTGGAATTGTACAGTGAGGTAAAAAAAAAAAATGTTAAATCTATTCGAACTCTAATTGCCAGGAGTCCTCCATTAGAAATTTCTGAAATTTGATTTTGCAATAGTGTTTTTCTTTTCATTTCTTTTATTTAAATTTTCATGTATGGGATGTGTAAAAAAGGAATTTTGTGATTTTCGGCTACCACCTCTGGTAATGGTTGGTTAGTCAAATGGCAAATCATGTTGTCTTTCAGCTTAGATCGTAGGATTAAAGGATTAAAGTTGAAGCACTTGAATTATACACTCTATCAATTGATCTAGTAAATTTAAGGCCTTTTGGTTAAACTGCTGCAGATTTCTTCCAATTACATTGTCACTTCATTTTCATCAAATTGCTCTCTATTTAGAAATCAAAAAGTCATAAATTGCTTAAATTAGTGAAGGGTTTTAGTCAAACTCTCTCACTTAATTTGTTTCTTTAGCGGTAAGTAGTTTGAAAATAATACATAATGAAGAATTAATGACACGAATTAGGTGGTTTTGAGCTTAGTTTAATTGGGTTCATCAACCAGTAATTTGAGGTCTTAAATGCGTAGTAAGAGCCAAAATGAGTATATAATTTTTTGATAACTTTATTAATATTGAGCATATCAATCCCTTTAAATGGATACTCAAACATGTATTATTAAAATTGATATGAGATCTCTTAGTTAATTAGGGATGCGTTGTACCATATTATGAAGTTATAGTTTAGCGATAATTGTATATTTTTCTGACAATAAATTCAGAATAAATTTTTCCTTCTCCAATACTTAAAAAAAAAAAAAAAAAAAAAGGCATGCTTTGTGCTTAAGTGAGGCATTAAAAGGGCTGATCTAAAAATTAGGTGCTAACTAGGCAAGAGTTAATCTGTGACCAAAATAAGCTTTAATCCTCTGATAGCAAAGCTACCCTATTCAACAAGTACAAGGCAGCCATTAAATCTCCAATATTACGTTAAGGGTGGATCATGCCAGCGGAAATATATCTATTTTAAATAATTAATAAAAAAATATGAACCAAAATATTATTATTTATACATGTAATCAAATATATTTCATAAATTAATATGTAAACATTTTTAATTACCAAAAAAAAAATTAAATTTGTATATAAAATTTTCAATTAGAATAATAAAATAAAATTATGATCATTATGTATATGATCTAATAAAATTAAACATTTTAAATTGTATATATTGTCTTTTTTTTTTTTTTATATGTAATTGAATATAGGGAAAAGTATAAAAAAATACCTATGATTTCATCCATTTTCAATTTAGAGTTTGAAAATTTTTTTGACAGTAGTATAAAATTTGCTTTATTAAGATTCAATCTTAACACTGTTAATCAATATTGATGTGGCATAATCAAAAGTGGTGTGATAATGATGTGCACTGTGTGAAACATCCTGAATTTTCAATTATTTTATAAAATCCTATTTTCGTACGGAAATATATTATTTTATTATTTTCCTTATTAAAGTAAGGATTGGAATTATATTTTATTAAATTATAAATATTCATATTATTTGAATATGTATTATTAATGGTAATTTTGGTATAATATTATATATGTATATTATTATGATAATGTTAATGTGGATTTTTGGAGAATTGTATTTTGGATTATATTTTGATATTTGAATATTAATAAAGGTATTAATTAATATTATAAGTTTGATTGTAGTATTTTATCGAGAGTTTGGATTTCCGATATAATTATTATAATTATCGTTAATAATGTTATTGATATATGTATTCATGAGTATATGTTGTAAATTATTATTAATATGTAAATTATGAATTATTGTTAATTATTAGTATTATTATTATTATTATTGTTACTACCATTATTATTATTATTACTATTATTATTATGACTATTGTTATTATCATTATTATTATTAGTGTTATTATTATTTTATATATATATAAACGTGTAGTATTATGTTTATATAAAGATATATATATATAGTATTATATGTATATTATATGGTTTAGTATATATATATATATATATATATAACTAGCTGTGTTTTATGTTAAGTAAAAAGATGAAGAAAAGGAAGGTTGGTGATTGGTCAGTTTGGGGAAGCAAAAATGGTGAGTTTTGAGAACAGAACGGGACAGCAGAAACGGGAAGCAGAGGAGAGAGGAGAGAGAAAGGGAGAGGCCGAGAGAGAGAAAGAGGCGTTGGTGGCGTTTCAGCGGGCGGTGGCAAGCACCGCCACCACCGCTAGGTAGAGGAAGGTCCGGCGACTTTGAGGGAGGTGGCAGCGCGATGATCGGCGGCGGCACGGCGGCGTACGCGAGGAGAGAAGGACTGCCGGCCACCGAGACTTCAACTGCAGATTTCGGCAGACTCCGGCAGCCAAATCAAGCGAGGTCGGTCTCGTTCAACTCCTGAGGACGAGAACTTCATTTTGGTACCTGCCTTGCCCCCTGAGAACCACTGGAGGAGGAGATCAAAAAATGCAAAACCGAAACTTTGGAGGCATTTTCCGGTGGCTGGAGGGCGAGTGCCGGCGAGTGGTGACCGTTTTTGTGCTCCTGGAGTCGAGGTGAACCTGCTGGTGTGGATTTTCCCCTGATCCGCCACCACCGGCGGCAGCGCGTGGCGGACCGGTGGCAGCGCGTGGCGGCGGCGCATGGGGAGATCCAGTGGTTCTGTTTCGACGTTCTGGCACAATCCTTGACGTTCGTATGTTCAGAATTTGTGAAGGTTAACCCGAAACCCTTGTATTTCAGTTGTTATATAAGTCATTTTATGTTTAGTAGTTCTTAGAATATTTGTTAGGTTGTCGAGTCTGTTCTGGGGTTAAGTGTGATTCTTATCATGATGTTCTCTGTTGCGAAGTGTCAATGTCTGGCGTCTGGCGTCTTCCTGGTTCCAAGGCTACTCTTCTGAGGGAAGCCGGTCAAAAACGTCGACAGTTAGGTGAGTGATACTCACTGATATATTATCCTGTTTCCACTTCATATGCATTGTTGTATGTATATATATATGTATATTATGCACTACTACTGCATATATAAGCATGTAACATTTTACTGTGAATGATGAATTGATATTATGTATTTTGTGTCATACTATGGTTGTGATTGATGGATGGAGGTCGGGAAGATACAGTACCACCTAAAATTATGGATTTGTTATGGTTATGATTGGATTATGATGAGATTCAGAAGATGAGTTATGACTGATGGATGCCGGCCGGGCCTGCTTATCGCCAGGGCTGCTGTCAGTCGGATCAGGGCTGCGTGGTACAGACCAGTGACGGCCGGGCCCCTTGGATATAAGAGACAGATTATTGGATTCAGAGAGCCAGAGTAGGGGGATCGGCTCCCCATATTGAGTATTGAGTATCAGTGTAGTACTGTGAACCATACCCCATCCTTGATTGATTGGATGATTTGTCTGTTTCTGGCATAGTGCATATCATATAAATTTCAGTCTATTTGAGGGATACCAGTTTAATATATTAACTGGTATCATTCAATGAGTCGAACGCTCATTCCTGTTCATCTTGTTGCTTTCAGGTCAGGAATTGAGTCTGTAAAGGAATTGTAATTGAGTAAACTGTCAATTTCCCTTCGGCAGTGATTTGTGTTATGGGATATTAAGAATACATGTAATAGATGTACATTTGTACTTATGACTCTAGAACTCCGCAATGTTACACTTTGTAATTGAGCTTTGTGTATTATTTCAGTTATGTATTTTTATAAAGCTATAATCTTTGAGTTAAGCAGAACCTTTCTGTAATTTATTACTTTCTGGAATATATGGAATAAACGAATGCTGGGCTAATTTGATAATTGTGTTATATTGTGATTCTTTTGGTTCTGCTTACTTTATTTGGGCTCATAGCCCTTTCAGTTTTGAGCTTTTTATCTTGTGGTTTGAGTTAGGGTTACTACGGGCACTGGTAGCCACGTGCATGTCCCATGTCCTAGTACTGGTCACGTGCCCTGGAGTTCGGAGCGTGACACTGTGGATCCCAATTCTTTTATTTTTTAAATAACTAGGTGGATTATAAAAGTGAAACTCACAAGCGCCACATCAATATTAACTATGTCACATAAACATTGACTAACGACATCAGAATTACAGACTACAATGTGTTAACGCAGTAAATTTCATGCTATTTTGTCAAAAAAAAAAATTCCAAATCTCAAAGTGAAAATTATTCATCACAAGCTTTTTTTTTTTTTTTGGTACTTTCCCTTTGAATCTATATAGTCTAGTAATATCCTTTTCAATATAAATTATCAAATAATTGACAAAAAAAAAATCATTCTCTATTTTATTATATAAAATTGTTTCACAATATCTTCTTTTAAAAAAATGATTGATATATTTTAAATCTTTAAAAAAAAAAAAGCACAATTATATACAGAAATTGTTTAAACCATTAATATTTTTTTTTTCCTTTTAAATTGCTACTTTAAAATTTTTGTCGGTTACAAATTCAACTTTTGGTTGAATTTTTTTCCTATTATTATTTTCTTAATATATATATGATAGAACTTTTCTTTTTAGCTAATAACAATATTTTTTTTATTTATTAATAAATAAGTTTAAAATTATAAATCGACTAACTAATTATTTAAACCTATTAAAATTAATTTAATTAGACTTCCACCAACTCAATTAAAATTTTAATTTTTAAATAATTTTTTAAATCTTTGAGAAGCATTATGAAATTAAAAAAAAAATCGTAAGGCGAATAATGATAATTATTAATCTTTTTAATAATATATATACTCTTTTTATTCACAAATTGTAATCTATTTTTATTTTAATACAAAAATTAAGGATTTGTGTTTATTTTATTATTTTATCTTTATTATGATCACAAATTGCATTAATTATTTTAGAATAATGTGATTGATTTTAACTATACTAAATGACATATTTAGAAACACAATAATGAATTTAACTTAAAAAAAAATTAAACTATTTATTTTATACATCTCAAAAAGAAAATGTATATTATAATTTGTGGATATAAGGATTACTATTCAGTTGGGGGGTTTTAAAAAATATTATTGAGTGACTGCTGCTCCCGCACGTAGGGATCCACTGCTCTTAATAAAATTAATTATGCATATTCGGTTTGAATCAATTATTTACATACAATATATATGGCTACAAATGAGCTGAGTTGAATTTTGGTTTACTTGGGCTCGACTTGGTTACTTTTTTTCTGAGCTCAAACTCAAGTTTGAGGTTGGATTCAAACGTAAAAATTGTGTTTAAGATCAGCTCATTTCGAGTCCAAACCTGAATTAAGCTTGAAAATCGTATTTAAATTAATATAAAAATAAAAATATCCAATTAGTAATTTAATCATTAAATAAAGCATTACATGTGTCAAAAAAATTAAGAATATATGTATTTTAATCAAATTTAATTACCAAAAAAATTATACGAATATTAAAATATATTTTTTGGACTGCCAAATTATTATTATTATTATGTAATATAAACTTCTTTTTTGAAAATTAAACTTTTTATCTATTTGATAAAATTATAAAACATAATATTAATGAAATTAATAATATATATATATATATATATATATATATATATATATATATATATATATATATATATATATATATATATATATATATATATATATATATATATATATATATATATATTATTAATTTCATAATTACAAAATATAAATCATAAATGTGTATATTAAAATATTATAAATGAGTTTATAAACGAGATTATTCGCAAGCTTATTAATTGAGCTGTTCACGAATCTAATCGAACCGAACTTAATTTTTCTCACATTTAGCTCGTTTATTAATTGAATTTTAAATTAAAACTCAAGTTTGGCTCATTTATGAAATAAACAGAACACAAACAAGTTTTTATCGAATTGAACATTAAATTGCTTGCGATCAGCTTTTGCAGCCCTAACAATATAGCCTTCATTTTAATTTCCACGATCCATTAAAAATCGAATAACTAATAACTCTAATGTTGCTACACACTAGCTTCTTCTTCTTCTTCTCTTTTTTTTTTTTTTTTTTTTTTTTTTTTTTTTTTGTATTTTACATATTTTAATCCTTTATATTCCTTTTATTTCTTGCTTTTTTTTTTTTATCACATTTCTTGCTTTTTCTTTCTCTATTTTATAAATAACATTTTTTTTAAAAATATAAATTTAAAATTTTTCAGGGGAATGTATTTAGGACAGTGATCAAGAAGAAAAATAGTCAAACAAATAAAAACAAGAATTCAGTTGGCTTGTTAAGGATTGAGAGATTTCTTTTCATTATTATTATTATTGTTGATAAATGATTGTAAGAGGTTTTTTTTTTGTAACTCTGATTGTGAGATAGGATGAATGGTAGAAATAGGAGGAGATATATATTGTTTTAATGAGAAAATATTAGCTTGGTCAAAGGATAATTGTGTCTTTTTATAAGAAAATAATTTATTATTTAAAAAAGAAATATTTTAATTAATATGATTTACTTATTTATTTTCTCAAAGTGAAAGACTCCCATATATTTTTTTATTATATATATTTTTATTTCATTAATGTATGTAATTATAGATGTTTTCATGATATCAAAGATTTTAATGAGAAAAGTCAGGATTTAATTGAGGAAATATTAGGGAATGAAAATCATAATATGAGAATCATGTCTATTGGTTGCATTGAATTATGTAAATATTTTCTTCTTAAAAAAAAAAAAAGGTTATGAACTAATATTCAAAACCACACATTAAATAGAATCCCACTTTCCACTTATTAGATGAGGAGTGTGATTGTAAAATGCCGTAGAGACCACTCTACCATTCAAATCAATACTCAAAAAAAAAAAAAAAAAAAAAAAAAAAAAAAAAAAAGAGAAAAATGTGAAACAATTAATATTTTGGGGCCCTGTGCTAATTTAAAAAATTAGACTCCTAAAAAATAGAAAACAATACAATTTTAAAATATAAAAGTACATTCCATAATATAATCATAATTACGATTATTTTCTTATATAATAAAATACTAAAATTTTTTTAAAATTATTAAAATTTATATTATTGATGTCCTCCTAATACAAATTAAGAAAGAAAGAAACTGTTTCTTGAAGAAAGAGAGAATAATTACCGATTCTTTTTTGACAAATAGAGAAAAGTTAATATGAAAAAAATTATGAATTATGAATTTTAACTTAAAAAACTGAAATTTAATATTTTCGACCCTCTAAAATTTAGGTCTTGTGTAATTGAACAGTTTGCTTATGCTAATAGCAGCGCCTATATATATTAAAAAGAGAAAACACTTTATAAAAATATAATACACTATATAATAGGGAGTAACGTTATCTTTTAAGGATTTTTATCAAATTAGTAATAATTTTTTATGATTGAAAATTTTTTTATTTTTTTTAAAAAAATATATAAAATACTACACTTGGTTGACTTTATTGATAAATACATTAGTACTTATCTTTTTTCATTTGTGCAAAATACCCTTTGTATAAAAGATAGAGATACTCGAAATAATAAAATTTTACGTGTCAAGATTTTCTTTTACTTTTCTTAAATTAAAAAAAAAAAGTATTTCTTAAGTTATTAATAATAATATTTTGAGTGAAAAAATAAATTGATACATGAAATGTAAACAAATTTACTTTTAAGTTCAAAATTAACTTAAATTTATAATAATAAATTTTTAATTTAATAGTTTTAAAATTATAAAATATCAAATTTATAATTCTAATTGAAAATTCAATTTGTCAAAAATAATGTTATTATAAAATCAACATAACATGTCAAATCAAAAGAAAAAATTGAGGGGGGGCCTCTCACCAATGAATAATCTACCTAAAAAATAGATTTGATTCGGATAAAACGACACCGTTGCCCATTTATTACACAGGAATTATAGTGGAATTTACAAAGTCCTAAGAACCTATAAGACACGTGTCAATCATCCACACAAAATTAAAAACTGTTTTATCTAGTACTTTCTTATTATTTCTCCTACACAAAAGCACGATTGCGTCTCCAGAAATATGTTATACTCGCCAAGAAAATAAACCACCTCCGTACAAGCTGGCACATTGCTATACGTGGCTATAAAATCGTAGCGAGTAACGTTATTTCCATAACTCGAAAGTGCTTTAGTACTTTATCCTTAAATATCTGTTGATGCTACAGAGAAACGTGGTCCTAGACCCCTTGATACAGACAGGAAAAATAAATAATAATTTCTTTTTAAAAAAAATTCACCGCTTCAATAACCCTCCAAATTATCACGATATTTAAATTTATCGGGAATTACGATAAATTTCAAATACAATTTTCTCACCCTTTGTATCTCTCTCTCTCATTTAATTCGATCTCTCGTTATTTTAAGTTCTGATAAAAATCTGAAAATACAGGGCAAAAATGGTGTAGAAAAATCGACTCAAATAGCTGCAAAAACCCTACTTTTGTTATTCTTCTTTGCTAAGGTATTTTCTTTTATTTTTTAATTTATTTTTTAATTTAATTTAATTTTTTTTTTTTATCTATTAGATTCTTCATATATAATGGGTTTAGTGGGTATTTATTTTTGTTTTTGGAAGATTTTTTTTTTTGGGGGAATATTTTGTTTCTATGTAGGAACTGAGGCGGTTAATGTTAAATTTGTTTTTTGTTAAAAGTTGTTGAACTTGTTGTTTGATTTTCTTGTTTAATTTTATTTTCCAGGAAAATGAAAGCTTTTGAAACCCCACCAAAAGTACTACCTGAAAGTCCCAAGAATCAAAGCCCAAGTGCTAAAATTTCTAAAGATATCTCCAAAACTTCTCCTGCTAAAAGTTTTAGAGAAAATGGGATTAGGGTTTCTGTAAATGGGAAAGAAGGTAGTGATTTGGAGGATGGAAGAGTTGTTGAGACTCAAAAAATTTTTGTGGAGAGTGACTTTGAGGGTGAAGATACTGTTGATTTGGGTGATAATGAAGGAGGAGGAGTGCTTGAGGATTCAGAAATGAATGGTGTTTCGTCTCTTTTAAAGATGCAAGAAAGTAAGAGTTTAAGAGGGTTAGGCTCTGTTTTGGATGTTATTGATAAGAGTGAGAAAAGGGATTTTCATAGTGGTGACGGTGTCTCTCTTGTTGCTGATATTTGTGGGGATTTAAATTCAAGTGGTGTGAAAGAAACTAGGCAATTTGATAGGGAAGAGTACGCTGATGGGTCGATTGGTGAATTGAGTGATTGTAAGGATAGGGAAGAGGAAGATATTATGGGGGATGATGAAGGGCATGAGTTTGATGTTGGTGATTTTGTTTGGGGTAAGATTAAGAGTCACCCTTGGTGGCCAGGGCGGATTTATGATCCTTTAGATGCATCTGAATATGCAAAGAAAGTTAAACAGAAGGATAAGATTCTTGTAGCTTACTTTGGAGATGGTACATTTGCCTGGTGTAATCCATCTCAGTTGAAACCTTTAGATGAAAATTTTGTGGAGATGTCAAAGCAGAGTAGCTCAAAGAACTTTTTCAATGCATTAGAGAAGGCGATGGATGAAGTTGGTAGACTTGTGGACTTGAAGATGACTTGTTCTTGTGTGCCAAAAGATAATTTGATTGGATTTGGTAGAACATTGGCTGTGAACGCTGGAACTAAGGAAGGACTTCTTGTGCCTGAAGGTGGAATTGATAAGTTTTCAACTGCTTTATTTGAACCAGCAGATTTTCTTGCGGCATTAAAATGTACTGCCAAGGTTGCTACTGTTACTAACATGCTGGAGTTCACAGTCTTAAAGAGCTCATTATCAGCTTTTTATCGTGCCAAAGGAGGATATCAGTTGCCTTCTTACTATGAACCAAAGCCAATTCTAGGCCTTGAAGATGACACCAGAAATTGGATGGTGGACAGAAGTGATTATAATAATGGAGTGGAAGTCAGAATTCAGGGTCCAGTTGAAGAAGATTGGCTTTCTTTATCAACAGGCTTTAAATATGGCCAAACCAATCAAAGTATGTTGCATAAGTGCCAAGGGGTTTCAGAGGGTGGACACTATCAGAGAAGGAAGCAGAAAAGCCTTGCTGAAATTATGGATGGGAATGCTGATACTGAGGCTGAAAAAAAGGATGATGATTTGGCTGAAGGAGGAGCAAAGTCAATCAAAGAAGCATCATCTTTATCCAAGAGAAAGAAGAGGAAATATATGGGTGAAGACATTAATGCTGAGGGCAGAAGTGAGTTGATGGATGTGACCCAAGAAGGATCAAACTTGGGTAAACCTGCTTCTTTATCTGGAAGGAAAAAGAGGAAAGTGAGTGATGAAGCTGATGGTGAATGCAAACCTTCATCTGGAGGCAAGAAGAGGAAAACCAGTGATGAAACTGATGTTAGTAATAGTGGCAGCAGAGATTTGTTTCCTAAACCAAGGACTAGAAAAGATATGAAGGTTTCTGAGTCTCTTGTAACAGCAGACAACAAACTGAGTAGTCTAGAAGCTGATGATAGCGAGGTGAAGAAGGAAAGTATGAAGAGTCCTTTGCTGAGAGGAAGGAAGAAGAAGGGAAGTTCCAATGTTGAAGATGGTGGTGGGGGCAAAAAAGAAGAAATGAAGGAGAAGACTGTGTCTGCAGAAAAGAAGGTTGATAGAAGCCCAAATGTCTCAGGTAGCAGTGCTAAGGCTAAAGAACAAATCAAGAAAGGTTCTTTGCCAAGGGAAAGGAAAAGAAGCAAGTACCTGTCCCCTCCCTACACAGATATTAATAGCATGCAGAGAAAGCAAGAGATAGAAGCGGAATCCCTGAAAGTCACCAGTGAGGCTCGGTTGGGAGAACGACTGACTGAGAATGCTGGACACCTTATTGGGTCTTCTGTAACTTTGAAGTTTGGCCGTGAGAGATCTCAGAAGAAACCCTCTAAAGAACCTGGTGCAGAGCATGAGACATCGGATAATTCAGGTCCTCAAACACCAAAACCAGATCCTATCATCATTGATCCAATGATAGTTAAGGTGCCTGCTAATGAAGTTCTTTCTAAAATTAAGTCTGCAGCTCTTAATCCACAGTATCTGAAGGAAGCCAGTTCTCTTGACATGGTTGGGGAATTTTTTTCTGCATTCAGAAGTTCAATCTGTTGCAATGGGTCCAATTATGAAATGAACAGTGAACATCATCCAGGGAGAAAGAGGAAGTCCCAAAATTCAGAACCTGGACCGTTGGAAAAGGAGCAAAATCAGACTGACCACAGTTCACCTGATCACAAATCCCAACGGACAAAAAGCAAAAAGAGTGAAGAAGCAAAGTTGGATAAGCCTAAACTAAAACAAGTTGCCAGTGTACCAGAGATGAAGATAAAGGACAAGGAATCTAATGTGGAAGCTTCAGGTGCTGCCCTTTATGTGACATTTGGTCCAGGATCTTCTTTGCCTTCAAAGAATGATCTTATAAAAATTTATGGTAAATTTGGGGCTGTAAACGAAGATGAAACTGATATGTTTTACACCAATTACTGTGCAAAGGTTGTCTTCTTAAAGAGTTCTGAGGCAGAAGAAGCCTTCAACGATTCCCAACTTTCCAGTCCCTTTAAAGCAGCCAATGCAACTTTTCGGCTTCGCTACATTTCAGCTGAAACCAAGACTCGGGAACTCAGAGACATATCAAGTTCAAAGCATTCTTCTCTGGGCAAGGAAGGAGCAAAGACCCCAGAAATGCCATCCGTGTCACAATCTTTCAATGGTGATCCGTCACAGCTCAACTACATAAAGCAAAAGCTTGAGATGATAACGTCAATGGTACAGATGTCGGAAGGTAAAATATCCCCAGATATGAAATCTATTTTAGAAGGTGAAATGAAAGTGCTCTTGGAGAAGGTAAGTACAGTGATCAGTTCTTCATCTTGGACTACTGCTGATGGAATTAGACAGTAAGGCTTTATTTTGGGGGTGATACACAGAGTTATTGATCTATGTGCAGGTGTAGGTATAGTATGTGACTTTGATCTAGGTTGGTCATATGCATGTAAGAGTATATCTTTCCTATTGTTATGGTGTTTATGATACAGTGTAGGAGGTTATGTGATACAGATGGTTGGCCTTGTTCTAGTTTCACTTTCATGTGACTAGTTGCTTGTGCTCACCACCATAGAGAGATCATCATCAACATTTAGGAATCAGTCAGTAATATATAGTTTGTATTGCAACAGTTGGACATGCAAATTTAAGAATACAAATTCAGTCTTTATTGATCACATCCAATTCTGGTTTTTCACTGCATTGTTAAAGTTTTGGTGGGAATTGATTGTATATGTATTTTCACAAAAATGGAGCTTTTGTGTATTTCCTTATATATATTTGTTCAGATGCATATGTTTTTTCTCGACGTGGATAATGTATTTGCACTGTGAATTGTCTGGAGAAAATTCAGCTGCTTGAGTTGAACTGTTGGATATTTGGTGTTTGGATCGGGCCCATTTACTGGGTTTGAAACGTGGAACGGGTTAGGTATAATTACCATATAGAAAAGGTTTATGCCAACCGCGTAGCAGCTTTTTTGGCTGAAATAATTGCTTGAGTGTGTCAGCTATCAAGCAATTATTTCAGAGCTACAATGTAATTTTACATAATCATGGAGTATTATCAGCATGAAATTCACGAGTGATCTGACTCGAGTGGTATCGATCTCCCAATGATAGAGGCACAGGGTCGTTCTTTTGCATGAGAAACTTACATGTTTCATCAGTGAGGCTGTCTGGTTAGTAATAATGCTCCTATTTGAATCTATTTTTGAGTTTATCATATTTGGCCTGCAGATTAGACGTAACAGTTACCGTTGAAGAAAACTGACGAGAAATTGAGGAATAAATAAAAAAAAAAAACATTTTCAAGTTGGATGAAAGGCAATCAATGGAACATAAAGAAGATAGCTTATAATTATCCTTTATTTTTTCTTGGTATAAATGAATTTGAAATCTAGAATTTATTTATAAATGATAAAAATTAATTTAATTCAATATAAATTTCATATAACGAATATGTATGTTTTAATTTTTACATACTAAATATGAAAACATTAAATTACATAAAATTTCATAAAGTTCATTTTTTTTTTCCCAATCGACGGAATTTGTAGTGTTTCATAGTTTATCAACAGAATGAAAATAATGAGGCAGAGCAAGACAAGTCAGTCATCAACAGGATCCTGTGGAGTTTCTTCAGCTTTACGTTTGATTGTGATAACAGGGCACTCAGCATGTTTCTGGCAAAATTCACTCACAGTTCCAACGAAAACCCTGCAAATTACATCAGCAGATGAAAAATTCATAATGCTAACTCCCATTCCAAAAGGCCAAATGAATATACTGAATGTGCGCATGAAAGAGAGTCTTTTGAGTGTTGTCATGGCTGTGTTGGTATTTGGTATAATCCAATAAGATAAGCAGTTTCGTAAACAAAATGTCTTTACCTCTGGAAAGGACCAAGACCACGACTTCCAACAACCAGGAAATCTGGTTGGACTCGTTTCACTTCACGGCAGACTACTTCCTTCGGATCACCTCTCTTAATCCATGCTTCACAAGCAACCTACAGGAATTCAGCAGAAATTAATGAAATTAGAACTAATTGAAGCTATGGGATACTGATACATACAATGTTGTTCTTCTAAATTCACCTCAACAACAAAGGGGCATGTTTCAAGAAGCTACAATAATAAGTTTCTCAGTTCTCTAATGTGTGCATCAGAGGAATTAGTACATGCACAAAAGAAATGTTCTATTACCCCAATCTGATGGCATCTATTGACAAAATACTCCAGTAGATGAAGTCCTCTCACCCTGTCCCTCTGCTTCATGCTTTTAAAATCCTCAGGAGATGCATATATGCTATCCATATCATCAAAACCTACCAGAAACATTCAAGAAATCACTATCAGCATATACGAATATACTAATTTCCATACTTCTTATAGTGAATTATGATGAAAAATAAAAATCATAGGACTTTCATAAAGGAAATATTTTGCTTCATTGGACTTAGCAGCTCCGCCTCTAGATCTTTCAAAAGATGCCCTACACAAAGTGAAATGGACGAAACAGATCCACAGAACCAACCCAACATCTAAAACTTAACATTTAAAGCTGTTATTCAGAAGCTCTATGAAACATCATATGTTCTGGGATATTCTAAAACACAAATCACAAAATTAATAAATAAAGGAATAGAAATCAATCAAAATATAACAAGATTGTTCCACTAATTCAATTTTCCTTTTCTTTTATTTTTCTCAGTAACCAAACAGAGCAGAAATAACAGCAAATTTTTAGCGATTTCGTTTAAAAATCAACTATCACATCTCACATAACACCACCGCAGTATCAATCACACACACACACACAAATCTATAGAGAGAGAGAGAGAGAGAGAGAACCGTCTTCGTCAGGGACTTGAACATGAAGGAAGAGAAGCTTGAAACCAGTCGTATTACAGCGAACGATCTTCTCAATCGTCCACTCGAAAGCTCCTTTGCTGCTAATCGAAGGATGTGGATAACCTTTGATAGTTGACTCGTTCACTCCAATCATTATCCGAGTTGGCTCACTTTCCATTTTTTTTAATTTAACTCACTGAGTCACTCTCACTCGTTCTCTCTCTCTCTCTCTCTCTCTCCTTCTTCTTCTTCTTGCGGGCCTCTGTAATGAACTAGTAATAATTTGGGGAGCGTTTTATAGGGGCGCACTGCACGTAATAGACTACGATAGTATTAGTCTGATTGGCTAGTACTAACGTGCGCTAATCAGTTGTGGCCTGGCCACTGGGCAATTTTTTCTTTAAATAAAGGGTAGTAGTGTCATTGTACGTTCAACTAAAATTTGGCGGGGCATTAAATGTCCTTTTTCTGTTTAGTTGAATCCCTGAATTGCCCTACTAAATTTGGAACCTTTTTTTTTTTTTTTTGCTCTTCTAAAAATAAAATGAAAGATACAAAATAATTTAAAAAATATACAATTTTTTAGCTAGACTCAAACTCGAAATTAATTCAAATTATTTAGGTCAGGATTTGGATCATATATTTTTAGAATCAAATACATTAAATTTAATTGAATTTAGAACTAAACTGGTCTGATTTTATAGTATTATTTTGTATGGATTAAATAAGTTAAGAAAATAAAAAATTTTAATTTATTTAATAGTCATTATTGAAAAAAAAATTCAAAAAATATGAAGTGTACTTCTTTGGTCTGGGAGAAATACATTTTTTTAGGGGTTAAGGAAATTGAATTTATTTAGTTGATATAAACATAATTGATACATCTACTTTTCATTAAAAGATATTAGGAAAATAAAAATTAAGTATTATTGTATTTTACATTATTAAAGTCAAATAAAAAAAAAGTATACTTGTGAATCAAATGCTTAATTATTTATATTTCTTAAAAAATAACTTTCTGAAAATTCTACTTTCCTAAAAATATACTTGCCAAGAAGTAAGCAATATGATACTAAATAATACTTAGATCTAACGAAGTATAAATCAAATAAAAATAAAATATTATTGGATAAAATAAAATTAAAAAGACAACCAAAATTTTGCTTAAGACCCTTTTGAAAGTTGGTATAAAAAAGGTAAAGAAAGGAAAATAGGGTGGGATAAGAATTATATATCATTTGGGAGTTTAATTAGTTTGGATATAAGAAATGATATTAAGATATTAATTATCTCTCTCTATATTTTTTTTTTCAAAATTGAGAGAATAAGAGATTTTCCTAACTTACTATTAAAAATAACTTTTTAATAATATAATTTTATCCTAATAAGTAATATCATTTCTTATTTTTTAAACTTCCAAATAAGAAATATTTGTTAATTATTTCTTTTCTTATGTAGCTTTGACCTGAAAAAGAAAATACTCATTATTTAGGAATTTCATTTTCTCATTATGGAGTAGAAGTCACGCAATAGCATATGAAATCAGCATATTTAAATCTATACGGTAATGGTGTTATTACAACATCAACCTCACATTCAAATGAAAATTTAATATCACAAATTGATAAGTTAAAGAAAAGATATACTTAAAAAATATATTCATACAATTATTTGGACTGACCTTGTGATTGGGCTTTTTTTTGGGCTTCTAACGAGTCAGGCCTCTAATTCCATGGGCCATAAATATGAGTTATAACAAGCTTTAAAAAGATTGGAGGGAAAAAATATATGGTACAATCAATGTTCCATCTAATTTATAAGCTATTCTCTCCTTTCTGAAAAAAATAATTATTAAAAAGATTAGTTTTATTCATAAATAAATGATCATTTAACAATTTAATAAAAAAATATGATAAAACCACTAATCAACCCTTCTATTTTTCAAATAAGAAAGAAATTTCTCTAATTTATACTGCAATTAATAGGATTTTTTTTTTACAACTTATGATAAAATTATTAATATCTTAAAAATAATAACTTTTTTTTAATGATCACTTTTTCTTAGAATGAAAAGAGTAGCTTTGATGGCAGGTTATAAATATGAATTTTTGCTTCATCTCCTCAATCCCATCATGCTTCCTCATTTGAAATGCAAAAATCATAGGCCCAAAGTTTTATTTTACTTGGTGGTGAAAACAAGAAGCCAAAAGACTCAAAAGAAAAAGAGTCTCACTTGAGCTAAAGTGTAGAACTCTCAAAATTTTCAAATTTCACTGTAAATTTTAAGAGTGATATCTTCTATATCTACCATAATATCAATCTCTTTAAAATTTCCACTTCATTTGCCCTACAAGAATTCATTCATCAATTCAAATTTTGAAATCTTTCATTCGTTCAAATTATTGCAACAGCTACAAACTTTTCACAAAAATCCAAACAAATTTACTCTTTAAACAAAAACCAAGAAACCCAAATCAAGAATTTCAGCATTCTTTCTCTAACCCATTCTTGTCAATTCCCTTCTCATAAACACTCATCACCGATGTTCATCCAGTCACCGTCAAAATCATCACCATCATACCACTGTTCACGATTTTAGCCATCAATCTGTGACCGCTCACCTTGCCCATCATCGGAGAATCAGTCCAGATCGTCGCCGATCAAAGTAGAAACCGGGCTCGTCGCGAAGATCACCATCCAGCTCGTAACCTCTGCAATATCACCTTTCGAAGCGAAGAACGCCGTTTGTCGGTTCTAGTACAATTTCCACTTAGCTCCAAGCATGCGCCGTATTGCTATCCCACTAACTTTGAACTAACTCAATTAATTAATTTAAATTCATAAATTAATTAATTAATTAACTATATTCACACAATTAATTGGACTAGACTTATAATTGGGCTTTTGTTTTGGGCTTCTCTCAATCCGCCTATGATTTTATGGGCCAAAAATATGAGGTGTAATGAGTTTTAAATAGATTGGAGTGAAAAATATCAGGTGCTAACAGAAATAACTCAAAAAATTTGCTGAAATTCATTAAAAATTCTTTTTTTTTTTTTTTAGTCAACCAATACATAACTCCATCTTTAGCAATATGTGGAATGCCTTATAGCATTTTCAATGATACTCTTTATTTTAAAAAATATATTTTATTTAATAGAGAGCATATAATTGATAAAAAATAGAAAATTTTATTTAAATCCAACATACTCTTTATATTTTGCTCTTTATTTTATTTTATTCTATAAACATTAATTATTTTAATTTTTCATTATTTAAATTTGTCCGATAGAAAAAATAGTATTAAAATTATCTTAAATAAAGTATATAGAAATTTATATTGCATTAATTAAAGTTATAATAGAAAGTGATATTTGGGCTTTTAAATGTGGATAGTCAAACCAATTTTCTTCATTATTTTTTGAAGATAAAGAATCTATTGAAATTTTATTTTTTAAAATAACTCTTTATAATAAAGAGTTTGACATATATAAACAGTGTATTGGAATGCTCTTACTTTTTTGAGATAAAAAAGCCTTTCCTTAATAATGATTTATATAATTACAAGTTGGAATAGAGAAGTAAATTTTACTAAACTAGAATCTAAAAAAATATAGTTGAAATTATCTTATCTAACCTATTTGCTATTTTTAAAAATAGGTTGTTATAATTTAAATCTGTTAAATAAATCTCTTGCATTAAGATCCAAACATCTTAATTATCAATATAATGCTACTAAACAATTAACTCAACTTCCTTGCTGGACACCATGTGTATCCAAGAGCCCAAGCTACTGATAATATTGGTAGTAATATAATTAAATTAAAAATGGATAAAAAATTCAAATTTACTCTTAATTAGTACAAGAGTGTAATTAAATGTATATATGAATTAAGAAGTTTTCCATATATATATGTCATTGAATTCCAGTAAAGGAAACCCTACCAAAACCCAAATGACCATCTTTATACAACTCTAACCAAACTCTCTCTGCCTCAAACCTTGCACTAACACTATCTCTACTACTCATGAATATTTCCTCTTGATCCTTATGATCACCAAATAATTCCAAAATTCCATCTTCTGCCCTTCCCTTTCTCAAATTCCCATTATCATCAACTTCCTTTTCTTGATCCTCATCATCACTACTAGAGCTTTTCTTGCATTTTGATGATCTTTTGGTCATTTCCATGTTTCTTGATCTCTTCTTCTTTTTTACTACTTTTCTCAAACACTTTCTCCCAATCATCCATGGAACTTTAACAAAAGCAAGAGTCAAAAGATTTACCAAAGCACAAGGGCAACAACAAATAGCCACACAATCTGCTATTAACCCACCTGTGCATGATCCACAATACTTGCCTGAACACTCTATCACGTCTCCTGATCCACTTTCATCATCATCATCATTAACGGTGTAAAACCTGCTCTTCACCTTCTTTCTTGTCGTGGGTCCCTTCACTCTTGATGATGATGATGAGTAGGAGGAGGAGGAGGAGCCTTCCTCCTCGCGAGTCCCATTATTATCTGTACGTGAAATTTGATGTGGTTTCTTCTCCATTGATCAGTTTCTGATCTGCAAAACATGAATCAGCAGTATTACACACAGTGAACCTTTATTTCGAGTTGAAATTCAAATAAAATTTACTAAAAAAGAATAATTCATCTAAATTTGTTTCTTTGGTGCCTGTATATTTATAAGATAATTAGTTTGTGCGCTCTAGCTATTCAACTGTAAATTCTTGGCTATTCTCATCACTTATTAATTTGGCAAATAAAATAAATTATATTTATATTAAAAAAGAAAGTAAAAAAAGTAAAAAATCTATACTTGCAGGAAGGTAAACTCGCACCGTTCAAAACCCTGATTGACAGTTTAATATAGTACCCGTACTGGTTGTTGGTGTTAAATTTTCAATATAAATTTGAAAGAATCAATTTTAAAGATTAGTTGTTAAAATTAAAAAATTTATTTCTATATTAATCATTTAATATTTTTATATTTAATCGATGTGGATATTCTAGTACTTCCCTTTAAATGACAATAACATATTTACAGACAGTTGTTATTTAAATCAATTAAAATCGAACTAATTAGTAAGATAATTAGATAGTAGATAAATCAAACCAGCCGCCAAGATAATCAAATAGTAAGTAAATTGGCATCAACTAGCAAGACAATCAAGTAGTAGGTAAATTAGCACCAACTGGCAAGATAATTAAGTAATAAGTAAACTGGATCAACCAGTAAGATAATAAAGTAATAGGTAAATTAGATCAAACCAGTAAGATAATTAAATAATTAGTAAATTAGATCAACTTGCTTTGATATCAAATTAAATTTTTAATATAGATTTTGGAAAACCAACATTAAAAATTAGCTTGTTAAGATTAGAGAGTTTATTTTTATATTAATCATTTATATGTTTATATTTAATTAATGTCAAACATTTTCTCATACATATTCTTAATTGTTGTTAGCAGAGGGGCTTGATTATTAAGGACTAAACATTAATGGTTAAAAATTTTAATTTTATTATATTTATCAAACACTAATATATGGTTAAGAAATTAAATATTAATTACTTACTTGCAATCACTTCATCTAAACAAATATTTACTAATTAATAGCTTAATAATCAAATATTTTAATAATAATACATATGATAGAGATTTGACAGTAATTTAAAAAATTTTATAATGTACGTACATGGCTACTTATTTTGATAGAGACAGCCATAGGAAGGACATAATAACAAAAACATAAACCTACCGTACGTTTTCATGTTTTTACAAGGAATAATTAAATGCACATATTTCATTATATGGTTAGATATTATGTGAGAAATGGAAGATAGAAAATAGAATGTAAGGAGACCAGACACTACCAAAAAGTGGTGGCTAAGTCTATGAAACAAACAATACTCGCTCTTAATTAATCTCAATGCTTTTTATGCCTGTATTAGATAATTCTTTTTTATAAGATAGAAGTCTAATAGGCTAAAATAAGCTATAACAAGAGAATAGCTTTTTCTTTAATATCTTTTATCGAATGATTAACAATTCTTTATGATTTAAGAGATTTAAATTTGAAACCTTTCACTTTTCATATTTTTTAAAAAGGATAAGAAAATTAATTAGACTATATTTGATTGACCATTAATATATATTATTAGACTATTGCGGTATTGCAAGCATTACATAGCAAGTTAATTACTAATTTTCCTAATTAGATATTTTACTTGAGAATGACATTTTATATTATGAATATATTCTTATTTTATATCCTCAAATTAAGAAATAAAAAAATATTTCATTATATTTTACTCAATGAAAAGATGCCAATATTTTTATTACTCTGTATATTATTATCAAGTTCAAAGATTGTATAAATAAAATTTACTTGGAATATTGGGATTAGGTTTTATATACGTCCTTGAAAATGCATGTACGTTCAAAATAAGTAAGACTTATACACTGTGGAATGGCGTGGGTAAGACTTACTTTGACTTTAACGGTGTTACCATGCGCAAGCCCAATTTGTTAATACGTGTCGAAGTAGTAATGTTGTGGTCTTCTTGAACATTGCAAAAAGTTAAAAAGTTAAAAAGTTGTAATAATACTAGTAAAAAATACTAATTCACATGGCTCTTGTTGGACTATTGGCCCAACCATACAGCAAACTAAGAATTCAATTTGTCGGGTTAGGACACAGGAGAGTGCACTTAATTTGAAAGAGTTATATAATGAGTTTTCGACTCTGATATTATTTCTTAAGTTTCATAAGTCTACTTAATTTGAGGGATTGATACTTATATTCTAATTAAAAATTTAATGCAAATAATATATTTATGAGTCATTTCTATTTATATATTCCTCTTCAATCTTTTCTCTTTTACATTTAAAATTCTGACAATTTCATATTCATTTGTGACTTTTATATTGAACTTTAGCTCCTCTTAAGTAGAAATTTTGAGTATTTACAATAGAAAAACGTTAATACTCCACTAGTTAAGGTATATAAAGAGTCAATTTGTTCTTTTACATAGAGGTCACAATTCATGTGAGCTAAATACTGTACAATACTCGTCCATGCCAAGTCATTAGCTCTGATACCACTTGTTGAATTTAAAAAGTCCACTTAATTTAACAGATTTTCATAATGAATTTTAGTGAGGAACACGCTCATGAGATTGATATCACACTTCAACACAAAATTTTAACTTCAACACAAAATTTTAAAGTAGTGAATTTATAAATCCTTCTCACTACACTTAAAATCCTAACAAAATTTAATTTCCCAACTATAATAATTTGATGAAATTTTTATTATTTTTTAACTAACAAAACTATATTTAGTTTAATTTAAAACTTACCTTGTAACAAACAAAGCATATTAATCCTTGAAGTTAAACTAATTTGACTAAGAACCAAAAAAAGCTAAAAGCCAAAAAGAAAGAGCTTTATCTATTGCAATACAGATCTTATTGTCTCTGAAATCTTTTCTTTCTGAGGTAAAAATAAACCTGAAAAATATGATAGTACAATTATCATTCAATAGGATCCCAATTTCATCCGCTAAATCCTAAATGGACTTAGTTATATATCTAGCTATCATCATATAAATATACATATATTCACCCAAGGAAGACTAGCATTCATGTGATGAGGTCTTGGTGTGTTCTTCAGGAAAATGATACTAATATGTGTATTATAAATTGCCATATAAGACCTGACAATCTAACCCCACAAAATGCACATACAATAACTAGCTAGCTAATATATAGATATATATATCCAAACACAATGTACTATCCTGAAGTGCTCATAACTTGGCAATGACATCTAACAGTAAAAATTTGAAATTTCTACCTAAAAAGTTTTTGGTTCAAAACCACTAGAATAAAATGTCAGATTTATTTTCTTAATATGACTAAAAAAATTATCAAACTTCAAATTTTTTCAATACAGACTCGATCGCTAAACTATTAATCCAATAAACATATAATGTATTACATATCCCAGTAGTTGATAGATATTGATAAACATTGTAAAAACAAAAGTAATTAAATTAAAGAAACTCACCTCAATGCACTATAATAAGGCTTAGTCTGCTGCTATCTCTTAGTTAATTACTTAATTAATGCACCTTGAATATCAGTAGCTGCCATGCAATTTCAGTATTATTCAGGAGAAATCAAAAGAATCAGACAGTTTTCTCTTTCAACTAATACTGTTTTAGCTAATTTTGATTCTAAAAGAAAGTGAATATGTGTAAGTAAAAGAACAAACAAAGCATAGAGCAAGCTTGATCTGATCTATATATATTTAACAGAAGGAATCATTCAGTATATGTTGTCTAGGTGTTTTAATCTAATATTTTATTGACTGGTAAAAACTTTTTTATTAATTTATTAATTATTAACAGCAACCCAATTTCTTATTACTTTAATTTCTGGCAAAAGAAAGAAATATATATATATATATATTTATATATATACATATATGTAAGAGGGATCAGAATCAGATGGGCACAGTTTTTTTATATTTTTGATGAGTTCCAATGACAAAGAGCGAATATAGGAAATTGACTCTCCTTTCTTCAATCTTTACTCAATCTTTTTTATTTCCCTTTTTGTGGTACTAGAACTGAGAAATTTTGCCTACACTAAGAGTGCGTTTAATTATATATCGTAATTAAATGTAATGTAATATACTCAAATATATTTTTAATATAAATTTAGATTAAAAATATATTTAATTATATTATATTACAATTCATATCATTACGGCCTACTAAACAATACCTAAATGTATGGATTTATCTCGTACACTGTATTAATTAATGATGAAATGCTTTAATTAGTATATATATATATATATATATATATATATATATATATAGTTCAATTGATTTAGTTTTAACAAAAACTTTTTTAGTAAAAATCGAATCAAACTGAAATTTAATTTGACTTTTAAAATTTTCAAACTATATTTAATTAGTCAATTTGATTTGATTTTTTAGTTTCACTTCGGTTTGCATATCCTAATTACATAATTATTTTTTACATTGTTTCTTGATTTTTTTTTTTTTTTTTTTTTTTTTTTTTTACTTTGCATAGTCATGCAAGTGAGAAGGACGGTGAACACGTGCGCACTCACATTGAAGTTCATTTAAAAGTCATAGACAAGTGGGAAATACTACCAAGGAGTCAAAAAGGAGTAATATTGTGACCATGGCCCTTGTCAGTACTGTGTGGATCTATCAGTTTTAAATTATTTTGATTCTAAACCCCAGAAGGAAAAAAAATTTATAAAAAATGATTTTGAATTGTTCTTCTCAAAAATCGAGGTTGATTAGGGTTTTGATTATAGTTATTGTTATATACCAATTTTGATCTTGTTACCGGCAAAGTAATATTAGCAATTTCAATTCATATCTCTGTCCTTTATTATAGAAAATTTAAAAAAAAAATAATATTCTAATCTTAATTAAGTTTCTCAAGAATCATGAAATCTTGGTAGCTTTTAAAATTGAAAGAATAATTTTCATTTCAACTTAAATTCAAATTCAAAAATATGGTATTTTTGAAAATAATTTTAATATCACTAAATTAAAATTTTATTAGTATTACTCAACACTTTATCCTCTTTTTTTAGTAGACATGCTCGTATGTATTATTTCATATGAAATAAGTAAGTTAAAAAATAAAAATTTATGAGAACTTAAAAATTTTGATTTGTATGAAAAAGTAGGGTGTTTACTTTTAAGTTTAGGAGAAATACACTTTCTTAAAGTAGTTAAGAAAGTTAGATTTTTTTAGTTAAAATAAATATAAATAGACATATCTACTCTCTATTAAATATGATCGAATAAATAAAATAACATATTATTGTCTTTTTTATTATTAAATCAAATAAAAAAAATATACTTTTCAAGAAATTATATGTAAACTAAACACACAATTACTTCATGTAAAGTTTACTTTTATGAAATAACTACCTGAGAAGCATTTTCACTTAAAATTTACTTTTATAAAATAACTTCTCAAAAAGTATACTTTTCAAGAAATATACTAAATGATACCATATAGCATATTGTAAATTTTATTTTTTTTAAAGAAAATTACAACTTGAACATTTATTTTTTTAACAAGAGAAGACGAATTAAATATAAATCTATTATTTAGACTATATATATATATATATATTTATAGTTAGATTATGCATTTGTATGTTATAAATTAAGCATATTAAACTTGAAAATTTTATCTTGTTTTTAGGTTGGACTCATAAACAGGTCAATCTCTTAATAATGTACAAGTTTCATAAGAAGCATTTGTTGCATAAAAATGGGTAGGGCTCTATTGGGATTAGTCTTACACGTGAGCATCATTAATTGGAGTAGTTTTAGTAAATAAGGCCTTGCAATACTCGAAACAGAATTTTTATTTGAGGAATTTACACTATACACCTTTTTTTCTTTATTTTTTTCATTTGCACCGCATCTTCTTTTTTTATACAATTTTAGGCACCTTGAATAACAATTGCACGTTCTTATCCATTTTTAATTATTTTTTAATGTTGCTTGCTTCTCAGTGCGTCTTTTCTTATCTCTTTTGCATTATAGCTTTTTTCTACATAGGCTAATGGATTTTTACCCTTAAGAACCCAAGCATTTTTTGGTATGCAATTACAAGCTAGACCTCAAATTTTCTTATTTATTTAACATCTTAAGCTAATTTGCAGTGCATCTTTTATTTACAAAATGGTTAAAATGCAATCTTTTTTTTTTTAAAAAGTTAAATTGAATTAAATTGCATATTTATTTTTTTAAAATTAAATTAAATTAATATTATTTTTTAAAATACTCTAAATTCTTATAGTACTTTTTAGCACCCTCATCTTATAAGCAAAATAACTTTTTAATTCCTTATCTTTTAAACAAAATAACATTTAATCTTTATTCTTTTTATTTTAGTTGTTTGGATTAAATTATTATTTAAATTTAATAAAAGCATATATTATTCCAATTAATAAATTTTAACTATATTTTACTAAAATTATATATTTATAAAAATGTAATTTAAAATAGAAATTTTTGATGAAATTTACTTCTATATCAAATGAATTTTAGATTTGATTTTTTGAACTTATATTATATAAAAAGCTAATAATTCACACCACTTTTTAAAATTTTAAAACATAAATTATCTTTCCAAAATAGTTAATAGTAAGTAATTTTATTAAGAAAAGTCCCTGCTATTTTGATACATATGGCTGAAATATTTAAATATTAATTAATAAATTAGGGAGCAATTGTATTACATATTAACACAAATTTTATAAATTATTTTAGCAAATAGTAATATATATATATATATATATATATATATATATATATATATATATATATATATATATATATATATATATATATATATATATATAGTAGTTGATTATTCTAAACATAGATTATATTTTCGTATATATATCATTTACTGTTATTTTTATATTTTTTATTTTTGAAATTTGCAACTTGTATATATTTTAAATTTTTGTATGATGATCTTGGCATTGTTTTATGAGAGACACGTAAATTGGCAGATTGGATTTGTAGACAATAGCACAGTAGTTTTGTGTATTTTGTAGTCCAAAGAGATGAAACAAGACCCAACTTAGATACACTTTCTACAATTTTGTGGAATTTTATTTGATTGAAGACTAAATTTATTGTTACTTTACTATGTTAAATTTACAAACTCTAGTTTTGTGATTGTATAATCTTAAACAAAAGCTAGCTTTGATACACTTTCTTTTTATATTGTGAGTTTCTTTTTTTTTTTCTTTAATTTTCTTATGTATATGTGATTGATGATTTTGTTTGAAAACCATATTTTCTATGTTGGGTACTAAACATGCTGGATTATATATTTATATTCTTTATAGCTTTGAATTTTTTACTAATATTTTATCTTTTTAAATTTTTTCAAATTTATAATTTGTATATATTCAAATAGTTGCAAATATCAAACATATACATAAAATATACCAAATTTTGATATACATATACATTTAATGTTAGTTTATCTTTTTTTTTTTTTTCCCTAATTTGCAATATGTATATATATAAAGTAATTGCGGATACCAAACATATTTCGGTATACGTGTACCATTTACTATTAGTTTATCTTTTTATTTTTTTTAAAAATTGCAATATGTATACATTAAAGTAATTGTAGATACTTAATGTATACCAAATTTCGGTATGCATATACCATTTACTATTAGTTTATTTTTTAATTCTTTAAATTTGCAATATGTATATATTAAAGTAGTTACAAATAGCAAACATATACTTGACATATGCCAAATTTTGGTATACACACATTATTTACTATTAGTTTATCTTTTTACTTTTCAAATTTGTAATTTGTGTATATAAAAAGTAGTTGCAGATACCAAATATATACTAAACATATACTAATTTATGGTATACATATACTATTTGCTATTTATCTTTTTAATTTCTCATATTTATAATCTATATAAATATAAAGTAGTTGCAGATACTGAATATATACTTAAATTATACTAAAATTTGGTATACATATACCATTTATTGTTAGTTAATCTTTTTAATTTTACAAATGTGCAATATGTATGTATTAAAGTAGTTGCAAATACTAAACATATACTTAATATATACCAAATTTTGGCATACGTATATCATTTACTGATTTTATCTTTTTAATTTTTTTCAAATTTGCATATATATATATATATATAAAGTAGTTGCAGATACCAAATATATACTTAATATATATCGAATTTTGGTATACGTAGACCATTTATTATTATTATATTTTTTTATCTTTTACAAATTTGCAATTTGTATATAAAGTTGTTGATATACATTAATATAATATAAATTAATATCTTTTTATTTTTTATCATTTTATTGGTTTTTTTTATGTGAACAAATTCAAAAAATATGCTAAACATATAAGATAATAAAATGTTATTTTTTGAAGTTAACAAGGTAATTTTGAAATTTTTTCATGTGCACGGTGAAAATGATATTTTTTGCCTTTTTTTGGTTATTTTTGAAATTTTCCCTTTTTATTTCTCACTTCTACAAACCTCTCATTCCCTCTCCCAACGATTTCAAATTTTTAATTATTTTAAAATTAAAATAATATTATTTTTTTTTTTGTGATATATGAATTTTTTTATTATTATGATATAATACAACGATAATGAGAAAGAAAGACATGAAAAGAGTATCTGTAAATATTTTTAAAGATTTATTTTATTCTTTAAAATATTATTTCAATGATTTTTGCAATACTTTTATTTTATTATTTAATTTTTTTTTGGGGTGGAGATAGGTTTTATTTTATTTTTAATATATATATATATATTATTATATCATAATAATATATATATATATATGGAGATAGGTTTTATTTTATTTTTAATATATATATATATATATATATATATATATATATATATATATATAAAATTCAATTTAAAAAATTGATAAATTTTTGAATATTATTTTTTAAAATTATGGTTTTTTTTTTTTTATGGTTGATGTCATAAAACAAAAACAGCCATTGAATTGAAGGCCTAGCCCAACTAATCAATTAGGCCCAACTTTATAAAACAGTTTCCAAACTCAAAAAGCCCAAAAAGAATCTATAAAATCTGGTAGTAACTCTCTTCTTTACTTCGCAACTCTTTAGAAACCCTAATTGGTGCCTCAGCCTAGCCGCTCTCTGCAATTTTCTTCTTCTTCATCTATACTTTAACCTTTTGTTTTTCTTTTTATTTTATTTTATTTTTTTGTTTTTGTGTGTTAATTATAAAAATATTGGGCAAAGATGAAGAATGCTTTGTAAATTCTGACACCTCTTGTATGAGTAGAGCTTCTTTTGAAGCTCTTCTTTGAGCACAGACAGCAACTCTCTGAGCCCTTTTTCTTTTTCCCAAACATTGTTTTTTCCACAATTTTTTTTTTTATTTGGTTTTTAGATTTCATTAAACACTAATATCAGAAATTCATTATTTTTTTTATTAAATATCTTTGGTTCCGCAGATTAAATTTATTGATTTTTAATTTGATGTGATTTACGTTAAATCATTTGTAATTATCTTTAATTTATAAGATAATTATTTTAGGTTTTAGGCATAAATTAATAGTAAGATAGGTAAAATTCAATTTTCTAGAATTTCTATGCTTACTAAAATATAAGCTTTATAAAAGAATTTCTGATTTTTCATTTTCGGTGAAGTGGTGTTTTGATTAACTTGCTAATGAATTAAAAACTAATTTACTGCTATTATTTGCCCTCTCTCATCTATTAAGTTTAATAATTTAAGATTATATGAATGATTTAACCATTTTTATTGAAATATGATTTAGAATTATATTGAAATACGACTAATCATTTTATACATTATAATATGTGAGCAACGGTAAGTTCTTAATTCTTTCCGATTAACACTTGAGAGATGCAGAACGAGTAATTAATAAAATGGTATATTTTAAAATTATAAGAATAATCTTGTAATTTATATAATTAAAAAAAAATATTATTTTATATATTTAATATTAAAAATTTTACTAATACTTATCTACACTTGCATAATTTAAATAATTCATATATTTATATATTACTTATTTTTTTTATAAGTTATTTTTTTTGTATAAACATATAATATGAATAAATTTAATACTAAAATAATCTTACAACTTAAAAATAATATAAAATATAATTAATTAGAGATATAAATATAATTAAAACATATTTATTTCTCTTTACTGTCTAAATTGGGATTTAGCAAAATTTAAGTATTGTAGGGGTGTAAGCCTTAGGAGAGGGTAAGTCTTACCCTCTATTTCCATTATTTACACCTCTAAAAAAATTTATTACATTCTTCCCAAATAAAGGTACAAGGGTACCCTTTCATTACTCACATTCCTTCCTCTTACCTACACCCCATCCAAACAAAGGGTAAGGGTATAAAAGTACTCTTTCATTATTTATACTTCTTCTTTCTTACATTCCATCCAAACATACTATAAGACTAGTTTAAGTTTAAATTGCTGCTAAATTAGCCCCCGTTTGATAGCTTAATGACTTAATTTAATTTTTTCAGCACTTATTAATTTTAGCTGAACATACTCAATAATTTAAGTTTTAAAACTTTTTAATTGGAATCACTATTTTGCCCTTATGTGATTATTAGCTTTTATTTGTATTTTTTTTACTTGTTTATCATTTTTAAAGCATACTCATTTTAAGGTTAATAATTTTTACTTTTTGAAATATTATGAAAAATACTATTCTAATATAATTATTGTCTTTATTTTTATTTTTGACTTTTTAATATTGAAATTGTATTCACAAACTAAAACATAAATAAAAAAAATTAAATACCATATCACAGAGTTAAATATGTATGATAAAAAAATTAAAAATTTCCTATAACAACAGTTATTAAATAAATTGATATATTCAGCACTTAAAATTTTCAGTATTTATTATATTCAGCACTTAATTTTTCAACACTTAATTTTCAGTTTACCAAACGCCACCTTAGTGTGTATATATATATATATTCAACGTGACTGAATCTATTTGAATTTCAAAACAATGAAAATATTATTATTATATATTTTTTTATGCACCCACGTTAAGATTAAAAGAAAAAAAATTAAAAAAAGAAAAAGAGCTGCAGCTGATCACCTAACAAAAAGAAACTCAATCTTTCTATTTACTCTCCAAAATGCACATTTCACTAACAAACAAACAGCATACATAGCATGAAACAATGACTTGAAGTTATTTTTCCTAACTTTGATTATAACAACTCCGAAGTGTTCTTGACATAAGGTTTAAAATCTTATTATTTGACAATTTGAATCGAGCTGGAATGAATTCCCATGCATTGCCACATATCTTATTGACAGGCATTCCCATTTCTCTTGCCAATTTTTCTGCTTCATCGTCGCTCTCAATAACACGATCAAAGTAAATGTACCTGCCACATGCTGTCTTGCTCATTGCCTCAAACACGCATACATGTGCCTCTGCTAGTTTCATAACATCAATAGTTGCTAGCAGTCCATCTGCAAACATTTCTTGAGCTCCTGCATTTCATCATTCACAAATTGCAGCTCAAACTCAAGAGAATTGCCTGAGAAGTGGCACAAAAACCATAATTCTCTATGAATTTGGAGCTTTCAAACTATACCTTTTAGATAAGCAATTGTTGCTGTTGGATTTCTATGAAAGAAGTCTGGTCCTCTGATTAGGCCTGGACAGATGGTGGCCAATTTTAACCCTCTCTCCTTTGCTATTCTCCATGCAGCTTTCTCTGCTCTTAGCTTACCCAAGGCATACCAGAGCTGTGTGTGTTTTAGGGAAATTTTTGAGTAATTTCATCAAAATTTGCACATGGTAAAATAGTGGGATTGGATTAAGCTCAGGAAAACAAAAATTTCCCAGGATTTAATTTTGATAGAAAGTACCTTTTTGTTCATACAAAGTGATTCATCACTCCAAGATTCATGGTTAATCACAGGGGAGAGGTCCTGCATTGTGCCATCTCGCCATATACAGGCCAAAAGTGATGATGTGAACACACAATGTCTTACTGAGGGTGTTCTTGAACATGCCATGATAACATTCTCACTGGCCGCCAATTCTATTTCAGCCATGGATTTCTAACAGAAAAATGAATAATAAGAATTGTTTTATTTATGATCAGAATGAATCTATTAATTTCATTACAAACTGAAGTTGCAATCAAGAGTCTTTCCTTAAGCATGATGGTGCAACTAGAAAAAAGAACTGCAAATTAATTCTTTGGAGTTTGGCAAGCCAATTGAATGTAACTTCTAGATTAAGGATCAAATTACACAATATATGACAGCAGTGACTTAGATTGAAAAATAATTAGAAATTTAAAAACTATAAAAGTACAAATTGACTAAAAATAATTCATCAGACAACAATTTACAATATCGCTTTTGACACTCTCTCCATCAATCTGCCCCACCATATTAATGATGTTCATCCTCCATAGGAAAAATTCCACCCAATGATAGGGACATATAGGCAGCAGCATCAATCAAAATGATTAAAGGAGGTAGTTGACTCAAAAGGGTTTGAAAGTGAAAGCATTTTATTTAGTAAGAAAGACTAGGAGTAGTTAGTTCCCTCAGCTAAATAACACTTTTTAAGAACCAAAATGGATAAATTTATGAAATTTAGTAACTAATGGAAAATCTAAAGCAACATAAACATAACCAGTTGAACTAAATATATTTTTGGGATATGGTTTTAGAAAAAAAAATGGTTTAGATCTTTTTAACTTCAAGGCTCTTTCTCCCTTGTCCTCACACACACTTTGGGTTTTGCTCTCAACCCAAACTCCGATGGACCTACCTAATACTATAGTTAGTATGCTGATCTTCAATAAATAACATTCCTTTCCAAACAAAAATACCTTAAAGTTTTCCAAAAATAAACATGATCATAAATAATTCAGTTATAATTCAATTACCTTAGTTAATTCAAAACTGGATTAGAAATTGAAATTTTCTTTCAAATTGGTTCACAGTTTGTAATGCTTAAAAAGAGTACAAATTCAAGATTGTCACAAAATAATGAAATCATGGGATGCCTATGCCAAGGAGAAAAAAATATATATAGATGTTCCCCATAGAGCTACCAATGTCCTTAATGATATGTCTTGAGACATGGGATACTGGTTTTGCATTGTGTAGCCTAGCCTGAACAAGGCATAGCCAAGTTTACTCTTAATGGTGGTGGGGACTTTGACAATAGCTATGAAATCCACATACAATGATTTTTTACCAAATGAGATTGCAAGGCAATGTTTATAGGACAGGGTTGGGTGGTGCACCTGCCTATCAATAAAGAAACCTGAGAAAATTGGACCATTACTATTATGGTGTTGATAGAGGACTGATTAGAGAGAATAAAATTTTTCATATTCGCTTAGTTAACTATGTTTTCCCCGCTAAGTACCTTTTCCATATTGCACTCTCTTTACCTTCTCCATATAAATTAAGACATGTGGCAAATTTTAATAGCATTATTTTTACATTAATCAACTTTCAGGATAGTTTTATATATTAACATGTCTCAATAATATATAGAAGATAAAGAAAATGTTAGCACTCCTCAATTTTTTTAAAGGTATTTAATTAGATTTTTTTTTATTTTATAAAAGAAAGAATGTCCATGAATTGTTCAAATCGTACAATCACAACTAACAAAACATATGTAATAAATTCCATGATTAAAGGATAAGGAAAGGCAACGGAACTCACAGTATAGCCAGAGAGACCAGCAGGGTCGGTAAATGCAGAGGTGTGGAAAACGCCACGACAGCCCTCAAATGCTTCCATTAAGCTTTCAATTTCAGTTAGTTTGGCCATTACTGCTTTAATGCTATTGTTGCTTGACCTCATCATCTCTCCAGAGATTTCTAGCTCCCTCAATTTCTCCATGTCCTCTGCATTTTCCATCCAATCCCACAAAACCCATCTCAAATTAACATACCATTTTATACATGAACTTGATATCAAATTCAAAAAACCCAAAATCATAGATTTGGGTTCGTGATTTTAGGGAAACATCCAAAAATTTATATATATTTTTATCAAAATTTTGACAGGAAACAAACAGAAAACACCAAATTTTTTTTCTATTTTTTCCCTATTATTAATTCCAAATAAATAAATAATCTTGTTCTCCTAAACTTACGTTACTGTGATATGATAACTTAAAACCAAAATTTATTATAACAAATTATTATTATTAAGAAATCTTGAAGAAATTAATCACCTTCAGTATGAACAATGATTTTGACAGAGTAACGACGGCGCAAGAGGCGGTTAACGATGGCTAACCCGAGAAAGGAAACACCACTAGTAACACAAACAAGCTTCTGTCCACCACCGTCGATGACATCTTCGTCCATTTCTACCGACGAAAGTCGCGACCCATTAAATTCATCATCGTCTTTTCTTCGACTGAGACCGGCACAGGCTACTAACATGCGCTTCAATTCTTCCATTTCCATTACTCTTCTTTCTTCTGTTTCTATAAAACCCATTTTCAACAATCAACAACTGGATGTGACAGAGAATTCTATATATCAATATGTAGACTCTTTATATAAGCATATTGAAGCTTAACAAAAACAGAGCACTGCTAGAAAGAGAGAGAGAGAGAAAGGAAGGAAAAGAACGAAAAGGATTGAGAGAAAAATCAAATGGGCATTGGCAGGTCATGCAAAAAAATGTTACTTTCCATTGATTTAAAAGGATCAGCTTGGCTTAAGCAAGCATTGAATGAGCCAGCTTATATATAACGAAAAAAAGCCAAAAAGAATCTACTATTCTCTGTAACAGTAGAATTCGAATTTATTTTGTCAATGGTGGGTCATGCTTTAGCCACAGGATCAATATTCTAGAAGCTCAGTAATTAATTAAATGGGAAGAGTGATATAATGACTAACTCATGTAGTTAGTTAGTTAGTTTTTTCTCCTTTTTTTTTTTTTTTTTTTTTTTTATCTTCTTTTTCTTCATATGGAAAAAGATTAATTAACAGAAACAATATATAATAAGGATAACATTCTATTTAATATCTCTTATTAAATTAATAATAATTATTTATAATTTAAAAATTTTTACTTAAAGACCTCTCACTTCTTATATTTTTAAAAGATAAAAAGACCAATCAAATTATACATAACTGACATGTAATTAAATATTTAAATATAATTAGCTAAGTTTTATATTTAAATTGTAATTGGTGTTACCTATTTTTGTATTGTAATAGCTAGAGATAATTTTAGGTAAGACTATTAAATGTCATAATTGTCAATTGAAAGTATAGTTAAGACTATTAAATGTCATAATTGTCAATTGAAAGTATAGTTATTATTAAATATGATATTTTGAGATAGAAAATGTTATATAATTTAATATTTTTATATTAATTTTTTAATCTAATTAATGTGATATTATCTTATTTGTCATATTTTTTAAAAAAATATATTGTATAAAATATTTTTTAATATAATGGACACCACATCATTTTGATTAATTGATTAAGAAGTTAGAATAAAAATATTAGGTTGTGTAAGATTAGCTTTTTGAAACCAAATAACAAAAAAAAGCATTTATTAGTTATGTGCAATTTATCTGACTAAAATTAATATGAATCTATTTTTTTTATTCTAATTATAAAAACTAGATATATATTTTAATATATTATGGGTCAAAACAATAAGTAATTTTCTCTTCATTATTTTCCTTTTTTGAGCCATCAATAATTCTTAATTCTTTTTCTTTTTTTTCTATCCATTATCAAAATATTTGATAAATTATCATAAAAGTTAATATTTTTGTTATTGGATAAAAAATTTTAATTATATACATGTTATTTTTTATTATATAATTAATAAATTCTTAAAAATAAATAAATAATAAATACATTATAACATTTTAAATTTTGATTTAATTCTTGTTCAATTCCTGATTGAATCTCTGAGGATAACTCTTACACTTTGTTTGGAAACAAAATTAAGGGAGGAAATAAGTTGAGGTGGAAAATTATAGGGAAAATAAAGAAAAAAGAAAAGAGTTATTTTCCTTTTTACTTTTTTGGAGAGAGGAAAATAAATGAGAGATAAAAAGACCAAAATTATGTTCTTTTGTTTGAAATAGAGTAGAAAATAGAAAGGAAAGAAAGTTATAATTAACGAAATTACATATTTATCTTTCAATTAATTTTGTTAAACACATGTAATAATGATGGAATTATAATTTAACTATAAATCTCCCATTTCTCTCTAACTTTCTTTCCAAATTGAAAGACACAATTTTTATAGGATAAATGGAGAATAACAATTATTTTCCTTCTCCTGTCATTTTTCATGATTTTATAAATAAGGAAAAAATAATTTTATACTCTCTTTATCCATAAATTATAATATTTTTTTTATTTTGGTATAAAGATTAAATATTTATATTTATTTTATTATTTTATCCTTATAATGATCATAAATTATATTAATTATTTTAAAATAATGTGATTAGTTATAATTATAATAAATGGTATATTTGAAAACACAATAATTAATTTAACTTGAAAAAAAAACTATTTATTTTTAATATTTAAAAACAAAAACAAAGATTATAATTTATGGACAAAAAAAATATTACTTTCACTCTTTTTTTTTTTTATTCTCTCTACTTTCCTATGTCTCAAACAAAGTATTAATTTTTATGGATTTAAAAATCAGAAGTTACAATTAAAAAATGGAAAAAAAGTCAACTGGAAAAAAGACCGGGGTCCACCTGGCGCCATGTGTCACGATCAAGGCCGCCTGACAAGTAACAATGGTCGCTCCAGACTAGTCCTCCTTCTTTGGCCTTCACGTGTCTTTATGCAATTTTTTTGGACAAAAAAAAAGAAAAGAGAAGCCACCCATCGATCACGCAATACTGTACAATCTAATACGGTTTTGTTGAAAAATATTTTATATAATATATTTTAAAAAAAATATATAATAAATAACATAATAATTAAAATAAAAATATTAAATTATATTAATTGTTTAATTAATTAATATGCATTAATCTCCTATAATGATGAGGTTAATAATTATATACTGATTAACCTTATCATTATGGATGCTCTAACGCTTTCCTCGCTGAGTCAAACTTTTTAGCTGCGACTGATTTTTCTGACGGTCATCATAAGTCAATTCACAATTGAGTTTACTTTTTAGTTTGTTACAGTAGTTTTAACCTTTAATTAGCGTTGCAAATCAGTGTTGCTGAGTTTAATTAGTTTAAATTAAATTTATTATTAATAATAAATAGAATGAATTAAATCAAATATTATTAAATTCATATAAAATTTAGAGTTTAAATAAATTTAAATAAATATTTTAATTTCTCAACTAATTTTGTATTATAGGATAACTGCAAATAAAATGCCATGATTAGAACTTTAACTTGTTCGGATTCAGTTTGGTTATTTTTTTCTGAATTCGAACTCAAGTTTAAGTTTAGATTCGAATTTTAAATTATGTTCAAGTTCAACTAGTTTTGAGCTTGAGCTTAAGCTAAGTTTGAATCGATCGAGCTTGAAAATTCTATTCAAATTAATATAAAATTAAAAGCATCCAATTATTTAAAAAAAATGAAATCATAAAATTAAGCATTACATATTTCAAAAAAAAAAAATAGTAGTATATGTATTTTAGTCAAATTGAATTACAAAAAGATTATAGGAATATTAAAATATATTTTTTTGAGTGCCAAAATTATTAGGCTAATTATTATTATTATTATTATTATTATGTAACATAAAATCTTTTTTTGAAAAATTTAACTTCTCAACTATTTGATAAAATTATAAAACATAATATTAGTAAATTAGTATAAAATATAATATTAGTAAAACTAATTGTATACATATATCATTATTAATTTTATAATTATAAAACATAAATCATAAATGTATATATTAAAATATTATAAATGAGTTTGCTCGCAAGCCTATTAATCAAACTATTCACAAGTCTAATCGAATTATTCATAAGTCTAATTGAACTAAACTTAACTTTATTCAATCTTGGTTTGTTTATTAATCGAGTATTGAATTAAAGCTCAAGTTTGGCTCATTAACAAAACGAGCCGAAGGCGAATAAATTTTTATGGAGCTAAATACCGAGCCGCTTGTGAACGACTTAATCACTTATTCGCAGCCCTAAAGATGAATATTAAAATAATAATTTATTTATTTTAATTATTAATTTTTGAAATTTAAAATATATTTTTTCCTATTTGATATTTGTTTCTTAAAATTTTTCTTATTAATGTAATTATATTTGAAAGAAATTACTTCTTTTATAAATTATGAATTTTATCATGTAAGAACAAGTTATTTGTGTATGTTATTTGTGTATGAAGAGTGCCAAGAGGATTATAATGTTACATTATCTACTAATATTCATCATTTTTTTAATTTTTAACTTTAAATATAGAAACAAATTAACATAAATTCTAAAGATTATTTTCACCATTTATGATTTTAAGAAGATTTTATTCTATAATTAAAATTATTTAAAAATATTTGTTATATTAAATCATATTTGAGGTGACAATATAATATATAGATGAAATAATTATATATTTTTCATTTATTGTTTTAAATATCATATAATAAATTTACAAGTTCAATGGGAATGATCAAAGTAAATTAACTATAACTTAAAAGCGATATTGGAATGTCAAAAATTAAAAATTAGGTAAAATGATGGGTACATTAGCAATTCAATGGAATATACTATAAATTTCAATGTAAGCATAATATAATATTCTATAATATATAAGTTTATAATGTAATATAATTTTCAATAAAAGATTTTAACTCTCTGAGTAAAAATTTGAATCCATATGATATTTGTTTAGGTAATCAGTCAATAGCCAAGTAGGTTGGATTGACTTTTAATTTTTATACTCAAACTAGGATTAAAGGAATGATTGTAATAATCAAACATAATTTACTATAATTGTATTATTATTATTATTATTATTATTATTTAAGTTATATTTAAGTTAAATCATAAATAAAATATTTCTACTTTTTTCTGAATCACTTAACATAGTGTTTTATTGATTATTAAATAAAGAAAATAGACAATATATTAAGTGAAAGGTAATTAACCTATAATACTATTATATTACTAATTTAAAAAAAAAAAAAAAACCTACATATTCAGTCTAATAAGAAACAAATACAAAAATCTACATATTCAATTAATTAATGAGAAACAAATTAATGGCCAAGACTAAATAATAAAGACTTTTATAAAATGAAAAGTAAGCAAAGAAAAATCAATAATTTGAATTACTAATTTAACAATGTATTTATATCCACAAAGTCAACTATATTTCCCCCCCAAGAAAATGGTATGATTATCAACACAAATATTCTATATATACTTTCATTTTTCTTCTTCTTTTTTTTTTTTTAATGATTCGTCAATCTTATCTGTCATCTGTAAATTCCACCAAAATAGTTAAAATTTTAAATTAGATGTTAAAATTAGAGTTGTTCAAAAATTAAAACTGACCAAACTAAATTAATTAATTCAATCTAATCCAAATTATCAGTATGATTTGAATTGATTATAAAAATAGTTAAATTGAACATTTTAGTTTGGTTATGATTTGAATATATGAAAAAACTGGATGAAACCAAACCAGACTAAAATATACTAAAATTTTATATTTTGATTTATATGTACCTAGTTTTAATTTTTAGAGACTTTTTGTTTAATTTTTGTTTTATTGTTCTTTCTTTATTTTTTTAAGTTAACTTTTATCATATAATATAAAATTTTCATCTATTTAAAATAGAATTACTTTTATTTAATTAGTCTTTCATTTATGGATTCGAGATACAATTTCATGTTATAAAAATATTTTAATTTATATAGTATTTTTTTTAAATTTTAAAAATATTATTGCCTTAAAATTCAAACCGATTAATTTGAATTTTAATAGTATTGGTTTGAATGATTTTTAGCCTTGCTTTATTTGGATATATAGTTTAAATAATTTACAAACTAATATGATTTGTTTGATTAAAATTATTATCATAATTAATCAAACTGAAATATGATCACCACTAATTAAAATTATTAAATTTTAACTTTTTTTTTTTAAACTAAATGTAGGAAATATTTTTTCTTTTTTCCATAATACGTACGTGAAACACTACCAGAATAAAAATCAAGATTTGAATCTCATAAAAATTAAATTACTTAAATTATGATAAATGCAAAAAATGAATGGAGAATACATGTAGTCCCTTCCCTCTATTCTAATTCCTTAATTTTTTGAAGGGTAATAATATATATATATTTTTTAAGAAATTAAAGGAAGAAAATCATTTTTTAAAAAATATAGACATAAATATTAAGAGTGCTTCAAAGTTTCAGAGGACCACATGGGCGGTTGGCAAAAATAAACGAATTAGGAATCATTGAAGGGCGGTTGGCAGAATTTGTGAAGGAATATAGGCCACCGTTAGGGCACCTACCAGTTATCTTAGCTGACTTTTAGTATTTGAGTTTGGTTCTCTCGAGAGGAATGTGTTCGTCCCCCTTTATTAATTGTTTCAAAAATATTATTTATTTGTTTTAAAATATTTATTATTTAAAATTTCAATATATAAATTAAAAAATTATTAAATTATCTAAATTTCAAATAAAAAGACTAAAATATTTTTCATAAATTTTGATGTAAATAAAAAAAAAAACAATTACTGCAAATAGTTATTAAAAGAACAAATGAAGAATAAAATAAAAAAATAATAAATATATTATTAAAATATTAAAATGATAAATAAATTAAAATTATTTTTTTTAAATGATAAATATTTTAAAAAGAATAGGGTAATATTTTTATCTTTATCATTAAGTTTTTGCTTTTAAGTACTAAGCAAAATTAGAATATAAATTATCTAAGGCTAAATAAAAAGTAGTCATTCTATCAAAAAAAAAAAAAAAACCTAGCCATCTCTACTTTTTATTTTCTCTCTAATTTTTCTCTTAAATTTTATTTTTTGAATCACTGTCAATATTCTCTTTTAATCGGCGATGATTATAATATTTTCTATTAAATTTAATATAAATAATCATGTCTCTACTATTGTTCCTACATTCATTACCGGTCCTACTCATTCATTCTTAACATTGCTTGATGCTTTTGCCTCCTCATCTTTATTTTTAACATTTGCTTATGGATAGATTTATGCTTACTACTGTTAGAGTGATACTCTTCATTTTATTATTTTATATTAGATTGTACTTTATTTTTTATGTTATTTTGTATTCCCATATTGTAAGTTTTATTATTATATTTTCCTTATTTTAAATTTTTTTTTTAATTACGAGTCTAGTAGTATGTCTCTATATTATTGCGTTTCATATGCTCGCAAAAAAAATAATGATTTATCACATTGTTTTACTGTTGTAGTTACATTTTTTCAAAATCAACTATTTTACTGAATATTTACAATCTATAAATCATTTTACTATTGTTAGTATAGTTAATTCAATGTCATGTCATTTTATATTAAAATTTGTATTTTACTAATAATGATTAATGAAATTTAAATTTATTTCTAAAAATGATATGGAGGGCTAAATAAACATAAGGTGAGAATAAATAAGGAGACTACACTTAATGATGGAGTTAGGATTTTTTTTTTTTTTTTTAAAGGCCAAAATAAGTTTGTGATTTAATATGATTGTTACCCATTCTCAAGTATCGAACTGCAGAATATATGATTTTCCTTCATTTTCCAGTTGAATGTTTTTTTTTTTCTCTTAGAAATATATCAATGGCTAATTAATCATTAGGACCTGAAATAAAATTATACTCATAATTTATACTATGCATACAATATTAATAAAAAAACTATACATGATTTGATTATAATGATATAAAAGTAAAATTAAAGGATCTAATATATATATATATATATATATATATATATATATATATATATATATATATATATATATATATATATATATATATATATATATATATATATATATACATATAAAAAATAAAAATCAATAGGCACATTCCAAATCTGAATTAAAGCACTAATTTAATTCCAAATTTGAATCAAAATACTAAATTTTAATCAAAGTACTAATTTTCTAAAGTTAAGTCAAAGCACACATTTACATGGTGTATTGAATTAGGATAATTAAAAATTTTTATAAACTTAAAAAGTTATGTGATATTCAATAATAATTTTTAAAAATCCTATAAAAGTCAAATAATATTTAATAATGACTTTTAGAAACTTTTAAAAAGTCTAATAGAAATTAAGAGATATTCAATTATAATATTTCTAAAATTTATAAAAGTAAACATGTATTAAAAAGTCATTGACTTTTATAAATAATATACTTTTATAGGCTTTTAATTACCTTTTATGTAGTTATATGAATAAAAAAAATTTCAAAAATTCTCTTTCACTCTCCCGCAAGATTTCCATGGACTTTTTTTTTTTTCCAGTAACAAGTAGCATACAAAAATAAGAATCAGCCCATATTCTCTAGTCAATATAGCTTGCATCATAAACTAAAGAGGAAATTACATAGTGTATGTGTTTTTTTGTTTTGTTTATTTTTTAACCTCCAGTTTTGACTTTTTATTTTTTTACTTTTTGCTTTTTTCTTTTTTATGCTTTTTTTATTTCAATTTTAATATGTATACACTTTTTCCTATTTGTACCATATTTTTGCTTTTTTTACCTATTTAATTTGTTCTTTCTTTCTATTTTTTCTTTTTTTTTTATATATCTCATGGAATGCTGTTGTTAATTAGTTTAGTAATTCAAAACTTTTTATATTTATGCTATTAATTAATGACATAATAATCACATATTTGCATGATAAAATAAGAAATTATTTTTTAATTTAAGGTAATATTTAATATACCAATATACTAAATAATTATGAATTTTGTGTAGAAAATTTTTGCTCTAAGCTAGAATTTCTTATACTAAATAAAGAATAAGGTTGAGGGTGTTCGGTCTTCAAAGAAGATAAAAAAATTTGTTTCTGATATATACTTATGATATATTTAAAATATGACTAACATATACTCGTAATATACTTAAAATAAACCTAAAATATACTCTTTACTATGAAAACTGAAAATCATTTGTTAATTTTATTTAGTCTCCTAAAAATTTAATTTAACTCTTAAATTCTTTAAAAATATTCATATATTCTAATTAAGATTGTCATCCATGCTTGATGATGAATCACATTAAAAAAAAAAAAAAAAGAGTGTTAATGATATTTTTTCAAAGAAAAAAGTTAAGTCTGTTGAGTGTCTAAGTATATCGTAAACATTTATATACTTAAGATATACCTGAAATATACTCGTTATATACTTGATATACCTAAAATATACTCGTTATATACTTAAGATATATTGTTTATTGTGAAAATCATTTGTTATTTTTTTAAGAATATAATTTTTTTTATCTAATATATAGTTTATGTATTCTTGTTATATATTTATATTTTTGTAATACTCAATATCCAAAAATATTTGAAGATATATATCAAATAAATACAAGTTAATCAAATTTAGTAAAATATATACTTATGATATAACTATGATATACTCTAGATATACTGTTTTCTGGGTTTGCTGAAAAATATATTTGTTTCATTGGTTTCTATAAGTTTAATATCTGAAACTCAATTTTCATATTTTAAAACTTTCAAGTTCCTAAAAAAACCACATAATCTCCTCACTTTTGAAGATTTTTAATGCAATAATAATTAAAAGATCACAAAATTTTAATGAAATATATCTATAAAATTCAAATAAAATAAAATATTAATTAAAAACTAAACCCAAATATGGTATTTCTTTATCATTTGTTGTAAGCATGTCCTTCCTACACTGCATATGCCCCCTTATAAAAAGCCATGTAAATTGGTTGATGATAATGATGATAAATTAACTACTATAAGTTTCATGAGAAAAAAATCGAAGGAAGCAAAGAAAGTAGAAGGAAAAAAATAAGGGTGAAAGGAAAAAGATTAGCATGAATTAATTATCATTTATAGTGATTTACTATCCAAAACTTTGCCTAATTTTTTTTTATTTGAATATTCAAAACTCTCCTTTTTTTTATGAGATTTTGTAGAGTTTTTTTGTTTATATGAAAAGAGGGTATAAATGTAAGAAAAAAGAACTGGAGCGTATAAAAGTAAATATTTTATAGTGAGGATATATTTATAAAAGTAAATCTTTTTTGAGGTATTTCTGTAAAAATCCTTAAACGAAAGCATATAAAAATATGAGTTTACTCATGAAACTCATTAAAGCAATGAAACTCTATGTCATGAATTTACTCTATTATCAGTTTCTACATACAATCAACCAAAAAAATGATTTATCTTTATTTTATTCTATATAATCCATATATTCATTGACACACAATATTTGATGATTATATTATATAATATATCTTCTAGTTTAATAATTGATTGTATGATGAAAATTAATAGGTTGAGAATATGATTAGGATTTTAAAAATGGTGAAGCATTGATTAATCAAAACAACAATATGCAATTAAAAAATTTAAAATAACGAATTTGTTAAAATTAAACTTTGTTCATATATCATATATGAATTTGAAAAATGTTAAATTTTCAAAAACTTAATTGGTTTGACTTGCAATAATAATTATTGAATGTCTATAAAAATCTATCAATGCTTATAAAAGTTTTTTAAAATAAAGTTTTTAAAAATCATTCATAAATTTATAAATTCTGTAAAAGTTATTAAAAATTTATGAATTTTGCAAAAGTCATTTACTTAAAAAAAATACTATAAATGCCTTTAAAAATCTTAATTAAATGCACCTTCCTTGATTTCAAATTTATAATACTAAAGAAAATATATGCATAAAATAAAAGAAATGAAATTGCAAAAGGTATCTTATATCTTTTACCTCAATTTCTTCCCTTCTTGACTTTTCTTCTTAGAAGTTAGAAAGAAAAGTTCAAAATAATTTTTGTTTTCAATTTTAAATTTATAATACTAAAGAAATATATGAAAAAAAAAATGAAATTGCAAAATGAGTTTTGTATCTCTTACCTCAGTTTCTTCTCTTTTTGACTCTTGCCATAGCTTCTTCCTATTAATTTTAAAATTTATTACTGGTCCTGTTTCTCCTATTTCCATCAGTGGCTACACTTATAATATAAATAATTTTGGGGAGTCATTTCTATATTTTAAAAAAATAGATAAAATTTTAGGGGAATTTTCTAATGTTTAAGAGCTTTGAGGGTCATGGGCTTTTCAAAGCTCTGCATAGTTTCGCCTTTGGTGTAAATTCAGCCAAGTTAATATAATATTGATGAATTCTAATTTTATTTAATTTATATAAAATCGAATGTTTAAAATTCGATTTTTGATATTCATATAGATTTATGAGCTATTCAAATTCAATTCAACTAAAATGGAGTCAAATTTGAGTATTTTTACAAGTAAAATACAAAATAGTTGAATTCATTTATTAATATAAAATAGAGAATACACTCATATTTCCTACTTTATCAACTCTTTATAGTAATACCTAATATATTAGGCTCTATACACGTGTATTTTTAAAATTTGATAGAGACATAGTTTAACATGCGTAAACTATAAGTATAATTTAATGTACATAAATTATAAGGAGACGTTTAGTAGGTTGTAATGAAATGTAATAGAGTGTAATCAAGTTAATTTGTATATAATTTTATATCAAAAATTCATTTGATTATATTACATTACGTCTCATTATAATCTATCAAACGCACTCTAAATATTAGTTTAATTAATAAGAGAGTTTGTTTATTTTCTTATTAATTAGAGTTTGATTATCAAGGGTACTATTCAAAAGGTAATTTATAAATTCATAAATCGAGTGTAAATAATATGCCCTTAAACTCATTCGGAGAAAGGATATTTAATATTGATTAATATGTAAACTAGTCCGAGAATACTCTTGATAAATTGTGAAAAAAATAGACTAAGGTGTGTGTATATAATATTAGTGTAATATATTAATATTTTATTTATGATATAACATAATTAAAGTAAAATAAAAATAAAAAAGCTTTATTAAAGCGAAGAATACAAATTTAGGTGGAACAAAAAATGAAATTATGAAAAGAATTTTATCCTCGGTAGGAAGTAGGATTTTTTAATTTTAAATTTTAATAATTGGACAATATTTTGAGAATAATATTATGATTATGAATTTTATGAAATTGGCTTTAAAATAACGGCTCGGCTAAAAATTAGCTACAAAAGGTGAGCCGGCAAAGTGAATTGAAAATTAGTAGATGTGTGAGTGTCACTTGTTGAACGGCAAGTACGCACGAGGGTTAGTTGGCTGATATCACTACGGTGTCGTTTTGCTAGCTAATGCTCCTATTATTATCTTATTAAAGATATGATTCCAGGTAACAGTGTTTTTTATAAGATATCTCTCGCCTGTGGGGCCTTTCTCTGCCACATGCATGCTGACACAATTAGGCCGTACGATCGACGTGCATCAAAACAAACCACACGTTTTTTTTTATTTTTTATTACCTCTAATAATGATAATTGGTTGGAATTATTTAATTTTGTATTTTATATATATATATTTTTTATGGGATTACGTAATATACAGAAGGAAAATAAAATATGAAATATAACGTATATTAATTATTCTAATATTATAAATTATAATGATTTTAATGATAATTAATAGCCCTTAAACTTTTATGAAAATGTAATCAAGTATTTAGAAATATGATAAAAATTAATATTTAGGATATTTTGAGATAATAAAAAAAAGTAATTCATTCTTAAAATAACATAAATAAAATGTGAATAAAATAATTATCTCACATAAAATTGTTATGTAATTAATTTTGATTCAAATTTAGATATATAATAATCATTATTTAATAGAATAATAAATTTATAATCTTAAATATATAATAATTTATTAAGTGTGATAATTAATATTGGAAATTATGAAATACAAATATTATAAAATTGAAAAGTAATTATTCTATTGCTTCTAAATTCTATTATGGCAACTAAAAGGATTGACGTTTCTCAAGTATTAGGTTGAATAATTATGACTTTTTCCATCTTTTCTTGAATGTTAGAAATATTTTTGTATCTATAACATTTTGAAAATATATATATTCAGACTTGTCCCTTTTTAAGTGGGGTGACAATTAGAAGATTTGCACAAGAAAATAATTTAATATATGTTATATTTATGTTTAAAGCAATCGCTTCTGACGAGTCTAAACATGCTAGGACAATAGATTACATATCACCTAAATAGGATTATGCAGCCATTTAGAAACTGTCTCCGACAAGAATGTTATTTCCATCTCCAAACATAACAAGAAAATAGGATATAACTTGGACAAACATGATATAACTCCTACTCTAACACTACTTAGATTTTAAGAAGGATTCAGATTACTTAGGATCTCTATATATAGCTTATCTTTCTCAATTATTGAGATAAGTAACTATTTTTTACTTTAGAAATTCTAGTCTATTTGATTAATCATAATTTATTGACTTGAGCATTAGAGTGGTCTTTCAAGCACATCGCTTAGGTCCTTTAATTTTTTGTTTTGCATGTATAGAAAATCGCTTAATAATATGCTTGAGATCAAAATTCATTTTAAGCACATCAATATATACTCAGATTTTTGAAGTTCTTATTTAATTTTTTTCTCAAAGAATTTTATTAAGTCTCAATTCTCAATAATAAAAAAAATAAGTGTGACCATTGATCGGTTTTCAAAATTTAATAAAATGTAAAAAAAAAAGTAAAATTTGATGAGGGAAATCAAATTCAACCTATCTCAAGCTAAAATAATGATGAATAAAAATTATTGATATTATAAAATTATATATTCATCCGTCATAAATTGATAATCCTTTTTATTTTTATATACAAATTGAGAAAATTAGTTAATGTGATATAAATTTTTTAAAGTACCTTTACTCTTTAATAATAATACATTAATTATATACAATTTATTCAATTCATATAATTTGAAACACAACTAATTAATACAACTAATAAGGATAATATTTTAAGATGTGAAAAGTAGGAGTTGGTTATAAATCACAAAATATTGTCAATAATTTGGTGAAAACATTAAAGAGGGAAGGCTACTCCCTATTTTGTAACTTAATGTATTTTTGTGGGTATTCTTCCTTTCTAATATCAAAAAACAAAGAGTAATATAGAAATTTTCTTATAAAACTAACATTTAAAAATGAAAAGTAGATTAATTTTTAGGCAAATGGAGTATCAATTTGAGATGGATGGAGTATTGTTTACATAATATTCATATAAATATATTTATTTTTTAAGAAAAAAGAAGATATTTCATTTAATGAAAAGATAGTATAATATAGATATATAAGATAGTTATATAAGTTTGTATTAGATTATATATCAAATCATATTACTGAAATTGAAAAAATAGATTGAGTTGAAGAGCATTTAACTGAACCAATTAGCTGAAAATATATTTATTATTGTATTAATAAATAGATCTATTTTTTAAATATCAATTAATTTCTAACATCAATCCACAAAATTGATCAAGAAACTCCTTTTCTCTCTTTGTCAATTTTTTCTCTAATCTCTCTCTATAACTTTTGTTGTTTTAATTAGAGCTTTTAAAGGAGCGCTCTTAATGGCTTCGCCCACCGAAGAGAAACTCATTCTTTCCATTTTTTTTCATCCTTCCTTAGGTTTAATTTTAATTTAGTTATCAAAATAAATGGATTTCTACCATGTTTATTGTGGCTTCATCTCCCATTCAGTATGAGTTTTTGTATTTTGGGGCCGAGATTGTCTTTTGTTTATGAATCCTCTTTCAGCACCTCCAAAATTAATTCTGAATTCTTCAAAATTGACTGAAGTATTTTTGGTATAATCTGACGCTTTTTTTACCTTGATCGGACCTTTTGTACCAAATAATATTTTTTCAAAACTGACCAAATTTTCTCTTAGACTAACTGCTATATTGTTCTAAAATTAATTTTGAACCTATAACACTGACTGATAAGATTTTCGAATTACATAACTCTTAAAAATTGATCCAAAAGTCTTAAAAACTGATTCGAAACTTCAAAAAATTGGTCGAAAAAAGATCTTGAAAAGCGTGTTGAGTTGTGCCATGTAGTTGCTGCATGGCAGGCCTGCCGTGCTGAGTCACAACTATGCGGCGCCTCAGATTACTCCTTTGGCATGCCGCAAATATTTGATGCAGCGCCGCATAGGTCTACTGTGGTACTGTACCTCTCTGACATGAGTGGACTCCTCCTGAGCAGAAAATGATTTTTTTTATCCCTTCAGCCTCAATTTCAGCCCTTTTTAGCCCTACTCCTTATTATCTTTTCACATTTTTACTAGTTAAACTACTCTCATCTCCCTTTGCCTATAAATAGGCCCTCTACCTTTCATTCCAAAATACATTAATGTTGATGTTGATTATTATCTATCAACTTTTTTTCTTCTTTTCCCTCCATCCACTTGCTAATTAATTAATTAATCATTTTAATTAATTAATTTTCTCATCCAAACTGTGTTAATTAATCATTTTAATTAACTAAAATCTTTTTTAATCACTCACAAGTTAATTAATTAATTAATTAATCTTTTTAATTAGTTAATTACCTCTTTTTTTAAATTAAATCAACAAATCTTTTTTTTTACTCATTCACTATTTTAATTAATTAATTAATCATTTTAATTAATTAATCCACTTAGTAGTCATTTTTTAAATCATTAATCAATCCAATCACCCAGTCTAATAAAATGAAATTTCGATTCAGCAAAACACTTTTTCCATCTCGTCCACTAAAATCCAAGGCATTTTTCATGAACTCTGTCCCCAAACCAAAAATTATTTTAATCAATCTGTAAACCTCTCCACTTAATCTTGAAATGAATTACGTGGATTTTGATTCCTATTCAATGGGGTATATAGACATGTTTGGAATTTAAATCCAAACTTTAAATCCAATCTTTCAAATTTAATTTATTTTCTATTTTGCCAAATGTAATTATTTCTTTGATAATTATAAGGAAATATGTGGTCTTCCTAAAATCCCATAAGGGCTAGAGAAGGTATCACAATTTTTATCAATATAATTATCTTAATTGAAATTAAGAAGTGATTATTTGGTTCTCCTAAATCTTTCAGGATTAGCGAAAACAGTCTCCTTAATTTGTGAATGTTTGTTTTAATTATTTCATCAACCCTCATGTGCCATACATTCATGTTATGTCATATCTATGTATTTTATTTACAATTATCGTCTTATAAATATCATTCATAAAATTAAATTTTCATAGTCAAATTAAACTTAAAAGCTAAATTTAGATTATTTAAAATAAAAAATCTAGTCTCCAAACTCAATCTAGTTTGAAGACTAGTGATTTTATCCATGGGTAAATTAATTAAAAATTAATGAATTTGAGTCAATTTGAGTTTTTTCCTTAATATTTTCCCAATTGAATAAAATTAAGATGGCGACTCCCAAAATCATTTTTTAAAATTAACTAAATCTAAATTCGAGAGTTCCATCATGATTCTAAACTCGAATGAATATCTTGATTCCCTCTAGCAGATCGGGCCGGTGCTCAAGTGAGGCCTCACATTGTTTGGATCTAGCTGCTTGTTCGAGCAGTGGTCGAGTTTAATTTTGTCTTCCTTCCTCTATCATCCTCTACTAAATCTGTTGGTGGATAAGTGGAGGGGGAGGAGGAAGAGATAGTTGGGTTAGGTGAGGGAGTTGGCAGGAGGGGAGCTTTTTCTTATTTGATCTACTCCTTTTTGGTTTGTCTTGGAATATCACCAGGTTTATTGTGTTTGGCTTGGGTAAAGATGGAAGTTCCATGTTTTGGTTGGGCCAAATCTATTATAAAACAGAGGCAATCTCAAGTTCTGAATAGTACTCATTTTTGGCGATTGATTCAATAGAGGATCCTTTGATCTTTATTGTGCCCCAGGTCTTTTTACAGGCATATACGATGGAGTCAATGGCAGTAGAGCTTGAGGATGAGCTTGGAAGAGATGGTGATGAGTAAAAAGTCTTTTGTGATTTTATTTGTGTTAAAGGTCATTAGGCTGTTTATTTTAACCTATAATGGGTAGGTTAAGCATGGACTCAATAGTCAATCGGGCTATTTTTCTTTTAATTTGGATCAATCTTAGTTGCAATATTAAATGGGGAATTCTATTTCAACCCCCATTCTCTCTTTGCAATTTCTTTTTTTTTACAACCCCTCTTTATTTAAAATTTTCTTCTCACAATCCTCTATTTTCCTTTTCTACCTTTCTAATTTTTATAACTCCTTTTTCCCAATAAAAAAAAAAAAATTACAATCCCTTTACAATTATACAACCCCTTTTCAATTTGTTACCCTCATCTTTCACTTTTATCACATTGTAGCCTCTTATTCAATCATTGCTATAGCTAGACTATTATTTTCATTTTCCTCTAATATTAATTAATTAAAATACTAAATTTTAATTAATACTTTTCAAGATATATTTTGATTTAATTTTTTCTTAAATTATAAGCCTTTTAATGGTCTCATATTTATCAAGTCTGAATATTTTAATGTGGCTATTCTTACAACCACAACAATAGTAAGGATGATGCCTACAGCTCCTTGTGAGCCCTTAATTTTACACCTTGCAGTATGTGTTTGAATCTTAGAAGCACTTAAACTCGATAACAAACCTTCAGAAGTCAAAAACTCTCAAAATGGGAAAATTAAAATATTTCTTTTTGATATTTAAATCCTTTCAAATTATCTGGGATTGAGTAATGAGTACAATATAATTGGAATCATGAAAAACGGATAAGAAATGAGCAAGAACGAGCCAAAATGGGCTAAATGGAATGAAAATAAGCCCCTTGCTGCAGAACTTGCGGCACTACCGCAAAGGCCTCTGCGGCGCCGCAAAGGCCTGTGTGGCAATTCCTATGAAATTCATTGTTTTCACAATTTCACATCGAAACTTCAGTGTTTTCCTCCTCCAATCTTCTCCCTATATATAGATAGTGTCTTCACACTTTAAAATCACCAACTTTCAGAGCTTGAAAAGCATTAAATTCAAGCAAACTGCTTTGCATTTGTTCCTTACTTCGCAAAGCAAGTTGGGGGGTTTCTCACTGATTCCTACTCAACTAGTTAAAGGTTTTCTGTCCACCTATTCGGGGCAATTCTATTTCCCAAAGGTCATTTTTTCCAATCCGAGGTTAGCCGCCCCCCACCATTCAAGACTAGTCACCGCCCACCATACAAGGCTAGTTGACACCCTCCATCCTAAGTCAACCTCCGCCATCGTCTAAGGCCAGCCATCCAAGGTTAGCCGCCAGCCATCCAAGGTTAGCCACCGCCCACCGTCCAAAGCTAGCTGCCTCCTGCCATCTAAAGTTAGCCGTTTCCTGTCATATGAGACTAGCCGTCGTCCACCATCCTAAGCCAATCGCCCAAGGCTAGTCATCGCCTGCCGCCTGAGGTAAGCTTCTTTTCCTTTAATTTTCTTTCCTTGCCTCTTTTAATTAGTTAATTAAATTGATTCATATAGGTTGCTAACTAATCAACTCGATAATCAATTAAATTAATTAATTAACTCAACTCTTTTTTAATCAATCAATTAAAATATGATAAAGTGACTAGGCTAAACTAACCCCTTTATAATAAGGGAGAACTGCGTGAGTTCTGATTCCCATTTAAAGGGATACGTAGACATGCTTGGTTCAGGTATCGAATCTAATTAAAACTAACTAAATTTCCCTCCTATTATTTTCTTCACTTGCTTTTATTTTGCTTTCCATTACTTTGATATTAGGTTTAGTTTGGAAAATATGTGACTTCCCTATAACCCATAAAGGATAGAGTAGGTATCCCCTAAGTTTAGGAATTTCTTGTAATATTAACTTTCTCTTATTTCGAACTTACTTTATTATTGAAATAGATGAATTGAATGATCATGCATATTATAAATTATTCATGCATTTTAATTTGTTCATGAAATATATTTTAAGTCACTCTTATATTCATTGGCCAAATTTATTTTGTTAAGATAAACCAAAAACCTAGTCTCCGAATCCTCTTTGGTTTCAAGATTAGTGATCTTTTTCCTTTGAGTAATAATTAGAGTCAAATGAGTTTTTTCTTATATTTTTCCAAATAAAAATAAATTAAGATGGCAACTGAAATAATTTTCAAACCTATTAAAGATAAACCTGAGGGCTTACTCGTAAGTTTTTTCTTAAATAAGCATTTCGATTCCCTTTAGCGAATTGGACCGGTGCTCGGGTGAGGCCTCACACTCCTATCTTATATATTGCCGAAAAAATTATGTTCTTATATTTTTTTTCTTTATTGATGGCTGTGTTATTAATCTCCAAGCTCTCCTCTGTCTCCATGAGAAAATTTTTAAAGATGTAAAAAGTAACTTGTCTGAGGAAGAAGGGGTTGTGAATTTAAATATAAAAAGGGTTTTACATAAGCTACAGGACTTGGGCCTCATTAATTCTAGCTACCTTTTTTCTTTGGGATTTCTACAGAAATATCTAAAAACAAGATCACACTTATAAATATACCCTCACTTTCTAAATCTAACTTTTATATATTGCACTTTATATTTATTACTTTTATACGCTCTACTATACAAAACATGTTGCAACTATATAAAGCTAAAACTCATGAAACATAATATGTATCACACAAAAAAGTTATCACGTGTTGAATAACATTGTTTTCTCTTCTCCACACTATTTAATTTCTAGCTAAAAACCACTGTAAATATTCCATTTTTTAATTAATCTCTCTCTCTCTCTCTCTCTCTCTCTCTCTATATATATATATATATATATATATATATATATATGTGCTTAAAAAAATTAAGCCATTAAAAAATTATTTTTATTTTCCAAATAAAAATTTATTTATCTTCAGATACTTTAATAAACTCACATAAACAAAGTAAATCATCTACAAAAATAAAATCACATATACTTATATAAGTCATTAGTATTTAATAACATCCATCACTTGTACCTTGCAGTATCACTAACCATCAATAACAAACATAATTTTTGTATATATATATATTTTTTAAGAATCTTATATATTGATTATAAAAATTAATTAATACTTTTGCCACTTAATTAATCCCAATAGAATTGAAAGAATTTATTAGTATTCAATACCAAAAAACAACCTAATTCTCAAATTACTCCATCTCCATGAAATTACAATATTTAAAAACTACTAATACTAAAATACCCAAAAATCAATTCTTTCATGTTGATATTTTAGTATTAGTATTTTATAGGAAGGTTGCAACCTGTAATCAATTATAAAATATCAACAATCAACAACAAATCAACATCAACATCTGAAAAAAAAAAATCAATATTTTAGCAATATGAATGCTAAAATACACAAAATGTAACAATCAACCTGTAATCAACATGTGATTATACCAATAGTCAATCTGATATCAATAACAAATCAACCTCTGATTAATCAAAATATAACCTAATAAATATGCAATGCTAGTGCTCTAAAATCCATATCAATTAAGCAATACAAAGAATATGTCATATATGTAACTAGAGTTATACCAAATAGACATATGTCCAAATTGATATATTTTCAAAACTTGGATCTTTGACATATGGTGATTAATTAGATAATTAGTAACATGTATAATTAGAGTTATGCCATCAACTGACACAAATCCAAATGAATATTTTTCAAAACTTGAATTTGTGACATATGGTCATTAATTATGTAATTTTCAATTAACATAATTTTCAATTATTATAATTTGCAAATCAACATGTATAACTAGAGTTATGTCCAATTCACATATGTTCAAATTGATATTTTTCAAAATTTGAATCATTGACATATTGTGATTAATTAGATAATTTTCAATTACTATAATTTCTAATTATTTTAATGTGAAAATAAAAAAACAAAAATAAAAACAAAATAGACCAAATATAAACTCAAAATAAAAAAAAAATTACTTTTATTCTTTGGATTGAAAAATTATGATATAAAAAAATAATAAATGAAATTCAGAATTCACAGTAAATAGAAAATAATGAGTATATTTTAGATATATTTAAATATATAATGAGTATATTTTAGGTATATTTTGAATATATACTATAATTGTATGCTTTCATCTTCAATTGAAAGATTTAACAACTTTAACTTTTTTCTTCTTTGAAGAAGTATAATCAACATTCTTTTTTTTTTTTTTCTTTTTTTTTTTATAGTGAAAATCATCATTAAAATTAAAATATAAATAAATTCAATAAAATAATGTTTAAATTAAAAAAGTTTATTCTTATAATTTATTGGCTCTTGTGATTTGATATATGTTTTCAAAATTTTTGGGGTATTGAATATTATGTAAATATAAGTATATAAAAGGAATACATCCAGTATATATTAGATAAAAAAATTATACTAAAAAAAATAATAAACAATTTTCAGGATTAACAATAAATAGTATATAATGAGTATATTTTAGTTATATTTCTGATTTATTTCAAGTGTATAACGAGTATATTTTAGATATATCTTAAATATATATAACAAATAGATGCTCTCCTCTTCTTTGGAGACTTAACACCAATATTTTTCTTTGATAATATTATTCTTACTCAAGTTTGACTATTTAGATTAGAATTATGCCTAATCAACACATGTCCAAATATTTTTTTTAAAGCTTGAATCTTTGACGTGTAGTTTTTAATTAGATAATTTTTAATTAATATATTTTCCAATTAGTCAATGTATAAATTAACATGTGTAACTAGAGTTATGCCCAATAGACACTTATCAAAATGGGTATTTTTTAAAAGTTAAATCTTTGACATGTGGTGATTAATTAGATAATTTTTAATTATTTTAATGTGCAAATAATAATAATAATAAATAAAAAAAAGGAATAAAAATAACCTACTCTTTAACCACTAGCTACATTTCAAAATCATCTTCTCCTATAAATTCATCATCATCTACAAATTTCTTAAGTTTACAATTCTCGGTTAATTTCTCTTCTTGAAACTATAATAGCATCAAACTGAAGCAATTAACATAAAAGCGTAAATTGCCAAACACAAAATCTAGTCACCCTTCAAATTTGCCTAAAACAGAAGCAATCAAAGATAGAGGAAATAAAAAATCCCATCCACCAACTCTATTATATGAAGAAAATCACTTGCATAGTCTAAAATTTTGAAGCCAAAATCAAGAATTACAAAGTCATCATACTGAAATGATGTAATATTAAAAGAGGAAAACAGACAAGAAAAATGACAATGCAAAAATTTAAAACAAAAAAAAAAAAAAACTTAATTTAAAGCTTAGAATAGAAAAGCATAAAAAGATATAGCTTTAGCTGAAAAAAGCGTAAAACAAAAAAATAAATGAACAGAAAAGTGAAAATTCAAAAAGTACTGTATTAATGTTAAAAATAAAAAAAATGAGTACGTTGTATAATTTCCTCTTTTTCTTTGGGAAAAAAAAAAAATTTAACATCCAAACCTAACCATTCTCAATATAAATAAATAAAAACATAACCCTAGTCGCCATCTTTATGAATCTATTTAACCGAAATGTCTTCTCATTGTTCTGCCATTTTACTTTTCAGTAGAGCTAACATTTGACATGCATAATCAAATATTTCTACTATTTTGACATTAATCATGATGTTCGAATCAATACCTACCTTTGAAATTTTACACTTTTTTTTTTTCAATTTATAAAATATTGCAATTATATTTTATAAAATAAAAATGTAATAATATTAAAAATTAAGGGATATAAGTGGACTTCAACAAAATAAATAAATAGTTTGAAATAATATTTTTATATTTTTGTAGGTAAATATAATCATATTCAATTATAAAGTATACAAGAAACAGCACAAAAATTAGGTTAATAATATATAATAATAGGTTTTTGAAGTAAAAATACACTGTTTTATGTTAGGAAGATGTATAATAGTTAAATTAAAGGTAATATTTGGACATTTTTTAAAGAGATTTCAAACAAATATCAATAGTAAAATAAATTTTAATTTAATTTGTGATAAGTTTGAATAGTAGAATTATTAAAAGGAGTTTGGATTATGTTTACACAATAAATTTTAAAAATATTCTTGTAATTACTGTATTACTTGTAATAAATTTATATTACTCTCGTGATCTTATTTCATCTTGTTAATAAATTCTTCTATTATTATAAAATATATATATATATATATATACTCTCTCTGTCCCAAATATATAGGTTTATTTTTTTTTCACACATATTAATAAAAATTAGTTAATATAGTGTAAATAATAAATTTTATTTTAACTTCTTAAAAATTCCACTCAATTAATTTAATTGATACTCACATAATAAATTGAAAAGCCTAATGTAATAGTATTAAATAAGAGTAAATCAAAAATTTAAGAGAATAAACATGTTTTAAAAGAGAAAATATACCTATAATTTGGAACATCTAAAAAATAAAAGCAAGCAAATATGGAGAGATTATTTCGTAATAATATGAAAATAAAGAATTAAGAATAATTATTATTTTATATTAATCCAAAAAAAAAGTGGTAAAGATGTATGGGCAAAAGGGTGAGTTATAATGATGGGCTAAGTTGGGCTGGGCTTTTTAAGGCCCATATATGAATCTGAGAATGCCTTTCTTCCAAAGAAAATTGCCGTAACAAAATGCAATTTCCTGTGGCTTCATCAATAGAAAAAGGAGCTCTAGTCCCTCTGAAAATACAGACAGTAATGGGAAGTTCGGTTCAACGCTTTCCAGTTCCCCACAAGAACCTTTCCCTAGATATTAAGGTATAGCAACCTTGTTTCTTTCCTTTTCCTGAGCCTTTTTGCTGTTTCTTTTATTTAATTCTATATATTTCTTTTTCTGCACATAATATGTTCGCTTAATTGCCTAGCACGATTTTTTTTTGGCTACAACTAGAAAAAGGAGTTGTCTTTCTTAGTTGTTAGTTCTTCTATGCACTTTTTGATTAATGGGTTCTCCAAATTTTTGCATAATTCAATGCATTTAGGTTATTTAATTTCTGGGTAGTGAGTAGTGTTGATTTTTTAGTGAAATCAATTCAAGGGTTACATTTGGGTGAGTTTATATTATAATATAGTAATGATTTATAGCTGGCATGAAAAATTCATGTTAATTAGAGCCAATGGTACTGATTTAGGATACTGTATGTGTAAAGTTTGAGTGAGATATTTAAGTTCAATCACTATCAAAATGGATGTTGTTTTGAGGGGTTGATAATGAGAGAATGTTAAGGGAAATGTGTCTCATGGTTTCTGAATTTGTTGTTAATTGAAGCTACATGGATATTTAGCTTGACGAGATTTAACTAGTTCTCAAATAAACTTGGGTGTCCACTTCTGGTTTGCCTTCTATTTGGCAGTAATATTTGTTCTTATCAGTGGAATATTGAACTGGGAAAATCAAATTTATAGGATTTCCTTCACTGTTATTGTTTCCAACTATTAAACTCAAGGAAGATTAAGACTATATTCGTAACTTGTTTGTGGTGTTTATATGCATGTGATACATTGAATTGAACACAAAATCTAGGCTTATTGCAAATATATCTTCTCAGTGATGTAGGAGTTTCTTATGTTGTGTTATGTTACTTCGTCTGGTCTCTATTCTTCACTAGCTGGCAGGTAGGTCGCACTAGCACTAAATTTTCAGATTGCTTACTGGGTAAGTTGTATGGTGTCTCATAGTTCATTCAAAATACAATACATTCACATTCCATACGCATGCTAAGCTCCCTTCTTTCTATATGTTTATGTTTAAGCTACCGGAATAAATTGTTAAAGAATTTTCTTATTTTCTTTCCTAATTTCTCTGTTGCAGCAAAAGTAAAACTATCATTTCATTGTGCTTCTGAGATGTTTCTTCATCAAATATTCTCATTTATGTTCTTTTTGCTTGACAGGGAAACAAGACAGACATAGTAATTTGCAGTTATGATGACCATATTTTTGTAAGTTTTAGAATCCCATTTATTCAGATTCTGCTGTGCTTGCATGCTTATTTGTGTGATGATATTTCTGATATTTGAAACACTTACTAGGTGATTGCCACTCAAATAGGAACCATGGGGACAATACTGCATGCCAGGTGTGCTTTTTTTTTTTTTTTCTCTTTGAACTACATATTCATTAATTGTTTCTGATGTTTGATCCAATGTGGTAGTGATTTTTAAGTTTCAACTTTGTGACAAGGACTCAATAGTTTGTGATTATGGCTTTCTCAGTGTTGTATCCAGATTTTACAATGTTACAACTTGGATTGTCAACTAGAAAAGAATGAGATATAGGCCTACTGTAGCAATAATCTTTCATATGTCTACATGACCATCCCGCATGCATGGATTTATGACACGCTTAGTTTATTTTATTCTCATCGATTAATGCATGTATCTATTGATCTATTCAAACTGATTTCTTTGCAGGAAAGAAACTAAGCATATAGATTTATATGCCACTTTTCCTTTCTGTATGTTGTTCCTCGATCAAAATAATTATGTGAAGTAGATACGTACTTTTCTGGTAATTTTTTTAAAGTATCTATTTTAACGTCAAGTTGCTGACATAATTTGCATAGAAATGGATGCTCTTGCTTATTGTTATAGAAACATGAAAGTATACAACTCAAATTTGGCTTGATGACCAAAAAAATTGCAACTTTTTTGAAAAACTGCAATTCTAGTTGAACATTTTAAAATAAACTGTTTTACTCTAATTTAGAGATTTTAGTTGCAAGTATATTTGCGATCAAAATTAAAATGAAAATTAGCCCGTTGTACATATAATTTTTTAACGACTCATCACTAAACTCAATTATTTTATAACTTTTCATCAATCTCATCTAGATTGCAAAAAATAATGGTTCTAATGTTGAGATTAGTATAAAATCGTCTATTTTGAAAGGTTTGGTTGGAAATTCAATTTTTTGAAAAAAAAAAAAAAAAAAAAAAAGAAGTTTGGATTGTTTTTGGTCATTGGGCTATTCAAATTTTGATTTTATTCTCCTTGTGGTTGGTGTTGGTGCTAGTTTTGATAGATGAGAATAAATTGTATTCATACTGGTGTATACAATTGTTAGCTGCCAATGGTCATAAAGGTATATCTTTGAGAATAGTTAGCTTCTTACTCTAATCAAACGCTAAAAGTCAATTATATCCATGGCCTCAACCAAAGTGATATTTGGTGGGTTTGGATTGACATAATTTTGGGCTAAAGAAGTGAGGAAGGCTCAAGAAAGAAGCCTTGATTATAGATGCTTGCCAATTTTTATGCAGGAAAATAATCAATACAAATCCAAGATTGATTTATCATTTGAGGAGACATCTAGGGGAGAGCGATTGATAATTGATATTTCTTTTTGTTGCAGAAAGGAGGAAGGGGTATCAATCAATCCTACTTTCAGTGTCTCTGTAATATTTGGTAAACGAGATGAGGTAAGCTACTTGGTCTGTAGTGCAACCTGTTAATAATATCTTAACTTATGCTTGATTTTGGTCGAAATAAACATTTTCAGGCAATGCTAGTGGCATGTGCTCGACAATTGATTGAACACATTAGGTATTTTTTCAAAAAATTCAGCATTATAGATATGAGATCAGTTGTCCAATAATCAAGCTTTGCTTTCACCTGTTAAGATCTTTGCTGAAATCTGCTATATGATGCATGTTAAGATTTTTTTAATTCAGTACTTCATTTTTTGTAATGGCAGTAACTCTGGTTCCTCCAGGCCATTGGTGCTATCTCTTGGTCTTAAAGACCATTCTACGGTATGGCAGAAAGATGTCATCTTTTGAACAATGAAATATACACACATCTAATATGTAATTCATGTCATGAATTTTATGCAGGAGACACTAAAAGGTATTGTTTCTACTGTAGTTGAAAATCGTTTGTGGTAATCAATTGCCATTGGGTTTCAGACTCTGCATTTCCAATCCACTCATGAGGTTTAGATTTTCAAGGATGCAATCTTGTAGAATTTAACATCTATTGAATGATGCTTGCAGTTGAGCGCTTGTTATTTTATTTTGAATGATTCTGGGTGGTGCCTGACCTACTGTACCAATTACATTATAGGATTTGGTTAGGCACGTATACAAATTTCAAAAGTAATTATAGTTTTTTTTTTCCTTTTAAAAAATACAATTTATATCTATCAAACTGAAACTTGGAGTTTTACAGTAAAATTTGCCTTTGTCAAGAATTTTATATTAAGAACTTGAATTTTAGATCCTACGTACCGCTTCATTCTTAATTAAATAATAATTAAAACACGAAAATAAACTATTTTCTAATAATTGAATAATTAATTTGATAATTTAGTCGATTCCCTCGTGCAATTAAAATAAACTATTGCTCAGGTCAAACTCAATTAAATAATATCACAAATTGTAAAATTTTTTAATTTGAAGAATTAATCAATAGTCCTAACTAAATTGAAATTCTACCAACCAGTGCATATATATATATATATATATATATATATATATATATATATATGGAGATAAATTATTGACAAATTCTCTTTGGCATTAAGAGCGTCCTGTATGCATTTTAGACAACCATACCCAACAATGCTTTTTATCATATAATATATGGTATATTTATACAATATTTATATTTAATACATCATAAAATGGGTGGATCAAAAAATGACCAATCCGAATTAAAAATCAAACCAAACCATAACATTTCTACTAGATTTGATTGAAAAATGATAACTGGCAGTCAGGGTATCTTAAAGCAATTATTGAAAAGGAAAACAAAACAAGTCTTTGTATGCATTGGCTCCCCATGAATTACATACAATGCACGTGCAAGAGAGGAACACACACGCATGCAAAAGAGAATGAGAGAGAGAGAGAGAGGGAGAGAGAAGGGGAGAGAGAGAGAGAGCCAAACTGTATTATAATTACAATACGTCAAATAAATTACAACATAATTGCACATGATGTGAGACTCAAGAAATGGCATCTCAAAATTTGGTGTTTTGCCTTTAACACATGTTCGCACATATGGTACACTAGAAATACAAATCATAAGATGCCGTCATACCTCATATATAAGTGCTTGGCAGATGGTCAATCTTTTCTTTTTGCCACCATAAGAATTATCATGCCGCCAAAGTCATCATCGAAAAACCTCACTCTCCACTTGTAGACCAAAGTCATCTGAAAAACCTCACTCTCTTCACTTGTAGACTAAAGCATTTAATTGTCTTTCTAACTGCAACCACAAGAGTATAAGACATCTAATTTCATCGCTGACAAGAAACGCTAAGTGTTGTTAATATGTGCACTTGTAGGTTTGATTACGCTAGGTATCTTGCTAAAATCTAAATTGGTAAGAATGTGTGCAGACCACTACAGTATCCACCATTTTCATTCTGAACCAACAAATTTAAGGAAACAATGAATATTGAATTGTTGATTATAGGAATATTCATTGTTGATTATAGGAGGCAAAGGTACTCATCAATGACAAAAATTAAAATAGGTTTGGGCCATAAAATGTGAGCGCCCAAACAAAACTATGCAGTTGCAAAAGAATAACTAACTTGAAGGGAACAAAAGGCAATGCAAATTATATATATATATATATACAGAAGGCAATGCAAATTATTCTCATAATAATTCATATTTTATGAACAGGACACAGAAAGGAGGGCAAGTGCTTCATTTTGCATATTACATGCTACTGTATTGGGCCATATTATGATCAGAATTTTCCATGGAAATAGGAATTTTTTGTTATGATGACCCAGATATACCGAATTTTGAAAACCAGAATAAATGCACACCTTAGCATTTTTCATCTTCTGTCTCTGCAATTCCTCAACAAGGCTTCCAATACTGTCAATTGAGATGAGTTTCAGCTTTATGTCAAAATAGCAACAATAATTTCACTACTAGTTTTTACTTATTGTTTCATACCTTTGTTGCAGAATAATCAACTGAGTTTGTAGCTCCCTCTCCCTAGCAGAAGGAGGTGATATCTGCATGTTGCATAGAATGATCTTAATCAAGTAATAGGCATGATTAATTAAACGAACTTTTCTTTCAAGATAGATTGTTAAAAATTCTTTTCATGAAATATGATCTGGTTAAGGCCGCACCATAACTCACAGCTCAGCCAAGTTATTGACTATTTTGTAAACAATTTTACACATACAAGCCCTGATTAATGAATTAATTTAATTAACAAACTAAAAACTACCATCAATATTGTGAGATAATACAAATAACAATCATTACATGCTGTCTTCAAGAAACAAAAGTAAGAATCATTACATTCACACACAAATCATGAAGATGATAACGAAAAAGAATAAGAAAGAAATAAGAGCTTATTTTTGCTCAATTTCTTATAAAAACTGAATTATATTTGTACTGTCCAATGCAGCATATTGCTAATAATTCATCGCTGGTACAAGAATATCAGAAAAGGGATAACTACCTGCAAAGTGTCATTTGTGGCTGCTTCAGCCGATTCCATTTGCTTGCCTGCACTAGAAATGAGTTGAGTTAAATACTTACTGCATACAGGATTAAGTGATGATTACAGATATGATTAAAAGATGAGAGTCATTACCAGAACATTGCTCCACACACTTGATCAATTTAAGAATTTCTTCCTGTCAACAACCCATTTGAACACAAATTTTGAAAAAAATAACAAACTTACAGAATAGATATTTTTCTGTTATCAATTAAAAGAGACATACCCTTTGCATGGTGTTCTGCTGCAAGATGAATTGCAGTGATGGGAGAACTGATGCAGCTGCGATCGCTGGACTAGTTGATCCTCCTGGGCTGAAATAGCAGTTTGTAGGACCCTAAATCCAGAAAAACAATGGCAATGGTTACAAAGCCATTGCCTAAAAGATAAATTTCTAAGTTCCATTCTTAACATCAGCCAAACATCACAGAATACATTAACAGAGACTTAAGCATATAGGCATCAAGCCCTAAGTTCACCAAAAGAAAGGAAAAGAAATTTAGAAAGTGTTCATAAGCTAAGACATTAAACATCCTAAACAGCAAACATAAATCCCAGGTTAAATAAATTTAACCTAAGTAATGGAATTTCATGATAAAGCATTAATTGGGAACCAAAATTATCATATATTGAAGTGGGCATAACAGACGCATTCAGTACAAGGGCATATCTAGATTAACCAAAACAAATACATGAAACCATATATGCACTGTGTAGCTTAATCCAAGGGAAATACTGAGCAGACTGATGCTCAAACTACAATTCCTTCGACATTTTTACCAAAGCACAGAAAGGCCAATCAATTTTTTTGCTTCTCTATGACATTTCCTGTCATGTAATAGCTCCCTCGCTGAAAAGGAAACCTTAAATGGACTTCTTCCCAACACAAATGAAATTCACCACTGAATATTCAAAAAGAAATATTTGATTTTAAAAACATAAACAAAAATTACATTAAAAGCCTTAAAATTCATTCTCATGCTGACTAAAAGGTGTTCCATGAAACTATAAGCATATTTTTTAAAAAGACTAAACTCCCAAATATGCTCGTCAGGTACATGATCAAAGAATAAAAGCATGTTGATTGGTCCTGGAAATGGATATCCAGATACGAAGAATCTTATTCCAAGTTTATTTATGAAATAACTAAATAAAATTTAATGACAGTCTTAAAAATTATACTTACAAAGTAGATGCCTTTTCAACATATATTCACATTTTTCCAAAATAAAAGAATCATAAAATTTTGGATTCCCTATGACTAAACAAGAATCTTATTCTAAAAATTGCATTCAAATTTCCAGCTCCAGGGTGAATGAAACATGAAATCTCACAGCAAAGGTATGCTGAAAAATAAATTTTGTCAGGCTATAAGCTTTCCTCACATCAGGTTTAATAGCAATTGTCTTCAGGCTAACTGAAGGCTGGGCTATTTTAACCTGAGATCATAGCACATTAATCAAATATACCTTTGGACTGAGATCTGCTGAAGTGACCTTGAAGCGTCCCTTACATTGGACAATTGCTCCTTCTGACAAATCCTCCACTGCATAAATAGATGTATCCAAAAAAATTTGAGATGGAAAATAAAGAAGCAAAATTATTTATCATTATATGTGTAAGGAGAAAATAATGCTTGTAAACTACAGCTGACATACCAGATGAAAGATTATTGGTCTCTCTTTTCTGTCGATATAACAGGGGACCACTATAGTTTCGCTCTGATTGATATTTTGGCAGCAGAAAATCCCTGTAAAACATTTTGAAGATTCCCAAGCTATTGTTAAATACTAACCAAACTGTCACAAAGATACATTACACTGTCAAAAGCAAACCAAAATCCATGCCGACTTCAAGATAACATCGTGTTGCAAATAAAAACAGCATACTAAGCAAATGGAAAGACAAGATTTCATTCATGAATTCTATAATATAAGAAATCAGAAACTTCAAGCTCATTCAAATAAATTTTGGGCTTAGATTATTTCAAACAGAAATTCAAAATGCTCTTCAGTGTATTTTTAAATTTCTTTCAGATCATAGGTCATGGTTAATATTATAGGTAGCCACGAATCAACAATGATCACCTTAAAGCAAGCCTGTCAACCAACAAAATTTTTATTTAGTGGTTCTGCAAATTAATCAACCAGCCAGAGTTTTCATCTTCATGAAGGCTTAGATAGCATATCAGACATTTATGCAGCCTTCATAGGTTATACATCTAATAGTTTTCACCTTTTAACTACTGTGAAATTTAGTTAATATAACTGAACTTACAATTTCTACTCCATGCAACACATACTCAGCTGCAAGCAACTCAGGCATATGGAACTCATATGATAGACCCTAGTCTTAAATCCTAGATGTAGTTGGCAGATAGAAATGCAAATTTCTATCAGAGAAAAAAAAATGTCCTCACTCTCAAATATCAAATAGCTTCATCCAGTCCTGTCCTATATCAGTCAGCAGAGGATTTTAAGGAAACATAATCTAAGGAATGAGAATCATGATAAACACTTCTAAACAACTGCCTGTTTTTCATTATTAGAGTATGACAAAACTCTAAAACTTGAAGCGATTAATAGCTACATATAACTCTTCGTAGGAAAGTAAAGAATAAAAAATATGCTCTTTTCCCATGAAGGGACCAAAAAAATGTCAACTATTCATCTGATTCTAAAAATGATATAAACAATAAAGTGAAAGATATAGACAAATCAACTTCATTTAGAATATGAAGCTCACCTGTTTTCATCACCAGTAATCTTTTTAGGAGAATAAGCATTGTCTGGAATTAACGGACCGCTTAAAAATTTTTTGTGCTCCATGACAACATGGCGTGGTAAAGAACGGCTTCGCCGAGGATTATCCCCCTCATTTCCTTCACTTTCCTGGTTTACATCAGTTGGTGACAACTTTGTAAGACCCTGTTGTTCAGAATCTGCTTGGGCACCTTTCCAACTTGGGCTAGTTGCATCCACATCATCATCACCAAAATCAAAACAGCCTCTGCATCATAATACATGGCCACATAATTTATAGGCTAAGTTTACATACCACAATCGTAGCAAATGCAAACATACAACAATTGATCGCATATTATATAAATGCATTCTATATGTCAAACATGGTAACAGTATGATTGATAGAATGCAGTTCATAGTTTCTTTTAATGTTGGAAACATCAACCATTAGACTTAGAGCCAGTTAATTTTACAAAAACCTGAGCAATTAGAACCAGAAATGTGATGTCAGGATAGAAGGAGTGAGAAAAGGGAAAAGAGTCTTACTTAAGTGCTTGAAGAGGTTTAATGGGAAATGAAGACAGTGAGCTCTCCAAATCATGAAGATCACTGAACCCATCCTGAAATAATGAAAGGCCAATGTGAAACATACAGCAGAATGACCTGGATTTCATAGTTTTCAGGAAACATCTGACAATGAAGTTGAGGGGGCAGAAAAGAAAATGATAAGCATGGAAATTGATACCTCATGACTAGGAGCTGCAGTTGAATGGTTAGACTTTTCATTGGACAGTCTCTCAGCCGGAAGCTCAACATTATTGTATCTGTCCCTTTGCTTCGCATTGACATCTGGATCCTCCGCATTTGGCATGGCATCATAATCCTGAATCTGCAGGTAGCACAGTACAAGTGAAAAGTTAGAAATTAATAGTGCAAATTTTTGTCAACTAATGAAATCATTTGTATGAATACTATATATGCATCCATGAGGAACTAAAATTACTCACATGAGCAGCCTGACTTTTCAAATCCTCAAGGTTAAAATTCCAGGCACTGATTCCTCTTATGTACTCTTGCTGCATCATTATCCATGACCATAGTTCAATTCACTTTCATAAAAATTTTGTCAAAAGAATCAGAAATTGTAAGCTAATTCGCTTAGGTAAAATACCTTTGAGCAATATACAAATGTACACACACATAGACACGTGCAATAAGTAAATTTTTTCTCCCAATGCATAATTAATTAAGTATAATAACACTATAGGAACATCACCGCATTACCAAGGATGTGGAGTTGCAAACTACCAAAATTCCAAATACATAAATTAGTTCAAATTTCTTGTGCTTCAGTCAATTCTGGATATCCCCATGTTTGTATAATTCCACTCACAAAAAGTCAAATATAAATTCAGTTTTATCATGGCTTAAAATTTAGGTAATCACAAAAAGAATGGACTATTTATCAATTCAAGATTTCCCTGGTTCAGCCAAAATATGGCCATCCAAACCTGTCTAGAGTATTGCAGGAACCCAGATACATAGGTGGCTAGGACCAAGACAGGGTATTGAAGGATCAAGGAATGCCCCTTTTTACTAAATTATCCAAATAAGTCTAAACGTGTGCCCTGTGCGTCTGAACAGATAGGCACAGGATTTAAATTTTACTGCATCACATTCGCCCCATGGCCTATATAAAATATGGAGTTCATTTTTAAGATAGATTACTTCAATAAGGCTAGATGATGAGTCCCTAACTTCAATTCCATTTAATATTAGGATTAATATTAATCCATTTAATATTAGGATTAATAAATAAAAAATCCAAAACTTTTCATCTTACTAAAAATTTTGGCCCATTCTTCAAATTTTTTTTTCCTCGATTATGTGATCAACCTTCACTATTGTTCCAATTCAGGACAGTCCTAGAATTTTCTAGAGCTGAGTGTCTGCGATGCCCAGCTGGCATGGGCCAACGCTTAGCTGGCACTAACAAAGCATGGACCAGCTAGAGATTCTAGAAATATCAACAATTGAAGCAGAATTTAGAACTTTTGATTATATAATTCATCTAACCTTTCAAACAAAAGTGAAGAAGAACTAAACCAAAATACCAAAATAACTAGGATAACGGAACAATTTAAGCAGTCTGCATATTTCACCTGTGATAATTGCTCCTTATCCTCGTACAAAGCCTTGTTCTGAATAAGAAGATTGGCCTCTTTTTCCTGAAAAAAGATAAGACAGAAGGGCTGAGGAATTATAAAGAAGTTATACCTCATTTAATAACAGAAATTGCAAAATGAAATGATGTAGCTTGAGATGAGCAAGAGACCTTCAGTATCCTAAAACGCTCCCCTAAAGGAGCAAGTCCATCAAGAATGGAGCGAGCAAGATATTCATTTGGCCGTGCATGTTTAAAGAAATGGTGTTTCAAAAGCTTTTCTGAGGTGGGACGTTTCTTTGGATCCTTCACCAAGCAAGCAGCTACCAGCTCTTTAAATGACTGAAAGTGTGCAACATTGTGAGGGCAAACTCATGAGAATAATAGTGAAAATGTCTCAACAGAGTAACATAAGCAAACCTTTGAAAATCTTCTGTCTCTCTCATAGTCAAGTCCTGGAGGTGCATTTTGTAAAGTCATCAGCAAAACCTACAATGAAAATAATCAAATTGTGAACTGATAAAATAAGCACAAATGAAATGTTTCAGCATGATGGTAAGTAGCAGAAACTAAATTTACTTTCATTGGTGGGTACTTGGAGAAAGGAGCATGGCCATGAGCAAGTTCAAGAGCTGTTATTCCAAATGACCAGATGTCTGCTCTGTTCATAGAAATAAAATTTTAAAGTGTCTTCAATACATAACTTGCAACATTAGAGAAGCCGAGAAAAGATGCTTGTAATTCTTTTAAAAAATTACAAAAATAAAAGATCCATAGTCCACTCACTTAAAGTCATATCCATGTAATTGTTGCATAACTTCAGGAGCCATCCTGACATAAAAGTACAAAAGGAAGAAAGAAAAATATTTCTGGTCATAAACTAAATGCAAATCCATTTGCTTCTGATTATATCAACAGTTTTGATTCCAGACAGTAGAACATTAACAATAAGTGAAAAGGGAAAATGGCTTAATGAGTTACCAGCATGGAGTACCAACAAAAGTGTTTCTGGAACGCTGCCTATCTCCTGTATCAAACATGCATGCTGACACCCCAAAGTCTGCTAACTTAACTGCACCATTAGTATCAACTAAGATGTTGCCAGCCTGCAAAGGGACAGTCAGAAAGCAGATAAGATTACATCACAGACTTATTCCTTGAATTGAATGGCAAAAAGATAATGCTATTACACAACAACAGACATGTAATTATCTATAAAGCTAGACTGCTTGTTGCAGAAATATAAGCAATGAAATGTTGACCAACCTTCCACCCCAACAAAGAGGAAACATGCACAAAGTGAGAGTATAGGGAGAGCAAAGAGAAGATATTCCATTGAAGATTAATGATTACACATGGTAGTACACAGGCATAAGGTTTCATATTGAACAACAAATTAATTTCTCCCACGTCTGAATAAATTCTGTTGAAGACTAACAACTAAATGATGTGCAACCTGGGAAATCTCGCTGTTTTGGCTTATTTTTCACTCATATTTCATACAAGTTCTGTTCCCATGACATATTTCAAAAGAAATTAATAGGTAATAATAGGTCCCAGCAGCAGTAATAAACCACAAAAAGGCAATACAGGAATGACGAGACAAGGGAAATAGGATACCTTAACATCTCTGTGGATTTGACCATGGGCATGAAGATAAACAAGAGCTTTGAGAGTCTCACGCAATAATGTGGCAATAACAGGCTCTTCAAACCCTTCTGGATAAGCAGATTTCATTATATGAAGGCAGGATCCCCCAGCCATGTAGGGCATCACGACCCAAAGGTCATGCCCCGTAGTGAAAGAACAATGTGCCCGTAATACATTTGGATGATCAGTTAAGCTCATTGTCTGTACCTCTCGCCGAATACCATCCTGCATCAGTTGCAATTAAACAAGTTGAAGAATGATAACAATACAAAACTTTACATTAAATTCTGGATAAGATTCAGAAACTCAAAAACAAGCATCAATAACACATGAAACACAGCTGATGGTCAAGTTTTGAATAAAAATAAAACTGTTTATGAGCCACTGCAATTTTAGCAATGGGGGGGGGGAGAAGGGAGCAAAGCTGAGTTAGCTTATGCAATGTGGAAGCCCCACAGGGCACACATTTCCAATACTCCATAATAAAGAGAAGGAGAAAGCCACATGGATGTTAATCATGGGGTTAAACTTTGAATTAACAAAGGCGAATGAAGAAATGCAGCAAGGTTTACATGGGATAGTAGAATTGCAGGTAAGTTAAAGACAAGATTTTATAAAGCTTCCATCTCCACGGAAATTATTAAATGCAAAATTTCTAGGGCAGTAAAGAAACAATGTGCTCACAGAATTAGCATTGTAGAGATGAGGATGCCAAAAAATAAAAGAAGAAGAAGAAGAGGAAGAAGAAGAGAGAGAGAGAGGGGAAGAAGAAACTAAAAAAGGACCAGACAATAAAAAAGGGTACATTTCTAGGAAGCTGAAATTAAAACCAGTTGAAGAAAGGTTGCAATTGAAATGGTTTTGGCTTTTTAATCATGTGCCAGCTAGCACATGCAAAAAATTATGGAAAGTTGAACCAATCAAGATTATTGATATTGAATTAAAGCTTCGTTGAGTTAATGATATACCAATCAAGATTTCAAGCTACATAATCATCTTTCATAGATAAAAATAATGGAACTGAAAATGAAGCATTAACTATGTTTAATGACATATTCAAATTTATTTTAGTGTTTACAGTTTAACTGATCAATTTGATTTAATGAAGTTGCAACGGACAAATATGACAATCAAGCATATGAAGCATCAAATGAATGAATAATCATAACCATGTGACAAATGTAAACAAGAAAAATATAATACAACTGCAGCCATAAAATATACGAGTATCCAAAGCTTCTAATTAAAATGTAATGTCCTTACCAGGTCATTGTTGCACTTTTCCAGATCAAGGACCTTAATAGCAACTATCTCATTGAGTGGAACACAGAGAGCCCTATAAACAGTGGCGCTCACACCTTCACCAACTTCTTCATACAACTTGTAATCTTTTGCACTGACAGGATACTTCTTCTCCAAAACATGCTCCATGGTTTCCTCTTATAGCACACCATTAACACCCTTCTTTACTCCTAGATGTACCAGCAAATATAAATGAAGTACATGTGAGGAAGGCAAAAACTAAGTTGATGTGGGGTTTCTTCCAATTTGGTAGCATTTCGCCCTTCTTCAGCATGAACTGTCATATGAATCCAGTGGCTTCTTCATAAACATGATATTACGAAGTATTTTTCTTGCATGAAGAACCATCGAAACTCAATAAACTTTAATTATCACTGTAACCATCGAAACTCAATAAACTTTAATTATCACTGTAACTCCCAAAATTACATAGAAGAAGAATATATCAACTGTGTCGAAGTTATATCCCCAAGAATGAAAAAAGAGAGGTATCTGATGTCAACTATTTTTAACTGAACTATCAAAATTTGTTCTAGACTATTGGATAGTAATCAGTAGTGGAATGCAAAACGCGTAACTATGCTTCCAAAGCCAACCAAAGTGTTCTTTGATTCAGGTGTATATAAACTTATCTGGAACTCATACAAAACTAGAAGGTGGTAACAAAAGCATGACTCGAACCTGAATTAACAAAATAAAAACATCAATCACTATCATTCTTCCAAAAAATTAAAAATAAAAATACACAAATAAGATTGCATTTAACATGCATTTCTGTCCCTCAATTCCCTCCACAAAAGCAAACCAATTCTATCAAATTTCAACCCTCTACCCTTAGAAGCAAACAAAATTTTAGACAAAAATGAAGATTCCAGGAAATTCAAAAACATACGATTTTACATAAACGATCCAATTCAGAGCCCTAATTCCTTCATTATACAACTATAAATCAACAGTCAATCTCAAAATCATTAAAATCAACGTCAAAATTATCTCAAAATTAAATCAATCGCATCTTATTAATTAAAATAAAATACTAATTTAACAAGTCCAATAGCAAGTAAAAAACTAAAAAAAATGAAGAATCTAGGGTTTGGAAAGTGATTAAAACAGACCAGACCAGACCTGGTAAGTTAAACTGAAAAGGAGAAGAAAGAAAAAGCGACGTCGGATTGAGCTGATACAGTATGAGTTTGTCTTTGTAGCTGAGACTCTGACTGAGACGAAGAAAGATTTTTTTTTTTTTGCTCTCTCTGTAACTCACTCGCTCGCTCACCTTTGTATCCAACAAATCTGCAGAGAATTGAGGACTTTATTTTTATTTTTTGAAGAGAAAATTACAGATATACAAATGGGAGAAAAAAATTAAAAATAAAATAAAATAAAATAAAAAATTGGGGAACAAGAGAGAGAGGGACAGGCAACTCCGCCATCGTATTTGCTAAGTGCAAATGGGAAATGTGGGGCCGCCAAGAGATTTGAGTTTTTAGTAGGTGAATATCTCTGCATTTTATCGTCAATTTATCATTTTCTTTTTTTCTCTCTTAATAAATTAATTTTTTTAGGCTGAAATTAAGAAAAATGAAATATTATTACTATTATTGAGTATTGGAGTGGAATTTAATATAGGTAAAATTCCAATATGGTTCATTTTTAAAATAGTTTCACTTTACTATTAAATTAATTAAAGTGATGTTTAATAACATCTTTCAATAATTAAAATTAAAATTATTTAATTATTTTAAATTATTTAGTCCACTTAATCATTTTAACTTGTTTAGTGTCATATGTCTTAAAAGTGTCAAATACATTAAAAATCACTTAAATTGATAAATTAAATTTTTTTAACTTAAAATTTATAATGAATACAATAAATAATTAAATTTTTAAAATAATTTTATATTTTAAAAATTATATTACTTATATTATTTAGTACTTAAATTTTGAATAATTAATTTTCAGTTTTTTTATTATGGTAGGAGAATCGAATATGAGTCTATTACTCAAGCAGTATATGTACTTATCAATGGACTAAATTTTAGCGTATACTTAAATTTCAGTTTTGTCAAATATGATTAGATACTTATTATTATTATTATTAGTCATAATACTATGTAATTAAGTTTTTTTTTTTTACTCGTAATCCTAGTGCAAAACTAAACATTCACCATAAGATCATTAATAGTCCATTTTGAATAAATGAATTCTATTTAAAATTAATTCTCATGTTTAAAAGACATAATTTAAAATATAAAATTTAGTTAAATTTCATATTTTTGTGTGTTTGGAATACAATAATAATTGAGTTGCTTTTATTCTCATTTTCTAAAATCTCAATATAAAACAACTTAAAAATATTAATATTTATAATTAATATTTAATTATTAAATGTAATAAAAAATTAATTGGAAAAAAAAAAGTAAAGAGAGAAAAATGATACCGAAAGTGAGAGTACTAAGAGAGAGAAAAGAGAAGGGAGGGAGAGAAAAGAGAAAGAGAAAGGTAAGAGAGGGTGGAGAAAGAAAAAGAACATTTTTATATATAACATTTATTTGGTTAGTTTTATAGAATTTATTCTGAAATTTTACATATTTTAATGAAATTTAGTTTAATTATGTTTATTTATATAAAATTAAAAATCGTAAAATTGAAAGAACAATTTTAATGTTCTAATCATAAAATTTTTTAAAAACATAAAATTTGAAATAAATTTTATTAAATTCATTTTTTTCAAATGAGTTATAACGTTTCAATTATAAAAATCGTAAAATTGAAAGAACAATTTTAATGTTCTAATCATAAAATTTTTTAAAAACATAAAATTTGAAATAAATTTTATTAAATTCATTTTTTTCAAATGAGTTATAACGTTTCAATTATAATTTAGTAACGATGATTATTAGGTTTCAAAATATTACTTTAAATAATAAATTTATCAAATACTCTGAAATAATAAAATATGTTATATTTTGATTTCTCATAATGATTTTGGTAATGCAAGCATGAGGTACAAATCGCCAAAAAATAAAAACTAATTTTATTGAAGCTTTTGTATTCTATTTATAATTTTTTTTTTTTAAGGATAACTTTCTCATTAGGTTTTGATGGATGATGAGCTAAATAATTATTTGATAAAGTAATTTTCTAATACACCCCAATAATATTTCATTTTTGGACAAAATATTATTTTATCATTTGATTTAATTATTCATTCCAATTATAATTCTTATTGATTTATAAAGTAAATTTTTTTATATGAAAGACTGTATTTGATAATATCACTTATTACTCAAAATTAGTAAATTTTTTGGTATCTATACAAAATTTAAATTATTTAGTAATGTAATGTATCACTTAACAAATTTAATAAATTAAAATTCACTCAAAAATAATAAATCCAAAATTTTAACTTAGTTAGTACTAAATATAATAAAAAATAAAGTTTAAATATTTTCACAATTTAAAAATTACATTTTTTTATTATTTAATAATTAAAATTCAATACTTAATTTTAATTTTATCAAACATTACCTAATTGCACTTTTTTTTTTTAGAAGTAAATGCATATTAAATGGAGTATCTCCTTCAATCAAGATAATCACCTCTTTTGGCAAAAGAAAAAAAGATAATCACCTCTTTCACTACGGAAATTATAATTCAATATTCAATTATTTTCTTTAATATGTGTACCTAATTTGGCAATTAAAGTTTTTTAACATTTATTTTCTTTTTTCTTAAAAATTAAAAAATTATTTTTAAAAAATTTAAAATGATATTAAAAAGAGAATGGTTAAATGCGCTCCAAAAATTTCAAATACACGCCATAAAACTTTTTAGATATGATAAAATTACTATATCCCTATAATTATTTCCTTAATAAAAACTTGTGAACATTAATTTTTTTTCTTGTTAAAAATTATGAATATTAAAGGGTCAAATTCTATTATTATTATTATTATTATTATTATTATTATTATATAATTCTTTTTATTATGGAATATTATATTTATATAAAATTGGCATAAAACTTTCTTATTTTATTTCATTTGATATTATTATTTTTTTAACTCAAAATATTATATTTTATTTTAAAATGATATCAAGTTTTCTTTTTCTTTTTAATTTGTACTTTAGGAATTATTATTTTTAATTATAAGGGTAATATAATAATTTTATTTAATTTAATATATATATATATATATATATATATATATATATATATATATATATATATATATATATATATAATTTTTAGAGTGTACTTAATTATTTTCTATAAAAAATTAAAAATAGACACGGGATTTGTGGATAGGAGATGGCAATTTCAATATAATGTCTAAAAAGGCAACTTCCTTTAATAAAGAGAAATTAAAAAAAAAAAAAAGTGTGTGGATAATAAATAAATGTAAAAAGGTGTACGGAGAAGAATGCTTGCCCAAGTTACAAATATTGACGTGTGATTGATTTTGTATTTTTTTTTTTCATAAATTTGTCTTTAATTAAAATTTAAATTCTTGAAGAAAAATTAAGTATTACACAATCTTAAATTATGCATTCATTTTTGGTTAAAAATATATTTTTTTTTTTTTGTGATTTTTAAATGCTTTGGCAACATATTCCTCACTTTTTTCAAGAAACTCTTTTATAAATTAAGTATTAAAAATAAATTCACTTTAATAATATACATAATACTATATTGTAAATCCGTATTTCTCAAGGTCTATTATTAAAAATATTTTTATTAATCTTTATACATAAAAAAATGAGAATAAAAAATAAATTAATTTAATTATGTAATTAAATATAAAATTAATAAAATAACATTAAAATTTTCAAACAAAATATAAAAATAATTATTTGTAAATTATTGATCAAATTTTAAAGAAAAAGCACAAGATAATAAAACATGTTAAAAATAAGAGAACAAAATCATATTTCTTTTGAACTTGTCACTTTATAAATTAGTAGTATTGAATTAAATAATAAGTAATTTTTACATATATATGTCAATAAAAATTACAAAAAGAAAAATAAATAAGAGTAAAAATATAATTATATATATTAAGACTTCAAAACAAAATTTATAGTTACAAAAATAAAACCATATATTTACAATGACAATATGATAAATCAAAATTCACTTGCAATATTTTTATTTCTTTATTATTGACTAAGTATTTTGGAGATTTTGTCAAATGGCTAGGAGATTGGTAAAAAAAATTTGTAAAAAAAAAATCTCAAAATTGATATATAATTAATGTTTTTTAATTTTACAATTTCACTTGTATATCTTAAGATCATAATAATAAAAAAAAAAAAAGTTGATAACATTAAAAGAAAAATAAGCAAAATTATGAGTTCATGTAATTAAAAAAATATTAGAGAGAAAAATAAACATAACATACAATATTAGAATTTAAAAAATACAAATTAAAAAACTATGTTAAAAAAAAAAAAAAAGACTAACCTCAATTTTATAATGATTGTTAAAAAATTGAATCAAATATTTTCTTACTATTAAAATCTTTTTATAAAGAAATAAATTATAACCAAAAGAAGAAAATTAAAAGTTGGAGGAAGATTAAGAGTTGGAAATTTTAAGTATAATGTTAATAATATTATAACTATTAATTAGGATAACTTAAATCAAACCAAAAATTTAAAAATAATAAATATTAATAAATAATTAATAGTCAATAAAAGTAAAAATAAATTATAATAAATAAAAATAAAGAATTGATTATAAAAAAGATAAATAATTTGGAAACCAAACAAGCTAGACATTTGGCTCAAATTTTTTTGTGAATCATTTATTTGAGCTTTAGCATTACTTTATTATATTAGATTAGATTTTGACAATTGAACAAAATAACCAAAAACAAAATTGATTTAAAAAAAAATTTCCTTAATTATTACTATATTTTTCCTCTTTGATTGGAACAATTATTAGTGTCCTTTGGCAGAAATAAACCAACAAAAGTATTAAAGTTGTGGCCTAAACAATACACAAATGGTCTTTCAAACACCATAATTGCCTCATGTTTTTGAGTTTTTTTCTTGTATGTCCTATGTTGAGACAATGAAGTTATATAGGAAGATTTATGTAGCCCTCACTTCACAAGAAGTTTGGTGGGTTTATAAAACTTTAATTTTATTAAACAACATCTCCCCTACTTGCTACTTAATTGTATATATACTTTTTTTTTTTCTTTTCAAGTACCCTTATTTTATGTACAGATATCTCATCTTATCTTCATATTTTTTTTAATTGTAATTTTTTTTGAAGCAATTCTTCACTGCAAAATGCCTTAAACATGGGCACCTAAAAACAAAAGCCCTTCCCAACACAATTTGGAGGGTTATGAATTCTAATTTTGAAAAGTAGTGTTTCTCATATGTTGACGAATAGCATTTTTGATAAATTTTGAAAGTTTTTGAATTTTTTTTTCCTTAAAAGCTAAAATGTAATAAGCTAACAGTCCGTTTGAAACAAATAAATTTTATATTTAAAAAAAATTATATTTTGTTATGATATATTATAAGATTTGATTGATATCTTTCCATATACATGAATATTCTAGTTTCCATATTAGTATTGATTGTATTTTCCTTATTGGAAAAGTTTCATATTTCTTTCTCTTCTGTACTCTATATAAAGGGTTTAATACTATTGAATGGAACAACTAGAAAAACTATTCTCTTCTCTATATTCTTTGTTCATGTTATTCTCCATTTTATTTATAACACGTTATCAGCACGAATCATTCTACAATATTGTTTATAATTTTGGATAGCTTGTAGTTTGCTACAACCCAGCTAAGGCGAAAAATTTGAAGAAATAAAATTCAAGATTTATGGTAAATAATTTTTATCTAATTAATTACTATTATTATTAATATTTATGTATCAAATTTTTTTTTTAAGAAAAAAAAACTAAATCGTTTTTTTTAAGAAATCGTTTGAATATATTGGGCTAATTAATTTGAAGAAATCATTTTTTTTTCTTATCTCTTACAATCATTTTTTTTAGATTTATAAAGATTTGATATACTATTTAATGATTAATCAATTAAATTATAGTTCCTGAAGAACTAGCATTATATTTTAAATACTAGTTCCTGAAGAACTAGTATTATTTATAGTTCCTAAATAACTAATTAAATAAATAACTAAGTTATGAGTTTCTAGAGAATTAGTATTATATTTTAAATTCTAGTTCCTGAAGAAGTAGTATTATTTATAATTCCTGAAAAACTAATTAAATAAATAACTAAGCTATGAGTTTCTGAAGAATTAATAATAATTACAGTTCCTGAAAAATTGGTATTCCCTATAGTTCTTGAAGAATTGGTATTCTCTACAGTTTTTGAAAAACTGATATTCTTTACAATTCCTGAATAACTGATATTCTATATAGTTCCTGAAAAACTAATTAAAGTAAACAAATTCATTAAAAAATCATTAAATATTTCTGAAAAACTAAATGCATTGTCTACAAGTCTTTAAAAGACTGATTTTATTATGATTTTATATTAGACAATATTAATTGATGGGCCTCGGCATCATGAGTAAGAATTATTTATACTAGTGTCACTCCTTCGAGTAATCAAATAAATAAAATAGACATCATTGAAAAATTGATGTTTTATGTTCCTAAATAACTAATAAATTTGATTTAAACTACACGCATTGAATAAATTGGATATCAATAAAATACCTGCGTATGGCCATAATATTAAGATAAACCTTTTTGCTTTGATTTTTCTGTTTTGGGTGTTTCATTATTGTTTATATGTATTGGAATGATAGGTATGGCCTATTTGATTTACCAACCAAATTGCAACTTTTAATTGGTTATCAATTATAACAAACACATTTTATGCATAATTTTAAAGTCATGGCTTATAATTTTTTTGGCATAAAATCTGACCATAAATTATTCATTTATTGATTAATTGACTTGCTTTATGGGAAAATGGTGATCTTGCGTTCATATTAATAGGCTTACTTGATTCATTAAATTGAGATTGATTCTACTAGTGTATATATTATTACATATCCTTTGGTCTTAGCATCTCAACTCAAAATTTATTTTATGGACAATACATGTCTCATATATATATATATATATATATATATATATATATATATATATATATATATATATATATATATATATATATATATATATATATATTTGTTAGTTGAATAGCCTACAAGAAAGTTGTGTGTGTTATAAATGTTTTGAATTTACTTATGTCAATGTGTATTAGATGTGAAAACAATTAGAGATTTAAATGTGAGATGAGATTAATATAAATTATATAAGTAACATGGTTTTGTTAATTTGTGAATTGATGAATTTATTTCCGGATTGCATACATTGTTGGATTTATGTTGGTATAGAGAAGCATAATTAGTGTTTACCTTTCTTTGGTATGATAAATTATGAATTTAATGTTTGTTAAAATTAATATTAATTTATTTTCTGATTGATTTATTTAGATATATTTTAAATATATGCAAATTAAGTTATTTAAATAAAGTGAAGTATAGTGAATTAAAGTTTGGTTGATAATTTTTATATGCTCTTGAATTCAATGAAAATAATTTTTGATGTGAGTTGTTGATAATGAAATGCATTTAGATGCTAACAAAAGTAAAAGCTATTATCTACTTAAACCTCTTTTAAGTGAGGATTTAAAGGTTGAATATCTTACTATTAATGATTTTTATATTTTCTATAAGAGTTTTAAAAATATATATAATCACTTGAAATATGTGGTACTACCATAAACTCAATATGATTGGTTAAATCTACACTTATAAGACTTGAAGTCTATTTGATAATATAATTCAACCATGTTTAAAATTACTTGACAGATGAAATTGTGCGGTAATAAAGTTACATACTCTTATAGTAGAAGTATAAAAAGTGAAAATTTATAAATATTATTTTTCTAGTAGTTGCAAATAATAATTGTTAATAAAAAATAATCAAACAATGCCCACTAGTACGACTGTATTCTCTGAAGTGAATACTATAAATCATTTGGTAGATAATGAGAATTCTGAAAGAATAATTGCTAACGAGAAATCATCAAATAATGTCCACTAGTACAACTGTATTCCCTGAAGTGAATACTATAAATCATTTGGCAAATCATGAGATTCTGAAAGAGGAGCTGCCCATATAGAGGACACAACTCAATTTAATATTGATAATTTTATGTAAACTCCTTGAAGGAATAATTTGTAAGGATTTTATAAGTTGTGTATTATAATGAGTTATTTAATTACTGTTTTATCCATAGTATACATGCACAATATATTGCTTTAAATCTACAGTTAAAGCATTGAACTTATAGTTCAACAATTAAAAGTTTGGCATGAATGCTATTGTGTACATCATATATACTCTCCCTTGAAACTTGTATAAGGACATGAGTCATAAATTTTTTCTGTGCCATGAATATATTAAATCTATCTCAATGTGCTATAATGGGTCCACAAAAGAGACTATGAATTTATTTTGATGAGGCATATTTTTCGACATTAGGGGGAGGAAAAACACCTACAGTGCTAAAGAATGTCGATAAATTTATTAGAAGGAAAACCCTTTAAATAATTTTAGTCCATGTACAAGTTAGAGTGAACCAGAAGTTCATAAAATAATACAGTTGCAACAAATTGCTACTTAACTGCCAAATGCATTTATAGATGCTAAAAGAGTGACAAAGTCTCATATTACAGCTACTAATACCCTAGCAAGGGTTGTGATTCCAATTGCAAATAGAAAATCAATCAATCTCACTACACGCCAGAAGCGTGGATAGTAAATTGGAACTAAAGACAAAAATCCGCGGAAAAGAAAAGCAACACCACTCATAAAATCTCCTGAAGAGGAAGATCTCAGTCAAAGAACTATAGCTAATTATGAGACACAGACTGAGACAACGGAAATATGAAAATAAGGGCGCCAAAAACTTGTTGCGCGATTTCTGCAAGTGCACAGATCGTTTACAAGTAATAAAATGATGAGTGAGTATCGTTCCCATGAGGAAGGGTTTGTCAAGTACCAATTTTTAATATTACTCTATTATTTAGAAAATTAATTATGAGATTTATAATGAAATTAAAGTAAATAAATAATGATAAATATGAAAATAAGATTAAAGGTATAGGATTTATAATTCATCAATTGATCACATATTATTTCTTTATAATCTTTAGACGGATTATTTTTGCTGGAATTAATGATTAGATTTCCCTAAATTATATGATGTTATCTCTCAAGATACAACATGTGTGTTTATATTAACCTTACGTCTACTCTCGTGATCATAAGCAATTAACACAAACCCATTAAGTTTTATGGAAATCCTTTTAAAAATCACAAAGGAGTATTCTTATCTCTAAGCAATACATTCCCTAAGTCAATTATCCTAATGAACTAATATTATACTTCCACTCTCGCTACTTCACACAATATTTTAAATCATGCAATTAATAGCCAGTTAATTACAAACATTAAATTCTAAGATAAAAGATTAATTCCAACAATCAAATCCAATCAATTAAATATAAATAATCATATGCAAATCAAAAGATTACATCTAAATCCTAGAAAAATAAATTTAGCTATTCATAATTAAAAGAGAAGAAATAATTAAATTAACAATAAACATAATAAACATAATAATAACTTATAATTAAATTCAAGAATAGAGTTTAGAGAGAACTTGTTTTGAGATACAATCTTTGATGAACTCAAGCTTCCAAAAACTCCTCCTCTTGATCAAAATAAAAAATAAAACTAATCTACTCTAAGAAAATATATGAAAATCTCTCTACATATTTTTTTATGGATTTTCTTTGATGCTATTTCTCTTTGCCAAGTATGGTATTTATAGACATGTTTGGTGGAAGAATTCAAGTTCCATTAAAATTCTTACATCAAAAAATCAACATTGATGGTTAGGTTGGCTACCAACCATTGAATTCCTTCATCAATATTAAAAAATGATTAGGTTGGCTATCAACCATTGAATTTTGGCCACCAACCATTGAATTCCTTCATCAATATTCAAAAATGGTTAGGTTGGCTACCAACCATTGAATTTTGGCCACCAACCATTAAATTTATTTCTCATGGATTGAAAACTTGAATCATTGCTTGCATCATTATTTTTATTGCATCATTTTGATCTGCAAAAATAAAATAAAAATACTTAAAATATGTTATAATTTATTTATAAATTGTAAAACTATTTATTTCTAAAAATAAGTAATAATATTATTGCATTCTTGAGAATTGAGCTAAAATTTAACTTTAAACAATTAAAATAACTCTAAAAATATAGAGTTATCAAATATAATTGCAACAAATTGCTACTTAACTGCCAAATGCATTTATAGATGCTAAAAGAGTGACAAAGTCTCATATTACAGCTACTAATACCCTAGCAAGGGTTGTGATTCCAATTGCAAATAGAAAATCAATCAATCTCACTACACGCCAGAAGCGTGGATAGTAAATTGGAACTAAAGACAAAAATCCGCGGAAAAGAAAAGCAGCACCACTCATAAAATCTCCTGAAGAGGAAGATCTCAGTCAAAGAACTATAGCTAATTATGAGACACAGACTGAGACAACGGAACAATTAGATCCTCCAAATAGGCTTCTGGAGTTGATGATCATATAAATGAAAACTATGAGATCTCAATTATTTTGTGATATAAGAAAGAGTTGATAGAAAGTTAATTATCGTCGACGATGAATTTGCCTCAATAGTAGCTTTTACTGTTACAAGAGAAAATATGGATCCATAATCTATAAGTATAACTGAATATTAGCATAAACATAATTGATCATCATGGAATGAGGCAATTAAAGTAGAGCTAGACTTGTTCTATCATTGATTATGAGAAAAATAATTCTCTTATTATGGAAATGATCATGTTCCGATACTTAATTAATATGGTAGTTAATGAAAGGCTTATTGTACGCCTTATGAAAGTAATAAGAGTCCCAGAAGGACTAAGTATATCATAAATGAATACACATTAAACATATGACATATATTTCATCAAATTGCAAAAATCTATGTATGGATTAAAGCAATATGAACATATGGTATGATTGTTTGAGTAAATTCTTATTGAAAGAAAGATATGTGAATAATACATTATGTCCATTTGTATTCATAAAAGACTATAGAATGGTATATGTTATTATTGCAGTATAAATTGATTTAAATATCAATGTGACTCTTAATAAACTTAAATAAGTATGTACATGTTTGAAAAGTGAGTTTGAGATAAAAAATTTAAAGGAAACAAAATTTTGTATCTGCCTGCAGACCGATTATTAAGGAGTCCTATTACACCAGTATACTTATGTGGAAAAGATATTTAAGCAATTTTTACATGGATAAATCTTCTTCCTCAAGCACACCAATAGGTGGTCCGCTCACTAAAAGTGAAGAGAGACCCTTTTAGACCTAAAAAAGATAATAAAGAGCTGTTTGGTCTTGAAATACCATATATACGTGCTATAGGGCACTCTTGTGTCTTACAAATTGCATCAGGCCTGATATTACATTTGCAAGAAAAATTCCTAGCTAGGTATAGTTTTGCACCTACAAAGAGATATTAAAATGGTGTAAAAAGTTATATTCAATATACTATTAATATTATAATTCATATTTAAAATTGGTCTACATGTGAATATTGGTTATTTGCTTAGTCTCTATGATGGTAGATTTTAGACTGGCTATGTATTCACTTATAGTGGTACTGCAATTTTATAAAAAATTTTATGATCCTGAAATATCTCACTAAAAGATACTCCCATTTTATTTTGAGAATAATGCAATTTGTATTGCACAAATTAAAGGTGGTTATATTAAGGGTAACGAAGTAGACATAAAGTTTACCCAAATTCTTGTATATACATAAGCTCTATAAGAGATATCCACCAAATTCGCTTGAGTGACAATTTAGTAGGCTTATATACTAAGTTTTTACCTAATGTGGTATTTAAACAACATCATTTCATCAATTAGTATACGCCGTGTTAAAATTTGTCATCATCAGGGGGAGCGAATTAGTATATGATTGTACTCTTTTTCCTTAGTCAAGTTTTTATCTCACAGGGTTTTCTTGGACAAAGATTTTAACGAGGCAATCTGTGCAATGAAAAAATAGTGCATGAAATATACTCTTTTCCTTAGATATGTTTTTTCCCACTAGGTTTTCTAATAAGGTTTTTAACGAGTTATATTCATAGCGCAAGTAATAACTTAAGAGAGTATTACAAATAAATTATTATATGTGGATATTACTTAAACATCATTAAGTATACGATTTGACAACTTGGCATATTTGTTTACAAAAGCACTCCTTATAATCACATTTGAAAAGTTAGTCAACAAAATTAGCATGCGTCAGCTAAGAGATATTTGATAGAAATCATATTTTCATGAGGGGGAGATTTTAATTCACTGTACTCTTTTTTCCTTAGCCTAAGTTTTGTCCTATTGGGTTTTCCTGGCAAGGTTTTTAAAGAGATAGTGTTATGGCGCAAATCTCTACAAGAATAATGTACTCTTTTTCCTTCACTAAGATTTTTTTCCTACAAGATTTTTCCTTAGTAAGATTTTAATGAGGCATAATCTTTGTAAAAGACATCAAGGGGGAGTGTTATGATATATTATAAGATTTGATTGATGTCTTTCCATATACATAAATATTCTAGTTTCCATATTAGTATTGATTGTATTTTACTTATTGGAAAAACTTCCTATTTCTTATATTTTCCTTATTGAAAAAGCTTCATATTTCTTTCTCTTCTGTACTCTATATAAAAGACTTAATACTATTGAATGGAACAACTAGAAAAACTATTCTCTTCTCTATATTATTTGTTCATGTTATTCTTTATTTTATTTATAATATATTTGGAATATTAAAAATATTTATTTCAATTCTACAAATCAATTCAATAATTGAATATAATTAAATTCTATGAAAATAGATGGAAATTTCTAAACGAATTCCACAAATTTGACAAAATAATATTAAAGACAAAGATACCCTCATTTTTACCATTTTATATATGCTCTCCCTCCTCTCTCTCTCTCTCCTCTTTTATCTTTCTTATCTCTCTCTCTTTTTTTTTTTTTTTTTTTTATTACAAGCACTCTCTCTCCTCATAATGCTCTCTCTAACATTTTTCTCTTTTTATTTTTTTTCTTTTTTTCCCAACTAATTTTTTATTATAACTGCAGAATATAATTTTTTAATTGTTTTTTAATTAGTTTTATTACGTTACAAGTATTTCAGGAAATAAGTAAAATACAATTTAATTATAAATTGTCCTAAACACAACAACATGGAATTCAATTGATATTTTCAAATATGAAAATTTAATTGTAAATAAATTCTCATTGGAAATCATTAATGAATGAATTTTATATTTACAATTCATTTGATTCAAATATGCTGTAAGAGAATATTTGATTTTTTTAAAAAATGGTGCTTTTTTATATTGACAAGTGGCATTTTCTCATTATTTTTTAAAAGCTTTTGAGTTTTTAATTAATTGGTTATTAGTTTAATAAAAATCATTTCTAAACATTTGAGAATTTTTTAAATTTAGCATTAGAAAATCATATATAATTATTTAAATTTAAAATGTCTGTTTTGATAAAAAAAAAAAAAAAAACTCTATATAAAAAGTATTTTTTATAATAAAATGATAAATAGAGCTCATAAATAATATAATGAATTCATAAAACAAATTTTAAAAACAACCCAAACAATGCGCGAGTGAATTATCAAATAAAATCGGAGCTAAAACATATAAAAAAAAAAAAAAGATGATGTATTGAATAAGAACTTGTTCATATTAGGAATGACAATAGGGCAAGTGGAAGTGGAGTACTATCCTCATCATCATCCCTATCCCCACCTTACGTATAAGGATAATTTAGTCTTCATCCTCATCTCTACAAGTATTCTCGTTCTTTACTTGATTTTTTTTTTATTTTATCTCACTTTAAATTTATATATTTTTAGATAGTAAAGTATAATGTATAGAAATTTAAAATTTAAACTTTAATTAAGTTCAAATTCACAATAAAAATAATTCAAATATCATTAAATTATATATATGTATATATATATATATATGTACACACACTTAGTATTACTTATTAATATATATTAATACTTATATATTTTTATATTTATAAAATCTATAAATGATAGCTAGAAAATAAAGATAATTTCATTTAGAAAATATTAATAGATTCATACATTACATATAAAACATGAAGAAATTAATTAATCTAATATAAAAATTTCTAGAGTTATAATGATGTAAGAATTTATAAAAAGTGAGTGACAAAATTAGAAATCCTAATACATATGTTTATAGCGTGTTTGTGTGTATATTGAGTCCCTGTGGGGACGAGACCCCTGTGGATGGAGAATACACTATCTATTCCTGTTTGTCCCCCAACAGAGAAGAAATATTCCTCATCGTCGCCCCATGAGAACAAAAATCTAGAAATCCTTGCTCTGATCAAGGCAAATCTCTACAAAGAATGGGTATTTTCCAATGATTTCAAACTCGCCTCAGTTTTAAAACCGGTAAAAGCAGAGTGTCACGGACCAGAGGTCTAACTGAAATTTTAAATAATATTATATATTTATTATTTATATGTCAAAAATAAATATAATATACATATAAAAATTTAATATATTATATTTATGTGTTAATATATTAGATTTATATGTTAAAAATAAATATAATATATATGTAAATAAAATTAACAAACATTATCTAAGTAATTAATAAATATTATTTATAAGAAATATGAATTTAAAATCATTTTAAGACCATTAACTAGAGAAAAAACATATTAAGTAGCTATTTTGATAACCAAATTTGAATGGGTCACATTGCTTGATAATAGGAGATTTATTTAGATTTGCATTGTCTTATAAAAAAAATTATAAATTTAAATATTCATTTAATTAAAATGATAGATGAATGAATGATAATTTGAAATTTAAAATATATAATTTACTTTTTTAATTTGATGACAAAAGAAATTTTTTTTTTTATTTATCGACTTGGCCTACTCTTAAAAAACCTGCTAAGTCAATCAGGTCATTGGTTATTTGACTGGTTCAACCGGATTTTGGTCGAATCTCGCTATGCCGAATTTCAGGCTCATTTCGAACTGGTCTAGTCTCCGATCCCCAATTTTTCCTGTCTGGGTATTTTCTGCTTCCCAATTTATGTTGATGATATTCAATGTAACTAAGAAATTAGCACGAGTATTTCTAAAAATATGATAAAATTATTTAATCTCTTTGAAGTATCAAGTAAAACAGGGATACCTATATTTTATGTATTTTTTATTTCTTTTAATTTAGCTCAATTTAGAATTTGAGCTCATAATTCTATAATTCCATAAATCAATGTGTAGCAGAATTTAACAATTGAGCTCTATTATAATATTAAAAAAATCACTTAAAACTTCAAAACATAAGGTTGTAATTGTTACCAACAATCTAAAACTAGATCGATCTTATTTCATAAAATATAAAGGCTACATTTGGAAAAATTCATTTAAAAGAATTTAATTCAATTTATTGAAAGAATTCAATTGAATTATTTTACAATAATTATTCCAAATATCATAATAGATAATGAATTCAATTTGTTTTATTTTCTCAATTACTTATATTTATTTAACAACAACTAATAATAATATTGAAAGTTTAGGAGATTATAATAAATATTTGTGTAATTTGATAATAAATCAAATTTTAATTTAAATTAAATTAAAATTTTGCAAAATGACATAATTTCTATTTATTTTTGAATCATTTATTTTTTATACTTAAAAAATTGAATTTTACAAATTACTTATTTCCAAACACGAAAATAGATAGAAAAAAATACATTTTGTTGGCGTGAGCTGTCATGCAGTAATTAAAGGAGTAAATCAAGGGATGAAAATCCCTCCATTAGTTCGTCAGCTTGAGCTAATTAGAACCAATTTTAACCTTGATTTTCTCTGTGTGCATACCAAATGTAGCAGTAGTGGGGCTGTTGTATATAGCCACTGTGTTGTAATTCGAAAAATACAATAATAAATTACAAAATAAAGCATCCAAACAAGGGAAAAATGATAACTTTTTATTTTTGCATTTTTTCTATCATTGCATAACAGTTTATTAAATGTAACATTAGGGTGTATTTGGTAAACTGTAATGAGATATAATATAATATAATCAAATTACTTTTTAGTATAATTTTATATTAAAAATTTATTTAATTATATTATTTTATATTTCATTATGATTCACCAAACATCTTAAAGTATGTGTGTGAGTGGAATTTTTATGTCATTATCGCAATTAGCTACTAACCCACTGACAATTTTGATAATATGGAATACAAACTTTAGGCTTTGACGAGCTAAAAAGGAATTAAAAAAAAAAATGTATTCTAAGTTCTGATGAATTTTTAGCAGTTGACAACTTGCAAAATCCCTCAACTGCTAGCTTAATTGCTCATTCTTAAAAAAAAAAAAAAAATGTTAAATTGTCATTAAAATTTTAGAAATTACTTGTTTAATAATTATTTTGTAAATATTTTTTTATGTAATTTTTCTTTAAGTTTTATTTGTTGAATCACCATCGATATTTTCTTTTGATCGACAGCAGTTCTAACATCTTTTATTATATTTAATTTGATATAGATAGTCTCATTTCTATTGTTGTTAACACATCTACCACTGGCTTCATTTATTCGTCATTTTTTTATACGTCCTCCTTTACCGTTACTCGATACTCTTTTTACTTAATCTTGTATCTGTCTCTTTGCTTCCGTCATTGCTTCTATATCTTCATTTTTATCATATGCTAGTGGATAAGGTTGTGTTTATTGCTATTAGAGTGGCACTTTTTATTTTATTATTTTATGTTAGATTATATTTTTTTAATGTTATTTTGTCTTTTCTTATTTGAAATTTTATTATATTTTCTTTTATTTGAAAATTTTATTTTGTCTTCTTTTATTAATTTTTTTTTGTTATGAATCTGGTGGGATGTATGTGCACTGTTATAGTTCATATGTTCGCAAAGAGGACAATAATTTACGATCTGCAAATTAATTTACTCTAATTAGAGTAATTGATTTTATATCATGTTATTTTCTATTCAAATTTATATTTAGCTACTAATTATTAATAAAATTTAAATTTATTTAAAAAAAAATAATTGTTATGTAAATCACTCAAGCAATCATAATCACATCCCTCTCCCATATAGGCCCGCACTAACTCAGCCCTTTTCCTTTTATGGCATCAATAATTTCTTAGTTGTATTTCAAATGATTGCATAATTGCCAAATGGATTTGCTGTACATTTTTTTGATTAGACATGAATTTTTTAATTATAAACTATTATTATTGTTATGAGTTTGTTAGCTGTACATGATCCTACAAGTTTAATATAATGTTTTGTTTCAAGAAATTTGTTTCAGCACATGTACATCGTTTGTTGGCCAATAGATAGTGGATACTACCTCTCACTTATGTCCTAATCCTTGAGATCCAGTTAGATTTATGCTTAAAATAAAGTCCACGATTTTTTTTTCCTGCTTGGTTAAGTTTTGACTATAGTTTGAACACACCCTCAGCATCCAAATACTACTGAGTTAAGATTCATTGACTTTATTTTTCCCTTCGTACACAAAGAATTTCACTAACTAAATCTCTATAATATAATTTATAGATAATCAGAAACTAGAACATTTAGTAACATAAGGGATGTACGGCCCCAAGCTATCGAGTTCTTTCATTCCGAATTAAAAAATTCGGAATGGCTAATACTTTATCAATCTCAAAAGATTATTTATTTATTTTTAAACAGTTTAAGAAAATATTATTAATTATTTGTTAATGCATAAATTTTATTATATTTTTTCACTTATATTTTTGCATATACTCATTTATTACAACTTTTATTATTAATTTTAAAAATACACAACTTTTAATTAATAATGATATAATTAACAAATCCTATAACTATTTTTAGAATGAACAAGTATTTTAGAACATCTAAAAACGAGTAATGGACAATTTTTTTAGGACGAAAATAGTATAAAATAAGTTGCACTTGTTAAGACATCAACCATTTAATTCAAAGATCTCTTTACAAATTTAATAACTAAATTAAAAATTTATTTTATAATTAATTTAAAATTAGAGTTCAGCTTTTATAAACTGTTGATAGCCTATGATTTTACACAAACACCTAGCAAATAACTTTCAAAATCTTTAACTACACAACTATAACTATCTTATTTGTCAAATTATTGATACAAACCAAAATTTATTCTCCTACACTAATTGATTGCGATTATACCATAACAACCAGCAAATCATTGTCGCAAATTGAAGAAAATATAATACTTCTATGAAAGAAGATTTACCAAAAATTTATGTGAAAAAATTTATTAAATCTCATAAAAGGAATAATAAAACACATAAAATAAAATTAAATCTATATCTAGAAAAACATATATAAACAATACCGCTGAACAAATGAAAATCGACAGTGACTCAAATAATAAGCTTTAGAAAAAAAATTATCTTTATTTAATTTAAACGAAAATAAAATGTAGTTCTAATTCTAAGTAGAATAAAATTGGAATGAATTTAAGAATTGAATGATCGAGGTTTGAACAACTTTGCTCAAGACTATTACTAATGCAGAGTCAACAATTTAAACTTAATTTGACACAGTCCTCCCTTTTACAGAAAAATCTCCCATTTACAAAATAATAATAAATAATAATAACAACTGCATAACTTGGACAAAAGATATTGCTGATCCTTCAGCCAATAAGCTTACTCAAACGAGAATTGGTTTTTTCCATTATAACTAATGCGCATGTACAGATACTACATATAGGAGGTCAGCCACTTGAAATAGCAGTAAGTTCTAATTTCTCTATTATCAACATTGAACTTAGGTCCTTCAGAGTTTAGACAGCATGGGCTCCATTTTTATTTCTCAACAATGAAAGAAAGCAAGAGGATAAAAATCAAAAAAAATTTTTTTTTTTTGGACTTTGAAGCATGGTTCTATACACACATCATTTTCAAAGAACATCAACTTGCAAAATTTTTCATCTTAACTCTTGATTGCATGAACATTTATGCCAGTTGCTTTCCAAAAAGTATGATTAGCTGGAGCTAATTTCACCTATGTGCTCCATCTTCTCTATCTGGAAAGTCACCGTGTGCTCTTGCCATTTTTCTTTCTCAAGATACCTTTCATGGAAAGTAAACTCTCCATTTGATTTCATGGAAATCACAGAAGTGCTTCTTGTTCCATATCGTCCCTATGTACCAAAGAAATTCTTAAGACCTTTCTGCAGGATGGGAGTGTAGCAGAGGAAAAAATATCCAACAAGAAAAAGGATTTACCAGTGGAGTGTCTGTCTCAACAAATATGGAACTCAACTGGTATGCAAACTCAATAGGATAAATTTTTGTTAACATGCTATCATCGTCTTTAACAGTGTTCATCATTAGTATTTCAACCATCTCTTTCACAGGAAGCTCACTTTCTCCATATTTATCTAACATATTTTTGAAATTACGGCCCAATCGTTGAGCCTGTGAAAAAAAAAAATATACATACATATATATATATATATATATATATATATATATATATATATATATATATATATATATATATATATATATATATATATATATTATATAATTCAGTTTAAAGAAGTGGTGCATATGATATGCAATCAATATTTAGCTTCCCAATTTTAACCTAGATGCTCACAAAATATGCACATCCACGAACATCGTTGTTGTTGCTTTTTTTTTTTTTTTTGGGTTATCAAAACTCAGTCAACCATGAAGAGTAAATTGATAGCTACAACAAACAACATCAGAAATAGAATAGAATTATAATTTTGACAAGCTGGATAAAACAGAACAATATGTAGCAATGACATACCATCTTACCTTAGGCCAAGGGGAGTCTAGGCTTGCATTTGATAACACATGCATTCCAGGTGTTACATCTGTGATAAAATTGTTTCCTTCTTTTAGTCTGTTGGTCACATAAACCATGGATTTGGAATGGATATCAGCTAATATCAGGTTAAACCCATTATACTCATCTGCCTCTTTTGCAAGATCCTCAGCAAACTCCCTGGGATTCTTGCTGCTCTGCAACCATAGAATTTTGTCACTGGACCATCAGGACTTCCAAAAGAAATAAGTCTAATAAAAAGACCACACATTTCACTATTTGAAGAAATATTATAAATTAAGTTCTATGAAAAATCATTCTAACCCATAAGCAGATTTCAGGGTGTCATAGAATCATAGCCATTAAAAGAGGATGAGGACGTGCTGAAAATCCTAGTGTAATACAGTCACATAACAACTTGGGGAGTTATGCATTATCTACATCTATTTGTACAAAAATAAATGCTGGGAACAAAAGTTGATGGAACGGCTACTTGTATTCAAGGAATTATTTAGTTAAAAACTACTTATTGTCACAGACTCATAACAACAGATCTTGCATTATTGACTCAGATCTCAATGGTGCTTCATAGTTTACAACTATGCGCATGAGTTCTCAGGACCACTGAGTTCCATCCCTAGTATGCATACTCTGCTAAAAAAATATCTATCATAAAAGTGGAGCAGGTGTTACATTTTATTTCGTTTTCTTAGTTTCATGAATCTGGCCAAAAAAATTATTTTTCCAAAAAGCTATTCCCCTTGCCTACCATTTTATTGATAAATGCCCTTCATAAATCAAAATATGCACCCCATAAAATAATCAAGAATACGTATCAGAAACACAAAAGATCCCACAGTTAGCTAATAATGGAGAGTAAGAATATTTACAGCATCCGATACAAGTCCAAAAGAGTCATCAACATAAAATTCAAAGAAGACAAGCACGTAAAAGAAAAGATAATCAGAAACAAAAATTACCTGCAAGAAATGAACAGGAAGGTCTCCTCTACTATGGGCTCTAGGGATTGATTTAAGTTCCTTGACATTTGTGATGAAAGCAATCTTACTATCTCTAGTGCAAGCCAACCATGTCCCACCTGCCTGCTCATCTCTCCCACCCAGAATCTGGTTTCCACTTCCCCACCAACTCAGTGGTTTCGTTGGCCTTCATAACTCAAAAACCAGAACAAACCCACAATTACTCATCAACTCCACAATCTAGAGAAATAGAGAAACAAAACACTGAAAACTCATAATTCACTTACCGGCTGTGATATTCATCTCTGTTGAGCAGTAAGAGGAAAGGGTAAAGAGGATGAGCTTGCCATAGAAATACTGCTATGCACATATCCTTTGCTAAACTTTACACAAAAATCCTAATACATATTTGTAGGTACAATCAGCAGTAGTAATAGTAGTAGGTCCAAAGGCTATCAAAAGCATTTCCATTTCTTTTACACAACCAAACACCACTGCTATATAATGCATAATTCTACCTATGCCCCAAAACCAAGCAACGCATCTTCATAAAAAATTAAACTTTTCTTTGTCAATAAAGATAAGCATTCATTTATAATTAGAATCAAATACTTTCCTATTTGATTGAACAGATTCACAAAGTTGCAAAAACAGCTAAAACCCCTACAAGCAAAAGATATGCAAAAGGATGAGATTTACAATATATGTATACATTTCTTATCTGACTACAAATTTTGATTCTTTAAATCCAGTAACAAAAATCCCACAAAATTAAATTCACAGTCTCAATTCCCAAAATTCAAATACCCTGTCAACTTGCAATCATCAAAATTATAATCAAATTTTACAAAATTCAAAACTGTAGGGAAAAAAAAAAACAGCTGATAACTATATTCCAATAGTCTTTTACCTCGTTTTTGGCAGATTTTTATCTCCGTATGTTCATCAAATTCAAGCTTCAAGATCTTTAGATGAGGAGAACAAAATTAGAACTTTGAAAATTAAAAAAAAAAATATGAAAAGAGGGAGAGAGAGAGAGAGAGATAGAGAGACTATGTGACTTACAAGTATAGATTGGGACCGTAGTTAAATTGCCAGCTGACCCTTATCGGTTTAAAAAAGGTAGATTGTGAATTTTTTTTTTTTTTTTTAACAAAATAGGTACGTAGGACGTAGGTTTGTAATTTAAAATTAAGAGTATTTTCAATAATATTTTTTTTAAATAATATATTTTTATTTAATATAGAGTATTTAATTAATAAAAATATGAAATTTTATTTAAATTAGATAGACTTTTTATTTTTTATATTTTGATATTTATTTTATTTTATTTTATAAGTATAAATTATTTTAATGTTCTATGCTTTAAATTTGTTCAATAAAAAAATAATATTAAAATTATTTTAAATAAAGTATATAGAAATTTGTATTACATTAATTAAAATTAAAATATAAAATGGTATTTGGTTCTCTAAATGTAGAAAGTCAAATCAACTATCTTTTTTAATTTTTAAAAATAAAAAGTCCATTAAAACTTTAGTTTTGTTATAAATAAAATAGAGAAGAACATGAACAAAGAATATAGAGAAGAAAATAATTTTTCTAGTTATTCCATTCAATAGTATTAAGCCATTTATATAGAGTACATAAGGGAAATAAATAGGAAGCTTTTCTAATAAGAAAAATACAAGAAATAGGAAGTTTTTCTAATAAGAAAAATACAACCAATACTAATATGGAAACTAGAGTATTCACGTATATGGAAAGACATCAATCAAATCCTATAATATATCATAACACTCCCCCTTGATATCTTTTACAAAGAATATGCCTCGTTAAAACCTTCACTAAGAAAAAAATCCTGTGGAAAAAAAATCTTAGTGAAGGAAAAAGAGTACATTATTCTTGTAGAGATTTGCGCCATAACACTGCCTCGTTAAAAACCTTGCTAGGAAAATCCAATGGGACAAAACCTAAGCTAAGGGAAAAAGAGTACAGTGTATTAAAATCTCCCCCTCATGAAGATATGATTTTGTCAAAGATCTCTTAGTCAGCGCATACCAATTTTGTTAACCAACTTCTCAAAAATGGTTGTAGGGAGTGATTTAGTAAACAAGTCTGCCAGATTATCAATTGATCGAATTTGATGAACATCCAAAATTCCTTGCTTCTGAAGCTCATGTGTAAAAAAGAACTTTGGCGAAATATGCTTGGTTCTATCTCCTTTGATATATCCTCCTTTGAGTTGTGCTATGCAAGCAGCATTATCTTCATATAATACTGTTGGACTTCCTTTGTCAAATTTAAGATCACATGTTTCCTTGATATGATGGACCATAGATCTCAACCATACACATTCTCTACTAGCCTCATGTATTGCCAATATTTCAGAATGATTTGATGATGTGGCAGTTAAAGTTTGTTTAGTAGAGCGCCAAGAAATGGCAGTGCCACCATATGTAAACAAGTAACCCGTTTGTGATCTAGCTTTATGTGGATCAGATAAATATCCAGCATCAGCATATCCAATTAATTCTGACTTCGAGTCACGTGGATAAAATAAGTCCATATCTGATGTTCCACGTAAATAACGGAACACTTGTTTCACACCATTCCAATGTCTTCGAGTGGGTGAAGAACTATATCTTGCTAGCAAACTTACAGAGAATGCTATATCAGGTCTTGTATAATTAGCAAGATACATTAGTGCACCAATTGCACTAAGATATGGTACTTCTGGACCAAGTATTTCTTCACTATCTTCTCGAGGACGAAACGGATCCTTTTTCACATTAAGGGATCGAACCATCATAGGAGAACTCATTGGATGGGATTTATCCATATTGAAACGTTTTAATATCTTTTCGATATAAGTTGACTGATGAATGAAAATCCCTTTAGATAAATTTTCGATTTGCAAGCCGAGACAGAATTTTGTTTGTCCCAAATCTTTCATTTCAAATTCATTTTTCAAATAATTTACTGTCTCAGTCATCTCTTCAGGAGTCCCAATGATATTTAAATCATCAACATACACAGCAATTATAGCAAAACCAGATTTTGTTTTCTTGATAAAGACACATGGACAAATTGTATTATTAGTGTAGCTTTCTTTCAAAAGATATTCACTAAGGCGGTTATACCACATTCGTCCAGATTGTTTTAATCCATACAAGGACCTTTGTAGCTTAATTGAATACATTTCTCGTGGTTTTGAGCTACATGCTTCAGGCATTTTCAGTCCTTCAGGGACTTTCATATAAATGTCATTATCAAGTGATCCATACAAATAAGCTGTAACGACATCCATTAGTCGCATATGGAGTCCTTCTATACTTGCTAGGCTAATTAAGAATCTTAATGTAATTGCATCCACAACTGGAGAATAAGTCTCCTCATAATCAATGCCAGGTCTTTGTGAAAAACCTTGTGCCACAAGTCGAGCTTTGTATCTCACAATTTCATTTTTCTCATTTCGCTTACGCACAAAAACCCATTTATAGCCTACTGGCTTAATATTTTTTAGGCGTTAAAACAATGGGCCTGAAGACATGGCATTTTTCTAATGAACTTAATTCTGCCTGGATTGCATCTTTCCAATTTGGCCCATCATCTCTATGTCGACATTCATTTACGGACTTTGGTTCAATGTCCTCATTTTCTTTTGCAATATCAACTGCAATTGCATATGCAAATACACTATCGACAATGATTTCATTTCGGTCCCATCTTTTTCCTGAATTGACATAGTTGATTGAGATCTCTTCATTTTGATCATTTTCAGGTACCTGAACCACTTCTGGGGTTATTTGTTCATCTATGTCAATTTCAGTTAGAGGCTCTTCAGGAGCATTAACATTTTTTGGGATTCTGTTCCCTTTTCTTTCTTGGATTTTTATCCTTGGAACCAAGTGGCCTTCCACGCTTTTAGCGTGTCATGGACTCATTTGCTACATTATTAACATGTTGTCCTACTGGGACATCAATTCTTATTGGAGCATTTTCAGCTGGAATGTGAGATTTAGTAACTCTTTTTGGATCACATAATGCATCTGGTAATTGGTTTGCTATACTTTGTAAGTGGATGATCCTTTGAACTTCTAGTTCACATTCTTGTGTATAAGGATCAAGATGATTTAATGAGGGCTCATTCCAAACAATTTGTTTCTCTAATTGCTTAATTTCTCCCCCCAATTTGGGAAACAAAGCTTCATTAAAATGACAATCATTAAATCTCGCAGTAAATACATCCCCAGTTAATGGTTCAAGATATTTGATAATAGAGGGGGATTCATATCCAATGTATATACCCAATCTCCTTTGTGGTCCCATTTTTGTGCGATGTGGGGGGTTAATTGGGACATAAACAGCACACCCAAAAATTCTCAAATGGGATATATTTGGCTCTTGGCCAGTCACCAACTGTAATGGTGAAAATGTATGATAATTAGTTGGCCTGATGCATACAAGAGTTGCTGCATGTAAAATTACATGTCCCCAAACAGAAATTGGGAGGTTTGTTTTCATAAGTATTGGTCTAGTTATCAATTGAAGACGTTTAATAAAAGACTCTGCTAGACCATTTTGAGTGTGAACATAAGCTACAGGATGTTCAACAGTTATTCCAATTGACATGCAATAATCATTAAAAGCTTTAGATGTGAATTCACCAGCATTATCAAGACGAATTGTCTTAATAGCATAATCTGGAAATTGTGCTCTTAATCGAATTATTTGAGCAAGTAATCTAGCAAATGCTAAATTTCGAGTTGATAATAAGCATACATGTGACCATCTTGTTGATGCATCTATCAACACCATAAAATACTTGAATGGTCCACATGGTGGATGAATTGGTCCACAAATATCACCTTGTATGCATTCCAGAAATTTAGGTGATTCATGTTGAATTTTGCTTGGTGAAGGTCTAATAATCAACTTTCCTTGAGAGCAAGCCGAACATGAAAATTCATTACATTGAAGAATCTTCTAGTTCTTCAATGGATGACCATTTGAACTCTCAATAATTTTACGCATCATTGTTGATCCGGAATGACCCAATCGATCATGCCAAACAATAAAAGAATTAGGGTCAGTAAACTTATGGTTTACTACCATATTTGTTTCACTTGTACACACATATGTGTAATATAATGCAGAGGATAAAGCAGGTAATTTTTCTAATATGCATTTCTTACCCATTATAATGGTTGTAATATAGAGATACTCAATGTTTCCAACATTAATGGTCTCAATATGATATCCATTTCGGCGGATATCTCTAAAACTTAATAAATTTCTGCGAGATTTTAGAGAGAATAATGCATTTTGAATAAAGAAATAAGTTCCTCCAGGTAGTAATATATTAGCTCTTCCGGAGCCTTCAATAATTCTTTTACTACCAGATATTGTATTAACGTAATAATCTCCCTTTGTTAGATGAGAAAAATACTTCTTATCTTTTAAAATGGTGTGCGTGGTTGCACTATCAGCAAGACATAAGTTTGCATCATTTATTCTTGATCCTACCAATACTTTGAACAAGATCCATAATATCTTCACCAAAACAAAATGTACTTATAAGAAACATAATAACTCAATAATTATTAATTAAAACTCAATCCAAAAGTACTTTAAAAAAAAAAAACAAATTATTCATAAACACTTTAAACTAGTGTTTAAATCCCAAAATACAAACCAAAGAAAAAAAAAAAAGGAATAATGTGCATTAGTATCATAATAAAATTAGTTTTTTAAAACTTAATAGACAATGCAATTAGTTCTTCAGGAACATAAAATATCAATTATTCAATGAATTGGAATACTAGGTTCATGGATATTTAGTTCTTCAAGAACTTAGGGCCAAAAATTCTTTTTGAAATTTATTCCTTACTTATTTGTTTAATTAGTTCTTCAGGAACTATAAATAATACTAGTTTCTTCAGGAACTAAAATTTGATATACAGTGTTAGTTCTTCAAGAACTAGAATATAGTGTTAGTTTTTCAGGAACTATAATATACTTAATGAAAATTAAATAACATCAAATAATAAAAAAAATCATAAAAATGATGGTCATGTATATAAAACAAACTAAACAAAAAGAATGATTATGTAAACGATTTTATATAGTTAATTGTTAATATATTTAAACGATTTTGTTTAGCCACCATGATTATGTAATCGATTTTATATTGTTAAAAAAAAACGATTTTACAATTGTTTCATATAAAAAAAAATGATTTACATCTAAAAAAAAATGATTTTGTAGTAATGATCTAAAAAAAAATATACATATATCATCCCAAACATATATGTGTATTAAGTCATGGGCATATGTCTTTTTGAGAACATATATGATTCACATGTTATTCGAGATGAGGAAAGAAAATAAACTATATAGAATATCAATTCTTCATGAACTGTAGAGAATATCAGTTTTTCAAAAACTGTATAGAATACCAATTCTTCAAGAACTATAGGGAATACCAGTTTTTCAGGAACTGTAATTATTATTGGTTCTTCAAGAACTCATAGCTTAGTTATTTATTTAATTAGTTTTTCAGGAATTATAAATAATACTAGTTCTTCAGGAACTAGAATTTAAAATATAATACTAATTCTCTAGAAACTCATAGCTTAGTTATTTATTTAATTAGTTCTTTAGGAACTATAAATAATACTAGTTCTTCAGAAACTAGTATTTAAAATATAATGCTAGTTTTTCAGGAACTAGAATTTAATTGATTAATCATTAAATAGTATATCAAATCTTTATAAATCTAAAAAAAAACGATTTGAAATAAATGATTGTAAGAGAGAAGAAAAAAAATGATTTCTTCAAATTAATTAGCCTAATATGTTCAAACGATTTCTTAAAAAAAAACGATTTAGTTTTTTTTCTTAAAAAAAATATAAATATTAATAATAATAGTAATTAATTAGATAAAAATTGTTTACCATAAATCTTGAATTTTATTTCTTCAAATTTTTCGCCTTAGCTGGGTTGTAGCAAACCACAAGCTATCCAAAATTATAAACAATATTGTAGAACGATTCGTGCTGATAACGTGTTATAAATAAAATGGAGAAGAACATGAACAAAGAATATAGAGAAGAGAATAGTTTTTCTAGTTATTCCATTCAATAGTATTAAGCCATTTATATAGAGTACAGAAGGGAAATAAATAGGAAGCTTTTCTAATAAGAAAAATACAAGAAATAGGAAGTTTTTCCAATAAGGAAAATACAACCAATACTAATATGGAAACTAGAGTATTCACGTATATGGAAAGACATCAATCTAATCCTATAATATATCATAACAAGTTTTTGATATAACTCTTTATAATAAAGAGTTTGATATATATAAATAGTGCATTAGAAATACTTTTAGAGCATCTCTAATAGCGCTGTTTATTTTAAATGTTATATTTTATTTAATTGAGAACATCTAGTTGATAAATAATATAAAATTTTATTTTTATTTAAATCAAATGGACTTTGTATTTTGCTTTTTATTTTATTTTATCTTATAAACATTAATTATTTTAATTTTTTATTCTTTAAGTTTGTCCAATACAAAAAATAAGATTAAAATTATCTTAAATAAAGTGTATAGAAATTTGTATTGCATTAACTAAAGTTAAGAATAAAGAGGGATATTAATTTTCTAGATGTGGAGAGTCAAATAAACTCTTTTTTGTTAAAATAAATAGTCCATTAAAATTTTATTTTTTGAGACAATTATTTATAATAAAGAGTTTGATATATATAAAAAAAATATATTGGGAATGCTCTTAATACTTTAATATATCGTTAGTAGGAAAATGTCTTTTTACTTTCTTTTATTCTTTTTCCCTACTAACAAATGATATATAAATTAGATTAATAAATAATATGTATATCTATAAAATTTAATATATGATCTATATGTTATAATGAAAAGGAATGAGACAATAAAAAAAAGTATTTAATAATTTGTACATATACATGGCATTTGTACATATACAGTTCGGAGCTTAAAAATTTCACGAAAGAACAGAAACTACATTGGTAGAAAAACTCCTCACGACAGCAGTTGGAAATTCCAACACCAAACATTAATTCCTAATCGTGAATCCAAACCGACTTAATCTAATTTCTTTTTTTGCCAAATGACTTAATCTAATTTCACAAGTAATGTTTCATTCCATTTAATTATTTCGTTGTCAGGCTAAATTTTTTTATTAATTTAAATGATTTAATACTATTTATTTCTAATGTTTGTTAAAATGTACTGTATCATAATTTGTGAATTTTATTTAATTGGGATAAATTTAGTGTTTAAACTTTTTAAATTCTTCTATTTTGGTGTTTAAATTAAAAATTTTCGCAATCAAATATTTAAACTGAGAAAAGGCAGATAGAAGAGAGAGAAGTGAGAGATGGAAAGCTATTCTTGTTATTTTATATTTATTGGGTGACATTACAAGCTTTTTGGTTAGAAATTCGAACCTACAAAAGCATAATTAGCACTCATGTTACCTAAAATATGGCAAAACACTAAATTGATATGTGTTTGCTCGGTTCAAGCACTTGACTGTAAAGTAAAAAAATTGTAATCTAGACACTAAAATAAAAAAAAAAATACAAAAAGTTCAAATACTAAATTTGTAATTATATCTATTTAATTTTAAGGATTAATTAGTAATTTCATTTAAATTTTAAGAATTAAATAGTGATTCACTTATATTTAATTAATAAAAATATTAATAGAATAATTAAATAGTTGATGGAATAAAATATTAAAGATTAAATAATTTAATTTTCAAAATAAATACTTTAATTTAAATTTTAATAATTAAATAATAATTAATCCTAATTTTTTTTAGACCAGTGGGGGATTGTGAGACAAAGTTTAAGAGAGTCGTTACGAATGCTTCTAATAGTATATTTCATATTTCGATTTTTCTAGTAAGTCGCCTAGGATTCGGATAATATTAAATAAATTGAAAAAATAATACGTGAAAAATAGAGATTTTGACCTATCATTTAAAATAATAATTATTATAATAAAATATAAATTTATCAAAATCTCAACTTTTTTTCTCATTTTACTCTTTTTTAGATATTAATTTAATTATATTTATTTGAATTAACCATTTTATAACTGTATTTTTTATATTAATTTAATTATATTTGTTTGAATTAATCATTTTATAATTATCTTTTATCTGAAATAATTACTTGAATTCATTAGAAAAACCGAAACTTATTTAAGCAAAGTGAACCCACTATTTATTATTTATTTATCTACTTATATTTCCTACTTTATCTTTATTATATTATTTACTAAATTTTTTATTATATTTTTATATTTTTTTTAATACCTAATATCATTACAGTTTCTTATTTTGGGGTGAAATGCCCTTTTTTTTTTTTTGACATCTTGTATTGTATTGTAAATTTACAATAACACAGTCTCCTGAAAATTGGGCCACCAGCCCATAGGATCCATGGGCTAACGGAGTTCAACTACAGCTTAATTAATTGGGAAATCCATGGGCTACTAAAGTTGGACTGAATCTCCATCCCAAACTTCTCTCTCTCTCTCTCTCTCTTTTTTTTTTTTTGATAATTTACTATTTAATCCCTAAAATTTATCTAAATTAATGATTTGATCCCTAAAAGACAAATTGAAGATAGATGGTGTGGGTGACATGAAAAATTTAATAGTTATTGATGGGTATTTTAGTCTTTTAATTGATTTTTAACAGAAAAATAAACAAAAGGATTAGTTGACGCAACAAAAGTAAATCTCATGGACTAAACAACACATTTCTCATTCTGCATGGACGAAGTTATTAATTTAGGCAATCTCATGGACTAAATCATATTCTACCATTTTTTATTACTTTAATAGTCCATTTGATTCACAGATTTGTAATTCTTATAATTAGTTTGAATTGTAGGCTTAGTTAAACCATAAGATTACTTATTTTAAATCTTGCAAAAACTTTAGTCTATAGTATTAAGTAATCATATTTTTATTGTTCTATATTTGAGATGATAAATTAATAAATAGAATAAAAAGTGAGACTATTTTAAAAAATAAAAGGTCACAAATAATGAGATTAGTAATCTCACTATATGAATACGGAGGACTAGATTTTAGATAATATCTATCATATGGATTAATTAAGTTTTTGATATTATTAAACTCAACCTAAATTATATGTACAAAATATAGTATTATTTACTGATTTTGCAGTTTAAGTTAAGCAATCTTATATGCCAAATAAACTGTAAGGATAGGCATAAGCCAAGGCAGTTATATGTCCTGGAATGAGAAGTAAAAACCACCTTCTAAAATCTTTGAAAAATTCTTAATAAATATTAAAAAAATGATTTGAGTTTTTTGAAAAATAGTTTTCATCCTTTTATATTGTTTCTAAAATTAAAAAAATAGATTTGCCACTGACTAATTTCATTATTTATATAGTCATAAATGTACTTTTTAATCAAGATTATGCTTAATTAGGGTATATATATAAATGTAAGTTTGCTTAGCAAGCGAAAGAGAGCTTCAACAACCTTTATTAATCAAACCAAAGTCAAAACTTTGAAAACAAAGCCTTCAACAATAAGTTAAAAGGAAGACAAAAGACTGTGGATCAAAGCTGTCCGTTGGCTTGTTGCTTCAAAGATGTCACTATTAGAGGTTCTATATTTAGTTCAAAATTATTATGATTCTATTTATAAATTGGTGAGAATTTATCTTTACGTAAACCTCACTCTAATCCTATTTTAAAAATACTAAATTTAAAAATCCCATGTATTGAAATAAAATTAAAGGTCTTTAAATTTAATATAGTATTTTTTCAATATAATATAAATTCAATTGACTAAAATAAGTTACACAATAGGAGTAACTCTCCTTTTTAACATCTCACTAAATTAACGATAACTCTAACTTTATGATTTGAGATATTTAAATATGATATCTCTCACTTTTCACACCATTAAAATCTTACTATCCATTAATTCAATAAGACTTTCTAAACTGAATTTAATTGAATGTCATATTAAACAATTCTATAAAAAAGTTAATTACAAAAAAAAAATATAAACTTTAATGAAAATTGCAATTAAGGTTACGAACATTATTCCAAATTGGGTCACTTAAACAGAATTTGGCTAAAAGGATGTTGGCTGGAGCTAACGTTGCATTATTTTAATAATATATTATTCACGTCAGCAAAAATTTAATCCTAAAAAATTTACCAATTAAAATAAAATCACATTAAAAACTTGATTAATAAGATTAAATAAAAAGGATTATTTTTTAGAATAGATAAATAAAATTATTAGTAGTTGTAATTATAATTAATTATTTTTACAATTTACATTGATTTCATAATTTCTCAAAAAAAAAAAAAAAAAAATCAACCCAAATCTATATGAAACTCAAATATGGGTTTCATAAATTCATCAATTAAAAAAATGGAGAGAAGATTGTTTAAGACTACATCACAAATTTAAGGCTGGATGAAGCCTTGGTGTTCGTTAGTAAGGCATCCATTATTTCCACAACGAAAGACTCTATGCTTTGATGCAAGGTTTGAAGGATTAATGCTACCGTATCTAGAGAATCAACCAGCTGGTTATGCATTCTCATATCAAAGTTATTTCTTTGAATTGTTTGATGAGCTTGATTGACATTTTTTACAAGGGACCCTTATGTGGATCTCTAACATGCTTGTGAACCCAGAGATGCTGCATCCCCCATAGCCATTGCTACTGGGACAAGATACAAAGAGATCCTCTAGCAAAATAACTCTATTTTCCTCTATATTTGCATCAACTTCATCAACATTGTAAGACCCAACTAGTACCTCACTGCTTTTGTAAGGTTTTAATTGCTTCAGAGATAGTTAAAAGGATTGGATCTTCATGGTGGCAGCGACAGAAAGTGCTAGGTCGAGGAGAGGAAGGAGGTTTTATGGTCGAGGAGAGGAAGGAGTTTTGTGGAGGTCGATGATGGCTCTTGGCTGCTAGACATGCCGAGATCAACCTTAGTGTGGTTGGGTCTTGAATGGCAATAACGACTGGGCTCACAACCACTGCAAATGGTGATGAAATTTTTAGGTTTGCAAAAATGGAATAGAACATATATTTTTAATTAATATTTTTAAATTTTAAAAAATATATATTTTTTCATAATATAAAGTGTCTATTTGCCAAAATAGGTTCAAAATTTTGTTTGTTATTTATCACAAAAAACTTGTTTATTTGTTTATTTTAAAAAATAATCTTATTTATTTTTTCTTTTTTATTTGTAAATAATGAACAAAACTTTTTCATTTACTGTGTGTTAAAAAATTCATAAAATAATGCCACGTCAACTCTGGCCAACATCATTTTAGCCGGATTATGTTTAAGTGGCACAATTTTGAACAAATTCAATGTTCTTGACCTTAATTGCAAAAAAAAAAAAAAAAATGCTGCAAGTACAATTTACGCTAAAGTTTGTGTTTTATTTATTTATTTTTTTTTAATTAACCCTTCTATAAAATAGGTTTTGATTCATTTTGAAAAATAAAATTAATAAGACTGAAAATAAATTTATCTTGTCAGAAGATTACCATTTCTATTTTTTTTTTTTGTATAATTGAATATAAACTGACATCATTTTCTTTTTTTTTTTTTTTTTGGTAAGTGTTATTATGAGTTAGTTTTTGCAAATTATAAGGTAATCTTTCCAATTTGTCAAAAATAAATTAATCCAAAATTATTTAAATTATATATATACATATTAGTAATATACATTATTTATAGATCAGTTTTCTTATTAAGTTTATTCTTTCATTTAATTAAAAATAGAAATAGATGATTAATATGAAGATTACAAATTTACAGATAAAAAGTGTATAACAATTTCCTAACAAAGTATCATGACATTTGGAGAGAGAAAAAAAATAAAAAATAAACATGACAAAAAATCCACTATATAGCCACCAACCAATAATAATTTTTCAGGACAAAGTTAAGATAAGATGGTGACAGCTCAATTTTGTTAACATATATATAAGCATCAGAAGAAAAAAGGGTCCAACTTCCCTATCACATCCCACCATTCTGCAGGCCAAATAATGATTTTCTTTTTCTTTTTTTCATTTTTTCACACTGAAATTCATATTAATTATTTCATAGTAATTTTAATTCCTGACAGTGACCTTGTCTATAGACTCTATAATAAGTAAAGACAGGCAAATAGATGTTTCACTATCAACATGCTTTTGCAAAAGTTGACATCTATAGTGGCTTTTGGAGAAATTTCTTTCTTTTGTACATAGGAAGTGTAGAGAAATTTCTAAGAAGCATAACCCATCAATAATACTTTGGACTGTATTATTACATGGGATTATTTGGTTAATTTTCAATAGTTAAATTAAAAAGTGTTAATTTGCTGAATTAATTATGCATAGCAGTAAGTGTATAGTCTAACAATAAGTATATATTTCCCTAATAATAGACTCAATATCGATTTTTCTCTTCCTAATGCTAAAAAAAAAATTGCATTAATAGTTAAATAAAAGAATGTTAATTTGTTATTTGGCTTAATTGTATCAAAATCATCTCCAAAATTGAAAAATTTTAAATTTGAGTCATAGGTTGCTAATAATTTTTTTTCATATTTTTTAATAATGTTTAATTTTATTTTTTAACAAAAGGTTAAGAAATATTTTTTTAAAAAAATAAATATATTTAATAATTAAATAAATATTAATTGAATATTACACTTCATTCACAGTTACTAAGTTAATATTTTTTTAATTATAATTTTTAAAACTGATCACATACCATAATAATATATGAATATATTTTTTTATTAAAATTAATTACTAATTTAAATCTACCTTACAACTAATTGTATTTGAATACTTGTATAAATTTATAAAATTATAATAAATGAAAAAGATATTTTAAATAATAATTAAATAAAATATGATAAAACATTTTAAAATTGAAAAAAAAAAATTAATGTTGTCATTGTAAATGAGAGAAAAGTTATTTCAAACGCTATAAATAAAAATGATATTCATTTATTTATAAAAACCTTCTTATATATATACATAAAATCATAAACATAGGTACAAATAAACGATTTAGATTGCATATTTTATTAAAATATAATAATTATAAAATTTAATATTTTTAATTTTTATTAGGTTACAAATCATGATTATGTAAGTTTCTAATAGTGTAAATTATAATAATGGTATAATAATAGCAAAAATAATTGATTTTTGAATTTGTTTAAATGGTAATAATTAAAAATAAATTAAGTTGCATTACTTATATCTTTATTTAAATGTAATGTAAAATTCATAACTTGCTTGCTATGTGGACCAATAAAAAAATAATGTGTAGTGAATATATGCTATATGGCAAAATCTATAATATCCTAAGCTTGCCTTTTATATGTATATATTAATTTTTTTTTTTCATTAGATAGAATCTCTTTATATATATATATATATATATATATATATATATATATATATATATATATATATATATATATATATATATATATATATATATATATATATATATATATATATATATATATATATATATATATATATATATATATATATATATATATATTATTAGATGCTGTCTCATAAATTCTAAATGCCATATTAAACTACAATTTTTTAACTTTAATAACAATGATATTACATATAATTTTATTTATAAATTTTTGCTATTTTTAATCTTATAAGTATTATGAATTAATTTTTACATGTTATATTGAATACACTTCTTTCAAACTATATTTACCTAGATTAAAAAAATACTTATTAATCTAAAATACCCTGGACTTTTCGACATTTTATAATTTTACCTCATCATTTGTAATTAAGTTATTAAACACTAAACTTTTAAAAAAGTTCACAATAGCACCCCTTGATCAAAATTGTTATTTAAACATTTTATCTCTCGCACTAGCATCTAATATGGATTAAAAATATAAAAGACATATTACTATTTAGTCTCTTATATTTAGTCTAATTAACAAGTTTATCCTTCTTTTTTGAGAAACTAATTAAATAGTAAATCACATTAATTTTTGTTAATAAAATTGTCATTTGTTATCATTTAAAATAATTTTTTAGCATCTAAGAGAAAATTTAATAATAAAAATAATAAAATACCCTTGATTGTAAAGAAAAAATTTTCAAATTATTGATTAGTGATTTTTTTCAATTTGTCTAATTAGATCCAAAATTAATTTTGGTACATAATTAAGATAATTTTTTTTGATTTAATGAAAATTAATTTTTATTTTAAAAAATAATTATATATTCCAATAATATATATATATATACATATATATATATATATATATATATATATATATATATATATATATATATATATATATATATATATATATATATTATAATTTTTATTTTTTAAAATTGGTAAAAAAATTCAAAATACTAACATCTCATTTGAATTTTAATTCAAAAAGAAAGAAATAAACAAATGAGAGACTTTAGTAGATTAGGTTTTATAACCATACAATCATATAAGGATATTTTGATATTTTTTCGTTTACTTAACAGAAAATTTTAGTTATTTTAAATAAAATTATTATTTTATTAATAAAAATAAATGAACTATTTAATTTGTTTCTCAAAAAAAGAAAATTCAACATATTAATTAGACAAAATATGAGAGACTAAATAATAATATATCTTTTATATTTTTAATCTGTACCATATGTGACAATAGGAGATAAAAAGTTTAAAATAATAATTTTGATCAATAGGTACAACTATAAATAATTTTAAAAGTTTATGGTATAATAATTTATTTTCAAAAGATATAGGAAAATTACAAAAAATAAAAAATTCCAGGGTGTTTTAGGGCAATAAGCCTTTAAAAAATGGCGAAAGATAATTTATTCTTTTATGATCTAAGACAAAAATAAAAATATAATTAATAGGTGAAAAGTGAACTCATTCACCAAGTAACCCAATTCTTAAAATTATTATTATTACTATGGATAATTTATGATTTAACTCTAAAATTTATCTAAATTAATTACTTAATTATTGCAGTTTGAGAAATAAGTTATTTATTATATGAGATTTCATTCGGTTATACTAAATAGTATTTCTATAAAAAATTTCAACTATTTTTCCTTAGTTAGCTATAAACATAGTACTCTCTTTGTTCCACTTAAAGTGTCGTATAAGAACGGAACATACAGATTAAGATAACAATAAGTGACTAAAGCGACATTTTTAGTAAAATGGAGGGAATATTTTAATATGAAACTCCACATTTTTGTACTAAAAATATCCCTCGTCTCTAATTTTCCATTCTCTCCCTAAAATTCTTTCACTTTCTCTCTCTTTCTACATCAAAAAATGAGATTTATTAAAGCAATCAATTTGTGATTATTCCCACATGAACAGCAAAAACCTTTTCACATGTTAAACTAGGCTGTGGCATTTTTTCTGAACCTGAACTTCTGTGCAAGGAAGAATTCCTTCTCGACGCACTTTCCTTTTGAATGCCAAATGATGTTGACCTAGGAAAGCCATTCATTGATTTATGATGCCAAGAAGAACCACCACTACCCACTGGGGAAAGCATATTCAACGGATGCAATCAGTTGAACAATTACATAAATGACAACTAATCCAAACAGTTATACAAATTTTCCAGCTAAAACCCAAATGACATGCACGGTTGTCATTTGAGATTTTTAGGTAAGAAATTGGCAGAAAAAAAGTGTATAATTTTGTGATCCATAAAATTAGTTTTCCAATTTTTAATATTTATTATTATTTCTATGTATTATTCTAAAGAAATTAGTATCTGATTTTTTTAATTAGCAAATTGATTTACAAGCTAAAATTTTAAGTCGTATTGATTCTTTAGGTAGATCTTAATAAGATAGAGAGAACGGTGAAAGTGACTACTAAAATAAAAAATTTAGTTGTAAATGAGAGATATATTAGATTTTTTATAAAATTTTAACAAAAAAAAATAACAAGATTATTTAGTGTAACTAAATGAAATTTTAAAGACTAAATAACTCATTTATTAAATTAGGGAGGTCAAATCATAAATTTACATAAATTTTAATGATTAAATCATAAATTACCTTATTATTATTTTGAGAAATTCAACCATTTTAAAATGGATAAATTACTATTTAATTTCTGAAATTTAATCTAATTAACTATTTAGTCCCTATATTTTGTAAAATTGACGATTTAATATCTAAAATTTTATTCTGTCAATAAAATTAGTTATTCCGTCCAAAATTAATCATATTTACCTTTAAAATGAAGGTAAAATAATGAAAATAGCTTTACTCAAATTATTATTTAGTTTATAGGATTTGATTTAATTTCCTATTTAGTCATTATATTTTTACCATTTTATTTTAATTTAACAGTAAATTGAAAAAGTTTTAGATGAAAATATTAATTTTATTGACAGAATAAAAATTTAAAAATTAAATAGTTAATTTTATAAAATATAAAAATTAAATAATTAATTAAATTAAATTTTAAGGATTAAATAATAATTTATCTTTTTAAAATTGATCCGTGCAGTTTTACTGTTGATAAGTTACTGTTTAATAGCTGAAGTGATTGGGCGTGGGTCTAGTCTACTCTCACATCCAATTGGTTGGTGTTTATTTCATGAAAATGTGGGGTCAACAACAATCACATCGGACGAGTCATTCATGCACGTGGACACACACTGTGCAAATTATGCACCTACATACGAAAAATTAAACCACTAGTATACGAGGTTTTTAAAATTTGTTATTTTAGTGTTTTTTTTTAACTCTAATTATTTACAAAAAATTTTAATTATTTACCAATCATCATATTGCTAATTACAATTCTTATCATCTCATCTCTCTTTATTTGCAAAATTTTTAACCCTATTTAAAATTTTATTTTAATATTTAATAATGTAAAAAGTTTTTTTTATTGTACTTTCATAATTTTAGAAATTAAACAGTTATAAATTAATATTTCGACAATGATTAATAAATAATTAAAAAATATTTATCTAAAATTATTTTTAAAAAGTGAATAATCCATCAAACTAAAAAGCTGCTCAAATATAAAAAAAGTAGATTTAAAAAATTTAAATATTAATAATATAAAATTTCCTGTAAACCTTATCATCATTGTATTATTTAAAATTAATTTTTTGGTCAAAATTAAATAGTATATTATATTAAATTTATATATTTAAAAATTATCTCTAAATATTTATGGAGAATTATATATACTACTCTTTAAATTATAATGGTCTCCTATATTTTTTTGAGTAAGGAATGGAAAATCGAACTAATAATTTCTCCTCTATTAAAAATAAAATAAAATAAAATAAAATAATTCCCCATGCATATTCTATTGTGCATTATCTGTTCCATGAACTGACCAATATGAAAGAAAATACTCAATTTTTATTTTTGAAAAAAACCAAATTTTTCAGAGGAAAAATAATATTTGAAATATAATTTGAACTTTTTTTGTTATTCCAAATATAAGAATATAACTTTTCCAATTTAAAATTATGTTTTGCAATTTATTCTCAATTATAAAAATTGGTGTCATATTTCAATAACAATTAGTAGAAATTATAAAGAAAAGATTTAAAAGCTCTTTTTTTTTTTTCCTTTCTCTATTTGCTATGGCAAATTAAAAATGCAAGAGATTTATGAGATTATGAATTCAAACCCTTTAATTAGAGTTAAATCAATTTTAAAAAAAAAATAAAAAACAGAGAATAATCTTAACAAACTAGCCCAACAAAATATTAGAAAAATATTGAATATTTTTATTTATTTATAAAAGGCTAAATACATCAAAATAATATTGTCAGTGATTCCATAACATGGTATTTTTAATAATTTTTGCTAAATTAGTAAAAATTTAGTTACATAAGATTTTAATTCAAAGATTTTCAATTCTATACTTTTTAGTAAAATGAGAAAATAAATCAGAATTAGAATGTATCATCCATTCTAAAATATTTATTGTTTTAGATAAAATTTTTTAATTTATTTATGATTTTAGAATTTCAAGAATAAATTTATTTATATTTTTTAATTTTATTTTTAATTTATTTTTTATTAAATATTTGTATTAATTAAAATTAATAAATAATATTTTAATATTTTTATTTTAAAATTATAATAATTTTTTTAATTTATATGTCGCAACCTCAATTAATAATATTTTCAAATTGAGGGAATAGGATAATGATTTTAAAGAGTACAAGATAAAATTTGTGAATCTCATAAAAAAAAAAAATTTAAATAAACGACGACGTTCTGTTGTCATTTTCCAGTAACATTCTTAAAGAGTCTCGATTGTCGAAGGAGGGAAAAAAAAAAAAAATATATATATATATATGATATGAGAATCACCCGAATCACAAAGTCTGTCTGACTGTCCTAGCATCATCCTCCACGTGGCAATCAAAGACGCAGCCAAATATTTCTCAGGTAATATTCAGCTGTTTCGCCACAGATTTTAAGCTCGCTTTGCTTCTTAAAGCGGCAAAGCTAAACTATTTCACTCATACAAACTCACCTTTTCTCTCTCTCTGTCTCTCTCTGTCTCTATCTATCTACAAGCAAGAGATCTCTGGCGGTTCTATTGAAAGTAAGGAATTTTCATAGCAACACACAATCTCTAGGGACCTCAAAATTCTTAATTTCCCTAGGAATTAAAATTTTTTATTTTTTTTAATATATATGTAAAAGTAATTTACATGGGATTAAATGGAAGCTTGATTTTTTATTTTTTAATTTGAAATTGAGCTTAAAATTTTGTCTCTCTGTTTTCTCTGTATTAGAAAGCTGAAATTTTAAAGCATTTGAGGTTATTTGCTTATCAAAGTTTTGAACTTTATGGTTCATTAGATTGTTTAATTTAACTGCAGTTTAACACTAAAATCATGTGCTAGTTCGTTTTGTTTTAGATTGGTTTTGCTTTTGAGATTCAAGGTATTTTGTGATATGGGATAATGGGTATGTGTTCTTGTCATTAGTTGTGTGTTTTGTGCAAGTGCTGTGATAGACATGGACATGAAGGAAAACTTGATTTGGTCTTAGTTTTTTCCTTTTTTGGGGAAATTAAAGATACCCATTTGAATATTAGGCCTAAAATGACTAGGAGAGACTTGCATTTTAGCAAGCTATATTCATTTTCGTGCTGTAAATCTTCATTTAGGGAAGACCATGCTCAAATTGGTCAGAAAGGATACTACAGGGTGGTTTATTGCAATGACCCTGATAACCCAGAGGCAATTCAGCTCAATTATAGGGGGAATTATGTATCTACCACCAAGTATACAGCGGCTAACTTTATACCCAAGTCTTTGTTTGAGCAGTTTAGGAGGGTTGCAAATATATATTTTCTTGTTGTAGCTTGTGTTTCGTTTAGTCCATTGGCCCCTTATACGGCGCTCAGCGTTCTTGCACCTTTGCTAGTAGTGATTGGAGCTACTATGGCTAAAGAAGCCGTTGAAGATTGGAGGCGCAGACAGCAGGTACTAATTGTTTTCCTTTTGCTTGTTCTTTTGGGCCTTTTAGTTGTTTGTATGTTTGGTATTCTGTTTCATAAATAGCCGTCCACTGCAAATTTTCAATGTTGAAGTCAATTCACATCTTTTAATTGCTTATACATACATTATGACACATGAGGATGAACGAGTATGGGGGCCTTCTTACTGATTGATTATATGTAAAGCCTAGTTTGAGAAATTATTTAGTGTCTGTTATATGAGCATGGTTAACCAGTTGTGACTGCATTAACATGGTAATGAACTTGTTGTTAGCTAATATCCAAACAAATTTGATTTTTTTTTAGCATTTTAATTACCTTCTTGAGAGTTAGATGACTATGTTTTTGAAAATTCATTCATGTATTCAACATCGTAGAAAAAAAAGGTGAGGGAAAAAAAGGTGGTCCATTGCAATTCATTAACGTGGTTCATTGCATTTGTGAGGGAAAAAAGGGTGGGAAAATGACAGAGGGTAGAAAAGGTATTTTTAGTGACATTACCCAACAAAAGTTATAGCATGGACTTAAGAAATTATAAAATTAGTGAATTTCTCTATTTCTTATATCATGTTTTAATGTCTATATGTCAATATCTTATGATCATCATTTGAGCTAATATTGAAACTTCTTGTATAAGGATGATATCTTCCCTGGTTGCCTTGATGCAAGTTATTTCCTCGAAAGTTTCTTACAATACTTTTTATGTATATTTTACTTATTAGTGCATGCCAAATTGTAAATGTTTATTTAATTACCAGTTATGTATTGTTGTCATATCAATGAATTTACTATAGAAGTCTACCTTCCCTCATACAATTAGTGGTTGAGCATTTATGTAACTTTGAAAGTTTTCCTTTCCTCAAGTTTCTGATATGCTGTTCTGTATACTTCACACTAATTAACAAATTAAATGTCTATATCTGATTGTTTACTTCATCTTAACTCTTAATGGGTTGAGATATAAATTTTGAAGTGGGTTTGAGTTCTTTAAATGTTCTGAAAGCTTCAAAATAGCAATTCTAAACTGCTTGATGAAAGAGGATATTCCTTTCAGAGCTACAGTTACATTTAATTTGTATCTCCCTCTTTGGGATATCTTCTATCTAGCTGGCTTTTCTATTTTGTTTCACTTGTAATCTTTATGTCGTCTTATGTAAGCTCAGGTCATTCAGTCAATTCATTATTGCTAATCTGTAGTTCTATTTCTTTCAACCGAATTCCCTTGATATTCATAGATAATGAATTGAAACTTTATCTGGTTTCAGGATATAGAGGCTAACAATAGAAAGGTCAAAGTGTTTGGTAAAAATTATACTTTTTATGAGACCAGATGGAAGAATCTTCGAGTTGGAGATGTTGTTAAGGTGCATAAGGACGAATATTTTCCTGCTGATCTGCTTCTGCTTTCATCAAGCTATGAGGATGGAGTTTGTTATGTTGAGACCATGAATCTTGATGGAGAGACTAATTTAAAACTGAAGCATGCCTTGGAGGTGACATCCTCCTTGCGTAATGAAGAATCCTTAAAGAATTTTATGGCTGTGATCAAGTGTGAGGATCCAAATGAAAATCTATATACCTTTGTTGGAACATTGCATTATAATGGAAACCAGTTTCCGCTTTCCCCGCAGCAAATTCTCTTGAGAGATTCTAAGCTGAAGAATACTGAATTTATCTATGGCGTGGTTATTTACACTGGGCACGACACAAAAGTGATGCAAAATGCTGTGGATCCTCCTTCTAAGAGGAGTAAGATTGAGAGGAAAATGGATAAGATAGTATATGTCCTGTTCAGCACTTTGATTTTGATTTCATTTATTGGATCTCTATTTTTTGGAATTGAAACTAAAAGAGATATTAATGGTGGAAAGTATAGAAGGTGGTACCTTCGACCAGATGCCACAACAGTGTTTTATGATCCTCGAAGATCACCACTTGCTGCATTTTTTCATTTCTTGACAGGACTCATGTTGTATGGATATTTGATACCGATATCCTTATATGTCTCTATTGAAATTGTAAAGGTCTTGCAGAGCATTTTTATTAACCAAGATCAGGACATGTACTATGAAGAAACTGACAAGCCAGCACGTGCACGTACATCTAATTTGAATGAGGAACTTGGGCAGGTTGATACTATACTGTCTGACAAAACAGGTACTTTGACATGTAACTCAATGGAGTTTGTCAAATGTTCAATAGCAGGGATTGCTTATGGAAGGGGTATGACAGAAGTGGAAAGAGCTTTGGCAAGAAGAAGAGGTGATGAACAGCTGGAAATGAATGATGCTTTATATGGTCAACCAGATGATGATAGTGACACAGGTTACTCAGGAAAGTCAATCAAGGGATTCAACTTCAGAGATGAGCGTATAATGAATGGCCGTTGGGTTACTGAGCCTCAGTCAGATGTCATACAAAGGTTCTTTCAGGTGTTGGCCATTTGTAATACTGCAGTTCCTGAAAAAGACAAAGAATCAAGTGAAATTTTCTATGAAGCCGAGTCACCTGATGAAGCAGCCTTTGTTATAGCTGCAAGGGAGGTTGGTTTGGAGTTGTTTGAAAGGACACAAACAAGCATTTCATTGCATGAGTTAGATCGTGTGACTGGTATAAAAGTTAATAGGTGAGTTTTTAGTGTCCCTCCTTTCCTTCCCTTGGAAAAGTATTTTACTGCATGTATTTCTTCTGGCTTTATCTAAACATAGTTGCATTTGAACTATTCAAGATCTTAATTGTTACTGCAAATCACTTTGTAGGTGAGATATGAGAGCACTGTTTTGTATTTTAGTGTTCACTTTTAATCATCTTTATTGGCCATGTGTGGAAAGGCTATGTAAATTCTTGAGTTACTGAAATGTCCCTCCTTCCCTAGTGAGCATGGCTACACAGTGCTTCTTAACTGTAGATTTGATGCACATTATCAAGCATGCTTTTTCATTTCCTCATACTGGGAAATGTAAGCTCACTACATTTTAGCCCCATGATATAAATATTTCAACCTATTATCAAGTGCCCAACCATTTTGAAAAGCCTGGTTGGTGGCCAAACTAGAGAAACTGTAAACTTTCTTACTCTTTGGCACAGGATACTTCAAAATAAGAAAATTGCTAGTTTATGACTTATATATGCAGCAGAAGTTGATAGAAATATTAGGGGTTGCATTGTCTTTCAAGAGGACAAAGGTCATATTATAAAACAAAGGTTGGTAGGGTTGTTTATATTGCTATAGTGGAAGTTCCATACTGTCTTTGTTGTATCAGAAGTATGTCTCTTAACAGGGAGAGGGGGGAAATGAAAGATAAGTAAAAGGAAAAATTCAATTCTAGAGAAAATTACCTGTTGTGGCTGTTAAATGTGAATTGTCTACAATTTAGTAGTAGAATGAAAATTGCATAATAGGACATCACTTGTGCTTTTTCTTATAGATTAATGCTGTTCTTTTTTCTGTTTATTTCTTCTTTGTATTACTGTCAAACATTTCATGTGCTTCAGTTTCTATGTTCTAGAATGTACAAGCTTCTCCAAGTCCTAGAGTTCAGTAGTTTTCGCAAAAGAATGTCTGTGATTGTAAGAAGTGAAGAGAATGAACTATTGCTCCTTTCCAAGGGTGCAGACAGGTTTGAATCCTGATACAGAGAAACCTTATAACAGATGGAGTTGTAAATTGATGTAATAAATTTATGTTTACATTTCTCTGCCTGTATATAGTGTGATGTTTGAAAGACTTTCTAAAGATGGGAGGTTGCATGAGGCTGAGACCAAGGAACATATCAAAAAATATGCAGAGGCAGGTTTACGGACATTGGTAGTTGCATACCGTGAGCTCAGTGAAGATGAGTATGGAATCTGGGAAAAAGAATTTTCAAAAGCCAAAGCAACAGTAATTGCAGACCGAGATGTATTGGTGGAGTCCATTGCTGATAAAATTGAGAAGGATTTAGTTCTTCTTGGTGCAACAGCTGTTGAGGATAAACTGCAGAAAGGGGTAGGTACCAAACTTGAAAATTTGTTCATGTGGATAGCATATGGAGGAGTTCTAGCTCTTAGTTGTTCTGGACCTATGCCAGTCCCAACCCACCTCTTGCATGCTTTTTCATTTGTGTCATTTTTTTTTAATTGTTGTAGGGTGTCTCATCAATATATACCGGGAAGCTAATGCCCATGGCAACCAAAACTTGAGCCCAGCCCATTTCAGTATATAGGGTTTCTATTTGCTCTTTTATACTTATGCTGGTTGATAAGAATTGGTATCTTCTCGCATGTTTAGGTTCCAGAGTGTATTGACAAGCTTGCTCATGCTGGAGTCAAAATATGGGTTTTAACTGGCGACAAGATGGAAACAGCAGTAAATATAGGGTATGAATCAAAGTCTTTGGCTGACTTATTATCCTGAAGATTACAAATTATAACTGATATAATTCCCACAGATATGCATGTAGTCTACTGAGACAGGAAATGAAACAGATTATCATCACACTTGACTCCCCAGACATTGAAGCTTTGGAAAAACAAGGGGATAAGGAAGCCATTTCTAAGGTAAATAATTTCAATATTGATAACTTAAAAACATTCTCATTTTATGAAATCTCTGAAATCCTTGGTCATTCTAGGTTTCTCTTGCAAGTGTGACTGAGCAAATAAGAAATGGAAAATCTCAACTTAAAGAAAGCTCTCTTGAATTTGGTTTAGTGATTGATGGAAAGTCTTTAGCTTTTGCATTGGACAACAGTCTGGAGAAGAACTTTTTGGAACTTGCTCTTGGCTGTGCTTCTGTTATATGTTGTCGGTCTTCTCCAAAACATAAAGCTCTTGTAAGTATTATGCACATGCTCATCTGTTTTTGAAAGTTTCATTTTTCTATTATAACTGATGTCAAATAATCTAATAGAAATATAGGAGATATGCAGGTCGCAAGACTGGTGAAAACGGAAACAGGTAAAACAACACTGGCAATTGGCGATGGAGCAAATGATGTTGGCATGCTTCAGGAGGCTGATATTGGAGTTGGGATTAGTGGAGTTGAAGGAATGCAGGTCAACATCTCTTTCTAATAGTTGATTAATTGGCTTTGCAAATTCCAGTGACTTGACATTGGCTTTGCAAATATAGGTTCTTGATCCATGGAGGTTCTTTCTTTTGATACCATTGTCCACAAAGTTCTGTCTCGTCTTTTTAGTCTTTATATCTGAGTGCTTAACCACCCTTATGTCTGTTGTTTCCATCTGATCAGTCTGAAAGTTCTCCACTTTAAGGTTGCAGAAAGAACTGGTGACTGTTCCATTTGGAAACACTTAACACTACAAAATTAAAAAGTTCTACCTGTATCTAGATCATCTTGCCTGGGACCCTTGTCTGGTTAGATCAATATTCCATAATTTGGGTATCAATCAGCTTTGTGCATTTGCTATGCATTTACCTTCTTTTCCCATTTGACGCGAGAGTCACTTCAGATTTCATGAAACTGGCCATAATCAATCATTAGTAACCCTAATCCCTAGTAGAAAAACAGCCATCAGCATTTTAATCAACTGTCGTCAAGGATCAACTGTTTTTCCTCCCAGGGCATGGGAATTTAATTTTCAATGTTGCCAAAGAGGAAATATTGGTTCACCTGAATATGATCATGGACCATTAAAAAAATGAGGGAATAAGCAGGGTCAAGATTTTGGGTTATGTGATGCACGAATAATGAAAGACACCTTTTACCTTTTTTTCCTTTTGCTCTTCATGTGCCATTTATTCCATATGTGGCTGTTTATTAATACCTGTTTTTGGAGTAGCGCCCTCATAGATATCGTAAGGTGTAGCCTGTTTCTTCAAATATGCAGTTTGTCATGGGTCTTGATTAAAACATTTCTAATACTTTGGTTCGATGATGGTAATAACATCCTGAAATCAGTTATTTATTTGGCTGCAGGCTGTTATGGCAAGTGATTTTTCAATAGCTCAATTCCGTTTTCTGGAACGTTTGTTGCTGGTACATGGCCACTGGTGTTACAGACGTATAACAATGATGGTAAAAGTTTATTTCCATTCTCCCTTGAAATGAATGAATAACCATCTGGAGAAATGAAAATCACTCTTGATTTTTATCTTCTTTTGCTCTGTTTTTTATTGACTTTTGACTCAGCTAATGAAATCAAGGGAATATTCACTGATTTTCTCTCTTGCCTACCCTTTTGAAATCTGCTTTTCATGATTCATCTGTTTTTCAGTTTCTTTTTCTTTGTTTTTTTTTTTTTTTTGGGGGCAAAGTTATACTGTTAAAAAGTTAATGGTTGACTAACAATTCCTAAAATGGAAAATGAAAAATGAAAATAGGGGATTCCAACGAAAGCTATTCTTCTATAACGATAGAAGTTTAGGATTTCATATCTAACTGAATTACAGAAATATGATAATCTCCTTCATGAATGATTACTGAAACTCGTTGAATTCTCATCTTATTGTAGACAATTCTACAGCACCAAGAAAAAAAAATTCATGGTTCTCTCACATCTATGGAATGATTGTAAATCTTTGTCTACATGGGATTGAACTAAATACTTACATTATCATTTCTTTGCTGAATGTAGATATGCTACTTCTTCTACAAGAATATTGCATTTGGATTTACTTTATTTTGGTTCGAGGCCTACACTTCTTTCTCTGGCCAGCCTGCTTATAATGATTGGTATATGTCATTCTACAATGTCTTCTTCACTTCACTTCCTGTAATTGCTCTCGGTGTTTTTGATCAGGATGTCTCTGCGAGGCTTTGCCTTAAGGTATGCAATTACTGTCCACCTAAGATGGTAGATGCAGAGCCTCATCTGTAGGAACAAATGCGAATTACAATGTTGCCTAGCTGATAAAATTATGATTTCAACCGAAGTGCATATTACTCCATTCAACAGAAAGAATATTCTTTGTAATGAATAGGAAAGTAGAATATTAGAATCTTCAATTTAAATAAGTAAGAAACCCCATCAAATGTGCACCTGTTATTACTGTTTTATAGTGAGCAAGTAGAGTGATAATCATATCCAATATAAATAACATGATAGATGAACAGTGGAATTTGCTAAAGCAGAAGACCAGATATCATTGATTGAATGTAATTTGATTTCTTTACAGTATCCTTTGTTATATCAAGAGGGAGTACAAAACATCCTCTTCACTTGGCCCCGTATTCTCGGTTGGATGTTTAATGGAGTGCTTAGTTCCATGATCATCTTCTTCTTCAGTACCAAATCCATGATTAAACAGGCTTTCCGGAAAGATGGTCAAGTGGTTGACTATGAGATTCTTGGAGCTACAATGTACACATGTGTAGTATGGGCAGTTAATTGCCAAATGGCACTATCAATCAATTACTTCACATGGATTCAGCATTTCTTCATCTGGGGAAGCATAGCCTTCTGGTATATATTTTTAGTGATATATGGTTCAGTTTCACCTACTGTTTCTACAACAGCATACAAAGTTCTTGTGGAAGCCTGTTCTCCAAGTCCTCTATACTGGCTTGTCACTCTTTTTGTTGTCATTTCCACCTTACTACCTTACTTTTCCTACCGGGCATTTCAGTCTCGTTTCCGACCAATGTACCATGACATAATACAAATCTGGCGATCAGAAGGGCGATTAGAAGGCCAAGAAGAAGTTGAAATTTCCAGGGAGGTGCCAAAGACTGTCAGGATGAAAATGCATCATCTGAAGTCAAATTTAAGGCATAGAAACCAGTAGAAAGTATAGGTGGTGGGATTTGCTGTTAGTTTTTTTTTTTTCAAAATTCCTTGTAATATTTACAATTGAAAAAGAAAAATGTTAGGTCTGGCTCTGGAGTGTATGTGTGAGGGCAGGACTTATTCATCACTTTCTTGTACATTAGCAATGTAAATTTGATAATGTCAAAAAAAAAAAAAAAAAGATTGTAGTTTTTATACTGTGCCTTGTCCTGAACCTGTAGTTCTTTTTTCACATGAAGGATTCATTTTGTATATATTTTAGAAGAGGCGAGTATCTTAAGATATTCTCAAATAAAATAATGAAAAGATTTTTTTAAGACGGGATAAATAAATTTTTTATGACGTGATATAAAAAATATAAATAAAATAATAAAGAATAATATAATGATTCACTAATTAAAAAATGACTGAATATTTAAAATTTATTATCGTATTTATTTTTTATTATTTTAAACTTAAAATTTAAATTTAAATGTAATAATTTTAAGTGATGATCGACTCCTATTAATTAAAACGTTATTTACAGCGCAATTTTCTTATAAAGAATTTTGTGCAACATGAAAATCACAGCAAAACTCAATTATTACACTCCCATTTTGTGGACGCAAGATACACGTGGCATTTTACCTACCCACTACTTTCCGCTATGATGTTCCACATCACCACTTCACTAAACGATAATTACCTTTTCTTTTAGTTTAAAACAACAACACAGAGAAAAAAGTTAAGGAATATCACTTTTCCAAGCTTATTTTACGAAGGTCCACATGGCGGCTCCTAATCTCCCAACTCCAATGATTAATAATAATACATGTGTTAAATATTTGTTAATTAACCACCTAATCAAATATCAATTTAAATATATATGATTATGTGATTTTATTAGTATAAATTAATACAAGCTTTACGCTGAAATGATTATACTCTAATATCATAAAAAATGATTTTTTTTTTGTTAATTTTTTAATTGATTGAATTATATAAAAGATTAATTCTCTCTTAATTTTATATATTCTCTCTTAATTCGCTATTTAACATATAGCCTGATAATCAAATTTTGATTATATTTTATTAGAATACTGAAAATCAAGATTAAAATTAAATTTTAATAATTTTTTTAATTTATGTGTTAATATCTTAAACGGTTAATATTGTGATATTGATGCAGTGTTATAAAAAAAAAAAAGGAAATTGTATCTCACTTTTGTAAAATGGCTTAAAATTTGAAAATATTATTGGGATGGAAGGTGAAAAGATTGAAGCCATCTCTATTATTGGATTTTAGGCATGTGGTGGGACCAGAAACTTAAGAGATTGGTTGATGTCATACTTGAAATTCTTTGAATCTAATTTAATATTTTTCAACACCCTTTTGATTAAAAGTAAGTTTGGTCAAGGCGATAGGCCACGACTCAGTATTTTCCATCTCTATTATAATATTTCACCAGGGCTGCTGCGTTGGTTAATTGAATTCATCAGTTCCCTTTTCTTTCATTCAATAAATAGATGTTGATTTGCCTTTATGAAAATATTTTATTTACATTAAGAATAATTAATAAAATATTCTAATCAATATAATTATTTTATTAGTGAAAATATATTAATATCATTTTTCATTTAATATATTTTTATTTTATTAAATTAATATATACACTCAATATAAATAAAATTTAATCTACTTTTGACTATAGATGTACAATGTAAAAAGTGATTATAGACAGTTTTATAGGCTGATTGACCCTATATCAATCAAAAATTTTATTAAAAATTTCGGATGTATAACTCAATTAATATTATATACTTATTTGACTTGATTCTCTTACACAAGTTAGAAGTTCATTTAAAGAGTTTATATCCTAGTATACAACTAGTAGAATGAGTTGATTATAATATATTTATAAGAAATTTATTTAAATAGATAAATCATCTCATAATAAGAATTTACATAATAAAATATCATTATAAATAATTCTTAAATTTCTATAAGGAGATAACTATTACTTTGCGATGTAGTTAATATCGGAATTTATTTTCAATGCATCAATTAATAAATTATATTTTAACATCAAAAAATATCCAATTTAATTTTTTTTTGCCAATTCCAATTTAAAAGTTTAAATATGTAAGTAAGAGAGTTCAGATTAATTTTATATTTCTAAGACTTAATTCATTTCAAAAAAAAAAAAATGATAATAATAATAATAATAATAAGCTATATACCCTTAAGATTTGAGTCTCTAGAGGTTTGACCTATATTGGAAAGTCTATCACGCGCCAACTTCTGGAAGCCCACCACGGCATCGTCAAAGGTTTAGTTATTTTTCAATCTGATATAGTAATTAATTAATTAAATTTCTTGATACATTGAAGATTCATTTAACGTTCCAAATTTGTAGAATAAACTCTATATATATAGCTAGATCCCTTAAAAATATTAAAATAAAACCCTAATTAAAAAAAATAAAAATCCCAATAATTAAGCCCCTCTAGCTTCCCTCCATGCCAAGCAATTATATACTATACGTCTGATCCAAATATTATAATAATAATGTATCAAAAACAGAACTCATGTCACCAATTAGGTATGCATTTAATTTAATAATTTTTTTTTTGTGAATAATAATAATAATAATTTAATTCAACGTACCATGTAAAACAATCTACGACTTCTTGTTGTATTTTATTTTAATTAATAAAATTAAGAAAACTTACCTTAGTTATGTTAACAAATGTGTAAGGTGATATTCCCTTAATTTAATTGCTTTATATTTTATTTGACTTTTAATCCGTTGAGCTTTACTATATACAAAATAGTTTAAATAATGTACAACACATTTAAATTAAGGGAACGTGAAATATATAGAATATTGAAAATAGCTCGTTTGATATAAAAAAAAATCTATACATTTGGAAAGGCAATTTGAAAAGAAAAATTATATACGTAAAAATCACGAGAATATTAAAAATCCATCTCTTATGTAGGATTTTAAATTTCATATTTTTTAAAAATCGTGCAATTCATGAATTGTTCATCAAGAAAATTGATACCAAACAAAGAAATTTAGCACAAGCCTTAGATTATGTAAATTTCATCGATTGAATTTTATCAATCCAAATGCTGTTTTAAGTTGGTTATCCTTTTATTATAAGTCATTCATATTTCTTATCATTAATTAGTATGGATTATCACACACATTTAATTTTATTCATTTATCACGTAAGTTGTGTAAAAAAAATTGATACAAACCAATATAATTTAAACACATTATACAGTAAAAAATAAATAAATAATAATTACTCTTATTTTATATCATAAATTGCATCAAAATATTATATAATTACCTTTTATTATATTAGACATAATTAAGTCATTTAGGATTATATCTTTAATATAAATATGAGTAAAATTCAAGATTTATAATAAGGACAATAATTACATTGTTTCACAGAAAATTAGTGTGAAAATTTGAATTTATATTTGGATTTTTTTTTTTTGGTTTTTTGTATGGCTTTTTACAAGGCCCCAATAACTTTCATTGCAAGGTTGAAAATTTGCTTCCTAATCAAGGCTTCTATATCTGTTATTAATTATATAATTAAATTTTTTAATTCAAGTTCCATTAGATTTTGAACTCAGATTTTATTATATTATTCAAATAATTTTCAATGCTTCTATCCAATCTAAATTAAAGACTCATTTTCAACGTCATGGCTCTGCTGTTTGCCAACTATACCTTAGTTTTCCCTTCTAGAAAGTCCACTTCTAGAATTCTGTTTTCTTTTTCATTTTTTAAAACTGGAATTATCTTCTTTATTACCATACCGCAAGCTTTCTTCTGTTTTAGACCTTTTCCGCCTAAACAAAATTTAAAAAATATCATGTATATCATCTGCTTTAAAATATTTATCATTTAAAAAAATTTAATTTATTTATTATTTTAGAATTTAAAAATATATTTATTATTTTTTAACTTTACCTTCTACTTATTTATCTACTAAATATTTATATTAATTACTTTTATTTCGCATAATAAAATCAATAAAGGATTATTTTAGTGTTTTTACTATTGAATTATGACAATTTAATAATTTTTTTAATTTATATGCTGAAAACTTAAATGACAAATATTTTAAAATGGATAAAATAAATAAGATAAAATGAAGTGTTCCAAATACATTTTTTTTTTTGAGCATGAGAGCAAAAATCAAATTTGAGCCTACTGCTCAGCCTATATATGTACTTACTATTAGACTATGTCTTGATGTGCACGAAATACAAATTCATATAATAGTACATAATTTTTTTTTCTGTTCTATAAGAGGTTACTTGAATTTGAAATTTTATCCAAACTAAAATATTTGTTTACTATAAAATGAACATTCGACTGTATGAGCTTTTCAGTAAAAATATAAAAATAGATATTACAAATAATAAATACATTCACCAATAATTATTTCTAAAAATTTAAGATTTTAAGTTTGAATTTCAGTAAGAATCAAATTTATAAAAAAAAAAATCATGTGGAAAATAATAAGGTATAAGAAGAAATGAGCAATAAACTTAAAATGATAGGGAGGGAATTCTAAATAGTTTGGTCTTAAATATTTCTGAAAAAAAATGCAACCCTAAATCATAATATGAATCCCAATTAGTTTAGAATTACAAATTAGTTGACTTGAACTTATAATTATTTAATTAAATATTTGAATAATATAACAATTTTTTTTTCATATTATTTAATATATCATCCTCGTTAATTTTGATTAAATTAGCTAATAAAAACAAATGTTTAAATCAAGTCAATTTTAACATTTTCTTTGCTTATAAAATTGTATTTTTTTTTTATGCTCCTCACATATTTGCTATAAATTCTACAATTAAGAGATTAATTCATTAACTTGATGTTAATAAGAAAATTATTTAGTCATTAATTAGCATTATGATACATGCATGTAAACATAATTTTCACCTTAATAATGTATGAAAAGGAGGATAAATAAAATGAAGTAAGAAGAAGGAAATAAACTTCTGGAATGTTCAAAATTTGCCGCTACATGTACAGTCGTCCAAACGGCAAACGCCACTTTTGGTGCGGTGAAATGGGAGTTTTTCTTTAACCAACCATTACTCTTGTCTGTCACCCACGGAAATAGTTTAAAAATTATCAAAAATTAAAATGTAATAAAATATATTCACACTTTCAAATAAAAAATTTAATTATTAAAAAATTTAAAATATTGATATTTGGAAAATGAATTACGTATATGCATGTATATTTATTAATGTTATATTACTCAACATTGTTAAATCGGATTACATTAGCCGATCAGATCTATTAAATAGAAAATCGATTGATGATTTAATTTTTAAATCATAAAAAATAAGATGATATTATAAATTAAAAAATCGGTTTGAATTAAAAAAATCGAATTAAAATTTACTTAAAATTATGTTATTTTTAATTTAAAAATTCTTAAAAAAATTTATAAAAAAAAAAGGACGAAACAATTAAATCGGATCCGATTTTTAAAATATTGGTAATATTTAATTGTAGAAGTGTCCATACCGCATACAATGAATGCGAAAATGACACAGCGTCGCAAAAGTACAGGGACACTTACTGTCATGCCAATATTCCAAAACTGTTATTTTTTTTACAGTTTCCACACGGTACTTTAAGCATCTGAACACGTTTGGAGCTGACATATATGCCGACGAAACATAACTTTCACGACCAGAAGGCTACCCATCGCACACGTGTGAACCACTTTCACCTTGCTAAATACGCAACCACCTACGTAAGGAAGATTCTGCCCCAAACTGTCATTCTCCATTATTATTATTATTATTATTATTTATTTTTCCATAAAACTACTAAATTTTTTTTGCCAAATCATAAAACTATTAAATTGTATATTTTCTTTTTTATTTTGATTAGAGACGTAAAAGCAATCAACATTAATATTTAACCAAAAAAAAATTAAAAAATTAAAAAATAATAAATATTTTTTAGAATCTTAAGACGATAAATATATCAGAATAAAAATAAATCGCTAGAATGACAAATATTTAAAAATTAATCTAGTAAAATTTTATTTTTTAATCGTATAAATCTATCATAAAAATGTATTTTTACATTCTTTTAATAGTAAACTTATTCACCAATTGGGTCTCAAATCTCAATTTATATAAAAAGAAAATTATGAATTTTGTAAATTCAAATTGATACATAAATAACCTTGATTTAGAAAGAAAAGATAATTATAAATTTAATATCTCAATTTATCAAAATTTGACAACTGAGTGTTTAAATTTGAAAAAATAATAATTAAGTATCTGAATCTGTTAAAAAATTACAAATTAGTGATAAAGTCGGTTACCAACTTAAAATTACAGACGTAGATTACATGTTTATTTGTTTTGTGTAATATCAACAGGACACATGCAAAATAAATTATGTATAGGGATTTAGTTGAAATAATTAATGATAAAATTAACGTGTTTGCAGGGGTTACTTAGTAGGTAACACGACTAAAGCAATCGCTTTAGGCTGTAATTATAAAGGCCCTATATATATATAATAGGAAGTATTTTTATAAAATAAAGGAGATAAAAGCCTAAAATTTCATAAATATAATTGAATAAAGCTCTTATAAAATTAGAAGATCCTAAAAATTAATTTACAGATTAATTGAAATTTAAAATAAAAAATAATTATAACCTAGAAACTCGCACTAATAACAATTGATATATTCTAATTAACTTTATTAACTTTTCTTAAGTATAATTAATATTTGCTATTATATTTGTAGTTTTTAGTTTTATTTGAAGTTGTTACTTAATTTATACTATGCTATTTTACCTTTTTTTTTTTTGTGCTTTTTATGGTATAGAATGTGGAATCTCTATATATGATTTAGATTTCAGTCTAATGTTAATAAAATTAAATATTGCTTATAAAGAAAATAGTTTAATTTGAACTTATCTATTTATATTGTATTTTTCATATTGAATGTGTCATTTACATTGCCTAAGCTTTATTTTATGATTTTTTCCAGTATGATTATAATAAATTTTAAAGTGATAGTAAATTTATTTAAATTATATTATTTAATATATTTAAAAATATAATATCTTTTATTTTATTTTTATACAGGAAAAAGTAATATTTAATTTAAATAATAATATTTTAAATTTCTAATAATGATAAAATTTATCAGATAAATTAAATCCTTGTAAAATTTTTTATTTCTTTTAAAATAATTTTTAATGACGTTTTTCAACAATGAGAATCAATAAAATAAAATTTAATTAATTAAAATATTGTAAAATTTGAGTTTTCAATTTTCAACTAGCCATAAATATTAAATTAATTGTTATTGAATTGAAAAGAGAATAACATTATTATTTTAATTAATTATTACTACTCACTTTTCATTAATCTCACGCTTTTAGACCTTTGCTTTCACATTTCCATGTTGCAACCACCCCACAAGTCACACGTGTGCCTATATATAGTGTATATATATATATTGAAACATTACAAACTCTGATCAGTCATACTTCAAATTTCTCTAAAGTAAATTAATTTCTCTCTCTACCTGGGAAGAAGTGGAATTATAAGAATGCAAGATCAAGGTGGTTTTACGGTGTCGTTTTGTCCTAGCTTTAATAGCTACTCTTCTGATAAACTAGTAGATGTCGCAGGTAAAGTAACTCGGGAAGAAGATGAAGAAAATGAAGTAACAAGAAATCAAAACGAGAACGAAAATAGCAGCGACGACGACGACGACGACGGCGATTTCGAGTTCGTTTTGGTTCGCGCAAATCTCGATGATTACTCAAGTTCAACAATTAACGGTTCAGATGAAATTGAATATCCGGTTTTCCCGCTCTTCAATCGAGATCTGTTGTTGGATTATGAAAATAACAAGGAAAGCCAAGATCACGACGATGATGTGACGTCAGCAATTCGGTTACCATTGAAGAAACTGTTCATCGACGATCGAGATCAACAATCGTCGACATCGTCATCGTCATCGTCGGAGGCGGATGAATTAGAAGGACTTTTACCTGGAACCTATTGCGTTTGGGCACCGCCAAAGTCACCTTCACCGGCGAGATGCAAGAAGAGCAACTCCACCGGATCATCCTCGAAACAACGGTGGCGGTTACGAGATTTACTACATCTTCCAAGAAGCAGCAGCGACGGCAAGGAATCGTTCATATTTTATAATCCAGATCATAATAATAACAGTAATATTACTAAAAAAGAGGAAAAACTCGAGAAAGGAAAGACTGTACCGGCGGCAAGAACAGGAAAGGCGAAAGAGAAAGTGTCGGCACATGAGGTGTTCTATGTGAGAAACAAGGCGTTGAAAGAAGGAGATAAGAGAAGATCCTATTTACCGTACAGGCAAGGCGTAGTTGGCTTTTTTGCTAATGTGAACGGATTGGGCAAGACGTTTCATCCGTTCTAATTTCTAATTATTAAAAATGGAAATTTCTGTTTGAGCTAAATTGCCTGTATATTTTCATTTATTTAATTAAAGTTTGTAAATATTTTGTATATCAATGGAGACTTTCAGTTCAACCTACCTGAAAGATCTAAGAATTTTTTTTTTTTTTGTCTATAAGTTTTCTAAAATTTAAGTAATTATTTTTTCAATCAGATTAACATTTAATATGATATGCGAAAGTTAACTTATAATATTAATTTATTATTAAAAAAATTAAGTCAAATTTTTTTAGCACATTAAAAATTTTAAAAAGAGATATGCATTTTCTTTTAAATATTTAATTTTCTAAATTACAAAATATAAGTATTTAACCATCCGGTTATATATATATATATAGTTTAAAGTAGAAACATTCAAGTATTATTTGATAGGTCGTAATATATAATATAATATAATTAAATATATTTATAGTGTAAATTTATATTTAATAATTATATTTTATTTTATTTTATTATAATTTATTAAATGCACCTGAAAAAATATTTATAAAAATGTTGGGTCTATTTAGTCAATGTCAAATATTGGGAAAGCTTCATGTAAATATTGTTGTATACAATCCATGGTTATTTTTCGTTTGGTTTTGGTATGGTGTGAAATGAAATTTAATTATTATTATTTTTTGAAAGAGATTTTGGCACTGAAATTTTTCCACTTTTGGTTGGGGTAAGATATATCACATTCACATACAAGTTCCATTCGTGATTATTGACTTTGCACCTCTTTGATCAAATGAAGAAATGAATGGCCCCATTTTTCAGTTGTTACTTACACATCAAAAAATAAATACTATGTGATTAAAAATAAATACATTGGGTAGTCCATTATTAAAAAATTTTGATGGTTTGTTAAATTTGGTGTTTTTCATTTTTTTTGTGCTAATTTTGGTGTTAGTTAGGATTTTATTTTCAATTTAATTATATTAACCTATTAAATAATTTAGTAAAGATTTTTTTTAAAGATTTTAATTTAGTTAAAAATATTTTTAGATTAATTAATATATGTTTCGAAATTTAATTTTATATATATATATATATATATATATATATATATATATATATATATATATATATATATATATATATATATATTCTTTTTAAATGAATTAATTAATCAAGTGAATTAAAGAATTATTTGATGATTCCACAGTTTATTCAATAAAGAAATTTTATAATTCCACCTACTAATTATTATCTATAATTACAAGCTAAGAGAATATATCAGGACTAATGGACAACTACCTAATCTTCTCTACCAATCAGAAATGAGAGAGAAGCATATAATAAATTCAAATTAAAGGTAGGTTTCATGTTTCATGCAAAGTTGCAAATAAACTGGGCACATACAGATAGTTCTAGTGGGGGAGGACCAGCATGGAAATTGTGGAATCAAAACATAAGTGTCCCACTTGGCTATGTGTATTCGACTAGATAAATTTTTAGGTAAACTTAGTTTACCATATCATCTGTAAATTAAATCAATTACACGTTGACATGTAGTATTATTTATTAGATGTATTATTTGTATTAATAAATGATACATCTAATAAATGATGCCACATGTCGACATATAATTAGTTTAGTTTATAAATTACGTAATAAACTAAATCTATCTAAAAATTTCTCATGCATCTATTATTTGTTAAGAGATGTACTTATTATTAGTAGGGATATATGGGGACGGGTTTCTTATTATACACCTCCATCTCATCATGCTAATTTATACTCGTCTTGCTCCATACTTGAAGCAAGATGGTGGGCGAGGCGGGATAGATAAAATAAATATATCTATTTATTTGTTAAGTATTTGCTAATATGCATGAATAGTGCACGTTACATAAGGAATATTACAATCAATTGATTTTCAAAAATTTAAGATCGAGAGTAGAATCGCATTCATTTCATATTGTGAATGTTCGTTACAAAATAATCACCTTCATTATAGGGAATTCACACATTTGTTATACTTATGTAATAAACGTTACCAATCAAGGTAAAATTGGGACTTCTAACACAAAATAAAAGATCACGCTCATTTATGAAAGTCACCAATATAACTAAAGCTACGTAGCAAACATTAACTATTGTTTTATATAATCAAGTTTGGTACGGGACGGTTATATACTTAAACCTTATTTCGACCTGAACCTGTTATAGATTTTATATTTAAAATTCATACCCGTCTCACTATTAGATGGAACAAATAAAATCTGCCCATTGTAAAAGTGAATATCTATTTGATCGAATCAAATTGTTACCCTAATTATTAAATTATACATAGGAGTGCAACAATTGACTCTATTGGGAAATGACAATACACACTTTTTGTGCCCTTAATACCAATTAGCAATTTTTATTATTTAATTAAGATTCATTGATAAATAAAATCGATGTCTTTTAGCTTGTAAATTATAAAGTTCCTTTCCAATAATAATAATAAAAAGAAGAAGAAGGTTTAAAATTTTCACAACTCTCTTCAAACAAAATTTTGGCATGCAAAAAGAAAAATAATTTAAAAAAAATATAAAATTTTGTCCAATATAATATAATAATATAAATATGATTGAATACAATAATATAAATATGATTAGATATTATGGCATGATCTATTTTAATCATTGTGTTGTATATGTAAGAATTTTTAAAAATATTATTTAATAAGTAAAGTTTGTCTTTGAATGACTATTATCAAATTAAACTAGATAGAATTTCTATTACAAATTATTATACAGTAGACAATGTTGAAGGAGATTTGCAATCGGAAAACCAAATTACACTTGCAAATTTAAATTTCAATAAACTCCCACTAAATTTAGGACCTCAAGGTCTCTGAATTTTTACTCATGCTAAAATATCGTTTAACGATAAATATATATATGATCTGAATAATAAATTAAGATTTATTTATTTTTTGCTTAAAAAATAAATAATTGACTAATTTCACTTTCAAATACTGTAATAAAGTAAGATGTCAAAAAACATTTTGCTTAAATTCAACTACTAAGTAATGTTTGACAAAATTAAGTTTTGAAGAGGGTGTGGGACCTATAATCAATTAAAAGACAAATATTTGCTCCATTGGTACAGTTCCTTAATCAAATCAAACAATTAATTAATTTGTCCAACTCTATCAATTATTTAAAATTTAAAATTTGACATTTTAAAAAAGTTATTTTAAATTTTTTTGGCACATTTAGAACTTGATTTTATATTTTTAATTGAAAAAAATAGAATTGGTGATTGATAATAACTATTTAAAAGTTGAAAGTTTTATTTTATAAAATGAATTATAACATATATAGATAAATAATTCATTTTAATAGATAAATACATATACTATTAAAAAAAATTCAGCACTCTTTTGCATCTTTCTTTCTTTTTCTTTTTGGTTCTCTATTCTTCTTATTAAGCCACCATTAATCTACTCTTTTTGATCGGTAATAGTTCTTTTTATTTTTTTATTTAAAATTTTTTATTAAATAAATATAGATTTTCTAGATGTTAACTTGGGTCTTTTCTAATCAATTTATTATTAATAATATTATTTTTAGTTCTACTTTCAGGATTTTGTACTTTCTTGATGGAATTTTCTAGTTCTTTTTTTCTTGTAAAAATATTTTGTTATTCTCTTATAGAAAAATTTCATTATCTTAAGCTATTTATGATATTCAAATTGATTTTGAATTTATTATTGATATTCGAATAATCAAATTTATTTAAAGACATGAAAGTCGATTTGTTGGTTTAATAACAATCAAACAAAGTACGCTTTCTGCTGAGTTATTAGTTCATATGCATTATCAACATAATTGAAAATATTGAAAAAAAAAAATCAAATCTTATTATTTTGATCCTTCTTGATATATTTTTATATTTTATGTTTTATTATTTTGGTATTTCTTGATATATATTTTTATATTTATATTAAAATGTACTATTTTTAATATAAGAAGAAAAATTCATGATATTCCTAACAAAAAATACAACTCTTTCTAATTGACTATGAATCTCTGCTTCCAAAAGATTAATACCACTTTCCATATTCATAAAGATATTTTCTAAATACATTAAGATGAGTCTATGTGATGTGTGTCCTAAAGTGTTTTTCTTCTCTACTAGGGTTTTTCCTACTTTGCTAGCGTCGCTAGGGCTTCCTCAAGGGCTACTTGCGATGATTTCAGTCACCAGTGGGAATGCTTATTTAATTTGTTCTCTGCTTGTAGATTTATGGTTTCCCATTCCAATAAAGCCATTTGTAGGGTGCTTGAGGGCTCGATTGGTTTCCCATTTAGTTGGGTTTTTATGGATCTATGATCTAGCCAACTGCAGTAGAGCTATCACCTCCAATTATAGTATTGTCTATCTTACTCATCGCAGTGATTTGTGTCAAATGGAGGATCTGATTGCTCATTGGTGGGTAGGAGAAAGATTGACTTGCACAAGCTTGAGAGGTTTGGGCTTTAATGATATTTTTATCTCTATATTTGCTGAGCTCCACAGTTAATTATGACAGTTTGTCCTTCCTCAAGCTATGGCCAATTGATAGAAGGGGAGGGAGACTCCATCATCAATCCACTGTGGGTGATGTTTTGTTGCAGTGGAAGGTGGATTTCCAAAATGTTTGGTGCTTTTATTTTTTGGTAAGCTCAATGTTATGTTCATGGTGGTGCATGGTCAGTCACCGATGCTGATGTGGTGATCGGTGATGGTGACAGAAGCCTTTAGAAGGTGTTTTAGCGCCAAAGGCATTAGTAGCACAGGATTTTTAGTGCAGGTTCTAGGCCTGATGTTGTTTGGGCATTTAGCCCAAGGCCGAATTACCCCAACATGGGCAGTTTATTGTGTTTTCCTTTAATGGGTTTTCCCTGTTGTATTTGCATTACATGTATTGATCTTGGATCTGCAGTATGATTAGTGCTAGTCTACTTTGGGCAAAAAAAAAAAAAGAAAAAAAAAAAGGTGATCCACGTGTCACTCCAAATCATAAAAAGCTGACGGAATCCTCGTGCAACATATCCCACAAAACGCCACGTGGGCCACGATATTCTCAGCTCTAAGTATCTGTCTGTAGTGCTCTCTCTCTCCTCTTCTTTTCTTCTCCACTTCTTCAATCAAAATCTCTGTGCTCTACAAAAATATTCAATCCAAAAACCCTAAATTTGTATACTGATAATACCGAAAATGTCCTTTCTGCAACTTTCTGGTTGCAGTAGAGCTCTCCATCTCCTCTCTACACCTTCTCCTTCATATCTGTGCTTCGTCAATGGAGTCTCCATCTCCAAGAAATGGACAAGTAAGAGAAGAATGTATTTCTTTAGAAAAGGAACTGTTAGAGTTTATGCAATGTCGAGTAATAGTAACAATTCGTCTTTGAAGATGAATCTGAATGAGTATATGGTTACTCTTGAGAAACCTTTCGGTATTCGCTTCGGTCTCTCTGTTGATGGCAAAATCTTTGTTCGCGCACTGAAGAAAGGGGTATTTTAGAAATAGTGCTGCTTTGTTTAATTTGATTTGATTTATTTTTTTAATTAAGTGAAATGTTAATTTTGCAGGGTAATGCGGAGAGGTCCAGGATAATAATGGTGGGTGATACTTTGAAGAAGGCATCTGATTTGTCTAATGGGAGCCTTTTTGTGATCAGTGATTTTGGTGATGCACAGTAAGAAATTATTTGCGTTTTTCTGATGATTTTTTAGTTAGGAAGTGAATTTTGAATCGATTGATGCATTTGAATTTTGATAGAGGGAACATTCAGTTAATCTAAAATTCAGTTAAAATTGATAAGTCAAACTAAATTTTGTAATTTAAACATTTAAGCTATTAAATTTTCGACACAATTTTCAGTTTTAGTAAACAACACCATATGATTAACCTCTTTCAACTCGACATTCCAATGTTTCATGCTAATATAAATTTCAATTTCTTGGGGTTGTAGCATAGCATCATTGCCTAGTATTTCCTCAAAATTTCCATGTTTTGACTTCTAATGATTCATTTTCTTTGTTGAGAATATAATATGAGAAAATGTTCTACATTGATTAAATACAAACATACTAAGTGATTAATATAGAAATGGACTCCCCAATCTTAACGAGCTAGCTTGTAAGGTTTGTTCTCCTAAATCTATATTTTCATCAAGTTTTTCATTTTTATTTCTTTCAGTTTTTGGTTTCTTCAGGGAGATGCTGATGGAGAAGAGTGGATCTTTTAGCTTGATCCTTGAAAGACCCTTTTCCCCTTTTCCAATTCATAAACTACATGGTTTGAGTGATATAGATATAATGTTCAATAGAGGACGTGTTCCTATTGCTACTTGGAACAAAAATATCCTTTCTTCAAATTTGAAAACTTCTTTGGAGGGAAGTGGGAATTCTGGTTTCATAGCATTTTCTTCTAAGTTCTTGACATCCCCTGGATGGAAGCTTTTGAATGATGAAAATGGATACGTGGAATCACTAGCATTAAACATCTCTCGTCCTCCTGTCAGCCAATTTGTTTGTGTTTTCTCTGAGGGGGAGTCTGGAGATGGAGAATGGGGTTATGGGAACTTTCCTGTGGAAGAGTATATCAAGGCACTAGATCGTTCTAAAGGCGAGCTGTACTACAATCATGGTCTTGGTACAAGTTATAGTAAGGTGTGATGTTCAATTTTTCTTGTAGTATTATAGCATTGGTATCCAGCATTAAACACTTCACATTTATAACTTTATTAATTTTGTTCTTCATTTTGTCAGATTACGGAGCAAATATATGTTGGATCTTGTATACAAACGGAAGCTGATGTAGAAAAACTGTCCAATGTGGTAAGTGTGTCTGCCTTTAAGTTGAGCAGAACTGTTGACAGTTTAAAGTTCTGGTGTCTGTGCAATTATTCAATTTAACTGCTCCTACTGTGACAGTGAAAAGTGGAATATTTTGATGTTGAACAAAGAAACTGGTAATTTTCATCCAAATATAAAGATGAGACAACCAATCCTTTAATGTGATCTGGATTCTGAAGTTCATTGTTATATTCAACAATATTGGTTCACAGAAATTTCTTGTTGAACTTCAAAGAAAATGTTTTATTTATTTTATTATTATTTTTTTTCGATTGTACCAAGGCGACCTGCCTAATTACCTTAATGTTACAAGCACCATCAAGACTTGAGTATGCTATTGCTGTGTTGATGTGCAGTGCTGGCCTCTAATATCATACCATTCAGAAACCTTCTTATATCTATGTATTATTCCTTCTCTAGCATATTGAGAAATGTCTCGTGAAAGGGTAATTGGTTAGTTGTGTTCATTTCATTGTGTGACTTTGCATAGAGAATTGTTATTTTCAATTGCATGTCTCATTCTTAACTCTTTATGTTACTCTACAACAGGGTGTCACTGCTGTGCTCAATTTCCAGAGTGTTATTGAAGCGGAAAACTGGGGCATCAATTCCAATTCTATCAATGAGGCATGCCAAAGATTCAATATTCTTACGATAAACTATCCTATAAGGTAAGCAAGGATCATGCTGCATTTTGTTTGTCGATGAAGAAAAATGCCTATACCAAACGAAATGTGGTATTAGAATTTTTTTGATGTCATAAATGAGCTGGAAGAGTATAATTTAGATAAAGATTTTAATGTTCATCAAGGTAAATTTTCCTCTTTTTTTTTTTTTTTTTTTTTGTTGCAGGGATGCAGATTCCTTTGATATGAGGAAGAAATTACCATTTTGCGTTGGGCTTCTATTGCGCCTACTGAAAAAGAATCATCGTGTTTTTGTCTCTTGTACAACTGGTTTTGATCGATCTCCTGCTTGCGTGATTGCTTACCTTCATTGGATAACTGATACTCCCCTTCATGCAGCTTATAATTTTGCCACTGGATTGCATTCATGCAGGCCTGATAGGTTATTCTTGCTAACCCTGTTTGTTATGCACTCGATGTTAACTATTCTGAAAATTGTTTGTCGTTATCTGATTATTTCTTATTCTCGGTTCTTAAAATAAGAGGTAGTGCTTCAACATATTTCTTGTTTTTGCTTTTACTTTAATGGAATTAAACATGACAGATTGTTGGTAGCATTCAAAATACCTTTCATTATGTGTATCATTTCAGGAATCTGTTACTATAATTGTTCACAGAATCTACTTAATTAGCTTCTACAATCATTTTTTTTCCTGGTTCAATGATTTCTCTACTGACTGGAGTCAAGGGATTGCTAACACAGTTCTTCCCATGGTATGAATGGGAAACCATCTCTCTCTCTCTCTCTCTCTCTCTCTCTCATCTAGACAACAATTAAACCTAATTGCATATAATACTTGCAAGTGGATACTTAACAGTTGGAAGAAAGTGAAAAGCATTCTCTTCATTGCCATGAAAATTTTCAACTTGAACTTCTTTTTTCATTTTTAATTCAACAAAGCATATTTTATGGTGAATCTTAATGGCAGACCAGCCATTGCTTGGGCAACATGGGATCTTATAGCTATGGTGGAAAGTGGCAGACATGATGGGCCAGCAACACATTCTGTGACTTTTGTGTGGAATGGCCACGAGGTAACTCATGATTTAAAACTTAAAAGAAAAATGCCACTATTTTTCTGTTCATACAATGACGAATTTGGACTAATTGGTAAAGAAGTTCTGAAGTTCAACCATATCTTCTAAATGAAACAACTGATTATAGATCAACTTATTTGTGCCCCTCTACATAAAAGGGAGAAGATGTATCCCTGGTTGGAGATTTTACTGGAAATTGGAAAGAACCAATGAAGGCAAGTCATATGGGTGGTCCAAGATATGAAGTTGAAGTTAGGCTTCCCCAAGGAAAGTAAGTATACGCTTCCTGCAACAGTTCCTTTATCAACTGTTGATCTCCAAAATGTGAGCTTTTTAAGAGCAAGTTGCTACATAGCATCTTGGTTCACATGCATGTGTGAAAATTTTTAAGCTGTGTATTGTGATCTTTTCTTTAAAATAACGGCAGTTACAGTCTGGGTTTGAAACCAAGCATCTTATACTTGCAACTAGGTTGATTAATTAGTCTTTCTAAGTTGTTCATGATACATGGGTTTTTCCAGCCCTCCTTTTGGATGTTTGTGTTTAGTTGTCGAGTTTAGATAATATCGTCGAGTGATGCATATTGTTGTTTGTTCTTGTTTGGGATTCTATGCATTTATTTTCTTGACTGGTGTGCATTTTACTTGCTGTACCGTATGTCCATAAAGTTGATGGAATGGGCTATTTCTTCTTCATTTTCTGCTTTTGAGGCTATAATCTTCTTCATTTTCTGCTTTTGGAGTCATAATGCTTGTGATAGATCAATCTCTGGAGAATAATCTTATCTGATAGTCTTGCATCTGGTCCCTGCTTTGTTTTCAATCTTATGTGTTTCTTTGTCCCATCAGCCCAACCTTCTCCAGGGTTGCACAACTTGTAAGATTATGCAAAGATCATTCTCATGGTCAACCTTTTTTTTCCCCTTTGTAAGGTTGCAGGTGACTTGCTAGGATATGTATTCTGAAATATTTTTTTGGCGGAAGTTTTATTTATGAACTATCATACCATTCTCTGCTTTTAGGTACTACTATAAGTATATTGTTAATGGGCAATGGCGGCATTCAACAGCTTCACCAACAGAAAGGGATGAAAGGGGAAATGTCAACAATATAATTGTGATTGGTGATACTGCAAGTGTGAGGCCTTCTGTTCGACAACAAAAGAAGGTTGGTGAATGACATCTCATTTATATGAAATTGAAATTATATGGTGTCTTAATATCATTTTTTATGATGTTCAAAATCCAAGGTGCTTAATTTTCTGATTATTCGACTTTGAGCTTAGATGCTTCCTTGGCTTATATCTAGCTTATTATTTACTCAAAATAGGGGGAAAAGAAAAACGATAACAGAAGAAAAGCAATATTGCATATTGGCCTGTTTTAGAATCTAGCTGTAGTCTGTTAAAAGAGAAAAAAGAATTCAATTGCTTCTTTAAATAACTATTTAATATCAAACTTAAGTTAGTGAAAGAAGCTCTCTTCTGTTAGGTAATTGTCAATAAACTATCTGCTTTGCCACACTCCAAGTTTCTTCTGATTGCCTAGTGTTTTCTTTTCTGTCTTTCTGAATTTAGATGCTTTTTTTTTTTTTTTATTATTATTAGTATAAAGCAAGCTTTTAATAGGATATCTACTTTGTCATTTGAAATTCTCTTTTTAATTGCCAAGTCTTTTGGCATCCTGGAGTTTGCCTCTGAAATATTTGGCATCCTGAAGTTTGTCTCTCGAGTCATCTGGTATCCATGTTTATCTATTAAATTAGTTGGTGCTATATTCCTAATTTTATTGACAAAAGAAAGAAAAAATTGTGTTGTGATATTATGTTCTGGAGTTCTGACTTATTTCATCCGATCTCAGGATGCCAACATTGTGAAGGTGATTGAAAGGCCATTAACAGAAAATGAGCGCTTTATGCTGGCAAAAGCAGCTCGATGTATTGCATTCTCCGTATGTCCGATCAGACTAGCTCCCAAGTAATTGGGCATTTGATATCATGCTAGGTGACTTGCTTCGCATGCTTCCACGGCTGTATATGTTCAAATTTTCATTTTGTCAAGGCTAAAATCATCATATATACCAACTGTAAAAATATCACCATACGAATTCCTTGTTCAGGAAGAGATTTTATTATGCAATACATATTCATATAGAAATAAAATATGTTGTAATAGTAACATGAATCGCAACCAATCAAAAGATACCCCTTAAAAATGATTGCATTAGTAATTGCAGTAAATACCTTTTACTCTACTGGCAGTTGATCTTTTCTTAGTTTACATGAAGTGTGCAGGCAACACCCTTATGTAATAGGGAGATTATTGCAGGCAGAGCATGTAAAACAACAAAAAAAAAAAAAAAAAAAATGTAGTATATATACATAAAGATCTCTTCTACTTAGTCATTAATTATTATATACATGAACTTCATGCATTTTCTTTATTGTATTTACATAATTAAGCTTCCTTTTCTAGTGGCTTTATTTTCCTGGAATTAAAGGTAAATCAACCTCATCACACCATTCAACACACCTAGTCTCAAAATATGAACTCTTGATTTCACTAGGCCAATAACTTACCCAAACTTGTCCTCCAATTCTCCATTTCAATACACTTCCTTCCATTTCCTTGCTCAATCTCCATTCTACTTCTTCGCCATACTCATCTCCTGCGAAAACCAACCCTCTTGATTTGGTAAATGGTCTTCTGGGTCCATGATATCTATGTCGAGTATTATCTTTATTACTATTACTGTAATGACTACTATCATTATTCATCATTTTCCACGTGGCAACTTCTTGACCAGTGGTGTTATTGTATAAAACTGCATCGAAAATAACACTATTCCCTTCAGCATCTTGGTCCCACCTCCAATTTTTTATCCTCGTCCTTGTAGCCATCTTTGCCCTTGTTTTCACCTTGGGGACTTTTGATTGTTCATCAAAACTACCCTTCCTTACTCTTTGCATTTCCACTTCTCTCTCTCCATTATCAGTGGACCTGCCCAAACTAAAACCAACCACATAAGTAGCTCCAACCTCCGGCCCAACCCAAACACGAGCCCGAGACACAAAGTGCCTTTCCTCAGCATAATCAACACCGTCTTTTTTATTAAACCCTAAATTCGCCACGTGGAACCGTAGATTATTGACACGTGCAATTACCCGAATATACCCCTCAAAGAAACTGGCAGAATATTCCAATTGTAAAACTGCCTCTAACTGTTGGTGTGCTAAGGCGTATTTTAGCACTGAATCTCCAGCTTCAATAACAGGCAATTTACTATTTCTAGAACAATTAGTAACATCCATAGCCAGAATAGGTGCATAGGCTTTCAGCACCCAAAATCCATGGGCCTCCATTGCATAAGATAACCTTACTTGGTGGCCCAATAGAGGGCCCAACAAGTGTAAACCTACACCCACTTGTCTTAAAATGAGCCATTTTGTTAACATGTACCCTAGGGTGCGCATGAAACATAGTTCAGCATCCACTCCCACAGTAACCAAAAAGGTTCTCAGAACAGGGGCTTGTTCACATTTTAAGGCTTCAAGATTGGGACCCAGTAAGGACTCAAAATACAAGGACCCCACTTCACTAGGTGCGTCACATACACACAACCAGAATAAGCGCGTGAGAAACACTAAATTAAAGAAACTTGAGAATGATTCGGGTGAGTGAGAGTCCATGATCCAAGAAACCGGGTCGGGTTTGAGTTTCTGGAGCTGTGAACGTGGACAAGTGCTATTATGCGCCATGGGAGAACGGACGATGATTTCTTGAAGAAGCTGGAGAAGTAAAGGAAGAAAGGGTTTGTCTGAGTTTAGAGGACACGTGTCAGAAACCCAGAGAGTCTTCGAAGCACTATTTGGATGAAATCCTTGTAAGCATATAGAGAAGGTAACCAAGGGGTCCGAGTTAGACCCAGAAGTTCTCTCTGCTCTGAGCTGAATCGTCCGAGTTGACGAGTCATCATCTGTAGTGCGCTTTGAAGAACTCGCGAGTTCAAAGCTGTGAGGTGAGTCAGACTCGGTCCACTCTGACAAGTCAGGAAGCTCACAGATCCAGGACCAAATATCCATACTTGTAAATGGGTTTGTGATAGAGGGTTTAGTGTGAGAGACTTGATGGGTTTTTAAGGAGAGAATGAGTGAAAAAAGATAAGAAAACTTGGAGCTGAAAATAGCCACTAGCCACAGAAGAGAACCAGTGGCTGTAAATGGCTTAACAGTGCATTTGTTTAGTATCGATTTGATGTTTGAATTGATAATGGTCGATTTTCTTTTGTTTTCTTTCTTTAATTTTTGTAGAAAATCTTGTTTTCTTGAATTGATTGTATGAAATCTTGTTTGGAATTTAATGTTTTTTGTGGGTGATGATGGACTACACGTAAACAGTTAAACTTAGATCAATTGCATGTTCAATTTTAAATCACAAAAATTTCTCACAAAAATGGAAAAAATTTAGAACACCACAAATATTAATTTAAGGCTGAATTATTAAAACTCTTGAAATTCAGTTATATTAATACTTACCTATTTTATTTATTTATTTTTTTTAAGTGAATAAAATGATTTTTTTTCCTTTTCTAATTTCATTATGTTTTATCTCTTACATTGTATTTTAATGTGTTAATTTTTAGTATATAACATTTGAATTTCTTATTTTTAAATATAACAATATTTTAATTTTTAAATAATTAAAATATTATTTAACATGAAAAATCAAGGACTAAGACATCATTCATTAATGAGTTGAGATGGATTGAATATTACAATTTTTTATTTGAGTGGCTTATGAGTTTAATAGTGTTAAATTTTTATAATATTCAATTAAGAAAAAATTAAGTGTGTGGCTCGTGAGTCTAATAGAGTGTTAAATTTTAATAACAGTTAATTAAGAAAAAAAAATTAAGTGTATGAGATTTTCTTATCACTTTTTACTAAAATATTATTATAAATTGTAAATTATAATGAATTATATAAGACAAGATTAATCAAGAAAAATAATTATGATTTTCTTAGACAAGAATTCATATATTTTATTAATTTATTATAAGTAATTTTAGTATTAATATAATATTAATTATATGTATAAAACATTAAAATGATAATTTTAAATTATGAACGCACACTATATTTATAAGTGATCTTAATACTAAAATAATATTCAAAGTAAAATATAAATATAAATTTTCTCTAAAAGAAATAAAAATTTAACTTTAATTATAATTTCAATATAAATCATCATATATAATATTATGATTATAACTTATATGATATACATCTATTATTAAAATAATATCTTTTATTTTGCTATTAAATAAAGAATTTTAAATAGTGTGTTGAATAATTTATGATATTCTCAAAATAATATTTTTAAATTTATTTAAAAATATTTTATTAGAGAATTATAATCATATTATAAAATTATTTATCGTAATAATAGTCATGATAGACTCATAGTAGAGTATATGATTTTATATTCTACACAAAATAATTTTTTCTTTTCATTATTTGATATTTTTTTAGTATTAAAAAGATAATAATATATGCATAATTATAAATTTATAATTTTTATTGAGGCACCAGCTAGTACATTCATCAAAATTAAATGGAAAAATAAAAAAATGGAGCATTTTCTGGCCATGTGATGTAACCAAACAGAAGCCTCAAGAAATTCTGTTCAATCAAATACAATTAGATGCACTGAAATTATCAACAAAGTTGAGAGAAGAGGTTAGACCTTTGCCTTAGTTACACTTTCACTAAGGGAAATCTCTCCTTTTGGTATGATCCCTGGATTCAAGGTTCATCAGTTGTTGAGTTGTTTCCTGTAGTATCTATGGTTGATGTTGATACTGCAAAACAAGCAAAAGTTTAAGGATGTCTGATCCCAGCATGGGTGGCAGTTGCCAGAACCTTTGAATGATTTTACTGAGTTAGCATGGGATTATATTAAGCCGAATGGGGCTGTTGATTTCCATTGCTTGTGCCTGGGCTTATTTTCAGGATTCCAAGCCTGCTGTTTCTTGGTGGTTTGTTTTATGGGATACAACCACACATTCCAAGACAGCTTCATTGCCTGATCAGTTATCAAGGGTAAGCTACAGTTAAAGGTTAAGTTGAAGCAATGGGGGGATCATCCAAGATGATTTGTGTGTGTTTTGTAAGCTGCATAGTGAATCTACTGAACATTTATTTTTTCAGTGCTCTGTCACTTCTACAGTTTTGGGAAAGGTTTTGCAGGCTTGTTCGTATAATAGAAGGTTTTTGAATTGGAGGAGATAATAGAACTGGTGCATTAGAAAAGCCAAAGGGAGTGCTACTATTTACTATAATTGGCAAGTAAGGAACTGCATTATTTTTGAACAAAATCAGTGCACAGCAAGCTCTATTCTTAAGAACATTAGAAACACTGTTCTGTTAAAAATGTATTCAAAAAGAAGTAATAATAGGAAGTTTTTGGATTGTATAAAAAATAGCAAGAGATTAGATGATGTAATTAGATGTTTTCTTTGTTTCATTAGGTCGGTATTCCTAATTGAGTTTGTAATAAAACTTCCTTTTTGGCGTTTGACCCAAAAAAAAAAAAAATATTAACAAAGTTATTTTACTTTAATTTTAGTTCTAATAAAAATACAAAAGCTACTACTAAATTTTATTTTATAGGAGATGAAGTCAAGCTTTTGAAAAGCAAGCTAGTTCCATCTCAAAAAATTAAATTCAGCAATTTTTTTTTTTATAATTTGAATATCGATAATGTTTAAATTTTTAATCTCATGATTTTGAAGACGATTGAATAAATTAAAATTATATATAATATAATTTATTTTAATTAAGAAACTGTGAATATCTTGAAGGGGAAAAAAATATATTAGTTATAAAAATTTTATTTGTCAACCACTTGAAAAATTTAACTGAAATTTTATCAAAATATAACATCATTAATCTTTTAATGAAATCCAATCTCAAAATAAAAATCTTATTGAAATCAATAATAATATAAATTGAAATCAATAGTAAGTTCAGGATTAATCATATAAAAATACCGTAATTTTATAATTTATTTTATTTTACATATAAAAAATATTTAAAGATACGGAAATGTTAAGTTTAAACCCTTTAATTATCTACATTATAAGAGATACACTTTACTATTACTAGATGATATAACTAATCCAATATATAGCTTATGGCTTGTAATAACACACACATACAAACTCCAAGATGTATGACAAAATAATGTTGACACTTTGGCCAAATAGTGTTGACATACTTTGGTAGCTATAACTAGTTGCTAGCTATATATAAAACAAAAAGTCCTAATAAGATATATGAACCTTTCTTTATATACAATTAAGAAAATTAAAAACAAGGTGTCAATTGAGGTTCCTAAGGGCAAAGAAGCATCTCTTCCTAGAAAAAAGTAGTGGTTTTTGGTGGATTGTAATGAAGCAAATCAAACACAACACAATGACTGGTTTGTTGCTGCTAATTTCTCCATTTGCACAAATTCTATTACTTTGGTGTTCTATTGTTATATTTATTGTCATTTGATGTGAAGTTATTAGTAGAGTACCAATCATTGATTTGCTCTTCTCCCACTGCTTTAGATATTTGCATCATCTTTTTATTGATAATACTTAACCATGCACTATAAATATTACTTACAAATGAATATTAATAAATCATTTTGCTGATCATCACCCCAATTAATAGAAAATTACAAATGAATATTTAGTTCAATAATATCGAAATTATTTTAAGAATTATGAAATCTCGAATTCGATTGAGTCAAATTCATGAAAAAAAATAGTAGAAAAATAACTTTCATAAGGATAACACTAGCTAGCAAATATTCACCATATATATATGTACATACATACTATCTTTCTATTTTTTTTTCCCCAATAGTGGTGTGTATTACGAGTTGTTACCAGTAATAATATTGCTAATTATATAGCACAACAATTGAAGGTTTGCGTTTCTCTCTACACTTACAATATCTGTGGTGTTTCGTTTTCCTTTCTCAGTCTCTGGCGGCAGAAAAGATGAAGCCAATGGAGATTTTGTAGAAAGGAGAAGAAATATAAAGAGCATATGTATAATTCTATATTTTTGTTCGGCCTTTGAGCCATGTGTTTCACAGACTCTTTGTATGTGCTAAGTACTGGTTTGGGCTTTAAGTATAAGTTTAGAAACTCTTTCATGGGTAGATTGATTTTGGACCCCAGATTTTTTTCTGTTGTACTCTGTTAATCTGTTAAAAATGTATAATTTGGACTTAATGTCCTTATAATGTTAGCATATTTTCTTCTTTAGGAAAAAAGAAATACAATGCAAGTTAAAGATTAACAAAATGGCTAGGTTAAATTGTTTGAATATCATATAAAACAACGTTATTAAAATCAAACTGGATAGTCAACTGGCCTTTTCACTGGTCATAGTCCGATTGGTTCGGTTTGATAGTCCGATCGGCTTTTTTCATTTTTCTTTTATTTTTAATTTTTTATATTAAAATAATGTTTGAAAAATGCATTTTTTAGACTTTTACATCGGTCCAATGATACTGGTTCTCTATTTAATCCGTTCGATTGATCAATTTGGTTCGGTTTTAATAATATTGATATAAACAAAATGTATCTATATTACCTATAAATCTTTGATTTGATAACACTAGAATCATTTTCAAAGTTAAAAAAAAAAAAAAAAAAGGTGAATCTAAGTTTGGATCGGAATCAAATTTACCATATATATATATATATATATGTATTGTTAAATTTAGCTCCGATTTCAATTTGAACTTGAAATTTCTAAGCATCAAAGGCAACTTCAACATTATTGAATTAAAGGTTTATCGGTGAAAATGCACCTATATTAATTGTTTGTGGAATAGCGAATAATATACATTGGCAATGCAAAGGCCACGGATATACATCACATTCATGCCTAAATCTCCCATGATCTCTCACTGGCAGCAGAGCCATATTTTAGGGATAGCTGGATAGGACCTTATCTGCATCATCCATCACCCATTTCAACCATATCGTAGCTATCTCCATGTCTGTCTCACTATTCGTACATACTTTCAACGTCATGTTTTTCATTTTGCTGACACGTGTCTCCATTTCTATTGTTTGAGAAAAATCTTTAACTATTAACTAACTAATACTATTAACTACTATACAGTAAAACATAATCTAAAGATAAGTGCATATACGACTTGAATAATAAATTTAGATTTGATTCTCGCTCTATTGCTTAAAAAAAAAATACATATTGTTGACTGTTGCTTTAATTAATTTGGTGGTTATTTTCTTTTTTTTTTTTTTGGTTGCTTATTAATTAATTTTGGCCTCCAAATAAAATTTCTAATAATTCCACCACTAAGCATGCGAGGCTAAACTTATGGAAGCAAAAGCCTTGATTTGTGATGTGGCGAGTACCCATTGCATGCATGGAGGAAGATAACAAGAGAAAAAATATATATAATATATTAACATTAGAGACGATGATGATAAAGTTTATTTTTTTGCAATGAATCTCCAACGTCCAAACCTAATCTTGAAGGGAAGAAGTTTTGATTCACCCAGCTTTCGCTTTCATTATCTCAATAGGTAGAGAATGTGTGATTAAAAATGGTATAAAGCAACTCAATACAAGTGTCCCTTGCGAAATGTCGACGGCTGCAATTAACGGGTGGTGTCTGACCTCTATTTCTCCATCCCAATCTTCTCTCCGAACTGCCACATTACGTCCTTCTGTTTTTGCTAGGCTTAGCTCTTCCCCTACTGTTTCTGGTAATATCCCTACTCTTATCAGAGACCACCCTGTCCTTGCTGCCCCTTCTCCTCTTATCAGTCCTAACTTGGTATTCTCTCTCTCTCTCTCTGAACTATGTACATTCTAAAATTACTTAGCTTAGTTATTATAAGCATATTAATGCAAGTACGTATAATTGTTTTTATCACACTTGTTAGGATCTATTAAGCATTATCGCATTGTTATTGCTTAAAACTATAATGATTGACTAATTAAAACTATAATTGTTACTGGGTAAAGAAATATTTTAGTTATTATCATTTACTGTATGTAAATTATTTTGTTAAAAATTGATACTAATTAATAAGAATTAATAATATTATTACCTTCTATATAAATTTCTATAATCAAATTATTCTGTTGTAACATTATTATAGACATTTAACTATACCATTTTTATGTTTTCGATATTTATTAATCAATACTATTAATTATTAATATAAGTATGTAAGTGTATTTGTTGTATTCGAGAAATTTTTAGATAGATTGAGTTTATCACATCATTTATAGATTAAACTAATAGAAACATGATACGTTAATTAATAATGTTAAATCACTCATAAATTATAACATCATTAATTGATATGTGATTTATTTTTATTATATTAATTTATGGGTGATTTGGTATTATTAATTGACGTATCATATTTTTATTAGTTTAATTTATAAATGACGTGGTAAATTCTTTCTATTTAAGAATTTCTATGTTCTTAAATGTCTCAAATGATGTTAAATTAATGCTGTGTATGATTTTCTCCACATATGTATAAGGCACATTCTTGCAGATTATATGTATGCATGCATGGAATTGTGGGTATAAAGGGTGCCACCTATTAACAATAAGTAACGTATTATTTCTTTTTGCGCTTGAATGCTCGAGTTGCTTATGACTATACTACCTACCTCTATCAAAGAAAGGCAACTAAAAATTAACTCGTACACGTGTCCGTTTCTTAGTGGCAAACACTTGCCATTAGTCATGCTCGTGCCTTACTAAATATGATCATGGTGAAGCCCACAGGTGACACGTGTACAGTATATTACCGACCAAAAAGTACTAAAATCTGTGAATCGAAAAAGAATATGATTACTTGGCAGATTCTAAGCCGAATATAGAGCGAAGATTCCAAGAAGAAGACAAAATTAAAGATCCATTAAAACATGATATTTTTGCATAATTCAGCACTATAAATTTCGTCACTCGTTTCATTCTCTTATCAAATTTTTATTTTTCTATTCTTTCCTTTTACAAGTCAAAATTAGGTATATCTTCCTCTTTATGCTTTTATACCTAAATAGACTCCTTGATGAATTTCAATCTGAAATTAAAAAATGCAAAATTTTACACTACCCTTTAAAATAGATAAAAATACCACTTTTCTTTTACTTTTTCAGGAAGAGAGTGATATTTGATAATTGATACAACAGAAGTATAAGTTACTAATTTTTGTTTTTAAATTAAAATCTTAAACGAGGCCTATGAAATTATATGGGTGTTTGTCCACCAACCCAAAAATATAATATGCGAATAAATACTTATGATAAAAATTCATATAAAATTGATATGGTTAATTTTTCTTTTATTTCTTTAGATGAGTTATACAACAAAAATAGCTCTTTGATCCATCTCTGAAAATTTTGCTGTGGAAATTGAGATATGAACTTGAAATTCTTTTTCCTTGACATAATAAGTCTCGCTCTAGTATCCCTAGCTAATATTAATTTGAACAATTGGCTCATGGAATTTACTAATTATAATTAATTAATTAATTAATTTTTTAATGGAAGTTATAATTTTCTAATTTCTAATGTGTTTTGGTGGGGAAATTGGCAGAGAAAAGAAATGGGAAAGGACTCTTATGAGCAGGCAATTGAAGCTCTCAAGAAACTCCTCAGGTGGAAAGGAAAAAAAAAAAAAAGAAAGAAATTGTTTTTCTTGTTTTGGAAAGAACAGCCAATTAACTCTTTCGTTGGTTTTGCAGTGAGAAGGGAGAGCTGAAAGCCTCGGCAGCAGCCAAAGTAGAGCAGATAACAGCTGAATTACAGACTGCCACTTCCGACGGAAAACCCACCAGCCCTGCCATTGAAAGGCTGAAAGATGGCTTCATTTACTTCAAGAGAGACAAATATGAGTCAGTAATTTATTTATTTTTTCTCTTTTTTCGATATGGATTTTTTTTTTCATTTCTAGTTAATTATACTTTCTTTTATATATATATATATATATATATATATATATATATATATATAATTAACAATTAAGCATTTATGGGATTTTCTGCAGAAAGAATCCAGGATTGTACAGTGAGCTTGCTAGAGGCCAAAGCCCCAAGGTATCAATTTATGTTATATTTTTTTTTCCTTTCGAAATAATAATAATAATAATTATTATTATTATTTTCTCTATATTTTTTGTAAATTTATTCAAATATATAACTCAATTATTTTATATTTTCAATTTGAATTTATTTTTTGAACTTGTGATATAATAAATAATTTAATTTATTGGTTTGGTTTGCATGCAGTTTATGGTGTTTGCCTGCTCAGATTCTCGGGTTTGCCCATCACATGTGCTGGATTTTCAGCCAGGAGAGGCTTTTGTGGTTCGTAATGTTGCTAATATGGTCCCACCATTTGATCAGGTTCTTAATTAATTCCCTTTAATTAACTAACTCATTAATTATTTTCCCTTTATTTTCATCAGCTGTACTAAACGGCTTTTTTTAGATAGAAAAATTTATTACTTAGTTTTGAAAATGGGACCGATTCGGCTAATTCACTCATAAATTAATTTATAAAAGTATTCTGATCACTCATAAATTTAATATTTTTTATAATATACATTCACAATATATAATTTTTATTATTAGCGTATATCAATAAATTTTTGGTATAAATTCTATTCAAAAATAAATATTTGGTATAAATAATATTTATTAGTATATTATATTTATTTTTAAAATATAAATAATAAATATATGATACTATTTAAAATTTTAATTTGATTTTAATTGAATTTTTAATATGTGACTCTCTACCGATTTAAAGATCAAGCTGAGTTTCATAACATATCATTTCTAATGATTGCCTCTATATATATATTTTGAATTAAGAAAGAATTATCAGATAATTATTTTAGATATTTTTAATTACATTTTATTATGAATAAAGAATAATCCTTACTTCTTTTTTTTCCCCAACAGGTTAGACACACAGGAGTGGGTGCTGCAGTTGAATATGCAGTTTTGCATCTCAAGGTGAATCTCTTCTTGTACAATATAATTCTACAGCTAAGAAAAAATGTACTACATTTTATAAATTGAATTTTAAACATCAAATTAATTAGGTATGATGCTAGGGGTGCTACTTTAATTAGGATGTCCGAGTGCACTTACTGAGAATATATAAAAAATCAAATTAATTAATGAGAAGTTGAATCCATTGATATTATAAATTATTTTTTTAAAATAGAATAATGTATAATATTAATTAAATTTGATGATTAAATATGATATTCATATTTGGAAAAGAAATATGAGAGATGTTAACTTCATGTGTTATTATTTGGCAAAAAAATAAAATAAAATAAAATCTTATTATTAATTTTTACTGGCTTAATTAAAAATTCACATGAGATTAACTATACTATTTATAACAACAGTGATTATTTTCTTACATATAAAATTTTGATATTAAAAAAAAAAAAATACTGTAAAAGCCTGTGATTTCAAAAATATATTTTCTGTAACACCAATTTAAGTTTTTAATTAATGGTAATGAGAATATTTCACAGGTGGAGAACATTGTAGTCATTGGCCACAGTGCCTGTGGAGGAATTAAGGGGCTTATGTCTTTCCCCTTTGATGGAAACAATTCTACGTAAGCCTTTTATTTTATTTTGTTTTTGGATGATTTATTATAATATAAGAATTTGGTTTTAATGCTTTTTAAGTTTTTTCTATTAAAATGTTTCTTTTAAAGACTAAATTATTTTTTTTAAAATTTTTAAATGAAAAATATTTATTATATGATCGTGAGAATGCCAACCTTAAAAATTAGTTATTAAAATTTATAAATATAATTATATATAAATTCATTCAACATCTTATATTTAATTAACGTCGTATCTATTCCCAAATCAAAATTTTCCCTCGATTTCTTTCATTCTTAACAGTGACTTCATAGAAGATTGGGTCAAGATTGGTTTACCTGCCAAGGCCAAGGTATTGGCAGAACATGATGGAGCACCTTTCCCAGATCTATGTTCACACTGTGAAAAGGTAAATCCCTTTTTATTTTTGGTAAATTGTAAATGTTTTTTCATTTGAACAGATATTAAGAGATAATCAAACATAATTGATTATTAAACTATATATTAACCCAATGGATTAATATATATAATGTTGAAAAATGGATGCAGGAGGCAGTGAATGTATCACTTGGAAACTTGCTAACCTATCCATTTGTGAGAGATGGGTTGGTGAAGAAAACACTAGCATTGAAGGGTGGCTACTACGATTTCATAGCAGGAACTTTTGAATTATGGGGGCTGGAGTTCGGCCTTTCTCCTCCACTCTCTGTATGAACATTATCAATGTGACTCCCATCATCATGTACTAAATTATGAGCTCTATATTTTCAAATAAATATTAAAATTTGGATTCCAGATTTTCCCTTTCTTTCCTATGATTAATAATAGACTTTATTCACTACTGCATTTTTTTTTCCCTTTCTTTTTCTTCCCTTCTTTAGGTAAAAGATGTGGCCACCATACTACATTGGAAGCTCTAGAGATCAAATATTCCCTGCTAGACTGTGGAGACTCTGTTTTTGCTTTGTTCGAGTGGGTTATGTTCATTATATAAGACCCCACTTTCTCAATCAAGAACTGGAATTTCTTGAACAGGACATGTTTCTTGAATCTTGATTTTCAGTTTCCAACTTAATTAATTAATCAATTATATTACTTATTAGTACTAAAATCAAAATTTATTTACTAAATCAAAGGACTACTAACAATTAACAAAGAATCTTACTAAGGCTAGTGGAACTATATATATGAATTAATTCAATTAGTTTCACCTCTCATATATTTGGACTGTTTGGTTTAACGGTCAGCTATGAACGGCTAACAAGTAATAGCTAACAATTAATTATTAGTGACTGCAAATAATAATAGATTGTTTGGTATTAAAATTAAATTTAGATTCTAAAATGACTAATAAGAACATTATTTTATATATTATGTTGAATTTTAATTATATGTAAATTGATAATTTAATATTTCACATATAACATATTCATAAAAAAAGCTACATATTTTAATTGATTTATATTTAATTATGTGAATGCATATAGATATTAAAACAGTTAAAAATTAAAATAGTCATTTATATATTTTTTATTTAGTAGTAAATATTTTTATAATTATTTTAAGTTCTAATGGCATTTTTAATAAAAACAAGTTTTTGAATTCAAAAATTATATTTCGACATAAATTTTAGTAGATAATTTTTAAATCAAAATGTAAGAATTTATACTTAAATTAGTCCAAATAAAATATATTTTTAATAGACATATAAATTGACTCGAGAAATATAAACAAAGAAAAAAACATAAAAAAAATAAATAAATTCAGCTTCACATCTTCATATTGCATGATAAACCTACCTTCTAAACTTTCAGGACAAAGCTTTAATTAGATATCCTCGCAGAGGCAGGCTTACCCTGTTATCCTAATTGTTGTGACCACCGCTGCCACTGTTTGGCTATGCTCTGAAGGACCACTCTGTACTACATCTCTCTGCCAGCAGGAGATAACTGGGAACGGATTGGGGGTGAAAATGGGTAGAGCATGAGTAGGATAGTATAATATTTTTATCTATATCCAAAAAAGTATATGTCTATTTATATTCGTACCCATTTTTATTTGGATAATAAATTTTAAATTTGTTCCCATACCCATAAGATTTTTGATAACCCGTTGGTAACCTATTACCTGAATAATTATCAAATTATTTTTAAATATATACATAAATTTAGAATATTTGATTTAAAAAATAAAATAAATTTGTATAATAAAAAAATAGTGATTTAGGATAATTGATTACTTGATATTTAGGATATTTGATTTAATTAATTGATATGAAGTTATTAATACTAAAATTTTAAAGAGTATAGTTTTAGTTACTAAATTTAATGATATGATATTAAAATGTATATCTAAATAATGATTTTATGTAAGAATAAGTAAATATAAAGTGGAGTGAATTAATATTAATAAAGAAAATAAATAATTATCACAAATAATATTAACTTTAAATATAGCAAGCATGAAATATCTAAATAGTAAATTCATCTCAAATATATAAAAATGACTATTTACTTTGCCATTTTTACACTCAAAATTATGAGAAGCAAAAAGAAAAGCCAAAGAACAATATTAATTTAATGAAAGCTTATTTAATTATAGAACCAAAGAGAGAAGAATATCCAAAAAAAAAAAAAGAAGAAAATTCAGAGGAAAAAAAGAAAATCCAAAGAGAAAATAGAATGAGATTTAGAGAGTTTGAAAATAAAAAATTTGCAGATAATTTGAAGATAATGATTTTAAGGAGAAAATAAATGGAAATCCAAAAAACATAGAACTAAGGAAAGATGATGAGTATAATGACAAAATAAGAAAATAAGAGAAAATTTAAGGTTAAGTTTAATATTATATATCAAGTATACAAAATAACTTTTTTGTTTTCAATAAAATGATAAAGTATAATAAATTATTTAACTAAACTAAATGACATTCTGATAATCTAAATGAAATTATTAGATTATTAAAAATCTATTATTAAAACTATATAGTTTTAATTACTGTAATATAAATTATTTAAGAACATTTAGGTTAATTTGAACATATTTTTATGTTTAAGAAAATATATAAATTATTTTAGAAACTAAATTACTAAAAACTTTATATAAAATAATAAAATATATAATTTCGATAGTTCGAGTAGGATATGGTTACGGATATGGATAGGGTATTAGATTATTTGTACCTTACCCAAACTCAATGCGTTTTTTTTTGGTATAGATCTACCCATACTCATTATTTAGTCAAAGTCAATTCGGGTATTATCTGCTTTAACTGAGTAGGGTTCGGATGAGTACCCATGAGTAAGGTACAAATTACCGTCCCTAGAACAGATTATATATACTAGGATTTATTAGTTATTAATTAATTATATTGGTAATAATTAATATAAATAAATAATATATTTTATTTTAGATATTATTTCTTAGAATTTTAAATGGAAAAGGATAATCTAGTAATGAGAAGTTATGCTGCACAGAAACTCTCGAGAGGTCACATTTTCATTTTCAGAAATATTTCTTATTTGGAAACTCATAAAAACTTGATTGAAACGTTTTGGATACGTTTACGTAATTTGAAAAAATTGGAAATTCATTTCTAAGTTTACAAAAAAAAATAAAAAATCAACTTGCCCAGATCAACCTCTAAACAAAAATATTCATTTCCAACTTAATTTTTCCTCATATATAATAATAATAATAATAATAATAATTATTATTATTATTATTATTATTATTATTATTATAAACTTATATATATTTATAAATATACTTTAAATTATTAAACATATATTTATAAATTATTATTTTTAGTATATTTTCCCCACGTTTCATTTTTAATTTTTTTCAAAAATATAATTTTTTTTTTTTTCCGTTTCTGTTTTTCCTATTTTCTATTTATCCTAGGTGGGAAGTTATCAATATTCCATTTAAGATGATTAAAAAAAAAAAAAAAAAAAAAAAAAAACAACTATGGAGGTCTGAGATCTCCGGAGAACATATTAAAAAGATTAACTCAATAGAAAAGAGAAACGTATCTTTTCTCCTAGAAAGAATTCACTTTGACGAAGAAAAGATGCTCTTAGACGGTGAAAAAAAAAAAAAAAAAAAAAGGAAAGAAATTATATATTCATGACTGTTTCTAAACCGGTAACACAAATTTCGCTACAAGAGATAAGTACTCCGACAATTCATTATAAATGAATTATCTTACATATTCTAAACTTACATATAGTCTTAAAATTTAATTACATGATAATAATTAATTAATTAATTTCAAGAAAGATCAAAAGAATACCCATCCAAGAACTCATTTCCAATTGCATCATCAAGAAACCAGAAAGAACTTGCATAAATATCATTGAAGATGATCTGTTCTTGTGTTTCTGATTCTTGATAATTAGCTTCTTGAATATTGCCTTTAGCAACATCAACAGTAAATTCAGGGGTTGTAACTCTGTTGGCAAATTCAGTGAAACATGAATTTGTGGGTTCCTTTGAGGAGTTTGTTGAGCTAGAAACAGCAATGGCGTTTCTACTTTGGTCTTTGATTTGAAGCCTCCTGCCATTTTTATCTTTAGCATCAGCAGCAGCAGCCAGCTTTTTGGTCAAATGAGTATTCCAGTAATTCTTCACTTGATTGTCAGTTCTTCCAGGCACTCTCTTAGCAATCAATGACCACCTTAAAGAATTGAAAAATTATATAAAATAGAACCGGAAAAAAAAAAAAAAAAAAAAAGAAAAATCATAGCTTAGCAGTCTGAGTGTATGTATATATATATATATACACATTCATGATAATACAGAATGTCAGAAGTTTAAATTCTGACAATGCCTTGTATTATAACAGAATTAAAGAAATTTTATTAAAGGTGAAACTCCCTTAATGCTGCTTGAAAATTTGCGATTAGATATAAATTCGTGTCTTTTAAGTACAAAGTCATCAGAAACAATTGAGCATTTGAATTTAAAATTATATTCGTTTTTAATGATTCTACAATTCAAAGACAAATCTAACTCAAATGTACTCTAAAGAAATCAACAAAAGAAATTAGAAGCCATTTGAAGAAAGAAATGGGCAGAGGTAGCAATAGTAGAAAAACCTGTTTCCAAGAAGATTATGGAGTCTAATGATAATATCTTCTTCTTGCTCAGTAAAATTTCCTTTTTTCACATTTGGGCTTAAATAATTCAACCACCTTAATCTGCAGCTCTTCCCACATCTTCTCAACCCTATATATATATATATATATTTATATATATAATTAGAACCCATAATTTTTTAAGGATAAAACAAAACTAATTAAGGATAAAAGAAAAGGCAAAGAGATTAAGTAATTAGACCTGTTTTCTTAGCAATGTGATTCCATCTTCCTTTCCCATGAACATTTATATAATCCATAAGGATCTTGTCTTCTTCCTCTGTCCAAAAGCCTTTCCTGTATTGATTCTCTGTTTTTTCCATTATTATTGTCTTTTTGTTTCTTTCTTGTTATTGGCTTGCTCTCATCTTCAATGAGAGGATTTTTTTTTCTCTTTTTCTGTTCACATATACTAGGTGATAGGAGAGGATTATAAATATAGTGAATTTTCTTTTTCTTTTTCCTTTTTTGGCAGGTGGGGAAGCATCGATTGCTTAGATTAGGATGTATATATTAATCAATAAAATAAAAACACATAGAGTATAAAAAAAAAAAATATCAGTATCTTTTCACAAAGTAAAAAAATAGATAAAAAAAAATTATAATTTTACTGTTAATTTGATATATGAAATAAACTTATGTACTTGTTGTAAATAAAAATTTCCGGTGGAATGTTAAATAATAGATAAAACAAAATAGTGTCCTTGGCTAAGTTCCTCACATGACCAGGTCAGGAGTCAGGATAAACCATATTACCTTGCATTGATTGGCAGTTTGGCTCACATCTTCATACAAAACATGACTTTAGATTTAAGGAATTGTATGTCTTTATTTTGCTTGTTTGCAAATATCTACCCTAAGTCTTTACAAATTAGTAATATATATAGATTAGTTTAAGTTAATTTCAGTTAATGTGAAAACTAGCATAAAAATACCCTTCATCAACTGAAATTTTTTAATTTAAAACTAATAAAATTCAACCAGCACAATCAATACTTATTTTTCTTAACCATACTAACTTCTATATGATTAACTAAGTATAATTTAATAAAATTAATATTTTATTTTGCTAATTATAAAATAATTCATTATTTTAATTATTACATTACATGATTATTCAATTTACACTTTCAAACAACTTATATTACAAATTACATTTTTTATTTATTACATATGTCGTACTAAATGTAACTTAAAAGAAGATAATTAAATATATTTATATTACATTTTCATTATAACTTATCAAATATCATAAATGTTAGAAAATGACAGACCTTTTTTTACCATTCGGTTAATTTGTTGTTTTTTTTCAAATCAATTTAATCCATTGTCTCCATTGGAATTTTTTTTTTACAGTGCCCTCTGAAAATAATAGTTAGCCACCAATTTTAACGGGGATTAATAATATTTTTAATAATAATAATAATAATAATGATAATGATAATATTGTATGTAACTTTTCATTTTTCCTAGGGGAATATACAACTCATGATTTAAATAACCTAATGGTAAAAAACATTTGCTGGATATTATTATAATAAAGGGTTGTTTACATAAATGCCTGAAAATGACAAAATATTCTCATATATATATATATATATATATATTTTTTTTTTAAATATATTTTATTAAATTTTCTATTTCAAAAATATTTCAATTTTAAAAATATATAAATATTCGTAAGTATATTAAAGGTATGTCATAAATATGTCAAAATTATATCATAAATATACCAAAAAAAAAAAAAAGGAGACATTTTTAAAAACCTAAAAAAACAAAGTGGCATTTTTGGAGAAAGTTAAAAAATAAGTACTCGGTGTAATTTCCTCAATAATAAATGTATAGAGCCTTCAACAATTCAATCAATATTCTGTCCTGCAGTGGGGCTGAGAGAAGACCGTTGTTTTGGGACAAACAAGCCTTTCAATCTAGCTGGGGATTCTGCCAACAGTCCCATATGAATAAATCATGGGATGCACAATTAAAGACCTGATAATGGACCCTCAGGAGAGAAAAGGACCGTACACAACCTCAAAAGCAAAAGCTTAGTCTTGGCTTAGACCAGCCATAGCTATGGCAACCTTATACTACTATGCATGAGTTAGGATGGGGTTTTGATGAGCGAAAGGGAGCGGCGTATATGAAAAATCTTCTCAGACTCAAGTTTATATAGTCTACTAACATGATATTGCTACTTCGAAAAATACGAGTGAAAAATAATCTCGACCGATTTTGTTCATTAAAATGACAATTTAATCCGATTCCTAACAGAGGATCCATGTCCCGCCAATGATGTCTGAGCAGGGATGAATTCAAGTCTCCCCCATATATGATACGCGTGCATGCAACCAAGCATAGGCATGGCATTTCCCAAGCTTGGAAAATCTTCTGTGCACCTGAGTACATCCAGACAGCGTACGATTCCAATAGTTGAAGTGATTCCTACAAGAACACAATAATTCATATAGAACCACCCAAATGCTGCTTGGGCAATGGAAGCCCACCAAACACCAATTGTATATTAGTGCAACACAATACCTTGCACGGTTAAAGAATAACTCCTTTGAAATTACCAGGGCAATGCTAGTGGTCCTTCGCGGTTAGGTGATGACTATCTGAGTCCTTCTGCGTACACAAGAAACAGCATACACACTCATTTCATTAGACATTAATGCCTAACTTGATATTTGACTACTCACGGAGATTTCTGACTTTGGATATCAATGCTCCTCTGAATATAATGAATGGTTATCTTTTCAGTCAGCACATGCTCACGACAAATGAGTTTACAACCATCTGAGTGTTCATTTTCCGGCATGAAAACATTCAGAGGGTTGCAGTCTTTCAAGAGCCTAAGTTTTAAAGGACAAAGGGCACATATTCTAAGAGGCTGAGATTAAATTCACAGTGTTTTGCTTTAACAAAGTATTAACTGCTTGGGAAGATAGCACGGTAGTTGATATATGTACAACAAGACCATTTGTCTTGTAATAATCAATACACAAAATAATGACACGCGCATATGTACTGAACCAAGTGTACAGACCTGACCCTACATACACTATGACTCATCGGGCTTTGGTTCAAGTATGACGGAAATCTTCTCCTTGTGATCACCACGCAATACCTCCACAGTCACCTGCATATCATAATAATTCAATTTACTAGAGAACTCTCAAAAGATTTCAGAGAATTAGCCATATAAAATGTTTAACCAGTCAAAGCATTGTATTGCGAGCAACCAATAAAATATCTCTGAGATCAAGCTTCTGATGATGATGATAACATTCAGAACAATTACCTGATTGAAAACATCACATACGTAGCAAAATGTATGGACACCCGAGACAAAAAATTAAAAAATAGAAAAAAGGTAGGCTTGTTTGAGAGGATATCCTCACGGATGGTAATGCATGCATACATAGGGTTATTTGATTACTACCACCCAGTGATAAATTGAGCCAGCTTACAGGAACTGTTTTGTTGCCCAATGCCAACTAATAATTTAAAAAAGAGGGTAATGGATAATCTACTCCCTACGCTTAAACCATTAATAATAACACAAGATATTAGATTGCTATGGCACCTTTGGAAGTGCTAAAGCCCAATACAGGTATATAGTGAACTGCTCTCTTAGCTTACTCCCAAAACCAAACATCATTCCCTTCTCTCCTTTCCTTATATAAAAGAAGAAAATAACAATAAAAAAAGAATATTCAAGCAAAAGGAAAAGGAAATATCGGTCATATGATAGTATATCAACACTATACCTCGTCGCCTACTTTACACTGGTCAAGAATTCTGTACAAGTCGCTGCCATTTGTAACCTTTTTTCCATTCACAGATGTTATGATATCACCTAAAATAAGTCTACCATAGGCATCACGCTTGGTGGGTTGCAGACCCTGCAGAACAGAGATCCATGCTTTATAGGCAGAAAACCTCTTAAAATCAGAAAGCACATCTATCTTAATCATTTTTACCTAGTAAAAAGAATCTTAGGTTCAATTACATGCAAGTAATATGTTAAAAAGAAGTAATAGAGCATACTGCTTTGCCAGCTGGACCATTTAAAGGAGCATCTAAGACAAGCACCCCACTTACTCCCAACTGCTCCACAGATTGATCGGGTGCAAACTTGATACCTAAAATAGGTCTTGTGACTTTTCCAAACTTCACCAACTGTTCAACGATACCACTCACCTGGATTTTCACATACAGAGAACAAAAAATTATAAATGAAAAAAGGAAGTTTCTGCATCTTTGCTGAGATTGCATGATGCCTGTGCTGAAGTATATTGTGAAAAGCAACTCCAAAGTTGAAATCTCACAGTGTCAACTGGAATTGAGAATCCAACACCAGAGGATGCACCAGATGGAGAGTATATGGCTGTATTTATCCCAATAAGACTTCCTGAACTATCAAGAAGTGGCCCTCCACTATTACCAGGATTAATGGCAGCATCTGTCTGAATAACATCCTGAATAGGACGGCCAGTAGCAGCAGAACTGATTTCTCTACGAAGCCCACTAGAAATGATGGCGGAAAAACAAACAAAACACAGTCTCATATATAGGATGATACACAGATACATAATAATTTTTTGAAGTATCTGCACAGAAATGGTTGCATTACTGATATTTGCTCTTACCACTAGATTCTTTATTTATTTTGTTAGTTTTATCAGTTAATAACATGTTAAGGGCTATCCCTCCAATGGTGAAAAGTCTTGGGCATGGAATCGCAGGGAAGCAGAGTCAAATTTTGAAAAGAGCACCTTCATGCAACAATTCTAAATATTATGTCTCTCGCTAAATTCTCTCCCCCAGGGCCTAGCATCAGGGTGGTGTGTGGGGGCATGACTGGATAATGGCCTTTTATCGCTTTAGGTTCTTGCCAATCAAATCATAACTGATTAAATGCTAATACACAATTCTAGTTCCGTTAAGCACCCACTAGAAATAAATTTATAGTGATATTAGTAACATGCTATTTCAAAAATACTTCCACATGGATGCAAACAGGTAATGGCAAAACAAGATTATTGCAGCCAAATTCATAAGCAATAATAAAGGATAGGGCACGTGACTGAAACCCCTAATTCTCAATGAAAATTCATGTCGAGAAATAACTACAAGCTTTCCAAGATGTACCTGATGACGCCAGTTGTTAGAGTATGGTCAAGTCCAAACTGCAAAAGGCATAAACAACAAATCAGGAAATCATGCTATTGATTAAGATAAATTTTGCAATGACCACAGTGAAACATGCTTCATTTACAAGTGATAAATAATATGCTCCTTAACAAAATTTAGTACTAATAGTTATAAAGCCTTTGCTCTAACATCAGGCAGCAATCCAGATTCACTATATATATAACTAAGACAGATTCAAGTTTACACAATGCAGCATGCATTTTCTAAGAGATCAATAAAAATCATTTTCACATTTCTAACCAAAGTTTCATGATATCTTCATAATTCTATGTTATAAAATGTTAGCACAGTTGGTGGCTAAATATAGTCCTGAGATACTAGAAAATGGGAAAGAAGAAGAAAAAGCAGCTATCAAACTCACAGGGTTGCCGATAGCATATACTTTCTGACCAACAAGCAAGTCAGCAGAAACACCAATAGGTACTGGTCTTAGTTTGTCTTTGGGTGCAGCAACCCGCAATACAGCAACATCCTTGTCTTGGTCAAATCCAACAATTTGTGCATCATATGTTGACTGATCAGCAAGAGTGACCCTGTATACAAACTAGCACCAATTTAAATGCAAACAATATGATGTTTACTGTATCTGATAGAATATTTCCAACCTTCTATTTTTCGATAATCATGTGTGGCCACAAAGGAATCCCATACCGCCACAATATACAGCAGACAGGAAGTTAAGGACTTGATGAATGGAATTTGTTAAGTGTAACACACATTGTAATTTATTAAATGGTTATTTAATGGAAAAGATAAGTTCTAATGGAAATAGTTTCAATTGGCAATCATAGAGGTATGATAAAAAATTAGATAATCACCTCATCCAAACTAATAGCAAAACTTAGCATATTACTTTCTATACCTTTATGTTAGGGCAATCAAAATGCCAATAAGCATACAGTAACTGGAACCAACATGGACTTTCATTTTATAATTTCCCCTGCCTCTAGGCTCTCGCACTTGAAACAAGCCCTAATTCTCATGAACTAACTATTAGCAGTCAATCAAATCTCAGTGCAAATAAATAAAAAAATGACTCGGAAAAAAAAAATATTTTTTGTCAATTTATTTCATTTTCCTAATGTTACTCCATTCCCGTCAACAAATCACATTTGGAAGGTAAATTTCCAGCTAAATTGAAAGGGTCTAATGCAGAGAAGGATGGGTTATGTTCCTCGTAACCATCTCTTCTTCTCTTTACCAAATTGTTCGTTTATCAAAAATTATATAAATCATATGAATTAAAGTAACGGACGACAACATTAAACAAACTCAATTTTTTTTTTTTTAAACAAACCCATTGGCAATTCTCACTTTTTTTTTTTTAAATATTCGAAACTAAAAAATCAACAGAATTTCCATAATTTACACTTTATTTTACTAATAGCAATTCCATAAAAAGAAGTGATTTGACTAACCTGAGATCAGAAGCACCGCGAATCACATGATAATTAGTGACAATGTGACCTTCTTTGTCCCAAACGAACCCAGACCCTGAACCCTGCGGCACTTCCAACACGTCTAAAGTAAAAGCATCCTGCCTATAAAAAATTAATTAAAAAAAAATTACAAGCTTAAATTGGGTAGAAATGGTAGAGCTAATAATAATAATAATAATAACAGTGAATAGGAAATTACTTGGCAGCGAGATTGGTGATGTAAACAACAGAAGGAGTGTTCTCTTGAAAGAGACGAACAGTAGCAAGCTCATCGGTCTGCAATTTACGAGGAGTGGTGACGACGAAAGCGGAGGCAGGGTCCACATCAGCGACGAATAGAGACACGGATAAGGCAAGTGAGGTGCAGAGGAGAAGAAGCGAGTCTAGAGCTGAAGAAGAATGGCTTTTGGTAAATAAAGTGTTCTGTAGGGTTAGAGAATTAGAGTGAGAGTGAAGGAGTTGATTTAGAAAACAGAGGATTCTAGAATTATTATTATTATTGTTGTTGTTGTTAAGGTTTTTGTGGAGAGAAAAGCATTTAAGTTTAGAAACAGAAAGTGGAGGTTTTCTGTTTGGAAAGCGAGAAAATGAGGTAGAGCAGTGAAAGAAAGTGGAAATGAGTGAAGAAGCAGAAGCCATCGTTTCTTTTTTATTTTTTTAAGACAAAAAGAAGACTTTCTCGCCGAATCTCGATTTTCCAGCTATAGCCAATACACAATATGAATGCACATGTTAGTTATTCGTTGAAAAAAAAAAATATTATTTATTAATTAATATATTATAATATACTTCTCTTTAGCTTTTACTAGACCTTTCCAATTATTATTCATCTAAAATAACCGCAAAATTTAATAGTACAACCATCATCATTTTTAATTAATTGATATAATGACCCCTTTTTTTTTTTTCTCTCCTTTATTGGTGGATATATGAAGAATTAAATTAAAATAAATAATAAATTTAATTTAAATTAATGCTATGCAAGACAAATTAAATAAAAAATTAAAACAAATTAATATAACTTAAACACATCATTCAGTTATAAATAAATAAACAATCTTATCTTTATTTTATATCATATATTATATCAAAATATTATATAAATCGCAATTGTATTATTTTTCTAATAAATTTAATTTCAATTGAGATTCAATACGACAACTCTCGACCGTCGTATGAATAACTCTAATACTACTGAATCAAAAGCCAATTGGGTATAAGTAAGAAGACTATAACTTGAACATTCAAGACTTACATAAGCTTATCTTAATAAAGAAGTAATTTTAAAATAGATGAAAAGTTCACATTTTCCGGAATAATCCCCATGTTACAAAGACAAAATGCAGAAAGATCCACTTAATATGTCATGTCGTCTAACTCCAGGAAACAAGGGCCTAAAACAAAATTTTACAAAATCTTCCCCAGAGGCCTTAATTCTCTTGGTAAACCATCAAAGTTTCCAGCATTTACATCGGATTGTAGCATCGGTCTCTTTCCAACTTCCCAAAGGATGCCCTCTGCCAAGTGCTTCTTGTTCGGTGTCAGCATCACGAAATTTGGATCAGCTCTTTGATAACTGCATATATATATATATACATGCTATCATCAAGAATAGCGAACATTTTTGCTTACATACTACAAATTTAGAAATGTTGGACTCTGTAATCATGAGTTCAAGCTCATGCAGGCTTTGCTAACATGTCAGTATCCAGTTATCTTGAAATCAGAACATCTACTAATTTGAAGCAACAAATTTCAACGCATTCTCAAGCTTCCCGAGTATCATCATTCATTTAACATTCAGATACAATATACTTTGTTAAACAGGAAAACATAAACAAGTTGATGGACCTGGCTTCTCTAAGATTCTCAACTCGGATACCAAATCCATATGATGTCTTTCCAATAATACGATCTCTGGTAGCTGCACAACAATGAGATTAATTGATCACAACATCAAAAGGCATTTGAAATAGTTGACATCCAATAAGGCCAAACAAAGTATATATGTTACTAACCAAACAAAAGAATCTATGTCAGTAAGGCAAAGATCTGAAGATAAATTTAATTGCCATTTCCAAAAATTAAACAATCATCAAAATTTACGAAGTTTTGAACCCCCTTCTGTCGATAAAAAATTAGGTTCCTGAATACAGCCCTGCAATTACCTAAGCTTAAAACTAGATGATATAAAAAAAAAAGAAACAGGTGCATCAATCTCTAACCATAGGGAACAGGCACCTGAAATATTGAAAGTAAACGAGGGTTTCCACCATGACTTGAAGGCCAATGTCAATGATGAGTTGAGAGGTCCTACCTTTCCCTGCAATGATAGAACATAGATAGACACTAAGCATGATATGATCTATAATTAGAAGTATTATTAATTTATAATTATTAGCACATTATTGCATCAGGAATACTACCTTCATTAAGAAATTTTTATTGGCCTGCCAGGATGCACCAATTTGGAAGGTGGAATCTGGGATATTTTTTGAAGTTTTGACATCATCAACCCTTTAAAACATGATCACATTCAAATCAGATATAACCAAATTGATTATGGACTAAATTGTCGCTTGGAATACCTTGTCTGTAACTCAAACCCGAAGTCAATATAATTTGTGATTCCAACTATTTCATTTTCTTCAAGTGGATTCTTTACCTGTGTAGTTTAAGCAGTTCATAGCTAGTCAGAGAAAACCTATTCCTTAATAGCAACCAAAATCAGAAGAGAACTTTTATACCCAAAACAAAATTCTAAATGAAATAAAGGCATATCGGTATTTGTTTGACCTTCGAAATAACAACCTAGTAATAATATCAGCACGTAATTCAGATTTCAATTTCATAAGCTGATTACAGCATTACATGCATATTGACCTTCTTAATCCATTCATTCAACATTTTCACTACTGATAAAGACTCAGAACATGATGTAATTAACTTCTATCTTCTGCATTGATAAACCCAACAGCAAATAATGGGAGAGCGGATTATTCACTACTCTAAGCAAAATACCAAATATGTCTAAACTGAAACTAATTAAGCTTTTCAATCTGTAGGAACGACACAGAAGACATAGAGGAATGGGTTTAAATTACACCTTAATAGCTACAAGCCTACAACATATACTCTAGATTACAGAATCATTTATGACAACTCAACTCAGCTAGACCTTAGTCCCAAACTAGTTGAGTCACCTATATAGATCATTTTCTCCTGTTTCACCCATTTTTGGGCAAACTTCAAAAAGATATAAGGCCACTAAATCCTTCTTCATTGCTTCCCATCACGTAATCCTTGGTCTGTCTACCCCTCGTTTTCTTTTCTTCTGCAACTTCAGTATGCTAAACCTTCCACATTGGTGCATTCATTTCGTCAAATGATGCATGCGTCCAAACCATTTCAATCTCCCTTCTCTCAGCACTTTCTCAAGGGGTGTTACTTCCACCATTGTATGAGTTTGAATATTTATGTTGTGAATTTTATAAGCTTCACGTATGCTCAACTGAACTCAACTAAGCCTTGCTCCCAAGCTAGTTGGGGTTAACTGAACACAACTAAGCCCTGCTCCAAACCATTTCAATCTCCCTTCTCTCAGCATTTTCTCAAGGGGTGTTACTTCCACCATTGTATGAGTTTGAATATTTATGTTGTGAATTTTATAAGGTTCACGTATGCTCAACTGAACTCAACTAAGCCTCGCTCCCAAGCTAGTTGGGGTTAACTGCATAGATCCAATTTCTCCATTCTACTAGATTTTGAGCTACAATTTCATGAAGATCTAGGGCCTCTAGATCCTATTCACTATTTCCCTGCATGCCATCTTAGCCTACACCCTCCCTTTCCAAGCTTCATGATTAATAGAATAAAATTATCCATTTGGAAAATGGAAAATGTCAGGATTCACGGGCCTCGTTCAAAGCTTTTTTTTTAAATATTTGTTTTTTTTTTTTTTTTTTGCTCATAGGGTCCAGTACTGTATGGTAATTGTCAAATAGCATCAAATAGTCTGTCCTGTGTTGGAAAATGGTCCAGAGAAAAAAAAAATCTATTTTTGTTCAAACAGGACTACTTTGTGTTTGTGCAGAGACAAAATTGAACAAAAATGAACGTCATATCTATTCCTATTTTCATACTCCTAACTCTCCATTAAGACAAGTTATTTGGTGTTTGATGAAAAAAAATATATATATTTTAAGGGGATCAATGAATTGCAGCGCATCATGTGCCCCTGGAAATGTAATTATTTGCATTCTTAGATTTAACAAGTAAATATATGTGATATAACTGGTCTTTCAGTTTATTGACACGAAACTGAAGGTTTGGGTTTACAAGCTTTTCTTTCATGTTAACCCACTCACGTCATGCCATTACTCACTAAATTCTGTGTCCAAGCCCATGTATAAAGTCCATTTAATCTGGCCAAATCTAAACAGATAAAGTAAATCTAGCACATGGAAAAGCCAGAAACTAATGAATGATAAGATATCTAGTGTGCGTTCAGCCTAATGATCCTCAAGATTGTAACAGATGCCGCAAAACAGGTAATTTCACAATGAGGGATCTATGAACATAATCAAGCATAAACCAATGACCATAAACAGGGAAGAAAAGTTGAGGGGAGAAGCGTACTCGTCTCTGGACCACTGCATGTTGGTAAAATGAAGCAGTGAACTGCAGTGGGAAAAAAAATCAGCATATAAATTCTTAGAGAAGCTCATAATCCTTATCAATTACAGAATTTATTGAAATATAATGGAATCCCTTATTTAGCAAATACTAGCAGATGCTTTGGCTTTCTCAATTGATAGCTAAATTCCAGAACCTAGAGAATATTAGAGATTACAGATTAAACAGCTAAATTGCATTCTATAAGATCTAATCAAACAAAAATTAAGAAAAATGAAGCCAGCTTTAACTAAGATCTTTCTAGTAATATACAACACAGTATTGTTAGAATCACAAGATTCTTGATTCAAACCGTACAAATTTGAATTGATTCCAAGTAAAAAGTATATATGACTCAACTCGAATCCATATAAATCAATCGATTCTACTAATTCTTTCTTGCTGAGTACACCTCAATACCCGATGGACACCAATAGTCTCAAAACTAAAATTTAACACAGTTCTATCATTAAAAGACTACCCCAAGAAATCTGTAATGAAACCCCCATTTTTTTTTTTTTTAGAAAAAAGAAAGGCAAAACAAAGACTTACCTAAGTCATGGAAACTAATACTAACAGTACTAAGCACAAAGTTCAATCGTAAAACATGAAGAGATATAGGTTTTTAACCTTTTCTTTTTCTACATGGACACCTTACATAGAATATAGATATTAGTAATTTCTAATCAAATTAATATGAGAAATACCTTTCAATGTTTGTGTTTATCTTATTTATAAATGCATCTTATATTTCACAAGAACTGGTCATGGTAGGACTTTGACCCGCATTTCTTACTTTCAAGGAAAATGACATATTCTGATGTGTTTTATTTGTTATTTTGTTTTACAAGCCCATATGTTGTATTTAATTCATTTTGAGGATTTTTTTTGAAACTAATGAATTGATTCTGAATTCATAAAATGAAGTTTTCAATTCCCAATTTGAATATTGATTTGACAACTATGATAAAATGATATAAAAAATTATCAAGAGAAAATGTAGATCTAAAAACACACACACACACACGCGAAAAAAAAAATGGAAGGAACTTAGAATACAATGAAACATTTTTGTAGAATTAAATAAATCCATCTCAAATGGCTAACCTGAGAAAATTTTGAAAGCTCAAGGCAAAAATTGAAAGAAGGACTCAAGGGGCTTCCTGATCCTACTCCATATCCAATTGCAGCACTCCAATTCATTAAATTCTTATATTTAGCAACATCTTTACTTCCATCTAATAGAAGCAGCATTAACAAGGAGAACAGCAAATATCAGCTTTAAGTGATATAACCTCTTCATAACTATTAACAGACTTTTCAAAAGAGGGCAATAGATCATCTCTTAATATGCTAACATATACAGTATAACATAAAATATAGTTAGGTGAAGCATCCTAATTATTGAGAGGCAAGTCTTTACAGAATTTCAATGAAAATAGAATATGACGCAAACTTTCTCAAACCACCATGCCTTTAAAAACATTTCCAATGATAATATTCAGTGAAAGTAGAATATGATGCAAACTTTTCATGCCAGTGATGCCGCCACACCCTTAAAACACTTCTGCGAGTATACTCGTATAATCAGTAAAGCTAGAATTTTATAAATTTAACAAGCTACAAGAATTGGATGCATAAAACAATTGTTTTGGGACACTCATCCCAATTAAGAAACCAAACACTTTCTTCCATTTACTAAAAATGGATACTTCTTTCTGAATCCGCTGCCTAGTTCCTTGGTACTGAGCCCCTTTTCTCTCTTCTACATCTTAGTGTATAGCTAATATATGCAAAACATTAGCGTGTGGGCAGTATGTATTAGAAAAATATAAACACATATACCCCCCTCATGCTTTAGAGATATGAAAAACATATCTGGAAAATATATAATACTCAGTCACATACTTGGAAGAATAGATGTCAAACAACAGAATCTCAAGCATGAGTTATTCAGACAAGAAAAGAACAAAAATGAAAAAGTTCACAAGGCTCACAGAGAGATGGAGAGAGAGATAACAATTTATTTAGGCTGAAGAAGCAACTCTAGAATAAATTAGTGATACAGAAAATCAGTATTAACTATATTAAAGTAGGATGAGAGTGCCACAAATGAATCTAACATGTGAAATACTTACATTGTGGTTCATACTGCATTCCAGCAGTTAGCCTTCCCATCTTGCTTACTATCCATGCACTCTTAGGCAACTCATCTTTCACTGAAAATTTCAGCAATAGTGTCTGAAATACAAGTCAATAAATTGCATGTTCTAGTTTGAAGTTATAAAGAAAATCCAGGTAACAAAAAGGTGCTATCTCCTAAACATGGCCAGATAGGAATTGATCTGGTTATGTTTCACTTGGAAAAATGGGGTTCTAGTAATGCTTTGTTTTTTTCTCACTAGAGAAAATAGATAAATTATTTCCTTACTAGAGTGCTAGTAAGGCAAGAAATTCTTTGGAGCCAATTAGAAATATTGAAGGCAGCCCTTGCATCTAATCAAGACTCAAGAGACCATAACCCTCTCCTTTCCTCACACTCCATGCTTCCTTGAACATAAACACAGGTAAAACTGGAACATAGATTTAGCTCAATAAAAATCAATTAAAATCTTTAAAAGATTTCATTACAAAGTGAGAGAGAGAACAGAAGGATGGCAAACTATAGACAACATTTATACATGTCATATACCAGCTAAAGGCATAAGTGTGGTTCCAAAGGATAAATTTTCTGAGCCATATCTCAGTCCCATAACACCATAATCTTCAGAAGCTATTCTGCAGGGAGGAATGGGATTTGTTAGATGAACTCTATTAATTAAAAATAATGTAACAAGCAACTCAAGGATCCATGTGACACTCCCATATTAATAGAAATATTACCGTTTCCTCAATAAAATTGGAAAAATGCAAAACGCCCCAAAACCATATCTAGGGTCGTAAGAACACGACCTTATCCTCAAAATCCTGAAGTGAGAAGAAACAAAATATTTATAAAATAACGAATTTTCGCATAGAAACTCCACAAATTTAGCAAGAAGTTGGTAAGACAAAGGAAACAGTTTGCTCACGGATCCAAGTTGGACACAAAAAGGTCCATGAACGTATGAGGATCATCCACATCACTGATTACACAAAAAAGGATTAGAAAATTGTTTGATAATTCTATATCCACAAATCATATTGCACAACATGGGCAACTGATAAACAGTAGAAAACAAACTCAGCAATACCTTTGCCACCGAAATAATGCATTTCCTACAATTTTCTCGTCAGGCTTATGATGATCTAATGGACCTGAAACCTATTGAGGTTAAGGAGTCAAAAAGTCATTGCTGCTTTGGTCCAAGAACTCAATCTTATTTTCTCAATGAACATCATGTACATAATACCACAAGAATTCAATGGATACTGTAGCAATCAAATCCACATGAGGGTCGTCAATGGGCTTCAACATAATTCTGGTAGTAAAATGACTTGCTTCTTCAAAATAATCCTCAAAAAGGCATTTCAAAGCAAGTTTCCCAAATAACAAGTTATAGGACGATTCCAACATCCTGCAGCATAACTTCAGTGTGTCAAAAAAAAAAAAAAAAAAAAAACTGCCCAATTCAGTTCCATTTACCTGGTGCGAGCAGCTAGAGGCGGAAAATCGAAGAGAGGCGGGACAAGCACCACTGGCGGTGGTGGTTCCTTGTTCATGAAATTGCCCATTTTCTAGGGTTTTTGTTTCCTGGGAATTGAAAATTGATTAAAGGGAGTTCAGGAGAATGAGAATTGAGAGTGCAAACTGAAAATTTCTTTGAATCGTGGGCCGCGTAGCTCGCTGATGATAGTTAACAGTGACATGGCATTCAGATGAATTTGCCTTTTTTTCTTTTTTTTCATTTTTAAGAAATTAAAATTCATACATAATTTCACTATAAATAAATTGAATTAAAATAAATTAAATTTTTACAAATTCTATATTTTCAAATAGAAGGACAATTGTTTTCTAGGTTTCACGAAATGGGAAACGGAAACTTGGAAATAACAATTCATAAAAATATATTACGGAAACATGAAGAAACGTATAAATATAAATGTATATTTATCAATATTAATTTATATATATATATATATAGATATATATATATACACATTAAAAATAATAATAATTTATATATATAATAATTAATATAATAATAATAATTATGTAAGGATAAATGAAATTGAGGTGGGTAATTTTGTTAGTAGTTGATATAACCGAGTTGATTTTTTTTTTTTAATTTGAAATGGGTATAAAAAACGTGTTTGAAATATTTTGGATAAGTTTCCATGAGTTTTTAGTTAGAAAATATTTTCGAAATACAAAAAAATGATCTTTTGAGAGTTTTCGTATAATATAATAGATTATTTTAGATATATCAGTTGTTGGTAGGGCTAAATACGGAAATTAAAAATTTCGAATTAAACTGAATAATTAAACAAAAAATATTCAGAAATGAATAAAATCATTGACTTTTTTACTTTCTCCGAATCGAACTGTACCAAATTTGATTGAACCGAAATAACCAAAAATTTTTAGTTTTTTACTTATAATATATAAATAATATTAATTGGATAATATATAGATAATACAAAAATTGTAAGATTATATATGTCATTATAACAGTTATCAAAGTATATCAAAATTATATGAAAATAAAATTTAGATGAATTATAAATCTATAATAAAAAATATATATATCTTAACTCAATGTAATATAATTATTAATATTTATATAATTTACTTAAATGTTAGATTCATTAAAATTTTATCAATGAAAAATTAGTAATATAATGTGAATTAAATTTTAATAATACTAAAATATAACCACATATTATAATTAAAAATTTTAAATTTACTATTTATATATTTTAGAATAAAAACTTTTAATATATGATATGACTAATCAGTGAGTGATAATAAAAAAATATTATAATATAATAAAGTTTATAAGATATTAATAAAGTTTTTTATTAATTAACTTTTATTGATATCTAATATTATAATATTAAAAAATATTTTTTTTATTAATTAACATTTGTGTGATAGGTTATTAACAAAAAAAATATTTGTAATAAATAATTAATAGTTTGTATAAAAAATTAGAAATTAATTATAAAAAATTATATATTAACTTTAAGTAGTATATACAATTATATCGCAAAAACTATTCATACATAGTTTTTATATATAATTATATATATTAACATAGTGTATTAATTTATTAATATAATCATTTAATAATATATTACAATTATTAATATAATATATTAATTTATTAAACCCAAATTTCATAAAAATAAATAAAACTTAAAACTAAACGGTTAATTATAAGAAATTAGTTATTAAATATATTTTTTTCGAATCTCTGTTTTGAATTGGATCATATTGGACTGAAATTAAAATATACGATCTCTAAATTATATTATCCCAAAATTTTCAGAGCAATACAATACAAAAAATTTTTATTTTGATTTTGGTTCTGAATTCTCAGAAATTAAAATTTTTGAAATTCAATCCAATTTTAAAGATTTTCAAATATCCGGATTGGACTGAATCATACTCAGTCCTAGTTGTTAGTTATTTAAACATTTTTTTCCTTTTCTTTTTTTATCTATTATCATTTAAAATAGATAATTTTATGTCTCGATATTTGTACAAAAATGAAATATTATCTATTTTCTTATTTGAATCTAATAATGAAATTTTAATTAACAGCATCATCAAGTCAATAACTTAAAATATTTTTATTGTAATATCCTTTTTTTAATCAAGTAGTTAAATTAATAAATTTTTTATTTAAATATATTTGCCAATTTTTTTTATTAAAATAATAAAATAAATCATACGCTTAATAATGAGGTCAAGTCAATGCAAATCTGACTCGTCGGTTTCACAATAGAGTTAATGATCTAGCGGATGACTAGATTTATGTTCAGGGGTATGGTACAGTGGAGTCAAGTTGAAACAAGCTTGAACTCCATTCAAGGTTCGAAATTAATCAAATCTAATATATATATATATATATATATATATATATATATATATATATGCTAAAAACTTCGTGGATCTTACCACATGGAACGCGTTTAACTTTTAATTTGTTATTAATCTATGTGGCATTCAAATGGCTAACGTATGTCTTTTTAGTGCTATATAAATTGAAAATAATAAAATATATCATGAAAGTTACTAAGACAAACAAATGAAATTTAATATTTTAATTATTAAGATGTTTTGGTCTCATATCATAGCAAGAGATCATTTGCACACCGTGCATGATTCATAGCTTTAATTTTACCAAAAGTAATCTCTTTAAAAAAAAAGAACTTTAGTGAAATGTAATTTTGTTTAGAATGTTTTACTTTTAATTACTTTTTTAAATACCATATATATCAGCACTATATATTTCTTTTAGACTTTAGTAATGACAATTACATTAATAAAATTGTTATATTTTAATTAATTATAGCATAATCAAGAAATTCTATACGTTTATTATCAAACTCTATAAATTTGTCTCATCAATTTTTCAAAATGAGCTATATTTATTTAAAAATCTATGAAAAATACAAGAGTAATGATCAATAATAACAAATGCATCATCAATATGAAAAAAAATGGTGAATTATTAGCTGTTGAATGTTATCATGTGAGTTTTAGTATGCATCATGATCTCAAGGTATGAAAATAATTATCTTAAATTGTCATTTAATTTAAGATGCCTATGAATTTGCTTTTAACCGAATTATTTAGTAATCTCTTGCAGTATTTCATTATCATTCTTGCTAAAGTATTTTCATTCGGGTGAATTTTTTTTTTTTAAATTTATTAACATGTATTTATAAATTTCATGTTTTATTTATTTTTTTAGAAAGGATGTTCCTTTACTATAATTTACACATGCTTATGGGGTTTTGGATTTGAATGCATATTAAAAATATGACAAATCCATCATATCAAAAATGTTGAAAGTCATGACAAACCCGTCATATTAGAAAACCATAAAAGCAGATGGTGTCTATTTAAGGTTTATAAATAAGATTTTTCTTACTAGTAAGTTTTTTTCTATTAATTTTTCAATGGATAGTCCTCTAAATTCTTATACTCTCCTCATTTTTTTAATTCTTATACTCTCCTCATTTTTTTAATGTAATATTTTTTAATGGTATGATATTTTAGTTTTAATTAGTTTCTTTCAAAGAAAAAGTATATATTTGTTTAATTTCTCTAGTATTTAATGAAATTTGTAACCTAAATCATAATAACAATTAAATATAATCATATAGTTATGTTTTGAGTAATTATTATAAAAAAATTGTAACACAAATTATAAAATAATTTTAATGATCATTTTGACTATTAAATATATTAGAAACATATATAACTTGAAACCTACAAAATTTAAATTTCAATTTTTATTAATGAGATTTATAACCTAGTTAGATTACTTATTTATAACATACATATATAATTTTCTTATATGTGTGTGTGTTTGTAAGTAAAAGGAGCCCATGACAAATGAATCGATATAATTTATTTATTTTTCAAATAAAATGTTCAATTTGATAATAAAGATGTTAGTTTTTCTTTTATTAATTTTTAAATATTTTATCATAAAATTTTTTCTAATTATTTTTTTATTCTATAGCATAATGGATTTTCTTTAACATATGTATATTTACAAATGTTAAAATATAAATAGTAAAATGTGTACTTATATTAAGAACAAATTAAAATATTATTACAAAATATATCATTAAAATAATAATTTTTAATTAAATGGTTTGATATTTAGTTATATTTATTTACTTATTTATATTTTTGTAAATTTTTTTCTTAATTTTTTAAATATATTAGTTAAATTAATAAAAAAAATTATGTTGTATGATATAAAATTATAAGAAATTAATATTATATAAAAATATAAATAAATCGTACAATGCACGAGTATAATGCTAGTTTTCATTTTAAAACTCAAACTCTACTCAATTAAGCTCTCAATCGATTGTTATAAAAATACTAATAAAATTTTGATATTAATAAAATTTAGTGGCATCATCACTCAATATATGAAATTTCGTAATAAAATTAATGTTTAATAGTACTATCAATTATAGATATAAGTTTGTTGTTAATTGTTAATTTTAACTATATTAAATGATACTAAATTAATACTATTAATTCCAACTTTTAGTATATTGTTGTTATAGAAAAAATTATTATAGTGTTAAAAATAAACTCTCAAGACTTAGATATACAATTTCATAAATATAAGAATTAACCTGTAAAATAAAATTTATAATTTAGAGACTAAAATATAAAGTCATTAACAAATTTAAGGAATAAAATTATTAATTTTGAAACAATAGCACCAAAGTATATATTAGAATAAATTTCATGCATATTTTGCAAGTAATCCATTTTCAAATTTTATTATTTTTCTTTTTTTTTTTTTGGAAGTGAAAATATAAACTAAAAATGAGCAATTCTTAGAATTTTTAAAGGTAAAAAAAATGTTAAATTTACTTTAAATTTTTTAATAATTTCTAATTAATATATTTAACATAATGTACTTAATCAACGAAAATTTAAATAATATTTACATGAAGATCAATGATATTAATAAGGCCTAAAATAGAAATTTATCCTAAATTTTGTATATTTTTGTAATTATACCCTTTTTTATCAATTTAATTATAATTTGAGAATTCAGTTGCAATTCTGCCCAAAATTGTAATTATAAGAAAATTTTATCAATTGAAGTTCTAAAAGATCAAATTAATATATTATATTGTCAATTTAATTTTTAAATTTTGATTGAAGTTTATTAAACTCTTTAACTTTGTAAATTTGATTAATTAAGTTACTAATTTGATTACATAATCTTATTAATTCTCATAGAAATTTAAAGATTAAATTGATAATATGGTATAATAAATTTTAAGATTAATTTCATTTTTACCTCTTAAATTAATGTGAGAATATATTTTTTAAAATAAAATTAATATGAAAATATTATTATTATTAATCTCAATTTAATTTTATAATAAAATTATAATTAAAATTTTAAATTAGAATAAACATGTAAAAAGAATAGAATAGTGTATAACTAGTCTATTAATAGAACGGAATTAAATAATTTTCGAGTATGGTAAGATACCAACACGAGATCCCTTAATCCAAAGACTCATCTTTAACCATCCAAACTGTGACTGATTGGCGTGGTAAATGCTATTTCCTCCGTACAAAGCAATTATATAAATATATTTGGAACCCAAATCCAATTTGTCTTTCAATTGGTACATGGAAAAAGTGCAGGAAATAATTTTATTGTCTTCCTCTATGTTTTTGGTTGATTGGAGTTTGTTAAGAGTCCTTTTCAAATTTCAATTTTCATGGAAAAGTGGCTGACCTCTACAACGAATGATGAATGCCAACCAAAAAAGGTATTTGGTTTCTTGGTTATAGAATACAGTCGGTCCAACCTAGTTGCATCCGATAAGAATGGAAGCAATTTAATCCCCCACATTACACATATGATTCTTGATAAGAGACAAAAAATGACTGTGTAAGAGTTCCTATTCTTCCTATGTTAAAAAAAAAAATGTGTTTATAAACCCATAATCATAAAGAATATAAATTATTATCTCAACCTATAATTTACTATCAAATTTTAATTTGGATATGTAAATAAATAATTCGAATTCAACTCAATTTATGAATTTTTATTTGATTTATATATAGAAATATTACTTACAAGTAGCTCGCATATAAGTCCACAAGAGGCATATCACTTGTAGATCATCAATTACAAATCAATATTATATATAAATCACAATTTAACTTCATTCTCTTTTATTTGATAGAAAATAGCTTGATCAAATCAGCGTTGTCTATGTGAAATCGGCACAATAAGTCGTGTTCCTACTTTCCATCTTTAATGAAATTAAAATTTTTGGTCACCAATATTTTTCTTGGTATCGAATCCTTCATCAGCATTATCGGATCAAGCAAATAGATTAGGAAAAAAAAAGGGGAAAAATTACTTCGAAGAGAGAGAAAGTGGCGAGAGAGGAGAGAGGATTCCAAGCTGCCACCTCCGATCCACCTGCTTCCAGCTTACGATGGCCCGCACTGCCACCATCATCAACTCTCCCAGTTTCAGGCAATGCCACCTTCAAACGAAAATTTCAACCGATCTACACATCCATTCTCGATTATTCTTGATCCATTGGACCAACCTTCCTTCCAGCTTAATTTTGGTACCAATCAAGCGACCAATCTATCACCGAAGTCGGAGATCGAAAAATGACCCATCAGACCTTTTCAAGCTATTTCTGACCAAATGGAGGAGACTCACGGCGAATGGTGATCAGATTTGGACTCTAAGCAACAAGGCGCTTCTGTTGCTATAAATCATGACCCCCACAGCAACAATAGCAGGCAGCGCATCGCCGGACGATGACAATGTGTGAGACTAAGCTTTGACACTTCCGTTTTGGTTCCATGACATTTTCTATGACCCTGGTTTGCTTAGATTTGCATCAAAATACTTCAAATGAGTCGACGACACATTAAAAAGCAGCTTATTCAATTTTGCAGTTGATTTTATGGATCTAAAAATCAGTCCAAGCAATTTATTGATCGCGCCACTCCAAATAAGTTTTATATTTTTAATGCTTTTAATTTAAATTTGCAATATTATTTGTTGAAATACAAATGTAATTAAATAAATAAAAGTCCTCTAAATGAGGCAAAATGGCCTATTGAGACTAGTTTAAAAGACAATAAGATTAGGCACCGAAAACCTATTGAGACTAGTTTAAAAGATTGACGAGGCGCTAAAAGAAAGCGAAAATGCCAAATTGAGTCTAGGCGAAAGTCCAATAGGAAAAAGACATAAGAAAGGCTAAGCAAAAGACCACAAGGCAAAAGACTTAGGAAAGGCAAGGTGAAAGACTGCAAGGCAAAAGAATTAGCAAGTCTAGGCAAAAATCTAAAAGGGGCCAAAGAACTAGTTTAACAAGGCAAAAACTCTCGATTAATGAGGCATAATTCTTAAAAGTTCTCAATTGACAAGGCATATTTTATTAAAGACTTCTAAGTAAGGCAAATTATTGTTGTTATCTAAATTATGTATATGAAACATGATTTTTCAAGCTATGTCGGCAAAGTAAGCTTTAAAGTCCTCATAATTGAGGGCTTTACTAATTATTTAAATAGGATCAGTGAAGCACATGGCAAACCACTCAATCAGCAAAAACATCAAGTGAGGGCTTCAGATAGCAAATCAAATCACGCAATCAGCGAAGCATGTCAAATTGTAGATTATTTATTATTTGAGCTCATTTTTCGGAAGACTCAATCGAACTAGGGAGTAGGGGGTTTATGTTGAGAGACAAAAAATAATCATATATGAGTTCTTGTTTTTCCTATATTAAAAGGAAAGGTGTTTACAAATTTATGATCATAAAAGATTCCAATCACTATCCTAACCTATATTTGTTATCCAATTCCAATTCGAATATATACATAAATAATCCAAATTTAGCTCGATTCATAAATCTTTATCCGATTTATGTATATAAATATTACTTATAAATATTTTACATGTAAACTTACAAGAAGCAGATTATATTTAGATTATCAATTACAAATCAATATTACACATAAATCACAATTTAAATTTATTATATTTTATTTGATCGAAAATAAATTGATTAATTACGTTTGGAATTGCTGTTAGAATTAAAAAATACTTTAAAATTTTTTTAATTTAATTAATTGATTTTAATTTTTTTTTATAAATTGCTCTTTCAAATTTGATTCTAAGAAAATATCAATTTAAAAGCAATTTTAAAAAATATAAAAAATTTTATTGAAAAATATATTTTCAAACACTATCCTGAATATAGCCATAGTTGAGTCAAGGCAAGTCACAAAGTGACACAAGAAAATTTCATATTAATGAAAAATCGAAATGAAAATCAATTAATCACAAATGTTAATATTACACAAATATTAATGAAGATTGAATTCTAAAACTCTTGATTTATTTATTTATTTATTTATTCAGTTGACTAAACTATTCTCATATTAATTTACACATCAATCAATATTAAGTCTTTTTTTAAAATTTAAAAATATATTTCACACTCGGTTTATGTATTCAGAAATTATTTATGAAAGTTAATACTCATAATCTATTTTACAACTATACCAGTGCACCATTTTTATTACTTATTTTTACCTTCTGTGCTTTTTTTTTTTTTTTTTTTTCATTTTAAGCCATTAATTAAGTATTAATGTTTTGATTTAAAAATTTTTATAAGGCGTAGCAATCACTCAAACAGTGTCATGTACAAATCCCTTTCTGCTAAATTAAAGCACTGTCATGCTTGAATTGATGTGCCTTCTTATCGTTTGGATTTTAATATGTGTATGTGGTCAATTGTCAATGGATTTGGACCACTAGCTCATGGCTCTTAATTTTGATTTTGAGCCATTAACCAGCGCCTCTAGTTGGGAACCTTTTGCGAAAGGTGGAGGGCCCGCTTTGTATAGAATTCTGCACTTTTTGAAGAGTTGTGACTGCAATTTGCTGAAGTTTTGGTACGGAGAAACTTTTATATATGGCCAAAGCTGATAGCAGGAGGCGAAATTATACTCCAAAATTTGATGGCCAAGAATAATTATGAATAAAAAAATCTAAATTTAAGTACTATTATTATATTATAAAATATTTTTATTTATGTATAAATATAATAATACATTTATAACAAATAAAATCTATATATATTTTAAGAAAAAATTATGAAATATACATATCATAAATAAAATTTTAAAAATTTAGAACGGCTAAATGTATATATTTTACAATTTTTGGAGTCAATGTAATATATTTTTAAAGATATATTAAAAATATATGGATATAAAAGTTAATTTTGAAAAGTTTGGGCATGCACTCCACCGCATATACGAAACTATCTTATTGGATGGCATCTCAAATCATAATTTATGAAAAAACTTATAGATTAGACATATTGAATGTTTAAAAAATTTGATTTTTATAAATTTAAATTTAAACGGTGAAAAATAAATGTACAATCTGACCTACTGATTGATTTAATTAAAAATCCATTTAGATAAGTTTAAATCATTTATAAATCAAATATTTTTTATAACGAACATTAATAATTAATAATGAATATTATTTCTATTTATATATCAGTAAGGATGTGGTAAATAAATATTTATTTTTAATATATAAATAATAAATATATAGTATTATTTAAAATTGTAATTCGATTCAGGTTAAACTTTTAAGTCGTGATTTTTTATTTTCGCCAATTCTAAAATTGAATTAAATTTGAAGACCAATGAACATATTTATTCATGGTCAAACGGCAAAAATGAAAAATATATATAATTCAATTCATGGATCCAACAATACGTTCAACGGAGGGTTAGTAGATAAAACAATATTGAATAAGAATAATCCTCCCTTTTTTCAGAATGTAATTTTTTTTTCCCATTAGTTTTTACTTTTTATTCGTTATTATCTAATGAGGTTTTAGAGTTAAAAATTAAGGGTTTTAAATATTTAAATATTTATTTTAATCAATAATGTTATAATATATTATAGGATTTGATTGATGTCTTTTCATATACATGAATATTTTAGTTTCTATATTAGTATTGATTGTATTTTCCTTATTAGAAAAACTTTTTATTTCGATCTTTTTTGTACTTTATATAAAAGGTTTAATATTATTGAATGGAAATATTATAAAACTATTTTATTCTCTATATTATTTATTCTTATTTTTCTCCATTATATTTATAATACGTTATCAGCACGAATCGTTTTACAATATTATTCATAATTTTCGATAGCTTATGGTTTGCTACAATACAATTAAGGCGAAAAATTTGAAGCAATAAAATTCAAGATTTATGGTAAATAATTTTTGTCTAATTAATTACTATTATTATTAATATTTATGTATCAAATATATTTTTTTAAGAAAAAAAACTAAATTTTTTTTTTTAACATATTGGGCTAATTAATTGAAGAAATCATTTTTTTTCTCTCTTATAATCATTTACCTCAAGTCATTTTTTTTTTAGATTTATAAAGATTTGATATACTATTTAATAATTAATCAATTAAACTCTAATTCCTAAATAACTAGCACTATATTTTAAATTATAGTTCCTGAAGAACTAACATTATATTTCAAATTATAGTTCCAGAAAAACTAGCATTATATTTTAAATACTAGTTCCTAAAGAACTAGTATTATTTATAGTTTCTGAATAACTAATCAAATAAATAACTAAGCTATGAGTTCCTAAAGAACTAGTATTATATTTTAAATTATAGTTTTTAAAGAACTAGTATTATTAATAGTTCCTGAATAGCTAATTAAATAAATAACTAAGCTATAAGTTCCTGAAGAACTAATCATAATTACAGTTCCTGAAGAACTGGTATTTTCTACAGTTCCTGAAGAACTGGTATTCTCTACAGTTCCTGAAAAACTAATATTCTATATAGTTCCTGAAAAAATAATCAAAATAAATAAATATAAATTCATTAAATAATTATTTAATATTCCTGAAAAACTAAATATATTGTTTACAAGTTTTTAAAAGACTGATTTTATTATAATCCTATCTTAGACAATGTTAATTAATGACCATTGATATCACGAGTAGGAATTATTCATCATGGATACTAAATACTGAAATTCTTGAATTAGTTTTAATTAATTATTTATCTTATGGGATTCTCATATCGTGTTGTCGTGGTAGTACAATTTATTCATATGAAATTGAGAGCAATAAACCAATGTGGCATATTACACATTAATTTTGATTTTGTTGAATATAAAATTAAACCTAACAAGATCTTGATTAACTGGTGTCACTCATTCGGGTATTAAAAATCTAATGTTGTTAAAGATTTTTCATTTGTCTAAAAACTATTTGACAGGTTTGGTACTATAATTAATTTTTATAGGGTAAACTTCTTATTTGCTATATTTTATCTTCCTTTAATAATATTTAATGGGTTATAAATTACAGCAGATATTTAAAATATTTAATTAGTTAATCTATTATATATATACTCATGATGATTTTATTTTAATAAATGAATAGTATTATATATATGACATATAAATAGAAAATTTATATTTTTCTTTTGCATTTTTGTTGGGCTTGATTGAGATGATTGCTTATGAAGAATTTAGTTTATATATTATACAATAAACTCTGTTTATACTATAAGTATAGAATGGTTATAGCGTACACTCTGTATTTTAAAGAAATGAATCTATGTAATTTACTAATTTTTGGCCAATTAATACATTTAGAGTTTCAAAAAATCCCATGAAATTGATAATTAACTCAAACTTACTAAAGAGAGGTCTTCACTTATCTCAAGGTATCCATGTCCTAAATTTCTTTGTAGAATTATAAATATGCCATGATAAATATGTTGTATATATATATTGGTTTCTCTGGTTAGCAAGTATAATTTGCTTGTGTTACTACATATTATTTTTTTTTTAATTTTTAACTAGAATTATAGTATAAAGATTGTTGTGCCTTATAATTAATGGCTAATTTGACCTCAACTTGGCTTAATGCAAATATATTTTATAGTAATTGTCGTATTTTAACTTTTGAGTATAAAATTCATATTGTTTATGTGTTTGGTTTTAGTATGAAATTTGAAATAATTGAAAATTTATTACTTCATTATAAACATGAATTTATTGTGAATGGTTGGATTGATTTATAAATTGTTGGAGTTTTTACATGAAATTAGTTCAAATTTCTTTATTTTTTCTCAAAATTGATTGAGTTTTAGATTTTTAAGAAAATCAATTTGATATTTTTGTTTTATTTCCAACACAAAGACTTTGATCATATTTATACTATATGTAAATGGGGTCTAATGGATAAATATCTCACTATTTAAGATTTTTGTATTATCTAGAAGAGTTTTAAAGATCGATATGATCACTTGAAATATGTGGTACTACCATAAACTCAATATGATTAGGTAAATCTATGCCTATAAGACTTGACGTCTATTTGAGAATATAATTCAATCATATTTAAAATTACTTCACAGCTGAAATTGTACGGTAATAAAGTTACATGCTCCTATAGTAGTAGTATAAAAAGTAAAAATTTACAAATATTGCTTTTCTAGTGGTTGCAAAGAATAATTGTTAATGAGAAATCATCAAACAATGCCCACTAGTATAACTGCATTCCCTGAAGTGAATATTATAAATCATTTGGTAGATAATGAGAATTTTGAAAGAATAATTGCTAATGAAAAATTATCAAACAATGCCCACTAGTATAATTGTATTCCGTGAAGTGAATGCTATAAATCATCTAGTAGATCATGAGATTCTAAAAGAGGAAGCGCTCATATAGAGGACACAACTCAATTCAATATTGGTGATTTTATATAAACTCCCTGAAAAAGTAATTTGTAATGATTTTATAAGTTGTGCATTATTTATTTCATTATTGTTTTATCCCCCATATATATGCACAATATATTGCGTTGAACCTGCAGTTCAAGCATTGAACTTATAGATCAATAATTAAACCTTAAAGGTTTTGCATGAATACCATTATGTATATCATATATACTCTCATTTGAAATTTATACAAGAACATGAGCTGCAAATTTTTTTGTGTCATGAATATATTAATATCACTATCTCAATGTGCGACAATGGGTTCACAAAAGAGACTAAAATTTATTTTGATGAGACACATTTCTCAACATTATGAGGAAAAAAGTATTTGCAGTACTAAAAAATGTCGAGAAATTTATTAGAAGGAAAACTCTTTAAATAATTTTGATCCACGTACAAGTTAGAATGAATAAGAAGTTCACAAAATAACATAGTTGTAACAAATTACAACTTAACTATCAAATGCATTTATAGATGCTAAAAAAGTAGCAAAGTCTTATATTACAGTTGCTAATACCCTAGTAAGAGTTGTGGTTCAAATTGTAAATAGAAAATCAATCAATCTTATTACACGCCAAAAGCGTGGATAATAAATTGGAACTAAAGATAAAAATCTATGGAAAAGAAAAGTAGCATCACTCATAAAATCTCCTGAAGAGAAACCTCTTAAAGAGAAAGATCTCAGTCAAAGAGCTATAGCCAATTATAAGACACAGACTAAGACAACAGAACAATTAGATCCTCCAGATATGGCTTCTAGAGTTGATGATTATATAAATGAAAATTATGAGATTTCAATTATTTTTGTGATATAAGAGAAAGAGTTGATAGAAACTTAATTATCGTGGATGATGAATTTGTCTCAACAGTAGCTCTTGCTGTTTCAAGAGAAACTCTAGATCTAAAATCTGTAAGTATAACTGAATAGTAGCATAAACATGATTAATCATCATAAAAAGAGGCAATTAAAGTAGAGCTACACTCGTTCTATTATTAACTATGAGAAAAAAAATAATTATCTTATTATAAAAATGATCATGTTCCGTTATTCAATTAGTATGGCAGTTAAAGAAAGGCTTGATATATGTCTTATGAAAATGATATTTATATGAGAGTCCTAAAAGGACTAGAGATATCAAAAATGAATATACATTAAACAAGTGACATGTATTTCATCAAATTGCAAAAGTTATTATATGGATTAAAGCAATATAGACATTTGGTGTAATTTTTTGAGTAAATTCTTATTGAAAGAAATATATGTGAAAAAAAAACTATGTCCATTTGTATTCATAAAAGACCATAGAATAGTATATGTTATTATTGCAGTATATGTTGATAATTTAAATATTAGTGTGACTCCTAAAAAACTCAAAGAAGTATATATCTATTTGAAAAGTGAGTTCGAAATGAAAAATTTAATGAAATTTTGTATCGGCCTGCAGACCGATTATCAATGAGTCATAATACACCAGTTTACTTATGTGGAAAAGGTATTTAATCAATTTTGTATGGATAAAATTTTTTCCTTAAACATACCAGCAGTGATCCTCTCACCTAAAATGAAGAGATACTCTTTTAGATCTAAATAAAATAACAAAGAGCTATTTAGTTTTGAAGTACTATATATAAGTGCTATAGGAGTACTCATGTATATTGCAAATTGCATCAGGTCTGAAATTGCATTTGTAAGAAAAATTTATAGTTAAGTATAACTCTGCACCTATTAAGAGATATTAGAGTGTTGTAAAAAATTATCTTCAATATACTATTAATATTATGATTCATATTTGAAATTAGTCTATATACGAATATTGGTTATTTGCTTAGTCTCCATGATAATAGATCTTAGACTGGCTATTTATTCACTTATGGTAGTACTATAATTTTATAAAGGTTTTTATGATCCTGAAATACCTCACTAAAAGATACTCCCATTATATTTTGAGAATAATGCAATCTGCATTGTACAAATTAAAGGTGGTTATATCAAGGGTAACAAAGTAGACAAAAATTTCACCGAAATTCTTGTATATACATAAGTTTCAGAAGAGATATCCACTAAATTCGCTTGAGTGACAACCTAACAAATTTATGTACTAAGTCTTTACCTAATGTGGTATTTAGACGGCATTGTTTCATCAATTAGTATACGTCGTGTTAAAATCTATCATCATCAGGGGGAGAAGCGAATTAATATATGATTGTACTCTTTTTCATTAGTCAAGTTTTTATCCCATAGAGTTTTTTTGGACAAAAGTTTTAATGAGGTAATATGTGCAATGACAAAATAGTGCATGAAATGTACTATTTTCTTTAGCTATGTTTTTTCTCACTGGGTTTTCTAGCAAGGTTTTTAACCAGGCATATTCATAGCGCAAGTAATATCCTAAGAGAATACTATAAATAAATTATTATATGTGGATATTACTTAAACATCATTAAGTATACGGTTTGATAACTTGACAAATTTGTTTACAAAGGCACTCTTTACAACTACATTTGAAAAGTTAGCCAACAAAATTGGCATGTGCCGATCAAGAGATATTTGATAGAAATCATATTTTTATGAGGGGGAGATTTTGGTACACTGTATTCTTTTTTCCTTAACCTAAGTTTTGTCTCATTGTGTTTTTCTAGCAAGATTTTTAATGAGACAGTATTATGGCGCAAATCTTTACAAGAATAATGTACTCTTTTTTTTTATTAAGATTTTTTCTCACATGATTTTTTTTTAGCAAAGTTTTAATGAGATATATTTTTTATAAAAGATATCAAGGGGGAGTTATAATATATTATAGGATTTGATTGATATCTTTCCATATATATGAATATTCTAGTTTCCATATTAATATTGATTGTATTTTTCCTTATTAGAAAAACTTCTTATTTTTTTTATTTTATGTACTCTATATAAATAGCTTAATATTATTGAATGGTAGTACTAGAAAACTATCATCTTCTCTATATTTTTGTTCTTATTCTTATCTATTATATTTATAATAAATAAACATTTATATCCATTATTTTATTTTATTTAAACATAAAGGAAACAGTGACGGCTTTAGCACTAAGCGAACTAGACAATCACCTAAAGCTCCATATAATAATTAATAGTAATTTTCAAAAATTCTAAAAAATTATTTTAAGTTATGTAGGAAAGCATAATTTTAGACTTTACCTTATTTTTACTCCCTTCTATAATTATCTTTTATATTTGCTAATCTTCGCTTTACAACTAAGGTATACTTTTATTTTATATAATATATTATTATTTTAGTTTTACTTCTTTATTTTGTTTCCATTTATCAAAAAAAAAATAAAAAAAATCAATACTTTCATTTTTCAATTAAAATTGTTAACATTAAATTTGAGCACCAACTCTTAATATTATTCTAAAACCTCTTCAAAACTTCATTTACTCTAAACATTAAATTTGCGCCGCCGCCATCCCTATTCTTTACGGAAAAAGCGAAACAAAATTGACCAAAACAGATAAATAAGGGACAGAGTTAAACAACCGTTAAGAAAAAGACAAATCCACGAAGGAAAGTCCGAGAAAAAAGAAAAGAAAAAAGAGCCAGGGCCTGGAGGCGGCGCGCACATGCACGAAGGAAAATTCATGGCGCGAATTTCGACGAGGCTTCTTTAGCATGGAGCCTTAATAACAGTGTCTCTGGCATTTGGGTGATGTTTGTATCATTCTTACCTTTTTCTTTAAATTCCAATATTTAAATTTGTTTTGCGAACGTAATATTCTTTGAGTCTTTGATTGTTCATTCTTTTTCTTTTTTTACTGTTTATTATGGTCTTTTAGGGCTCTTTCTTTAAAGATCATCAATACCCAGATTCAGATTTTGGGTATTGGACTGGTTAATTGATAAGAAGAGAGAACAGAGCAAAGAACAATAATTTATGTAAGTGTTTTTAGATCTTTGGATTGTGGGTTTTTTTTTTTTTTCCATGGTGTTTTGGTTAGTGAACATTAATTGATGTTGTTTTTATTAATGATGATGATGTTGGATTTCTGTTTTTCAGTTTTGGTTTTCTTGTTTGAGGTTAGGACTCCATTGCATGTTGCTTTCAGTTATTTTTCTTTGGCTGATTAGTACTTGTTTGCTTGGTTACTAGAATTTCTACCTTATCTGTAGCGCATTTTTTTCATCCTTTATTTATTTTTCAGTCTTTTTTTTGATTTTGAGTTTTAGTCATTTTTAAGGTACCCTGTTTTTGGATTTTGATTTTTGTATATGTTTTGTATATGAATTGCTGAATTGCTTCCTTTTTCCCATCTCCATTTTCTCCTTCTTTTTAATGGGTTCTATGGGAAGAATTTAAGAATTCGATTTTATTACGTGGGCAGCATTGTTGCCCAGAAATGAATTTCATGGAAGGGACTCTGTGATTTTGGCTGAATTTGTTGGTTGGTCTTACAGCTGTTCCTTATCAATTGTGTCTGCTATTGCTAATTGGTCTGTTCTCTGTCCTGATATAGTAGCCTTTCTTTTATTTTTGTTTGATTTGGCAGAGAGGCTAAAATGACGACAAGTATAGCTGCTTTGAGTGGCAACCTGCCCTACGGGTTAAACAAATGCAGGGTGCACAATTTTACGCAAACTGCTTGGTCTTCTAGTGTGACTTTCATTGGAGGTTTACAGAAAGAGCTTTCATGGTATTTGATAAGGATCCTTCCTCAGCTATTTAATTTTTAATGGAATTGTCTTTGATTTTTTTTTTTACGCTGAATTTTGCTGAGTTATTTATTAATTTTTCTGTATGGTGAATTCAATAACGTTATAACATCAAATTCTGTAAAGGGGTTCTGGGTAAGAGCTTGTAGACTTCTTTGGTTGGCATGTCTTTGTCGAGCTAAGGCAGCAGCTTGTCCCCCAAATAGCATCTGAATAGAAGAGAGGATGCTTCTGTAGCTCCTAAAACTTATTAATTGCTCTTTTTTTAAAGCTTTGGCTCAATGGGTGTTTGATTATATCATATGACAAAAATACTCGCTAGTACAAAATTCCCAACTTTGTGTGTTATTGCTGCAAAGTTGACGCTTTACGCTAGGGATGCTGCTTTGTCAGAAGCTGGCTTTTATATCATGCTATTTTCCTTCTTGTATAATATCACCTCACTGTTATGTAAGAGTGTCATGGTGGAACTAAGACAATCATCAATTATTTATGTTTAAGTGAATGTAAATCTTATAGGTCACATGGAGTATCCAAGATATTGCAAATTCAGAGATGCAATTTTCCTCAATCTACCATTGGGGAGCACTGGAAATCCCCTGGAACAAGACCATTTAGTGTGTCATCTTGTTTGAGAGATGGTTCCACCAAGTATTTTGACTTTGTCGTCATTGGAAGTGGAGTTGCTGGCCTTCGCTATGCCCTTGAAGTTGCAAAACATGGAACCGTTGCTGTGATCACTAAGGCTGAGCCTCATGAGAGTAATACAAACTATGCCCAAGGTGGTGTGAGTGCTGTTTTATGTCCTTTGGATTCTGTGGAAAGCCACATGCAGGACACCATTGTAGCAGGGGCTAATCTATGTGATGAGGAGACTGTCAGAGTAAGATTTAGAACTAATAATTTTGCATTATGAATCTTATTGGTGCTACACTGAGTGTTAATCTTTTCAATTTAAAAAATTTCTACAAAGAGATGCTGAATTAATCTGAATTGCATGTCTAGTAGGTTTTGCACTCGTTGTAAGTTCTACACAATCTAAGATATCTTGTTTTTCTTATTTTATTTTTTGTCTAGGTTGTCTGTACGGAAGGACCTGACAGAATAAAGGAATTGATAGCTATGGGTGCAATGTTTGATCACGGTGAGGACGGAAACCTGCACCTAGCAAGAGAAGGGGGTCACTCTCACCATAGAATTGTCCATGCTGCTGATATGACTGGAAGGGAGATTGAGCGAGCTCTTCTGGAGGCAGTTGTTAATGATCCTAATATATCCATGTTTGAGCACCACTTTGCAATAGATCTGCTAAGTTCTCAGGTTCACTTCTTAATACTCTTTTGTTCATATAACAGCTGAAAGCATAGTTTTATGTATTCCTATATGGTATGTTTTGGCTGACTTATTTCTAAAAGTTATTAAGGCTTATTGTAAAATTAACTTTGATATTCTATTTCCAAATTAAGGAACAAGTCAATGCATTTTACCTCATCCCATGGTGTTCTTGATTCCATATTTGACATCATAAGGTTTAAGACACTACATCAGTGTGGATGCTGAAATAATTTTATTTTTGTTGCTGATAGGATGGTCCTGATACAGTTTGCCATGGTGTTGACACAATGAACACTGAAACACAAGAGGTGATGCAAGGGTTCATTTATTTATGATTTTCTTGCCAATTTTTACCTGGGATACCTATCCGGTTGTTGGATTATCCTGAAAGCTTTTTTCACCCAAAAAATTTCAGGTTGTTCGATTCATTTCAAAGGTGATTTTACTTGCATCAGGTGGGGCTGGGCATATCTATCCATCTACCACAAATCCTCCGGTAACTTTCTTTTTCTAGTTATAGCAAGTCATTTCCCTCAATACCATTTTGGATTGATTTTTGGTATCTTAAGTTTCAAGAGACTTGGCTATTTTAATCTTTGTAGTGTGCTTGGACTACTTGAGTTCATAAAATGGCAACTGATTAGCCTAGAAGTACTAAACGTGTGTATGTGGCTAAATTGAAAGTGACTGGTATCCGCAAATTACACAGACCACCATTCTAGTTTGATAATTACATAAAATACATCTAAAATGGATTTATGGTATGCGCCCTAACTGTTTTTCTCAGTGAAGGAAAGTTGCTGTTACCTTTTTTTTTTAAAAGCAGCAGCTTGCTATTCTATTGTAATAATAGCATCCAGTTGGATTCATAGTCAGCTAATCTGTCAATATTTTTGTTATTTATTTCCTTATTTATTGTTTTATAAATCTATCTTGTTGCTTTGTATATACTGCAAATGCATGCACCTATATTGTGTTGATCATGAGTATACGACCATCGGATGCATTCTTATTTCCTGAGATGTTATTATAGGTGGCCACTGGAGATGGAATTGCAATGGCTCATAGAGCTCAAGCCGTGATTTCCAATATGGAGTAAGTAAATGTTCATCTGGTATTATCCAAAAAGCCAATATCTATTCATCATGGTATCTTATCTCTTTTATTACATGAAAACCTACATGGTAATGCATAAATTGGCAGTGTTTGTTTGCTGATTATTCCATCCTGGAAAATGTAAATATGTACTGATGAAATTATTTTGCCTCCTTTGTTTATGCACACAAAATTGTCTTCTAGATGGTTTCTGATGTCATAAAAATTGAATGACTGCAATAACTTGGATGCTTGAACTTCTCTTTATCAGGAAGTATAGCTATGGGAGACTATATGAATTGATTCTGTTTTCATCTTTTTATTAATTGCAAATTGGGGTTTGCTAGTGGAGATTTATAAATTGGAGAGGTTTTCTCGGTTGATGGCCATCAATTCCATTTAGTGACTATGCTGCAGAATTGCTTTGGGATTGCATCTCTGCTTATTTCCTGTGCATGTACCTGTTAACAACCAGAGCGAATCATGTTAATAAAATATTCTTTCTGACAGGTTTTACAAACCTTCTATTTTCTCAGATTTGTGCAGTTCCACCCAACTGCTTTGGCTGATGAAGGCCTTCCTGTCAAACCAAACAAAACTCGAGAAAATGCATTTCTCATTACTGAAGCTGTTAGGGGTGATGGGGGTATCCTCTATAATTTAGGCATGGAAAGGTTTATGCCTTTGTATGATGAGAGAGCTGAGCTAGCTCCTAGGGACGTGGTAGCGAGAAGTATAGATGACCAGCTTAAAAAGCGTAATGAGAAGTATGTGCTGCTTGATATAAGTCACAAGCCTAGAGAAAAGATACTCTCCCACTTCCCTAACATAGCTGCTGAGTGTCTAAAGTATGGCCTGGATATAACTCATCAGCCAATACCAGTTGTTCCTGCAGCTCATTACATGTGCGGTGGAGTCCGTGCTGGGCTTCAGGGGGAGACAAATGTACGGGGCTTATATGTAGCAGGTGAGGTTGCTTGCACTGGTTTGCATGGAGCGAACAGACTTGCTAGCAATTCATTGCTTGAGGCACTGGTTTTCGCACGAAGAGCTGTTCAGCCGTCAATTGATCACATGAGGAGCTCTAGTCTTGATCCCAGCACTTCAAATCGTTGGGCTAGACCACTTGTGCCTGATTCACTAGGCAGTAATGTGATGGACAACATATTGATTACGACAGCAAAAGTAAGAAAAGAACTGCAATCAATCATGTGGAAATACGTAGGGATTGTTCGGTCAACAACAAGGCTGGAAACTGCTGAGCAAAAAATCAGTGAATTGGAGTCTCAATGGGAGAAGCATTTGTTTGAGCAAGGATGGGAGCAGACAATGGTAGGGCTTGAGGCTTGTGAAATGAGAAACCTCTTTTGCTGTGCAAAGCTAGTGGTGAGCAGTGCCCTCACTAGGCACGAAAGCCGTGGACTTCACTACACTATTGATTTCCCTCATTTGGAGGAAAGTAAGAGGTTGCCAACGATTATTGTCCCTTCTCCAGCGGTGAATAGTTCATGGAGTTCACGACAGCTACACAAGCAGGCTGTCTTTTAGCAGTGCATGGTGTGTTTCTGATTCTTCCAGCCAAAACTAGGCATTTATAGGATATATCATTCATCATTTAAATGAAAATTTGTAATGAAAACCTTTGGTAAGAAATGAAATGCTCCTTTCTCCATTTACTTGAAAATTTGTTAATTTCTCTTTGTAGAATTTATTAAGAGAAAACCTCACAAAAATGTCCTATGGATTTAACTGTTCACTCCATAAGGAGTTTGTTGGATTTAAGGATCATTGCTTTCAAATCAGCTAGTACTATAAAATAAAGAAAAGATGAGCAACTCATTTCCGTATAACTTTCTTTCTGATTTTGTCATTTGTTGGCCAAACCCAATGATTTTTGGATGCATTAGAAGCAAAGCAGGATATACTTTTAATATCCTATTCAATTAAGACTATATGAATCTGTTCTCCAATTCCATGCAAAGCAGGATATACTTTTAATATCCTATTCAATTAAGACTATATGAATCTGTTCTCCAATTCCATACATTTAGAGCATGAAAAAAAGAGGCTAATAGTTACAAATTTTATGTCAAGAAGTAGAATGAAAATTCAGCAAGTGGGCCCTCTTTTTTGTTTTCTACCAATTATGTACTAGAACTTTAATTTCAGTGGACCATTGTCTTTTTTATTTCATACAAAAATCAATTATCAATAGGAGTGGACCCTTTTTTCATGTCTACATAATATGTAAGAGACAAGCAACTTGCAGAAGTTTCAAAGCATGTGATTGCTAACAGAATTCTAGAGAAAGTGAAAAATAAAGAAAGAGAAATAGAGGGGGAAAAGTTAATGGTAGTGTTGTTCTTTAGACTAGCTAGAATGGAGCCTGTGAGGGTGCTTTGTGTTCTTGGACTTCTAGTCTTGGAAATTATTTCACAGCCAAGATTGGTGATCAGTGGCGATGGTTGGCAGAAATGTGGGTTTCAGGCAATTTACAATTTTGGTGATTCAAATTCAGATACAGGAGGAATATCTGCAGCAATATCAGAGGTCACTTCACCAAATGGTGAAACTTTCTTTGGACATCCTTCAGGAAGATTTTGTGATGGTCGTCTAATCATAGATTTAATAGGTAATTTACTATGCAATTTATTGCTTTCTCTTGTAGTTCATTCACTAAAGCAAATACATAATCTGAAGCTAAAACTATTTTTGGTTACAGCTGAGAGGCTGAAGTTACCATATCTGAGTGCATATCTGGACTCAATTGGGACAGATTTTAGGCATGGTGCTAACTTTGCAACTGGTGGTTCTTCTATTCGTCAGGGCGGTTATAGCCCCTTCCATCTAGGCATACAAATTTCCCAGTTCGTACAGTTCAAAGCTCGCACTACAGCTCTGTATAATAAACTCAGCCCTAATGGTCAGCACTTTGTTCCTCATTCCCTTTGATCCCTGTGTATTTGTGATGTTAGATATAATTAGCGCATGGAAATGAACATGCTGCTAAGTGTTGAGATTGTGGCATATATTCAGTGAAAGATGGAATGCTAAATCCATATTTGGCTCTCCATGGATATAGGCACACTACTGAACTGTGCAGATTTCTTTGCCTGGAATTGCTGTTTGAGCTACTGTTGAGAAAAATACTATGTTGAAAATATTGATTGAATGTCATTAACCTTTGTTTTTTAAGGTGAATTTCACATGTTTTTATAATAAAAGTTCCAGTGCAATTTAACAAGACTCTCAAATTGGTTTTTTCTAATATCATTTCAATGGTGTTTTTTGGAAAAACAGTTCCAATGTTAATGCTAAACAAACTCTTGTTCATATCTGTATGTGCTTGCTTTGTGAGTAATTTTTTTGAAAACCAAGTTCATAACATATATGAGCTTACTAGAAATCATCACAGAACCAGGAAAAATTCCACCATTCAAAAGCAATCTTCCTAGGCCTGCAGACTTCTCTGGGGCTTTATACACATTTGATATTGGACAGAATGATTTGGCCTATGGGTTTCAACACACAACAGAGGAACAAGTTATACTGTCCATTCCTGATATTCTGCGCCAGTTTTCACAGGCAGTGAATGTGAGCTAATAGACCTGCTTTTTGAGTTCAGATCCATTTTATACTGGCAGCTAAAACTTTGTTTTCTTGGTGTTTCAGCGACTATATGAGGAAGGGGCTAGAATTTTCTGGGTGCATAATACAGGTCCAATTGGTTGCCTGCCCTATAATCCTATATATCACCACTCAAAGCCTGGTGATCTTGATCAAAACGGATGTGTAAGGCCTCAAAATGAGGTTGCTCAAGAATTTAACCGGCAACTGAAGAACAAGGTATCCCAGTTGAGCACACAGCTTCCTTATTCAGCATTCACATATGTTGATGTGTACTCAGCTAAATATCAACTAATTAGCACTGCCAAGAGTCAAGGTAACATCACTTTCTTCAATCATATTTAGACAAATTTGTTCTTAGTTGTGGGAACGTGGTGAAGACTAATAACTCATGGTGTTTGATTTGATCACAATTTGCAGGTTTCGTCAGTCCAATGAACTTCTGTTGTGGCAGTTACTATGGATATCATATCGACTGTGGAAAGAAAGCCATAGTGAATGGAACAGTTTATGGGAATCCATGCCAGCATCCGTCAATGCATATAAGCTGGGATGGGATACACTATTCTCAAGCAGCTAATTTATGGGTAGCAAATAAAATTCTTAATGGATCTCATTCTTATCCACCTTTCTCGATTGAGGAAGCTTGTCAGCATTTCTAGAAAGCCATTATAAGACTTGATTCAATCATTTCTGTGCAATTATATAAGCAAGCTCACTGTTGAAACAGTGAGCATAATATATATTTGATAATTTGGGGCTTTAAGTTGTTAGCCATGAGCCCAAACCAGCACTGCTTATCTCAGATGAGGACTTGTTGAAATATCCAAAATAGAAATGTTTTGATGAGGGACAGGCAGATGTGCCATTTTTGTAACTTTCTTTGTTAAGTGATAAATTCTATATCTACCTTTAGTCGCTCAATTAAACTCTATATGAGTTGGTGAAGCTATAGATGCCATTATTATTATTGTTATTATTTTGACTCAGATTCTCATGCTAAATTAACAACCTTAACATATGAACTGTGACTGCAATGACCAAACCATTCCATTCAGTACACGAAATAAATGCGGAGGAATCTAATGTAAGCAATCACACACGAATCTAATGCTCTCATTTAGCTGAATATCAGATCATTAGTTGATAACCCTTTATATCAATCTTTTGGATTGAGATGTTAATAACTGGATTCTGACATTTTCCATTCCATTAAGGCCAGAATTCTCAGAGATATATTGATATGCCCGAAGGATCAAGCCACAGGATCATAGGATCTTTTATAGTTTCTATGAAAACGAAACTTCATGGACGGTATTATTAACGGCTGAGTCCAATTTATGGCATCTGCTAGCAGCTAGTAGTCATTTTTTAATGACAGTTGACTCTAACTTGCTTTGCTGTGCATTTTGGATAATTTCGCATCTTGCCTATTCAGTTTCCATTTGCCAACAGGAACTAAAATGCTGACGTAATAATTTTTATTCGTGTAAGAAGTTGTGCAGAAAGGCTCTGCGGTGAATCTCAATTCATTTAATTTGGCATTTTTTGTAATATTCCCTTTTATGTCACATTGTGTCTAAGGTTGCAGTATATATAACTGTGAAGTTCCTGATTAGCATATCACCAAATCTGATAATAACAAGTAAATATTTATTGCAGGAGAAGCATATATTTCTTGTGAAGATTGATCATGGCCTCTAGAAGAATATTTTCAATCCTTGGACTGTTGGTTATGGCATTGGAAATTGGAAAAGTAGCAGTAGCAACCAGCCGTAACTCGAAATGTGCATTCCCTGCCATTTATAATTTTGGAGATTCAAATTCAGATACTGGAGGAATGTCTGCTGCATTTGGTCCTGTTCCTCCTCCCCATGGTCAAACCTTCTTTAAAAAACCTTCTGGAAGGCTCTCTGATGGTCGCCTCATTATAGATTTCATGGGTTAGTTTCATAATATCTACAAATTTTTAGTTTCTACTAATCTAAGAATTTGAGTGATTTTTGACTAGTTGTTGATTCTATGCAGCTGAATACTTGGGATTACCATATGTAAGTGCATACTTGGACTCTATAGGGACAAAGTTTGCACATGGAGCAAACTTTGCAAGTGCAGGCTCATCTATTCGGCCAGGTAACAGGAGTCCTTTCTTTCTAGCCCTTCAAGTCTCTCAGTTTGTACAATTCAAGGCACGCACCACAGAACTCTATAAGAACTTGGACAATCGAGGTAAGAAAAAGTTCTTGCTTGCATTATGCTGCAACTTCAATTTTGAAGGCTAAAACTAAAATAGTATCATTTTCAACTGTGTTTAATATCTAAAGGTTCTCTCCCAAATCCTAAAGATTTTTCGAAGGCCTTGTACACATTTGAAATTGGACAAAATGATGTTGTGTTTGGTTTTCTCAACACAACAGAAGAGCAAGTTCATTTAACGTTTCCAGACATCCTTATTCAGTTCAGTCAAGCAGTCCTAGTAAGCAATTATCATTCACTTGATTTGAGACGCAGCCTTATAAACTTCTTTTATAGACATCACTTATACATTAGTAAAATTAACGTATTTGCTCACAGAGGCTATATACTGAAGGGGCAAGAGCCTTTTTGGTGCATAACGTAGGGCCAATCGGCTGTGCTCCTTTTGGTGCTGCATTTTTCCCTCCGAAGAATGCTACCCGCGATAAGAATCATTGTGCTGTTGCACAGAATGAGGCAGTTCAAGAATTCAACAGCCAACTAAAAGACACAGTGGTCCAGCTAAGGAAGCAACTTCCAGGAGCTTCCATCACCTATGTAGATGTTTATAAAGTTAAATTTTCACTTATTGATGATGCCAGGAATCAAGGTAAACTTTTTTTTTTTTTTTTAATGAGAACATTTCTTGGTTATATAATGGCATTAATCGTTCAAATTATATAATCTGTGTTATTGTAATGGCAGGTTTTGAGGACCCATGGAACTTCTGTTGTGGCATTCTAGAGCCTAAATTAGTTCTCTTTTGTGGGACTAAATCAGAAGATAATAAAACTACTGCGACTGCTTGTGCTGATCCTTCGAAACGCATTAGCTGGGATGGTGTACACTTCAGTGAGGCAGCTAACAAATGGGTTGTGAAAAAGATCTTTGATGGTTCAGTATCCGATCCGTCTGTTCCTCTCAATCAGGCTTGTCCTTAGATTAATAGAGCATAATAAATAGATACAACTCAATAAAGAGTGCACATATATGTTATGCAATCAACTCAATAATGTTAACTTTACCTACGGCTAAAAATAGTAATGTTAAATAACATTCAGAGGGGGCAAGTATTATGGTTTTTATGCTACCGAAGCAATAAATGATGAAAATGTTGGTAGCTTTAATTTGAGCTGAGTAATTCTAAATAAAAGTTTCTTGATTTCTAGAATTTGGAGTTGCTTCATTGTTTCAAGTCAAGACTCATATAGTCAACCCCAACTAGTTTCGGATTACGGCATAGTTTAGTTTCCATTTTTGTTCAAACTGCTCCAAACATTAGTATGGCATCATTAATGATCTAACATTAATAATTTATATTAATGTAACGGTATCAATATTTTATAGACTTCAATCCACTGACCAATCTCCTACTGATTGGATTTAAACTTGCTCTAATACAGTAAAGCCAGCTTCGCCAGACATATCGGTATACCTGAAAAGATGAATAGGGTCAGAAGATATGTTCTTTAAAAACTTTTCACAGAGATTTCCTTAGAACAACTAAAAGGATAAGGTTGGATTGCCAGTTACATCAAAATATAATATTTTTCTGTTGTGCTGTTGGCCTCGAGTTGAATTTTGTGCTTTTTTTTTTTTAAATTCACAATCAAAAGAAGTTGACAGAACAATTTACTAAAACTGTAATCAAAAGTAAGACAGAAGTGCTTCTGATATGAGTATTTTTTTATTAGTCCTCAACTGGGAATTTCCATTTTTTTATCTGTTTTCTTTGCTTTGAACTCAATTGTGATGTGACTAAGAAACAATTGATGCCAAAAACTGTCTGAGTCAAAAGTTCCAATCAAGAAAATTAAGACATGAGCAGTTAAAATAGAAGACTTGTTGAGTAGATTATCAATGTGGTAAAAGCAATTACAAGCATTCCAATGGGTAGTTTGGTGTACCAATAGAAGAAAATGATGTTCCAACATTTATTTCTTTTTATATTCAAAATTAAGCCTTACAAAGAACAATCTGACAAAAAGGAAATTTCATAAATTCCATAAACAATGAACTATTAAATGCAACTTTTTTCTTGTAGCCCCACTCCATTTCCCCTAACAAAAGATATTTTTATAATGAACACTTAAAAACAGAAGTTCTGATTCCTGTTGTTGCCACTTTCAATTATTTATTTTCTCAAAATACCAACAGGAATTTAATGAACACACCATCTAATCTTTGTCTAGGAGATATTTCACAGGTATATGCATATATGTATAGATATATATTCGTGTATCATGATACTTTAATTGAATCATCTTGTATAATTCGAAGTTCTGTATCAAGAAGAGTTACTAATGATTTTGATTTCTTGTTCCTGACTTTGCCTGCATCTTTCAATAACTCGGCTAACCTTCGCTTCTCATCATCCACATCAGGGTTTGCTGTTCCTAGCTTTTCCTCTCTCATGCCGACAACATAGTCCAAAATTTCGATAGCATCATCTAATCTGTATAGTAGTAGATACAAAATGTAAATAACAAAACTGAACTAAGCTAAACCAAAATATCGACTAAAGGAATAGTATGTCAATGGAAGAGAAATGTTACAAAATATACCTTCCCATTGCATCATAAGTGCCTGCTAGGTTGCTATAGACCCCTAATGTATCAGGATGACAAGGTCCATATTCCTTCTCCAAAATGCTTCTAGCCTCTTCAAATAAATCTGCAGCCTCATTTATCGCATAGCATTGCACGCAAGCTAGACCCATTTGGTTCAATGCAATGCCAAACAATGCTGATTTCTTCTCTCCACTCGCTCGAAACTTAGAAATGGAACTTTTGAAAGTCTTGTAAGAATCAGCATAGTTTCCCATCATGTAGTACATTACTCCCATCTGAGCTTCAATTCCTGCAATTGTGCTTTGTTGGCCTGGAGCACTGCCATATATCTTCAAAGCCTTTTTAAGTAACTTGAGTGCTTGATCAAATTCGTTCATAGATTGATAGATAGCAGAAATATCAATAAATCCACTTGCTATCTCTTCTGCAGGGATTCCGTTTTCGTAAATTCGATGTGCATTTTCACAGTAAGATTTTGAATCTCTGAACTTCCCTATCCTATTATACAAATCAGCTAAACGTACGAAAACAGAAGCAACTGCTGGATGATTCTCCCCTTTACTTGACTTGAACACAGTAAGACCTTTCTGATAAGCAAAAATAGCCTCATCATACCTTCCCAAAGATAAGTATGCATCTCCAATGCTACAATCAATTGAAGCAACATCTATGTCCTGCCCATTTGCTGCCATTGCCATGCTTGCTAAAACATAATGCTCAAGGGCATTTTCATACTCTCCTTTTGCTTCGGATATAAGTCCCATTAGTCTCCTGTCTGCTGCTTCTTCAAGTGATGCAGGACTGCCATTTTCCCTGTGAATGTCGAGTGCTACTTGACAAATCTTCTGAGACTCATCAAATTGCAATGCTTGAACGTGAGCCTCAGCCACATACCGACAAGTCTCTCCAACTCGAAGATCTGTTTCTCCCAAGACTTGCCTTTGGATTTCCAGACCAGCTGAATAACACAGAATTGAATTCTCAATCTGGCCTAGCATTGCATAAGTGTCACCCAATTGCATACATCCAGCAAATTTAGCAAGTGCATGATTTTGTCCATCTTCTATTACTGGAATCTCAATAGACCTCTCAAGAACTGGAATTGCCTCATTATACTGCCCTAAACTGCAATAAATTGCTGCCAAAACATGCAAGGACATAACAAGCTCTAAATTGGGTTTTCCATTTGCACATACCTCAAATGATTTTGTTGCTCTAACAGCAAATTCAAGAGTCTTTTGTGGATTTTCGCCTGAAGAAATCATATCCCTTGTTTGTTTAAGCAAGAATGGACCAAGGTCAGGGTTATCTAATCCTACCTCAAGAGGATCCACATTTCCATTCTGAAACTTTCCCCCAACAGAACCAAAATTCCTCTGCTTTTTCGGGGGAAACCCTGTATTTGGTTTTCTCATATTCCTGTCGAATCGCCTACCAAAGACAGGCTTCTCCCGGGGAGATCTACTCATAGGACTTGATTTTGCAGATGCCCCCAGTTCAGCTTGCAAGCGAAAAAGCTGCTTCTTGAGACTTGCAGCTCTGCTTCTGTCTTTATTTGCAGAATTCTGATCAGCATAACCATTAATATTTTTCTTCGGAGTAGAGTCACCAACACTAGCTTTGTCTTCTTCTTTATTCTCTGTGACAACTTCTTTGGTTACTATCTCAATTTCTCCAATATCTCCAACAAGGTGGCGTAACTCTGAATCAATTCTTGATTCTTCACCATAGGATAAAAAACTCGCCCGTGAAGGCGAAGGATCAGAACTCTCCATTTCACATATATTGTGATACAATTGTTCAATAGAAGTGTTAACTACACCATCAATAGCAAGATCAATGGAGTCGCTTCGAGGAGTATGAGGACTCAATGTGCTTCTTGGAGACCTATAGCTTCCCTTATAAGGTGAGTAGTCTCCATTAGCATCATCTACATCTCTATGTCCATTTAATGCATCCATTGCTAGTCCAGGCATTTTTCTTTATCTACAAAATTTATAAAAAATGCAATTCAAGAGCTATGCATGACCAACATTTCAAGAAAATTTAAGCTAAAAGGAGCTTAAATTAAAATAACCAAAAAAAAAAAAAAATCTCTCAAATTAAAAAAAAAAAATCTATAACACCCTCTATATAAATAACACCAAATTAAAAAAAAAAAAATCACTATAAGACAAATTAAACAAAAAAAGAGCTTTCTCTCCATATACATGTGTAGAATTTTTTTTTTTTTGCTTTTTTATTTTATTTCATTGCTATCCATTTTTTTTAATTTGAAATATTTCATTTATTTAAAAATGGTATCATATTTTTTGAATTTGTATTTTATATTATAGAAAGTATAATTTGTTTAATTCAGTATAATATATATCTACACAGGGAGAGAGTATTCTTTAATATTTAATATTCATAGTTTAATTATATAGAGAGAGTATTTTTCAATATTTAGAGTGCGTATGGTAGGCTGTGATGAAATATAATGTAAATAAATAAATTTTTAATATAAATTTACATTAAAAATTAATTTAATTATATTACATTACATCCCATTATTACGATTTACCAATCGCACCTTTAATATTTTCTTACAACATGGACTCTATGATAATTTTATTATACCCAAAAGGCCAAAAGGAGTGTGTTTAAAATTTTTGACAAATATTTAATCACTCCCTATAAATAAATTTCAAATTTAGAAAAAATGCAAATGGTAAATGCATGGATTTCATTTTAAATTTGTAACGTTTATATATTTGTTGGATTAAAATTTATTAGCTTATACATTTATTAATTTTAAATATATTTTTTTTTTGTAAATTATATAAAATTTTAGTAGACTTTGAGTTAAATATAACTAATTTCATAAAATTTAAAATTCTAAATAAATTTTTATTTATATTAACTAAAAAATGACAAATTAGTTGGATAAGATAAATTCAAATGTCATGGGTTCTAAAAACTCCAAGTATCACATTTTTTTTTTTTTGGATATATATAGATTTTAATTAGGTAATTTGTGGATGTGAGTAGATTAAATTATGCATCATGTTGACCCTTACAAAAGATTTTGAATCAAGTTTGAGTTAATTTGTGAATTTTGAGTTGAGTTAGTTTTAAATTAATCAACTGTGGATCAAGGACGGAGGCAGAATTAAGAGATAGGAGGCTAATTTTTGGAAAAAAAAAAAAATAGAGGGTAAATTATAAAAATAAAAATTTTAAGGGGGTCAAATATAAGTTACATGGATAGTTTTGAAAAAAAAAATTAATAGTGTTCAAATTTTTAAAATATTTTTCATTAATCTAAATTAAATTAGTTCAAATTCAAATAAATAGGATTAAATTAAAAATAATCATAATCAGATTAGGTTAACAAGTTTATACAAATAAAATGAATGACATGTTTAACTAGAGAATTGCAAACAATTGAGTCAAAGTTTATAATTTTAATTTCAAAAGTGTGGATTTATAAATAAAATTGTAGAAGAGTTTAATGAAATTTGTTTATAGCAAATAATTTTTAAAATTGAAATTAAATATTTCTTTTGGAGAAAATATGTATTTCCATTTAATGTATTTTTCTTTATCTACAAAATTTATAAAAAAAAATTGCAATTCAAGAGCTATTCATAACCAACATTTTAAGAAAATTTAAGCTAAACTAAAGGTCAATAAATTCAATTTCAAGCTCAAAATTGGATAATAAATTATACCCAGAAAAGAATTATATGAAAAAAAGAAACAGTTATGCTATTTTAATTAAAGCAAGAATCTAAAAAACACCAAATAAACATTCCAAAAAGAGAGTTATGGATAAATATTGAGGCATACCTTACTGTTCTATTCAAGAACAAAGAAAGACAAAACCTTTTGTCTCTGTTGATCTTGTGTGGGTGTTATATACAGATACAGCAAAAGAGAGAGAGAGAGAGAGAGAGAGATTAAGGTTCCATGTAGATATCTCTATTTGCCTACATATATCAAGTTGAAGATGAAGAAGGTGATTTATAAGGGGTAAAACGGAAATTAAAAGTGATTTATAAAATGATATACTATATGTACAGCTGTACAAATATACATTTGTGTAGTTGTGGGGTTGCAGAGTGGTGGAATGTTGAAGCAAATAAGGAAGTCGACTTCTCTCCCACCCTAATTTCTGTGTCAGAAGCAACCCATTTTATTCATTTCTATTGATAATTGTTTTTTTTTTTTTTTTTAATTTATTTTCAATATGAAATTCTCTCCAAAATAATAAAATTCCAAGTTTGAATTATTTTGGATAATATTTATTCTTTTGGGTGGGTTAGATAGGATCACATCTAAGCTAACTAAAGTATCTAAGTTAAGTTAACACATCCATAGCATTCTCATTATCTGACTTAACTCAATTTTCATTAAAAATTTGTAGTTTGCCCGCGCATCGCATGACTATTACTATTATTTTGATTATAAATATATTTAACTTGTAAAATTTAAATTGGATTATTTATTTATAAAATATTTAAATGTATAGAATTTAACTAATATTAAATTAAATATATATATAATAAAAATTCAGTGAAATGTATAATTAAAAATATGTCATATAAGATGAGAAAATTTTATTAATTTATTAATTAATTTTATATAAACTAATATTAAAATACAATTAATATTTTTTTTAGGATAAAGAGTCATTGTTTAATTAGGAAACTAACTTATTGGTTAATGTGACAATTTTTAGGATTAAAATCTTTATTTAATTAGAAAAATAATATATTTATTAATATAAATAATTCAAATAAAAAAATAATAATGCAAAAAAAAAAAATTATAAAATTGTATCTCAGTTTCATGCTTATGTGCAAAAAATAAGTACAAATGCCGAAAAAATGTCTATGCGTAAAAATAAGTATACATGTCAAAATTTTTTTGTCTCAATATATATATTAAAAACTTAATGCGAATTGTAAATTTTAATTTATAAATAAAGTAAAAAAATTATATTTTGTAAATTTAGTTTATGAGTAATATGATATCATTAATTGTTAAGAATTAATTTCATATTGAAAAAATACACCAAAAGCATATGGATATATAATGATTTGGACTTGATTACCTAATTGGTTATGTCTAATCTTTTAGCAATGGTTAACTCAAATTCATTAAATTTAATTTATTCGTAAGCTTAACTTATATCCATTCAAGCAATTTCTATTATTTCAATTTAATTTCTATCATCGTATTAGAGAAGGTATGGTCTGGTTCAATTTTATTCACCCAGTGTCTTTCTAAATGTCCGATCCCACTAGTTTGGAGCTTGATGTTACTGTTGCATACAAATTTCAATTTTAGGAGGGGAAATTCAATTTTAAATGGTCAACTAGACGTCAAAGTAAAATTATAGTTGCCACTTAATGGAGTATTAAAAATCAATCACATATTAAAAAAATATACTAAAAATATATGAATATATAATGATTTAAATTTGATTACCTAATTGATTAAATCTAACTTTTTAATAATAGTTAATCAAAACTTATTAAATTCAATTTATTCGTAAACTTAACCTATATTTATTCATTCAAGTCACTTATTCCTTTTCAATTCAATTTCTATGATTAATTGATATATTTTATTTTTATTAAATTGATATATGCTATAGGTGATAAACTCGTTCTATTAAACAATTTCTCTTAGATTCTATTAATAAGATAAGTCTAAATTTAATGGCATGTGCAGAAACGGACTCGAATACTTACTGGCTTACTACTACAATGATGCTACAATGATGATGATGATGAAAAAGATTATCCTAACGACAATATATTCTGATGGTCCAACCTCCCTGCATGGTGGTTAGGACCCATTGTTTTAGGTGGTTTTGGATTTTGGTTTAGAGTCAATTAAACCGAACCACCGATGGAACCTTAGATTATAGAAATGATTACAGGGTTAATTTAATAGAGTTGGTTATAACACATTTTAAAGAAGTGATGCATGGTAATCATTAATCAACAAAAAGCTGATTTTTATTTTTTTTTATTATTATTATTTTAATAATGTATAATTTATATTAAAATTGATTAGTTTTGATTCACTACGGCGGCGGAAGCGGTTTTCAATAAAATATATATATATATATATATATATATATATATATATTTTTAAACTGCTTTTAAATAGAAACAGAAAAATTAATTTTTTTTTAAAAATAGATTTAAAAATAAATTTTATAAAAAATAATAAAAATTAATCAATCAAATAAAAAAAAATTCTACAATAACTTTCTTTAACCTCTAACAGCAATCTCAAATATACCATTAGTCTATTATTTTCATTACTCTAGCTAGTTTATTTATTATTAGCTAATAAGCTAAATAATAAATTTACTTGCCAGATTAATTAAGAACATATTTTGGTAAGTGATTGAAAGTTGATATTTATGTATTTAAACTCTCAAATATTATTTGAAGTGTTTATTAAATATAATAATTAAAATATAATATTGAAAATACTTTTAACTATAATTGAAATACCTATAGAAAATTGAGTTCAAATTATGAATATTTAATTTTAATTTATTAATAATGAACTTTCAATGTTGAATTGTTGACCACTTGTTAAAATTGATGTTTAAACCTAAATAATTGCATATTAATCAACTTGAGTAGGTACTATATATTTAAAACAATAAAATAAAATAAAAGAAAAGGGATTTGAGTTGGTCTCCTGCCAATTCAATGACAGGGAATCTAGAAATGATACTGCAACAAACTAGTTTTATGTGTATTTCTGTCTTGTTTGGTAATCAAATACAAATTAATTGATTTATATATTCTAAGTTGAACTTAGGACAGTCTCATCATACCAGCAATAATAATGACATCCTCCATAATAATAAGTATGATTAATTACTATAATAATATATACCTCCTCAATTGATTGTAATTATCAGCAAAAAGTTCTGTTAATTCTATAAATAGAACTGTACAATGTCTTTCTCTCTCTCTCTGTTGGAGTATATTCAGAGAATACACAATACTAAATAAAATTAAAATATTGATTTAATTACGTATTTACATTATAAGTAAAATATTTATTTAATTTATCATTTTACATTCTAAATTAAGATTGAGAATTGTAGATTTAAAAATTAAAATCATAGAGAGTTTTGATTAATGTGATATTTTTCCGATATCATATTTCTTAACAGCCTATCAAAGTAATTGGATCAAGATAATTTTTTATTAAATTCAATTAATATTTATAAATTTATTATAAAGACTGGGTCAATAAAGAATTTAAAACTTGAGAAACATCTCATACTAGGCGAAAAAACAATTAAAAGTTCGAGAGAAAACCATGATAAGCGAATAATAAACTTTTTGAAACTCAAGAATAAACTCATATTGAACTTATGAAGAGCAAAATTTTTTAAGCTCGAGAATAAATTCATATTAAGGCAAAAAAGAGAATTAAACCAAATCTAAAATATGATATAACGGGAATGGTGCATTAATAAATTAAAACTCTAGTGTCATATTAAATTTTTAATATAGATTTAAAAAATTAATTTTTAAAATTAAGAATCCATAATTATATTAATCACTTAATATATTTATATTTAATTAATATGAGTTTCTTTTTCATATCTTATTTCTTAACACATATATATATATATATGAATTTATTTTTTGGGAAAATATAGACATTATAAGTAGGTCAAAAAGTATGAAGAGGAAAAGGGGGATCTTTTTGCCTTTTTTTCCCCTGGCTTTTTAGTCAACGGGATATAATGCTCGATAAAGCTATTTCGAATTATATATTATTGGGTGGCTCACTTTTTTATTTTTTTTATTTTTATAAAATGCTTTGAAACACATTAATTAATAAATAATTAACATCATCTTTGAAAGTACTATGCTTATTTGTCTCCTTACCATATCCTTATAGAATGCTGAGAGCATAATAGAATATTGAATTGGCCATGAGTTATTTGTATCAATGGAGGCTTGCTCGAGCTAGGAAGCAGCCTACGACAGTTGCCCAGCCTTGCCCGTGCGTGAAGTGGTCTAAACCAGTTGTTGGTCGACTTAAATGCAACCTAGATGCAGCCATGTTTACAGACATTTCTTCTATTAGATTGGGTATGATATTACGTGACCATGAAGGGCAGTTTTATGCCTGTAAAACTATGCACTTAATCCTTCAATGTTCAGTTAAAGAGGCGGAATGCCTGGTACTGCGAGAGGCTCTTGATTGGGTTGTGAATATGGACCTGCATGCTGTGGATTTTGAGATGGATGCCTAAGTAGTAGTGGAAGCTTTGCATTCCAACACTGATTTGTCTACTGAATTTGGTTTATTTGTTGCGGATTGTGTTCGATCATTTAAAAGAAAATAGGAGTTTTTCTATTTCTTTTGCTAAGAGACAAGCTAATGGTATAGTTCATAAGTTAGCAAAGATAGTCCATTCTCGTGTTTGTCTTTACGAATCTTTTGTTATCTCTACTAGTGTTGAGGGGCTTTTATTGTCTGACTTAATTTCATCTCAATAAAGTTCCTATTCCATTTCAAAAAAAAAAAAAAAAAAAAAATTAATTAATTAATTATCATCAATTTAGTGATATATATCTAAAAGTGTTTTCTATGGTTATTTTATTTTTAAACAAAGTAATTTATTTTATTTGCAAAAAAAAATAATTTTTTACAAAAAATAATAATTTTATTCATATTTTTTAGCTAATTAAACTTTTTTTTTATTTTTTTAGTTACAAAAAAACTTTTAATTTTATGAAAATATGACTTATTTTTTTGCAAAACAATAATTTTATGAAAAAGAAAAATAATTTTTTAATTAAAAAAAAGGTTCTCTCATTAAAAATACAATCTTTTTATATTTTTTTTCATAAATTAGACTTTTTTTTTATAAAGTTTATAGACATATAAATTTAAAATATTACTTTAATTATTATAATATTTCTCATTTTTAATTAGTAAAATATAATAGCAGATTAATTTAATTATAATACTTTAAATATTTTAATTATATTTATTATTTATAACTATCTTATTGACTATAAAAAATAAAATTTTGTACTTTATTTTAAAACAGATTAATATAAAAATTTGTCTATATGATATATTTTATAAGAAGATTGTGATTTTTTTAAAAAAATAAAATTTTTTTATAATTATAAAATTATTTTTCTTATAAAATTGTTGTTTTGTATAAAATAAATCATATTATAAAGCCAATTATATTTTCGTCAAATTAAAACTTTTTTCGCAATTAAGTAAAATTGTGAAAAAATAGTTTAATTTATGAAAAAATATAAATAAAATTATAATTTTTGGCAAAAAAATTATTTTTTCGCAACAAAGTAGATTATTTTGTTTAAAAATAAAGTAATAATAGAAAACACCATATTTAAAATAATTTAAAATGAGATTTATTTCAATTTGTTGGTTTTGAGTGATGTCATATCACTCAAAACTTTTTTTATAAAAAATACTTTTTTTAACTTATTAATTTTTATATTTTAAATTGATTTAAATTGAAATAAATTCATGTAAGTAATATTATATCCAAATAACTTATTTTTTTTGTAAATTTAATTTTGATTAAAATTCGAACTTGAAATCTTTCATATCTAACGATAACTCTAATACCGCTGAACTAAAAACTTATTAATTCATGAATTAATTCTTAATAATTTCGGATGGCTCAAATTTTATACAAGTTCATATAGATTGCAGGACAAAACAAAAAAATAAAGTCAAATATACATATTAAATAAAAATTTTCTCCTTCATAGCAAATGTACTTACCAACTTCATGCCCTTTATATTCTGTCAATTCTTATACGTAGTTGGCACAATACATTGAGAAACAACTGTTTTTTTTTTTTTAATTGAATTGAATTTTTTAACCATGATATAAAGTTTAAATTTGACTTGATAAGAAGAGAAATGTATTAATTAAAGAGGTTTATATTTGTTTCAGTATTTTAATTTTCCTACTTAATTATATTCCTAATTTTCCTAGGAATATATATATATATATATATATATATATATATATATATATATATATATATATATATATATATATATATATATATATATATATATATATATATATATAAAGCTATGATAAGGATGCTGATAGAAATGCATTGGTATATATTTTCCTGAAGCCCATTTTATATATGGAATTTTGACAATTTTACAACTTTTGTTTAAGTCAAACTGGGAAAGATCGAGAAACCTTTTTAAAAGATAAAAGAAGAAGAAGAAGATGCTTTTCTGACCAAATAATAAAACAATAATTCTTTTTCTTATTATATTTATTTATATATATATATATATATATATATGTGTAAGTTATATTTTTCAGGCCACCCAAAGAATATATATATGGAAAATTTTATTTCTAAACCTTTCATTGTCTTTTTACATTCTCTTTCTTTTTATAATCTCTCATTATTTAATTTTTTTTTTATCACAATTCTCTTTTTTTTTTTTTACCCTTTTAATTTTTACAATTCCTTTTTTTCCAATTAAAAAAATTTATACAATTCCTTTTCATCTTGAAACTCTCGATTTTTCAATTTTATCATAAACCCTAAACCCTTCAAAATAAAATATGTGACAAGAATTATCTTCCTTGAGATAGGATTGAAGGATTTATATGATAAATTTCAAAAGGTATATTATACTTAGCATGAAAAATATACAAATAAATTCTATAAATAATTAGTATCCCCAATAAGTTATTTACGTTGGAACTCTCATAAAAACTTGAGAATTTAGTAGAGTTGAATGCTCTTATCATTTTAATATTTGATTTCTACCCAATTTAACCTAATCCACAATGCCAATATGACATTAATTAACATAATATAACTCACTAATTCTCCAATGGAAACTCCAATAAGTGTAGAAAATTCATGGGCCTTGAGAGTGTTGGGCCAAACTATATCAATGGCCATATAAGTGGGGTTGAAACCTCATATTGTACAAAACCAATTGGCTTGTGTTAAGGCCCAATATACTCCATTTATATTCCACTTTATATTCTTATACTTTTCTCATATGGGATTATATTTTCCAACACTCTCTCTCAAGTGTAACTGGGCTTGGACCAGTTATCACTTGCCAAAGATGGGTATACTCTTGGAGGCCTATCACAAACACACCTAAACCTATTCTTGGAGGCCCTAGGTCAACAAATGGGTCTAGACTCCTCTGGCTAGCCCAAACTCCAAGTCTTTAAATACGAGTCCAGGATCATTCAGCCATTGGGCCATACTAATGATCAGGAGTTAGAAGCAACCAGGTTATGGCATATGCGTTTGGGGCATGCTGGAGAAAAATCCTTGAAATTACTAACAGATCAAGGATTATTGAAAGGAGCACGGACTTGCAAATTGAATTTTTGTGAGCATTGCATCAAAGGGAAGAAGACAAGGGTGAAATTTGGAACAGCAATCCATGATACTGAGGGTATTTTGGATTATGTTCATTCAGATGTATGGGGGCCTTCCAAGAAAACTTCTTTGGAAGGAAAACACTATTATGTTACCTTTGTTGATGATTTTTCCCGAAGAGTTTGGATGTATACGATGAAGACGAAGGATGAGGTGTTGAGAATTTTCCTTAAATGGAAAAAGATGATAGAGACTCAAACATGTAGAAAAGTCAAACGTCTACGAACAGACAATGGTGGAGAGTTCAAAAATGATCCTTTTTTGAAAGTCTGTGAAGATGAAGGTATTGTCAGGCACTTCACCGTCAGAAATACACCACAACAGAATGGGGTGGCTGAGCATATGAACCGGACATTGCTGGAGAAGGTTCGGTGTATGTTGTCCAATGCTGGGTTGGGCAAAGAATTTTGAGCTGAGGCTTTGGTATATGCTTGTCACCTTGTCAACCGTTTACCATCAACTGCTATTGGTGGTAAGACACCATTAGAGAAATGGTTTGGAAAACCTGCTATAGATTATGATTCCTTACATGTATTTGGTTCCACTGCATATTATCATGTTAAGGAGTCAAAGCTGGATCCAAGAGCAAAGAAGGCAATATTTATGGGGATCACATCTGGTGTAAAAGGCTATCGTCTTTGGTGTCCAGAGACAAAGAAAGTAATCTTCAGCAGGGATGTTACCTTTGATGAATCTACCATGTTGAGAAAGATAACTGATGAACAGACAGATGGTACTCCACAGCAGGTGGAGGGTATTTCCAAACAGGTGGAGTTTGATAGTAACAGAATTATCCCAGCCAATAAAGAAACTAATGTTGACTCTCCTATGGTAGAAGAAGAGTTAAATGAAGAAGAGGTTCAGACCCAAGAACCTCCACAGCAACATGAATCAATTGCACTAAGAAAAGGAAAGAGGACCATTAGACAACCTGCTCGTTATGCTGATATGGTCTCTTCTGCATCACTAATTGCAATCGATGATGTTCCTACCACTTTTAATGAAGCAGTTCAAAGTTCAGAATAGAAAAAGTGGAAGATCGCCATGAATGAAGAAATGCAGTCCCTTCAAAAGAATCAGACATGGAAACTAGCTAGTCTTCCGAAGGGAAAGAAGGCAATTGGGTGCAAATGGGTATATGCAAAGAAAGATGGATTTCCTGACAAGAATAATGTTCGCTACAAAGCAAGATTGGTGGCTAAAGGCTACGCTCAGACGGAGGGAGTTGATTATAATGAAGTATTTTCTCCAGTTGTAAAGCATTCCTCCATCAGAATCTTGTTGGCTTTGGTAGCACAGTTGGATTTGGAACTAGTTCAGATAGATGTAAAAACTGCATTTTTACATGGAGACTTGGATGAGGAAATCTACATGACTCAGCCAGATGGATTCAAAGTTGCTGGAAAGGAAAAGATGGTATACAAATTGGAAAAATCGTTGTATGGATTGAAGCAATCTCCAAGGCAGTGGTACAAGCGATTTGATAAGTTTATGATAGGGCAGAATTATACGAGAAGCAAATATGATCATTGTGTGTATTTACGCAAGCTACAAGACGGATCTTATATATATCTTCTTCTTTATGTTGATGATATGTTGATAGCTTCCAAGAATCAGACAGAAATTGAGAAATTAAAGACTCAATTGAATAGGGAGTTTGAGATGAAGGATCTTGGTGAAGCAAATAAGATTCTCGGCATGGAAATTTCAAGAGATAGGAAATTGGGGAGGCTTTGTTTGTCTCAAAAGGAATATTTAAGGAAGGTACTAAAACGTTTTGGCATGAATGGGAAGTCAAAACCAGTTAGTACACCACTTGCTCCTCATTTCAAGCTTAGTGCATCCATGTCACCAAAGAATGATGCAAAACGGGAATACATGTCAAAAGTACCGTATGCAAGTGCTGTTGGTAGTTTGATGTATGCAATGGTGTGTACGAGGCCTGATATTTCACAAGCAGTTGGGGTTGTAAGTAGGTATATGCATGATCCTGGAAAGGAGCATTGGCAAGCTGTGAAATGGATTCTACGGTATATTCTGAACACCGTAGATATTGGTTTGGTATTTCAGCAGGACAAGCAAGAAGGTCAGTACGTAGTTGGGTATTGTGATTCTGACTACGCAGGTAATTTGGACAAACGTCGATCAACTACTGGTTATGTGTTTACTTTTGCAAAGGCACCAGTTAGTTGGAAGTCCACTTTACAGTCAACAGTGGCTTTGTCTACTATAGAAGCAGAGTATATGGCAGTTACAGAAGCTGTGAAGGAGGCAATTTGGCTTCAAGGGTTACTTGGTGAACTGGAAATTGAACAGAAGCACATCAAAGTGCATTGTGATAGTCAGAGTGCTATTCACTTAGCAAAGAACCAGGTTTATCATGCAAGGACGAAGCACATTGATGTTCGATATCACTTTGTACGAGAGATTCTAGAAGAAGGTGGAGTCATAATCCAGAAGATCCAGACCACTGAGAATCCTGCTGATATGTTGACAAAAGTAGTTACAGCTATCAAGTTCCAACACTGTTTGGACTTGATTAATGTTATCAGAATTTGAAGATTGGCGCTTCAAAGCGCATTAGATGACACTACTGAAATTTGAATTTGTGAGAGAATTGTTTGGAATTTTCCAAGGTGGAGATTTGTTGGTTTTGTAAAATTCCCACATCGGGAATTTGAAGAAAAATGGGAGGAGTCTTTAGTTATAAATAGACTCCTCATCCCTTTAGTTTTTCTCATCCCAAAATTGCCCTTTCCTATATTTAGGCAATTTTCTTCTCTCTCTCTCTTTTGTAATATTTTTTCAAGTTAGTGAAATATTATTTTGGTAGTGTCCGAGGACGTAGGTAAAATTGGCCGAATCTCGTTAAATTTCTGGTGTTCTCTTTATGTTATTTTGTGTCTATTTAATAGCTATTGTCGGGTATAGTTGTAGTGAATTATTGTGCTATTAAAATTACTTGTATTGGTTAAATTCTGTCTAGAAAAGTGATTTTTAAGTTGGACCGTTGTGACCTCACCACTTACTTGGGAATTTTTCCTTTGGGTGATTTTTAGTTCAATCGTTCACACTCTAGTCACCTGGATAATAGTTTTCAAGGTGAATATTATTGTTATTGGTGAAAATTAACCCGAATTCCACAACAGAAGGAGCGTGGCTCTCTCTCTCTCTCTCCATATCATAATATTAGAACAGATATAATCTGATTCAATTTCATTTACCCCTTCAATGAATTTTAAGTTGAGTTAGTTTTGGATTAAGTTTGAGTGAGTTTTAAATTAAATCAGTTGTAGATCAAGAATGAAGGCAAAACCACGATGTAGGGTAAAAAAAGGAGATTTTATTAAAAGAAAGAAAAGATTATCCGATTCTAAAATATAGCACTTTTTTTTTTTTTTTTTCTTTTCTGTTCCTAGTTTTTGCAAGAAAAAAATCCAAGTGTTTGATGGATTCGAGTTTAATCGAGGTGGTAAAAGTTTTTTTTTTTTCCCAGAAATCAAAAGGTGGAAGACAATGAAGAAAGAGTAGAGAGAAAAGGTGTGGTCAGACAAATAATTATTTTAGGATAGATTTCTTTAATCAAATTAAGAGTTTAAAAGAGGAGAAATTAAGTGTGAATGAAATTTAAATAAAAAAAAAAACCTTTTAATGGAAAAGGAAAGTATTTTAATGGAGATTTGGATTTGTAGCTAAAAGAAGAGTATACAAAAAATTGGAGAAAGATTTTACGTTCTCAAGAAAGAAAAAAAAATTGAATTTAGAAGGAAGAAATAAAAAAAAATGCTTTCTTTTTTCAATTGAAGCCAGTATCAACTCATTATGTTGACGTAGCACTCCTCTTCTAAATAATTAATTTCTCTTTCTTTTTAGGAAATTATACTATCACGAAACAAAAACTAAAATGATTATCCAATAAATCAACCCAAACAAGGTTTTTTTTTTTTGGGCGATTTCAACCCAAATAGGTTGCCAACTACACAAGTAAAATTGAATACTCTTTTAAACATATTGAAAGAATCACGACTTTTTCTTTTTATTCTATGGACCTATGGGGTTTGTTTATTTAATGAGTGAGGGACCAATCCATATTTCTTGTTGGGTGATGAATATCCAAAGGACTTTCTAAAAGGGTTGGCATATCTTACAATGTATTTTTTTTTTAGTGGATTTCGATCATGTTACTTCAAATTGCAAACATATTATATTGTATTAATTAGATTGAATCTTGAAAAAATTTTTGAATCAAATTTAAATGAATTTTGTAGATTGTGAATAAAATTATATTTACTTATTAATTTTTAAAAAATAATTTATGAAAATATTTTAAAGAATTTATTTTGAGTCAAATAAATCACATTTTGAATTAAATATACTGGATTATGTTTATATCAAACCAATGAATTATATAGTTTGACGCGTCATAAAATTTGATTTATTCTAATTTTATGCATATTTTTAAATGGGTTAAAATCAATGTTGTTAAAACCGAACTAGACAATGAACTTATTTCTTCACTGATTTATAGTTCGATCGGTCTAATTCAATAATTTGAAAAGTTTTTTTTTTTAAATTTTTTATATTAAAATGACATTGTTTTTCAGATTTAGTTTTTAAATTTTTAGACTGAACCAATGGCCGATTTCTGATTTAATTGGTCCGATTCGATTTTAATAATAGTGGTTAAAATTTGCTACCTCAATGATATGGGTTAACTTAATCTATTGGTAAAGACTTTATTGGAGTCTGGCCTTGAAACTTTTATATGGAAAGGTTTTATAAAAAATAATAAGCTTGTATAGACAAGAATATCTCGAAAACAAAAGACTTTACAAGATTGAAACAAAGATGAAAGCACTTTTGTGTATGGGGGTATCTTTGTGAGATTGAAAGCGGAATATCTAATAGGTCCACAAGCTCTGTGGTCAAAAGCAAGTCCCGTTGACATTCCTACCTCCTCATCTCCTAAAGTCAGAACTACTCTTTGTCAAAGAAAATGATGAATATGACATATACGGCCAAATGAGGGTTAGCTACAGACACACCTACCCCATATATACACCTATCCCATATATATATGACCCATAATACTATTTTATTTTTAAATAAAAAAAGAAAAAAAAAACACTTATCTCAGCTTATATTGTCTTTATGCCTTTGCCGAAAGCAAACAATAAGGAAAATTAAAGAGGAAATTACATGTAGTACAGTTTTTTTAGAGAAATTTTCATTTGTACGATCACTTTTTTTTATACATTTTTATTCTACAGGTATTTCTTTTATAGCGTGTCTTTCTTTCATTCTTTCTTTTTCACGGTACCCTTTTCTAACAACTTGCCACGCTTGGTCTTGTAGCCCCAGCTTTGGCCATACCAGTAAAATATTGCTACCCATAAAATAGTGACATGCATGATGTGAGATAAGGGTCCCAAGCAACTAAAGTTTCGTATTATACTTAGATCTTTATAAGTCTCAATTAGCTTATTGTGCTTTATTTAAAACTTTAGTTTTTGAATTAATAACAACAATTACCTTGTCTCCCTATCAAGAATTTGAATTTTTAATCTAACTAATGAATTATAAGATAAATATTCTATCATCTATTAAATATTTGATTCACTAGTGATGATAATGGATTAATTTGGATGAATCAACCTTGAAATGATTGAATTTCCACCTATTAATATACGGTGTTTGAGAACATTAATTTTAAAATAACGTTTCAAAATTTAATAGTTTATTATTCAAAACTAAAATTGAAAAATTGAGAGTTAAACTTTTTAATAATTTGTGTTTCATTCTTTAATTATGCGTCGTTAACTAGATGTTAATAATTAATTGTAACTGGTGAACCAAAAGAAAGCCAAAAGCAATAGTTATTTGGTCAATATTCCTCTAATTTAGAGAAAATTATTCAATATATTTAGTATATGTCAAATGTATTTTACATTTATAATAGATGAATATCATTCGAAATTACATATACCATTTAATATTAGTTTATCTTTTTACTTTCCTAATTTGCAATATGTATTTATATAAAGTAGTTACAGATACCAAACATATACTTAACATATACTAAATTTTGATATACGTATACCATTTACTATTAGCTTATCTTTTTTTTGTTTTCAAACTTTCAGTATGTACAAATTAAAGTAGTTGTAGATACTTAATGTATACCAAATTCTAGTATACATATACCATTTACTATTAGTTTATCTTTTAAGTCTTTAAATTTGTAATATGTATATATTTAAAGTAGTTGAAAATAGCAAACATATACCAAATTTTGATATACATATATTATTTACTATTAGTTTATCTTTTTACTTTTTCAAATTTGCAATTTGTATATATATAAAGTAGTTGCAGATACCAAACGTATACTAAATGTATACCAATTTATGGTATACCTATACCATTTACTATTTATCTTTTTAATTTTTCATATTTCTAATCTATATAAATATAAAGTAGTTGTAGATACCGAATATATACTTAAAGTATACTAAAATTTGGTATACATATACCATTTATTGTTAGTTTATCTTTTTAATTTTTCAAATTTGCAATATGCATGTATTAAAGTAGTTACAAATACTAAACATATACTTAATATATACCAAATTTTGGTATACGTATATCATTTATTGAGTTTATCTTTTTACTTTTTTTTCAAATTTTCAATATATATATATATATATATATATATATATGTGTGTGTGTGTGTGTGTGTGTGTGTGTGTGTGTGTGTGTGTGTGTAAAGTAGTTGCGAATACTAAATATATACTTAATGTATACCAAATTTTGGTATACATATACCATTTACTATTATTATATCTTTTTATCTTTTACAAATTTGCGATTTATATCTAATGTTGTTGGTATACATTAATGTGATATAAATTAATGTCTTTTTATTTTTTAATCATCTTCTGAGTCTTTTTTTTAGTGAACAAATTTAAAAAATATGCCAAATATATAATCTAGTAAAAATTTTATTTTTTGAAGTTTAGACGGTATTTTTGAAATTTTTTCATGAGCATAGTAAATGATATTTTTTTTCTTTTTTTGGTTATTTTTGAAATTTTCCTAAAACTAAATTGCACGAAATACCTTTTTCATGTGAATTATCACTACCTTTTTATCCTATACAAAGTTTAGCCTTATTAAAAAATCTAATATTAGTTCTTGCCTGTAAAAGAATTTGTATTAATTCTCTAATAATAAGACTAAATCTCATCTACATAGTGCATGTATTAATTTAATGAAATAAAAAGAAATATCAGTATTTTTTTCATTGGGTAAAGAAAATAAAAAAGTTATATTAATTAAAATATCTCATCACTTATATATTGATTGATATATGAGGTAAACATATGTATTTAATCTAAGCGAGAATTTTTCTTAACTAATAATAGTATTATCACCACAAATCTTACACCGAGTCCATAGAAGAATTTTTCTAGACTATATAGGATATTCTTTGAAATTTCAGATATTTTTATTCTTTGAAATTTCAGATATTTTTAGTAAATATAGCTGTTTTGTTTATTTTTTTACTCAATAAAAAGACACTTATATATATATATATATATTTTTTTTTTCTCTATATATTCTTATCTCATTAGATTAATATACACACCTAGTATAAGTAAGACCTAGTCATTGATTAATTAGTTCGTACATGAATGATATAACAAACTAAATTTATCTAAATTTTTTTTAGAATTTAACTAAACATTTATCCTTATTATATATATATTGCAAGTAAGATAGTTCAAGTTAATTTTTAAATTCCATTAAATCTTTTCCTTTGATTTGGTTAAACACAAACTATTTAAAATTTAAATAAGACTAGAGAAATAGATTAGAATCCTCTCTAATTCATTGAAATATAAAAAAATAATATTGATATATTAATTCCAGACCATTAATTTCAAAATTAGAAGTGGCAATATGTCAAATGAGTTAAGATCATGTCAATTTGGATTGTGGGTGAGTCGTATTATTATATTTCAACTTGATTCTCGAAAGAGATTTGGAATTCGAGTGTTTTTTTTTTTTTTTTGGGTTGTGAGTAGGATCATATTGTATTTTTTTTATTAATTTTTCAAAAATAACTTTGAAATTTTTACAACAAAATTATATTTTATTAATTTATTTCAAGTCATACAAGTTACGTTTCAAGTTGGTATAGGCAAAACTTATTCTAAGTTACTATATTATTATGCATGTCGGCTCTCAATGGGTTTTGGGCTAATTGGGTAATGTATCAGCCATTATTTAATATCATAGTTCTGGCTATATAAATTCAGGTTATTTTGAATTTCATGTAAAATCGAGCAAGTTGCATGTAGCAAAGTAAAGAAAAAGCCAAAGGTTTTTGGCTCAACTGGGTGATATTGGCTGAGTTTATAGGAAGAGGAGTTTCAGGTTTGAACTCTACTAAATACACTTTTTGAGAGAGATGATGAGTTTTAAGTGTGATTAAATTTTAAACTCATATTAATTTCATAGCCATATGATGGTGGAGATATTGAATGGTCTCATAAAAAGAAAAAGAAAAATAAAGTAAAAAAATAGTAAGAAACTATGTTATCACAAAAAGGGAAAAATAAAAAACAACAATTCAAATATCAAAAAATTGAAAAGCAATAACTTCCTGGAACACTAATGTCCCATCAAAATAGGGCTGAGTATGAGAATCAAAGAAACTAAACCGTACAAAAAATTCGAATTTAAAATATTCAGAATCGAAAAATATTTATTAACCATTTGACTTTTTTAGAACTCGAAACATCCCTTTTTTTTTTTTACAGTTTTAGAGATTAGATTATTCATATTAAGAATTGTATCGAATCATACTAAATCATTCCGAACCGAAAAACTAAAATCAAAACCAATATATATATATATATAACTAGCAACATATTTAAGAAAATTCAACAATATATAAGTCAAATTTAATTTTTATTAATTATAAAATTTCATATCAAATTGTTGATTTCAGATCTATGTTCTTATTTTTTTTATATCTATTTTATTTTTATTTTAGCTTGGAGGATTATAATTGAATTTATTTAATTATGCATTATGTAGTTTTTTTTTTTAATTTCTTTAATTATGTACTATGTAATTTAATTTTTGTGATTTCTTTAATTATGCACTATATAGTTTGATTTTTATTTTAAATTGGTGGATTATAAATAAATTTCTTTAATTATGTATTATATAATTTGATTTTTGTTTGCTGTGTATTGATTTAATTTCAAGTTTAAACTGAAAAATAATTTTTTTTAATTATTTAAAAGTAGAAAATCTCTAAATCTTTATTCCTTCTCATTTTGTACAATTCTATTAGATCCGAATCTCAATTCTAAACTGTTTCGAAAATCGAGATAGTTCAGTATGGAGATTTTTTGCTCATGACTTGATTTCGAAGATTTTATTTTTAAAATTCTTTGAAATTGAATTTGGTTATGGAAATTTTTAAATTTTTAGATTCTCTCGAACCATGCTCAACCCTACATCAAAGATACGAGGCCAACAATTCACTTTCGCTTAGTTTGTCAACCAATAAAATCTACTCGAGAAAGAACATTATTATTATTGAATCCTACATTTACATCAAAACGACACAGCACCAATAGATAAAGAATCATATATACATAGAGAGAGAGAGAGTTGAAGAGTGGACCCAATGATGGAAGGAGGGGGACCAAGCAAGGCTCCCTAATGTCTAAAATATAATATTTTTTTGGTATATAATTAATAAATTTTTGTCATATTTTGTATTTGTCTTCTTGATTTAGATAAAAAATTTTCTTAGATATATAGAAATTAATTTAATTATACAAATTATCTGTTTATAAATTATGGTGTAAAAAATTTAACTCGTTTTAAAAAAATTTTTTGGATGCATCACTGAGTGGACCCCAAGCTTTTGGATTACAACGAATGTTCGAAGTTAGCAAGATGCAACATAAAAAATATTAAAGTTACAAAAACTCCAAAATTCAGGTAATATGTATAGGCTTTTGGATTCGTGTCCTGCAAATTGGTGCAACTTGGAAAAAATATTCTCTCTTTCTTATATAAATACCAGCCTTTGCCTTCACCTCCATATTCAAACTCAACTCAAGTCTTCTTATCAATTACTTACCTACTATCAACCTTAAATTTTTTCTACTTAATTTTAAAGCTAGCATTACTTCACCACCAACTGTTATGGACTCTAGATATGAATCTTCTGAGACTTTAAGGTCTTCTATTTTAATTTTTTTTTCTTTTTCTTCTTTATTATTTTGTGTACTTTAACCATAATTATCATATGTATTTAACATCTAACTATGTTATTTTGTGTGCTTGTATTTATGTGATATGATTCAGAATGAATTTTAACTCAATAATACTATACTATAGTCATTTATAGAACTAAAAGGTTTCGAATTCAAACATTATGTAAAGCCTGGTTAAATGAAAAAAAGAGAAAGAAAGAAAAAACAAAGTGCATATTAGTAATTGCATTATTATCTCTTGCAGGAACAAGTGTGCAGCCTGCTTTAGACAATTCAACAAAATGGAGCACCTAGTGGAGCACATGAGAAACTCTTATCACTCAGTTCATGAACCCATGTGTGGAATCTGTAAGAAACACTGTAGATCTTTTGAATCCTTGAGGGAACATCTAATAGGTAAATTTTAATTTCCATATAAGATCGTATAGCTTTCATGTTGCTTCATAATTCGGGGAGTCTATAGAGTTTAGACAAGAATGCTTCATAAGGGTTAATTTGCATGTTCTTGCTTGTACAGGGCCATTGCCTAAACAAGAATGCAAAAATATTTTCAATATCAGAGGATGCAAATTTTGCTTAACAATTCTTGATAGCTATAACTCTCGCATGGTTCATCAAGAAAGATGCCAGCGATCAAATTCTAATGCTGTATTTAACTTCACTCTTGTTAATTCAATTTTCATATAATTAATCATTTAATCCTTTTTTCTTTTTTTAGTTTGAATTAATGTGGTTAATTTTTTATTGCTTGCTTATCTACATATAGGGACTACTTGCTCGTATGTCTAATTTAGGCCTAAGAGACAACTTATCAAGTATTGACAATGGTTATACAAGAGGTCCTCAAGCAGTTGCTCTTGCTTGTAAAATGGTTGGAGGAGGCAGTGATGGCTCTCTAGATCTTTGTGGAAGAGTTTGCCTTATTGATGAAAATGAAAATATAATCTTCCATACTTATGTCAAGCCACCAATTCCGGTTACTAATTATAGGTATTGATATTTATCAATTCTATATAATTAATCAGTCTTTTGTCCGTCGTATTAAAGTCGTTTACAGAACTGTAAGATTGCAAATATGAACGTTAGCCATAACCTAATTAAGTGATTGATGCTTGCAAAAATTTGTAGGTATGAAACCACTGGTATTAGACCTGAATACCTAAGAGATGCAATGCCATTAAAGCTGGTTCAATCAAAGATTCAAAATTTCCTTTGCAACGGCGAACCGATGTGGAAAATTCGACCAAGAGGGGGAGGAAAAGCAAGGATTCTTGTGGGTCATGGTTTGGACCATGACCTTGACCGGCTGCAACTAGAATATCCAGCTGTAATGATCAGGTAATAATCCTTTTGTGTTGGAAGGAAGCTAGTAAATTACTTAACTAGCAATTTGTTTCGATAAACCCATATTAATGTAAAGCTTTTTTTTTTTGTGGATTCAACATAAAGGGATACAGCTAAATATCCTCCATTGATGAAAACAAGCAAGCTTAGCAACTCACTCAAGTACCTAACACAGGCTTATCTTGGGTATGTATATATAAATAACACAGGCTTATCTCATAGAGACTAATTACACGAAGAATTTTAATTAAAAATTTTCCTAATTTAACGTTTGATGCATGCATGTATAGGTATGACATTCAAAGTGGGATACAAGATCCATATGAGGATTGTGCAGCAACAATGAGGCTTTACATGAGAATGAGATCCCAAAAACATAAAGTAGAAGAATACCCACTTGCTTCTGATCCACAAAATCGAAACAATTTTGCTTCATGGAGGCAAAATGAGCTTGAAAGGATGTCCCCAGAAGAAATGCTTGCAATTTCAAGGTCTGATTACTACTGCTGGTGCTTGGACTCCTAGACTACAAACCCATCCATCTTTCTACTTTATCTTTCCTAAGCCAATGGATTACTTATCTAGCTAATAATTTATTCAGAATTATGTCGAATATTTAAAAGAGGAAGAACAACTAATAAATTGGAAATATATAATTATTTCCATAATTAGCTACTTTATATTTATATAGAAATAATTAATAAATTTATTATGTGTTAGTGTATATCTTTTATGTAACATTAAGCTGCTAGCTTAAGAATAAATTGAATCCAACTTATTTAATTAGTTGATCTCATGTGCTTTTTTTTTTTTTATTATTAATTTTGGCTAGATTTTGTTTCATGGTTTCAGTTCTATATTTCTAATAATAAGATGAATATGGTGTTAAGAATATTTCACATCTATTAAATACAAAAAATGTTAAGTAATTAATATAGAAATAGACACCCCAACCTTAATAAGCTAGCTTTTAAGGTTGGTTTTTCCAAATATATATTAAAAATTTAACATGATATCAGAGCAGATTGATTCTAACTACCTAATTATCCTCTCGGTTGGTTCAATTTACCAAATTACCTTCAAGTGACAATCTTAAATACCCTGTTGTCACTTGAGGGCAAAAATGTTAAGAGATTAATATAGAAATAGACACCCTAACTTTAATAAGTTAACTTTTAAAGTTGGTTCTATAAAATCTATATTAAAAATGAGGTTTTGGGTTTAATCATAATTAGACAATTACAGGGCTGTTTAATAATTAGTTACCTGTTATTTTGACTTGAGGAGTATATAATAGAATTAGAATTACAAACCCAAATTATAATTAAATAGTTTTATAATAAGAGTTCGTGGAATCTTAAGTTCTAACCCGAGAATTATAATTCTTAACCCAACAATGTACATATATCATATATATAAAACATGTAATAGTGTTAATACAATACACAGTAATAATATTTAAATTATATAATAATATTATAACCTACGAATATAAAACTAAAATGATCAGTCTAAAATGGCCTCATGCCTCATCTTATTGATAAAGGCTCTAACTAGGGGTGGGATCTATAGATAAAAAAGAATATATCAGAAGCTCTCCATAGTGAATCTGACGAGAAGTCTTTGGAGCTCAAGTTAATAACTAAAGAGAGTGTAGAAAAAGAGATTATTCATAAAGAGAAAGAGTGAAAGTAGAGACAGAGAGTGATATTATATTTTCAATTCTTTCTTTACTTTTATATAAAGAAGAATGAAAACTTCTGTGTGAGGTCATTTTTAATCCTTATTATAAAACATTAACTAATAGTATGAAAATAAAATCACATTACTAAAACATTTAATTTTTGTTACATATTTTCAAACATATGTTATTTCATTATGTAAAATGATATTTTATTTGTTTTTTATAACATACCATAAAAGAGATAAATTCTTCCGAAACAAAGTTATATTAATTTAAAATTTTTATTTTAATATACTGCATATCACTTTATTGTAAACCAAAACAAAATGATTAAAATTAATAATCAAAATCAAATTAATCCAATAATGAAAATTACATTATATATAATGGCTTCGAATTGTCAATAATTTCTTGAATTAAAAAGGTTTAAAAGTAAAATTATTTAAGATTAATTAAAAAAAAGGGGACTTTATTTTGAGTTATACGTATTAGAGATGGGAAAATTATTAGATGTACCCAATATATATATTATCATGACTATATATAAATATAAAAATGGAGATGGCTAAATTTGCAAAATAATCGGGTAAATTAAAATTAAAGGAAATAAAATCAAAATAGAAAAAAAAATATAGTGAATGAGTAAAAATTTGTCTATTAAAGGTTTATGTATTTATAACGCTATTGAAAAAAACCTCGTTAATGCAAATACTATAGTAAGCGAAGGAATCCACCTATATGAGTGTAATACTTTAATTTTATATAATTTTTTAGCTATAAATTTGTGTCAAACCTAATAGTTCATAACATATTTAGAATTAAATAATCTTGCAATTTCTATCTTAATAATATACCTTCCTTTTATTAAATATTCCTTTTTATAATGTATGTCTACTTATTTACATCCTATTTGGATTGAGGTTTTCAAAAGATTTTTAGGGATTTAGTAGAGAAATTCTTAAGAATTTATCGATTTAGTAAGATTCTGATACCTGAAATCCTTATTTGAGAAGAAGGTAATATTTAGGAAGCAATGTTTTTTGAGGTTTTTAAAAACCTCTTAAACCATTCAAATCTCAACCATCAAATCCATGAGTTGAGGAGGTAAAATTTTTAAGAAATTAAAATTTATATCGCACTAACTTTTTTTTTTTAATAATAGAGAAGTCCAATGGATTGAAATAACATTGTGATCTACACAACAGGAATAACTCATCCTTTTAAATATCTCTCACTATATTATTAATAACTCTTTATAGTTTTGAAAACTCAAATTCGAGACCACGCCTAATTGTTATTTCACTAACTTCTTTAGTTTTAGTTTTTTATAATAATTATTATCAAGTAAAAACCCACAACAATGCTATAAATACTAGTTAATTAACCTATATACCAAACATATATTATTTTTCTATTGTATTATTTTATTATTTTATATTATTACTATTGCGCCTCTTCTGCTTAGCGCCTGTCCTGCAAATCTAAGATTGTTTTAATAAATGAATGAAAACAGCTATGAGGTAGAAACATGCAGTGCAGAGTGTTTAAAACAATGTTGTAATTACGCACAAGAGCCAACTGCTGCCATTATTAATCCAGAAGGTGAATTCAGAGTACGTATCCTGTAATTCAGAAATTCAAAATTCAATTGCTAATATTGAAGAGCGATCAATGCCAATTGATTTACCTAAATAATAATATTATGACATATATAAAAAATATATATATATATATATTGGCAGTGCTCTCATTTTATAATGAAATTTGAAAAGAGAGCGAAGTCATTGTCACATTAATTTCATAGTCAATGGATTTATTTTTATAAGCTATACTCAATTATTCATCGTCTTTATTTTTATCTTGTTACAGTTCATATGAATCGTGTGTTTTTAATTTTCCTCTATGATAAGATGATATCACTTTCTTTTTTTAAATTTTATTGTATGATCAAATACATTAAAAATGAAAATAGTTTCCATTCCAATAATAAAGGATGACACCCATTTTCCAAAAGAAACAAATAAAAATTTGCAAATAGTTGTTAACAATAACTACCAAAATTGCCAATAATTAGATGTTCTTGATTGGTACGCTTCTCTTAGGAATGGCAACGGGTGAGGTATGAGACGAATTTTAGTATATGTATATCCTATTCATCTTGTATCGGGACGAGATAAATTACAAGATGAAACGAAATCAGATCGCCAATATCTATTTATTTTTTAAAAATAAAAATATATACATGTATTTATATAAAAACTACATTTTCATAAGAAAATATATATTATATTTACATAAGTGTGTGTGTATATATATATATATATATATATATATATATATAATGTCTTTATGTATATTTTAATTAAAAAATATAATTATAATATATAATATCAATAAAAACATATGTAAAAATGAATTCTAAAAAATCTAATATGTATTTGTTTTAAATCTACCAAATGTTTTGACCTTTGATTTCTCTAATATGTTTATAACAAAATGAAAATCCAAATATAATAGTGCTAGTAAGAATTATAAATGTTACACCATCTGTGAGTAATTTGTGCAGTGGAGTAGATATCAGCAATAGACAATCATCGGCCACCGTGTTGGCTATAACTCCAATTCCAACACCCTGGGCACGCACTCTACAAGACACCAACTGCTGAACTATATAAATAACCAAGTGATAGGTCCTAAGCCTATAGCAAATGATGTCATATAAATTATTATGCGAGAGTCACATTCATGATGGCCATGAAGAATCACAAGCGACAATCCTAATAATCACAGGGAGACAGTCATAGCCCCAATACTAAACAACAATAATGGGCGACATCCAATCTTGTCCATTGTAAAAATGGGAATTAACATGCAAATTGTTTTAAATGACAAAATTCTTATCATCCATATTCTACTGATTCAGAGGCATATTCGCCATTTGCTCATATAGTAAATAACAGTATTTATTGCTACTGCATTCTGAAATTGATATAAACTCATAAATGATAAAAGAATATATTGTAAAGCAGCGATAGGTTACAAAAACTCACTCCAGATTATTCTTTGGAATATATTGTAAAGCAGCGATAGGTTACAAAAACTCACTCCAGATTATTCTTTCTCCTCGGATGTGTGGGAGAATGATAGCATCATTTCTTGTCATATGAACACCAATTGCTAATCCTATATAATTAAGTTGGTGATTAATTTGATTTTCCAGTTGTATATCTAGATATAACATGATAAACATTAGTAAATGCGCGCGCCTTGCATTACTAGCCAATAGTGTGACTCTAGCATCCCTAACATGCCCATTGACATCAGTAAGGGTGAATAAAACATAATCGAGAACTAAAAAATCAATCTAAACTGATTGATTCGATTCAATCCGATTTGATTTTTTTAAAATTCTGATTTGCTTTAATTTTTATATTGTCAAACTAAACTAAATTTCGATTTGCTTTAGTTTCTATCAAAAAATTTTAGTTCAAATAGAACCAATCGAAGTTTTATATATATAATATTAATTTTAAAAGATAAGTTCAAAAAAGTACTTTGTAATTTTGCGCATTTGCAAATAGAGACTTATTTATTATTTTTTTTTTTTTGCAAACTGAGACTTTGGTTCATTTCACCTACAAATCTGGAGTATGTCGTCAATGTGCCATTAGTTTCTTGTATATATGGTACTTATTGGCTGATGTAGTATGTGTTAGTATTATGCACGTGGTATTGACTATACATGTCATGTAACATAAAAACTAAAAATAGTTAAAAATTAAAAATAAAATAAATTTAACTATTATTAAAAATTAATAAACAATAAAAAATGTTATTAAAAATTAAAATAATTAAAAGATGGAAGGACAAGAATTAATTTTTATTAATAATTAAATTATTTTTAATAATAATTAAAAATTAACAATAATAATTAATTTTTAAATATTTTTTAATTTTGATGATTTTAACCCAATTTTAATTATTTTTAAAAATAATTAAAACAGATTATTTTAATAATTAATTATAAGAAATAATAATTAAATTATTTTTAATTATTAATTTAATTATTATTAAAAATTAATTTAATTATTTTAAATTAAAAAGTAATAAAAATTAATTTAATTATTAAAAAATTAATTTAATGTTCATTAGTGTGCCATGCAATACGTGTCAACAAGCGCCATATGTGTAAGAGATTAATGGTGTATTGACGACAGGCTCCAGATTTGCTAACGAAATGTGTGTGTGCATATAACAAAAAAAAAGGCTTAAACCGACCAATCAAATCGAATCGAACTTAATTTTTCTAGTTCAGTATGGTTTAGTCTCCATACTAACTTCGATTCAATTCGATTTGAAAAATGATAAGTTTGGTTTTTTATTTTTTAGATTCAATTTAGTTCTATTTTAAACCGAATCAACCATTTACTCATCCTAAGACATCAGTAAAAATGAAATAATACTAAGACGTATTAAAATTGCCATCTTAAATTACTAGGAAGTGTTAAGATTTCAAGTGCGTGGAATCTCACATTGGAAATAAATGGAATTAACAAGGGATATATAAGTAAAAATGAATCGTAAACCTGATATCTTAAGATTAGATTGGAGTGTAGTGTCAAACTCATAAGTATATCTTTCACCAAGGCCAATTATGAAGATCTCCCAATTATGTGGGCTCTTCGATTCTTACAAATGGTATCAGAGTTGATGGCTCGATAAAGACGAGTATTGTACGGTGTTCAGATTCCGGGGGTTACACTCTCCACGTGGAAGAGCATGGTGACTTTCGTTCCTCCCTTACTGGTGGAGTATTAGGGCTCTTTATCGTAAATAATCGAGACTTCCACTCAAAGGAGAGCCCAATTCCAATGTAAAATTTCACATTTAAGAGAAAGATTGTTAAGATTCTAAGTGTGTGGAATCCTACATTGGAAAGAGATGGGATTAAAGAGGGACATATAAGTAGGAAGGATCCATAAACCTAATACCTTAAAGTTTTGAATTGGAGTGTGGTGTCAAATTCTTGATTATGTATCTCACTAAATCCCATTATGTAAATCTCCTAATTATGTGAGCTCTCCGATGTTAGCAGGAGGGTTATGGAACTCCTAAACAATTACAAAAGTTAAAGTATAAACATTTTCATTGCAGATAACTAGCTATAGTTCAATTAGCGCATAATGACAAATATTGAGTAATACAAGTTAGCAATTAACCCCCAAAATGGAGCTATTTGTTGTGGTGTCCCTCCCACATGGAGGGACCCACATGTATATGAAAAGAAAAAAAAAAGGGGGAAGGAGGTGCGCACTGACTTATCAGAATTTAGTGCCTAATTCCGTTGAAATATTACCCCTTGCATGTCTATAAAAGGGCATGCAAGACTCACAACATTTACATAGAACTTGCATAAATTGCAAGAGAAGAAAAAGAGAGAGAGAGGTTTTTTAGAGTTTTGGGAAATAATTCCTAAAAAGGGGAGTGACAAAATAGTGAAAAAAATACTTTGGAGTATTTTTGGTAAATACGGTGAGTGGTACTATTTTGGTAAGATCTCATTTAAACTCTCTTGTACCTACTATTTTTAATAGTGAAAGTTTTATTCAGAGTTTTTCCCATGGACGTAGCCCAAAATTAAGAGTGAACCACGTTAAATTGTTGGTGTTATTTTTGTTGATTATTATTATTGCTCAATTATCTTGTTGATTATACTTGCTGTGTCTAGCAAGTGGTATTAGAGTTTGGTTGATGATCCCAGCCCATTAATATTCTTAGTATGCTCTGTAGTTGCAGCATAGACTAATCTTCCACATCAGAAAAGATTTTATTGGGACTAAATAAAATTGCAGTCCGGTGCAGTGTGATATTTTGATAAAAGAAATATACTGCACAGAAGAGAAAAATCCAAAAAATTTTCTAATGCAATCCGCTTCAAAAACGGTTGCAAAATTAGAATTTTGGTGAATGGTAAAATAGTAATAACGCAAATTTTTTGTATGATTACTGTTCCAATTCGGCTATTGTTTTAACTCAGTTACTGTAGCAGACAAGTTCATCACTGTAGCAAAGTTACTATTTAAGTCCATAACTGTAGCAGCCCAGCCCGTCATTATAGCAGTCTAGCTCAGTTACTGTTGCAAGTCCAGTCCAAGTACTGTTGATATGGTACTATTCATAAATACGAGTACTGTTCACATATATGGTACTATTCACGTATATGGTACTGTTCACCTATACGATTTCTGTAGCAAGTGTTGAAGTTATGGAGGCAAAGACAAGTAAAATGATCAACTTAAATGGCACAAATTATCACATATGGAGAAATAAGATGAAAGATCTCATATTTGTGATGAAATTGCATTTACCAATGTTTACTACAAATAAACCCGAAGACAAATCAGATGAGGAATGGAAGTTTGAGCACGAGTAAGTCTGTGGTTTTATCTTGCAATTTGTCGAAGATAATGTGTACAATCACATTTGTAATGAGACTCATGCAAAAACATTGTGGAATAAGCTTGAGGAGCTATATGCTTCTAAAACTGACAATAATAAATTATTTTACTTGACAAAATTGATGCAAGTAAAATATCGAGAAGACACTTCTGTAGTAGATCATCTTAATAAAATGCAAGGGATCGTGGACCAGTTGTTAAGAATGGATATAAAGTTTGACGATGAAGTACTTGCTCTTATGGTGTTAGCCTCTCTACCAGAGTCATGGGAGACTTTAAAGATCTCAATTACTAATTTTGCGCCTAACGGTGTGGTAAATATGGAGGCTATTAAAAGTGGTATTTTGAATGAAGAGATGAGACGGAGATCACAGAATTCAACCTCTTCATCACAGCCAAGAGTTCTAGTTACAGAATCTAGAGGAAGAAGCTAATATAGGGGATTAAAATCCAGAGACAAGAGCAGAGGAAAGTCAAATAAATATGCAAATGTTGAGTGCCATCACTGCAAAAGGAAGAGACATATCAAGAGATTCTGCAGATAATTTAAAAAGGAGAAAAACAAAGGCAAAGAGAAAAAACATAATGACAACAGTGATGATGAACAAGCAATTACCATAAATGAATTCAACATTCTTCAAGATGAAGAACTTGTCAATCTTGTAATCCAGAAAACCAGTTGGGTGATTGACAGTGGTGCTACCATCCATGCTATATCGCGAAGAGAATTCTTCTCATCATACACACCTGGAGACTTTGGTGTTGTTAGAATGGGAAATAAAGACCTGTCAAAAGTTATTGGTAGAGGAGATGTTTGCTTAGAGATGGAGAATGGCACAGGCTTAGTCCTAAAAAATGTGAGGCATATTCCAGATATGCGGCTAAATATGATTTTAGTAGGTAGACTAGATGATGAAGGTTTTTGCAACACCTTCATGAATAGTTGATGGAAACTTACTAAAGGTTCCTTAGTGGTGGCTAGAGGTAAAAAGTACTCATCACTCTATGTGATGAATACAAAGCTCTCCAATGACAGTGTAAATGCTCTGGAGAAAGGTAATACAATTGAGTTATGGCATAAGAGACTAGATCATATGAGTGAGAAAGGGATGACCTATCTAGTCAAGAAGAATGTGCTATCTAGGATAAAAGAGGTGCATTTAGATAAATGCACAGATTGTTTGGCAGGAAAGCAAAACAGAGTTGCTTTCAAAAGTTATCCTCCTTCCAGAATGAAGAATGTGTTGGATCTAATATATTTAGATTTGTGTGGACCAATGTCAAAGTCAATTAGTGGTGCTCAGTACTTTGTGACTTTTATTGATGATCATTCTCGGAAGACATAGGTATATACCTTGAAGAAAAAGGATCAGGTATTAGATGTCTTCAAGTAGTTTCATGCCTCAGTTGAGAGACAAACTAGGAAGAAATTAAAGTGCATTCGGACCGACAATGGTGGAGAGTACACTGGACCATTTCACGCTTACTGTAAAGAGCATGGTATTCAGTATCAGACAACACCTCCGAATACACCACAGTTGAATGGCTTAGCTGAGAGGATGAATAGAACTTTGATGGAGAAAGTCAGATGTCTACTCTCACATGCAAAGTTACCTAAGATGTTTTGGGGTGAAGCTCTTCAGACAGCTGCATATGTGTTGAATCGCTTAACCTGTATCTCTCTCAAGAATGATGTCTCGGAGAGGGTTTGGTCAGGAAAGAATGTTTTCTATGATCATCTGTAGGTGTTTGGTTGTAAAGCATTTGTTCATATTCCCAAAGATGAGAGATCCAAGCTTGATGCTAAGACAAGACAATGTATCTTTATTGGCTATGGTCAAGATCAATTTGGCTCTAGGTTTTATGACCCGGTTGAGAAAAGACTTGTCAGGAGCCGTGATGCTGTATTTATTGAGGATGAGACCATTGAAAATATTGCCAAAATAGACAAAGATGTTCCTTCCAATGGTGACTCATCAAATTTGGAATTAATTCCTCTAACACTGGTGCTAAAAGAGGTTAGAGATGAAGACCAGAATAATCCACCTAATGAAGATGATGCTCCCATAAAAGTTGGTGCTGAGAATGCTGAAGATGAATCAGATGATGAAAATGATGATGATGTTCATCATCAACCACTAGCACCTATGGCTTCCTTAGTTCCATTGAGAAGAAGTGATAGAAGAAGACAACCATCTATCAAATATTCAGCAAATGAGTATGTGTTGCTGACTGACGGGGGAGAATCAGAAAGCTTTGGAGAAGCTATGGATAATGAACACAAAAAGAAGTGGATTGAAGCCATGCAAGATGAGATGAAATCCTTGTATGAGAATAAAACATTTGAGCTGGTTAAGTTGCCTAAAGGCAAAAAAGCTTTGAAGAATAAATGGGTGTTCAGATTCAAGCATAAAAACACAGTTCTAGTCCCTGATTAAAAGGCAGACTGGTTGTTAAAGGGTTCTACCAAAGAAAAGGCATTGATTTTGATGAGATATTTTCACCTGTTGTGAAAATGACATCCATTCATACTGTGCTGGGGTTAGCAGTAAGTCTTAATTTGGAGATTGAGCAAATGGATATGAAAACTGCCTTTCTACATGAGGATTTAGAAGAGAACATATACATGGAACAAGCAGAGGGTTTTGAAGTTAAAGGAAAAGAGGATTATGTCTGCAAGTTGAAGAAAAGCTTGTACGGCTTAAAATAAGCACCGAGACAATGGTACAAGAAGTTTGAGTCTGTTATGGGGGGAGCAAGGCTACAAGAAGACTACTTCAGACCATTGTGTCTTTGTGCAGAAATTATCTGATGAAGATTTTATCATTCTTTTGCTTTATGTGGATGACATGTTGATTATTGGCTAGAATATTTCTAGAATCAACAACTTAAAACAACAGTTGAGTAAGTTTTTTGCCATGAAAGACTTAGGGCCAGCAAAGCAAATTCTTGGCATGCAGATTATCAGAGATAGAAGAGCCAAGAATATATAGTTGTCATAAGAGAAGTACATTGAGAAAATACTTCAGAGGTTTAATATGGATTAGGCTAAGATGGTTAGTTGTCCTCTTGCTAATCACTTTACACTAAGTTCTAAACAGAGCCCTTCAACAGACAAAGAGAAGGAAGAAATGAATAAGATTCCATATGCTTCAGTAGTTGGAAGTTTGATGTATGCCGTAGTGTGTACACGGTTAGATATTGCTCACTCTGTTGGAGTAATGAGTCGTTCCTTTCAAATCCTGGTAAGGAACATTGGGCTATAGTAAAATGGATTTTTAGGTATCTTTGTGGCACTTCCAAAGTATGTTTATGCTTTAGAGAAGAAAAGCCTATATTAGTAGGCTACACAAATACAGATATGGCTGGAGATGTAGACTCAAGAAAGTCTACTTTAGGATACCTAATTACATTTGCAGAGGGAGCTGTGTCATGATAATCAAGATTACAGAAATATGTTGCACTTTCTACTACTGAGGCAGCGTTTATTGCAGCAACATAAGCATGTAAAGAGGCACAGTGAGTATTACTATTTTGGTGAGATCTCATTTAAACTCTCTTGCACCTATTATTTTTAATAGTAAAAGTTTTATTCGGAGTTTGTCCCGTGAACATAGTCCAAAATTAAGGGTGAATCACATTAAATTGCTAGTATTATTTTTGTTGATTATTATTATTTCACAATTATCTTATTGATTATATCCGTTGTGCCCAACACTATTAACCCCCCAAATGTTCATATGAAACATTGATTAGAAAATAAACATATATAAAAGACTTCGGTATAAATAAAAAAGAATCTATAAGCTGGATATTCTCTTGATTACTAAGCCATTTATTTATATACAAAATGAAAGAATAATATTTTAGATTTAAAACTAGATTTACTTTTTTAATCTTGTTGCCAAATTTTTATATTAAAAAGTAATCTTGATATATAGTCCAAAAAAATAGACATTTTAAATAATTTTTTAATAAAATATGTAAAATAAATATAGAAAAAATAAGATAGTAATTTTAAAAAAAATGTGAAAATTTGAAATTCTCAAATTGATATGTTATTAAGTACTTGATTTTAATTTTTTAAAATTGAACTTTTAATATATTTTTAATAATTTTATTATTAATTAATATGATTAAATTAATAAATATTATACTTTGTAAAAATAAATATATATTATTTAAAATTATATAGAGAATTAGATATAAAATTGATATATATGGAAAGTAATAAATTAAAAAGGAAATAACCCATTGTTAGTTATTGATAATTATTTTAAAGATATATAATGTAATTTCAGCAATAAAGATAATTATGTCAATTGAAAATTTTTTAACAAACATTACTCTGTGCCCTAGCAATTTCCACTCTGCAAATAACGTTATCCTTAATAAATCCCAAATCACAAATTTAATATATGGGAAATTTCAAACTTCCTATTTAAATCAAAGGTGTCTTAATTAGTGATTTCTATATTTAATTTCCAGACTCGTAAATCTTCATTTTGATATATGTCAATGGATGTCCCCATTAATTTATAATTAACTTCATTAATATTAGAGATTTTCTATATAATATAGAAAGAAAAATCTGTAATTAATCGCATTATATTCTATATATTCCTCACTATATAATGATTTGTTACAGAATGAAGTATTTTATTATATAGAGTGATATTTTTTTAAGACAGAATTTAAGAAATATATAAATGTAAAGTTTATTTTTATTTTCATCTGGCTTAAATTAAGGCTAAAATCTTTTATGATTACGCAGAGTTGATTTCTTTTTTCAGTTTATTTCTATACAGAGTACCACTGTAGAGATGTTGCTGTGTATGGCACCATTATCCGTCTACCAAAGCAGACATTTCTTCAATGATCGCAAAGACTGACCTCCCTTGATGGCTATACCACTAATGACATGACATTTTATCTTATCATTTACTATTTCGCTAAAAATAAAAAAACAAAAGGAAAGAAAGGTGATGATGTTTTACCCGTGGCGACCAAATAAAAACTTAATTTACACCTGGCGTGATATTTTCCAAAAACTCTCATTTCGATTAGACTTGTTCATTGACTGGCTGAATTTTAATAAAAAATTCTTTTTTTTAAGATAAATTTTCTTTTAAATATATATAAATTTTTTTATATATTAAATTAACGAATAATAAAATATTTTATTTAATATAATTTTTAATTTTTTATAAATTAGGTCTAAATTTAAAAATTTTAACATTTTTTGAAAGCCCTGCCCGCGCACGACAAACACTTCTATTCGTCATGAATGAGCTAATAATGTAGGCAACTTTCTAGAGCTTTTAAGAGATTATAAAAAAAAAAAACAGTCTTGTTGATGAATCCCACATCGGTTACGTCTCCTGTCCGCCTCCACTATGAATTGTACCTAAAATCGGCCTGCATGCGATTAAAATCTTCTGTTCAAGTCCAACACGTGTATCAAAATAATATACCTGCCAACCACTAAGTCACAATTTTTCTTCTTCTTTTTCGTTTATATGTAGCTATAAAGTCAGTCAGTCGTATTCATAATTTAAGAGCAACACAGAGATACCCAAAACAGAAATTCAATTTCTTTTCAATTATTGTTATTATTATCATGGCTGCTTCAATTCCTTCTAAAATGAAGGCTTGGGTTTACAGAGAATATGGAAATTCTGCTGCTAATATCTTAAGATTTGAATCAGAAATTGCAGTCCCCGAGGTTAAAGATGATCAAGTGCTCATCAAGGTTGTTGCTGCTGCTCTTAATCCAGTTGACAGTAAAAGAATGTTTGGGGCATTCAAGGCCACTGACTCCCCTCATCCTGTAAGAATTCTTCACTTTACTCCTTTATAAATGTATACATAATTAGTTATCCGCTGATTGGGTTCAAACTTGTTTTTTAGACTGTTCCAGGATATGATGTTGCTGGTGTAATTGTGAAAGTAGGAAGCCAAGTAAAGAAATTTAAGGTAGGAGATGAAGTATATGGAAATATTAATGAAGAACCTTTGAACCACCCAAAACAATTTGGTTCTGTAGCAGAATACACTGCTGTTGAAGAGAAGCTACTTGCTCTTAAGCCCAAGAATCTGAATTTTGCTGAAGCTTCTGGGATACCTTTAGCCATTGAAACTGCCTATGAAGGACTTGAAAAAGCTGGCTTCTCTGCTGGTAAATCTATTCTTGTTTTGGGAGGTGCTGGTGGAGTTGGAACTTTAGCAATTCAGGTATGTAATTTAATTACATGTTCTTGTTTTGGTTTATTCATTGTCTAATTCTATTTGTATGTTTTAACTGAGACAGGTAGCAAAGCATGTGTTTGGAGCATCAAGAATAGCTGCCACTGCTAGCACTGGAAAATTAGATTTATTGAAAAGCTTGGGAGTTGATTTAGCCATTGATTACACAAAAGAAAAATACGAAGACCTGCCTGAGAAGTTTGATGTAGTATACGATGCTGTTGGTATGATTCTAAATTTAATTTATGTTTTGGTATTTGATAGATTGTTTGTATTAATATAAAAGTACTGAACGACTGATGCAATAAGTAAAAAATTTGAAAACAGGAGAATGTGACAGGGCAATTAAGGCAGTGAAAGAAGGTGGAAGTGTAGTGGAAATTGTTGGTCCATTCAATCCTCCTCCTCCAGCATTTTTATTTTTTGAAACTTCAGATGGGGCTGTGTTGGATAAATTGAACCCATACTTTGAGTCTGGGAAGCTGAAGCCAGTACTTGATCCGAAAGGTCCATTCCCATTTTCACAAGCTAATGAAGCCTTTTCTTACCTTGAAACTGGCAGAGCTATTGGAAAAGTTGTGGTGTATCCAATTCCATGAGAAGGGAAGAAGAGAAATAAATGAATGAGGTAGAGCAATATTATCCATGTTTTTCCTCTATGTATGGTATCAGTCATGTACCTATATATGGCTTGGAATAATTAATCAGGTCCTGTCATTTTGCCAGATATCTTGTTTTAGAAAGAAGTCATATATAATTAACTAGTTTTAGTTATATAAAAGTATATGATGCAATAAAGTATATAAAACTAAAAGGATTGCCCCAAAAGAATGATAATTAATTTGCACATAACATAATACACTTTGCTTTTATATTTACCAAATGTTTTGACCTTTGTTTTCTCTAATATATTTATAACAAAATGAAAATCAAAATCCAACTGTGGCAGTAAAAATTATAGAAGTTACACCGTTTGTGACCAATTTGTGCAGTCGAGTGGATGTCAGCAATAAGGGGCAACGCTCAATCTTGTCCATTGTGAAAATGGGAATTAACATGTAAATTGTCTTAAATTAAGGACTCGAATCCTAAACACACAAACTGCAAAAAAAACATTGACAAAATTATAAAATTACTCCAAATAACAATAGGCAATAAAATAAAATAAATGTCGTAGATAACACCTAAATCAGAGTTAAATAACAAAAGTTACAATAAAAATAAAAAATTTTTATAAATGGAAAAACTGCTCATTTAGGGGCCAAACGATAGAATTTGGCAAAAAAAAAATTGCTCATCACCAAAGAAAATTTTGATTCATTGGCCCATTTTTCTTTTAATTGAATATTTGTAACGCCTAAAATCGCAACTGACTCAGACTAATACTTCACATACTTGGACTGTTCTTGTTCAAACGGATCAGAAACATTTTTGTGATAGTCTCCACATTGGGAAATGATAGCATCATTTCTTATCACATATATCGTAACACCAATTGCTATAGGATTAAGTTGGTGATTAATTTGAACTTCACCGGTTGTATATCTAGATATAACTTCAAAAGCATCAGGGGATCGGGCCTTGCATTGTTAGCCAATATGGTGATTCTTACATCGCCAACATGCCCAGCATCACTAGTAAAGATGGGATGGTAGTGTGACCCATTGAAATTCGCCATTATAAATAGCTAGAAAGTTTATGTAATGTGGTATACATTACAAAACCTAAAGTATAGCCGGTACTATACAATATTATGCCTGAAAAAATGAATATCATCTAAACAATTAGGTATGTATTTCTTTCACATTAAACCCACAGAAAATTTGTGGGTTTAAGGTAAGCCTCACGTATTCAAATTGAAGGTAAGCCACATACTTATTTATCACTTCATCTGAATCACAACAACACTACCATGCCTTCATCTGACAATGAACATGAATATATAAAGATAGCACTATAGAATTTCTTCAAGCATGTATAAGAGAAATTATAAGATAGCACTATATGTCTCAGCGCCATCCCATTTTTCCAGCATATATAAAATGGTATAGAATTTATAATGTGAAATATAAATTCAATCAAGAATTTATGATGGTAATGGTATTTAAACATAATTAATTTAAATTAAACAAAATAATTAGCATATACATTGAGGGCGAAAAATAAAAAATAATGAACTAAGGAAATAAAAGAGAGAGTAAAGTTGCACAAAACATAGCATAATTGTTTGGGAACATTTTTCACTGCAAAGAATCGGTTATAGTTTAATTAGTTCACAATGTAAGCAACCACTGATGTAGCTCAGGAAGCTTCTATAAGATTAGCTAATAGAGAATGAGAGTTAATTAGAAAGAAACTAATTGTTAAACACCATTCTTAACTAATCCTGATGTAGCCGCTTTTCACAGAGTAAACACCATTCTTAACTGTCTCCTAGTTCTTAAAACTGTTACTAAATTGATAAGGATTGCTTCAATACCAAATGATTTAGAAACAAGGATTAATTTGGTTGTTGGGCTTAAGTTAATTAAATAGGAAAGACTAGTTGCTTGCAGATAAATTCCTGACAGAATACTGACTTTAGGTGTCAATGATCAATATGATAAATTAGCTAAATAATTCTTCTTTCAATTGAAGTTGTTTTATGGTTTGCTATTCATTTTTAATCTAAAGTTCTTTTTATTTATTTCTGATTTTAATTCAATCAATCCCCCTCCTTTATAATCTGTTACTCTTAAATTTAAATCAATAATTAGAAATTAGTCTCGAGGATTATGAATATTAATTGATAATTTATGATACATGAATTTTTTTGGTGAGTATTTTGATTTTATTTGCTATGGTGCCTTCGGCAGGTTGCTAATTCATGGCAACCTACGGATTGTAATTCTTGTTATACAGAATGTCAATCGCGTTGTATTGGATCAAAAACAGAAATTGTAAATTAGCTTGTTACAAGAGCTGTTGTCCATCCAATATCAAAGCACTAGGCGGGAAAGCCTTTATTACAACAAGCAAGTCAAAATTCTGTTCCTAACATCAAAAATTGATCAATAATATTTCAATGGAGGATGCTATTAATAAAAAAAATTAATGCATTTGATTTTCAATGTAATATCTAATGTAGAGTTATTACAAACTTACAACGACTCTTTTTCAATTGATTAAATTTTTCAAGATTTATTTTCATCTTTTCACATCTGAATGTGCCCCTTCTTATAAAGTAATAACATTCTTTATTAGTATAGTCTACTTATGATCTCATACTTGAATTTGATCTATTATTTCCTCCAAATCATTCTCTTGAATTATTTTTACTACAACTAGAACTCACTGCAAAAGTTCCACCATTATTGTTACTTTGCGTTTCCTTCAATTTCTAATGTTCTAAAATAGCTACTTATTTCCAACTATCATTACTATCACCAAACTTTAATAAAATGATAAGAGAGAGGCTTAAAAGATTATTGGCCTATACATACAATATTTCTTCAAACACAGTTGACTGGTGAGCAGTTTGACAGATAAAGTTTTTCTAATTTCTTTCACAAATTAGTTAAAAATGTATCATTCTACATATCATACTTCACATTAGGGGCTGAGACCAATTGAATTGTACTTACAGCCTTCTGTTGTAAATCCTTCCATTCTTAATCTTTTAACGTTGATAGTTGCTCCTCTTTTAAAGTTTAATTAATTTTTTCTGTACAAAGATATCTTTTACGGTACTCTGCCACATCATAAAATAAAATAATTTTAACAAATAACATAATGATTAGGAACTCAAATTTAACATGATTGGACGTTAGCCTACTCTACCATCTAAATCCACTAATAAATCAACAAATATAACCACTATTTAATTAAACACTCAAAAAATAATATATAAAGGCACTCTACCATATACCTTATATGTCACTACACTATCATGGCTTATCACTATACCTCTACTATAATCTTTATTATAATTAACATCACTACAACTATATGATCTCAACTCCTCACATATATATAGATTTCCAATTTAAATCCAAATCCAACTTGAATACTATATTTATTTTAATTCAAATTTTATTTGGTTACTAATTTAAACATTTCTCCATTATTATTAAGCAAATCTTTTTCAATTAGAAATTTGAGACGGAATCCTAACCAAATATTTCCTTAAAAAAAACGGAATTCCAATCTTCAATTAAAAATTTTTTAATTAATCTTTCATACTGTGAATATAGATGAAGCATCAAGATCTCCCAAGTCCGAATGTTGTAAAAAACACAACCCAATTATTGATAAGAACGAAGGATAATTTTATAATTATGGGATATCACAGAGAAGCCATTTCAAAAAAAAAAAGGTTTATTGTATGAAATAGTAGGCAAGCTAGAAAGATTTAAAAAATATATATATGGGAAGATGCTATTTTTGTTTGCTGTTTTTTGGTAATGGTATTCAAACTTGGCCATATATATATATATATACAAATTCCATATGTATATATCAACATTTTATTGATACATATTATTGATATGGCTTATATTAATAAATGTCAGGTGGATTAAATCTTCATTGGATTTCTTGGAAATTAGAGCCACCTCATTTCTTGTACGTTGGAGCCACCTCCTTTATTAGATATTAAAGCCACCTTAATATGTAAAGGATATTTAGCACATATGTGGCATTTTTGTAGCCATATCTCGGGCACTCACCTCACCTATAAATACCACCCCATTCTCCTTGTTTCCATCACACCTTGCAATTGAGTGAGAAAGATAAGAAGCAATTGGCTTCTTAGAATATTGAGAGTTTCAGTGGTTCTTTGAGTGTATTTGGACAAAAGGTAATGATTTTGTAAAATGGCTCTTGTAAAATTATTAGTTTCACCATAGTATAAATTTTGTTGCTCTCTTTGTTGTGGACGTAGGCAAATCATTGAACCATTATTTTCTTGCTCTGTATAAATTCCTCTACGTCGGTGTTTCCGCTCCAACAAACTAGTATTAGAGCACTCGATTACTAAAGTGTCTGATTAATAAGAAAATTCTTAGTATGTTCTGTGGTTGCAGCATTGTCTGATCTTCCACATCAGAAAAGAATTATTCTCAGTTGCTAGAAATAAGTATGGTAGTGTGAAAGTGCATGTCTAGCAAAAGTTCTACTAAGGAGAGACTTAGTATTTAAGTGTGTCCATTATGACTCATCTCTCTTTCCTAGAAACTTACCTGATGTACTGTTCACAAACTATAGTCACTGTTCCAATATATGGCATTGTTCATCTAATCAAGTATATACTCACTATGGTGAGTGCTAAATATGACGTGAAGAAATTTAATGGAGAAAATGATTTTGGACTGTGGTGAGTCAAGATGTGAGCCTTACTTGTTCACTAAGGTTTGGCTAGAACCTTGGAAGGAAAAGAGAAGCTACCAGCAATTTTTTCAGATCGTAAAAAGGATAAGATCATTGAAAAAGCACACAACGCCATATTGCTATGCTTGGGTGATGAGGTTTTGTGAGAAGTTTCAGAAGAGAAGAAAGTTGCTGCACTATGGTTGAAGTTGAAGAGCTTGTATATGACAAAGCCACTCACCAATTGGTTATACTTGAAGAAAAGACTATATACTCTTCAGATGCAGGAAGGTAAACCCATTAAAGAACATTTAGATGAATTTAATAGAATTATTCTTGATTTAAAAAATATCGATGTCAAACTTGAGAAAGAAGATCAAGCAATAATTCTATTATGTTCCTTACCAAATTCCTATGAGCACTTCATCGATACTATGGTTTATGGCCGATACTCTTCCCATGGAGGAAGTCAAGGCAGCATTAAACTCGAAAGAGTTGAAGACAAATGTATTAGATAGCAAATTTGAAGGCTCAGTAGAAGGTCTGTTCATAAGAGGAAGAACAGAGAAAAAGGGTCCTACTAATATTAAAGGTAGATCCAAATCAAAATCTAAAAAGTTCAAGTGTTTTCATCGTCACAAGGAAGGGAATCTTGGAAGAGACTGTCTAGAGCGTAAAGGCAAAGGAAATGAGACAAGTTTCAATTTTGGAGATGTGGCTATAGCAGATGACCACGACAATGCAGATGCTCTTATTGACTCAGAACATGGTTCTGTTAATGACTAGGTTATGGACTTAGGTTGTTCATACCATATGTGCCCCTGCAAGGATTGGTGACGTTGAGGAATTTAAATAGAGTAAGAAAATAAAATAGACAAAAGGACACACGAGAATTTATATGGTTCCACAATTTGCTAACGTCCATGACAAAGAGAACAACAAAATTTATACTATGGTGAAACTAATAATTTTACAATAGCCCTTTTATAAAATCATTACCCTTTGCCCAAATATACCCAAAGAACCACTCAAATTCCCAATTTTCTAAGAAGCCAATTGCTTCTCATCTTTCTCACTCAATTGCAAGGTGTGATGGAAACAGGGAAAATAGAGTGGTATTTATAAGTGAGGTGAGTGCCAAAGATATGGCTACAAAAATGCCACATATGTGCTAAATATCCTCCACATATTAAGGTGGCTCCAATGTCCAAGAAAGAAGGTGGCTCCAACGTCCAAGAAATGAGGTGGCTCCAATGTCTAAGAAATCCAATGAAGATTTAATGCACTTGACATTTATTAATATAAGCCATATTAATAAATCTCCACCTTGGCTTAGATATAATAGTCTCCATAGTGCCTTATTTGTTGCTCTCCTTCTTGTTCCTCATCTGCTGCATACTTCAATCAAGTCCAGGCAATGCTTGAACTTAGTGACTAGAACTAGCTTAGTCATCATATCTGCTGGATTATCTGTTGTGGAAATCTTCTTAACCGTGATAGTATGATGTGCTGGAATTTTACATTAATATTGCTATTATTTTACCCTTAATTTAGAGGCTTTTTAATGCAAATTTGGATTAAATCCTAAAAAATTCCATTTATTTGATTAATTTATGATTTTTGATGTGTTTTGTAGATTTTGCAGGTTTTAGATCTTAATTAAAGTGAAAAAATAAAGGAAAAGAGTTGAAGAAAAGATCAAAGCAAAATTCTAAGTTGAAATCTGTCAACCTAGATTGCACAACCTGAAATGCACAAATCCTGTGCATCCACTGCAGAATCTGTTACCATTTTTATTAAAATAAATGGGGCTGATGTGGATAAAATCTTAAGCAATCCTCTTTTAAATTACTGGGACCCATCCTAAGTTAGGGGAATCATATAAGAAAAAGGAAATGAGAGATTTTAAATAGGAAATAACGGGAAATCAAAGGGAGAATCGTGCTTGACAGATTTGGGGGCAAAAGAATTATGTTTTCTGCAAAGGACAAGAAATAGAGGACAGCAGCAGAGGAAAGGGACGGACAGCTGGGATTTTGACGCTGAGAGATTGTGATTTCAACCTTCAAGATTCCAGAATTTCCATCTCCTAGAAGTTTTATAAACCTTATTTTATTATCTCTTTAGTTTTATTGGATCCATGATTTGTTATTAGATTTTTTCAATTTGTTCTTTCATTAAATTAATTATGAGTAACTAAATCGATTTTTCTAGGGTTTAGATGGATTTTGGTTGATTGTTATTGAATTCATATACACTTATCATTGAATTCATATACACTTATCATTTATTCTTTCATATTGAATTAAATTATTTTTCTTGTGCTTTAAGTATGTGATTGATTGGCCACCTTTTACACAATCTAAAGTGTTGTATGAAGTAGCGAAAGTGAAACTATAACATTAGTTTATGGGAAGAACAAACTTAGGATTGATGCTTCATAGACATATTGGTATTGCCTAGGTGGTGAATTGTTTAGTTTCTATTGCGCTTAACGAGTTTAATATAATTTCTTGCAATCACGACAGTAGGTGTAAGATTAGAATTAAATACTAATAATCTACCTTGAAAGAGGATTTTATTTAATTAAGGGAAAATTACCTTTAATTTCAATTCATTGGAATAATTGCATAAGTGTGTATGAACCATTAGCATGAAAACCAATTGATATCTAAACCCTAGGTCTTTCTTTCATTGAATTAAATCTTAGTTAATTGGGTTGATTTATTTTTGTTAATTTAGTTTTAAATCAATTTCATTAGTTAATCAAAATTCATTTATTCCATCATTCTTATTCATAGATTAAATATTAGAAAATTTAGACAACTTTGGTAATCAATTCGTTTTTCTGTGGGATCGACACTTCTTTACTCATTAAAACTACTCGCTACAATAGATCCGTATACTTGCAGTGCAAAAAGTGCGAACATAGTACCTTGAGCTACCATATCCCTGATGAAGTGCAGCCTGACATCAATGTGTTTTGTTCGTTCACTGTACATTTGATTTTTGGTTAGATGTATGGCACTTTGGCTATCACAATAGACTATTGTATCTTGTGACAATTTTCCAAATTCTTCAACCAAACCCTGAAGCCAAGTAGCTTCTTTTACTGCTTTTGTAATTGCGATGTACTTAGCCTCAGTGGTTGATAAAGCAACAATTGATTGCAATGTTGCTTTCCAACTCACAATACATCCATTAAGAGTGAAGACATAACCAGTGAAGGACCTTCTTTTATCGACATCTCTAGCATAATCAGAATCCACATATCCAACCCATGAACGAACCAAACACATTGATGTCAGCCTGCACTTCATTAGGGATATGGTAGCTCAAGGTGCTATCACAGTTAAGAAGATTTCCATAGCAGATAATCCAGCAGACATAATGACTAAGCCAATTCTACTCACTAAGTTTAGGCATTGCCTGGACTTGATTAAAATTTGCAATAGATGAGGAACAAGAAGGAGAGCAGCAAATAATGGAGACTATTAATCTAAGCCAAGCTAGTGATTTATTGATATGGCTTATATTAGTAAAAGTCAAGTGGATTAAATCTTCAATGGATTTCTTGGACATTGGAGCCACCTCATTTCTTGGACATTTGAGCTACCTCCTTTCTTGGACATTAGAGCCACCTTAATATGTGGAGGATATTTAGCACATATGTGGCATTTTTGTAGCCATATCTTTGGCACTCAACTCACTATAAATATCACCCCATTCTCCTTGTTTACATTACACCTTGCAATTGAGTGAGAAAGATAAGAAGCAATTGGCTTCTTAGAATATTGAGAGTTTGAGTGGTTCTTTGGGTGTATTTGGGCAAAGAGTAGTGATTTTGTAAAAAGGTTCTTGTAAAATTATTAGTTTCATCATAGTATAAATTTTGTTGCTCTCTTTGTCGTGGACGTAGGCAAATTGCCGAACCACATAAATTCTCGTGTGTCCTTTTGTCTATTTTATTTTCTTGCTTTGTTTAAATTCCTCTACGTTGGTGCTTCCGCTCCAACACATATAATTATGATTATACCATTTTTTTTTAAGTAAATGATCTCCAAATTTAATGAGCACATATATTTTTTTAGCAACATAAGATTTTTATAGGATTATAAATATTAATTGGTGATTTTTTTTTTTTTTTTTTTTTAGCATTTGGTAGAGAGAATCGATCATCGATCTATTGCCTAAGAAAATATGTTTTTACCGTTAAGCCATGTCTCGATGTACATATTAACTGGTGATTTAGGATACATGAACACATTTTATATAAATGGTATGTATATATTAATTTCTTGCAGGTCAATCATCAAACATAAATAAATTCCATCTATAAAAACAGATTTTATGATTATAAAATTAGAGTAATGGATCTTCAAATTTAGTATATTGACATGATTCTTGGGCAACATGATCTTTCTATATTATTATATGGCCACTAATTGGTGAATACATCAAGTTTCTGTGTGTAAGTACTGCTTATATATACAGTTTTTTTAGACACCACATCAGTGAAGTAGTAAAGAGTGTAATTAGAAGACATGGAAAGAATTTCTTTTGGTGAGTATTTTAGTTCTGTTGGCTATGGTTCCCCTTTTGCAGGTTGATAGTTCATTGCTTCCTACAGACTGTAACTCTTGTTATACAGAATGTCAATCCCGCTGTATAGGATCAAAAACTGAGTTTGAAAATTGTAAATTAGCTTGTTACAAGAGTTGTTGTCCATCCAATATCAAAGCTGGGAGTGGGAGGCCAAGTCAAAATTCTATTCCTATCATCAAACATTGATCAGTATTACAATGGAGGATGCTAGCTATTAATTAGTAAATAAATAAATAATAATTAATGCATTTGATATTCAATGTAATATCTAATGTATAAACTTTACAAAATAATTATGTAGTTTTTGTTGCTAATGCTTCCTCTTTAATTTTTTAAAAAATGGAATAAAAATTTAATTTCATGTTTGGATGATATTGATTTTGTGTGTCAATGCTCACATACATATAAGTTTTATTTTATTTTATTTTATTTTATTTCAATTTATTTTGCGTAATATCATATTTTATTTTTAATGTTTATATGGTATACCTCCAAAATAATATATTGCATGAAATTATCAGATAATTAGAAAATATAGAAACAATTTAAGATTTATAATTTGGTTCTTGCATATTTATATATAATTAATGGCTTAATTATCAAAAGAATTAGTGTTGAGCTTATATGAAATATTTGGATTAACTGCATCAGTTTTAAATAATTTCAATTAGATTGTAAATTAAACAAATTAAAAGGGTGACATTACAGAAATTTTCAATTGGATTTATAAAATTGAGTCCATTCTGTTAGAAAAATTCTAAATTGCTCTTGGTATAATTATCTTTTCATACACTAAATCAATCGCAAATTAATATTATAAAATTTATTATCAATATATTTATTATTTTATCCAGTATAAAGATGTTAATATCTTCTTTGAGCTCGCACATATTTTTTCATAGGATTTGACATATATATATATCAAGTGTAACTAAAATTTTTCTATTTTGTTATACAGTATGTATGTCTAAAAATAAATAAAAACTAACTCTCTAAATGAAATATAAATAGAAAAGCTAAGGTAACCATGATATGTTTTTTGTATGTATCATAGCTTTTTCAATCTGAATTTGAAGTCTTACCAAGTCATGGTCTGATGATTAGAGCTAAGTACGGTTCGGTTCAATCCGAAAATTTGAAAATTTTCAGAATTAGATTGAATTTTGAGGATTTTAATTTCTAAGAATCCATAACCAAAACTAAAATAAAAAATTTTCGTATTGTATTGTTCTGAAAATTTTGGGACAATATAATTCGAGGATCGGTTATTTTAATTTCAGTCCAATCTAATCCAATTCAAAATGGAGATTCGGAGAAAATGCATTTAATAATTAATTTCTTATAACTAATAGTACAATTTTAAGTTTTATTTTTTATGAAATTTGGGTTTAATAAATTAATATATTATATTAATAATTATAACATATTATTAAATGATTATATTAATACATTATGTAAATATATATAATTATATATCAAAACTATATATTAATAGTTTTTACGATATAACTGTATATACTACTTAAAATTAACACATAATTTTTTATAATTAATTTTTAACTTTTTATACAAACTATTAATTATTTATTACAATTACTTTTTTATTGATAACCTATCACACAAATGTTAATTAATAAAAAAAATATTTTCAATATTATAATATTAGACACCAATAAAAGTTAATTAATCAAAAACTTTATTAATATCATATAACTTTATTAGTACATCATATTTTCTTATTATCATTCATTGATTAGTCATAACATATATTAAAAGTTTTTATTCTAAAACATATAAGTAGTGAATTTAAAATTTTTAATTGTAATATGTGGTTATATTTTAATATTATTAAAACATAATCCACATTATATTACTAATTTTTCATTGATATAATTTTAATGAATCTAATATTTAAGTAAATTATATAAATATTAATAGTTATATTCCATTAAGTTAAGGTATATATATTTTAATTATAGATTTATAATTCATTTAAATTTTATTTTCATATAATCTTAATATAATTTGATAATTGCTATAATGACATATATAATCTTATAATTTTTGTATTATCTATATATTATTAAATTAACATGATTTATATATTATAAATAAAAATTAAAAATTTTCAGTTATTTTGATCCAATCTAATTCGGTATAGTTCAGTTCAATTCGATCCAATTCTCGATCCGAATATACATTAATCTTCAGAACTATACCAAAATACTTTACTCGGTCCAATTCAGTTTGGGAAAAGTAAAAAAGTCAATGGTTCAGTCCAATTCTGAATATTTTTAGTCTGATTATTTAGTTCAATTTGAAATTTTTAATCTCTGTGCTTAGCCCTACTGATGATCATGTGCCATGCTTAGGCTCTTAGCTTAGGGGTCAATGGCCATGTCCGGTAGGCACCGGTGAAGGGTTGGGGGCTCCAGTTCTTTTCTTTTTTTTTTTTTTTATAAATTTAGTCAATATCAAGTTCTTTTAATTTACTTTTAGATACCGTCTGGTAGGCAGTAATGATATATAATGCAATATAATTAAATGTATTTTTAGTGTAAATTTATATTAAAAATTAATGCATTTGATTACATGATATTATATTTTATTACAGTTTACCAAACACACTCTTAGTGTTGAAAAATGAAATTTTAATAATTTTAATATCGGAGAAATTTGAATTCAAGTGTTTACTTTAAAATAATTTCACGCTATCATTAAATTTACATATTAGTTAATTATATTTTTTGTAATTATTTCTTGGACATTTGAGCTACCTCCTTTCTTGGATATTAGAGCCACCTTATGTGGAGGATATTTAGCACATATGTGGCATTTTTGTTGCCATATCTTTGGCACTCACCTCACCTATAAATATCACCCCCTTCTCCTTGTTTCCATTACACGTTGCAATTGAGTGAGGAAGATAAGAAGCAACTGGCTTTTTAGAATATAAAGAGTTTGAGTGGTTCTTTGGGTGAAATTTGGGTAAAGGGTAGTGATTTTGTAAAAGGGCTCTTGTAAAATTATTAGTTTCACTATAGTATAAATTTTGTTACTCTCTTTGCCGTAGACGCAAGCAAATTGTCGAACTATGTAAATTCTCATATATCTTTTTGTCTATTTTATTTTCTGGCTTTGTTTAAATTCCTCTACGTTGGTGCTTCTTCTCCAACACATATAATTATGATTATACCATTTTTTTTTTAAAGTAAATGATTTCCAAATTTAATGGGCACATATATTTTTTTAGCAACATAAGATTTTCATAGGATTATAAATATTAATTGGTGATTTTTTTTTTAGCATTTGGTAGAAAGATTCGATCATCGATCTATTGTCCAAAAAAATATGCATTTACCGTTAGGCTATGTCTCGATGTGCATGTTAATTTGTGATTTAGGATACTTAAAATAAAGAAGAAGAAATATAAGATCATAAAACATTATTTATTATTGTATGCATATTATATTTTTTTAGTACAGAATAAACTGATATATTTATACAAAACAAATATTATGAAATAGGAAGATTGAGATATCCTAAAAAGATAAATTAATTAGGAATATATCGCTAATTATCCTAAATAAGTAAACTAATATACTAATTAGGAATATACATTAACATCCCCTACCCCCGCGCGCCCCCCCCCCCCCCCCCCCCTCAAACTCAAGAGAGTTGCTGCGAAACAATTTTGAGTTTGCATATTGACTCTTGAAAACCTAACATCAGGATATTGTATGTAAACTTCTCCAAAAAGATCTTCATGGCAAAGAGAAATAGTCATCTTGATAAATATTGACATAATATCAGTTTTATGAAAAATCCAATGATATTGAAATATGATATTGGCGAATTGCTCCAAATGCAAAATATTTGCATATGAGTACTCCTCTGAAACTGACTATGAAATCAAAATTATGTTAATTTGACCCAAAAAAGTGATAGTATAACATCTAAAATCTCCAAGAACCATTTTAAAACAAAAGCTTAAGCAACAAGCAAATAAAGTGACAAAAGAATGGGCATAAGTACCATAGGATAATGTAATATTCAAAATCCCAAATAATCACTTTGAATCAAATGCATAAGTAAGGTGTTAACAAAATAAAAAGATAAGAAGACAAACGTCATGAAATTAAACAAAAAATGACATTATGATTGGATATGAAATTAATCTCTCTACATAGCCAAAGAAAAAAAAATGAATAAAGAAAGAAGCCAATAATAAGAGGTGAATAGAAGAAAATTAAAATATAAAGCTAGGTGAGGTTAAAATAAAATAAAAAATAGCCAACAATGAAATATGGAGCAAAAAGAAGATTGAATGACATGATTTTTAATGATAAGGTGGTTTTAGAAAACAAAACCATTGATAAGAAAAATGATAAATAATAATTTGTGGAAAAAAAATTAGATCATTATACTTCTTTTTTTTTTTTTTTTTTTTACATTATCAAAACTAGTAAATAGAAAAACTCAAGCAAAATAAAATTTTAAAATATAGGCTCTGATATCAACTTAAAATAAAGAAGAATAAATAAAATATAATGAAGTATTGTTTATTGTTATATATTATATTGTGTTTCTTTAATACAGAATAAACTGATATATTTATACAAAACAAACATTATAAAATAGGAAGATTGAGATATCCTAAAAAAGTAGACTAATTAGGAATATATCGCTAATTATCCTAAATGGGTAAACTAATACACTAATTAGGAATATACATTAACAAGGATATATAAATGGTATGCATATATTAATTTCTTGCATGTCAATCATCAAACATAAAGAAATTCCATCTATAAAAACAGATTTTATGATTATAAAACTAAAGTAATGGATCTCCAAATTCAGTATATTTACATGATTCTTGGGCAACATGATCTTTCTATATTATTATATGGCCATTAATTGGTGAATACATGAAGTTTCTGTATGTAAGTACAGTAGAAAATAATGGTACAGCAGAGAATAAGAGTTTTGATGAAGGGAATATTCAACTGGTATATTATTTTCTTCCAACTGATGGGATTTAAATAATTACAAGATACAAGACTTGATCCTAAAGATTAGGAAGAAGAAAAGCTAATCTAGGAAAGTAAGAAATTTCAGGAATAAAAAGATTACAGAGATTCTAGTCTAACATGTACAGCTAAGAAACAAGATATACAAATGGAAATAGAATATACAATGGGAAGAAATATACGAAATTGATAGCACTAATTTCGCAACACTCCCCCTCAAGTTGGTGCATAGATGTCACACATGCCCAACTTGTCGAGACACCTATTAAAATTTTTGCTGGAAACTGCCTTGGTTAGCACATCTGCGAGTTGATTTTCAGACCGAACATGAGGCACCTCAATGATTTTTGCTACTAGTTTTTCCTTGATGAAGTGCCTATCAACTTCAACATGCTTAGTTCGATCGTGTTGAACTGGATTATGAGCAATATCACATGCTGCCTTATTATCACAATATAGTCTCATGGGACTGACCTGTTGAATATGTAAATCTTGCATTAAATTTCTGATCCATAATAATTCACATATTCCTTTAGCCATCCCTCTGTATTCAGCCTCAGCACTGGATCTAGCCACGATCTCTTGTTTCTTGCTTCGCCAAGTAACTAGATTTCCACCCACAAACGTGAAATAACCGGAAGTAAAACGTCTATCATCAATTGATCCAGCCCAATCCGCATCAGAATACCCTTCAATATCTAAGTTATCTCCTTTTTTAAACATAATACCCTTTCCAAGAGAAGACTTTAAGTATCGCAAAATGCGAATAACAGCGTTCATATGTTCTTCCATGGGGGAATACATGAACTGACTAACAACACTTAATGCATAAGCTAAATCCGGTCTAGTATGTCCAAGATACATTAGTTTGCCTACTAATCTCTGATAACGTTCCTTGTTAGCAGGGACTTGATTTGAATCCATACTTAACTTCAAATTTTCTTCCATAGGAGTGCTAATTGGACTGTATGCAGACATTCCTGTTTCTTCTAATAAATCTAAGGCATACTTTCGTTGAGATAAGAAAATGCCTTTCTTTGATCTTGACACCTCAATTCCTAGAAAGTACCTCAATGGACCTAGATCTTTCATCTCAAATTCTTAAGCAAGATGGTTTTGTAATGCAGCTTTCTCTTCTGGATCATTTCATGTTGCTATCATATCATCAACATACACAATAAGCGCAGTGATTTTCTCTTTATTATATTTCAAGAAGAGAGTATGATCTGAGTTACTTTGCTGGTATCCAAACACCTTCATAGAGTTGGTAAATCTTCCAAACCATGCTCTTGGAGATTGCTTTAAACCATATAGAGACTTTTTCAATTTGCAAACCTGCTGACTTCCTTCAATTTGCATTTTACATCCATGAGGTAATTCCATATACACTTCTTCTTTAAGATCTCCATGCAAAAACGCGTTCTTTATATCAAACTGGTGTAGTGGCCAGTCAAGATTCACCGCTAGAGATAATAGAACACAAACAGAATTGATTTTTGCAACAGGAGCGAATGTTTCCATATAATCAACTCCATAAGTTTGAGTATACCCTTTTGCGACAAGTCTGGCTTTGAACCGTTCGATAGTTCCATCAGCTTTGTATTTAATTGTGAAGACCCATCTGCATCCTACAGGTGTCTTCCCTTCAGGTAAATCAACAACTTTCCATGTAGAATTCTTTTGGAGAGATTTCATTTCTTCATTCATTGCTTCCTTCCATCGAGGATCTTTTAAGGCCTTCTGTACACTATTAGGAATAGATACTATAGATAATTGATTCATAAAAGATTCACATTCCTTTGACAGCCTATGGTAGGACACAAAATTACTCATGGGATATTTAGGTTTGGAGCTAAAAGTAGGTTCATAATTTACTCTAGGTATTCCTCTTGTGATTCGATCAGGTAACACTTTTATATGGGGTTCAGGATTTACCTGAGGTTCAGAGATGGACTCAGCTTGTTGGGACAATTGGTTAACTGGTGCAGATTGAGGAGAGAAAGTTGTTGCTTCTGGTGATGAAGAGACTGGCATTACTTCTTCCATTTGGTTTTGATCATTTTCTTCCATTTGACTTTGATCATTTTCTTCCATTTGATTTTCATTATCTGAAGTATGACCAGCTGCCTTATCTTGATCTTCCCCATAGTCATTACTTGTAAAATCCAAAGAGTTCAAAGTCTGCAGTTCATCTTTATTCTCCCCCTGAAATGAAGACTCAGGGACAGAAAAATACATTTCATCCTCATGAAAGGTGATGTTGCGCGATTTCTGCAAGTGCACAGATCGTTTACAAGTAATAAAATGATGAGTGAGTATCGTTCCCACGAGAAAGGGTTTGTCAAGTACCAATTTTTAATATTACTCTATTATTTAGAAAATCAATTATGAGATTTATAATGAAATTAAAGTAAATAAATAATGATAAATATGAAAATAAGATTAAAGGTCTAGGATTTAGAATTCATCAATTGATCACATATGATTTCTTTATAATCTTTAGACAGATTATTTTTGCTGGAATTAATGATTAGATTTCCCTAAATTATATGATGTTCTCTCTCAAGATACAACATGTGTGTTTATATTAACCTTACGTCTACTCTCGTGATCATAAGCAATTAACACAAACCCATTAAGTTTTATGGAAATCCTTTTAAAAATCACAAAGGAGTATTCTTATCTCTAAGCAATACATTCCCTAAGTCAATTATCCTAATGAACTAATATTGTGCTTCCACTCTCGCTACTTCACACAATATCTTAAATCATGCAATTAATAGCTAGTTAATTACAAACATTAAATTCTAAGATAAAAGATTAATTCCAACAATCAAATCCAATCAATTAAATATAAATAATCATATGCAAATCAAAATATTACATCTAAATCCTAGAAAAATAAATTTAGCTATTCATAATTAAAAGAGAAGAAATAATTAAATTAACAATAAACATAATAATAACTTATAATTAAATTCAAGAATAGAGTTTAGAGAGAACTTGTTTTGAGATACAATCTTTGATGAACTCAAGCTTCCAAAAACTCCTCCTCTTGATCAAAATAAAAAATAAAACTAATCTACTCTAAGAAAACATATGAAAATCTCTCTACATATTTTTTTATAGATTTTCTTTTGATGTTATTTCCCTTTGCCAAGCATGGTATTTATAGACATGTTTGGTGAAAGAATTCAAGTTCCGTTAAAATTCTTACATCAAAAATTCAACATTGATGGTTAGGTTGGCTACCAACCATTGAATTTTGGCCACCAACCATTGAATTTATTTCTCATGGATTGAAAACTTGAATCATTGCTTGCATCATTATTTTTATTGCATCATTTTGATCTGCAAAAATAAAATAAAAATACTTAAAATATGTTATAATTTATTTATAAATTGTAGAACTATTTATTTCTACAAATAAGTAATAATATTATTGCATTCTTGAGAATTGAGCTAAAATTTAAGTTTAAACAATTAAAATAACTCTAAAAATATAGAGTTATCACACCCTCAAACTTAAGTTTTTGTTTGTCCTCAAGCAAAAGAAAATTCAAAACTTAAACTAGTCCACTTTCGTAGGAAATTACGATTGCATTTAGCGTATGCAACAAGCCTTTAAACCCCTAGGTGTCCCATAGAGGACGAGTTATAGTCTCGTGAGAGTTTCCAGTGGTGATACCCACAAACACCTACAAAACTCTAAACCTTCAAATATTTATTTCAAAAAAGAAATTTAATCTTCTTATGCTTAGTTTGAATAATTTTTCAAAGGTCTCAAGAAATTAATATTCACAAACATCATATCAATAGTATTACAAGTCAAGCTTCTATCTCAGGTTCAAAATAATTCTCATCTTAATCATGCCTTGAATAACTATACATTAAATTAACTGCAAAGAAATTGTTGCACTTCAGATAGGCATATACATACTAATATCTTTAAATGCCTCTATCAAATGATATAAAATAGATGTACAAATCTCATAAGCATATTAAAGCAAACAATCTCCACTAATGAAATTCACAAATAAAGAGAGATCAATAGGTCTTGACTAGGGTTGTAATGGAGCTAACACAAGGTATTTTTGGCTAAACAAAGAACAGGCTAAATGAACAAAAGTAAAATAATTATGCCAAGTTTACAAAATCAATAGCTCAAATAAAGGAATTATATTAATGAAGGATCCTTTTCATCTTAAGCACTATTTTTTTTCAATATTTTCTTCTTTTAAGCCCACCTCTTCTTCTTCTTGTTCTTTTTTTTTTTTTTTTTTTTTTTTTGCCAACAATATTATTCTAAAGACAAACAAGAATTACTAACTTTTATTGGTTCAATTTTCTTGCTTTCCCCCAAACTTGTTTTAAGCAGAAGGTAGTCTTTTATAATGAATAATACTCTCAGTTATTAGAAATCCTTATTTTCTTTTAAAACTTCAATAATTCCTTTTTCTTCATTAAAATGTAAACTTGACAAAATTATCTCACAAACAGGGTGAAAGATAACAATTAAGGTTAATTAACAAAGAAAAGAAAGCTAAAATTATCAAAGCACAAAGGGGTAAACTAGGAAAAAAAATTAAAATAAGGGTAGATACAAGTAACAGGCTAAACAAATAATGCCTAAATCATATCTCTCTTTCAAAATGAATTCAAAATTTCGCCTCAAAAGTTTGCAAAAACATGTTCTAAGATAGGTGAGGCAAATGAAGATAAAAATGTGTAGAAGCCCTCTCTAAGTAAGCATACACAAATTCAATGCAATCAATATAATGCAAAGCAAAGCAAAACATAATCTTAATAAAAGTTAATTTCTTACCCAAAATAGTTGCTCAACCTGAAATACTTCAATAAATTATCCATAAATATCAATTATAATCAATCATTAGCCTTTCATCAAATTATTTAATATAAGCATATTTTATCAAAAAAAATTTAAATTTATTCATCAAAACACAAAAGAAATGACTGAAAATAAAAAACAAACTAAACCTCCCCCAAACTTGCAATTGACATTGTCCTCAATGTCAAAGAAATAAACCAAAAGAAAGAAAATACTCCCTCTTGTAGAAAAGTGGATTCCAAATTATAAGCAGGATATGCATTTCACTTCCTTGTTTTCTGTAAAACATCTTGAAACAACACTAAAAGCAAGCATGAGAAATTAATCACACAAAAAGAAAATATCAATTTTTTTTATTTTTGTTTATTTTTATTTTTTTAAAAATTTTTTATTTTGGAAACTAAAAAAAAAAGAAAGAAGAAAGAAAAAAAATACAGATGCGTATCAAGAGCACAAAAGGTACTCTTTACTCAGCCATCTTGTATGAATAACTCTTGAGTTAGTTAGTTAGTTAGTTAGCTAGCTAGTTAGTTTTTTTTTTTTTTTTTTTGAAAAGGAAAATCACATAAATTTAAGATGCGTATCAAGAGTACAAAAGTAATTCTTTACTCAGCCATCTTACATTTAATGAATCGAACCTTAAACTTTGCTTGATCAGGTGTAACAAAAAAACACACACACAAAATAAAAAAAAATGCGATAAAATAAAAATAAAAAAAAAAAACTACAAGCGTTAGGGAAGTTATAACCGGAGATTCAGATATAGTCCTCGCTTTTTACTGCTACTAGCCCTAGGATGCCAAACTACCTGTGCCATCAATGGATCAGGTTCGGATTTAAAGTTTTGCAGTTGATCAATCAATTGATCAATAGTTGAAGTAGAGACTAAGATGCGTCGACTCGCTAGTGTCATAAAATCTTGTTCCACAGCATGATCAAGAAAAGATAACAAACCATTATAAAAACCATCAACATTAAGTAATCCCAATGGCTTTTGAAGAACAGTTAATTGTGTCCAAGATGCAATAGTGAAAATATCTTCAAATGTTTCTAAACCACCAGGTAATGCGATAAAAGCATCAGTATTGAGATTCATGTATGCCATTCGTTCGTACATGCTATTGACCTGTAACTCATTACCTATAGTTCCACCAATGATTTGTTTATTTCGAGCCAAAGCCTTTAGAACTACTCCTAAGACTTTTCTACCTCTAATATATGCAGAACTTGGGACACAACCCCTTAACCCTAAACTACCTCCCTCAAACACCAAATCAATTTTTCGTTCAGCTAAAATCCTACCAAGTTCATTAGCTGCTATCAAGTACTCTCTTTTCTTGCCAGAGTTTGGACTACAAAAGACACAAATAGTTTTGAATTTGCGTGTTGAGGATTCTGCCATTTTCTCTCACAAATGTCTCGAAAGGGTTGTGTGCATATTGATAATAATGAATATGCATATAAAGAAACTAGAAGAGTAAAAGAACAGTTCAATGGGATAAAATAATTGTTAATAGAAAAAGTATAAAAAACAAAAATGATAATAAAAACAAAAATAATTAATACTGTGTGTACAAATGTCAAAAAGAAAACATTGAAAAACTAAAAGCAAACATTAAAAGACTAAAAAATTAACGAAAGTAGAAAAATCTGCAGTGTGAGTACAAAAGTCAAAAAGAAAATATTGAAAAACTAAAAGGAGACATTGAAAGACTAAAAAGTTGTCGACAGTAGAAAAATCTGCAGGAAAATAAAATCTAGATGCTAAAAAGTCAAAAAGTACTGCAGGATGTAGAAAAAAATAATGCATTGAAAAAAATAAAAGAGTTAGTGATACACCTAATTATAAACAGTAGTTGTGATTTTGGCTCACATCTTCCTCTAGTTTTACGTCCAGTAACGGTTTACACGCCTTCTATGAGTCGAGGATAGGCTTCCCATCCAGTTTTCTTATTAACTGGCAAACAGGGTCTTTTATCGTTAGATTCCCTAGACTGTAACGTTGCTTTTCTTTTTTAAATAGTTCCCATAAATCTAAAAGAGTGCGTTGAACTTGTCCACAAGGATGCGTCTCAAGAGTCTGTAGGATATTATCCAAAGACTCCTTACTCAATCCATCCTTTATGAATTTAATTTTACCTTCTCGATTTATAGATACAAATCCAATGTTTCTACAGCGTGTGTTGCAATTTTATCTTGCACACTTGTAGCAGACTGCCATTCTCTTAGCTCTTCTCTTCTTTGAGTAAGAACTTCTCCCCTTACCTGGCAAACATTTAATAAATGAGTCATCAAGCTCACCTGCCAATCGTACTTTGGCTTCTATGATCCAACGAATATCCTCAGGAAGATTCAGATGCCTAAATGCCTTCATTCTTTCCAATCTGCGTTCATCAATTTTCCTAAGTACATCTTGGGGAAGAGTTGGAAATCTGTTTTTTAGTGCTGCAAGAGATGCTTCCATATCTGATTAACTTAGCTAAGAAAATGAAAGAGAAAATTTAAAATGAAACAACTAAACAGAAATAAAAGAAACCTAATAAAGAGAAAACTTGGGTTTCCTCCTAATAATCTTTTTAATAACTCACAAACAACACTAAAGCAAAAATAGAATGAAACAAATAAAAGAACAAAAGAAATTAAAAAGAAGTAAAAAGTTAGAAATTTGGGTTGCCTCCCAAAAGCGCTTAATTTATAGTCTTTAGCTTGACTATAACTAAATCTTCATCAAGAAGGATAATACACAAAGTATATCATCTCGATAATTATGGAAAGATGGACTTTTGCCAATTTTAATGAGTCAAGCCAACTTGATTTGAACCTGCATGGAAAAAGGTTAAGACAAAAATTATTTAATATTTTACAATTAGGCGCATAATTTCCAAAAGCTTTCAAACGAGCTCTTTTTTTGCTCTGAATTTTCTCAAGAAATTGAGATAAGAAGGTAGTGGTGTTGAATCAAGAGTTGGTGAGTGCTCAGTTGATGGTGGTGAATATTTCTTCTTTTCTTTCAAGTCATCAAATTGATATTTTTTATGGTCTGGCATATTTAGTGTTGTTTTCACCAAACAAACTGAAAGAGTTTCCTTTGAATTCTCTTTTTCAAATACCTCTTTAATTTCCCCAGTAATTTCAACTACTCCGCTGATATCATCCATAAGAGAAGAATATTTATTGGGCAAATTGATCTCAACTTCTTCCTTTTTTTCTTGCTTGCTTGAAGTATCTACTTTATCAATCATCTCATCATCACTCAAAGAAATTGCCAAACATTGATCTGTAAAATATTCTTCAATTTGACTTGTTAGGTTACCATGGCCTTGAGCATCTAATGTACTAGTAAATTGTTCCATTTGTACATCAAAATTTGTATTGTGGCTAGTCCATTGATTCATCCTATCTTCCAATCTTTCACATCGTTCATGAGTAGCATTTATGAATCTTTCCAATGCTGCTTTATAAGATGGTCTGTGCTCTTCAAATGGTGCATGATCTTGAAAATCATATTGATAAGGATACCATGAATTGTTATCTTGATCGCATTGATTTTCCCATGAAAAGCTCGAATAGTCACTCCATCCTGAGTTGTTTATGTTGGAATATGGATAATTCTCATACCTGTTATAATTTGGGAAAAATTGTACCTGCTCTGCATATTGGCACTCAGAATTCAAATGATTACCTCCACACAGATCACAACTCAAACATGAATTAAATAAACTATTTGTATTAAGTTTATCAATTAAGTTAACCAATGCATCGATTTTAGCATTTAACTTACCAAAAACATCCTCACCATACATGCTTGCTGCTCTGTTTAGCATCACTCCTCCATTCCACCATTACAAGTTGTGGAAAGCCATCTTTCTCTTTTTTTTTTTTTGTTCTTTTTTTTTTATAAAATTTAAAAAAAAAACTGCAAAATTTTAAAATATATATATATATATAAAAATCTAAAGTAATAGAATATATCAACCTATTGATATTATCAAAAATTGCCTTCCCCGGCAACGGCGCCAAAAACTTGTTGCGCGATTTCTGCAAGTGCACAGATCGTTTACAAGTAATAAAATGATGAGTGAGTATCGTTCCCACGAGGAAGGGTTTGTCAAGTACCAATTTTTAATATTACTCTATTATTTAGAAAATCAATTATGAGATTTATAATGAAATTAAAGTAAATAAATAATGATAAATATGAAAATAAGATTAAAGGTCTAGGATTTAGAATTCATCAATTGATCACATATGATTTCTTTATAATCTTTAGACGGATTATTTTTGCTAAAATTAATGATTAGATTTCCCTAAATTATATGATGTTCTCTCTCAAGATACAACATGTGTGTTTATATTAACCTTACGTCTGCTCTCGTGATCATAAGCAATTAACACAAACCCATTAAGTTTTATGGAAATCCTTTTAAAAATCACAAAGGAGTATTCTTATCTCTAAACAATACATTCCCTAAGTCAATTATCTTAATGAACTAATATTGTGCTTCCACTCTCGCTACTTCACACAATATCTTAAATCATGCAATTAATAGCTAGTTAATTACAAACATTAAATTCTAAGATAAAAGATTAATTCCAACAATCAAATCCAATCAATTAAATATAAATAATCATATGCAAATCAAAAGATTACATCTAAATTCTAGAAAAATAAATTTAGCTATTCATAATTAAAAGAGAAGAAATAATTAAATTAACAATAAACATAATAATAACTTATAATTAAATTCAAGAATAGAGTTTAGAGAGAACTTGTTTTGAGATACAATCTTTGATGAACTCAAGCTTCCAAAAACTCCTCCTCTTGATCAAAATAAAAAATAAAACTAATCTACTCTAAGAAAACATATGAAAATCTCTCTACATATTTTTTTATGGATTTTCTTTTGATGCTATTTCCCTTTGCCAAGCATGGTATTTATAGACATGTTTGGTGAAAGAATTCAAGTTCCATTAAAATTCTTACATCAAAAATTCAACATTGATGGTTAGGTTGGCTACCAACCATTGAATTTTGGCCACCAACCATTGAATTCCTTCATCAATATTCAAAAATGGTTAGGTTGGCTACCAACCATTGAATTTTGGCCACCAACCATTGAATTTATTTCTCATGGATTGAAAACTTGAATCATTGCTTGCATCATTATTTTTATTGCATCATTTTAATTTGCAAAAATAAAATAAAAATACTTAAAATATGTTATAATTTATTTATAAATTATAAAACTATTTATTTCTAAAAATAAGTAATAATATTATTGCATTCTTGAGAATTGAGCTAAAATTTAGGTTTAAACAATTAAAATAACTCTAAAAATATAAAGTTATCAGGTGACATCAAGTGTAACATACATCTTGCGAGAAGGAGAGTGATAACACTGATAGCCCTTTTGATACAAACCATAGCCTACAAATACACACCGAATGGCTCGAGGTTCCAATTTATTCCGCAATGATTTATGAAGATGTACAAAGGCTACACACCCAAACACTTTAGGAGGCAAATTTGGAACTGTAGGAGCACTTGTAGTCTCGTTAAGCACATGGAGAGGAGTCTGAAATTGTGATGAACTTGATGGAACACGGTTAATAAGGTAGGCTGCAACTGTAACAGCTTCTCCCCAATAATGAGTAGGCATATGAGCCCCAAATAATGATGCACGTACAACTTCAAGAAGATGACGATTCTTGCGCTCCGCGACCCCATTTTGTTGAGGAGAGTAGGGGCAAGTCGTCTGATGAGCAATGCCATGTAAATTCATATATTGTTTCAATTCTTGATTAACAAATTCTCCACCATTATCAGTTCGAAGAACTTGTATATCATATTGATATTGAGTTGCTATCATCTTGTGAAATTTCTGAAACAAAGAACTAACTTCATTTTTTGATTTCATCAAACAAACCCAAGTCATACGTGTGTGATCATAAATAAATGAAACAAACCAACGTGCACCATTTAGAGAAGAAATCTTTGCAGGACCCCATACATCTGAATGAACAATCATAAAAGGTACTGGGCTTTTATTCATACTAAGTGGATAAGAGACACGATGACTTTTAGCCAATTCACAAATATCACATTTAAAACTAGAATCAGTCAATTGAGAAAACATCTTTGGAAATAATTTTTTTAAATATCCAAAAGAAGCATGGCCTAACCGCCTATGCCACAACCAAATTTCAAAGTTTTGCACATTTCTGGATCTTTTAGCCGAGAATGCTTGAGATAATTGATTCGAACTTGTTGGAGTCAAATCAAGGTAATAGAGCTTCCCTTTCCTAGTACCATAACCAATTGTCCTCCGAGTTCGGATGTCCTTAAAAACACAAAAGTTAGGCCAAAATATCACAATACAATGCAAAGTACATGTAATTTGAGCCACAGATAATAGGTTGTAGTTAAGAGAGGGAATAACAAGAACTGATTCCAAATTTAAATTTTTTGTAAGAGTAATTGAACCTTCTCCAACCACATGAGAAGAAGTACCATTGGCTGTGGACACCATAGATTGTTTCGATGATCTCATAGACTGAATATGATTAGTGTCAAAAGTCATGTGATCCGTAGCACCAGAATCAATTATCCAAGTACTATTACTATTAGGTGTAAAGATATTAAAAGCCTTACCAATATTACCTGGAGTAACAATTAATGATGAAGACTCCTCAAGGTTGCTAGAAGATTCAGCCACAGCAGCAGAAGCATTATGCTTTATTTTTGAGTTTCGTTTGGGTGCTTTAGTAGGATCCCACTATTCTGGATACCCAATCAGTTCATAGCACCTCGACTTGGTATGTCCAGTCTCACCACAATGAGTACACAAGCGATCTGACTTTGAAGTTCCTATTTCATAGCTACGATTTTGCAATTCAGATGATTGAATTTGATCAGCAATCTGTTTTGAAGAACTATAATTTTGCTGTTGATTTGTGCGCCTTTGTTGAGGCTTATTCCGACGTGCTATCATCGCAGATGTCTCATGATGATCCTGTTCTCCATTCAATGTAGTTCTACGCATAGCATCACGACGTACATACGCATATGTTTCTTCAAAATCTAGTGCAGGATCCTTTCTAAGAATCTCTCCTCTGAGTTGTTCAAATTCTGCATCGAGTCCATTAAGAAAGATGTGTACTCGCAAGCGTTCAACTGATTTTTTATAAGTAATAACATCATCGGGATCTTTCATTACAACTTTATCGCGATAATCCAGCTCTTGAAAAATCTCTACAAGATCACCATAATAAGTTGATAAAGGACGTCCAACCTGTTTAGTAGAGAAAGCTCATTGGTTTAATGCGAAGATTTGTGATTCATCTGACCCATCATAGAAAGCTTTAGCCAAAGCCTTCCAGATTTCCCGTGCAGTGTGTAACCTGAGATAACGCTTCATAATTTCAGGTGACATGGATGTCAGTAACCATCCTTTGACCTTTTGATTTTCTGCATACCACTTTGCATAGGAAGTATCAGTCTCGGCCGGTTGAGGTGTTTTACCCATAATGTACTCCAGTTTTTCACGTCCTGCAATATGCATCTCCATGATTTGGGACCATACATCATAGTTAGTTTCAGTAAGAGTGATACCAGCCTTGAATCCAGAGTTTTCAGATTGAACATGAATGATTGGTGTAGATGATTCAGATTTATCGTCAGCCATGGTACAAAAGAATAATGAGAATTCAAGTTGTGATGATATGATAAGGATGGTACAGGTTGTGCTCTGATACCAAGTAGAAAACAATGGTACAACAGAGAATAAGAGTTTTGATGAAGGGAATATTCAACTGATATATTATTTTCTTCCAACTGATGGGACTTAAATAATTACAAGATACAAGACTTGATCCTAAAGATTAGGAAGAAGAAAAGCTAATCTAGGAAAGTAAGAAATTTCAGGAATAAAAAGATTACAGAGATTCTAGTCTAACATGTACAGCTAAGAAACAAGATATACAAATGGAAATAGAATATACAACGGGAAGAAATATACGAAATTGATAGCACTAATTTCGCAACAAGTACTGCTTATATATACGGTTTTTTTTAGACACCAAATCATCACATCAGTGAAATAGTAAAGAGTGTAATTAGAAGACATGGAGAGAAAATTTCTTTTGGTGAGTATTTTAATTCTGTTGGCTATGGTTCCCCTTTTGCAGGTTGATAGTTCATTGCTTCCTACGGATTGTAACTCTTGTTATACATCTTGTCAATCCCGCTGTATAGGATCAAAAACTGAGATTGAAAATTGTAAATTGGCTTGTTACAACAGTTGTTGTCCATCCAATATCAAAGCTGGGAGTGGGAGGCCAAGTCAAAATTCCATTCCTATCATCAAACATTGATCAGTATTACAATGGAGGATGCTAGCTATTAATAAATAAATAAAAAATAATTAATGCATTTGATATTCAATGTAATATCTAATGTATAAACTTTACAGAATAATTATGCAGTTTTTGTTGCTAATGCTTCCTATTTAATTTTTTAAAAAATGGAATAAAAACTTAATTTCATGTTTGGATGATTTTTATTTTGTGTGTGACGTGGAGGCTATTTCAGAGAGATTCCTGAGCCGTTAGGACAAGCAGCAGCCCAAGTACAAAAAATACTAGCTCAGACTAGCTAGGATTTGGGGCCTTATAAATATGCGATTTAAAAGGAAACGGGCCAAGAGATACTGGGATTTGAGCAGCTGAAAGAGTGCTATGCTAATGATGAGGATTTTGGACAAATTTGGGAGACTTGTTTTGGTGGGCAACCTGTGTCTGATTTTTACATCCAGAATGAGTATTTAATGCATGGCAACCAACTCTGTCTTCCTCGCACTTCACTACGGGAGAAGGTAATTTGTGATTTACATGGTGGAGGGTTAGCAGCTCATTTGGGGCGCGATAAAATAGTTGCAGCAGTCTGCGAACGTTTCTATTGGCCACAAATCCTAAAGGACGTAACCAAGTATGTTCAGAGGTGCTATGTGTGTCAGACTGCCAAGGGACAATCCAAAAACACTGGGTTATATATGCCTTTACCGGTTCTTGAGAACATCTGGCAAGATTTGTCTATGGATTTTGTCTTGGGCTTACCTCGCACTCAAAGAGGTGCAGATTCTATTTTTGTTGTTGTTGACAGGTTTTCCAAGATGGCGCATTTCATCCCTTGCCGAAAGACTTCTGATGCTGTCAGCATAGCCAGATTGTTCTTCAAAGAAATAGTCCGCTTGCATGGTGTGCCAAAGACCATCACTTTAGATAGAGACAGCAAATTTCTTGGGCACTTCTGGTGAACTTTATGGAGGCTGTTTGACTCGGCCTTGAATTTCAGCAGCACTGCTAATCCTCAAACAGATGGACAAACAGAAGCAGTCAATCGTACTTTGGGAAATTTGATTCGCAGTATTTGTGGGGACAAACCAAAGCAGTGGGATGTAGCATTGCCTCAAGCTGAATTTGCCTATAATAATGTTGTTCACAGTGCTATTAGCAGGTCTCCTTTCTCTATTGTCTACACTAAAGCGCCACAACATACTCTAGATTTAAGTCATCTTCCTAAAGATGCAGAGAAGAGTGTTGCAGCAGCTCATATGGCTCAACAGGTGGTCGAAGTGCATCAAGAAGTCAAACAGAAATTAGAAGCTGCCAACCAAAAGTACAAAGAAGCTGCTGACAAGCATAGGAGGAAGCAAGTTTTTTCTGTAGGAGATCCAGTAATGATGTTCCTTCGACGTGAACGCTTTCCAGTGGGTACTTATAGCAAGCTTCAGCCAAGGAAATATGGCCCTTACAATGTTAGCAAGAAGATAAATGACAATGCCAATGTTATTGATCTTCCCAAAAGCATGGCTATTTCAAACACTTTCAATGTAGCTGATCTGTCACCCTACCATTCCTCTGAAGAACCACTGTACCCTGATCCAGAGTCTAACTCGAGGACGAGTTTTTGCCAAGTGGAGGAGACTGACGTGGAGGCTATTTCAGAGAGATTCCTGAGCCGTTGGGACAAGCAGCAGCCCAAGTACAAAAAATACTAGCTCGGGCCAGTTGGGATTTAGGGCCTTATAAATATGCGATTCAAAAGGAAACGGGCCAAATTACTTCGTTTGGACCTCTAAAATGACAGTTAATCCATTTATGAAAATTTTTTATTTCTGTCATAAGTTTTGATATTTAATTCTGTTTTCGGCGCCGTTTGTGGTGTTTATCTTGTTTAGTTTCCTATTTTTATTTATGGTAACATTGTAATCTCGCCATTTATGACAGTTTTATACCTAGAGTTTCAGGCCCCCTATTTAGACTCTTGTTTTGACCTGTTTGATCAATCAATAATTCAGTTATATTTTGAAAACCCTAAAATTGGCTTTATCCTTTTTGCTTACGCTGTGTCAGTGTGTCAATGCTTATATACATAAGTTTTGTTTTGTTTTATTTTATTTTATTTTATTTTATTTTATTTTATTTTTTTCAATTCATTTTGCGTAATATCATATTTTAGTTTTAATATTTATGTGGTATACCTCCAAAATAATATATTCCATAAAAAAGTTGAAATTATCAGATAATTAGAAAATAAAGAAACAATTTAAGATTTATAATTTGGTTCTTGCATATTTATATATAATTAATGGCTTAATTATCAAAAAAATTAGTGTTGAGCTTATATGAAATATTTGGATTAATTGCCTCAGTTTTAAATAATTTTAATTAGATTGTAAATAAAACAAATTAAAAGGGAGACATTACAGCAATTTTCAATTGGATTTATAAAATTGAGTCCATTCTGTTAGGAAAATTCTAAACTGTTCTGGGTATAATTATCTTTTTGTATACTAAATCAATCGCAAATTAATATTATAAAATTTATTATAAATATATTCATTATTTTGTCCAGTATAAAGATGTTAATATCTTCTTTGAGCTCACACATATTTTTTCATAGGATTTGATATATATATATATATATATATATATATATATATATATATATATATATATATATATATATATATATATATATATATATATATATATATATATATATATCAAGTGTAACTAAAATTTTTCTATTTTGTTATACAGTATGTGTTGTCTAAAAATCAATAAAAACTAGCTCTCTAATTGAAATATAAATAGAAAAGCTAAGGTAACTATGATATGTTTTTTGTATGTATCATAGCTTTTTCAATCTGAATTTGAAGTCTTACCAAGTCTTGGTCTAGTGATCGTGTGCCGTGCTAAGTATTGAAGCCAACCACATCTTAGGTGTTAGAATTACATAAATCTTTATTAGTTTAATACCCAAAATTTATCATTCTAGAATTATTAAGGAAATTAAAATTAATATAAGTATCCATTATAGCAGTCGAATTTTTGCAAAATAAACGATGAAACGATAAAAAAATGTTTGAACAGTAGGTATGGCATTTCTCAATCAAATTCTTAATTTTTTAAAATTACTCAACTCTCTATCTCTTACGGGGAGAAAACAGCTGCTAAATGATTTGACATATTGGGAACCATAATCTTATAGTCTTTATATATTAACCTATTAGGATCCCATTATTCTTATATGGATCAGGAATAGATATCCACCCATTAATTCATGCCAATTCCTAAAACTTATGGGTTTTATATAAGTGAATCAGTTAAATTAAGCTCACTTATAAAATAGCTATTTAATATAATTATTCTAATAGATATGTAAGCCTACACAATAGATATTAAAAATCTAACATTAGGCTCTTAGCCTAGGTGTCAATGGCCATGTCCGGTAGCCACAGGCAAAGGGTTGGGGGTTGGGGGCTCCGTTTCTTTTTTTTTATTTTTTTATAAATTTGGTCAATATCAAGTTGTTTTAATTTACTTTTAGGTACCGTTTAATAGGCAGTAATAATATATAATATAACATAATTAAAATTATTTTTAGTGTAAATTTATATTAAAAATGTATTTGATTATATTACATTATATAATATAACAAACTCTTAGTGTTGGAGAAGGAAATTTTAATAATTTTAATATCGGAGAAATTTGAATTCAAGGGTTTACTTTAAAATAATTTCACGTATCATTACATTTAAATATTAGTTGATTATATTTTTTGTAAGTATTCATTTGTAATTTTAAGATCTATGAACATATGAAAAATAATGTATTTCTAGTTATTGAAATTGCCACTCATTATTAATTTTTCAAATTATTTTGAGTCAAACCTTGTTAGGTATCAATCTCTAATCTCTTGTGCTATGAAACAAGTTTTGAAATGCAAATAGTTTTTTTATTAAATTTTGACTTTTTGTTTGCTATTAGATTCAAAAATTACTATCTAGGCAATCAAGAAATATCCAAAAATTATTCTAAAAAAAAAAAAAAGAAAGATCCAAAAATGATATGCATGGAGATGGAAAGATGCTATTTTGAGTTGGTTTTTTTTTTTGTAATGCTATTTAAAATTAGCCGTATATACATACAAATTACATTTATATAGATCAACATTTTATTGATACATATTATATAATTATGATTATAATTAACAATTTAAAGTAGTAATGGATCTCCAAACTTAATAGACAAAGGATTTTTGAGTAACACAATCTTTTAATAGGATTATGAATTTTAATTGATGATTTATGATACACGAATTTCCCATTTAAATGGTATGTATTCCATTTATATAATATAATTCCTCATATATGTCAATCACCAAATATAAATAAATTTCATCCATTAGAGGGTGAAGGGAAGATTTATTATAAAGCAGGGTAAAATTTCACATTTCATAAATTTATTATTATATAAAAGTAAAAATATATTAAATAAATTAAATATCACAAAGATATATTTAAATTAAGTATGAAAATCATATGTACACAAGTATTTTCATAATAAAAAAAATTATCTATGCAAGGTAACAATCACATAGCAAAAGGCACATAAATTATTTGTATATTATTGTAAAGCGACTTAAGGTTGCTCTAGAGAAGTAACGTACTTTTTATCAGTGTTTTGAAAATCCAACAAATGATCTAACGGGTCAAATCATTGATCCACGATTTAATTAGTTTGGCTGATTGAATTGATAGTCTCACTAATTAGAAAAAATTTCTTCTTTTTTGTTAAATTTTTTTGTTTGTTCCTATTAATTGAAATATGATCAATTAAAAACCAACTAAAAACTTATTAAAATCGGTTAAAAATTGGTCAATGAGTGATTTAACTAGCATGCAATTGTTTAAGTAAACAGAATCAGACTATCCAGCTGTTCTCAATTCAATAAATTGAACCGGTCAATTGGATTTGATTTTTAAAATACTCTTTTTTATTTTTCTTGACTTTTTTTGTAATATGATTTAAATTAATAGTGCTAAAGTTAATTAAATTTTTTTGTCATTTTCAATGAATTTTGTTATTTATTATAAGATAAATGATAAGGTCATAAGGCAATTAGGTGTGATTGATTAGTTTTTTATCTTTTTTTAAGGATTGAAAAGTGGAATATTTCATATTCAAATTTTCAAATTATAAATTATTATTATCAATATAGTGAGAGATGTAAAATGAAAGATTATACCTATTTATTTTATATATATATATATATATATATATATATATATATATATATATATATATATATATATATATATATATGTTGAAAAAATGAGATGGGTGCAACTAATAGGTAGACAATTGACTACCACTCGATGAATGTAGTTTAGGGATATAAATAAGTCAAGTCATTTTTGAGTGGCTTGGTATTTAGTTCGATAAAAACTCATTTAAATTTAGATCACTTTATAAACAAATCAAACTCGAGCCTCATTTTAAAACTTGGTGAATAAATAAGCCTAATTTAAATAAAATTAAACTCAATTTAATTATAAATTCGTGAACAAATTCGCAAACAGTTCGATTAATAAGCTCATAAACAGTTTTATTATTATTATTATTATTATTATTATTATTATTATTATTATTATTATTAACTTAATAATTTTGACACTGCAAAAAATATATTTTAATACTCTTATAAACATTTTGCTAATTAAAATTGACTAAAATATATATACTCCTAATTAAAATAACATAATATTTCTATATTATATAAAATATATTTTTATTAATTAATATCTTTGTAATACATTTACTGCTCAATTTTATTATTGCATTTTTCACTAATTGGATATTTTTACTTTTATATTAGTTTTAAATATTTTTATTATAGCTATTTTATTAAAAATAAATATTTAGAAAGTTGAGTAATTTGATAAGTTATAAATAAATTTCATAATAAGTCAAACCTAAAAGCTTGATTGTAATTTGTTAACGAGCTGAACTTGAATTCAACTCAAGTTTAAGCGAACCAAGTTTGAATATAATTTTTAAATTCAATTCAAAATTTAAACTCAAGCTTGAACTCGAACTCGAACTCGAAAAAAAATATATATCAAAACGAGTTTAAACAGGCTAAAACTCAGCTCATTTACACATCTAATGTAGTTTCGCCCTTCCCATTTATAAAAATCAATAATTATATTGATTATTTTTCACAGATATTATGATTATAAAAATTTAAAGTAATGGATCTCCAAATTTAATATATTGAAATGATTCTTGGTGCAACATAATCTTTCTATATTATTATTGATAGATGATTTGGAGTACATGAACTTCCTATATATATATATATATATATATATATGGGAGTTTTTTAGATTACTTTGTTTTAAAACAAAGTAACCTATTTTGTTGCGAAAAAAGATAATTTTTTTACTAAAAATTATAATTTTATTAATATTTTTTCATAAATCAAACTATTTTTTCACAATTTTACTTAATTGCGAAAAAAATTTTAAATTTACGAAAATATAATTTGTTTTATAATATGATTTATTTTATACAAAACAATAATTTTACGAAAAATAAAAATAATTTCTTAATTACGAAAAAAAAGGCTCTCTAATAAAAAATTATAATCTTTTTTTTTTATAAATTAGACTATTTTTTTTATAAAATTTATAGATATATAAATTTAAAATGCTACCTTAATCATTATAATATTTTTTATTTTTAATTAGTAAAATATAATGACAGATTAATTTAATTATAATATTTTAAATATTTTTATTATATTTATTATTTATAAGTATCCTATTGGCCATAAAAAATAAAATTTTATACTTTTTAAAACAAAGCAATATAAAAAATTTACCTATACGATGATTTTTATAAAAAGATTGTATTTTATTTTAAAAAAAGTAATATTTTTTTCAGAATTATAAAATTATTTTTCTCATAAAATTATTATTTTGTATAAAATAAATCATATTACAAAATAAATTATATTTTCATAAAATTAAAACTTTTTTCGCAATTAAGTAAAATTATGAAAAAATTGTTTGATTTACAAAAAAAATTTGAATAAAATTATAATTTTTCATAAAAAAAATTATCTTTTTTCGCAAATAAAGTAGGTTACTTTGTTAAAACAAAGTAACCTAATAAAACACCTCTACATATATATATATATATATATATATAGAGAGAGAGAGAGAGAGAGAGGTGATAAGTACTGCTTATAACATATACAGTTTTTATACAACAAATCACACCATCAGTGAAGTAAAGAGCAACACATGGAGAGAAATTTTCTTTTGGTGAGTATTTTAATTTTGTTGGTTATGGTGCCCATTTTGCAGGTTGATGGTTCATTGCATCCTACAGATTGTAACTCTTGTTATACATCATGTCAATCGCGCTGTGTAGGATCAAAGACTGAAATTGAAAATTGTAAAGTAGCTTGTTACAAGAGTTGTTGCCCATCCAATATCAAATTACAGCAAGCAAGTCAAGATTCTATTCTTAACATCAAACATTGATCAATATTACAATGGAAGATGTGATTATTAAAAATAATAATAATAATAATGCATTTGATGTTCAGTGTAATATCTAATGTAAACTTTATAGAATAATAATATAGTCTTTGCTTCTAATGCTTCCTCTTTATTTTTTTTAAAAATAAAATTGGAATTCAATTTGATTGAGAAAATATGAATATTAAGATGGAACTTTCAATTTTTAATATAATTATAAATAATAATTATTAATATATATTTTTTCTTTTTTCTTTTTTTCTTAATTTTAAGTGTATTAAGCCTTACAAAAATATAAATATTAATGTTATAATATTATCAGTCAGTCACGTCAATACATATTTAACAATGCTAACTTTTTTTTATCTCTCTTAAACTAACAGAAGATATCAGAAAGATATGACAGAATCTATTTTATTAAAAAAAAATTACAAATTTTTAATAATAAAACTTTCAAACCACTTACATTTGTATATATACATGTGTATGCATAAGATGATTTTTATTTTCTACAGAATTCCTGCTTTTTCTTTTAATTTTGTTAATTCAATTTTGAAGTTAAAACTCATAATCTTATAATTATGAAAGCCACATTATTATTATTATTATTAAACTAAAACTTATTAACACAAAAATAAAAATCACTTAGGAAATGAGCTGATAATTAAGATTTTATTGAATCATATTTGATACAAACACATGCTGACATTTCCACAACTATATAGTAATTTATTATATGGTTATTCACTTGTCTTTTTTATTTATTTTCTCTCATGGGGAAATATGGATAACCACTTTTCCAGTTGCTCTGTTAGTTTCAATACGAGAAAAGGCTTCTAAAGTTTTGTTAAAAGGAAATGGGCCCATTGGATCAATCACTGGCTTAATCATACCATTCTCCAAGTATGGGTTCAGTTTTTGCAAGAGTGGCCCATTAGAAGTAAGCCCAAAAATAAATGCTGGTGGAGTCACAACTCCTGTTATTGCTACAACACTTCCACCTTCTTTCATTGCCTTCAGTGCCTTATCACACTGCCCTGTTTTTGTTTTTGCACTCAAATAAGATTAGTTTTCTAGCCGTTATAATAAAACTATTTATTTGAAAAATTTTACTATTATAAAAATTCAGATTTATACCAACAGTATCATAGACTACATCAAATTTCTCAGCCAGATCTTCATAGCTTTCCTTGGTGTAATCTATAGCCAAATCCACTCCCAAGCTCTTTAGCAACTCCAGCTTTCCACTGCTAGACGTAGCAGCTACTTTTGATGCACCAAATACATGCTTTGCTAGCTGTTCCAAACCAAAATTTATATGTATTTTAAATTTTCTCTAAAAAATTTATATTGTGAACATGTATAAATATGCTTTTAAAAACATTGCAAGAACATGTATATTTATACCTGAACTGTAAGGGTCCCAACACCACCAGCACCTCCTAAAACAAGGAGAGATTTGCCAGTAGAGAGCCCTGCTTTTTCAAGGCCTTGATAAGCAGTTTCAATGGCTAGAGGCAGGCTAGCAGCTTCAACAAAATTCAGATTTTTGGGTTTAAGGGCAAGTAGTTTCTCTTCAACAGCAGTGTACTCAGCTAAAGAACCATTTTGTTTTGGGTGGTCTATGGCATTCTCATTAATATCTCCATATACTTCATCTCCTACTTTCAGATTCTTCACTTGCCTTCCTATTTTCACCACCACACCAGCAACATCATACCCCGGAATAGTCTGTTGAAGCAAATACAATAATAAAGAAAGATTTAGGATATTATTTATGTTTCTTATTAGAAGGATTTGCCTCTTCTCTAAACTTTCAATGTGGGATTTTAAATCCTGTTTCATTCTCCAAAATAGGATGTTTTCAAACTTTGTCATAAGAAATGGTTCCGAAAATTGATAGGTCTTGAGTTCGAGTTCCCAAAATCAAATTAAAAAAAAAATAAACATAGGAAGGAAAAATAGACAAGCCTACAGAAGATGGAAAAGAAAGAGTTCTTACAGGCAGAGGAGAATCAGAGGCTTTGAACATCCCAAGCATCCTTTTAAAATCAATTGGATTAAGGGCTGCGGCTATAACCTTAATCAAAACCTGATCTTCTTTAACTTGTGGGACTGCAACTTCTGAGTCTAATTTCAAGACATTTGTGGCATTTCCATATTCACCATAAATCCAAGCCTTCATTTTAGAGGGAATGGAAACACTGGAAGAAATCTCCATTGGAGTGGGAAATTTAGGCTCTTCTGGGTACTCTAATGGACTTCATGTAATACCTTTATATACATATAGAAGAGAGAGAGTTGTTGGTGAATTTACTTATTATTTGAATTAAGTTTAGACCTTCAAAATTTCTTTATTTTAAATTGTATTTCTTTAGAGTTTGAATTTTTGACAGTTTCTTTTCTTGGGTTCTATTTGTGATGGCACCAAGCTACAGAAACTGAGTCTAGACTTGTTAGGATGTTTATTGATCTGACCTTTTTCTACCCCCTCCTAACTCCTTTTACTAGTGTTAGAAGCTGCTAAATCCAATAGTTAACCTCTGCTAAATGTTTAAGATTAGGGAATGTGGCCAAACTCACATTGTCTTGATAACTGCATTGGTGCAAAGTTGCCATCAACTACTGGTGCTTGCTTTGGTTAATTGGGAATTCCATTTTGGGGAAAAATCTCTTCCCCCTCACCATGATGTATTGATGTCATATGCAAACTGAAAGATCATATCTCCTTCTAATCCTTCTTTTACATCTTCATTTTTTACATCAGCTCCTGATTTTTTAGTGTGTTTCTGTCTCCAAAAATTAATGTAAGAGCTAAAGATTCGAACTTTAACAATCTCTTCCATTTTAATAATTTCTGAAATATCATAATATATATATATATATATATATATATATATATATAAAATAAAATAAAATAAAAAATAAGAGGGGGGGGAGGGGAGGGAGGGTGTTGCTGGGTGGTTCAATTGACAATGCATAGCCAATATTGGAGTAAATTTAACCATTAGAGCCTTAATTGTTATGGTTTATATTCAAATTACCATTAAATACTTTATTATACAAATTTATTTTTCTTTTTTCCTTTTAAAGTTCAAAATAAAGGAGGTTCATTATATGTACAGATTCAAGAGTAATCTAATTAGCAGAACCAAAAACTTTGGCATCACAATGACACACAACAGAATTTTCTACTAGCATCACCTAATTGGAAGATAATGATATACACAACGATGAAACTGCAAATTGATACGACAGAATTATTTCAGCAAATATATAGTTCTTCAACCACTTCATCATTAACTCCAAATAAGAATCCTCCACCTGAATATGGATGCAGAGGAGCAGTGACCAATGAAGAATTTGCTAGACTTGTCCTTGTTCAAGATAACATTGTAGAACAATTAGCAACCATGATTCAAGTGAAACACTGCCATTCTGTATACACTTCGAAGCACTTCTTGTGTGTGCTTTAATAACCTTTCCGTATGAAAATCTATTGTTGATCACAGCACATAAATAACAAACTAAACCGATTTGGGTGTAAAAAGGGTATGACCAGATACAAGAGAGCATAATGCAAAGGCCACAAATGCTAAGATGGACAATATCACAGAGGATCTTGCCATTGCCGGGAACTTGTCGCTACCCCAGTTGGACTCCCAGTCCTGGACTCGGAAAACAGCTGATGATGATGCTGATAAGAGAAGGTATGTCAATATCTGCAACATCAAACACAGAACACGAGTTCCACTTAAGCAATCAGCATTATAAGCTGGGAAATCAAGTAATTAATGACTGTAAAACATGCCTATTGTCACCTCGGCAAAGTTACGAAAAGCTTTTGCAGGAGCTTACCTATAAATTACTTTTACAAGTAGCTTACAAAATCGTTAGATTACAGATCGGGGAGAAAAAAATTCAGGAAAATCTAAAGCACCTGTATTTATTTATTTACTAAATCAAGAAGAGGCGCGATTTCAGCATCACTAAAGAAAAATTAGTCATGGGGACAAGTTTAGCGCCAATATTGGGTTGCCCTACCTGTATGCATCCCCTGGTCCACCATGAATATCATCAGAATGCCCTTTGCCCATCTCATCTCTCTATTGAACTTGCAATTTCAGCACTCAAATCTCTTACACTCTGGGAATATAAGGAGGGAATATATAGCAAAGATTTTTTATTTTTTTTCTGTGGTTATTTTCTTTTGCCACATTTCACCTTTTCTCTCTTTTGCTTATTTGATGTCTGATTAATTCTCTTCATTACTTTCAAAACATTTATTCTATTAGAAACCATACTTATCAATATCATGGTCCAGGTCCACGAATTATATTCTTTATATAGAGAAAAACGCAATGAAATATCTATTTTGCATCTATAACTAGAGCACAAAATCCATGATCAAGAAAATATTTCATTGACATGATTCCTCTTAATGTGGCTCTCACTTAGTATCTTAAAAAACTACAAAGTGACATGTTATCCAACCTTCACTGCATAAAGTTATAGGGCCTAAAGTTGCATAGTAAGCCACTTTAAATACACCTTTCATGTTCTAATCCAGGTGTTTTAGTGAATCAATGAAAAGTGACTTTACTCCTCACTTTACGTTAGTTGCTGCTGCAATATATTGCTTGAAAATTAAGCATTTTGACACTACAAAGTAATGAAAGTGACAAGGATATCACTAGCAAAAAGGACTATCCTCTTCAAAACTCAATACTAGCCACTCACTTAAGAACAATAAAACAAAAGGTCCCAACCCCTTCTATCCTAAGCAACTCATTGTGGGACAATGACCCACAAAATATGAGCCATTAGAGATTAATCCACCGTCCATGGTCCCTAAACACTTGATTTTATAAGATTTTAGTGGTCCCTATAACTACCCCTGATTGAAACACACTCCCAAAAAATACAAAAAAAAAATAGATTGATATGGACATGGGGCCTTAGGTTAGGTACAGCAATTAGTAAAATAATTACTCAAAGAAAAGGACTTGCCTGATCTAAAGTGAAATCCAGGAAGTACCGGAGCTGATTCCGGGCAACATGTTTTCCGGTGGCCAAAGAATAGGAAAGGTCATATACTTGAAGCCCTGAATACACAAAACCCATCACATTCACTGACAAACAGTACCTGAAAAAACATTATAGCAACTCCAAATCAAATATAATTATAATTTTTTGTTCAATAAAAAAGAAAAAGAAATCAAGAATTACAAGATCAATTGATAAGGTATTGAGTAACTGGGGTAATTTAAATAACAGACCTGAACTCCTTGTAGCTATAGAAAGAATCAAGAGCCCAACCCTGATTCTTATCAGCAGCCATAATCGAGAAAGAAACTAAGCAAAACACTAATCCTAAAAATCTAAAACCCAACAAAGCCTTTTTCATCATATTCTCCTTCTTTCTCTCTGAAATTGAAATTTTGGGTTTTCTCCTGCTACCGCCGCTAATACCATCTGCAACTGGTTTTTGAACAATATCTTCATCTTGGGTTTTAGATGCCGGTATAGAAGGTGCTTCCGGTGGTGATGGAGGAGATGGAGATGGAGATGAAGCCTTAGCTGATTTGACATCTGGTGATGATGAGAAAACATAGCTTTGAGAAGTTTGATCTGGTGGGCGAAACTGGTATTTTGCTTGGTTGAGTTGCTGTGAAGAGAATGCATTGTCATATCCATCATAGGTGTGATGATCTGAGGAGTGAGTGGAGTCTGGCTTCGAATCTTTATCTAACAGTGGTGATGGAGGTTTAGGAGGAGGAGGAAGTTTTGGAGGTGGTGAAGAGTGCATGTTATGTGGTGGATGATTTGAGATGGAATGATTCTTTTCTTGTTCTTCTCCGTCTTGTTCTTGTTCTTGTTCTTGATCTTCTTCTTGTTCTTGCTCCTGGTCAATTAGTTCTTGAAGGTGAGGTTGTTTTGGTTCTTGTTTTTCTTGTGGAGGTTGTTTTCGGTCATTTTCTTGGTGACGTGGTTGCTTTCTTTGGTCATTTTCTTGGTTTTTCATGGCCGCTGGTTCAGGTTCAGTTGTTTAAAACTTTTACAGTTTAGAAGTGAGAAATTGAAGGAGAGAGAAGAAAAGAAGAAGAAGATAGAGGCATTTTTGGTTTTACTTTTGAATTTCGGCCAATCGGGTATTCGTTGACAGGGCCATGACCATTACCATGAGCAGGGGGTGTTGGTGGGTTGATTTAGTGTGGTTTAGTATGATGTTTAATTCAATTCATAAATTATAGATCGAGAATTTATCAATTTAATACAATTTATGGAAATAAAAAAATCAACTCAATTAAATCTATAAATGCGAATTTGATTGTGTAGATTTATTTATATATTATTTTTTTAAATTAATAAATATTTTTTAATATTAAAAAAATAAAAACAAAACAACAAATTCAACTTATTTTTAAATTCTAATAAACTAATTTATATAGCAAATAAATTAAATAAAGAAATTAATTCAAAAAACAACATTATAAGCTTCAACAATTAAAAAAAAATCCTAATTACTAATAAAGAATTCCACCAAAAAAAAGCAATAGATTATCCACAGCACAAAGAAATACAAAAAAATTATGTATTACAAAATATGAAATTATTAATTAATATAATAATTAATTAATCATTGTACATTTAAAAACTTTTTCTTGTCTTTATTACTGTATTTTCTAACTAAAATAAATAGACTAAACATGAGATTGCAAGAATTAAAAATAATAGGATTTACAATCTTTTATATATATATATATATATATATATATATATGTATATTGCAATTGTTGATTAATCTACGAATTAAAAATTAAAAAATCCAATCCAATCTAAAAAATGCGGTTTGAAAAAAATATAAACCAATCCAATTCACAAAATTTATTAAACTATGATTTAATTACATATTGATTTGAGTCGGGCAAATTAGGCGGTTTACAAACATTCCTAATCACGATGATTGGTTGAGCCTAGTGACTCCCCCACTCTCATTTCTTAGGTAGATTTTAAGGTATAATTATAGTTATCTTTTTTTTTTTTTTTATTCCAAAGAGCTATAATTATAATTCACAATAATATTTAAAAAATTATGATATAGCATGTCAAATGTTATAAATTTTTTAATATTTTAGTATTAAAAACATTTAATATTATTTTTTAAATAAAACATTTAACATTAATTAAACTTAAATCATAATGTCTACTTTCAAATAATCTCACATTAATATATTATATATCTATTATTTTTTATATTAGCAATAATCTATTATTTATTTGTCTTATAAGTGTTTTCTGTTTAAAATTTTTATAAGTTTCTTCTAACAAATTATTATATTTAATTATTACACTACTAATAGAACTTGCCATTTTATTTATTAACATTTAATAAAATATAAAAATATAGTGGTCTTTATTAATTTGTAAAATGATAAAAAGTAAACAGAAAAATAAAGATTTTGATTTATTATTTGAGATAATAATAATAATAATTATCATTAAATATAATTTTTCAGATTATACATTAAAACTATTATTTATATTAAAATTCAAAAAGCAAAATGGAAACCAAGCTCGCGCAGCATAAAGCAAAATCTATTAACCCAACTTCCCGTTTGGGTAAACAACTAGAAAAAATTACTCAGGTCGTTTTCATTGAGACAGATAGAAAACTAATTAATGAAAGACAGGTCGTTTAATGCAATACTATTACTGCAGTGTTACATGCGTTTTTATATTTAAAAAATGTAAAATTTTTCTTCAAATAAATTATTATTATTCGATTATTACACTACTAATGAGGGAAATTGCATAAAAAATAGCAAATATTGATCACTGCTAATTAGAAGTCAAATTACTACTGGGTCCTCATGCTAAACATACACAATACTACTATTATGGCACTTATCTCTCTCTTCTACAATCTATGCAATGGATACAATTTTCAGGGCATTATAATTAATTTGCATCCTATCTCAACTTTATACTTTGCTAAGGCATGGCTCGAGAGGAAAAGAAATCATGAGCTTCATGGTACTGCTTGAAGACCACATTGTATAGTGGATGGATGGGCTCCAAGAGATTAGAGTATGGACCTAACACCGCCCTCGTCGGAGGTGGAGAATTCTCATCCTTAGACAAGCTATACTGACATACTGAGAGGCCGCTTAGACAATAACACGTGTGATAGTAGTCCCTCGCCTTCCCAGGTTTATCTCTGAATCCACCACCCTGTTCCTGCAATAACATCATTATGCAAGAATCTATTATGTATACAAGTTATAAAAAATTAAATGGCCACGAAAAATATCATTAAACCAGAGCCACTTGGTCCAATGAAATTTTCCACCTCGCGCTTCTCCAAAACAAGCCATGAAATGCGGCGGATTATGTGATCTCTTCTTTTTTTTTTTTTTTTTTTTTTTTACCTTTTTCCTTTGCCTACCATTTAGATAAATGAACTTCCCAATTTGTACCTGTGAGCATAGAATTATGTACTGCTGCAAGGCCATGCTGTGAAAAAGAGGTACTAGTTCTCCATGTTCTACAGACAACATGAGAAGCAATATATTGAAATATAATTTTAGTCTAGAAAGAATGCAATATAATCAAGAGGAGAATCCCAATAATTAGAAGAAAATGGGAATAAAGACACCTTCTTTACTGTTTCTAAATGAACTTACCTCCCTGCTTAATATGACAAGTTTCATCAGTCTCAGATGAATTTCCATCTGAAACTGCACCCTCAGAAGTGCTATCTGTAGCACAATCTCCTGCTTCAGCATCAGAAAATGACAAGCGTTCACAATCAACTGATTGTGATCTTTGTAATAATGCAAACACACCTCCCTGGTCAAGTCTCTTCGTTAATGTACCATAAATAAGGACAAATGATGGGGATAAATACTAATTCAAGACCTAAACTCCAGCCAAATGCTCCATTTGGGTTTCGTAATTCAAACTGATCCAATTACCCCTTCATTATTTATTTCGGATCCAATTAAGGTCTTACAGTAACAGACGTTAGGAGAGACTTTGTCAAATTAGTAGCATACACAATGGATCTCACTATATCAGATGTGGGACCCAATTTATATTTTAAATAATAAAAAAATTAAAATTTAAAAATCATATTATTAATAATTTAAAATATCAAAATGTAAAAAAAAAAAATGAATGAATGGTTTCATTTCGTAAGTCAACAATCTGCAAGTGAACTTGTAATTAAACAATCATTCACTAAAATAAATTTATCTAATCTGCAAGTAATATTGCAGCATTAAACAAAATTTCAAACCCAATAACAACTCCTACAAAAGTTGTTGATGGATATCCAGAGACTTGTGCATGAACTTCATGCACCTCCATCAAATCAACTCACCAACAGTAACAGGTGGTTAAAATCTTTCAAATATTTGAAATGCGATCTAACCATCCACTTGTTCTTTGGCCGACAGCTAAAGGAGGGAGGACTGAGAGCTGGTGAGGTCATGGGAGTATGAGTCAGCATCGCTAGCTATGAAAATAAATAGCGATATAAAATTTTGTGGGTTTTATTCGAACCCAGATCTGGATGAACCCTTAGGAGTGGTTATCACTGTCAACAATCGCAGGTGGTGCAATCGATGGGCATAGGACAGGAGCTTGGGTGTGGACAGATGAGGGCATAACAGCGTCAATCTTGGCATAAAGAGATGGTGGCAATTTGCTTGGTGGTCCAGGCTTCAGTAATGCCGATGGTACTGGTTTAGTGACTGAGGCTCACGATGGCTGGGCCTTGGTTGATAGGGATAGCAATGGGGCGGGGCAGGGCGGGGGCGGAGTACCGTTCCCCATCCCCATCTCCATCTCAGCAGAGAATCCCCATCCCCATCTCACATGCGGAGACTATTTACTTCCCATCTCCATCCCTGTAGAGATCCCCATCCCCACGAGGATCCCCGTTCCCCAATTGAAAATTTTATTTTATTTTATTTCTTTTAAATTTTATACTTTAGATAGTGAAATATAATGTATAGAAATTTAAAATTTATATTTTAATTATGCTTAAACTGATTCTAATATATTTAAATTAAAACTTATTAGTATATATATATATATATATATATATATATATATATATATATATATATATATATATATATATATATATATATATAATTCATAAATACTGAAAAATAAGAATAAATTAATGTAAAAAATATTAATAAATTCAGACATATAAAGTATGAAAAGATTAATCAATCCAATATAAAATTCTTTAGAATTATCATAATGTAAAAGAATTATAAAGAATGAGTGACAAAATTAGAAACTCTAATATATATATATAAAGCTAATCAAGCAATATATATTTTAATATTAAGAATAATTATATAAACATAATATCGGGTCCCTACGGGAACGAGGACAGGGATCCCCGTGGAGTGAGGAATACACTCCCCATCCCTACCCCATCCCCACTAATGGGGAAGAAATATCCCCCATCCCCGTCCCCATGGAGATAAAAATCGGGGAATCCCAGCCCCGTTCGGAGCAAATCCCCATGGGAATGGGGATTCCTCACCCCATTGCCATATGATGACTGGCGATGATGATGTGCTCTTCTAGCACATGAACATTTGAAACCCAGATATGGATTCGTTCATTGTTTTTCTTAATTTTAATATTTTTATTTTCAATTATTTTAATTAAAATATAAAAGACATATTTAGATAATTTTTAAGTTTTTTCAACTCTTTTTTTTCTTCTTTTTTTAATTTTTATTTTTTATTTTTGAATTATTTTTCTAATTATTTAAATTTTTTTTTAATTTTTATTATTTAAAAAAATGTAAAATGGGGCCCACATGTGATACTACTGACCCCATATAACATCTATTAAGCTCATGTGACCTCATGAGCCCTTAATTGGTCAAGAAACAAAGAATTGTTTTTTTTTTTCTTTTTTGGGGTGGGTGGGGGGCGCAGGCGTGTGGAGGAGGATAATTGGACCATTTTGATCTACGAGACTCAAATTGAGCATTTGGCCAAAGTTTAGGCCCTGACTGATATTTACCCCAACTCTAGCAACTAAATTTAAGACATAATATCACCTGCCAGAAAGAGTAACAACCATCAACCAATTTGTTTGTTCTACCCTGAAATCCACACTCCACACCTTGTCGAAATACCACCCAATCCTATAACAATATCCAACAATCAAAATATCAGCACAAGATAGCGCTTGTGAAAATCATCACAAAAAAATTGTTAGATTTAAGGTTACACCAAAATAACATCACAACTCATAAGAGACAGTAGTTTATACAACCAAAAAAATTGTTGCTATGAACTATCGACGAAAAAGGGAATATTATCTTACAATTAAACCAGCCAAGTCCAAACGGTTGACCTCATTGATCAGAATCATTGTAGCCAATCCACAAAATGTGTACCTAATGATCAAATCATCAAATCTGTAAGAGGCTTTGCCTGGGGGAAAGGGACAAAACCCGAGGCAGACATTCAAGTGGGTAAAGAAACTAAAAAATTTATTTACCATTGAGAGAGACACTCAGGGAAGAGTGAAAGAGAGAAGAATCAGAAACATACCCACCATGAGCTTCAGCACCTGGTTCTCCTGCAATGCCACCTTCATAGGTCTGACAGCTGCAGCACGATGCCAGAGAGAAACACTTTTAGTTGCCTACATGTCAGGCAACATATATAGAGAGTAACTGTAATATCTTAATAATAAATTAATATTTATGCAAAGAATGGTTCTTACTAAGATTCTGTTTGGTTAAGTTGCTAAAGCTGTTTTTTAGGGCAAAAAAAAAAAAAAAAGCGACTTTGACAAGCCAACCAAGTGGAGCCTAAATCTCACAAGCGCATCTACAAAAGACAGTCAATGGTCATACAAAGTTGCGGACAAGAGTTTTAGAAAAAACGCAGATCCAAGAACAGCAAACTAATTTTATGAAAACAGACAATTATGGGCTTCTCTCTTCCTTCACTTTCTGTATTTATCCACACAAGAATTGATTCCTACTTGCAGATAATGCAACAAGAGCTATGTAAAATTCACATGTTCCTTATGAACTACCCATATATGACCATATCCCTTTGAAATTAGTAGATCTTTTTTCTTTTAGGTTCATATATCTATGATATTTCCCTCATGTAGATTGAGCTTTCAACAGATCATTAGTCCCACGGCGCACATGAGCAAATCATGCCAAATGAGTTGCTCTTGCTGATGGTGGGTTTACTTCACCAATAAACATTGAATTTATCACTAAATCACTTTATGATAAAATGATGAATAAATTTCAATTGATCATTGTAAAATAAGTTACTATAGGAGTCTCAGGTCAAACCATCAGCACCTGAATGACCCAAATAAACCTAGCAAAACCATGAGAAAACCTTCATGTTATCTTCACACAGCAGGACCAAACAACAAGTTGTGAAATAGATCCTTAATCTGGCTCTCCCATTCAACAAACCAGAAACCAATACCAAAAGCAAAGATGCTGTGTAGACTTGATTTGTATGCAACTTAAAAAGAGACAAATTCATGACCAAATGGACAGTAACTTACAAATAGGAAAACACAGGGCAAAAGGCATTACAAGGGAAACCAAATGGTATCAGTCATTTGCTTTCCAACCGAAGGCATTATAAAGAAATCTCAATGGTAATACACAGCTATGCACACTAGAAGGAAGCAAACATAAATTTATTTTGAATGATACTTTTTGATGTTAAGCCTCCATGTTTTCATCAACTCAAGAAGACAACAACAACTAAGCCTTAATCCCAAGCTAGCTAGGGTCAGCTACATGGATCCATTTCTTCCATCAATTCAAGAATAAGCTCCTAATATGTATGGGCATTATCAAGTATTATAATGTCAAACTATTACTTGGCATGGAAAATATGCTCCCCCTAGGCACAAAGTGCTAGATCCCATATGTGGGGTCCACCAAATTGCACCTAGTCCATGCTTCCATACTAGGAAAAAATTTCTCATTGTAAATGCATGTCTGAAAGTTTATAGTAGTAAATGTATGATGCCTTTACAAATTGTAAGTAGCATTACTAGAGTTATTCTAGAAAGCAAACAAAATAAGCCTAAAATAAGCACATGCTTAAAAGAGAATAAACAGGTATGGTTCTACTACAATGATGAAGACCAACAAAAACCAACCTTAAGATGTAATTACCAATATCCTTAACCAGCTCGTCATCCAAAATGTTGAGAATACTTGCAACCTGGTTAGAGCAATATGATTAGCATATTATAAAGCTAACAACATTGTAACAGGAATAAATAAATTTTAAAGGATGAGAGAGAAATTGAGAGATGCAATGAAAGAACTTTTGAACATAACCATAGAAGATACATATAGCCTATCCATGCCCAACGACTAATCTAGCTACTTTGCAACTATACTTCACTCTCTTTTGAAAAATTTATAATTAAGTAATAATAAGCAGGAAATCAAGACTAATTAGTAAATTGATACAAAATTGCTTCCTCAAGCAGGATAATGAAGTATTATTTTGAAGCATCAAAAGGAGCAAAAAGTCAATTAGTTACTAGCACCAACAGATTAACAAAACTTCATTAGAAAGTATTAGAAACATACGGAATCAGATCAGCTCTATGGAATTAACTTCTACTGTCCTTATTTTTTATTTTTTTTTAATTATTGCCATGTTATGTGATCTTATGTCGTGTCACTCGCAGCAAGTATTTCACACATTGGTACATAAAAAGACACTTTTATAGCAAACATATGGTTGAACCAAATGATACTTAGATATTAAGAAAGTGATTTTAATTCTAACAATAAAATTCATATTATGTTCAGACTACAGCAGCAAATGTTTCAATTAAAGGGTGTCAAGTTAACTTGAGGACATTGTCCTTACTGAAATGGCCGTGTAGCAAGCTCGTACATCAATTTCCCCAGCATCATGCATCCTACAGTTAAAATGGTGGGGAGATTCAGAACTAATCATTTACATTCACTGACAAAAATGTTTGTGGAAATTAATGAAATCTTTAAAATTGGCATAAGGCAAGAACTGTGAATAGCAACTCTGATTCAGACAAAACAATAACATGTAACATGGAAGGAGTACATAAATATTAAATAATTAAAGGATGGACTATTTTTCAGATGCAATGTCATCCCCCTTTAAAACAAATCTACAATGTGTGCATGCATATGCAAGTATAATGCAATATCAATTTCCTGTTGAAACGGCAGAAAGGAAGATGAAGTCACACCTGAATGCGCCGCTCGGGTCCTTCATTCGCCGCAAAAATGCATATAATCTCTCTCTGAAATGCCATTCAAATCAATTGCAAAAGGCATAAATTATATCACTGCAACAAGTGACTGAGTTTTTTAAAAGCAGAAACAACTGACCACCTATTGATAGACAAGTAGGCTCTATGTCCACCCAAAGTAATAAGTGAATTAACTGCAGCATAAGTTGTTGCAAGATGAGGCATCTGAGAAAGAAAAATATAAGTTAATGTTGAGCGGAGGATCATCAACAATTCTAATGGAAAAATAATTAATTTGAAAACAGAATAGGACTTCAAGAAATTCTTTAGATCTGCTCAAGAGAAAAGCCACTAGTGTTCTCCAGACACAAGGAACAGTAAATGGAAACATTATATTAGCTCAAGAAGGCTACTGAGAAATTATAGCCAAGACACATGAAGTCATTAACACTGCATCGTCCCACATGGCAACAAAAATAAGACAGCTGCAACATGACCACATTTTGTCCCTATTTCTCAGGAAACACATGCAAACGAGCATTATAACGAACACTAAGTTACAATGGACATAAATATTTATCTTATTAGCTTACAGAGAGGTTACTTTCTCTCATACTATTTAGAAGGTGAAGAAAGGTTAGAGCATAGGAAAGAACAGGTTTCATGACTCAATTTTGGCTAAATTTGGTTCACATAAAACTTATCTCATAATGATGGACATATTAAAATGCAAATCATCTTGCCAAACGCTAAAACACTTGCCTGTCCAGGTCCACCACCATATCCACCATTTGGGTCCTGTTAATATAAGAAACCACAAAAAAAGGCTCTTAGCACAACTAGCCTCAGTGTTAATCATGATAAATATAGTCCAAAAAGATAAAAGAACAGTTCATTAACAGTTCATTAGATAATGTCATTTATTTCAATTGAATCAGAAAGCTCCAAGCCCTGAAAAAATAAATGGTATGCCTCGAGCTGTAAGTAGTGATTTTGCTCTTCAAAATGAACATAAATTGTTTAAACAACAGTTCATTCTGTTATAGCATTAAATACTACAGTTAAGTTATCAAACATTTTACTGGTAAAAATATAAGGGATGGGCCTTCTCTTGACCACGTCCATAAAAAGGGATTTTTTAAACAATTTTGCTCACTTGCTCTCGCAAAATGTCAACCATTCACACAATTTTAAATTATTCCATGGAGGAAAAAGTACAGTGAAAAAGAAGCATAATCTAAAGCAACGCTGAAAGCATGCTAATGTGAATCAGAGCATAGGAAGAGTATTGTCATTGCCTCTATGTGTGATATCATGCATATCAGATCAATATAGGTCTTAATTATATCAGTATGTCAATGCAAACATCTCTAACATATGCCTATATCCGCATTGAAATATTTGCACACATAACATATGCATTTATGTAGTTAAATACTGAGAAATAATTTACTGTAACCATATATTTGCAGCATCTGAAGTTTAGGAATTTCAGTGATAGTGTTATGCAAAGTAAGTTTCAATAGGAATTTATCAAAACTTCATACCTGACAGCGATTAAGAAAGTCAATGGCATTATTTTCAAGTTCATAATCAACAGACTCCCCCAATAAAGCAATTGAGTGCAGGATCCAGTAGCAAAGCCATGGTCGACTGCATAAAGAAAAATTGTGTGCTAAGATATAAGAAATGAGAATCAAATCGGAATATGGATAATTTTTCGGCACAGTTTGGCATCTCATGTAAATAAATGTATTATGTGTCACTATGAAGTCAAGATAAAATACTAATTTCCAGATTTTAAATCTTCCCCATTCAAACTAGGTACTGTATAAAACCTCTCTTCTAACTTGTAAAATGGGTCATTTATGTTGATCTTCACCATCATCAATGCCTCTGCAAACACTACGCTGTAACCGCTCAATTTTGGCATGCAGGCCAAGGAAGTTCTAAAACGCAGCGAAAAAATTCAGCATTTCCATTTCTACAGATAACAAACAATTAAAACATTAATTTGAAGTTTTTAATATTTTTAAAAGCCAACTCCAAAGCATCTTTCTAGAGTATTACAGTGCTACTTGCAAGTGTGAGAAGCTAAAACTACTGAGCAAGCCAATTCAAACCCAACAAATTTTTCAAATTTTAACACTAACTTCAACTTCAATCAGATTAAAAAAGAAAAAAAAAACTAGAAATTGAAGGAGATAAAGAGACGCACTTGGCATCCAATACAACGAAGGATGAACTGAGTTGCTCGAGTCCCTTAGTTAGGTAATCCATGTGCTTATCACGTAGAAGCTCAAGCCTGTAAAGACCAAATAAAAATTTAGAAAATCGAGTTAAAATTGAAAATTGAAATTGCAACTCAATCCATAGTGAGATAAAGATTTTGGTTTACATTAGGGTTTGAGCGCTTTGAGGAATATTAGCGAAGATATCGTAGATCTGGAACACCCGATCCTGAACAATCCATTGCTCGTGTTGACTCGCTGTTGCTCGGCGTTGCGTCGACGACGATTCCGCATAGTCCATTTCGTTCTGATAAGCTTTGAGCTAAGCGATAGAAAACTTGTTCTTTTGACTGCAAGTCAATCACAGCACTGAAGCAACTCGCTTTGCCTTCTGTAAATTATGTACGGCACAAAAAGAAAATAAAAAGTTGCGCCATTTTTCTTTTTCGGCCTTTTGCTCCATTTACCCCTTAAACTTTTGTTCGCTGTCCAATTGAGTCTAAAATAGCCTTTTGGGCCAATTAGGTACACTAATTTACTTTTTTGTCCATCTAAACCCTATTTTCTGATTCCTCAAACGCGTGTATCACACTTTCAACCTCTAGCAAGTGAAGTCAAAATAAACTAAAAAAAAAAAAAGAAAATGAAATGATATTTGCACGCGCGTTAATGCTTCCAAGAAACCAGTTGAGCTGAAAAAGGAAAAACCTTCTATTCTCTTCTTCTCTTCTTCTTAGGTCTTAGATTACAAACTTGCATTCGAAGATCTTTGTGGACTGAATAAGCTTAGTAATTAGGGTTTTGTTTGTGAACGAAAATCTGTAGTGGTTTTGGTTGGTGATTGAGAAAGCAAATATCAAATGCATTGGTATTAGTAGTTCTGCAACAGGTACTTTCTTTGTAGGTTTTTGTTCATCTTTTTTGTAGCATTATTTAGTAGCATTGTGAAAGTTATTATAATAATGGTTGTCTGGCAAATAGGGGTAAAGGTCTTATATGGGGACCGATATGGGGACTTATTATAATAATGGTTGTCTTGGCAATAATAGTTATTAGAAAGAAGGGACCGATATGGGGACTTATATTTGGCATTACCTATAAAAAGCATGTAATTTTGAGGGTATATGTTAAGTGTTTCTGTCATTTTATGAGATTGATTGTGGTCCTTGTGTTTATTGATGTGTTATGCATAATAAAATTAGCCTTTTTTTTTTATTCTTTATTGTGTTGACTGTGATTTGTAATTTTTTTAATGAACTAATATATAATTATATATATATTGCAGAATGGAGATAGGAGTTAATATTAAGATTCATCACGGTGGTCACTTTGAAAAAGATTACATATCATTAAGGTATGTAGGAGGTGAGGTGGACTTGTTTAATGTTGCTGACCTAGACAAATTTCATTACAAAAGACTATGTAAAATGGTGTGTCAATTGGGTTATGTAGGAAAGCAATACATTTATTGGTTGCCAAAAAGGAAAAATCTTAGAAATGGTCTTGTGTATGTGCATAATGATGATGTGGTCACCGACATTTTAGGCATGTATAAGCAGGATGATAATATAGATTTTTACATAGATCACTGTGTAGATACCCCAAATGTGATAGATGGACATTTGCTCACAGCTCCTGTTAGTGATGTGAATAGTGGCATTAACGTGGAGGTTGAGGGAGTTGGAGGTAATGTGGAAGTTGAGGGAGTTGGAGGTAATGTGGGTGGTGAGGGAGTTGGATTTAATGTAAATGGTGAGGGAGTTGGAGGTAATGTGGAAGTTCATGGAGTTGGAGTTAATGTGGGTGGTGAGGGAGTTGGGTTTAATATAGATGGTGAGGGAGTTGGAGTAAATGTTGAAGTGGTAGGTGAGACAACAGGCTTTTGTTTCAATGTGGGTGACTTAAGATGTGGTGAGACTAAGGTTCATACTAGGAAAAAAAAAGGTGGTGAGAGTACTGTTACTGCTGGGACTGAATATGGTGAAGATGACCAATATGAAGAATTTGAGGTTGACGTTGACTGTCATTCTGATATTGAAAATGAGGAGTTGAGGAAGGCTAGAGAAACTGTGAGGCAATATCATGCAAATTTGGAAGCAAATATTGATGAACCAGATGAAGATGATAATTCATCTAATGATGCTGTAGAAGATGATGGTGATGAATCTGATGGGCAGGGCAGTGAGGTGTCCAGTGATAATATTGAACAAAATTATGCTGAGTTAGGTGTGAGTGAGGAGCATGACAGTGATGATGCTGGCAGTATAGAGGAGTTGAGTGGAGATGAGGAGCATGGGAATGTTAGGAGGAAATTAAAGAGAAGGGTTGCATATGATCCAAAATATAAAGTGCCTCCTTTTGTGTTAGGCATGGTGTTTGAGAACACAGCTCAATTTAGGGAAGCATGTACTATGTATTCCATATTCAAAGGTGTGGAAATTGGTTTCCAAAAGAATGAAAAACAAAGAGTGAAGGCTATTTGCACATTTCCTAGCTGTCTATGGATGGTATATGCTAGCTTAGACCCTAGTTCTAATGACTTCATGATCAAGACCTACAAGCATAAACACATATGTCATAAGGTGTTTAAGAATGAAAGGGTCACTTGTAAATGGCTTATTGGGTATTTTAGGGAAATTATAAGGGAAAGTCCAAAGAAAAAAATAAAAGAAATGCAGGCCCATGTTAGAAATAACTTGAGAACACATGTAGCCTTTAGTATGTGCAAGAGGGTTAAGAAAGCATTGAGGGTTGAGTTTGAAGGAGATTAGAAGGAGGAATATGCTAGGTTACATAGTTATGCTGAGGAGTTAAGAAGCACTAATCCTGGCAGTACCATCATACCTATAGCTAATAATGACAGTGGCGAATTTGAAGCTTTTTATATATGTTTCGATGCACTTAAAAAAGGATGGAAGGCAGGGTGTAGGCCAGTTATAGGAGTTGATGATTGTTTCTTAAAAACATTTCTGAAGGGAGAATTGCTGACTGCTATAGGAAGAGATGCTAATGATCAGCAATTTCCAATTGCTTGGGCTGTAGTTAGGATAGAGAATAGAGCAAATTGGACTTGGTTCCTTGATTTATTGTGTAAAGATCTTGGACTCACAAATGGCAAAGACTTGGTTATTATATCAGATATGCAAAAGGTTAGTTTTTTATTACTTTGGTTATTTTAAAATTCCTAATTATTTTTATGTTGCATTAATCTTGTACATTATTTGCTTTCTTACAAGGTTTAATTGAGGCTGTGAAGGATGTTCTACCTCAGGCAGAACATAGGTGGTGTGCAATGCACATTTTTAGTAGGTGGCAAAAGAAATGGAAGGGTTCTGAATTAAGAAATCAGTTTTGGACATGTGCCAAAACTACATATTGGCAAGCATTTCATGATCAATTGAAGGAGTTGGATAACATAGCTCCTGGATGTGTGCAAGACTTATTGCAATGGCCTCCTCCTAAATGGTGCAGGGCTTACTTCTCATTTGTAAGTAAGTGTGATAGTGTAGATAACAATATGTGTGAAAGTTTTAATGGAATTAATTTAGAAGCTAGAACAAAACACATTATAAGTATGTCGAACAAATTAGAGTAGATATGATGAATAGGATTCATATTAAGAGGGCTGAAGCATCAAAATGGGTAACAAATGTGAGTCCCTCAGCCATTCAAAAGATAGAGCAGAACATGGTTAGGGCATTTCAATGCCATGTTGAATTTAATGGGGATGATGGTTTTGAAATATCTGAAGGAAAAGATAGACATGTGGTTGATATGGAGAAAAAGTCATGCACATGCAGGGCTTGGGATTTGTCTGGAATTCCATGCCCTCATGCCATTTGTGCTGTTTACATAAAAAAGGCAAAATAATTGAATATGTAGACAAATGTTACAGCAAACAAACTTACCTGTCAAGTTATAAGTTTGCAATGCAACCTTTGAAAGGTAAGAACATGTGGCCCCAAACTGGAAAACCTAATATACTACCACTTGAGGGGAAGAAGATGCCTGGTAGACCAAAGAGAGGAAGAAGAAAAGATCCTGATGAACCTCAAAAGCCTAATAGCAGTTGCAAGCTTTCAAGGAGAGGAGTTCAAATGACATGTTCAATATGCAAGTGCAAACGTCATAACAAAGCTAGCTGCAAAATTAAGGATCTACCACAAAATACAAATGTGAGTTAATTATCTATAATTTCTAAATTATTGATATTTTGTTTTAATATTCTTGTTATTGATGCAGCAAAGTCATATCCAACAAGCACAACCCCCACTGACTAAGGAGATAATAAAAGAGTTTGCACAATTTTTGAATAAATGTCCAAACATAAAAAGTGCAAACAGTGATGAAAGGAATTTAAATAATCAAAATGTCAGCTCTGGAGACATGGTAATATTTTATAATGTTATCTTGGTTATATGTTTTATGGTGATGCAATGATATAAAATAATGTGTATCTTAGAATATGAGCAGACCAAGTAGTGGTATAAGGATTTCTGAACCAGAAGTAAATGATGCAAGGGGTAGTAGGACAGTAGAAGCACCAGGTGTAGGCAAGGGTAAGGAGAAGGATTTAAATAAAAGCACAGATAACAGAGGGAAGAAACCAGGACCCAAGTCCAAACCATTTGGTCTTGGATTGTACTATGATGATAATTCCAATCAAGTTACATGGAATGTATGTATATCTGTGACTTTTATACATTTTTCAATTTACAATGCAAAACATGGTTACAACTAATGTTTTTACTTGTCTTTTGTTAGCCTGGAATGTGGAATGAAAGAGTTCTGCAATCCAAAAACCCTGTACCAGTTGAACAACAAAGGCTAATCAGCAGAGATCCTCCAATGAACATATATGATAGAAGGCCAAAATATGGTGAATTTCAGGCTGCAGGTTTAGAATGGATGGGAAGTCCATGTGTCACAACAAGGCAACTCTATGAGGAACAACAATAGAAGATTGGTAGCCTTAAGAAGCAGACACATCATACCATGGTAGTACCAGCTACAATAGCACATTTGTTTCCAACTGATCCAATTCTATGACAGAATAGCACCATCAGTAATAGTCAGGTGATCAACACTCAACAATCTCAGTCACCAATTCATCAAGGACAAGGCTCCAAAAAGAGAGGAAGACCCCCTCTGCAAAAACTACCATTGAAGAAAAATCCTGTTTGGAAACCTTGAGGATTTCAACATCTAATTTGGGATACATGGATTTTGGATAGATTAATTATGATTTTGTTTTTTTGTATTAGGATATTTCTTATTTTGGTCTACACTCACTGGCAAAATTATGAAGGTCAATGTTATGTTTAGCATTGCTCTCTATAATTTTGGACGCATGATTTGTATCTGTCTTAGACTAAGGAAGCCTCTTTTTATGTTTCTTTTGCCCTTACTTGGCTTCATATTTACACAATTTCAAGTAATTTGATATGCATTATAATGAATGCATATTGGAGGATTTTGTAATTGGACAAGCATCTTTTATGCTTACATATATCAATTTCATTACTTAAAAAAATGTGTCTAATTTATGTTGTATTTATTTTGTTGTTCTCTCTATATTCATATATAATCAATCAATTATAATTGAAGACAAATGGATAGAGACATGATAATTGCATTGTGTATAAGATACATAACAATGTAGTGCAAATGTGATTTTTGAATTGCCATTTCATAACAAAATATCAGTACCATTCAATTACATTATAATAGCAAAATAAACACTACCTAGTAAATGGCTCATTCTACACTAATTTCCCAATACAATGCCTAGTTTCCAATCACAATAGCAAATAACAACAACCAAGTCAAAACCAATGCAAACACTAACAAATACATTATTTTCACTAATTTTTGGCACTGCTTCCTTGCTTCACCAGCATCCACTTTCAATTCAGCCAGCTGCAATTGCAATCCCATATTATCTGCATAATATCCTTCACTTCCAATATATCTCAAACCTTCGTTACTTTCCTTCAACTCGTTTATTAGTTGCACAACTCTAAGACTCATCTTCTGATCATGCCATTTAAAAAACTCACAGTCATTCTCCTGTAAAGAAATTCGAGCACACATTGATTACAAAATCAAAAACTTTCTCTGTCAAAATAACAAAGAACACAACACATTCAGAAATTAAAAATTTAACAAACACAATAACTTACCCTAAAATTCCTGCATGAATAAAATCTCCGACCAGGATTTTTCTCTGTACAAGATACCCATCGAGGCGCCTTTAATCCACAATAGCAATAGATTATTGGTCCCTCATAGTCGAACTCAGGTCTGCTTAACACATGTCCACGATTCGCAGAATATCGACTAGAAGCAGTAGAAGAAGAATGCATGATATAATTGAGGATGAAATTATGAAATTGAAGAGGTGAATTAAAGCTTTAACCCTCTTATTAAGGACTTCAATTCGAAAAGAAAAGGAGAAAGGGAGGATCAAATATCTTAGAGTTAGGGATTTGATATTCTAAGTTGGGAAAGATTTTATTACCGTTAGTATAATAATTATAAGTTATTAATATTATATTTAAATATAAATATATTTTAAATGTTGAAAGTGTGATACACGCATTTGAAGAATCAGAAAATTGGGTTTAGATGGACAAAAAAGCAAATTACTGTACTTAATTAGCCCAAAAGGCCATTTTGAGCTAATTTGGATATAGAATGAAAGTTTAAGGGGTAAATTGAACATTTTTCCTTCTTTTTCTAACACAGGCACGTCTTGGATTTTTTTTTTTTATTTTTTTTTTGCCAAATCACGTCTTGGAATAATTGATGTGCAAAATTTCAATTAAATTTAATTTTATTAGTGGTTAAATTAAAATGATAAAATTTATTTGAGAAATAATATTGTAGGTCAATAAGGATAGCTGATCTTTTAGTATTTTTGAGTAAATTAGTGATAATTCTTTGTATTTTAAAAAAATTTAAAACGGGGCCTCTTAATTGGCATTTGAATTATATTATTTATACTGATTTAAAAATAAAAATTAATATAATATATATAAAGAGTCATTTAATTTAAATAAAAATATTTTAAATTTTTAATAAATTAATTGAATTATTGCAAAAAAAAAAAATTATTCGACCTAATTTTATTTCTTGTGGGATGGCTCTATTTTTTTAATTTCAAAATTATTGAATTACGTTAATTGTAATTTTTTTAATATGAAAATTATTGAATTCTATTTCTTTTAGGTATTCCTTGCAAGTATCGCAATTTTTATTTTTATACTTATGTAAATTGAGTTTTAAACGGTTCCGACTAATCATGAAGTGAGGTAAATTTTATTTTTTTAGCTCAGAGTTGAAGAAAATGATCGATCCAAAACTCTTTTTTTTTTCCCCAAGTAAAATTTCATTCAACAATAATAGGGCATTAAGCCAAACAAAATATGTAAATCAAATATAGCATAGGCCCATCTCAAATTATACATAAAAAAGATAAAAAATAAAAACAAAAAGAAGCTACCCATTACATGGATTTGAACACAAGGCTTAAAGCTCAACAAACTGGCCCAAGGGACAACACCCGAAATATCACTGACTTACTCCCTCTCTACTAGGGGCTACAACCACCTCTGCAGCCAATTTTCTCCGTTGCTAAAAACTGAATATGAGGAAGAAAAGAGTAGATCAGACCTAACATTCAGCTAAACAAGAAGATCATGCACATTATAGGCTTAAACAAACCTCATTTTTTTAACAAACACTAAGAAAACGAGCCAAAAATAGTATGGATCCTTTGGCTCCTCCTAAATATGCATCTGTCATCTCCTCCTCAAACCATGACGGTCCAAACTATGTAAAGACCATGGAGCTCCTCCTCATTCTTCAACATCTTCCTCAATTTCTGTCTCATGAGAAGCTAAAGAGTTTGATCTATGGCTTTGAAAACAAAGAGAAAACTAAACAGACACATCACTGAGATTAGCCACCACAGTAAGCCAAAGAGCCACCACAACTGACATCACAATCATAGAAAGACTCCATAGCATAAGAGAATAAACCAAAAAGAAATGGGTTAGCTAAAAGGGCCATTCCAGGTTTAAAATCTCCACTTTACTTCAACGAAATGATGGCAAAAGAAAAAAAAATAGACAAATAACAAAATAGAGAGGGTTTTCTCTAGTGGTCGGAGTTGCAAGGGTTTCCCCAAAGGAAAACCCTAAGCTAGGAAGGGAGATCTAGTAAAAAGAAGGTAGAGAAAAAAAATTAGAAAGAGAAAATTAGATATCCGATTATTCCAAAAATCAATAAGTAATTTTGCGTATAACATTATATTAACATTATATTAATCATTAATTAGTAAGGATTACAACATTCAAAATGACTTGAGTGTACTGAGATCTTGTTTGGCATTATGTTTGAAAAGAGTGTTTTTTAACAAAAAATTTTATATTTTTTTAAAAATTACTTTTTAAAATTGCTTTTAAATATAAACAGATAAATTGATTTTTTTTTCAGAAGCATGTTTGAAAAAAATAATTTATAAAAAATAATAAAAATCTTTCAATAAAATAAAAAAATTATAAAAATATTTTTTTAACTCTATAATAATAATTTCAAATACATCCTAAAAATAGCGTGTAAAAGCTGGGAAAAAAAATGCAAGTGTTATGACTCTTTTATTTATTTATTTTCATTCATTTGGCTATCATGATAACTTTATTTTTTATAGGCACTTGAAGATTGACAAGATGCCAAATTTCTTGAACATTGGTTACGTTTTATTGTCGGATATGGAGACAAAATTATCCGTATACTATGGAATATATAATTGTTGAATTTGGAATTTTATTATTTTTTAATAAATCATATTAATTTTTTCAAAATTTTTCTTAATATTTTCGACAGATATTGTTCTAGGAGTAGTGATTGCATTGGTCCCATGTCATGACATTTCCATTCAAACATATAATTATGTCATGTACTTAATGAAACATCAAATTACTGAATTTTGGATTTCTTCATCTTTTAATAAATTATGTTAATTATTCTTAATTTTACATGAAGTTTTAAGTTTCATTTAATATTGCAGTTCTAGGTGAAAATTTCTCATAAAATGGGAGCTATTTTACAAAATTATGCAAACATTTATAAAAATATAAATATATTCATTTTTGTAACCTTAGCATTTACAAAAATGACCGTTATTTATATATTGTTCTTTAAAGTGCTAAATTTATGAAAATTAAGTTGATTTTATAAAATCTCACAAAAGCTTATAAAAAAGAAGTAATTTAATACACTATTTTTGGAATCTCATAGATTATTTTATGAAATGATAAACAAACAATTTATTTTTTAACAAAATCCTGTAAAAATTTATACAAATTAAAATTTTTATATTATTTTGTAAAATTATAGAATTTTAGTTTATAAATTTGTGGTTTCTTAAAATTTCATTATTCCATATAAAATGTTTAATTATCATAAATTATGTATAGATCATTAATTAAAAAAAGATGATGACTCTGCTAATTTTTTTTAGCTTTGAAAATTTTAAGAAATAAAAATGCAAAGTAGCTTTTTTTTTTTTTTTAATAATAAACAGAGAAACTAACATTAATTCAAATAAGAAGTTAGTATATCAACTAATAATGGTGGGGTACAAGAGTTCCCTCATTCTTGACCAAACATAGAAATAGTAGTCCGAACAAACAAGTGAACAATCATATTCGTTGACCTACGAATAAAAGACAAACTGACAATTTACAAATTCTTTATAAAAAACGTTACAGTTTTTTGTCTTTGAAAGTAATATTAATATTCAATTGAATAACTCTAGGTGTGCCAGTGGCAAATTATCATGGCTTTTCTTCGAGCTATTATCCAAGTTTAAATTCAAGTAAAAATAACTTCAAGTCATTGTATAAATTGCCTAAAGAGGATGTCAACTAAACAATTGGATTTTGTAACATCACTCAATTCTCTAAGGAAAAAACATCATGATTGGTAATAGTGGACACAGGATTTTAAGTCAGTAGGGGCCGACGATAACAATAACAATTTATAATTCAAATATAAATTATGATTAATAAATAAAAAAAATCACATAATATTTTTTATTATAATAATATTTTTCTAAGTATCATATTTTGAAATCTTTGAATAATATCTTTAATTTTTATTATGTACGAAGTTTTTTTTTTTATTTTTAAGCTTACTTATTATTTTTAAGCCTATAAAATATTACAATTTTTTACTAAGCCTTTATATTTATATATATATTACACTCATTTTGAAAATTTGGAATCCCCACTGGACCCTTATTGGGTCCACCCTCGATGATTGGACAAAGAAAAACAAATAAACCAATGAGTAAATATGCATGAACTAGAAATCAAATTGAAATTCGCCATGTCATAGACTAGCCGCCATATATAATTGAAGCAGGTGGCCAAAATAGACTCATTCTTTCACCCTTCGAGTGGAGCCAACGGCCAAGTGGAATGTGAATGTACAGGAGCCAATCTACTCGACAAGTGCATTGCATTTATGGTCAGGTCTGACAGATTACAATATAATTATAATATATTTAAATATATTTTTAATATAAATATTATATAAAAATATATTTAATTATTATATTATATTATGATTTATTAAATGTATGCCATTATTTTTACTTATTCCAATTAATCATCAAATAAACGGTAAGTTTTTATTCAATTTTATCAACATGTTAACATGAAGCATTTGAAGTAACGAGTCGCTTAATAATAATAATAACAATAAGAGCTTGCTTGATTAATAAATATGTAGAAGTAGGATTAAAAATAGTTTAATTGGAATAAGATAATGCAAATAAAAATAAAAATATAATGTATATTGTATTTGGTAAGCAAAATATAAAATAAGAAAAATTATAAAAGGTAATGAAAATAGATTAATAATATATATATATATATATATATATATATATATATATATATATATATATATATATATTTATTTATTTATTTATTTTCTATTTATATCAAATTCTACACTAGAAATAGAAATATATAGAATAAATAACTATATTAAAGAAATTCATTTTCTATTATAGAAATATAAAATTTATATACAATAATAATAATAATATATAAAAATACATTAATATATAATAATAAAATAAATAAAATATTATACAAAAAATATAATTATTTAAAAATAAAAATTACAATTATATAAACATTAGAAATTATATAAATAAAAAATGAAATAGAAAATCGAAAATGTACACGTATATATGTATAATAAATATATATATTTTATAAATATTTAATTAATATTAATAAGTACATGATAAATTAATTTTTCTACTATATTGTTTATTATTATTTATTTATATTATTTATATTATATTAAATAATATTAATAATATATATTAATATATTTCTATTTCTATATTTTATGTATATTTATTTATTATCTCTCTATATATATTTCTTAATATTATTTTTATTTATTAATAGTATTAATTAATATTATATAATTTTTTATTAAGTCAATTTTCAAACAAAAATGACTTTTTATCATTGTATATTTCACTTATGCATCTAATTTTTTATTCCCGTCTTTTTTACTTCCATTGATTTTTATATCCTCTCAATAATAAAAATTCTAAAATATTTTAATTTTATTCAAATTCCTCTTGTTCCTATTTATCAAATTGTACAAATTATAAAATAAATATTTTATTTTGATTTTAACTTTATTATTTGGGCTAACCAAATAAGACATCAGTACCATATGGAGTTAGCGTTGCTTTCAATTGCATGATAATAACGAAATTAATTTAAGATTTTATTCAAATTAAAAATCTATACTTATGGATAAATTAATAAATCTGTAAAAGCTGAAATATTATAATATTCTGATGCTTATAAAGAGATTTGTTTTGTGTGGAAATATTGTAAATGCCATAAAGATTTATCATCATTTTACTATTTTTTTTTAGATATAATTCAAAAAATTTTGCATTTATCTCGCTTTCAAACGCTTAAAAATTATAACTTTTTTATCAAAAAATTTATAAGTTCAATCATCGCTTAATTAATATATTAATTTTTTTAATTTTAATTTTGAAAATTAAATTATAAATAAAAAATTTAAAATTTTCTCTAAACAAATTAAAAATATAATCAACAAAAATTTAGCTTCATATAATTAATCATTTAATTAAAGTGATAAGGATTCGGGCTGAGCACGGTTCGGGAGAATTCGAATATTTAAAAATCTCCGAAACTAAATTAAAGTTCGAAAATTTTCAAAATGAGATTTCCATAACCAAATCATGGGATTAAAATTTTCATACCAAACCGTCCTAATTTTTCGAGAAGGTTCATAAAGGAGATTCGGGTCTATAAGGGGATGGTTCGGTACAGAGATTGAGAGATTTTTTAATTAAATAATTTTTTTTGCTATAATTTTTAAAAATAATTAAAAATTTATATCTTTGAATTAAACATGAAATTAAATCAATACATAAAATAAAAATATAGTGTATAATTAAAGAAATTTAACTATAATCCACCAAACTAAATTAAGCTCAAAAATTAAATATTATATTTTTAATATTGATTCAATCAATATATTATATTTTTTTATTGATTCAATTAATCTAAATATAATTTTTATCAATTTATTTCCATAATTCAACTTAAACTAACTTAATCAAATAATTTCATTAAATCAATTGAACAATAAGACTATGAAGTTCTATATTTTTTCTTATATATTTTAATTGATGGATTTATAAGATTTCAATTAATTTATTTTTATATGTTCAATCCATTAGTTCTATCACTTCAATTTATTTTTATAGCTAAATTGTAATCAATGATTTTATTTTGATTGTAATTAATAGTTTTATTTGTAACTTCAACAATGAATATTGATCAAACTTTAATTTATAGTATTTAGGGATATAACCCACTTTAATGAAGTGGAGTTTTGAAATAATTAAATTATTTTACTTATACATTATTGAAGTAGAGTTGCAATGCAATAACTAATTTCATGCAATAATTAATTTGAAAATAAAATTTTATAATTAATAAAAATTAAAATTTACTTATACATCAGTGAATTTTTTTGAATGTGTTACTTATTTAAAGTCAAAAGGTATATGTGTGTGTGTGTATATATATATATATATACACACCATTTAAATCGATTCTAATTTTGATTTTTCTGTTCGGTATAGTTCTCGATATAGATAATTACTAATCTCCATAACTATACCATTAGAAAAAATGGGACAATTCGGAAAAAGTCAAACAGCCACCGGATATTTTTCAATTTTAGAGATTTTCAGTTTGAATTTTCAGTATGATTTGGTATCTCAAAATCCCATACTCAGCCTTAACAAGGACATTAATCAAAAGAAAATTAGTGAAAATTATAAAAATGGTATTAAGAGGATAATGAATGAAATCTCATACCATAATCAGTTATAGTTTTTACTCATTTGTATTAAGTTATTTTGAGGATCATTAATCTGCGAATTAAAATTTTAATTGGTAGATGGTATTTTTATGGTGATTTAGGTTGTATGGTATTTTTACGATGATTTGGGTTTTTCTCGTTAGTATGTGATAATTTGTTGTTTGATTAATGTTTTAAAATGTTATGCAAAATTTTCAAGCATCGTCAGTATTTAAACAATTTATATTAAAATTGTAAAAAATCAAAGAGTTAAATAGTGGCAATTTATCACCAAATGAAATGTATTTTTGTTGATTGATTTAGGTAAATATTCCATTGACTCAATTTATTTTTTAATTTTTATAATCTCGATTTAATTTAAAATTTGATATAATTTATGTAATTACCTTGCATATTTAGATTGTATTATTTTTTTAATGAAATAATTTTTTTTTAAATTTAATTGAAGTATATTTAATTAAAAATAAATTTGATTATACAGCATAACAATTAATAAAAAGGAAAGAAGAAAAATAGTGGTTGGCCACGTCATGGACTTTGACTCCTCTGTATAAAAATTAAATTTTACTTATACATTATTAAATTTATTTGAATGTGTTACTTATTCAAAGTCAAAAAGTATATATATATATATATATATATATATATATATATATATATATATATATATATATATATATATCATTTAAATTGATTATAATTTCAAAATTTTCAGTTCGGTACGGTTTTCGATATAAATAATTACTAATCTCCATAACTATACCATTAGAAAAATTAGGATAGTTTAGAGAAAATTAAATTGTTAACGGATATTTTTCAGTTTTAGAGATTTTTGGTATGGTTTGGCACCTCTAAATCTCATGCTCAGGCCTAATAAGCACATCATTCAAAAGAAAATTAGTGAAAATTATTAAAATGGTATTAAAATGATAATGAATGAAATCTCTTACCATAATCAATTATAGTTTTTACTCAATTGTATTAAATTATTTTGAAGATTATTCATCTACGAATTAAAATTTTAATTAGTATATGGTATTTTTATGGTAATTTGGGTTTTTCTTGATAGTATATGATAATTTGTTGTTTGATTAATGTTTTAAAATTTATGCAAAATTTTCAAGTATCGTCGGTATTTAAATAATTTATAATGAAATTGTAAAAAATTAGAGAGTTAAATAGTGGCAATTTATCACCAAATGAAATATATTTTTATTGATTGACTTAGGTAGATATTCTATTGACTCAATTTATTTTTTAGTTTTTATAATCTCGATTTAATTTAAAAGTTGATACAATTTATGTGATTACCTTGCATATTTAGCTTGCATTATTTTTTTAATGAAATATTTTTTTAAAAAAATTAATTTAAGTATATTTAATAAAAAATAAATTTGATTATATAGCATAACAATTAATAAAAAGGAAAGAAGAAAAATACTGGTTGGCCACGTCATGGACTTTGACTCCTCTATATAAATGCTCTTGACAATGGATAGTATCATACACGAGAAGCCACCTCTATACTTCAATAATTTCTTCTTCAGGTGTATCTCTCAAGCTCTTTGGCCAAAAAAAAAAAAAAAGGGTGTAGCTCTCAAGCTCAAAAATGGCCATGAAACGTGCTGCTACCTCCGCAATTCGTGCTTTTTCTGCTTCATCGTCTCAGATTTCTGATTCTTCAACCCTCGCTACTAGACATCTCCATGTAAGCAAAACCACTTTCCTTTCTTCTTTTTTTTTTTTTAATTTTTGTTTTCAATTTAAGCATCTAGCTCACCGGAAGTTTCTCACTGATCAGTAATCACTGCGGTGGCGATCAAAATTTTGGAAAATAATTTCTTACAATTGAACGGTCTTGATTCGTTGATTGATATTTGATGACGACGACGTTGTTAATCAACGGCGTTAATGTCTTGCTAGAGTACAGGAGTATTAGGATGGTGAGACATTTTCACATGTAGAGTGCACATAGGCCACTCCGTCCACAGACTCATTACCTAACGCCTTTGTTTGGGTCCCACTTAAACTTTCATCGACGGTGTTGATAGAGTCTTAAAATTTTCAGCTTATTACAGTTGTTAGATCAGGACTTATTGTGCGGTCCATCGTCCATGTCAGCCATATTTATCGAGTCTCGATTAGACTTATGGATAATATAGCTTAAAAAAAAAAAAAAAAAAAAGGGAAAATTGCCAAATTGCTTTGTCAACTGAGGATACATAATATACATTATCTTTGCCAAATTTATCATTTTATTTTATTTACTTTCATTATCTAAAGTTAGCATTTTATACACATAATATAATATTATATACTAAAATAAGCTAAATTTGCTAAAAATAATTCTAAGATCATTTATTTATAATTTGGATAATTTATTTATAATTGGGGCATAAATGGCCAATGAATTAAAAACAATTTTGCTTTATGTATTACTATTTTTTTTTTTTTCAAAAAGTTTTACCTATTTGCAAATTAGAGAAGAGAGTAATGCTAGCAAAACTTACTTAATACTATCTTTCTTATTTGTCCAAATTTTAAAGAGAAATCTGTAATATATTATAATAGATAAAAATAAATATGGTATTAATTTTCTCTCCTTTTCTATTAATGACTAGTCATTTTTCTCATTCCTCTTTTATTATAAACGTAAATATAATTTTTTTTAGCTCTATATTAATGATTAAAAAATATCTTTTATCTTTCCTCTTTTATAAGTATTTTAATGTCATTTTATTTTATTATTAATAGAAACTAACCTGCACTTTGCTGTGGAATTATTCATATTGTTGATTGTACATAGGATCATAACTTAATTAAATTTAACAACATCATTTGAAAGCGAAAATATGCATTTGATTAAAAATTATTTAATTTTTCTAGCTGCTATACGTGGCAATTTCAATTAATCAGCGTCTACTGATTTAATATATAGTAATAGATTTCAAATGTTTTAAAACCGGACTGGTGATCGAATTAGTCAGACTACCGGTTCGCTATTTAATCGGTCCGACCGATTAAACTGATGGCCCATCCAATTAAATAAAATCCCTTATTTCTCTCTCTCTCTCTCTCTCTCTCTCTTTTTTTTTTAATTTTTTGATTAGTTTCTATTAATGGAGGTTCAACCAGTTAAAGTGTGATTGAACCTAAAATCCGATTTTTTAATTGGATCGAACTAGATTGGCCAGCGATTTCCAATTCAACTGGTTGAATCAGTCTGTCCTGTTTGGTTTTTAAAACATTGATTCTTTCATCCTTTCTTTTATGTATGTAATGATCAATTTTATTTTATTTTTTTAAATTAAAATAACTCAAGAGCTTTAATATTATAAATAATTTTTCAAAGAAAAGTTTTTATAAATAGATATTTTTATCTATAAAAAAGGATACTAAATTTTTGATTTAAGTATAGGAAATAAATTAATAATTGTTCTACTAACAAAATAAAATTACCCATTACAATTTAATTTAATTAAAAGTATAAATCCGATATTAACATTAATAATTCTCTCAAATCAATCAAGTGAATATCCACTTTCTTGGGAAAAAAAAAATCACATGTTTTATGAAATTTAGTTAACAAATAGGACATCTAGTATTTGAAGTCCCTTTTTCAACTTTAGTATTTACATATGTTCAAAAGGACTTCAGTAGGCGCATCATTATATCCACCATAAAGATATTAGAGCATAAAAGGTTAGAAACAAACACATAAAAAAGATAAATAAAAATGAAAATAATTTGAAAAACAAATTGAATCCAAAGCAAGCTTGATACGTAATGAATATATGTTATTTGGTGTGGAACGATACGTAGAAAGGAATACCAATCTCTACATATTTTACTTTATAAAAAATAAATTGGTATAATAAAATAAAGATAAAAACGATAATGTCATAACTTTGCTTGGTCTTCCAGCTAATTAGAAAGCTTTCCTTCTTTTTTTTTTTTTTTTAATATTTTAGTTTTCCTCTATCAGATATAATTGAAAAGAGATGAAAGAGAGATAATGAAAAGTTTTATCTCTTAAGCCTTACTAATTTTTGGTCATTACTAAAAAGAAAAATAATACAATATTTAGTTACGTGTTTCTCTTCAAAAATTGGACCAATACGACAGAGAGTATCTAAAAAGAGCGTCTAAAGTGAGTATTGTTAGCATTCCACTAGAAAAAATATAAAGTAATATGGGTTTACTACCATATATATATGTGTCTGTGTGTGTGTGTGTTTGATTTTCCTGTTATGGTTTGTGCACAAATAGGCATCTGCTGGGAGCAAAAAGATTGTTGGGGTTTTCTACAAGGCCAATGAGTATGCTTCTATGAATCCCAAGTTTGTGGGGTGTGTAGAGGGAGCTTTGGGCATACGTGACTGGCTGGAATCACAAGGCCACCAATACATTGTCACTGATGACAAAGAAGGACCAGACTGTGGTGAGTGTGTATATGCATCTATTGGGTTTTATATGCAGTTTTCACATACATCAGACAGGAAATTCAACATGGATGCCATCATCTTATTTAGTTCATTAAAAACTAGATTCTTGTGCTCTCTAGATAGAGTAATTGTTAATGGTAATGCATTTGAGAGGGGCTGCAAATATAGGGAAAGAATTTATCATTGTATAAGTAAGCACTAATTTTGTTTGCTATAGTTGCATTTCTGGGTAAGAATTTCACTGGTACAAGGTGCGATCAACCCAATTATTCACTTTTGCTTCTGAATCCAAGGTGTGATCAGAGCCAGAGCTATAGATAGATGAGTTATTCTATATTATAAAGCAGAGAGTATTTTTCTTTTGAATGCATACAGACTAACAGCAATTATTCTGGTGATGCTAATTACTGTTGTTCGTGAATTCCTATTATGGTTTAATGGTGATGCAGGGTTATAATATTTGCATATTATTTCCACATATCTTATAGCTAATATGAGAATGATGGCCCTACATTGCGTGCTATCAGTTGAACCGGTCTTGCATTATAGTCACAAATTGTCAAGAATCTGATTTCTAAGGATATTGATAAGGATGAATTTTTAAATTTTTTGCTTCTATTTTCTTTCTTTCTTCCTGTCACAGAACTTGAAAAGCATATTCCTGATCTCCATGTCCTCATAAGTACCCCTTTCCACCCTGCCTATGTTACGGCAGAAAGGATCAAAAAGGCCAAAAACTTGCAATTGCTTCTTACAGCTGGAATTGGCTCAGATCATATAGATTTGAAGGCGGCGGCTGCTGCTGGGTTAACTGTTGCTGAGGTCACAGGAAGCAACGTTGTCTCAGTTGCAGAAGATGAGCTCATGAGAATTCTTATTCTCATCCGTAATTTCTTACCTGGATATCATCAAGTTATCAGTGGGGACTGGAATGTAGCAGGTATTGCTTACAGAGCCTATGATCTTGAAGGAAAGACAGTTGGAACTGTTGGTGCTGGACGCATTGGTAAGCTTTTGCTCCAACGGTTGAAACCCTTCAACTGTAATCTCCTCTACCATGATCGAGTTAAGATGGACCCGGAATTGGAGAATCAGACGGGGGCAAAATTTGAGGACGACCTTGATGCAATGCTTCCCAAATGTGACATAATTGTCATCAACACGCCTCTTACAGAGAAGACAAAGTATAATTTCTGTTTCATGCAAATATATAAACTTTTGATTCCTCCATTCCTCCTTTTAATATTTTTCTTTTTCCATTTTTGGCAAGGGCCTTCCTGAAGCCTTAGGTTGATAGCTTACCTAACAGCTGTAGGTTGACACTTAAAGATTTTGTTTTGTTTTTCTGCCTTCAGATAGCTTGAGTAGGCTAATATAACTAATATCTCTACGTCTAGCATCATTGCTAGAAAGTACATTGTATCAATCTTACCAGATCATTTATCTTTATGGTTTAGGGGGATGTTCAACAAAGAGAGGATTGCAAAGCTGAAGAAAGGGGTTCTTATTGTTAATAATGCTCGTGGAGCTATCATGGATACACAAGCAGTTGCTGATGCTTGCTCTAGTGGACATATAGGAGGTAACAATAAAGTTGTCAGTATTTTTGTAGCTAAGAATGTTGAAACCTATTTTCTCTGTGTAGCATATTGGATTAGGATGTGTTTGGAATTGCTGTTAGAGGTTAAAAAAACACTTTTAAAAAAATATAAATTTTTTTGTTAATAAGTGTTTTTTCAAACGCAATCCCAAACGGAGGCTTAATCATTTGAATTTTGAGTCTTCTCCTTCTTGTCCTCCAATTTTCTCCATTCTTTGTCTAAGATAAAGGGGTGGAGGCGGGGCAGGAAGTGGTTGGAGAGTAAATAGTTGTTGCAATTTAACAAATTACTGAGGATTTTTTTTTTTGTGTTTTTTTCTTGGATCGCTTCTTGTAGCATAAAAGAAGTCAATCATGTGTTTCAAGTTTCAAAAATGATGTGTAGCTAATTGCCTTGGCTTGTAATTTGCAGGCTACAGTGGGGATGTTTGGTATCCACAGCCAGCTCCAAAGGACCATCCATGGCGTTACATGCCAAATCAAGCAATGACCCCTCACATTTCTGGAACCACCATAGATGCACAAGTACAATTTGCTCCTCAAATTTTAACCTTTTTTTTTTTTTTTCCTGTTATCAAATTCACTCATTCTTTTTTCTTTATCGAAACTCAAATTCAATGGAAATTATGCAGTTGCGATATGCTGCTGGAGTGAAGGACATGCTTGACAGATACTTCAAGGGAGAAGAATTTCCTCCACAAAATTACATTGTTAAGGAAGGCCAGCTAGCACCTCAATACCAGTGAGCGGTCTAGAACTGTAGTCTTCAGGTCTCGGAATAATGTACCTTTATAGAGGTTTGCAGTTTTCCATGAGAAAACAGTGACTAAGCTGTAATGAATAAACTTATGATGGTTATGATCCATCTAGAACCTTATGATCTATGCATGTATCCCCCCCTCATTTTGATAAAAGCAATGTGTGAAATATAACAGTTTTCTTTCTTAACTAACATGATCTCAAGTTTAGTTTGCTTTTCTCCTCGCAATTCAATTTATAAAGAGGTTCTTGTAGAATGCTTTGTTAAGGGATTTGTTTACAAATAGCTGGAGCAAAACCAATGATCAGAATACCATCTAACATAAAAGTTACATTGGTAGCGTAGCAATAACAACTGAATAAAGAAAACAGATTAACTACTCCAATTGCCACATTCTAACAGTGGCAACTGGCAATGGATTTTGTGGGGCATTTTTGTTTTCCCTTTTCTGAGTACAGTATATATAGTATATGCTATTAATTAGGTGCAACACAAGCAACAAAACTCCAGTCACTTTCATATTGCACTTTTAACAATAGCATTTCCATTTTTAAGTGTCTCTGTTTTGTTTAAGGAATTCAAGGTCTTTCATTTGCGACTCTACAGCTTCTTTCGGCAAGTTCTTTGGCCCTGGAACATTCACCTCATCACTGCCTTCGGCCACTTTCTTTGCCTTGTCTTGGACAATTCTTTGTATTTCTGGTTGTTTAACTGATGGAAAAACAGCACTCAACATGACGCACAGCAATGTCTCATCTTCCTTTTCGATAGGGTCCTTCCCAAAGCAGCAAACATAAATTGCCTCAAGTGCCTTCTCAGCTCGTACCTCCATTGGGATATTAGGGGTTTCAACCTTTAATTTTGCTCGTTTCTATAGTTTTGAGTACCATTATTAGCAAAACTCTACCTAAGAACAACTTAAAGCCTTAACAATAAAAGCCAACTACTGAGAATCATCAAAACAGAGAACGAAAAATTAACAAAGACCTTAACACACAGCTATGATGATATTGGCAACCTTATCATATGCATTAGATGCCATTTAAAGAAAAATTTAATGGTTGGCAGCTTGACTTCATGGAAGTTTAGGATTAGAAAAAGTTTCTAACCTCTTTTGCCTCATTCATCAATGAAATGAAATTCTGCTCTTCAAATTCAATATCATTTGATATCCGAAGCCTCACTGCTCCTTCCAAAATCTCTTCAGATTTGAGAAGACCAGCACCAACAGCTGCTAGCCAACAGCACAATAGAACATATAAAGGATCCCCTGCCTACCCACAAACAAAAATCTTCAAGAACTTAGCTCCATACTAGAAATCACTATATCCTGATGTAGATTAACTAAAATAACAACTATAACCAGTAAAATTACAACAATTAATACTAATTATACATTAATACCAGCTAAAAAAATGCATACAAACCCAAATCAAGATCATTAAATTATGAACTAGAAATTAATTACCTTGCCGCGCCGATCCTGGAACTCATAGAAAGCTCTGGAGTCATTGATAGTGCAATTTTTGCCCACTCTTCTCCTGAACTCTGCAAAATCAATAATATCACTTCCAACACCACCTTCATCACTGAGAATTCTAGCTACAAGGCCAATAACAGGGAGAGAACCAATGACTTTGTTGGCAAAACTAGATATGGAGTTTGGATTCTCCATGTAAGCTGTAACAGAAAAGAACCCATTAGAGTTTAGCACTTTTTGTCTCGTGGGTCTTTTACAATTAGTGTAGAAATGGTGGAAATGTTGCAGAAATGGTGAAATTTGGCTGCAGGAAGTGAAAATCTGGGTGTTGAGAGATGATGGTAGTGAAGTGGATGTTGTCACAACCACCATGGCTGTGAAATATGGTAGTTAAAGAGATCTTAGCCTCACATTATATGTCGTTATTATCCTATTTTTTCTCGGGGTTAAATTCGGCTGTACTCGAACAATTGGGCCCAAACCTATGCCCAAAGCCCAACCCACATATAGACAAGTATGTATTATTTTTTCTATTAGTTTGACGATATGCCCTTAATCAAACTTAATTTTATATTATATATACAAAAATTAACTCATAATATAACTTTTTTTTTTAAAAAAACTCTAATAAAAAATTATCAAACATAGAAAGTTATTAGAACTTAAATTTTAATTTTTTTCAGTTAACTTATTTATGATTAAAAGTTTAAATTCATAAACTTATATTCTTAGAGATATTGTTATTATTATTAAATTAAAAAATTTATATATTACACAACAATAAATAACTTAATAATAAGTACATATACAGTTTGAGTAATATATCCATATTCAATTTTTTCTTTTCTGCTAAAAAAAGTTTGTATATTAACACTTAAATTTAAATTAGATTGATTCATCTAGCAAACAATTTGAATTTAAATTTACATTTCAAAATTAATTTCATCAACAACCTTCAAGGCTATCATTTATCAAAATTGGATATAGATTCCACATTCAAATTTTACCAATAATAATCCTTCTTCTAAAAATACTAAAGAAAAAGAAAATAAAAGGCATTTATTTTTTTTAATTTTATCTAAAAAATATCACAAGTTTTTTTTTTTATTGAGAAAAGGAAAACTTAAATTTGAATATATTATTTAATTGAGAAATATATTACTACTAGACTATATCTTTATGCATAATAAATTATTCTTATATATTATACAATTTTTTAAATATCTACAAAGATTATTCATCTTTGCCAAAATTATATATATATGGAATACAAAATCTCACTTAATCAACCAGACTAAGCTTAATGGGCGATTTTTGTTAATGTGGTCTTCCTAAAAGATTGTAAACTTGGCTCATTAGCTGCCCTAGAATATTATAAAAAATATTCTACATTCTTGCGTCTAACTGGCTCCCACAAATGCGACACAATTTTGGCGGCACGGCACCATCGCTTCTTCTCCATTATTACTCTCCGTAGAATCCTCCTTTCTGTAAATTGCAAAATACCCAAATCAAAAATCCTATATCTTTTCATCTTCCCCCTAAAAAAGACCACTTCTCATTCACTTTATTGCTCTCTCTTTTTTTTTTTTTTTTTTTTTTTTTTCCAACTAATCAGTGAAAAGAGTGCATACAAAAACAGATATGGGAGCTTACAATGAAGAGTTCTCATTGCCTCCTGTCAATGGATTTTCCAGCTCTCACAATCTCCGATTACTGAAGCATATTCACGACAATGTCCATGGCAACATCTATCTCGATCCTGTAATCCACTCTTTCTCTATATGTATATATTTTTAATTTGTTTTATTTTTTAGTTGAATTTTCTCTTTTAATAGAGTTCTAGTGAATTTTTTTTTGGGTATTTTATTTGTGGGTTTTGATTTTTATTTGAAATATAATGGGTTTCAATTGCTAATTTTTACGTTTCTTTTTTTTTTTTTTTGGGTGGGTTCTTGGTTGCAGCTATGCTTAAAGTTTATGGATACTGAGCATTTTCAAAGGCAAGTTCACCATTTGTCAGAATAATGTATTTGGGTTTTTGGTTAATACAATATTTTCTGATGGGTTTTAATGATTTGGTTTTATTTTTGCATTACAGGCTTCGTGAGCTCAAACAACTAGGTGAGTTCTCTGTTCTTTTTTGCTTAAAATATTAAAAGAAAATTATCAAGAAGTTGTGAAGTTTTCACCAAAATAATTGGAGATTTTATGTGTTTGTATATTTATGTATGCGTTATGTCTTGCTATACAGTATGAATTTCGTTTAATATTTTTGGGACTCAGTGTTGGTTATGTCTTTAGCATCAAGAAATTACTCAAATGTAATCAAGGTTTTAGATAATTTAATGTATAATTTATGAACTTCAAGTACAGGTTGATACAATTTTTTGTGTTTTAGGTGCAACCCACCTGGTTTATCCTGGAGCTGTGCATTCAAGATTTGAGCATTCTCTTGGTGTGTATTGGCTTGCTGGTGAAGCCGTGGAAAGGCTGAAAACTTATCAGGTATAAACCTATATTGAGCTTTCTTTTACATGCTCTAATCCTCATAATTGTAACAGTTCTACTGATGTGAGAAAAAGAAAATGCTGCAATGTCATTTATCTCTAGTATGTGGCCTTGCATTCATATTTGCTTCCTATAATTGGCAGGGTTTGGAGCTAGGTATTGATTCCTTTGATGTTCAGACAGTGAAGCTTGCAGGTGTTTTTTTTTGTTCAAACTAGAACTGCTTCTGTTTAAAACTGGTTTTTATTTTCTAGAGTTATATTATCTGTTCATCCAATTTTTAGGACTTCTGCATGATGTGGGCCATGGCCCTTTCAGCCATTTATTTGAACGTGAGTTTCTTCCCAAGGTTATAAATGGTGCAAAATGGTAAGTTTACGTCTTAGATGGACTTTTTTCAAACCATTTTGTTTAACATAATGAAACATCGCTATCCAATTTAATAATATGTCCTGCTTGAATAATATTATTTCCTAGCAAAATGCTGGTTCATGCTTGTGATAAATGCAAGATATATAATGGTTGTGCACTTGTTATTTTTCTTTGTACATTTCCTTGGGACAAGTTTTTGAACTTGTGCATGCAGTTATTTGTCTTTCATGTGTGCATGCAGTTAAGTTCGAGAGTTTAATTTTTTGGGTGCAACAAGGGGAGTTTTAATATTGAAGGACCATTCCAGAGATGCTATGTTTATCATTTGGAGCATTAGTCTTTTTTGCTTTGTTATCTTTTGTAGGTGGATTTAATTCCTGAGAATTTTGATTTTTAAAATGCTATTTCCATTAGATAAAAAAGATTTCAGAGCTTTTATGAGTTTGCAGGTTACCTTTCTTATCTTTTTTTTCCTGTGATTGTACTTCTTAGGTCACATGAACAAATGTCTGCAAAAATGGTTGACCATATTGTTGATGAGCACAATATTGATGTTGACTCTGAAATGATGAAAAGAGTTAAGGTATGCTGCTATTTGGAAATTATGTTCAACATCGTTTCTAATTTTCTGTTGAGTTCATGGCTAGCAATAACATTGTTATGTGAGCTTTAGACACAAACAGTTTGATGCAGACAAAGAAAACATCAAGAAAAATAAAATTCAAATGACCAAGAAATTTTGAATTTTGGTCTAATATTTACAATTTTAATACTCTAATTGATGACAGTTATACCAACGCAATTGTATCAAATGATATTAGAATATAAGTGCATCACAAGATATTAGAGAATAATGGGAAAAGAAAAGAAAAAGGCCATGACACAAATGTGGCCTCTCTTGTACTTAACTGTGATCCTAGGACTTAACCTTCATAGGATTATAAAATTTGACTTTTTTGCATCAGCTGACTTCTTGAGAATTTTTAGCTGTGTATTCATTCTTGGAAGCCTTTCTTGCATTCTGCTGCATGTTACTTCTCAGCATGAAAATAATTATTCACTGAAAGAAATTAAAGTAAAATAAAGCCCCTCATAATTTCTTTATATATTCATGTTAATTGCGTGGTACACAGCTGTTGGGCTGCTTCATGCTTCACTTGTGTAACTATCTCATTCACAAGCAGTACACATGTATATATATGAGGGTGAGTCTTGTTACAACTTTAAGGTTGCTCCTTAATCACCAAAAGGTCATTGGTTCAAGTTGTGGAAACAACTTTGCAAATATTGCACACGATGGATGACCCTCTCCTGAGCCTTACAAAGCCTGCACTCGGACATTCTTTATGCTTGTCTATAAATGTTGTATATTTATAATATAGCTAGACATTTAACAATCTTAATTTAATGCATAGAGATGGTATGTCTATTTTTTCAAGTTCTAATGTTGTGTTTGAAATCTCCTCTTGAGAATTTCTAGATGGCATCGTGTGCAAGCTAAAGTTCAAACCATTTCATGCATATGATTAGGTCTTGATATGCGAAAGTTTCTGGCTTATGCATGTTGTGCTGATGTTTTGAGACCTTGTTTTTCTTATGAATTTCTATCTTGGATCTGATCTGTTGGAAAATATAATCCCACATAGGAAAAGTATAAGAATATACAGTGGAATATATGTGGAGTAGATTGGGTCTTAGCACAAGCCAATTAGTTTTGTGTAATACGAGGTTCCAACCGCACTTAAATGGCCATTGATATCGTTTGGCCCAACACTCTTAAAAAGCCATAGATTTTCTACATGGTATCAGAGCTGAAGATGGCCCAATGGCCGGATGATCCTGGGCTCGTATTTGAAGACTTGGAATTTGGGCTAGCCAGAAGAGTCTAGACCCGTTTGTTGACCTAGGGCCTCTATGAATAGGCCTAGGTGTATTCGTGATGGGCCTCCAAGAGTAGGCCCATCTTTGGCAAGTGATAACTGGTCCAGGCCAAGTTACACTTGAGGGGGAGTGTTGGAAAATATAATCCCACATGGGAAAAGTATAAGAATATATAGTGGAATAAATGTGGAGTAGATTGGGCCTTAGCATAAGCCAATTGGTTTTGTGCAATATGAGGTTCCAACCGCACTTTTATGGCCATTGATATCGTTTGGCCCAACACTCTTAAAAACCCATAGATTTTCTACATGATCCATATATGCACTTGTTACATCTTTATTAACATAAATTTGTATCTAACAAAGTCTTGTTTCGGTACTTTTTTTGACGCATGTCATATATAAATGTTTAGTGGGAGTGAGATAGTTAGTAGTTAGTATGGCATTGTCCAGGACATCATGGGTCTCATGGCTTAGCATGACTGCCCAAATCTACCAATGGGGCACATAACCACCACATGCACATGATGGAGGAGATTGAGCACTGTGGAGTGGCTGTATAGTTCATTGATTGAACATTTTTTTTACCATGATATATACAATTTCTTCTCTCTCTCTCTCTCTCTCTCTCTCCATTTTGTTTTTTGGTATATGGTTTATGATTTTCTTTTTCTTGCCTCAATTTGTTTGCAGGAGATGATACTAGCAGCGAGTTCAGAATTTGTACAAAGAAAAGTAAGGTCTTCTCCTAGATGCTTTGTCCAGTGTTTATTAAATTTGGTGAATATTAACTTTTGTATGTTGCTTTGTCCTTAAGAATTTTAGTTTTATTGGCTAATTTAGTGTTGCTGTGATATGTAGGACACAAAGGAGAAGCGCTTCTTGTATGATATTGTTGCGAATGGTCGAAATGGAATTGATGTGGACAAGTGAGGTTTAAAATTGTCTGTTAATAACTTCAGGGATGAACTTTCTTCATTTGAGCTTTGATACTGGTCATGCAATTTTAATCGGAGATGCTATTGATATGTCAGGTTTGATTACATTGTTCGTGACTGCCGAGCTTGTGGTCTAGGATGTAGTTTTGAGTTTCGGAGGTTTTTGTTAACATCCTCTTGTTTAATTTATTTGTTATTTGCACCTTAATAATGTTGTAATACCTTGAAAAGTATAAAGTGAATATTAAATTGGGAAATTTTTTTGGGTACGATACATTGTTAATGACATGTAGGTTAATGGAGACAATGCGGGTTATGGGCGATGAGATTTGCTATCGAGCTAAGGACTGTTAGTAACTTCTGTCCACTCAGCAAAAACATTTTTTATGTTCTTCATTTTCTTTGGCTTAATACTGGCTAATCTTTTAGATCTTACCATCCACAAGTTGTTTGCCACTCGTGCTGATCTTTATCGCACAGTTTATACTCATTCGAAAGTAAAGGTATCTGTACCAGTTCTTATTCTCTCAGAATATTCATTGTGCATGCTTGAGCCATAAATCTTTTATTTTTCCCCCTTTTCTTCCGTTTCTCTCAGAATTTTACTATTTTGTACCATTGCTCATTTTCCTCATTGGTGTTTGGATTTCAATATATTTATTCTGGTAGTGACACTCTTGCAGGCAATAGAACTGATGATAGTTGATGCCTTGTTGAAATCAAATGATTATTTGCAAATTTCATCTTACATTCAAGATCCTTCAGAATATTGGAAGGTAACAATCTGTCTTCTAACATATTATCATGAATGATTTATGCATCTGTCTTCTATTCCATTGATCATGCTTGAAAATGCAGTTAGATGACACGATAATCAAAACTATCGAGACAGCTCCTGATGAACAACTAAGGGAATCCAGGGATTTGATCCTGCGAATACGCAGAAGAGATTTGTACCAGGTAAAGAAGCTTTGATAATATCTCACTTTTTTATCCTAATTAAGATCATCTGGCCTCCATTTTTCTGTTACTGATGTGTCATTGAGGGAAAATTATAACTTGTGGATTTTGTGTTTTTATATTGTGTAATGTTAGTGCTTCTTTTATCATGAACTCACAAAAGGTGAGGTTTAATATAATATTGTTTCATTTCTCTATGGCAGTTTTGTAATGAGTATGCCGTTCCCAAGGACAAAGTAGAAAATTTCAAAGATGTAACTGCAAAGGATATTGTTTGCTCGCAGGTTTTCATGTTTCACATAACCTTAACTATAAAACTAAAATAGTTTGCCTTCATGTGTGTAAAATATTTTTTTTGCTCTGTGTAAAGATTGCTCTGGGTAATTAAGCAAATTTGATTTCACAGAAAAATGGTGGTGTACAACTGAAGGAAGAGGATATTGCAGTAAGCAATGTTAGGATTGATTTGACTCGTGGAAGGCATAATCCTCTTGAAAGGTATTTGAACTGAGGCATATATTTTGTATTTAAACAATGCATCTCTTATTCTTGTAATTCTGCATCGAATGATACGTTATACTGATTTTTTTTTTCCCCTTTCTTCTCCCCCTTTTCTGGGTGCATGTATTCTTCTCCAGAATAAATTTTTTCAAGGTACACAGTTTCACCATCTTGACCTGATATTTCAGTTTTACCTCAATATTAACTGGTTACCAAAATTAAATGGCATTATGTTGATGGTAATACTCATTGTTTTACAAATGCGGATAACTATAAAACCTGAGTTAATGGATGTGATTGTGGATATGCAGTGTTATCTGTTGCTTGTGTTGATCCTTACTTCTAGTCTTACAATAAACTGTTCATATTGCCCCTTCTGAGCCAACAGTGTCATATACATTAAGCATCATTAAGAACTCACAAAATCTTAAGCAGGCAAGGATCAGAGAGTTGTGATCAGACTATACTGAAGTGCACGGTAGTACTTCCAACAAACTTGTTGCTCGATCCAAATGCAGCCGAACTTCAACTTGTGAGATCTGTAGTGAATTTAACAAGCTGTGGCCTGAGAGCTTAGTTCTGTTGGGACACAAGTTTTTCATGGTTTTAATTGATGAGAATAAATCAAATACGTTTGACTACATTTGCCTTCTACTGATGGACATCTTTTTTTTTTGAGAATATATTAATGCAGATCTCTTTTTTTTTTAGAATATATTAATGCGCATCTTTGATATCTCTTAAGAAGTTCTTGAATCTCACAAAAATCACGTAATAGACTTCAGAAGAAAATTTAGAGTAGTATCTTGAATTAGCATTCTTATTAATTCCAAATTTTGTACTGGCGATCTCATTTCTTTGCTGTTATCATCTGTTTAGGATTATGAAAGTGAGGAGAAATTTTCCATACCTGATGATCGCATCAGTCATTTGCTACCTACGTCTTATCAAGATATGATAGTGAGGGTCTACTCCAAAAAGCCTGAACTGGTCCGTAGATTCAAATGCTTTTATGTAACAAATATCCTGTATAACCTATTCTATTCCCAATGACATTTGTGCTTCCAAATGCACTGTAACAGGTAGCAGCAGTTTCTGAGGCTTTTGAAAATTTCCAGTTGAGAACTTACGGGATTAAGGCACAAGTACATGCAACTCCAGAGAAGAAGAAACGTCGAATATGAGGTTTTTATTGCTTAGATTGATTATCCCTTTAAATTTGGAAATGAACCTAAACATGTTTGCCCGTTGCCATAGAAAAAAAATTAGTACAGTTTAAATATCATATCATAGAGAATCAATATTATTTATTAATTCCTTTGTCGTTCTGTCACAGCTTCGCTTAAACTCATACCATAAACGACATTCTTTCCTTCATTTAATACAATATTTACATTGTGGTTTCTCTCCCTATTACCACTCCCCTCCCTCCCTAACACTATATGCATGGCAACAAGATGGAAAGGGGAGGGGAAGTTATTTTAAAGGGAGGGAAGGGGAAGGGATGGGATGGGATGGGAGGGGAGGGGAGGGAGAAAATTTCAATTTATGTTGTTTGCCAAATTAAAATTTGATTAATAAAGGGAATGGAAGGAAATAATGTTATTTTGTTTGGATGGAAGGAAAGAAATGAAAATTATAATTGTAAAAAGACAAAAAAAACCAAGGAAATAATAAAAAGGATAAGAAGAATACAAATAAGTTTTTAATAGAATAAAATCTATTAGTCATGTTAAATTTTTGAAAATAATTTTCAAATAATAAAGACTTGAGATCATTATTAATAATTTTGAAATAGAATTAGATACATTAAAATGAATTCATTAAAAAAAAAAAAGATAAATTAATTGCATCCACATTAGAAGTGATTTTAGAAAAGCAATGGAAATTCCAACTAATATTATTGAAATATTCAAACTTGAAAAATCATTTAAAATTCAATCAACAAACACATGTAGGGTAACATTAACGTAAAAAATATATAATGGTTTGTTTGGAATACAGTTAATAAGGGTAAATAGGTCTATGCAATAAAATTATAATATTTCACTAAGAGTTAAAATTTTTTAAATCCAAATTTGGGGTGTAACCAATTTCAACTTATATGAGGGGAATGGGGGTGAATTATTTCCTTCTCCTTTTTTTTTGAAAAAAATAGATGTCAAACAAAATAGTTATTAATTTCCCCTTTATTCTCTTTAAATTCATTCCTATGCATGCACAGTGTAAATATCATAAAGTCAATTCATCCTTTTCTCTTACTGCCCTTCTCCTATTTTAAGCATTCTCCATCTAGCCAACCTGCTCCCGACACTCACAGAAACATGCAAAACACACACACACCCATTCATGAATACAATGATTAATGAATAGACACCGCTACTTATAGCTAGCTGTTGATCATGACTGCCATTAAAATTTTGCATTGTTTGTGGTAATTTCTGTGCCATTTCTGATTCTAATACAGGTGCTGCATCTGTTACGACTTGGGAGTTATTTATAGTTGTCGATCATGCTGTTACATATAACACTATGGATAGTAGAGTCGCTTTTAATCACAGCCGGAATAGTTTTATACTTTGGTTGATTGTATATTTATGGTTACTTCCCTGAGTGGCTTTTGATGTTTTTGTTTTCGACAGAGGCCAGATATACATGGCCCTGTTGCGGCTTTATATTTGTATTTCTGTTTATAGGTCCCAACGCCTTTTAATTATATGACATCAGATGGTATGGGCAAGACATACTGTCACGTTCAATTTATGTTGGATTCAATTTTTTTTAGGTGGAGAAATGAAATTTGTGGAGATCAGGCCAGTGAAAAGTTTCAGTTGTTAGACTTGAGCAAAGGGATTTTGTCAATGTGCTTTGATTTATATTTCTTTCATATTCAATTGATTCGATGAAATTCATACACTTGTATGGTAGGCTGGGTTTGGCAATAAATTAGGGTTTAATCTATTCAGCTTGACCCAGGGGATAAAAATTCCTGGCTTGATTGTTGACAAGAACAATGAGTTGCTTTACAGCCTGATTTGAAATGGACAAGCTACTGTATTACAATCCTCCAATTTGGATCTTCTTGATCTGAGCTGACAATCCTCCATTCCCTTGGGCCTATATGAATAATTATATGTACGTATTTGTATTCTGCATGAATCTCATATATGCCTAAGTATTGTTGGAATATGTATAGTTTTTAAGATAAATTAAAATAGAAAATTGAATTACTTATAATATAATAGTAAGTGAACTAAGAGATGCTCTTAGCATATAAAAATTACAAAACAAACCGAAGAGAACTTATACAATGAGTGAATGGATGGAGCAATTAATGATTGGAAGCAAATTTCAAGCAGTGTTGCAATGTAGATGGTTGAAGGCCGAATGGTCCGTTCATAATAATAATAATAATAATAATATAGGTAACAACATGTACTTGTCATTTTCCATTTTGTGCGGTTAATTGCTGGGAAAATTATATATTTGACAATAATTTCCATTTTGTGGGGCCAATTTTTTTGGTGTAGTGAGAGTGAAAGATCAATCACTAGTTGGTCCAGTGGAAAAGACGTTGGATCGTTTAAGTAAGGTTTCAGTTTCGAGTATTGTGAATATAAAAAACTGGCTTGGGAGAAATTTTTCGCTCTACACCTAACAGTAGCCTGATAATACCTCATAAGATTAGTCTTGGGATAAATCTAGCGATATTTTGGAAAACTGAAAGAGAGAGAGAGAGAGTACATACCCCACCACTACTCTTTTTCAGGGCTCTTATAATGGGGGAAGGCCAAACAAATTTTGTTAACATTTTACAATGTAATTATGGGGACCAAGACCCCTTTGATTTCCTCTTTCCTACTCATTAGGAAAGTAATTCACAATTAATTTGTATTTAGTGTTTACCTTACTATATATATTTCTCTATTTTAAGAATATCTTATATCTAAAAAAGAAAGAAAATAGTCATACAGGCAATAATATTTTCTTAAACATTGAATATATATTTGAAGTCTGTTTGACATTATTATTCCAACTGTTTTGAAAAGAAAAAACTTAAATTCAAAATATTTAATAAAATTTATTCTTGAACGTATTTTAATAACAATTTAATGCCTTAGGTGTTTGTTTTTTTTCTTGTTGACTAAAGTTCGATTAATTGGGGATAAATAATAAATAGAAATTTTTTCTTTAACTGAATCAGAGAAATGGATTTAGCATGGTATATGAAAACTAACTCGTAATATCACTGTAGCCTATGATACCATCTTAGTATTAAAAAAAAAAATGCCATTTTGAAAATAATTTTAGTATAAGTAAACTAAATGATAATGTTTTTTTTTTTAGAAAAATAGTTTGAATCCCAATATGAAATTATATATATATATATATATATATATGCCCATAGACCAAATTTCAATTACAACCACCAATTCAATAATAATAAACATATAATAACAAATATCACAAGTGTTTCTAGCCAAACTAATGAAAGAGAGGGAAAAAAAAAAAATAAAAGGAATTCCAATACTTCATCAATCAATAGAAACCCAACATAATTAGAGTACTCAAACAGAAAACTCTATCTAATTATTATTTTTACATGAGAAAATCTTTTCTCAAATCACTTCATTTGATATTTGAATATAATTTATTCCATTCATTCATTTATTTTTATTTAAATCTCATGTTTAACGTGATAAATAATTTAATTAATAACTTAGTATTTGAATATATGACGATTTTCTCCATCCAAAAAACTTCAATGTACCAGAGAAATATGTAGGGCATGTATATATGTTGTAAGATGAGTATTTAGCCTAGTGGGAGGTGACAAGGGCCATGCCATCACCAATTTGCCATTGCCATGTTAGTTTGACCTTTAACCTGTAACAATGGCGTTGATGAGAAAATCGGTGAAGCTCAGAAGCTCGTGAACCCTATAATAATAATGAAAGGGCTGCATGATGAGGTCAAAAAGGGTAGGCCTCACGGGCTTGCTGTTGTTGTTCATATGAAAAAAGATAAAATTTCTTTGTCCATTTGTCATTTTCATCATTTTCTTACACTTAAAGAGGTTTTTTATAACAGCGTTAAACATTTAAAATTAAAATTTTTAAGTTTTAAATTATTCTATAACGATTTAAAATATAAATTAAATATAATAAATAATATATCACTTATTTTATTCAATGTTTAAAATTTAATATTTAAATTATCAACACTTAATTTTTAATTTTATTGAATAATATCTTTTCTTTATATATATATATATATATAGATAGAAAATTAAGATTTAAAAGTAAGATTTTTAAGATCCAGCCGTTCTTAAATGTTGAAAGCTTTTAATGATGTGAGATATTTTTTAAAAAACTGTTAGATATTTTCAGTACGCTCACATTTATTGTATGCAGGCAAAATAGTAAGTCCATGATTTTGAAACCAACCCTTTGATTTTATTAATTAAAGCCTCTTTGTTTGTTTTCTTTATTGGTAAAAATATGCCCAAGGTTAGTTATTTTGCACTACTGAACTAAGGATATTGTCATATAATCATCTAGTTAAATACTTATTAATTATTATGATGATAAGAGTTCTTATTAATAACAAAAAGAATGATGCTATGTGGATCAATTTGATTCAGATCAATGAAAATAATTTAGACATTTTTATTATTAATGATGGGCAATATTTTCTTTTTAATAATTTAGTAAAAATATATTATCAATCATACCCTTGATAAAAAAAAAATCAGAGTTTTTATATTCAAAATTTGAATTTTAAATATTTTTCTTAATTAATAGATTATCTTTCTTAATTAATAAATTTTGAAATTTATAAACACCATTAAGTGCATTAATATTTTGGAATTCACTATTTATCTATAAGACAATAGTAAATACTTTTTGATTCATCTTTGCTTCCAAAACTCTTTTTTTTTTTTTTTTTTTTTCACTTATGTAATTCCAATAAAAGTTTTCAAGAATGAAATTGAGACTTAATTGACAAATAATATTGATTAAAATTCAATTGATTAAAATTGAGACTTGCATTGACATATAAAATGATATATAACTATATATTATTCAAATTTAATTGAATCAAATTAATCTAATTGATGAAAAATTGTGGTTCAATTAACATGGGACATGATGTGGCACTATTAGTCATGGTTCAATATTAATTAAAATATAATTAATGAAAAATGAGATTTTGATTGATATATAATACAATATAGCACTATATATTACTTTAAGTTTAATTGGATCAAATTAGTTTAATTAATGAAAAATTGTGGCTTGATTAACATATAACATGATGTGGCATTATTTGTCATGAGTGAATATTAATTAAAATTCAATTGATTAAAACTGAGACTTAATTAACATATAATATGATATAGCTATATATTATTTTAAGTTTAATTGAATCAATTTAGTCTAATTGATGAAAAATTGTGACTCGATTAACATATAATATGATATGGCTATTAGTCATAGATCAATATTAAGTAAAATTTAATTGATGAAAATTGAGATTTTTAATTGACATATAATATGATGTAACATTATATATTATTTTAAGTTTAATTAGATCAAATTGGTTTAATTGATAAAAAATTGTGGCTCGATTAACATGGGGCATTATTGGTCATGGTTTAATATTAATTAAAATTCAATTGATAAAAATTGAGATTTTGATTGACATATAATATGATATAGCATTATATAATAATTTTAAGTTTAATTAGATCAAATTAGTCTAATTAATAAAAAAAATTTGAGTCGATTAATACATGACATAATGTGGCATTATTTATCATGAGTCAATGTTAATTAAAATTCAATTGATTAAATTTGATGTAGTACTGTATATTATTTTAAGTTTAACTGAATCAAATTGTTTAATTAATAAAAAGTGTGGTTTGATTAACATAGGATAAAATGTAGCACTATTGATCATGGGTTAATATTAATTAAAATTCAATTGAATATCTAGATTTTAATGCGTATAATTATGATATTATAATTTTGATCATATGTTAATGATACTATAATCAATAGTTCAATATTAATATAGTGAATATTTCAATATATAATCGCAAAGCCATGCATCAAGTCATGATGCAAGCCTTGCAATTTTCTAGATTTTATTAACTAAATTTAAGTATGAAAAATTCATGATATTATATAGTTTTACATGTAAAAATGATTAAAATTAAATAATATATTAACTTAAAAGATGGAAATATATATATATATATATATATATATATATATATATATATATATATATATATATATATATATATATATATATATATATATATATATATATATATATATATATATATATATATATATATATATATATATATATTATCTTTCGTGCCATTGTATTGAAAATAAGGTACATTAATTAATACCTACAAATTTGGCATAATAATTGATGAATATTTCAATTTAGATAAAATTTTAAGTTTGAATTTCTTTAAGGCAAATTATTTAGTAAATTCATAATTAGGGACTCGTGTGTTCTAAATCCAAGATTCTCCTTGTCCATGTTATTAGTTAGTGGAGTTTCTTTTATTGGTATATGCTACTAATTAATTCCTTATCTTCGTATTCATGTTGTTTAGTTTTGAGTGATTGTCATTTTACTTAACTAAAGACCAAAAAAAAAAAAAAAAAAAAAATCATATTGTGTACTTCATATATAATATATACACATTGAATATTTATAAAAAAATCTCATTCTAAAAATTTTATGTTTTTTTATAAAAAATATTACTACTAATTATTTTATTATATAAAATGATAATAAGGGTAAAATTTACCCGTGTCATTTCGGCCTTATTAACTTTAAATTCAATTTTTCAAGAAATCTAATTATATTTGGATAAGTTTGATAAGCTTTAGGTCTATGTGGGGTTCATAAAGATTCAGCATAATGTTATCACTCTTGCATTAGTCAAAGAAAACTCATTACTAGAGTATTTCTTCAGTTATACCTCTTCAACTATGAATATTCTATTAACCAATTATCTGAAGATGAAGAGCTCCCTCGTTCTGAAAAGCTCCTTACTAGAAAAGTGGTTTGTTATACATCTGGTTCCAATCTAACTACCCATTTTGCACCAGATATAGAGTGGCTTCTGCCCCACATGTGATATTCAAAGCAATGATAATCTAGTTATAATTTTTTTAACCATGTCTTTTTGTCACATCGTCCATCCATCAATTAAGAGAGAGAATCTATCAAGTATAAAAGGCTTGAGATACCAGCAATTCAAGGTAGCCGATTCTATATTCTCTCACCTTATTTTCTCTCTCAAATATTTTTTAAGTCTACAGGAAGTCATCTTCTTCCCCAAAACTATATACTTCATTGTTGTCGCTAACTGAAGCATCAGAGCATCCTTGCCAAACTAAGGCTTGGCCCTTTGATGCACTTACTCTCTTTTGCAAGAGATGAACTTTCTAAGAATAAGCTCAGAGCTATAAGTTAAACCTAATTTCTTTTCAAGATCTTACATTGATAAGATAAGAATGTATTTATATGTGTAAAATTACTAATAAATAGAATACTATTAAACCAAATTATATAACATTTTTTTTAAATCTAATTCTGACTAAAATACAAACTTAGATTTTTTTTTAATAATGAGATGATTATAGTACCATTGAATTATAAGCTCAATGCCAAGTTATATAACATTTTCAATCATTAAAAAACGTATATGCATTTGGTTTTTATTTTTATTTTTTGACATTTTAAATAAAAAAAAATTAGAAAAACTTATTCGTAAGTAAAAATTGTAGTTGCACCTAAATAATTTTATTAAATGAAAATAATTAGCCTTCAATTTATAATTGTTTATGGAATACAATAGCCCAAAATGGAATTAACTATTTCATATATTTCCTTTATATTAGAATTTATATTATTCCATTGACAAAAAAAAAAAAAAAAAGCATAGAATTTCTCTCACCTTTTTCTTTTATAGTAATGAGAATTCAATACCCATCTAAGCATCCCCTCTTCCACAAATAATGGCATCAAAAAAGAGTTTAATACTTGCATTGCACGGTGAGTACTCCCTACATAGGCCCCATTTTGCTTTAGTACTTTTTGTACAAATTAATAAGTTTGTTCCTAAATTTGGGTCACTACTACACACATGGAACTTGGAAGTACTCTCTCGCTTTCTCTCTTTTTTTTTAAGTCATAGAAAATTTTCAATTAGTTTATTAATTCTTTTTTACGTTAAATTTATATATTTAGAAATGATGAGAATTTTATATATTCACTCCGTCCCAAATATATAAGTTCAGTTTTATTTTTTTATATGTCTTGAAATATAGACCTATTTTCCTTTTAAAATATGTTTATTCTCTTAAATTTTTAATTTATTTTTATTTAAAACTATCACATAAGTATTTTCAATTTACCATATGAGTATTGATTAAGTTAATTAAGAGGTATTTTTAAAAAGTTAAAACAAAATTTATTATTTAAACTACATTAACTCTAATTTTTATTAATATGTGTGAAAATATAAATAGGCCCACATATTTAAGACGGAGAGAGTACTAAAATACAGTCTAATAGTGTGTGTGTGTGTGTATATATATATATATATATATATAATTGAAACCTAATTTTCCTTTTCTTATGCTCCAAAAAATATATATATGTCTATATATATGAGGATTCTTAGATTAGTTTATAAGTTATTTTTGAGTGATTTTAAAAATGCATTTTTGACGTTAAGTTTATATTTTTAAAAATTATGAACAATTTTGGATTAACATAAATGTTTTAATAAATTTAAAGATATATTTTTTATATTTAATTTATATATTTAAAAATTATTTTCTATTATTGCTATTAACAAAATCTTGTCACTAAGAAGAGTATCCATTAATAAAGAAACTTTTTGACTTCTTTTTGTATTCTTGCTTAATTGCTTAGTTAAAATGGATCTAAAATCTTACCACCCTTACATCAATCATTTTGTACTTTTTTGCATTATAAATATAATTTATATCATTCAATCATGCAATGAACTTTCCCATGTGGTGCAAGACATGAAGAACCTTTCTCCATTCACCCCTATTTTAATACATAGTGAAGTACTATTTTATGGGATCAACAAGGACTTACTCCATGAAAGTTTGTTGGTTCCTAGTTTGTGCTTTATAAATGTAAATTGTTTGACAAACATAATCAATAGAAGGGAAATTTATTTATTTATTTCTTGTAAAAAAAAAAAATCCTTGATCATCATCACCAAACACATGGCATCCACACACCTTGTAGATAAATGCAAGATAATAGATTTTCCTTTTTTGTTTGTTTCTATCATATATATATATATATTCTCCCATGACTTTCTAATCAAGATAAAATTATATTATCATGATAGATTTATATATTCAAAAATTATATTTTATATACTGACTCTAAGAATTATTTTTTTTAAATAGTTAATAAATAAAATGAAAAACAAAATTGTTTTCTAAATAAATCAAATTTTAAAATTGTAAAAGATAATGTAATGAAACCAAAATAAAGATGTATAATGTAATGAAACCAAAATAAAGATATATCATATATTGATTTTTAATGATTGAATTGAAAGTGGTTTGTAGGTTGGATTTATTAATTTTTGTTTTAAGAAAGAATTTGTAGATTAATTTTGAAAATAGAGATATAAAACTTGAGCTTTTTTTTTTTTTTTTTTTTTTGTAATTAACGAAAAAAAATTGAGGATTGTAATAAGCCATTAAGGGCATGCCAAGACAATCCAACATGGAGGATACACTATAGTAATATTAAATAAAAAACTAACTATAAGGTTAGAGTATGGCAAAATTAGGGTTTGGCATCACTAAACCTTTGTTTGGGAGAGACGAAAATAGGGAGGAGGATATATAGAAAGAGAAAAATAAAAATTGCGAGGAATGTTATTTTTTCCATCATCGGAAACAACAAAATATAGAGGAGAGAAAAATTTAGGTCAAAATCTAATTTCAATCCTGTAAAAAATTTTCCAAAGAATAAAAATGAAAGGAAAATATGTCTAGCTGATAATATTAACAAGATACATTAAAAAAAAAATACATCTTAAATATAATATTTGAATAGATACATTTTTCTCTTACTTTCTTTCTTTTAACTTCTTGGCTTCCAAACAAATTAAGTGCAATATATTTGATTCTATTTTTATTTGTTCCTTTAAGGGAAATATTTTATTCTACCTTATTTGGGTGTCCCAAAAAGCTTATCTTACCCAATAATTATGGAACTCCCATTTTGTTGGGAGCATTTTTTTTTTTTTATCCATCATATATATGAGAATCTAGCTGTTTGGAACAATGTCACTAGATGCAGAGAGGCGTGACAAATACAATATTATCATATTATTATTATTTATTAACTTTTTGTTAATAAATATTCTTAAATAAATTCATCAAAAACTGAGAGAAAAAGTAGAATTTTCAGACTTTATATATAATAAAAATTAAATTTACGAGTTATTTAAATTTTTTGCCATATTTTAAGTAATTCTTTTAAATTTTTTTATGTGTCGAATAATTCTTTTAAAAATTAAAATATTTGATCAATTTCTACTCCTATGGCTTCAAAACCCTCATGTGTTATCAAAACTCTTATGTTTTATTTGGCACATGAATTATTTAACTAAACTGCAACATTAGTAAATAATATTACGTTTGTTATATATGATTCTAATTAGGTTTAATAATCCTAACAGTTTAGCTAATGAATAAGTGTTATCTAAAACATAACTCTCATATTTTTAGTAATATCTATCCAGTGAAATTATTAATCTCATTATTTATGACATTTTATTTTTTAAAATAATCTCACTTTTTATTTTATTTATTAAATATAGGATTACAAAAATAGGATTACTTAATATTATAATTTAAAATTTTTGTATTAAATAAGGTTTAATATAGGTAATTTTATAGTTTAACTAAGTATAAGATTCAAACTAATTTTAATAATTATAAATTTGTGAATCAATCAAACTGTAATTATTTATTATTATTTAACAAGAAATTTTCCAAAACCCTTATTTTCCAATTATTTAACAACATTTGTGGTCCCTTTGATGTACCTAAGGACCCTTTTCACCGCGTTCCAATAATCTCTTCCAGGATTCACCATGTATTGACTAATCATTCCCATTGCTTGTGCAATGTCTGGTCTTGTACAAATCATGGCAAACATGAGGCTTCTCACTGTTGATGCATATGATACTCGAGACATCTCCATCTTCTCTTCTTTGATGCTAGGGCTCATCTTGGAAGATAACTTGAAATGAATAGGAAGTGGGGTAGAAATTGGCTTATAATCTTGCATGTTAAACCTTCGCAAGATCTTCTTCAAATAATTTTTCTAAGAAAGCCAAATCTTCCTGTTATTTTTGTCTCGGTAAATTTGCATTTCTAGAATCTTTGTGCCAGTCCCAAGTCCTTCATTTCAAACTCCCTAGCCAACTGAGCCTTCAAATCTTTGACATGATCTTTGTTGGAGCTTGCTACCAATATGTCATCAACATACAATAGCAGAATGATGAAATCATTATTACCAAACCTTTTGAAGTAGGCATAAGGTTTTGTATTTAATCTGTTATATCCAAGGCTTATAATGAAGGAATCAAATCTCTTATACCAACACCTCAATGCCTGTTTCAGACCGTATAGAGATTTATTTAACCTGTAAACTAAGTTCTCTTTTCCTTTTTGCTTAAAACATTCTAGTTGGAGCATATAAATTTCTTCTTCAAGATCTCCATGAAGAAAAGCAGTTTTGATATCTAATTGCTCCATATGTAAGTTAAATGTAGCACACATTACCAGGATTACTCTGACTGTTGTAAGCCGAACCACAGGGACAAAAATCTCATTAAAGTCAATGCCTTCTTTTTGAGCATATCTTTTTACCACCAATCTATCACAAATATCACTCCACTTGATCATCGCCATTACGCTTGATCTTGTAGACCCATTTATTTCTAATGGGCTTTCTTCCTTGTGGTAATGGCATAAGTTCCCAAGTCTTGTTCTTATGAAGAGCTTCCATTTCTTCCTACATTGCTGCCATCCACTGAGATGTATATGAACTATTTATTGCTTCTTGGAGAGTTGATGGCTCCCCTTTCTCGGTTAGAAGGCAGTTTGCAACATTGGTCTCCATAACAAAGTCCGAGTGCCAACCTGGTCATGTTTTTAATCATTCTGATTGACAAATCTCTGGTGCTTGAGACTCAACTAACTGGGACTCAACTAGCTCCTGTACCTCATGCTCTGGTTCAGCTTCAGAAGAACCCTCTTGTTGAGATTCTTTTTCCATTTGTACTAGTGTAGTATTTGAATTTTCACTCACAGTGCTATCATTTGCTTCTTGTCTCTTATCTTTTGTAAAGATAACATCCCTGCTGATAATAACCTTGCAGGTAGTGGTATCCTATAGGCGATACCCTTTTACTCCATCAGCATACCCCAAGAACAGACATTTCCTAGATTTTGGATCTAGTTTTGTAGTTTTTTAGGCATTGTACATTACATACATTGGGCTTCCAAATATATAGAGGTTGGAATAATCAGCTGGCTTGCCAGTCCGCATCTCCATCGATGTCTTTAACTCAATTGCAGTTAATGGGGCCCGATTTACTATATAACATGCGGTGTTGACTGCCTCTGCCTAGAAAACCTTATCTAAGCTTGTAGCTCTCAACATGACTCTTGTTCTTTCTAACAAGGTCCTGTTCATTCGCTCTACCACTCCATTTTGTTGAGGAGTGTATGCTATAGTGAATTGTCTTTTGATGACTTCCTAATTGCGGAATTCTACAAACTCACTACTTGTATGTTCTCCTCCATTATCTATCCTTAAACACTTGATCTTCTTTTTAGAGTCAAGTTCTACCTGCGCTTTGAATATTGGAAATATATCTACCTTCCTCTTGATTGGATACACCCAACATCTCCCAGAGTAATCATCAATGAAGGACACAAAGTACTTCACTCCTCCTAAGGATGAAACTGATGTTTGCCACCCATCAAAGTGAACCAATTCTAAAATGGCAGTACTATTAGAATTAGATGTGTTGAACTTCAATCTTTGTTGCTTACTTGTAACACAATGCTCACAAAAGGTAAGAACACCTTTGTGAGGCCTGGAAGTAGCTTCTGCTCAATAAGGATTTTCATTTCTTGTTCAAACATATGTTTAAGTTTTTGATGCCATACCATTGTAGATCTTTCACTTGAACTACTTGAAGCAATTGATGCTTCTGCTTCCTGCAAAGTCTCTCCCATCAACGTGTACAAGTTTGCAGCTATCTTTTCTCCCTTCATTAGTACAAGCGCGCCTCGAGTTATCTTCACAATTCCATTTTCAATTTCAATCTTGCACCCAAGGTCCTCTATGATTCCCAAGGATAACAAATTCTTCTTCATTCCTTCTACATGTCACACCTTTTCAAGAGTGTGAATTGTACCATCATACATCCTTATCTTGATGGTCCCAATGCCAACGATCTTCAAGGCTTGATCACTGTAGCTATACACAAGTGTCATTGAGAAAGGTTCATAATAATGGAACCATTCTCTTCGATCCGTCATATGGAATATAGCTACTGAGTCCATAATCCAGACATAAGCAAATCTCTTCCTGCCTTCATAAGTCATTGCTACTTTACAGCACAAAGCATCTCCATCATCTGAGGTACTACCACATTTACTTGAGGATTAGAATTCTTCTTGTTCAAATTCCAATAATCCTTTTTCAGGTGACCCTTTTTGCCACAGTTGTAGCACTTCAGATTCTTCTAACTTTTTGATTTTGATCTACCATGATTTTGGCTCCCTCTTGAGCCACGTTATGTTGATCTTCCTCTTATCACTGTCAATGCTTCCGCTTGTTGTGAATTGGCCAATCTGTCTTTCTTATTTTTGCGTCAATTTTCTTCTTCTAGACTAGCAACTGCAATATCATCGAAGACTAGATAGTCCGTAAGGACATTATTTGTCAAGTTGATGACAAGTTGATCATACGAATATGGTAGACTCTGAAGTAGAAGTTCAGCACGTTCATTTGGCTCTATTTTATAACCCAATGATGTGAGTTGAGAAAATAGAGTATTTAGAATATTTATGTGCTCCGTTACTGAAGTAGATTCTGACATATGAAGAGTATAAAGTTTTTTTTTAAGGAAAATTTTATTGTGGAGTGACCTGGTTTCATACAATTTTGTGAGGTGATCGCAAATCTTCTTTACTGTTTTCTTCTCCTCTATCCTTGATAATACCCCATCTGCTAGTGCTAGATGAAGATTTGCAATAGCATTCCCATCCATCTCGTTCCACTTGTTGTCATCTGTGAAATTCACCGGCCTATCACGGATAACGGCTAGGCAATTATCTTTTCTCAATATAACCTTTATCTTCAATTTCCACAATGAAAAATTACTCCCGTTGAACTTTTCAATATCAAATTTTGCTGCCATTACTTCTATAAATAATCCCCAGTACCTTCAAAGGGTGAATAATAATCTAACTTATTTTTTGATGTGGAGGGTCCACTTTTTAGTGGCAACCACTGAGTATACAATAAGTAGATATTAACACTCGAGTCAGGCTCTGATACTACTTGTTATCAAAATAATAGGCTAGATAGAGTAGGACTGCAACTAAATATGACTAAGAAAATAATAATAATGAAGAAAAATTGAAAACACATATTTTACTGGAAAAACTTCTAAATAAATTTGGATAAAAACCACGGGCCATGGTAGAAAAATTTTACTATGAAAGAAATAGGAGATTACAATTTTTTTTTCTTACACTCTCTTAATAATTAGGAGAGTAACAAATTCTCTCTTTTCTTTCTTGCCTCACTCTCTCTATCACTCTATTTTCCTTTCTTTGATTTCGAAATACAAATAACTTGAAGAGTATGGCTATTTATAGCCTAGTGAAGGAGCAAATTATGGCTAACAATGAAGCCACGTTTATGGTGTAAAATTGATTGCTTTCCATAATGCTCCGTTTGCATTATTTCCATGCAATATTAGTTGTAACTTGGCCCTGCACTATCTATTGTTGTCTTCAACAAATCAAAGCCACAGATTGGTGGATCCATAAGCTAATTATGTTGACAATCTCCCACTTGAAGATTTGATTAAGGATCAATCAATCTTCACATCATTCTTTTCTTCCTTGCCATCTCTATGTTGCTACGTCTCTATCAAGCTATTAGAGGATCGACGCCAAATAAACTTATTAGTATCGACTGCCTTTGTCATAAAATCTACTAGGTTGTCTTTGGTATGTACTTTTTGCATATCCACAGGTTCTTCTTTCACTTTCTCACGAACGAAGTAGTATTGGACTCGAATGTGCTTCGTCTTTGAATGAATAGCAGGATTCCTTGTTAGATACAAGACACCCTGATTGTCAAAAAACAGAGAACTCTTTTCTTATTTGTGCCCGAGTTCATTCATCATTATTTTCAACCAGACTACTTCTTTACTGGCTTGTGTAGCTGCTGCATACTTTGCTTCTATTGTTGATGTAGCCACAACTTATTGTAGTTTTGAAACCTAGCTTACTGCTCCGCCAGCAAGAATAAACACATAACTTGTAGCAGATTTGCTTTTGTCCAAATCACCTCCATAATCTGAGTCAACATATCCTCTGATAGTAAAGTATGATCCTCCATAACATAATGCAACATTTGTGGTCCTTTTGATGTACCTAATTATGTGGATCCACAAACTAATTATGTTGACACATATCAACTCAAATTCCATCAAATCTTCAATTTTTCAACACTTTAACTCAATATTTGAATTGCATCATTTTGGTAGATGCCAAATCAAATGCACTTTTCTTCTTCAATTCATTACAAGCTCTACCATGCACTACACCATAAAAAATTGTGCTACCAACCAACAATCTATAAGATTCCTTTTTGCTTTTCACCATTCATAATCATAAGAGCACCTTAGATAACTCTCATTTTGTATAGAACATCCATATCCAAAGAATTTAATTTACTTAAGGAAATTAAATTTCTCTTAAACTTGAGGATATACGTCACATCATCAAGTGTTTTCACACTACCATAATGCATCTCAATTCCATTTTACCAATACCTTCTATCTCTTCCTTCTCATCATTGGCTATTTTCACATGTTCATCTTTGCAATCTTCAATTTTGTCAAACCATTCATTTTTCAAGCAAATGTGGACAGGCAAGTGAAATCCATCACCCACTCATCATATAATGGATCATTTGCCTTTTATTTTTAATCAATCACATTAACATTAAGCATATTAATCTCAAAAATACAATCATCTTCAATTATAATATTTGCAAAAGCATCCTTTTCAACTACATTAATTACTGCTTTTTGGCTTCTTTAATTTCTCATGATAATAATAACATTCTTTATCAACATATTCTACTTGTGGTTTCAAACTTGATTTTGGTCAACTATTTCATTTATGTCTTCCTCTTGAATTGCTTATAGTACAATTAGAATTCACTACAAAAGCTCCACCATCATTACTGCTTTTCGGCTCCTTCAATTTCTTATGCTCCAAAATTACATAATAACTTCCTCTACTGTAACTGATTTCTTTATAATTGTCATTGCCACCACTAAACTATCATAAGACAATGGGAGAGAGGCCAAAAGAATTTTTGGCTCATTTTTAATTTTCACACCCAAATAAGCCAACTAATGATTAACATTTTAAAGGCATTAAGGTGGTCTCAAGCACAGATACTTTCATCCATATTCAATTTATATAATTATTTCTTCAAATAGAATTGGTAGGTGGGCGATTTTGATGTGCATAAATCTTTTAGTTTCTTCCACAAGCTAATTAGAGAGGTCTCGTTCAATATATTGTACTTTACATTAGGGGCTGAGGTCAATCGAATTATACTTATAAGTTTTTGCTGTAAATTCTCCCATTTTTCATCTTTTATTGTCGATGGCTGCTCTACTTTCAAAGCTTTAATTAATCATTATTGTACAAGGAAGTTCTACACAGTACTCTGTCACAAACTAAAATTATTCTTTCCATAAAATAACCTCACCTTAAACTTTGATTTTGTTATGCTCAGGATCTTTGACATTTAGAACCAACGGCTCTAATACCATTTATTATGAAAAATACTTCATACAACAAACAATAATATTATAAAAAACACTTCATACAACAAATAATAAAATGGACAGAACTTAAAATTTAATGTGGTTCGATTTAAGCCTACTCCATGAATAATTCCATTAATACATTAACCAATACAATCACTAATCAATACTCAATACTCAAAATAACTTCTCACAATTTTATAAAAAAAATGTTCTCTACCCATATTTGGGTTTATCTCCTATATATATATAGAATAAAACTTGTCTACCAAGTCAAGAAACTACAAGATATTCTATACTAAATAGAAATTATTTTCCAATTAAAAATTTGAGCCAAAATTCTAACATTATTAATATTTATTCTAAGTTGAATTTCATATGTTTTAATTTTAAATTAAAATAGGTAAACAATATTTTTGAATTACTATTTACAATAACATTTAAAATAATTTCTTTTTTAAAAAATAGATTTTCTTATCGGTCAAAGATATTATTAGATGATCTTATCAATCATAATTAAATCTCAATTCTCTTTGAGTGCATCTCACATTCAAGCACTTTTTACTTAGCTAAGTTTAGAAAAAGAAAACAAATTCTCTATATAAACTAATTGGAGAAATATTTTTGCCAAATGAAATGTCCATCTTGATGCCAGTGTATGGTTGATCGTCATATACAAAGCATTCTAGCCTTGACTATTCAGCACCAAGGTTGCTACTTAGACTACCTTTGTGTTTATTTTTAATAATTATTTAATAATATGTTTGTTTAATATTATATTTATTAATTAGTATAAATTTATTATATTATTATTTTATTAATTATTTCAAATATTTTATTTTATTTTATATATATATATGTTTGATAGTTAGTAGCTAGTAATTTTCATTAAAAGAATATATATGTCACTTGTTATTATACAAGTAGTTACTTCACCATTAAAAAAACCAAGCAAGTGGCTACTTTATTGTATAAAAAACTAAAAACAAAAATGTAGCTTTATTTTTTTATACAATAAAGAAAAACAATTTAATACTATTTATATACTCACATTAAATATTATTTCAAGAAAAGAAAAATATAGAAGGTGGCTAATTATAGCCGCGACTTTTATGTTAACTAAAAGAAATAAACAAATAGTGTGAAAAATATATAGGATATATATATAAATATATATAGATTGTAAAAATTTCTTAAAAAATAGAAAAATAAATATAATATAAAAAATAATAAAATATTTCAAATTAATAAAATAAATATATAATAATTAATAAATATAATATTATTTAAAAATAATTATCAAAAATAAACAGCAAGATAGCTAGTTTAACTACCTTGTGTAAGGTTTAAAAAAAAAAAAAAAAAAAAAAACTTGTGTACTGTCTATCATACACTGGCACCAAGGTGAACAGTCACCCTGTACTCGCTTTTTTTTTTTTTTTTTAAAAACTTAGTTAAGTAAAAAATTTAATATTCAATTTATGCCTTCAAAAATTATCCATCATAATTTTCATAAATTATCATAGTTATTATTAAAAATATAATTTTATATTGATTAATTATAAAAATATTAAATGATCAATATATAAATGTACTTCTCAATTTTAATAACTAATTTTTAATATTGATTTTTCTAAATTTATATTAATAATTTAGAGGATGTTAAATACCTTTTTCTTTTTACTTTTTTTTATATGTCAAAGAAAAAATAAAAAAAGATTAAAAAACAGTTATTTATCACTTTTTTTAAAATTTTATTACGATATTAAAACTTAATATAAGATTTTAATTTTTTACTTATGTAGAATTTTTTTTAATTATTTTATCTATGGAAAATTTTTTATTTTATTCATCGAAGATTTTTTTTAAATAATTTAGTTTGTATCTTAATATATGTTTATATATATATATATATATATATATTAAAATGGGACACATATATGTTATTTTATATTTTCGATAGAAATACAATTAGATAAAATATAAATATCTATTATAATAATAATATCATCATCATCAACATCAACATCGCAAATCACAAGTGGTATACAAACAGATAGACTCAAAAGGGAGAAGAAAGGGAAAGAGCAGCATCACACTTGAAAGTCTAAAACTACAACCCACAGGCTACAGGTCCACAGACAGTTACTCTTTGTTTTTGTCCTTCGCAATTCAACAACTACACAGCCTTCAAGAAAACAAAGAAAGAAAGACTCTACTTTGTGTGTGAGTGTGTTCACTGATTCATCCTTTGGTATAGAAAAGGAGAATCTTTTTTCAAGAGAAAGAGCGAGAAATATGAAGAAGAGTGAAAGTGGAGGTGGGTATGTGAGAGCAGATCAGATAGATCTGAAAAGCTTGGATGAGCAGCTGCAAAGACATCTAAGTAGAGCATGGACTATGGAAAAGAACAAGAACAGGAAAGATGGAGAAGAAGGAGAAGGAGCAGCAGCAGCAGCAGCCGCAACAACAGTACAAAGACCCTTAAAAAATAGCACTATAACAAGGCAAGAATGGGAGATTGACCCTTCTAAGCTTATAATCAAAAGTGTTATAGCTCGTGGCACCTTTGGTACCGTTCACCGTGGCGTTTATGATGGCCAAGATGTTGCTGGTATGTTCAAGCACTCACCTTTCTGTTTTTTCTGGTTTTTCAAGTTACCCTTCTGTTCAAAGAAGATTACCCAAATTTTATTTCTTGTTTGTATTGAGTTCGACACATCGATTATGCATGTACCATTTTTATCATTTCAATGTCTATTTGGCTAAAAATTGGGAACCCATTTGGAGGCCTCTAATCACAGCAAAGAACCAATGTTCCAACTTCTAACTTCAGAACAAATGCTAAGTCATGTGACATTTCATCAAAGATAGTTGTGAAACTTGGTTGTAATTTAATTTTCTATGTTATAATTTGGTATGTGTTTTCTAAAATCATTAACTGCATTGCTTTGCAGTTCCTTAAAAGCAATAAGATACTTATGTAAATCTAACCAGGAAGTCTTAAGAATGCTGATCATTATAAATTTTCTGTGGCTATGACTAGTTTTTCTTCATTCCTGTCTCTGGTAAAGAAGGGGAATTTAAATCTTTCATGTTAACTATCGCGTAGTTTGAGATTTCAAGAAAATGATAATTTTCCTCTTAACAAAGCCTAAAACAATCACTATGCTTATTTGAAGCGAGTTTTATCTTTTTTCATGCCTCCAAATCTACAACCCAAACAGACGAAAATTTTTCTTTTCTTTTCTTGCTTATTTATTTATTTTTTCTTTAGCAACTGACTACTGTTTTATGTTCAATGATCATCAAGTAGTTAGTGTTTGACCCTTATTGATCTTGCCTTGCAAAATCTGTGATTTCACGAGATTGGATGAGTTGGCAATTAGCTGCAGCAGCCCCAGAGATGCTTTTCTTTTCTTTTTTTTTTTTGTTTTTTTATTTTTTTTATTTTTTTTTATCTCAACTTTCATGTGTCCAAGCTTATCACTTGTTAGCTTTAATATTTGCATGTCATTTTCAGCATATAACTATCACTAGTGAGTGAAGGCACCTGAGCTGATATTGACTCATCCTCTACCTGGCTATAAAGCTGCCAAGTGGATGCTCATCTCATCATCTAATTAAAGATTTTTCCAATTATTTTGGGGTTTAGGCTTGATACTAGAATCTAGTTGCCTCACTCATCTGTAATTGCATTCTGTTAAGGATGATCTGTGAAATTTCATTTAGGCATTAGCATAATCTGATGTGTAATATTTCCTTTTATAGACTGTACTTGCTCTTAGCTATCTAGTCATTATCTTTTTCTTCTCAATTATGTTAATATAGAATTGGAATCCCAAGCGCTATATATATATATATATATATATATATATAAAATTTTGTATTTTTCAAAAAATTTTCATATATTGAGTTTTTGTTCCTCAATCTCAGTTAAACTTCTTGACTGGGGCGAGGAGGGTCACAGGTCAGACGCCGAAATAGCTTCACTCAGAGCAGCTTTTACACAAGAAGTTGCTGTTTGGCATAAGCTTGATCATCCTAATGTAACTAAGGTAAAATTTGATGTAATGACTCTTTTTCTTTTCCTCCATTGTGGAGTTGAAGTGACATACTATAGCATGTTATCTCATTATTTTTTCAAAATAGGATTTCAATTTTCAAGTTTAAAAATCGATGTGCTTATAGGATGTGTTTTGGAAGTGAAAACTTTTGCTAACATACAACTTTTCTTGACCTTTAGAAGATGCATGTGAGCAGTGATCCTTAAGCTGTTATAGTGTGAAATTATTAAAGGCAGAACTTTTGTATCATTTGTGATGTCATGGAAATGAACTTTTATTGTTTCCTTCTCTCCCTCACTCTCTCTCTCTCTCTCTTTTTTTTTTTTTTTGTGCAGGAAATGAACATTTAACTTTAAAACAAATAAAGTACCATGCAATCTAATATCTTTCCCCAGTTTAGATAGTTGTTGTAGGACTGCTGCTATGTTTAGTTTGATGTTTACAAAAATGATTAAAACTCTTCAGCTAGCTATTTACTTGTCTTCATTTTGATAGGTGAAACAACATTTAAGTTTGAAAGAATAGGAGGATCAAATATTGCAATAATTTTCATTATATTTCTGTCAGAAGTTTCATTTTATCTTCTTCTTCTCTTCCTTTTTTCCCCCCTACAATGATATGTTTTAGATCTTCAATATGTGTTCTTACCTTCTTGATATTCTTTTGGTAGTTTATTGGGGCAACAATGGGATCGTCAGAGTTGAACATACAAACTGAGAATGGTCACATGGGCATGCCAAGTAATATTTGCTGTGTTGTTGTTGAATATTGTCCTGGGGGTGCTTTGAAATCCTACCTAATAAAGAACAGGAGAAGGAAGCTTGCATTTAAAGTGGTTATACAACTGGCACTAGATCTTGCACGAGGGTCAAATTCTCTTGCCCCATCTGTATTTTATGTGATCTTCAAATCTGCTGAATTTAAAACTTATCTTCATTAACGTTTTCATTTTTTTTAAAACAATTGAAGTATACATTTAGTTCTAATTTATTGAAACTGCTGTTTGGACTTCTTATAGGTTAAGCTATCTCCATTCCAAGAAGATTGTCCATAGAGATGTTAAAACTGAAAATATGCTTCTAGACAAGACCCGGATGGTGAAAATAGCTGACTTTGGTGTTGCTCGCCTGGAAGCTTCAAATCCTAATGACATGACTGGAGAAACTGGAACACTTGGATACATGGCACCTGAGGTATGTAACTTATAAATCTTAGCAAGTAGGAACTTCTGCTTATAATTTTTTATGCTTTTTCAATAAAGAACGGCTAGTTGCTTAAAAACTGATAGGCTTGGATTATAACAGATGCATAACATTTGCTACAAAGCTTTAACTGAAGTTCGTCTACTTTGATAGAATTGTTTTAATTTTATGCTTGGATGTTTCAAATATCTTGATATAAAAGTTTTCCTGGTAAGAAATCATGTTTCATAAGCTACATCAAAACGGAATAAATAAATAAAAGAAGGCAAATTCAAAGTCTACTTGATGGCAATTAATTTTTGTTTCAAAAGAATCTTGTTCTAGTGGTTATCTAAAAACAATTGTCAGAAGCAGATGTATTATCAGAATTTTTACCATTTGAAGCCTCAGCTCTAATGTGTATTAATGTGCTTTGTGTCAGGTTTTAAGTCTGTTTATATGCTTCGATGATAAATATAATGGGATTATTTTAAGCAAATTTTTGTGTAGTCATATGGCTTCCTTCAGCTTTGAACAAATGTTTTTCCTATTTATTGCCTATAACTTGTAACTGGGACAGGTTCTCAATGGCAACCCATATAATAGAAAGTGCGATGTGTACAGTTTTGGTATCTGCTTGTGGGAGATATACTGCTGTGACATGCCATATCCAGACCTCAGCTTCTCAGAAGTTACATCTGCTGTTGTCCGGCAGGTAGAAACTCTTTCAACCTTTTTTTGTTTTTTTTTTTTTTTTGCCGAAAAAAAATATATTAGCAATCCCATACACTTCTTATGAATCATTATAACTCCTATTTCTATGAGGGTGTGCTGAAAAAGAAAACAAACTTCAATGTGAAATAACAGAATCTCAGGCCAGAAGTTCCCCGTTGTTGTCCGAGCTCTATTGCAAACGTAATGAAGCGATGCTGGGATGCCAATCCCGACAGGCGGCCTGAGATGGCAGAGGTTGTGTCCATGTTAGAGGCCATTGACACGACTAAGGGCGGAGGTATGATCCCTGGTGATATGCCTCAAGGTTGTCTGTGTTTCCGCAGGTACAGAGGGCCATAAATGTGTTAAGGATGTCAGACAGTGTATTTCTAAAGTTACAATTGGTATCTTATTCAACTGAAGATAATGGAGTTTAAAAGCTGAGGTTGTAGTAAACTGCGGAGGCTATACACTAAGAGGAGCCCTGCAGCAAACTGTTTGTTTATCGGATCATGCATTTCTGTAAAGTTCTTATTTCTTTAAATCTTGTTTTTGCTCTCTGTTTTGTAAGAATTATGCATCGTATTTGATTGACCATTCATGGCATGGATGGTTCAGAAACCACTTCTGTATAATGAGCCTTCATATCAAATTGATTTTATCATTATGGCCGAAACGAACTCTTAATATGATTTAATGGTTGCAAATAATGCAATAGCAATCAACCCCAGAAATAAAGACAGATACTAAAAAAGTTGACTATATATCGTAGCGAGCTGATGACAACGAGATTGGGTTGGGTAGATGAAACTAAGAAGGCAACATGGAGGTTGGTTAGATCTAGAATTTATTGCTCTAGCAGCTTGGAGTAGTGAAAAATTTATTGTCATACTCTTAGAATCAATTCAATTGAATATGATACACCACTCAAATTTTGTCCAAATATTTTCAATGCCAAATACACAGTCCATACCAACATGAAATAAAATAAAATGACAGCTTGTAACATGGAATGAATCAATGTTGGTGTCAGCCACATTACATTTTCAAATTAAAACTGCAATTTCATCCAAAATGAAAGGTTTCAGATTTAATTGAATCAATGACAAACTTCAAATCTGCAAAACATACAGCATTGTAGCTTCATCAACTAATTCGCTGGATGCGGTCAATGAACTTTCATTCATGATACGATTACCAAAGATCCCTTAATGACTAGCCAGCAATCTTATAAGTTGGATTAGCTAAATTATCCAGGCCAGAAACCACTTGGATGGACTCTATAACATCTCCCACTTTGAGATCAGCCAAATAATCCTCATTTTCTGTTATATAACCGAAAACAGCATACCTACCATCCAAGATATTTGCATTGCTGGGAGTCAGCTCACTTTCTTTCAGTAGCCAAAATACCTGGCTTGAAGCCGTGTTGTTCTCAAATTCCTGTTAAAAATGAAATAAATGTTTGTTTTAAAAGAAACACAAAAGAATTTAGCTTCAAAATAATGAACTCACCACCTATGGACCGAGAGAGAGAGAGAGAGAGAGAAGCAACAATTTCAAATTTGAATTCTCACCTCCCTGGCCATGGCCATTGTTCCAAATGCATTGAATGGAAGCTTCGTCTGAGCCTTGTATAAACCAAGCTCCTGTCAAGTCACATGATAAGTAAGATCAGAGATCCAACACAGTACAGGTTTTAGCAGACTAGCGGACTATCAAATAAAGGTATAAAATTATTGTGGAAGGCTGGCCTCTAGTCAAAAAATAGTGAAAATTGAGGGAAAAAAAATAGCTTCTCAATGCTAAATTAAACCTTCCTTCCCAGGAGATAATCAACCATGAATAATAGTTGCTCCACAATTGGGGCTTTCTGCATATCATACCAATGTGAAAGCTATTACTGGGTCTGAAACTACTTGAATTTTCATCAGTGCAATGAGCACCATGAATGTCAACCTACCATCGGTGCTTTAACACCAATGCATTATCAAACAGGATCCATCATCTCAGCAAGAATTCCTTTAAACTTCCACATTAATTTTCTGATTGTTTAATTGATAAATTGAGCATATGTATTTGTATAGTCATTTGGAGTATCATTATAAAACACGTACTTAAGGAAGCATGCCCAGATATAATACATACTCAAGCAGAGATGATAAAACATTGAGATCAAAACCTTCTTTTTCAGAATCTTCTATGTTCAACGCAAGACACACATGCGACTGATATAGATAGGAGCTTACTTCCAATGTTGCCCCGTAGAAAGGTGATTTCTCCCCATTCACCATGATCTCTAATGGTATTGTCCGAGTTTTCTCTGTACTAGGATCAATGAAACCGTCTGCAGGACCTGCAGGATCTCCAGTTTGAACGACAAAGCCATCCGCTGCAACAAATTAAAGAAACCTTTAAGTAGATACTTCCTCCATCCCAAAAAGATAGTTCATTTTCTTTTCTCACATAGTTTAAGAAAACATCATTAATTACTTGCCAACTCATAAATTTTATTATATTTTTTCACTTATATTCTTACTTATTTATTACTACATTTTTTATTAATTTTGAGAAACATAATTTATAATAAGTAATTTGTCTTAGATATGTGTAGAAGTGATGCGGGAAAGTGGGGTGCAAAACAGCACAAGACAATTTTAATGCGCTCCATGCACAGATACCAATTACCTACATGAACTCAAAGTCACCAACATGCTTTTAGATGAATGCACTTTTAGAGATTTTACCTCTTTGGATTTCCATGCCATCATAGAAGTGCCGCTCCACCAAGTCTAGAAAATTCCCAGCAGTCACAGGAGCATTGTAACCATCTAGAACAATGTGGAACACACAGACATCTACATTAGGATTGTCTTTAACCTTGACCTTCATATCCACAGCTGCTCTCCCCTTCAAGAGAGGCAAACTTCTGTATTCTTCGGGAACTTCATAAGGGAAGCCATCCACCATATCCTCTTCAACACTGCAGAAATCCAATGCCCCAGGAAGATCTCAGCTGCAGTCAATGACAAGGGTATATATGAGAATAGTTTATCTTAAGAGGATTAACTTTTCTAAGTCCTCAATTTTTATGTGACAATTAGGCAACAGTTATTAAAGAAGTATGATATCGACCTACTGTCCAACTCGCATGGTTGGGTTCATTCTGTGTTAAATTATCAAGGTAAAGACCTCATTAGGCTGGGAACCAAACAGATGATAGTCCTCTAGGCATAAAAGGAAGAAACTCCTAAGGGATCAAAGTTTGCTTCATACATCACAAAAAAGTGATCAATTTTGTTCATAACTAGCTGAGTTCAACTAGATCACATAAAATCAAATGTAGATTTTTCAATTAAGCACTACAACAAAAGATGCCAATAAGCACAAGCTCAGAGACATTAAATTCACGAATTTATTATCTTGAATCTCACCATGTGGTAGCATAATCAACTTGAAATACAATGGATAAAAACCTAAGTTTCAGAACATCTATTATCAATTTAGTATACCAAATTATTTACCAGGAAAAGATTAATTGTAACGTCAGACTTCCATAGAACTTCATTATAGCCATTGGTTGAAATCAGATTTATCAACATTAAGTTTTGAAAATCTACAGCACATAGTATAATCCATTTGTTGCTTTTAGCTTATTCTCACTCGCACAACTTCACATCTTGAGATACTCATGAAAACTAGAAGGCTATCCCACTTTAAACAAGCATTCCAATGGGCAATTGCCAATTGCTCTTTTGAGTTTTTATATAAATATTAAAGGTTCTTAATTTGTTTTATCCTTTTTTGTTTTAGAGTAATCATGAACCTCAATCTTAAGCATGCCATTAACAAAGCTTCTACCACAGTACGTACCCTCCAACATAATTAAGCAGCTCCTTCTGTTTAGGTGCTACTGCATCTCTGTTCCTATCCTCAACAATCTGTTGAAGCTCGTCCATTCCAGCTTCTAGTTTGTCAAGTAGTTCCACTCCATTGTCCTTCTTTGATTCAGCCAAACCTGCGATAATCAAACTCTTTCCTTGCTTAAGGGCTCGGGATGCTTGCCTCAAATTCTACATTTCAAGCAAAGATAACAAAGTGAACAAAGAAAAAAAGAAACCTCTTGTAAAAATACTATAAACGACCCAGGTATCTTACTCTCTCCACAGAATCAAGTGCCTTGACTCCAGCAATCTTGAGACTCTCTGTGATATCTTCAAGTGGTTTTTGCACTTCCCTTATAGCTTTATTGTCAATTGGAAGAGCATATCTTAACAATGCTCCAGGGTCCTTAATAGGCGGTCCAGATATTAACACTGAAATATCAGGCAATGCAGGATTGGCTGCTGCAAATGCATTACTAGACCAATCCAATGAAGGAACTCCAGTAATCAACCCAACTGCCAAAGCAAGAGAAATTGCACATTCCTTCAACGAAAATGGCTTCCCTTTCTGCTCAAAAAATAGCAAAAATTATTTTATTATCAAATTTTAACCATTAAAGAAAACAACAAAAAGAAAAACAGAATCTAATTAGTTCCAATTATCTAATTTCGTCAAGAGATTTGAATCATAAACCATGTGCGATTGATTCAGAAAATACAGATTTAAAATTCCAATAGTGTTCGATTGAATTAAAATGTTTAAATTTCACCAAATCAAGCTAAATTACAAGCTATTCAGATTAACAAAATGAAACCCATGAACCATTAGCTCCCAATTAAACTCTATAAAGTAAAATATCAGCAGAAAAACTAAAATGCAGAACCATAATTAGAGCTAATTACAAGCTGTTCAGCTCAACAACATGAAACCCATCAACAATTAGCTCCCAATTAGACACTATAAACTAAAAATTCAGCAAAAAAACTAAAATGCAGAGCAATAATTAGAGCAAAAACGAACATATTCACAATAAAAAAAATGGATTTACCTCTTTATTATGGAGTTGAGATTGATGGCAATTTTTAAGATAGCATCTGGGTGCTGGCCGTCTAGCCCACCAAGCAACATTATTATTGTGAAAAGTGTTGGCAAAGCCAAATTGGTTTCTTCTGGGTATGCTAGAGCTGATTTGAATTTTGGAATTAGCCAGAGAAGAGCAACAGTGGCAGGGGATTATAGCTGCCATAATTGAAATTACTTTAACAGAAAATTTCACTAGATAACAAAGATATATATAACATCAGAGTCTAGCAAAATTAAGAGAGAGCAACGGAGAATGACTGGTGGATAAGTTTGTGGGTAAGGTTTATAATGTGCAGGTGATACTGCAAGCAGTAAGGTCGTCCTCACGCTTTGGATAAGATAGATCTCTCTGATTCTGAGCCTTGACTGATGGCTATGGGCCGAGTCCATCAATGCTAGGACAGAGCTTCAGTTGTAGTTTTTGGGCTGGGCTTCAAATTTTTTGTTTAGGTGAGGTTGATTGGTTAGGAGTACAATTTAATCGAGAAAAAACACGTACATCTTTTAAAATCCTACACTATCAATATCAAAGGCCAAAACCCTAGCCTACTATTACTTACACTTATGTAAAATTGTTTTATAAAATAATATATAATTTTAATAATATGAACTTTTTATTATCCAAGCCACATTTAATTACTAATATTACCAATGGCAATAGTTATAAGCTCTCTAGCTAAAGGAGTCAAATTTATATAATAATAATAATAATAATAATAATAACTTGGTAAGAGAACAAAGTCTTTTTTAATTAATTTTTACTAATAAAAATTAAACTTTAAATATTGCCACAATTAAAAAACTGAACTGAATACAATGCCAAAATTATATTTTGAATTAATTGAAAAATTAATGCAAATCAAATCTGGATTACCTCCCTATCCTTGTAATTTACAAAATTTATCTGAAACTTGGAATTAAAAACAAAATAAACCAGACCAAAATTGTAACCTTACTCTCTCAAAAAAATCTAAAATCTCTAAACAGAGTAATCCTGCAAAAAACTGAAAGACTAAAGTATGAATCTAAAATGGATCTAAGACACTGTTTCAAACTGCATCTGTGAGTTGGATCTCAGATGGCTTCTCTACTTCACTTTCTTGCTTTTTAGGTGTGGACTTATAGTAGCACGCATAGAGTATGATCTGTGCAAGGCCAGCGATTGTTCCCACACCATTGCTAATCTGCAAATTCAATAGTGAGTTGCTTCAATTATAAGGTTAAAGATAAAAAAAAAAGTGAATAAACAAACAAAATCTTGAATTTTACCAGAACAAAGAGATCAAAGATGATTAAGGAATAAGCAGTCCAGATAGCGCCATTTAAAAAGTTAGCCAACGACAGAGTGAATGGCATAAATTCAACGCTCTTGGTTGTAATAACTTTTTTCTGTAAAAAAAAAAAAAATAAAAAAAATTATATATATATATATATATATAGTAAATCCAATATCCAATTGCCAATTACTATAATCATCGATCAAAAGACTAACTTACCATTATAGCAAGTGGTGAACTGTACATTATAATGTTGAAGATGTCACAGAAAATACCCACGAATAGACTTCTTTTTTTGTGGGAATGAAAACCCAACATGGTGGCAGCAACAATGGCTGCCATGAAAATTACTTCAATCACAAGCCAAATGGCCACGCGTTTCTGGTAACAGAGCATATACATTGGAATTAGTTGCAATATAAATGGCAGGTCAATAATTAACAATTAAGAGAGTAATTGTGCATACCCGTCCCTTGTTCTCTCTGTCATAGTAACAGAATATGGACAGATAGATCAATTCCATTACAAGACCAACACTATTGATAGTAACAACAAGGATACTGTTTGGCGTAACAAAAGGCAGACCATAGAAGACCCAAAACATACAATTCAGAACTGTAGCCACATAAGGATAAAACTGGAACTCCTCCACATCCTTCTTCTTGATTATGCGGTAGAATGTCGGACTGTTAATTAGCACCAATGATATCAATTTCAAAGTCACAATTTAAGCTTACACAAGTTGGGAGTTAAATTTACCAAAAAAAAGAAATTAAAGAACAAAAAATGCCAGTATATAAATTTGAAAAACTAAGAAATAGACAGAGAAAAAGAGAGAATGGTTACGCTGGCGAGAGGAAGAGACCGAAGGAGATGACATTCCCTGCAAACATAAAACACAGATCTCTTTATCAATCACCATTAAAAAAAAAAAAATAGGAATCTATAACTAATTATAGCAAATTCCAAATAGATAATCGCGATTTGAATCTCTATTTTCTCCAAAATTCGTTAGATCTCGTATAAAACAACAAAAACGCAACGTTTCAAAAAATAGATAAATAAAAAAACAACGTCAAGTATGCTTTTCAATCCATAAGTCAAATCTTCTACACTATTTTATACACACATGCAGGCTCTACTGTATATGAGCAAAAAGCCATAAAAATTCTACACAGAAGCATCAAGAGAAATCGCTTTTTCTTCTTTTTCATTATTACAACAAGAATCTTCGCTGAACTTTGATCAAAACTTACCGATAATGCCAACGACATTGCGAATCTGTTGAGCTGACACCATTGTTGCAAAACTCAGAAAAACTTAGAGAGAAACAGAGAGAGAAACAGAGAGAGAGAGAGAGATACAGAGTGAAAGACTGCGGGGGGGTTTATATAGAGAGAGAATGAAAAATTTTTAAAAGATAAAATCAGAGTTTTATTCTGAGTAAATCTCTAATCCTTTTTATGATATATTTCGGTTTTACTAAGTTTTTATATTTTATATATATTATTTTTATTAATTTCTACTTGATCACCAAGAATTTTTTTTTTTAATTTAATTTGTATTTTGTATTTTTTTCTCTCTTTCTGTGTACGGATAGGTATGTAGACTCAGCACAGCACCGCGCCAGTGTATCAGCATACTGCATGGGATTAGGAGGCTATCCGAACGTTCAAGGTTGTTATTAGATTTACATAATCAGTCATGTTTTCTCTTTTTATTACGATTCATGCCACTAATCCTCAATGTAAACATGACTTAAATTTTCTTTTCGTTTTTTGAAGAACGCCACTTTTTCGTTCACAAATCACGCGATTCGTATTTGGCCCTTTTCTGTCTCCTTTTATTTACGAAACTGCCACTATTCATTATTATTATTATTATTATTTATTATGAATTTTTAATTATTTTTATAATTATACCTTATCTTTTTATTTTATTTTATTCCAATTTAAAATTTTAGTTATAATTTTATTGAAAATGATAATAATAATATTTTTATATTTATTTTAAAAGGTAAAAGTGAAATTAATTTGAAATTTATTATAGCATAAATATTTATGTTGTGAAATCCAGTATGATCCTATTAGTTCAATAAAAAAATAAGAAATTGATTTATAAACCGAGTCGGATTATCTGTAATATTGATTTTTTCTGTAATGATCGTTCAATTAATTGTAACATTCATTCAAAACATATAAATGTGCATTAGCCATGTATATCAACAATGAATAAATATTTGATAGTAATATGTAATGAGTATTCTATTGATTGTAATATTTATTCGGAATATGTTACATGTGTTACCTCATGTATATCAAAATATAAATAATAAATATATTATATTATTTAAAATTTTAAACTTCAATAGCCTTCCTTCTTCTTCGATAGCATCAACAAGAATGTAGTAAAAGCTTCTTTTCAAGCATCAACAGTAAAAAGCTTATTCAAGTGTGCAAGTGAAGAAGAATGCTTGATATTCCAAGTGATTGATCCTTTGCTTCTGTCTGATTAGCTTGGTTGAAGGTTCAGTGCAATGGAGGAACTGCTGCCTGCTCATTCATCTTAATGCCTCTATTTTGGTCAATCAGCGATGGAATTCTTTTCTTTTCTATTCTTAATCGAAAGTGAATTTCTTCTTACAAGGTCTTCTTGATCTGTCTATCCCGACTTGATATAACTTATGACCCATGACCCTTTGTTTTTATCGATTCAAAAAGTTAGGCCAGGTTTAAAAATCATTATATATATATATATATATATATATATATATATATATATATATATATATATATATATATATATATATATATATATATATATATATATAATTTAAGTTTTAAATTATGATAGAAATTAATTAGATTTTTCAACTTTTTAAATTTGGTAAATTACTAATAATTAAATTAATGACTCAAAAAATTAATTTGTAAAACTAAAAAATTTAATTAATTCTAATCAAAATTTAAAAATTAAATTGATAATATTAAAGGATCAACTTGAACTTTTGACCTTTTAGTTAGTAGAATTTTTCTTATAATCATAATTTAGAGTAGAATTGCAACGAAAATTTTACAAGAAAGTATTATTACCCAAAAAAAAAGATTAATTATAAAAATACATAAAATATTGAATAAATTTATCGATTAAGCCTCATTATTATTATTATTATTATTATTATTATTTTAATAGATCAGGTAATAATTATAAATCCTTGTCAGCATTTACAGTGGTAATGCTACTTAACAAAGGATTAAATTCCTATAATAATTAACCCAATGTACACGTGCATGTTTTGGAAACAAAATTCGAACTTTTTTTTTTTTACTTTTGAAAATGGTAATCAATTCCTTCTCTTTATTTATTATATTCTATTCTCCTAGTTTAATAAAACTACTCAAATATTCTAGTATTTACCAATAAAATGTTGCCACGTCAACATTAATTCTGAATATTTGATAAAGAGAGAGATTAGTCACCAAAGATGGTAAATCATATCAATAATTATTAATTAGTATTTCGTACCTTCCAGGATAAATAAATGTCATTCCCTGCTTGGGTTTAAAGAATATTTAATTTTGGGATTTTTTGTTGTTGTTTATTCTCTAATTTCCTGTTGAAATACGACACTTGGTTATTCTTTTTTCCCTCTCTTATTTGTAATTTGTAGATCACTATTTAACCTATAATTCTATTCTATTCTATTTTTTTTTCTTGATTTTTTATTTTTTTATTTTTTCTGTAGCTATTTTTTAGTATCGATTTTTTAAAAGAAATATGATAAATCATGCTTTCTCAAAAAATAAATAAAAAATTATAAATAGTAAAGATAAAAAAATAAAATTTTAAATTTGAGCATAAACTAAGAGGCAAAATTCAAATTAGTTTTCAATATTTCTGAATTGTATTTTCTCCTTCAAAACAAGTCAAAATAAGAGTTAAAATAGGGACTTGAACTCTAGTTATAAAGTTGTCAAGATAGTAAAATTACAAAATTACTTCAAATGAAAATAGACAGTAAAACAAGAAAAATATCACAAATGGCATTGTGAAGCCTCCCCTGAGCATCGGCTCGGTCCGCTAGAAGGAACCGAGATGCTCATTCGGGCTTAGACTCACGATGGAACTCTCGAGTTCGGATTTAGTTGATTTTGAAAATGATTTTTAGGAGTCGCCACCCTAATTTATTTTAAATGGAAAAAATTAAGGAAAAACCCAGTTGACTCTAATTTATTAATTTTTCAATTAATTTATCCAAGGATAAAAATTACTAATCTCGAACCAGGTTGAATTCGGGGACTAGGTTTTTGGTTTTAAATAATCTAAATTTGGCTTTTAAGTTTAATTTGACTTAAAAATTAGATTTTATGAATGACATTTAAAAAATCGGTTAGCGAGACCACCGTAATAACTCCGCGCAATGAGTTAAATTCAGCAAGTGTTAAGGCAGTGGTTGGAAGCTAAGAGTGTAAAATTAAGGGTTCACAGTTGCCCCCTCATCAGAATTGGCTTTGAATAAAAGGTGATTCTGATGATAGTGAACGTTGGGAAGAGGTGCCATGTCAGACTCTGGGTTTGTGTGTTCTTGTCATGTCCTTGGGAGGAGGACCTCTAAGATAAATGAAACCTTATCAATGGCTATCTGTTTGGCCTTGATGTTGGTTGCGAAAATGATCTCAGTGAATTTTAATTTAGGCTATCTGTTCGGCCCTAATGTTGAAGATGAAGAATGTTTGAGGGGAATCTCAATCAAGGCTATCTGTCCGGCCTTAATGTTGGAGATAGAGAAGGTTTGGTGAATTTCAATTAAGGCTATCTGTCCGGCCTTAATGTTGGAGATAAAGAAGGTTTGGTGAATTTCAATCAAGGCTATCTGTTCGACCTTAATATTGGAGGGTAAAGACGACTTGGGTGAATTTCAATCAAGACTATCTGTCCGCCTTAATGTTGGAGGTAAAGATGACTTAGGTAAATCTCAATCAAGACTATCTGTCCAGCCTTAATGTTGGAGAAGATTTGGGTAAATATCAATTAAGGCTATCTGTTTGGCCTTAATATTGGAGGTAAAGAAGATTTTGGACAAGATCTCAATCAAGGCTATCTGTCTGGCCTTAATGCTAAAGGTAAAGATGATTTGGGGTAAATCTCAATCAAGGCTATCTGTTCGGCCTTAATGTTGGAGGTAAAAAAGGTTTGGGTAAATTTCAATTAAGGCTATCTGTCTGGCCTTAATGTAAGGAAGATTGGGTAAATCTCAATCAAAGCTATTTGTTTGGCCTTAATGTAAGGAAGATTGGGTAAATCTCAATCAAGGCTATCTATTCGACCTTAATGTTGGAGGTAGAGAAGGTTTGGGTAAATTTTAATTAAGGCTATATGTCTGGCCTTAATGTAAGAAAGATTGGGTAAATCTCAATCAAAGCTATCTATTTAGCCTTAATGTAAGGAAGATTGGGTAAATCTCAATCAAGGCTATCTGTTCGGCCTTAATGTTGGAGGTAGAGAAGGTTTGGGTAAATTTTAATTAAGGCTATCTGTCTGGCCTTAATGTAAGGAAGATTGGGTAAATCTCAATCAAAGCTATCTGTTTGTCCTTAATGTAAGGAAGATTGGGTAAATCTCAATCAAGGCTATCTGTTTAGCCTTGATGTTGGAGATAAAGAAGATTTTAGACAAGATAATTTAGTGAAAAGAGAGCCTCGACCTATGGCGAGTTGGCTTGCGAGAGATTCTGAGGAAAAGCCTCAGCTTATGGTGAGTTAGCTCAAGATTTTAGTTGTGCTAAAGAAACTTGGGCTTTTGAATGTGGGGGGTTAAGCCTTTCGGAAGGCTCAAAGAGACTTTGCTAAGAGTAAAGGGACTCTGGAAGTCACACTTCATTAATTAGATATGAAAAGGTATCATTTAGCTTTAAAGAGACACTGGTCAGTTTCAGGAGGTGTTAGTAAGCTTGGAGAAAGTATTGGTCAGCTTTAAGAGATGCCGGTGAGGCTATTGGCTCAGCTTATGTATGATGGTGCATGATTGTAGATGATTGCATAGGTACTGGTGCACAAATGATGCATGCATGTTTCAGACCTTTTATTTGACTTCTATGCCATGCATGATTTGTGATGATGCTTGTAATAGAGGATTGAATGAATGCATAAGGGTGGAGACATGCATGTGTAGACTAAGAAACTCGACAAAGTTGAGGAATTCAAGTTGGGTTGATATGAAAAAATTGCCATGGTGGCATTATAAGGAGTTCAAGGGGTTACTTCAGATCTCAGAATCTAGTGGCCCGTGGTTTCTGTTTTGGTGCCACCGAGAAAGAGCTGTGCCTATTCGAAAGAGATAAGGAATATGGCTTGGCTGCGACTCAAAGGCAACTCTAGTGGTACTAAAGTTCAAAGTCTGGCATTTTTTGAATTTTTCAAGAGTTTTTGACTTGCCTCAGGATGTTGCAAGCCAAATGATGGTTGGTGATAGTTAAGTGAATTTGACCGCTGTGATTGAAAAGTTCCATGATTCCGATGACCAGGGAGATATGAGGGGTTCAGAGGCTCAACATGAAGGTCTTGATTTTCTATTTGAGTGTCAATTACGGATCTGTTGATTTGGGTGATGCCACAATGGCAGATAGAACAGAGGTATTTCATGGCTAGAGCTGTGCTGGCGAAGACACTGATGAGTCTCAATTGCTTTGTTAAGGATTTAGAGAGATGAACTGTCTTGCTAGTTATTCCCCGGTGATAAAAATTTGTCTATTCTTAGCCTTTCTGCTTTGGTGCTTTATGGATATCTGTTTCAGGTTTTGGGTTATCTCGAAAGCATGGTTGATGGATCATTTTCAGGTGGTGGCCCCTGCTTTTCAGTCTGCTCATGCTTTATTGATACTCGGTTAGAGATCAGATAGGATGATTGCTTGCAACTTGCCCCCGGCAGACACATTTTTAGCACTACCAATTGTAAAGGATTTGATCTCTCATGACCGGCAGCCATGGGTGTCGGGTGATTTGCTTGTTGGGCTTGGTTTGAATGACTTTCCACTAGGGAGTAAGGATCTTAAGGCAGATGGGACAAACTCAGGACGTGCCCCCAGCTTTTCTTTCTCGGAGTTTATGCAGATCGCAGCTCCCATTGCTAGAGCTGTCAGGTGATGGCTGGCTGAGGGGTCATCATGCTGTTTATTTTGGGATTTCACTTGGGATCACAAAGAGGTTAATAAAGGTGGTTTGGCCAATTAAGAAAGAGTACCAAGTTGCCCTGCGGAGGGTGACATAGCTGAGGATGGATGGGCTGCAAGAGAAGCCATTGGTGGAGCAAGAACTGCAACATAGATAGAGGGGTGACTCAATCTTTGAAGGAGACTCGAGGATCTATTAGAAGTGCGACACCATAACTTATAGTAGAGACTCAAAGAAGGATATTGCGATAGACTTTGACTTTTATGAGGACACGAGAGATTTGCATCTTAGGAGGTAGAGGAGGACTGGCTAGGCCGTGACTTTTTTTTTATTTTGAAGTAATTACATGTTGACAAGACTAATGAAAGGGCTATCCTTTATGATGAATTTGTATTTTTCAAGATTTGATCATCATTAAATGAGACATCTTTTATCTTTGCTCTAATTCCTGCCTAAACCGCCCTTTCAGGTTTTCAGCTTAGCGAGCATTTCTTCTTTTTTTTTTTTTGTTTAGGAAAAAGAATCAAGTGAATAATGTACCAGGCACAAAGAAAATGAGAATGCGATACAAACAAAATATTTTGTATTATGATTTAGATCGTACTCGAGTTGGGCTGCCTACGTATCCCTTACATCACTTTTTCATCGATTTTTTCTTTTAGGGAGAATCAGATCCACGTAATTCTGATTACATACGCATGAAAAATAAAAATAAAATGTAGATATCATCTTCAAATGATGTATCGCTTTAGCTTATCCAGGTTGCCAAGATGGGAGAATTCACTTTCGTTCACGCTTGTGAAGATAGTGCCTCTATCAGATAGGATCTTCCTATTTTGTCTTCATTCTTCGCAACTTCTTCTTAGCAGGCTTCTTGTAGGTCAGGATCTTATAAACTGTGATGCTTGGAGTATCCCTATCATGTCCATGTCTTTGTGCATAATAGCTTATGATCTTTTCACTATTGTCACGCAGATGTAATGCATGAGATTTTTTTTCTGTGCCCTAATTAGTTGATCCTTTTACCTTTTTTTATTATTTTTTTATTTTTTTTCTCTTTTTTTTTTTCAAGATGTCCCATTTAAAGATGAATCAAAAAAATTAAAGCAAATCAGAAAGTTCAAACTTTTATTACTGAAAAAAAGAGTCCCATCATGAGTACATTAAAGGATAAGCCTAAAAGACGAAATACAAACTCAAAAGGACAAGACCTAACAGACTCAAATTCAAAAAATATTTAATAGAAACAAACTTTGACATAGACTCTGACTCAAGTGACTTCCACCCTAACTTAAACGATTCAGACACGGATCCAGAGGACTTGGATAAGGGCACAACAATGTTGGCACTCTTCTCAAAATATCGGTTATTAGATGGAGCTTGAGATGGTCAGGTGAGCTCTGTGGTTCAGAAAAGGATTGGTGGTGGTGCTAGACTTTGGATTTGGGAGCAATGATGTCTCCACTGTCAATGAGGTCTTGGATTTTATGCTTCAGAATCTGGCATGCATCAGTTTTATGCCCTGGCCTTGATGAAAGTTGCAATGCTCATTAGCATTATAACCCTTGGTAAGGGGTTTGGAGGAGGTCGTGGGTCTAAGAGCTTAACCAGATTGGCCTCTAAGGCTTTCTTGTAAACGATGCTAAGGGGCATGCCCAGCTCAGAGAAAGTCCTCCTTGTTTTCATTGGCTGGTGATAGGACACAACATTTACCTCTCCCTCTCTTTGGGTGGTGTTAGTGGTGTTATTGTGATACCTTGAACTAGAGGATTCATCTTTGATTCGTTCTGATTGAATCAAATCCTCAATCTTAGTGGCGGTGGCAATGAGAGCTTTGAAGTTAGAGAGGTACTCTGTTTGCAGATGAACCTGATATTGGGGGAGGAGGTTCTTGACGATGATGTCAATTTGCTCTACTTCAGATGGACAGTTTACCATTTGAGCCACTTTTGTCCTCCACCTTGTAAAAAATGCGGTGAAGGATTCTATTGGCCCTTGTTTGGTGGTTTCCAAATCTCGATGGGTGACATCCACCTCGATGTTGTAGTGGTATTGCTTGACAAATGCATTACATATGTCATCCCAAGTCTTCTTGTGATTTTTGTCGAGATCTAGTAACCACTTAATAGCAGCTTCAGTCAATGACTGCTGGAATAGCTGAGCAAGGAGCTCATCGTCCACACCGAAAGGTCTTATGGCACCCACATACATCTTGAGATGAGTTTTGGGACATGTAGTGCCATTAAACTTGTCTATAATCAGCATTTTGAATTTTGTGGAACTCGTGCATTTGGGAAGAGAGCTAAGGAGTCGACATCTATCATGTCCTCATGCTTTTTGACGTTCTTGAGCATTTTTTCCATGACTTCAACTTTCTCCATCAATTTCTTAACTTCGGAAAAGCTAAAGAAATCGCCACTTTGAAAATGATTCGTAGTAGGAGAGGGAGCGGTTGTGTTTAAGTCCATGGTAAGGGAGGTTGGAGTCTCAGGCGCTTTCCCTTTATCGATGAGATCGATAACGGGAGTAGTGAAAGTGGGGGCATGGCTGGTCCCCGCTTGGGTATATGCAGGCTCAACACGAGTAGAAGGGAGAGTGACAGTGGCATTGGTCATTTCTTTGACCTCATTGATGATAGACTGGTCTTGAGAGTTGAGGGCATCAGTAAAGGTGGCAGACTGGGCTTTGAGAGCATTGGTGAAAGTTTCAGCTTGGGTTTGAAGAGCGGTGGTGAGTGCAGCTTGAAAAGTTTCCTCTTGTTTCTTGAGGAGGCTCGTAAAGAAAGCGCTCATGCTGTCTTGATCAAAGTTGAAGGTATTGGCCATTGGTACCTTGAAACAGAAAACAAACAGAAAAAAGATTTGTGAAGGAAAAATGGCATGAATGTGAAGGTGTTTTGAGAAAAGGATTCCCTCCACATGGTTGGTCACCGGGTTTTCATATTGACAGGGTGAGTGTGTGAGGTGTTTTTAAGGTAACGGACCACCAGTTTGGGTCTTTGAGGTGTTTGACCTTGTTGAACTTCTCATATTGTGTATGCATGATCATGGCATGATGCATGCTGAAAAAGGTTTCATGAACATGCAAAAGTATCAATTATTACGGTACATGGAACCGAAGGTCAAAGGCTAAGGCAACTATATGCACAAGGGTAAAGGGTGATTTGATTTAAGGGTCCCCGTCCCACTAAAGCATCGATATACCTAACCACATGTGAGGCAAGGAGCCTTGCGTGGATCCAACAGTACTGATTGCTCGTTACACTACCGAAATGATCGGAGATTCATTGCGGGGTGGAATGCTTTCGCTATCTCTCAACATACTCAAAGAGAGTTGTCAAGCTAATACTACTTGCCATCCAAAAAGTTTCCCTAAAGCTAAGGTTTAGACAGGGAGTCTTTATTATGCAAAGTGATGCATAAAAGTCAAATTATACTTAATGAGCCAAAAGGAGATTATTTTGGAAAAATTTTCCTTAACCAAATAGTAATCCTCTTATCTTCCTTTTTAAAAAAGGTGGCAACCAGTCCCCAGTGGAGTCGCCAGCTGTGAGGCCTTCCCCGAGCACCGGCCCGGCCCGCTAGAGGGAACCAAGATGCTCATTCGGGTTTAGACTCACGATGGAACCCTCGAGTTCGGATTTAGTTGATTTTGAAAATGATTTTTAGGAGTCACCACCCTAATTTATTTTAAATGGGAAAAATTAAGGAAAAACCCAGTTGACTCCAATTTATTAATTTTTCAATTAATTTACCCAAGGATAAAAATTACTAATCTCGAACCAGGTTGAGTTCAGGGACTAGGTTTTTGGTTTTAAATAATCTAAATTTGGCTCTTAAGTTTAATTTGACTTAAAAATTGGATTTCATGAATGACATTTATAAGATAATGTTAAAGAAAATGCATGAATATGGCAAAATATGAATGAATGGTGAAAATAAAATATTTATAAATTAATTAAAAAAAAGGGAAAAGAGATTGATTGGGATTTGGATTTGAAGTCTGGATTTAGATTCCAAACATGCCTACGTACCCCATTGAATGGGGATCAAAACCCACGTAGTTCGTTCCACTGTTAAGTGGAGGAGTTTGAGAGTTGATCAGATTGATTTTGGTTTGGGTGTGTTATAAGTGAGGAAAAAGGCTGATACCTTGACTTTTGGTGGGCGAAGGGTTTTACCGGATCGAAGTTCCGTTTTATCAGGACCGGGTGATTGGATGGATTGAAAGATTAATTAATTAATTAAAATGATTAATTAATTAATATGATGGAAAAGATGGATGAATTAATTAATTAAAAAGATTAATTAATTAATTTGGATGAAAAAGTGGATTAAGAAAAATGATTAATTTGATTTTTTAAAAAAGGAATGATTTTTGGAAAAAAGAGTGATTAATTACAAAAAATTAGTTAATTAAAAATATTAATTAACTTAGTTAGGGTGAGATAATTAATTAATTAAAAGATTAATTAATTAATTAAAGAGTGATTGGAGGAAGAAGAAGAGAAGAATTTGAGGATAGCCATCTACCCAAATTCAAGGATGTGTAGAAATGAGGGAATGGGAGTCTATTTATAGGCAAATGGGTAAAGGGTAGTTTAGGTAATAGAAATATGAAAAGACCAAAAGGATGGGGTCAAAAAATGGTTGATAACTAGACAAAGAGGGGTAAAAAGGTCATTTTACGCATGTGGTGCCCACTGGAGCAGAAGGGGGGTGTGCCCTGGCGCGGCGCTGAACCAAGCCTGTGCGGCGCCGCGTCAGGCCTTTGCAGCGTGCCGCAAAGGGGCGGTGCGGTACCGCGCAGACCTGACGCGGTGCTGCACGGCTCTCGTGCGGCACGCCACGTGACATGGCATGCTTCCCGAGGTTGTTCTCTTTTTTTTTTTTTTTTTTTTTTAGAGATTGGTTGTTGGTATGGAGTTTGAGAAATTTGGATGCCTGGTGGCAATGTGAATGAAGTTTAAAAAATTTTCTTTCGGGGGGCTGCCCCCAAACCTCTGCCCGCTAACCGGTTAGCGGGACCACCGTAATAGTTCCGCGCAATGAGTTAAATTCAGCAAGTGTTAAGACAGCGATTGGAAACTGAGGGTGTAAAATTAAGAGTTCACAGGCATACGAATAGGAGTTCTCTATAAAAATTATAACCAAAATTAAAAACTACCATAAATGAAAAAACTATTAATTTAAGAGCCTAGATGAAAGAATTTGGCCAAAAAAATAAGATCGATCATAGCAATGAGTTAAGTCTATTGGCTTATTTTTCTTTTAATTATATATTTATAAGGTTCAAAATCGCAGTTGATCCAGACCAATGTTTACTCTACTTTATCTATAGTTTGTCCAAACAAGTCAAACATATTTTTGAAATTGTCTCTACATCAAATTTTCATAAGCAATGTGCTATATAATGATGCCAAATTGGCGCTTCTTGATTCCCTACAATTAAATCAACATTTATCTATCTGCATAAATATATATAGGTTATTTATATATTTAAATAAAATTTTTAGTTTAAATTTCAATTAAAATTGAACTTATTGAAAATAATGTATACTATGATGAGTACTATCCGCATCCCATGTAATATATATATATATATATATATATATATATATATATATATATATATATATATTTCATTATTTAAGAAAATTTAACTAAAATTTGAATTGGGTGTTTAAAAAAAAAAAAACTAAAATTTGTTATTTTTTAGTTAATTTGTCACATGACAAAATCCAAAATGCATGCCTTTGTGATAGATGTACCGTTTTGGACACATCGTAATTTGCAACCATAATCATGTGTCTCTAATGATCAATATTTTTTATATACAAAATAAAAATAGGTTTTTTTTTCAAAATATTTATCATTTAAAATTTTAGTAAATATATTAAAAAATTTATTAAATTATCGTAATTATAAAGTGAAAAAACTAAAATATTATGTTTTATTTTAATTTAAAGAAATAAAAATAATTAATAAAAATATTTAGTAAATAAATAAATAGAGGGTAAAATTAAAAAAATAATAAATAGATTCTTAAAACTCTAAAAAAAAAAAAAAAAAATTGGAACAAAAAATTTATCTAAAATGATAAATATATTAGAACGGATGAAATAATAATTACAAGAATACGCAAAGTTCATAACAAATTTACGTATTAGTTATGTATTTTATAATTTAAATGGTGTATAATTTATAATTTATTTTCCTCTTTAACAAAATACCTAAATTTGGATCCAATAAAGATCAGTATTCAGGATTGCACTATGATACATTTGATCTAATCTTAGGTTATAGCTTTAATCCTAATTTATCCAATCCACAATTTGAAAATCTTGATCTTTATCCAAGTTACATTATCAATTTTATCCCAGCTAATGTGAACCAACTTGATTTTTTTTTTTTTTGGTAATTTATTAGGTTAATTAAAGGTTAAATCGAGGTTAAAATAAATATTTTAAGGTTGGAAAAATAATTGTAAGGTCTCGTCTGGTGTTTGAAAATCTATTAAATTGAGTCAAAATTACTAAAAAATAATAATTTAATTTATATATATAAATAAAAATTTAAATTTAAATTTCTATTGAAATTAAATTTATTAAAAAATAATATAAATAAACTATATAAATAGGGTACTAGTCACATCCCATTTAACCATGATATTTAACTTTCAATATCATTTAAGAAAATTTTTAACTAAAATTTGTTACTTTTCAGTTGTCACATGACAAAATCCAAAACGCATGACTTTAATTTTATTGCCCTCACTAAAATTATCGTCATAAAATTTTCATTAAAAAAAATAAACATAGATAAAAATAAAACTAAACCATCTTAAGTCTTAAATTAATTAATGCATTTAGTTTATAAAGCCATGCATTTTATTTTCCTAAAAACAAAAAACCATGCTCTTCACTCAAGCCACTTTGTCAAATACAAAATTAAATTTTTTATTGCAAAAAAATTATAAATAAAATATTATGATTTAAGAGGTCAATTAATAAGCATAATATCTTTTTCTTTACCCCAATATGAATTAAATATGTCTTTTTTTAAATAAATGAATTAAATATTTCTTGAACTTTTAAAAAATAATAATTACTTTGGCGTTTATAACCAAATCTAAATATATTTAAATTGAAATTTTCTTTGCATATGAGATGACACAAAACAATTTTTAATTTCCAATAAAATCCTTATAGAATTATTTATATTAATCCAAATTTATTCTGAGATGAAAATATACAAAAAAAAAAAAAAAACCTTCAAATTTTTCTTCTTTTTTTTTTTTGTTGCCAAATACACTTAGAATTATTCATTCATTATTGAAAACGAGATTTTGACTTAATTTTACTTCCAAAAAAAACTTAATTTTACTTAATTTCAAGTTTTATTTATTTTTTTATAAATGTATTACAGTGATGCAACATAGGTAAAAAGGAAAAAGCTAATTTAGGATTTCAAGATTTCTTAATTTTATTTGATATCTTAATGTTGAATTGTAAAATATTTTTAGCTTATATTTCTATCAACAGAGATGTTCTTTATATAGGTACAATGAGAGATCAAATTGGTTAATCCAATTTTCAATAAAATATCTTATTTATATTTAATTACATAAACTATGGGATTTGCTATTTGAAAAAAAATTTACAGTAACTAACTACAGCTATACACAATCAAAATATTTTGAACATGGGATTCCTCCAATATGCCCCCTTAAGATGAAGCTCCTGTGGAGAGTCCAATTTTGGTCTTTAGAGTATGAAATCTAGTATGCGGAACAGGCTTGGTAAGAAGATCAACCAATTGATCTTGGGAGGAAACATGAGTAACTCTTAAAGCACCACCCTGAACTTGATCTTTAATAAAATGATAATCAATCACAACATGTTTCATACGAAAATAAAAAACTAGATTGGAATAGAGTTTAGTGGCACCAACATTGTCACAATAGATTATCGGAGCAAAAGGTAGAAAAACACTAAGTTCAGTTAAAAGAGAACAAACCCAATGTAATTTAGCTGCTATAGCTGCAATAGAGCGGTATTCAGCTTCAGTGGACGAGCAGGCAACTGTGCGTTGTTTCTTAAAGGACCAAGATATAGTATTCTGACCAAGATAGACAATATAAGCACTTGTGGAAGTATAATCATCTTTATTTTTAGCCCAATCTACATTAGAAAAAGCATGTAGAGAAAAATATTTTTGACGATTAAAGGCTAGACCATGATTATAGTACCCAAATGATAGCGAAGTAATCGCTTGACAGCATTCCAATGAACTATAATAGGTTTATGCATGAACTGAGATAGCTTATTGACCGCATAAGTAATGTGAATGCGAGTAAGGCATAAATATTGAAGACTACCAACCACAATTTTATATTCAGTAGGACCAGATAGTGCCGTGCCCAAATGTATTGTAAGAAATGGTTCAGTGGCAAGCGGAGTGGTAACCGGTTATGGGCTAGAAGATCATTTATATATTTCTATTAAGAGAGAAATAAACCAGTAGAGGTAACAGTAAGTTCAACACCAAGAAAATAGCTTAAAACACCTAAATCTTTAACTAAAAATTACTCATTAAGAGGATCAATAATTTGCTGAACTGAAGTGGTATTGCATCCATTGACAATAATGTCATCAATATACATAAATAGATATATCAAATACCATTCATGTTATAGACAAAAAGAGAGATATCTGCATGAGAATTTGTAAATCCAATGTGAACAAGGAATTGTCTAAGTTTATGGTACCAAGCCCAGGACACTTGTTTGAGTCTGCATATGGCCTTGCGTAACTTGCATACATGTGTAGGTTTATCATGATCAATAAAACTGAGTGGCTGTTACATAAAAACATTTTCAGACAAAGTGCCTTGTAGGAAGGTATTATTAACATCCAATTGTCGCAGAGGCCACCTAATACTGAGAACCATGCGAATAGTTGTAGGCTTGACAACTTGGCTAAATGTGTCATGATAATCAACACTAAGACGCTGATGAAAACCTTTAGCAACTAGTTGTGCTTTATACCTGTCAATAGAACCATTAGGCAACCATTTAATTCTAAAAATCCATTTGTATCCAATTACATTTTATGTTGAATCTGACGGAAAAAGTTCCCACGTTCCATTTCGTCTAAGAGCATCATACTCCTTAGACATGGCTTGATGCCAATTGTGATCTTTGATGGCTTGGGTCACCGTTTATGGTTCAATTTCAAAGTTTGATGTTACTATGGCTAAAAGTTAAGTTTTTGGATTGGTTTATGAATATTATTTTTAGAACGAGTGGCCATGGAGTGATTATTATTTTATGGATTGGGAGGAGGAGGGTTGTTGGAAAAGAGAGAGGGAGAAGGAGAGGATGAGTTGTTGGAAGGATCATTGATTGGTAGGTGTGAGGGAGAAGGGAGTGAGTTAGGACAGTTGTAAGCTGATTGGATTGTTGGGTGTTAGGATATATGGGTTGGGGTAAAGGAACTAGTGAGTGGAGTAATTATTGGTGAGAAACACTTCAGCATGGAGGCATAGTTGTGGAAGGCGTGGTGAGTGACATAACCAATAAAGGGATATAAGACACAGGTGGAACCTAAGTGGTAATAGTTTCAGGATTGAGATGTGGAAGAGTGGTTTGAATGAAGTTGAAGGGAAAAACGAACTTGACAAATTGGACATTATGAGATGTATACAATTTGGATATGGTGGGATCAAAACAAAGATACACACTTTGGGTTAGTGAGTATCTAACAAACACATAAGAAATAGATTTGGGAGCTAGTTTATGATTTGAGTAGGGATAAAGCCAAGGGTAACTGAAGACACAAACTTTTGTGTAGTTTGGTAGTGAGTGAAATAGTGATTCAAATGGACAAGATAGTGAAAGTGTAGGTGTGGGCATACGATTAATAAGATAGACAGCTGTTGCAAAAGCATAGTTCCAATATGTAAGAGGAAGTGAGGCATGAGTGAGAAGAGAAAGACCAGTCTTAACAATATGACGATGTCGATGTTCAGAGAGACCATTGTGTTCAAGTGTATGTGGGGGAGAGGTAAGGTGAGAGATGCCTTAAAGTGATAGAAATTTATTTAGAGCTTGGTATTCTCCACCATTATCTATGTAAAAGGTGACAATTGACTGTTTAAATTATTTTTTTGCTAGTGCTTTGAACATGAGAAAGACATCACAAACATCATATTTTTTCCTTAGCGGATAATACTAGATATATCTTGTGAAATGGTCAACAAAAATAACATAGTATTTAAAGTCATCTACAAAGTAAACTAGCGATGTCCAAACATCAGAAAATATTATTTGTAGAGGGTGGGATGAAACAATGGTTGATGTAAAGAAAGGAAGCTTGTGACTTTTATTGCTTAAACATGCATTACAATGAGAGTCTAGTGACTTGGAATAAGTTAAAGAACATGTTGAGATAATATGCTAAAGAATGGACGATGAAGGATGACCCAATCTTGAATGCCACACAGATGAGGTGGTTTTGACACTAGGGAAGGCAACTAGCGAAGAAGATGATTTTGGTGAGAAGGTTGGCCACTCAAAGGCAGCATCTTTACTATATCCTTTCAAATGGATAGCCCCCATGCTCAAATCCTTCACAAGAAATGGGAAAAATTCAATAGAAATATTATTAGTTACGCAAAATTGATATTTGGAAATTAAGTTCTTTTTTAATTTCAGGTACACAAAGAATATTTTCTAAATTAAAGGTGCAAGTTGGAGTGGGAAGAGTGGTAGAACCAATGTGTATAATGTGAAGACCTGAACCATATCTCCAATCACAACGTCATCAGTGCTTACATATAAAGTGTGTTGTAATAGATTGTCCAAATCAGCAATGATATGGTGGGAAGCGCTACTATCAAGTAGCCATGACAGAGTAGCAGCAGGCTCAATGGATGTAACGTGAGATTATGGTTACTAAGGTGATGAGGGACAGGAGCCTATGGTCATGGTATCATTAGTTTAGATGATGACTAAATAGTAATTAGTCAAAAAAGGGAACATCATTTGGCAGTATGTCCTTGAGCACCACATCCTTGATATTTTCTAAGATAAGGGTGTGGTGGTGGTCTATCATTACAAGAGGTGTTGAGTTGTTGTCCTTAAGTTTGAGAGTTGGGCGTGTATGGTCTCCAAGAGGATGTAGGTGGTCGCCAATTTTAGCGTCGATTACTAGGATTGGTAGTGATAGGGAAGGATGATGGTAATGTATAGGTTTATTGCATAAAGTTCATCAAAGATGAGTGGTGTATCCTAGGCATTGATGCATTAGCAATGCTCTTGTATTCTTCCCCAAGACCATCAAGAATCTTATCAATTAAGTCTTTTTCATCAATTGGCTTGCCTAGAAGTGCAAGTTCATTGGCTTTGTTCTTGACAAATTGCATGTATTCAGATATAGTTTTGGAGGTCTTAACATAATTCTTCAATTGATCCTTGATTTGTTTAATGTGACCTCTAGATGGTTTGGCATAGGTGTCAGCTAAGGTGGTCCCGGCATCTTTTGAGTTTGTGGTATGGGCAAGAATAAGTTGGATAGTTAGAGAGACTATACCAAAAAGTGCACTGAAGAGAGTTTATCCTAGCGTTTCCATGTTATATGGGCTAGATTTAGTTGTGTATTACCATTGGTAGTGGTGGTTTGTGTTGGACAGGGATGAGAACCATCAAGGAAGCCAAAAAGAACATATCCTTCTAGGTGACTTGGAATTTGAAGGCTACATGCGATGTAATTGGTGGTGATTAATTTTGTAATGTTTGTAGTGTTGATAGTAATGAGAGGAGTATTTAGTTGTTGGGTATTTGTGATGGTGGTATGAGTGATGCTAGTTCCTTTGGAAGACATGGTTAATGAGGAAGAAGAATAAAGAAAAAAAATGAAGAAGAAGAGAAGGAAAACATATTAAGAGCTAAGCTTTAATACCATGTTGAATTGTAAAATATTTTTGGCTTATGTTTCTATTAACAGAGATGTTCTTTATGTAGGTACAATGAGAGATCATATTGGTTAATCCAATCTTCAATAAAATATCCTATCTATATTTAATTACATAAACTATGGGATTTGCTATTTAAAAAATATTTACAGTAACTAACTGCATCTATACACAATCAAAATATTTTGAATATGGGAGTCCTCCAATACGTAAAATAGGCCAAAATGAGAGTTTAAATAGGGATTTAAAACCCCAGCCACAAAGCAATCAAGAATGATAAAATGACAAAATTATAGCAAATAAAAATAAGTAATAAAACAATAAAAATGCCACATACAGTGCCTAAATTGAGATTTTATACTAAAAGTTATAACTAAAATAAAAAATTACCATAAATAAAAAGTTGCTAATTTAGATTTAGGGGTCAAATGAAAGAATTTGTCTTGTTGATCATAGCAATAACTTAGACACGTTTTCTTTTGAATCATATACTTGCAATGCCTAAAATTCCAAGTGGCCCAGATTAGTATTTCTTTGCTTAAACTGTTGTTTGTGCAAATAGTTCAAAAATATCTCTAAAATTACCTCTACATCAGATGGACATATTTAAAGCTCATAAAATCGTAAAGTGAACTGAGTATCTTAACAATAATAATCTCTTTATGTAAACATTTAGGCCTTTTGGATGGCAAGGAGTCAAGCGCCTGACGATATTTTTGTATATATTAAGGTGATATTTTGGCAAAAAAAAAAACTTAAATATTAAATATTAAATAATATAAGTAATGCAAATTTTAAATTATAAAAATATCTAATTACTAATTGTATTATGTGCTAATCTTAAATTATCATTTTATTTATTTTTAATTTAATTAGAATTTTTAAAATTAAAAGTTATCAAACAATTTAAGATAATTAAATATTAAAAATTTTAATTTTTAATATTAAATAATATTATCACACACCACCTAACTCTATAATTAGCAGGGTTTGGCAAGGGAGGAAAGCTAGCTCATCATCTACAATGCGCATCTTATCATCATCTTTTAGGGTAACCTCATAATAGCAAGCAAACAGAATTAGCTGCATTGCCCCACTTACGCTCCCAAAACTATTTGCATTCTGCAATGCAGCAAATACTATAGTATCGTAGTGCACTATTTCTTTATACACTCAATTAATTTCATTTTAATATTTAAAAATTATTACAATCATATATATTTTTGAATAAAAATGTTAATTAATTTTTTTACACTATATTTTTACATTGACTGAATATATACATTCATTATAATAAAATTTGAAAATTTCTTAGTTACTTTTAAATTATATTTGAATTACTCTAAAATTGGAAATGAATGTATACTTTTAAATTATTAGAATAAAATTTTATTTTTTGGTTTAATTCACAATAAATCTATTTTATATATACATATGTATGTGAATTCAATCTAACTACTATATTCTATTTATTTATTTAAAATAAAATATTTTTTAATTTAAATACTACTAATTTATATTTATATTTTTTTAATTTTCAAAATCAATAAAATTTTGAAATATACCATCTTTTATACACACAATCAAATCGAATTATTGGGTAGATGGGCTCCAGAGAATCTGAAAAATAAGTACGTTTAATTAAAAAAATATATTTTGAAGCTCTTGTCCTTATTGTTTTGTCTATTGAATTATTCACATTTTTCTTATGTAAAAGTAATATCGAATTTACAAATTATTAAAAATTTATATTTTATTTTAAAAGTACATTATTTAATATATAAAATGATGAGAATAAATATACCTCACAAGAAGCTTACAAATACATATGTACATGATAAAGACTTCAAGAAGAATCTTCAGGATTGTCATTTCTATCAAGATAGCTTACAAAACGATGCAAAACAACCATTATGCATGATTGACGAATTATTCAAAAAGAAAATAAGGTTGTATAAAGTTTCCTATGAATCAGTCAAGGATATTTGGATAATGAGTTTTGCATACGGATCCAATTATATTCAATGAAGCTTCAAAAGCTTAATCAATCTAGTCAAACCCAATGTCAAGGTGAAGAGGCCAAATTACATTCTTATTGGCTTGGGTCTAATCTATTCAAGTGTTTGCAAGGCTAGCATTCTTCATTCAAATTGGGCTAAGGCATCAAGCGAGCTGCACGCAATGAGTTGGGCTGAGGAGTCGAGCGAGCTAGGCTGAGGCGTCGGGCGAGCTAAGTTGAGGCGTCGGGCGAGCTAGGAACAATGGGCTGGACTGCCTATGCTTTCTATTTTCAAATTTAATTATTTTACTTTATTCTCATATTGTCATTAGGTATATTTTTTTAATTAAGCCCATATCAATTCTTTTCCTGCTTTAAGTATTTTAATTTGTTATTTGGGCTTTTAATTTGTTTACTTTAAGCCAAAGTCCAAATTTTAGTTAGTAAGAATTTTAGGGTTTGTAACTTAGCTAAGATGATGTAAATACTTAGCTAATATAGGAATATAGAGACTTTTGATAATTTGAAAATACAGCCTTGTGCTTTGTGAGAAAATTCTCAATTTCGGTTCTTGCTTGAATCAATAATCCAAACTTCCAAAGTTAATCACTTTGTTTTGTTCACAACATACCAAGGTTCCTTGACACAGGTTCATCATTGAGTTAAGGTTTTTCCTTGCAAACTTCTTTTGGCTTTCCGAGAGAGTTGCTTCCAAGCGTAAAAATATTGGGTTTCAAAGCAGGTCGCTTGGGGTTCGTATCAGTTTGGTATCAGAGCTCAGGTTCTAAATAAGGTTATATCTTTCCTATTTCTGCTTGTTTTCCTTTTTGTTAAAATTCCTTTGTTTTCATTTTCATTAATTTTGTTTCTTTGTGTTTTAGGTCTGAATTCGAAAATCAAAAAAAAAAAATCCAGAATCGTTTTTCCTTTTTCTTGGTGTTCGTTTGTTTCTTTGTCTTTTATCTTTTTGTATTTATGTTCCTTTCATTCTTTGAGTTTTCATTGGAAGTCAATTCGAAATTAAGAAGAAGCAAGGGAAGATTCGACCAAGCTTGAAGATTTTCAAGTTGGGTTAGGCTTCTTGTACGTGATCTTCAATTTGTTATTTTTTTTCCTTTTTGTTGCTGTAGCTAATTAAAAAAAAAAACAGAAATCGGCCAAAAAAAAAATACCAAGGTTCATTAACACAGGTTCGTCATTGAGTTGAGGTTTTCCCTTGCAAACTTAATTTGGCTTTCCAAGAAAGTTGCTTCCAAGCGTAAAGAAATTGGATCTCAAAGCAGGCCATTTGGCATTGGTATCATAAAACTAAATTAAGGACAAGAAAATACTTTTTTTTTTAGCTTCTTTAACTTTCATAATGAAAAATTAATACAAATTTTTAATATTTTTAAACCCACTGTTAATGTAATTTTTCATCAATTTTGTCATAAAAAAATTTCAATATAGAAAAAATAAATAAAAGTTCGAGAGTCAATGTGAAAAAATAACTTCACCAATAAGTTGAAACCCTTCACTTGTTCAATTATGTCACAACACATGATTATCAATATTGAAACTCAAAATAAGTCAACAATATGATAACGCATGGTTATCAACATTGAAACTCTAGTATTGGGCAAAGTACCTAATCTTGACATCTAATCAAAACGCGATCCTATCATAAGGTAAGCAGTACAATAACCAGAGCCCAATACTTTAAGGTCTTGTCCATCCATCTTGGCTAAGTCCTCTTCACTGAGGAAGAGACACTTATGTATCAACCAATCCCTTTATACTAGTATATATGGTATAAGATTAATAATCTCATCTTCCACAATTCTCATAGTCATTCTATAGCTTTTCATCTCATTCTCTCATTAGAACATTCTATCTCAAAATTGATCATTTTCTTCCTTGATATTCTTAAGGAATTAAGCCATTGGAGAGACCTTACCAAATTCAGATTTTTAATGCTTATTTACTCATCTTATAGATCAAAAAAGTCATTTCAGGCTCAAGCCGAAAAGATCCAACATCTTTCTTTGAAAATCTCTAGATCATCAAGTCCAATCTCTAACCATTATAATAAATAATATATCTGATTTTGGAATTCTATTTCTAAAGTTGACCTAATTAAAAGCCGAATTCGATATCAGCTAAGTTTTTATGATATATGTATATATTTTTTAAACTCACTTAAAGCATCCCTATGCATTCTTTATATAAGTCAAACTTTTTATTATAAGGAATTATCTCATCAAACAAAAGTCCAATAGACTCTTTATTTTTTAAATATAAAATAAAGAGTTGGTTTGATTAGGGATAGCAATGGGATGGGGAATCCTAGTTCCTCATGGAAAATTTGCCCAAACGGGACGGGGATGGGGGATATTTCTTCCCTGTTAGCGAGGAAGGGGTGCGGATGGGGAGTATATCTCCCATCCCATGGGGATCTGCGTCCCCGTCTCCATGGGGATTTGATATTATATTTATATAATTATTCTTAAAAGTAATATATATATATATATATATATATATATATATATATATATATATATATATATATATATATATATATATATATATATATATATATATATATATATATATATATATATATATATATATATATATATATATATATATATATATATATATATATATAATTTTTTTAAAAATAAGAGAAGAAGAGGAGGATGTGAGCCATCTGATTAGCTGGAAAGGAAATAACCAATCAGATGGCTGAGGGAAGAGCAAGACGGGAATTAGAGCAGAGAAGGCAAAGAGAGAAAGAGAGCCTGTGGTGCCGGAGAACTCATATCCATCCAGCGGTGGGTTGCACCGCCACCTCCAGCAGCTAGCCCACCGTCTGGCGACTCCAAGGGAAGCAGCAACACCTCGATCGGGCGGCAGATGATGGCGCACACGAAGAGAGAAGGCTCGCTGGTGACGAGTCTTCAATTCAATTTTTTGGCTGATTCCAACTGCCAAATAGAGCGAGACCGGTGCTGTTCGACTCCTTGCCTCGAAAGCTTCAATTTGGTACATGCCCTGTCACCTAAGGCTCGCCGAAAGTACAGATCAAAAGTTTAGAGGTTGAATCTTTGATGGCATTTTTTAGCCAAATATCGGCCAGCGGTGATGATCTTTGAGCTCTTGGTGTCGATGCGAGTCTAGTGGTGTGAAATCACTCTGATTCGCCACTGGCAGTGGCAGCGCGTGATCGGCTAGTGGTGCTCTAGTGGTGGCACGTGGAGCAGATCTAGCAGCTCTGTTTTGTTATTCTAGTGCAATTTTCAATGTTTGTTCGATCAAAATTTGCACAGATAACTTTAAAATTCTTGAATTTTAGTATATTTTGAGTTATGTTTGTTAAATTTATTTAGTACTTAATGATTGATGATTATGTGAATATCATATTAGAATTGAATTTTAGTTGTATAAATTGTGTTGATCGTTTGTGAGTTGGGAGGACTAGGAGGGGTCATTGATGTGATGTTGGGTTATTGAAGTTAATTAGAAGTGTTGTTCTCTCTATTGGTTTTGGGTAATGTCTTAGTTTAAAGGAGATTTTGCCGGAATTCCGGCAAGAATCTCAATAGTTTTTTAGTTAGGTCTTGATAAGTAAGTTGTTTGTGTTCTAATAATATCGTATGTTGTTCATTGTTGATGTCTCTGGCATCTTCCTCATTCCAAGGGTCGCACTTCCAAGAATAGTCAATTAGATGAGTCGTCTAGTAGATGAGTGATACTCTTTAATATATTATTCTTTCTTCTCATGCATTTGTAATCGTCTAGTAGATGAGTGATACTCTTTAATATATTATTCTTTCTTCTCATGCATTTGCATTTATATATATGTGTGTGTGTGTGTGTGTGTGTGTGTGTGTGTGTGTGTGTTATGCATTATTATTGCATAAATGCATGTTAACATTTGATTATGGTTGATAAATTGATATTCATTATTGCATAATGATTGTAGTTGACGGATAGAGATCAGGAGGATATAGTACAACTTAAGACTTATGGATATGCTTATGATTATGATGAGATTGAGAATATAAGCTATAACTGGTGGATGTTGGTCGGACCTGCTCATCGCCAGGGCCGTTGCCATTCAGGTCAGGGCTGCATGGTACAAACCAGTATGGACCTAGCCCATTGGGTATAAGAGAACTTATCGGATTAAGAGAGCCAGAATAGGGGGATCGGCTTCCCATATTGATGATTAGTGTGGTATTATAGACTGTATCTCATCCTTGTTTGCTTATGGATTTATCTATCTTTGTGACACGTTGTACTGGTCTAACCATTAGATACATGTTTATAGGACACCTAACTAATATGTTAGTATCATTCATTGAGTCGAACGCTCATTTCTATTCAGTTTATTTTTTAGATTCTAGAATGAGCTTATGACGGAAGTTGTAAATTCAGTTAAGCGGCCATTTGTCTTTTGGCAGTGATCTGTATTAATAAGTAGTGAATTATGTAAAAAATATTTGTATAATTATATTATAATTCTAAAACTCCACAATGTTACCTTTATTACATGTATTTTATTTATTTATCAGTCGTATTATAAATATATCTTTTGAGTTGATAAGTGGTTTGTTAAGCAAAATCCACTAATACGTTAATTGATATTTTAAGATGATAATAATGATAGCTAGTGTGATTTGAATTTAAATTGTTGTTGAATTAGAATTTGCTTAACATGTGAACTCATAACCCTATTATATGGTAGTTTTATTATTTAGTGTGATATTAGGCTTACTACGGGCACTAGTAACCATGTACATCACTCGTGTCTTAGTGCCGGATACGTGTCTTCGGATTTGAGACATGACACACACACACACACACACACACATATATATATATATATATATATATTAAAGTTTTTAATTTTATAATTTACTTTTTATAATTCTTTCATATCATGAAAACTCTGAGAAATTTTATATTGGATTGATTCATCTCTTCATATTTTGTATATCTAAATATATTAATATTTTCTACTATTTATTTTTATTTTTCAGCTATTATTTATGAATTTTAAAATTATATATATATATATATATATATATATATATATATATATATATATATATATATATATATAATTTAACTACAAAAATTTTTCCATCTCAATATAAATAATAAAAAAAAGAGTATTTCCTTCTTAATTTAATAAAAAATTTCAAAACTAAAAAGAAAAACTAATTATGTATTTGTTTTTTTAATAGCAAATTATGTGCTTGTTTTGAAAAATAATTACTCATATAGTATATCTTTAATTTGTTGTATGATATATAAAAGATCATCTCTCGGCCACAAAAAGGCCAAAAAAAAAAAAAAAACTCATAGGACATATGCATCAACAAAAAATACTTGAGGTAATGAAATCCTATTCACGGTGGATGTGTGGCTTCGGTCCTCAGCAAGAAGCATGGCAGCATAACACGTGTATTCTATACCCGAATCTCTATAATTTCAGCCAACATAGAATTCACCTTTCGGTCTCGCACTTGGTTTCCCTTTTACTTGTCCATTCACTGCTAGTTTTACTTTTGCTTTGTCTCCCCATTATTATTATCATCATTATCATTAGATTTGACTAGTTCAATTGGGAATTTGATTTAAGAAATATTAATTAAATTTGATCACTAGCAGACTTTCTTGAACAAAACAGTTACGAATGCAAGTTGCCCGTTATGATCAAAACTATAATAAGACAGTGATTGAAACAAAAATTTTGGATTTTAAAATTTCAACATTATACAACAAATTAATTATTAAACAGTATTGACCATTACTCATTTTAAGTTGTCAATATGATTAAAAATGAGTAGAATGTCACAAAAATTGTTCTACTAGCTCAACTCTTTTAATAATTTTATTATATGTGTTTATCTAAATTCGATTAAAAATTCATCTTTTACTATATGTATTCATTGTAAATTAAATTATTAGTATATGGATATTATAGGAATTTTTCTAGATTTATTTACTTTTTAATATATTTAATTTATAATTTATCAAAAAATAAGTTTTATACTTTTAAATTTTAATTGATAGTTTATATAATTGTAAAATTTACAATACTTAAAATATTTAAATTCATATTTTATTTAATAAAATATTAAATGTTAAATCTATGTTTGGTATTTGCATGTGTATATATATATATATATATGAGTTTATCTTTAATTTTTTTTTATATTTGCAAAATATATATATATATATTTTGCAAATATAAAAAAAAAATTAAAGATAAACTCAGAGTAAATGGTATATGTATACCAAAATTTGATATATGTTTAGTATCTACAATTACTTTATATGTATGCATATTGCAAATTTGAAAAAGAACAAAAGATAAATTAATAGTAACTAGTAACGAGTAACAAAATTTGGTATACCTTAGGTATATATTTAATATTTACAACTACTTTATGTATATATAAATTGGAAATTAATAAAAATTAAGAAGATAAACAAATAGTAACTGGTATACATATATCAAAATTTGATACAATTTAAGTATATATTTGATAATTGCAACTACTTTATATATATATAGATTTTTTCGTGCAATATAATAAGTGTAAAAAACTGAAAAAAAAATAATGACCTAGAAAAAAGATATTTCAATAATATTATTATTAGTAATTAGTAAATCTTTTCACTACTGCTATTGTTGTTGTTGCTCTTCTTCTGCTTCTTCTTCTTATAATTATAATTATTATTTAATTAAATATAATATATATATCTTAAAAAATAAGAAAATGAATGTCCTTTCTTTAATAATAATAATAAAAAAAAAAAGTAATATAGTGTAGATAAAAAATGAAATAAGCCTACTTACTTCTTGTTTATTTATTGCATCATCAAAACAATGATGGCCTCTATGCTACTCTATCACCTTCTTAATGCCATTAATTCTTGTCTGGTCCGACTACTTTGGGAGAAGGGAGAATGAAGTTGAGGTCCTCCTTGTTGTCTTCTCTGTCAATATTTGACTATCCGAGCGCCGATCTGTCCATTAATTCCATGGATGTATAAAGAGATGGATGCGATTTCAATTTTTCCAATTGTTCTTCACCGCCCACCCTTTGTTTCAAGCTCTTTCCTTTTTTCCTTGACAAAGAACCTGTTACGAAGCAAGAAGAGTTACAAAACCATTAAAAAGTTAAAAGAGAAAGTAAAAAATCGCTAAAAAGAAATATCAATAACATATAAATGTATATTAAACAAAAAAATTGATTGTATAATGTAATTTGTATTGTGGTGTCCCTCCCACGTGGAGGGACCCATATATATATGAAAAGAAGAAAAAAAAAAAAGTGGGTACCGACTTATCTAAATTTGATGCCTAATTCTGTTGAAATATTACCTCTTGTATGTCTATAAAAGGGCATGTAAGACTCATAACATTTACACAGCACTTACATAAATTGCAAGAGAAGAAAAAGAGAAAAGTTTTTTTTAGAGTTTTGGAAAATAATTTCTAAAAAGGAGAGTGACAAAATAGTGAGAAAAATACTTTGGGATATTTTTGGGAAATATGGTGAATGTTACTATTTTAGTGAGATCTTATTTAAACTCTCTTGTACCTACTATTCTTAATAGTAGAAGTTTTATTCGGAATTTGTCCCGTGGACGTAACCTAAAATTAAGGGTGAATCACGTTAAATTGTTAGTGTTATTTTTATTGATTATTATTATTCTACAATTATCTTGTTGATTATACCCGTTGTGCCCAACAAGTGGTATCAGAGCTGCTTGGTTGATGATCCCAGCCCATTAATATTCTTAGTATGCTCTATGATTACAGCATAGACTGATCTTCCACATCAGAAAAAATTTTATTGGGACTAAATAAAATTTCGGTTTGGTGTAGTGTGATATTTTGAAAAAAGAAATATACTGCACAGAAGAGAAAAATCCAAGGAATTTTCTGGTGCAATCCGTTTCGAAAACGGTTGTAAAATTAGAATTTCGATGAATTGTAAAACAGTAATAACAAAAATTGTTGTTCCAATTCGGTTACTGTTTCAACTCAGTTACTGTAGCAGACAAGTTCATCACTGTAGCAAAGTTACTATTCAAGTCTATAACTGTAGCAGCCCAGCCCATCACTGTAGCAGTACAGCCTAGTTACTGTTGCAAGTCCAGCCCAAGTACTGTTGATACGGTACTATTCACATATACGAGTATTGTTCACATATACGGTACTATTCACGTATACGATACTATTCACCTATACGGTTCCTATAGCAAGTGTTGAAGCTATGGAGGTAAAGACAAGTAAAATGATCAACTTAAATAGTACAAATTACCACATATGGAGAAACAAGATGAAAGATCTCCTGTTTGTGACGAAATTGCATTTACCAGTGTTTACTACAAATAAACTCGAAAGCAAATAAGATGAGGAATGGAAGTTTGAGCATGAGCAAGTGTGTGATTTTATCCGGCAGTTTGTCGAAGATAACGTGTACAATCACATCTGCAATGAGACTCGTGCAAAAACATTGTGAAATAAGCTTGAGGAGCTGTATGCTTCTAAAACTGGCAACAATAAATTATTTTATTTGACAAAATTGATGCAAGTAAAATATCGAGAAGGCACTTATGTAGCATATCATCTTAATGAAACGCAAGGGATAGTGGACCAGTTGTCAGGAATGGGCACAAAGTTTGATGATAAAGTATTTGCTCTTATGGTGCTAGCCTCTCTACCAGAGTCATGGGAGATTTTGAAGATCTCAATTACTAATTCTACGCCTAACAATATGGTAAATATGGAGGCTGTTAAAAGTGGTATTTTGAATGAAAAGATGAGATGGAGATCACAGAATTTAACCTCTTCATCACAGCCAGAAATTCTGGTCATAGAATCTAGAGGGAGAAACCAATATAGGGGATCAAAATCCAGACACAAGAGCAGAGAGAAGTCAAATAAATATGTAAATGTTGAGTGCCATCACTGCAAAAGGAAGGGACATATCAAGAGATTCTACCGACAGTTTAAAAAGGAGAAGAACAAAGGCAAGGAGAAAAAACATAATGACAGCAGTGATGATGAATAAACAATTACTATCAATAAATTTAACATCCTGTAAGATGAAGAACTTGTCAATCTTGTAACCCAAGAAGCCAGTTGGGTGATTGATAGTGGTGCTACCATCCATGCTACATCGCGTAGAGAATTCTTCTCATCATACACACCTGGAGACTTTGATGTTGTTAAGATGGGAAATAAAGGCCTATCAAAAGTTATTGGCAAAGGAGATATTTGCTTAGAGATGGAGAATGGCACAGGGCTAGTCCTCAGAAATGTGAGGCATATTCCAGATATGCGGCTAAATCTGATTCCAATAGGTAGATTAGATGATGAAGGTTTTTGCGACACCTTCATGAATGGTCGATGGAAACTCATTAAAGGTTCTTTGGTGGTGGCTAGAGGTAAAAAGTACTCATCACTCTATGTGATGAATGCAAAGCTCTCCAATGACAGTATGAATGCTCTAGAGAAAGATAATACAGTTGAGTTATGGCATAAGAGACTAGGTCATATGAGTGAGAAGGGGATGACCTATCTAGTCAAGAAGAATGTGCTATCTAGGATAAAGCAGGTGCATTTAGATAAATGCACAAATTGTTTAGCGGGAAAGCAAAACAGAGTTGCTTTCAAGAGTTCTCCTCCTTCCAGAATGAAGAATGTGTTGGATCTAATACATTCAGATTTGTGTGGACCAATGCCAAAGTCACTTGGTGATGCTCAGTACTTTGTGACTTTTATTGATGATCATTCTCGGAAAACATGTATATATACCTTGAAGACAAAAGATCAGGTGTTAGATATCTTCAAGCAATTTCATGCCTTAATTGAGAGACAAACTGGGAAGAAATTGAAGTGCATTCGGACCGACAATGGTGGAGAGTACACTAGACCATTTCATGCTTACTATAAAGAGCATGATATTTAGCATCAGACGACAACTCTGAAGACGCCACAGTTGAATGGCTTAGCTGAGAGGATGAACAAAACTTTGATGGAGAGAGTCAGATGTCTACTCTCACATGCAAATTTACCTAAGATGTTTTGGGGTGAAGCTCTTCAGACAGTTGCATATGTGTTGAATCGCTCAACTTGTGTCCCTCTTAAGAATGATGTCCCGGAGAGGGTTTGGTCAGGAAAGAATGTTTCCTACGATCATCTGCGGTTGTTTGGTTATAAAGCGTTTGTTCATATTCCCAAAGATGAGAGATCTAAGTTTGATGCCAAGACAAGACAGTGTATCTTTATTGGCTATAGTCAAGATCAATTTGGCTATAGATTTTATGATCCGGTTGAGAAGAGACTTGTTAGGAGCCGTGATGCTGTATTTGTTAAGGATGAGACCATTGAAAATATTGATGTTCCTTCTAATGGTGACTCATCAGATTTGGAATTAATTCCTCCAACACCGGTGCTAAAAGAGGTTAGAGATGAAGACCAGAATAATCCACTTGATGAAGATGATACTCCCATAGAAGTTGGTGCTGAGAATGCTGAAGATGAATCAGATGATGAAAATGATGATGATGTTCATCATCAACCACTAACACCTATGGCTTCCCCAGTTCCATTGAGAAGAAGCAATAGAAGAAGACAACAATCTATCAGATATTCAGCAAATGAGTATGTGTTGCTGACTGATGAGGGAGAACTAGAAAGCTTTGGAGAAGCTATAGATAATGAATACAAAAAGAAGTGGATTGAAGCCATGCAAGATGAGATGAAGTCTTTGCATGAGAATAAAACATTTGAGCTGGTGAAGTTGCCTAAAAGCAAAAGAGCTTTGAAGAATAAATGGGTGTTCAGGTTTAAGCATTAAGAACATAGTTTCAGTCCTCGATTCAAAGCTAGACTAGTTGTTAAAGGGTTCAACCAAAGAAAAGGCATTGATTTTGATGAGATATTTTCACATATTGTGAAAATGACATCCATTCATACTGTGTTGGGGTTAGCAGCAAGTCTTAATTTGGAGATTGAGCAAATGGATGTAAAAACTACCTTTCTACATGGGGATTTAGAAGAGGACATATACATGGAGCAACCAGAGGGTTTCGAAGTTAAAGGAAAAGAGGATTATGTCTGCAAGTTGAAGAAAAGCTTGTACGACTTAAAACATGCACCAAGACAATGGTACAAGAAGTTTGAGTCTGTTATGAGGGAACAAGCCTACAAGAAGACTACTTCAGACCATTGTGTCTTTGTGTAGAAATTCTCAAATGAAGATTTTATTATTCTTTTGCTTTATGTGGATGACATGTTGATTGTTGGCCAAAATATTTCTAGAATCAAAAACTTGAAACAACAGTTGAGTAAGTCTTTTGCCATGAAAGACTTGGGGCCAGCAAAGCAAATTCTTGGCATGCAGAATATTAAAGACAAAGGAGCCAAGAAGATATGGTTGTCACAAGAGAAGTACATTGAGAAAGTACTTCAGAGGTTTAATATGGAAAAGGCTAAAGTGGTTAGTTGTCCTCTTACTAATCACTTTACACTAAGTTCTAAACAGAGCCCTTCAACAGACAAAGAGAAGGAAGAAATGAATAAGATTCCATATGCTTCAGCAGTTGAAAGTTTGATGTATGCCATAGTGTGTACACGGCCAGATATTGCTCACTCTGTTGGAGTAGTGAGTCAGTTCCTTTCAAATCCTGGTAAGGAACATTAGGCTACAGTAAAATGGATTTTTAGGTATCTTCGTGGCACTTCCAAAGTATCCTTATGCTTTGGAGAAGAAAAGCCTGTGTTAGTAGGCTACACAGATGCAAATATGGCTGGAGACGTAGACTCAAGAAAGTCTACTTTAGGATACCTGATTACATTTGCAGGGGGGGCTGTGTCATGGCAATCAAGATTACAGAAATGTGTTGCACTTTCTACTACTGAGGTAGAATTTATTGCAGCAACAAAAGTGTGTAAAGAGTTGCAATGGTTAAAAAAATTCTTAAATGAACTTGGTATGCAGCAAGACAGATATCAGTTATTTTGTGATAGCCAGAGCGCTATTCACCTTGGGAAGAATTCCTCATTTCATTCAAGATCAAAGTATATTGATGTGAGATATCACTGGATCAGAGATGTACTGGAGAAAAAGCTATTACAGCTTGAGAAGATCCATACGGAAGAGAATAGATCAGATATGTTGACAAATATTCTACCAAATGAGTCATTTGAATACTTTCGATTGGCTGCAGGAATTATGGAACCCTCCATATGATCGGGAGGGAGAGATTTGTTGTGGTGTCCTCCCACATGGAGGGACCCACATGTATATGAAAAAAAGAAAAGAAAAAGAAGGGGGGGGGGGGGGGGGGGGGGGGGGGGAGGGAAGGAGAGAGAGAGAGAGAGGGGGAGGTGGGCACCGACTTATCAAAATTCGGTACCTAATTCCATTAAAATATTACTCCTTGCCTGTCTATAAAAGGGCATGCAAGGCTCATAATATTTACACAGCACTTGTATAAATTGCAAGAGAAGAAAAAGAAAGAGAGGTTTTTTTTAGAGTTTTGGAAAATAACTCCTAAAAAGGGGAGTGACAAAATAGTGAGAAAAATACTTTAGGGTATTTTTGGGAAACACAATGAGTGTTACTATTTTGGTGAGATTTCATTTAAACTCTCTTATACCTACTACTTTTAATAGTAAAAGTTTTATTCGGAATTTATCTCGTGGACGTAGCCCAAAATTAAGAGTGAACCACGTTAAATTGTTGGTGTTATTTTTGTTGATTATTATTATTTCGCAATTATCTTATTGATTATACCCGCTGTGCCCAACAATTTGTTCTTTTTTTTAAAAAAAAAAATCAATAAAATACACAACTACGATAAAGACTTGGAAAGAAAAAGTTATTACTATTGTGTGACTAATCATTTAAATTTTGATAATACCAAAAATAAAAAATTTAATACATATTCCTTTGGTTTCACAGTAACTTTCATTTAAAAAAATTATTTTAAAATAATTATTGTTTTAAAAGTTTAAAAAAGTATTTTTTTTTAATTTTATTCTCTTTTATTTCTCCACAACAAAATTAAAAAGATGTATTTTAGTTTTTTCATCTTAAAATTAAGATTGTTTGATAGATTATTTAATCCATATGTCAAAACCTCAAATGACAAAGAAAGTATATAATAGTGATAATCATAGATGGATCTATTCAAGGAGGAATTGGGGCAGCTAGGTTTTATAATTTCTTCCCTACAATGTACATATTTACAAATATGTCCCACTAAATTTTGCCCCTTTGCCCGTCTTCACTAAATTTTTCCCCTTTATCCCAATTAAATTACAACTTACAAATATTTTACGTTCCATATAATTTTTAGGCTATTCTTATAATTTTAGACCATCTTTTATATTAGAAATAAAATCAATTAAAAATATTAAAAATAGAGCTCCAAAGAGAAAGACGTAATCATATAGAAGATGAATAGATGAATGATTATATGATTACTTATATAAAGAAAGACATGCTTGATAGTGTTGATAATGAAAAAATTAGATAAATATTTTAACCAATGAAAATGAGAAGGGAAAAATTGTAATTTTTTGAATTAATGTTATATGTTTTCATTTTGAAGTTTATATATGTATATTTGTATGTATAAATATGATGTTATTTCTGTATATATATATATATATATACACGGTTATGCATGCATTCAAAAATTAATTGTCCTCGCAGACATTTTTTTCTGGATCTGCCCCTGTAATTGATAATTGTATTTATTTCAACGTTGATCTTGTTACCTACAGTGTTACCTCAATAAATGATCCTAATTAATTAATTATGACACTTTTAATTTTATTTTATTTTTTTGCCAAATTGAGAGATTTCAATGTTAAAATCTTGTTATATTGGCAGGTACAAGTCATAGAATAAGAAAGCTATAATGTCACTCAATAGAATCTCATTGCATGAGGGTTCACATTTATTTTGTGAAAATTAATTGGTTCATTGCTATCATAAGGTTGAATAAAATGGAAAAAAAATATGATCATATGATTATATGCAAATAGAAAGAAATAGATGACATTTCCTGTAGAGAAGATGATGAATAAAAAAACAAAGTTAAAAAAAATGAAATACCAAAAGAAAAAAAAGGTTAATAAATTTAAGATTGACTATAGCTAGAAAATTAAGTTTGATAGAATTAACAATAATAAAAAAAAGGACCAATTAAAACATACATATATATGCATATATTCAAGATAAAAATAAAATGAAATGAAAATGAGTTTATAATTTTATTAAAATTATGTTTGAGAGTTTTGTGTTCCTAAACACTAAACTAAATGTTAAGAATCAATAACACATTGGAAAATACATCAAAAACACATGAATATATAATAATTTGAGTTTGACTATTTAATTAGTTAGATCTAACCTTTTAACAATAGTTGATTCAAACTCATTAAACTCAATTTATTCGTAATTTCAATATACACCCATTCAAATCATTTCTACCCTTTCAATTCAATTTTTATCATTAAACTCTATAAGGTTTAAGTAATAACTTTCATATAAAGGCAAGAATTTCCTCCATATATAATACACGAAAAAATAATATTGTGAATGTGTATATATATATATATATATATATATATATATAAGATCATATAAGATTTTATCATACAATGAAATTCTTAAACTCACATGCATATTATAATTTTAATATAGAAAATGAGATTCTAACTCTATTTTACTGGATTTCAAACTTATATCATACTTGCTTTCAATATAAACGTAGTAGGCAGACATGTTTAAAACTTACAAAAGCATAAAGTGAACTCATCAGTATTTTTAACAATAACATACTCTCTCTATATATAATTCAATTGATGATATGTTGGTGTCTGTGTGCGTAGGGCCTTACTGGGGGTATCAATCTAAGCATTTTCCTTGGCAAGGGAGGATGGCATTGGCAGCTCATCATCAATAGTCTGCTTCTTATCATCATCTTTTAGGGTAACCTTATAATAGCAAGCATGCAGAATTAGCTGCATTGCCCCACATAATATCCCAAAACAATTTGCAATCTGCAATACAAAGCAAACACCAACCGTTAGAATTCTAACATTATAGTGAGCTATTTCTTTATACACTCAATCAAATTTCTTATTGATATTTAAAAAATTATTACAATTATATCTATTTTTCAATAAAAATACTAACCATCATTTTTCAATACAATTATATATTTTTGCATTGGCTGAATATATATATATATATATATATACATTGAGTATAAATCAAATATGAAAAGTCATTGGTTATTTTTAAATTATATTTGGTTTACCCTAAATTTGAGAATAATATATAATTTTTCGAATAAAATTTTATTTTATGTTCTGTGTCACAATAAATTAATCTAATTTATATATGTAAATAATGTATGTGCATGATGAGAACTAACTATCTAAATAATTAGTTCTAGTCATATAGGTTATAATTGGCCCAATATCTCTCTCTTTTATTAATTACTTTACACTCTATTTATTTATTTTTGAATTTAACCTCTTAAATAAAAAAATTAATATTCCTATATATATATATATATATATATATTTCTAACAAGATTTAAAAATTAATTTCCATTTTCATTTTTTTTTCAATTTTAAAATCATCTAAATATATTTTAAAAATATACTTACAATACACCCAATCAAATCGAATTATTAGGTAAAGAGATGGGTTCCAAAAAAGGAATAATGTGCTTTTTCTACCATTAATTAGCCTATTCCATATATATATATACATATATATATATATATATATATATAAGAAATTCTTAAGTAAATTGAATTTATCATCTAATTTATAGATTAATTCAATAAAAATAAAATACATCAATTAATGATGTCACATCATGATATGGTATCATTAATGATGTGGTATTATTAATTAATGTGTCTTATTTCTATTGATTTATTCTATAAATGATATGATATTATTAATTGACGTATTTTATTTTTATTAAAATAATCCATAAATTAAATGATAAACTCAGTTTACTTAAAAATCTCTTACACACATATATATATATATATAATGACTCATATATACCTTTAAAAAAAGCTAAAAATATAAAAAAAATATCATTATTTTCTAACTAATTAATTATTGAGATGAAAAAGAAGAATGATATATAGATACATATATTAATCTTATTGATAAATAAATAAATAAAATACCAAAATGAAGAGATCGAGTTTATGAATCACAGCATATAGGACCCAAACGATTGCATTAACAAAGCTGGCCAATGCGAGGCTAAATGGCATGTACTCCACGCTCTTTGTTTGAATAACCTTCCTCTGTAATTTATATATTAAAAAGGATAACATCTAAAATTATTATTATTATAAAAACTAAATTACTCTTTTCCTTTAACTTGAATAATTTTCATAATGAAAATTTAATATGGAAAAATAAATAAAATTCTATATTTTGTATAATAAATAATTAATTGCTATATTTCATAAACAATTATATATATACTCCTTTATTACCAATTTAAAGTTTATAGTGATAAAAAAAAAATTTGAAATTCTGATACCGAATTCATTATATGTTCATAAAATTTAAAGAAAAATTTTAATTAAAAAGGCTCAGAAATAATTTCTTCACTATAATTTTTTATATATATAATTTTATTTTATTTTATTTATTTTAGTAAAAGAACAATAATATGAGCAAAGGAGAATAGCATACCATGATGGTAAGAGGCGAAGCATACATTATTATACAAAATAGGACTGAAAAGATCCCAACAATTCTTGATCTTTGTTTATGGTTATCACATAACTTCAATGTTAATGTCACCAAAATTCCCAAAAATACAAGCCCTATCAACAGCCATCCAATTACCTTTATAACCTGAAAATTACCAATTTCACACAAATTTATTAAACATACATAAATTTATTGTCTCTTAGTCTTTCTAAATTTGGTTAATTAGTTAAAGATCAAATTCTAATTGATTTTATATATGCAGTCATATGTACAAGCATAGTGATACAGTGCAATTTTCAATAAGAACATAAAAAATGTGCTAAAATATGCTAATTTAGTTAGAATGTTCGGATGTGTCTCCTGATTTCTTATCACTAGCCTTTTAATTAAAAAAAAAAAGATAAGGAAAAAAAAAAAAGAAAAGGATATACTCACTTGGGATTTCCTTTGTGCATACAGGACAAAGATTGTAACATAAATGAGCTCCATTGCCAGTCCAATAACGTTAATGGTAATGACAAGAGTGCTACCTGGATTAACCATTGGCGTACCATAGAAAGTCCATAGTAAGCAATTCATTATAGCTGCTATATAAGGGTCTGCCTTGAACCCTCCAACTGATTTACTTTTCCAAATTTCCACAACTGTTGGCCTGCAAATTTAATTTAATCTCAACCTCTTTTAGCTAGGTTTACACATATATATAATAATGGCTAATTAATAAAAAAAATGAAACTCAGTAGAATCTCATCAATCCATGAGACTCACATTTATTTTGTGAAAATTAATCATTCTCTAGTTAATTAATAACAAGCTCTTTTTAAGGAAAAAATTAACATGTTGAATAAAATGTATTAAATAAAAGAAATGTATATTATTATAATATGATAATGTGACATGAAAGAAGGAGATAGAAGATACATAGTCTTACGTACGTTGGGGAAGCAAATAGAAAGAAAGAGATCACATTCCCTGTAAAGAAAATAATGAATAAAAAAATTAACTTAAAAAAAATGAAATGCCAAAGAAAAAAAAGGAAGAAATTTATACGACTGATTATATAGTTATGAAAATTCTCAAATTCAACCTAAAAATTTAAATTATTAAATGATAAGACTCAAATATTAATATTTATTTATTTTGAATTTCAGAACAACATATCAATGATGTTTACAATTTCTCAAATTCAATTCAAAAATTTAAACTATTAGATAATAAGACTTAAATATTAATATTTATTTGTTTTGAGTTTCAGAACAACATACCAATGATGCCTATAATATCTCGAACAACTTCTTTGTTAACCATGACTGAGAAAGTTGCTAAGACTTTCAAAAAGGTTATTAAAAATAATATAAAGAAGATATTTTAGTTCAAGTAGAAGATTACAAAGAAAAATTTAAATAGATGAAACAACTGTCACTACACTAGGCTTGATTGGCATGGGCAAGTAGTCAAGCATGTGTATATATATATATATATATATATATATATATATATATATATATATATATATATATATATATATATATATATAATATTCAGTAATGCTGAGATATTTTTGAAATTATGAGTATAAATTTAAATTTTGAATCAAAGTCTAATGAAAAAGAGGACGAAAAAAAAAAAGAAAAAAAAACCCAATTTTCTCCTAATAAAGGTACTCTTACTTACCATTTCGAGTCATTGAATTAATTAACCAGCTAATTACCAACCATGTAAGTCTACTCAACATGATGTTGACGAAGATTCTTTATCCATTTTGCTCCAAAAATTTTAGGTAAATTTAACCTATCACATTATATTATAAATTATTGAATTATAATTTTTCATCTTAAACAATATATAATTAACCCATAAAGTAAATATAATAATTGATTAGCTGAATCATAAAATATATATTGTAATTAATACGCTGACGTGCTAAATCATCATTAGTGGTCATATTTTAATGTGGTGAATTTAGTCCACTATATTAGATTATGAACTGTCCAATCATAACTTTTTATATTAAATAAACTAACCCATAAATTGAAAATAATAATATATCGTATTATCATTAACAGTCCATATTCTAATATGATAAATCTAATTCATCTAAAAATTTTTCTTTCTATAGTTGACATAAAAATTTCTCCTATCTTGCCACACTTATGCCATATTGGGGAGATCCATTTCTATTTAAAATTGAGACTCTCACTAAATTATAAAAAATTTTCTCCTATATTACTCAATAAATATTGAATAATTTCTATTTAATTTTTTTATATCACGAATTTCCATTTAAATTCAGATGTGAGCATATGAACTTTTCTTTTTCTTTTAGAAAAAATATACTATTGTAGAATGAGTTCTACGTATTATATATATCTAATTCTATCTTTAATCAAAATAAAAATAAATTCCTAAGATTTTTAAGGAAATTAAAGAACACGCATTATTTATGATTTAACTCTAAAATTAGAAATCCATCTTTATTTGGTGAAAAGTAAATCATGGAGTTGGTATGAAAGGAGCATTCAGTTTTTGTGATCTTTCCTCATAATCAATTAAGATTTTGATTAATAAGATTAAGAGCAAATTTAATCTTTTTAATATATATATTTCTCTTTATATATATTTTGATTTGGTGAGGAGGTTAGATGATGCAAAAAGTGGAAAACACTTCTATTTCTCTTCAACATAACTTGAGTAGAAGTACATATGATCAATAAGGCTATGAGATCTTAATTTGCAACCAAAGAGATTATTATTATTATTATTATTATTATTATTATTATTATTATTATTATTTGCAACCATAGAGATTATTATTATTATTATTTAGTATTGGAATATGGAGAATTCTAAATTAAATTTATTGTTGAATAAGAAGATACATTACTATTATATCATGTCTGTGATTACAATAAAAAAAAAAACTTTAGAGTGCGATTAGTAAGCTGTAATGAAATGCAATGTAATGTAATTAAATGCATTTTTAATATAAATTTATATTAAAAATACATTTAATTGCATTATATTACATGCAATTACGGTCTATCAAATGGTACGTTGTAGTTTAGTTATAGTTGTTATTTTCTCTTGCATTAAATATAAATGCTTGATTACGTAATTTAATCTCATGCAAATTCCATGAGTATTCTCATCCTTAACTTTATGTTTCCCATATAAAGAATATAAATTATTGAAATGAAAAATTTTGTCATATTAAGTATATACATCAATCCAATAAAATAAAAATATATGAAATAAAATAAAATATTGATATCTTTTCACTAAGAAAAAACGAAATAGTACATATGTCATACAGAATCGTCGAGTTGAAAGTATTGATGCAATTATCATTACATTAAATAGGAAAAACGTAAAATTTTTTATTTGCTTTCATATTTAATTTTATTACTTTGGAAAAAAATTAATTTTATTAATTTTTATCTTAATTTATAATTTTATTGCACTTGTGTCTGAGTAATAGAAAATAGTCAAAATTAAAATTAAAAATAATTTAGTAATGTAAATTAATTAATTATATTAATATTTAATTTTCTCCTTTTCTATACCAGGGTTTTCACTTCCAAAAAAAAAAAAATTATTCTTCCCTAGATCTATTTTTTTTTTTTTTTTATCTCTCCATCTCCCTCAATTTAAGAAACACCATCTCTCTCTGCTTTCATAGTACAAATATTACCTTCAAAAAAATAAATTATGTTTCTATTTCTCTTTGAAAAAAAAAATTAAAATACCAAACCATCCCATAGAAAATTTTTATATTACAAATAATATAAAAACAGACTCGATTTATAAGAAACAAAAAACAAGTTAAAGATAGATCGAGAATTTTGAAGTAATTATAATAATTAAAAATAAAAATAAGTTAACTATGATTATATAAAATTAATAATTTTGGAATACATATATAATTAATAGTTAAAATAGAAAATTAAAATATAATAGAATAATGATTAATTCTCAACTCCTTAGATTAGATGCAATTTAGGCCAAAAAAAAAATAATGGTGCAAAAATGAGACATGGTCCATGGAGGAAAGTTAAAAAAAAAAAAATGAAAGAAAAATCTTATTTTATTTCAATTAAGAATAAAAAAATAAAAATATTTCAATTTTGACAATTTTTTCTCATTTTGTTACAATTGCAAATAAATTTAAAAATCACAAAAATTTGAATTTTGGATTTGGATCAAATCACTCTTTTTACCTTATTATTTCAAATATGCTATTTTTACTTTTAAACTAAAATCTTTTTTTTTTTTTTCAAATTTAAAATCTAAAATTTCAAATTCTCATAGTGATAGTCTCCAAACAAGGGATTTTAGAAATTTATATATTTCAAATTTTAGATTTGAAATATAAAATTTCAAAACTTAATTTTAAATCTAAATCTACACATCCAAATGCATCATAACTATTTAATGACTAATCTAATTTTAAAAACACTACTTTACAAGTCCTCTGTAGATACGTACTATAGTAAGCTTCAAACACTATGATAATTTTTTTTTAATCACTTAATTATTCCTAATGCATACCTATTATTACATTTATTAATATCTAAAACCCCCCTAAATAATTTTTTTTTTAATCAAACAGAAAAATCATTCATTCATACAAAAAGAAAATAATAGAGGAAATTACACCATCTACCCATTTTTTATTTCATTTACTTTTATACTCTATTTTTTGAAATTGAACTTTTTTGTTAATTCATATTTTCTTTTATAGTTTTTTTTTATTTACTGTACTTACCTTTTTGCCTTATTTGTCAAAAGCTCTAACTTACAACTTACTTTACTCTTTTTTTTTCTTTTTTCCCTCTATTTTGAATTCTTATAGTTCTCACTTTTTTCCTTTCCTCTTTTTTCGTCAATTTTTTACTAATTAATTACTTGAAGAAAACATATCAATTGTAATGGGTTTAGTTTGAATAAAATCGCAAGCTTGAATTTTGCAAATGGTTTAATTTGCTAGGGAAAGTAGGTTATCCATGTGTGTTAATGGGTATTATTCACAAGCTATAGTCAAAGTTTATCCACGTATTACCAAGTGGCCTTTTGCATGGAAATTAAGTGACATTTAAGCTGAATAATGTAACAATCTAAGATTGAATAATATGTGCATGCTTTTTTGTGTACACATGTATGTATGGAGAGGGTAAAATATCAAAATAATTGAAATAAATTCTAGTTCTTTAAAATACTACAAAATTACTTCTAAAGAAGCAATTTTGGATACGTAGATTGAGAAAAGTAACTGAGAATTTTTGTTTAAATTTATTTATTTATTTTTAGTAGTATTTAAAATTACTATTAAAATGCTAAAAAGAGGTATCTAGTAAAATCAAAAATTTATTGGTACTTTTTAATCGTGAGAACGAATTTAAGTTCATTAAACTAAAGTTTATTGATACTTTTTGACTTTTTAAATACTAAAATTTAGATGGCATTGACTTTCTTATTAATTGAATTTTATTTTACTTTTTTATTTTTAGCATACTCATAGTTTCTATATTTGGTTTATTTTATTTATTTATTTGGTTGGTGTTTGAGTTAAAAAAAAACAAAGATTTTAAAATCTAAATAGGCAAATTTGAGTAACAATAATATTATCAAAGAAAAAGATTGAGGGTGTTAAGTCCTTGAAGAAGAAGAAAACATCTATTTCTTGTGTATATTTAAGATATACCTAAAATATACTCATTACATATTTGAAATAAACCAGAAATATACCTAAAATATACTTATTATATACTATTTATTGTAAATCTTAAAAATGATGTATTATTTTTTTAGTATAATTTTTTTATCTAATATATACTTGATGTATTCCTTTTATATACTTATAATATATTCATATAATATTCAATATCTAAAAAATTTTTAAAATATATATATCAAATCAAAAGAGCCAATAAATCATAGGAATAGACTTTTGTAATTTAAACATTGTTTTATTGAATTTGTTTATATTGTGATCTTAATTTTGATATGATTCTCACTATAAAAGAAAAAAAGAATGTTGATCATGCTTTCTCAAAGAAGAAAAAAGTTAAGGTGGTTATGTCTTTCAATGAAGATGAAGATATACCTAAAATATATTCATTATACACTTAAAATATACTCGTTATATACTACTTACTGTGAATTTTGAATTTCATTTATTATTTTTTTTATATCATAATTTTTCAGTCCACACAATCAAAGTGAATTTTTTTTTTTTTGAGTATATATTTGGTCTATTTTGTTTTTATTTTCATATTAAAATAATTGTAAATTATGTTGTTTGAAAATTATCTAATTAATCACTACATGTCAAATATTTAAGTTTTGAAAAATATCAATTTGAATATGTGTCGATTGAATGTAACTCTAGTTACACATATTCATTTGTATATTAGAATAATTGGAAATTATGTTAATTAAAAATTATATAATTAATGACCACATGTCAAAGATTTAAGTTTTGAAAAATACACATTTGGACATGTGTCAATTAGTGGCATAACTCTAATTAAACATGTTACTAATTATTTGATTAATCACCATATGTCAAATATTCAAGTTTTGAAAAATACCTATTTGAACATGTGTCTATTGGGTACAACCCTAGTTACACATGTTATATATTTTTTATATTACTCAATTGATATGGATTTTATAACACTATCATTTTATATTTATTAGGTTGTATTTTGATTAATTAGAGGTTGATTTGTCATTCATTACATGTTGATTGTTTGTTGATAGCAGGTTAATTGAGGTTGACTGTGTTGTTTTTGCATATTTTAGCATTAATATTGCTAAAATACTTCCTTTTTTTTTTTTTTTATTAATTGGAGGTTGATTTGTGATTTGATTTAATTCATTTATCATAAAGGAAGGATGTATTTATTAGATAAATTTAATGCGGAGAACCAAATAATTTTTTAAACTAAGTTATTATCTTTGTTTTTTAAACTGATTATCAAATTAAATTTTTTTCCCTTTCTTTCTTTGGTAGGGTTGATTCGTGTATAATTTAGTACTAATTATTAATATTTTTTAATTTTCTTCTACTTAATTACGGTATCAAGCTGCAAGATATTATCCCTTTCTTATAATTTCTTTTTAATTACTTAAATTAATGGAAGTTTCCATCATTCCTACGTCACTGTGCATTCTTTAATTAAGTCTTGTATCATTATAAATATTCCTTGTTATAGTCACATTAATGTATTTAGAATTTCTTCAAATAGATATAAAATGAAAATTAAATAATATTATAATTATTTCTTACCCAATAATAGTAATCCAAGTATCACATATAAAAGAGGAAATTATTTTTATTATTTTTACACTTATGTCTCTGCTTTTTTTTTTTTTTTTTTTTTGCATTTTTAGACTAGCTAATTTACTTTTTTAGTCTTTACTTTTTGTAAATAAAAAAAAAAAATCCATCTCCAACTGAACATTTCACGTTTTTTGTAAACATTTTCTTATCATCCCACAAGAGCCAATTTTACACAATAATTATAATATTAATATTCTCTTTTATAAAATCTCCATGTTTCTTAAAAAAAAAAAAATCCACATTACTTTTTATACTTTTTTGGATATTAATTATTTACTATAAAATATATATTTTTGATTTAATGTATATTATTTGTTGTGGTTATTTATTTTGTTTAAAGTTCATAATTTGTATAAGTATATTGAACCTGTATTAAATACTAATTATTTACTATAAATATACTTTTTTTTAGTTTGTATATACTGTTTATTGTGATTTTACAGTATTAGATACTAATTATTACTAAAAGTACACTATTTTTTAGTTAGTGTATATTATTTGCTGTGACTTTACAGTATTATATTCTAATTATTTACTAGAAGTATATTGTTTTTTGTTTAATATATATTGCTTACTGTGACTTTTTATTTTTTTTAATTTTGAGAATTTCTTAAAATTTCAAGTAAAATATAATTTTAAAAGCATTTGATTTTATAAATATAAATTTACTTTTTATACAAAACAAATGATATTATACAAATTTATGAAAATCTAATACATAAATTTAGATAAATTATATAGTTTTCAATCTAAATATAGGTTAGTAGTTAATTCACCTTGAATTTTTATAAATAAAATTAATTTAATATAATTAAATTAATTTTTTAATTTTAAATAGAAGTGAAATCTTTATATGATCGCAAAGAGAAAAAAAAATGAGACTTTAATAGACAAAAAGAAAAAGAGAGGCTAAATTTATAAATGAGGAGAGAAGTTTATGAAATTATTGAAAAATAAAAAATTAGGAGATAAAAAAGTTATTTTTTTTAAATTTTTAGACTATTTATGTAAAAATTCCTATATAAAATTATTTTCAATTATTTTTTTTATTTTTAGACTATTTATATAAAAATTTCTATATAAAATTATTTTCAGTTTTCTTATAAAAATAAAAAATTTACAAGTAGCCTATATTTGAAAAGCTCCTACAATTTTTATGTATTTCTGAATAAATCTCAAAATAATACGACGGTAAAGCACTGACTTCATCAAGCCGTGTATAGGCCAAGCCCATACAAGTCTGTGAATATTGAGAATGCCCAGCCCATCACAATTTGGCAATGATAATCCTAAATAAAAGCCATATAAAAAGCTCTATCAAACCCAAGCCTGGAGGAGCTAAAAAGCAAAACTTGGCCTTATTTTGGGATTAGAATTCACAGTAATCAACACGATAAATCATATTTGCACAATCTCAACCGTTATATGCAAAATAAGTAGTTAGATTTATATTTATAGTATAATTACCAATTTTAAAAAATTTTAATTTTAATTTTTAACAAGTTTGAATCACTTATTTTTACATTTAATAGTCAAAATTGTAGTAACATGACCAATCATGGTTATCCCAACATGAGTGGATTTTAATCCCTTCATTTGTTTCGAGTCTCTCATCTAGCTATCAGTATGGTGAAGTTGAAGCAACCAAATATTTAGCCATGGTGTTGTTTCAGATGTTACCAGGACATGTTCTATGCCATCTTCATTAGTTTAGATCTTATTGGGAATTCGTTAGCGAGCAGCATGATTTTGACTTTTCCTGACCATAACCTGTAGCAGGGAATCCAAAACTCACCCTGACCTGAAATGTAGCAAGCGCATTCCCAAGTGAACCACAGAATTGCATTCAAAACTTGGTTGTTGGTAATATCCAAGCACTAGATTACAGGAAAATAAAAGCAAATCAGAACCATCCTAAAAATTTGCCATGCACATCATATATCAGATTTTTCCAAATTCTAGGCTACAATGTTGAGAACCCTTGATGATTTTGAGATTGCATATTAACTCCAAATCCTGCAAGAATTATAATACTGTAGGATGCCTGCTCCACAAATGTCACAGGCTTCTCTGGAATATTATATGTAAGAGTATGAAAGGGATCATCAACAGTACATACCTCTTTTCAAGTCTGCCCATTTAAGTAGAGTATAATAATAAATTTAGAATATGAGATGACAAAGAAAAACATGAACATGTTGGAATGGTTCAATTGTATTTATGTTTGAGAACTTAATTTAATTGTCACACAAAGGAACTTTCATAATTTCCTTAAAGGCAGATTTTGTTGCAAAAATGAATTATGAACAAAGAAAATCTAAGGCCACCTACTGGCCTACAAAGTGATTGATAAACCTCTGATATATATTTTTTGCCCTGTTTGCTTTGAAGCTGTTGATCCAAATGATCTAATGAAGCAAGGATTACTGGTGCTTGCTTCACTGATTTTCTTGAATTGGAATTATGATCCAGGCCCAACCATGCATTCTTTACCATGGTGCCCTCCACAAAGGACACCTTTTCCTGCAAAACATTACTCTCATAAATAATTTGTGAAAAGGTACGCACTATATGAAACACAATTCCACTCTCTAATTTCCTCTTCAAACTGGGGATCCTTTTTTAAATTTTCAAAGTCAATGAGGAAATTTATAATGAAAGCTGAATGGGGGGACGGGGGGAAACCCAACAAAGCTTCATACAGCTAATTTGAAACCCAACAAAGTAAAATCTTTTTCAAGATTGTTTTGTTGTAGTGACTCAAACCAGCTACAAGTACTGTTGAAGCCATTGACTTAATTAGAGAAGTAAAAAAGAAAAGATAGTTATTGTAGGGATGAGAGAGGTCACTGAAATTAGCAAAATTAGCTTTGATTATTGATGTTCATATGGAGATATATCTAATTTTGATTTAAAGATTATTTTATTCATTCATTCTTTATTTTTCCTTTTTCTTCATGGGAGAGATATATATATTTTTTTATTGGAATCAATATTAAGGATCTTTCCTTATAGAAATTAATATGGTAAATATGGTATATAAAAAATAGTTAAAATATAATAAGGGTAAAACAGTCTATTTAAATAATAAAATTAAAGAGTGTCAAAAATCTTTTGTGAAGTGTCTGTATGAGCTCCCTTATCATTATTGTATATCTTGTAATATTATTTCAAATTATTAAATTTTTTATCATTAAAAATTAATATATAAGGTCATGTTGTTTCTACATTCAACTTCTTAATTTATCAATTTAAAAAAATTAATGTGAATTCATTTTATTTCATTACATTAATAATTTTTTATAAATTATATTTTTCATATTATTAGGGTGGAAGGTTTGGTAGCCAATAGAACATAAGAAAATAAAGAAATTTACATTTATGTTCTTTTAGCACTCAAAAGCATAGTTTAGTAGTAATACATTTATGGACTGAGTCTCCTATTTCCTTTAATGCTTTAAAAAAAAAAAAAACCAGATCATGTACTCTTATAATGATCTATATTTTTGTGATCGAATAATTCAGAAAACATTGATAACAGCTCATTGTTTTCCAAAATTCTCTATATAGTACTTTAGGAAAAATGTTGTTAATATTTGAGGGTATTCTTTATATTTGATGTTAAAAAACAATCAATTTAAGCATGAAAAATAAAATATTTGTTATTTTCAAATTTTAGAAAATAAATAATATATATATTTTAAAATAATACTAATTAATTTGGAGTCAAGCTTCCTATCTTAAGGTTGATATATATTACTCACTACAACTCTTTTAAGATATAAATAATTATTTTATACTTACACTTTTTTTCTTATTAAAGATTTAATGATCAATTTTTTATTATTCAAGTACAAAATTATATATTTTTATATTAAATAAAGTTTTCAATTAAAATGATATAAAATTTCTTAAATAAACACCATGAAATTGAAATCTTATTGATTAACTTTTAAAATTATCATGAAGAAATACTTATATAACTTGATTATTAAATTCACTTTAATTATTGATTTTAAGTTAGATTAAATTTTCATGTGAACACCTAAAAATTTAATGAAAATATAATTATACATCATAAATATTATCTAAGTTGTATATTCATACATGTATAATATAATTAGACTGATGACACAAAATAATTTTAAATTCTCTATAAATATATGAATATACTCTAGAATGCAATACATATACAATATTGAAAGAAAATAGGCATTTTTTATAATTTTAAATGATGTTCTTATATTCAAAAATATGTTAGAAAAAAGAAAGTAAAAAAATTGATAGATATATTTTATTCTAATTTTTTAATTTATTTTATTTTAGTCAAATATCATGCATTGCATAATTTCATATATAAAATATTTTAGAAAATTTGCATGCATACATAAAATATTTTTACATAAAATATTATTTCAAAATAAGTTTTAGTTTTTAGTTTTCTTTCATACAAATTTTTCAGGAAAATAATTAGTTTGAAAAAATAAATTTTATCATTTTATTCCAAACTACTTAATGGACACTCCCATTAAGTAAAATAATTACTAATTACCTATATTATCTATTCAATTAAATATTTTTAAACTCTTACATAGACAAACTCATATACTAAATTATTGCTTTTTAAATTAATAATTTCCTTTAAAATTTCTCATGAATTTTTATTTCAAAATACTAAGATTATAATAAAGCTTAGTATTACTTATTCATAATTTTATTAATTTTGTTTTATTAAAAATAAAAAATTAAAAAAGAAGAAAAAGAAAAAATATTAATAACGTGCATAATTGTATAAATTAAGTTAATAAAGTAATTATTATCTAATATATTAAATAATTTGTATTATATTTTTAGCTCAATCCATATTAATAATGTGCATAATAAAGTAATTATTATCTAATATACAATTAATTATATTTAATATCTAACTACATTTAATTTAAATAAGGAAATAATGAATTCAATTAAAATAATAAAAAATAAAATAATTATTATTTAATTAAATTCAATGAAAATATAATTATACAAAATAGATATTATCTAAGCTATATAATCGTGTATTTTAATATAATTAAAATGATAATATAAAATAATTATAAATTTTATAAAAATATATGAATATATTTTAAAAGGCAATATATACACAATATTAAATAAAAATGAGTCAAGCATATCTAAATAAATTATTTTTTATAATTTTAAATGATATTGTTATATTCAAGAATATGTTAGAGAAAATAAAGTAAAAAAATTGATATATAATTTTCTAATTAAAACTTGAAAAATATAATATATTATTAACTAAACTGAATTCATTATATTATAAATAATTTTGAATTGATTTTCAATTTTGATACATCTTGAATCTCCTATGCATTGAAAATTTTAAGTAAATTTAAGTATTTATAAAATTATAATCAAATTGATTTTTTTTAAAATAACATACCATTATAAATAGAAATTTTGACATTTGATAATCAAATAATAGGATTTTGCTAATTATTATTAAATATAGTCTCAATTAATATATCTTCTTTTTCTGTTACATTTTTTCATAGAACTAAAAGTAATTTTTTTGATTTATAATATAATTTTCTCAAAATCAAATTAGAATTTTTTTAATTTGTTAATATTCGAACAATTAATGTTACATTAAAATTTTTCTAACTTTTTAGTATTTTCGAAATAACATAAAAAATATAAATTATTTTAATCGAATTCATTTATACAAACAATTATTATTTTTTTGAAAACATATAAATTATTACTGATAATTAAAATAAGTAATTTTTATATTTATAATAAAATTTCTTTAATTTGTTAATATTTCAACAATCAAAGTTATATTGGAATTTTAATTTCTCTAACTTGTTAATATTCAAAATAATATAAAAAAATAAATTATTCTAATTGAATTTATTTATACAAATTATTATTATTTATTTTTTGAAAACATACAAATTATTACTAATGATTAAAACAACTAATTTTTAAATTTATAATAGGATAAAGTAATAATTTACACAGTAAAAGTCAAATTATTATTTTTCTAACTTATTAATATTTGAACAATAAAAGTCAAAAGTATTTTTGTAGTTTTTTAATATTCAAAAAAAATTAAAAAATATTAATTATTCTAATTAAATTCTTTTTTATTTAAATTAAATATAATTAACTATATATTAAATAATAATTATTTTCTTATTTTAATTGAATTTATTTTTTATTTAAATTAAATTAGATAATTAAATTATTAAATTATAATAATTATATAATTATAAATTTGCAATATAATTAATTATATATTAAATAATAATTATTTTATTTTTTTTTTCTAATTGAATTCATTATTTTCTTATTTAAATTAAATATATTTAAATAATTGCGTAAACAATGGTTCAAAAAAAGTGCACAGTAAACCCTAATTGCGTAAACAATGGTGAAGACCAAAGCATAGAACATAGGTGGATGGTCCTTATTGAGAGGGAGAGGCTGACTAGTTCCAAATTCTAAAGACAGAGACAGTGGAATAGTTACAATATTTGTGTAGGTGACAAATAATCAATGATATTCATAGCATTTTGTTCAAAAAGAAGGAAAGAAAGAAGCACTACCTTATTATGCTTCTCCTCTTTAAACTTTTATCAATACCACATCAACGCAAACACGCAAAATCACAATATCTTTAAGGTATTGATCCTCTCGGGTGCTCCCTCACCTATACGCGTGTGTACTTTTACGGGCTCACACCCACGCATGCCCGCACAGATATATATATATATGATTTATATTGTTAAAAATAAAAAATTTTATACTAATAAGATTTAGTAGTATAATTATTTAATAAAAAAATTCGTAATCAAAATTATTTTATAATACTATTATAAATATTTTGCAATACCATATAATACTCCCTTCATTCTGAAAAAATAACAAACAACTAAAAATTATAATTTTTAAAATAATAATAATTTTATCATAAATTGTCAAAAAGACTCTTATTAATTGCAATATAAATTTGTGAAACATTTCTCATACTTGAAAAATAGAAGGATAAATTAACTATTTTACCATATATTTTTTTATTGGGTTGCTAAATGGTTACTTATTTATGAACAAAATTAATTTTTTTAATGGTCACTTTTTTCATAATAGAGAGAATATGTTGTTATTATATGTTGATATTTAATAATACTATTAATTTATTAATTTAATAGTATTTGTAATAATTTGATAATTTTGATATTATATATCATTTGTATATAGTCCCTATTCCAGTAAATTTACATTTTCATTTAATGTATGCATTAAATTCCTTATCCATTATTATTAGTGTCCAAGTTTATCACTTCTTCCCATTCATCCACCTTTTCCAAAAGCTAAATTGTCACTTCCTGTTTATGGGGGTAACGAAAAGTTTAATTTTGTAGTCAGTATGATATATCAAATCAAATGGAAAATCTGGAATATATTAATCACAAATCAAGGACTATGGAAAATAGTAATTAAATTGACACAGCTATTAAATTAAAACTTTAAAAATAATTATTTTATATTTGTTAAAAATTAATTAAGTATAATATTAATTTGATTCTCAGAAATTGATATTAAATTACCAAAATATAAAAATTAATATTCCCATATAAATTTCATATCTTTAAAAATTTTTAGATTCCAAAGTTGAAAAATTCTGGAGTTAAAACAGACTAAGAAAATCTCTCCAATCCGTTTGTAGTCAAAAGATACCATACCACCACAGGCATAGCCATAAAACTATGACCAGTCTTCCGTACCTTAGCACTGAAGAAATTAATTAAATTAAAATAGAAAAAGAAAATATTTAAAAAAAAAAAAAAAGAAGAAGTAACAATTCCTTTTTTGAAACACTATATATATATATATATATATATATATATATATATATATATAAAGAACGAATCAAATCAAATGTCATAGAAAAAACTGGTTCAAAATCATATCAAACCCTTTTTCAAATCTTGCTGCCTGTGTATGAGATAGAAATAATGAGTTATAAATAGTACAATTGTCGTACCTAGACCGGTATGGCCGGTTGGACAAAAAAAATCAAAGTTTGAAGGTTGGATCAGTTTAAAATCAGCTTAAAATTTGAGATGGCCATATCTGAACAAAACTCAGTCAAACCAGTGACCCAATGGATCTGGCAGATTTTTTATGGGTGGATAGGTCGATAAATAAAAAAAAAAATTTGCTGTCAAATTAAAAAAAATAAATTATATATTTTAAATTTTAAATTATCATTCACTCATTCATCATTTTAATTAAATAAATATTCAAATTTATATTTTTTTACATCGAATAATACAAATCTAAGTAAACCTTCCATTAACAAATAGTGAGACTTATTCAAATTTGATTTTTAAAATAGCCATTTAATATATTTTTTCTCTTATTAATAGTTTTAAAATGATTTTAAATTCATATTTCTTATAAGTAATATTTATTAATTGTATAGATAACGTTTGTTAATTTTAATTACATATATATTATATTTATTTTTAACATATAAATATAAAATATTACATTTTTATATGATTATTATATTTATTTTTGATATATAAATGATAAATATATAATATTATTTAAAATTCTGATTCGACTTTTGACCTATAATCCTATGCTTTCACCGATTCTAAAACCAGTTTAGGTTTGAAAACATTGATAAATAGAGTTTAGGTTGGAATTACATAAAAACTATGAATAATATTTTCTATAATGATAGATAAATTAAGGACTTTTCAAAAATACCAGTATAAGATAATTCACTTTGACTTTACACATTTTTATATAGTTGATCCATAGCCATGAAATTTGAGTGTGAGCCTTTGATCAAAGTAAAATATCCTCGCTTTTTTTTTTTTTTTTAAATAGTTTACTCTTTTCATATAATATATCCGGCTTGAGCAATACGTTAAGAAATTCTTAATGTACGGTTTTAAATAAGAGAAAGAACGGAGAAATCCTCTTTTCATCTTCATTGCTTTTCTTTTGATGCAGCACCATTTAATGTCTTCATATCTGAAAATCAAGCAAACCATAGCCATATAGCAATAGGGGAAAAATAAAGATTCTGAATTCCAATTGCTAAAGTACATATATGTTGGCGAACTGTGAGTATTGATTCAGTAAACTCGTGAGTACCATACCATGCATAGTTGCATACATGATTTATAATTGTTTGATAATTAGAAAATTTTAAATTTTTTTTTTTTAAATAAAAAGCATATATGGGTGGGGAATCTCAATAAATATTTAAATAAAATTAGCCTCTGATAATTATAATCTGACATGGTTTACACTAAAAGACGAAAGATTATTGTAACTCAACATGCCCAATGGTGATTGGAAGAAGGATTTAAGAGAGGAATTAATTAAAGGAAAAAGAAAGTTTTGTTTCCTAGATTCCATTGTTTGAATGATAAAGGATGCTTAGCAAAAAAGAATAAATAAAAGATTGATGAAAATTAATATGTATGATTTGCTATCATGTTTGGTTAAAATTAAAAAAATAAAAAAAAATAAAAAAAGAGGATTCTTGGGAGCTTGTTATCTTTTGGGGAGAAGTGAAACCCATTCCTTCTTAGGATGGCAACTCCATATTTTATTTTGTGTTTCCTTTTTCTTGTATTTAAAATGGATGATGATAGATATTCCCACATTCTAATACATTGGTGGCCAACTGGCCAACACATGTGTGTGCATATATTTATAGTTGGATCTGAATGTTGGAAAAATAAAATTTTCTATAGGGGCTAGTACGCAATCAATTTGATTCAAATCAAATTAAATTTTATAAGAATTGAATAACTTAAATCTAAAATTTAAAAAAGTCGAATTGATTTGATTTATATACTTAATCAAATTAAATCGAATTAATATTTTTATAAGATTAACCGAACCAATATATTTTAGTTCAGTAATTTGGTTAATTCAATTTTTTTAATTATATATATATATATATATAATTCGATTAATTCAGTTATTTTAAATTTTTTGAATATAAATCGAATCGAGTCAAATAGATTAAAATTTATAAAAATTTAAATCGAATTAAACTGAATTATAAAATTAACTGAACCTAATAGATTAAATTAAATTCGATTCGATTTAATTTTCAGTTACATCAATTTTTTGCTCACCCCTTTTCCTATTGTAATTAATAATAATATGTTATGATATATTATAGGATTTGATTGATGTCTTTCCATATACGTGAATACTCTAGTTTTCATATTAGTATTGGTTGTATTTTCCTTATTGAAAAACTTCATATTTCTTGTATTTTCCTTATTAGAAAAGCTTCCTATTTATTTCCCTTTTGTACTCTATATAAAGGGCTTAATATTATTGAATGGAATAACTAGAAAAATTATTCTCTCCTTTATATTCTTTGTTCTTATTCTTCTCCATTATATTCTATGTTTGGGATGTTGTATATATATATATATATATATATATATATATATATATATATATAGATCATAACTATAAAATCATTTTTTTAGATGTAAATCATTTTTTTTATATGAAACAATTGTAAAATCGTTTTTTTTTTTAACTATATAAAATTGATTACATAATCATAGTGGCTAAACAAAATCGTTTATATATATTAACAATTAACTATATAAAATCGTTTACATAATCATTTTTTTTTTGTTTTATATACATGACCATCATTTTTATGAATTTTTTTTATTATTATTTGATATTATTTAATTTTCATTAAGTATATTATAATTCCTGAAGAACTAACGCTATATTTTAAATTCTAGTTTTTAAAGAACTAACACTGTATATCAAATTTTAGTTCATGAAGAAACTAGTATTATTTATAGTTCCTGAAAAACTAATTAAACAAATAAGTAAGGAATAAATTCCAAAAAGAATTTTTGGCCCTAAGTTCTTGAAGAACTAAATATCCATGAACCTAGTATTCCAATTCATTGAATAATTGATATTTTATGTTCCTAAAAAACTAATTGCATTGTCTATTAAGTCTTTAAAAGACTAATTTTATTATGATACTAATGCACATTATTCCTTTTCGTATAGACAATGTAGAACATGACAAAACTCAAATTCACGGCCCTCGATCTTTCAGGCAAGAATTACTTATCATGGATACTGGATACTGAGATACATTTGGATGCTAAGGGCCTCGGCAATACGATCAAAAATGGAAATCAGGAATCTCAACAGGATCGCGCCAAGGTGATGATTTTCCTTCGTCACCATCTCGATGAAGGATTGAAACTTGAGTATTTGACTGTTAAAGATCCATTAGTCCTTTGGAACAACTTGAAAGAAAGATTTAATCATCATAAGTCTGTCATACTTCCAAAGGCTCGTTATGAGTGGATACACTTACGATTTCAAGACTTTAAAATTGTAAGTGAATATAATTCTGCTATTCATAAAATTACCTATAAACTGAAATTATGTGGAGAAAACATTACTGACCATGATATGTTAGAGAAGACATTCACTACATTCCATGCCTCGAATATGCTTCTGCAGCAGCAATATCGAGAAAAATGTTTTAAAAAATATTATGAATTAATTGAATGTCTTCTTGTTGCTGAGCAAAATAATGAACTCTTACTGAAAAATCATGAAACTCGTCCAACTGGTTCTGCTCCATTCCCTAAAGTGAATGAGACAACACACAATAATATTAGACAAGGATAAGGAAGAGGAAGGAGGAACAATCATGGTCGAGGACGTGGCAGAGGTTAAGGCAGAAATCATAACAATGGAAATCGTGATGCTAAAAATAATAATGCACCTTCCCACCAGAAGTGGAAAGAGAATAATGGATCAAAGAATAATTCAAGAAATCATTGCTATCGATGTGGCGCAAAAGGGCATTAGTCTCGTACTTGTCGCATACAAAAATATCTTCTCGATCTTTATTAAGAGTCCTTGAAGAAAGGCAAAAATATTGAAGTAAATTTAGCAGAAAACAATAATGTCCTTGGTGATGATCCTATTGATGTTACACATTTAGATGTGACGGATTTCTTTGAGCATCCTGAAGGAAAGATTGATCATTTGATTGGTGATGACAATGCGAATGCCTAAATTGATATGTTTCTCTTTTAGTTTTTTTTTTTTTAATTTGGTTTGTATTTTGGGATTTAAACACTAGTTTAAAGTGTTTACGAATAATTTGTTTTTTTAAAGTACTTTTGGATTGAGTTTTAATCAATAATTATTGAGTTATTATGTTTCTTATAAGTACATTTTGTTTTGGTGAAGATATTATGGATCCTGTTCAAGTATTGGTAGGATCAAGAATAAATGACGCAAACTTATGTCTTGCTGACAGTGCAACCACGCACACCATTTTAAAAGATAAGAAGTATTTTTCTCATCTAACAAAGGAAGATTCTTATGTTAATACAATATCTGGTAGTAAAAGAATTATTGAAGGCTCCGGAAGAGCTAATATATTACTACCTGGAGAAACTTATTTCTTTATTTAAAATGCATTGTTCTCTCTAAAATCTCATAGAAATTTATTAAGTTTTAGAGATATCCGCCGAAATGGATATCATATTGAGACCATTAATGTTGGAAACATTGAGTATCTCTATATTACAACCATTATAATAGGTAAGAAATGCATATTAGAAAAATTACCTGTTTTATCCTCTGGATTATATTACACATATGTGTGTACAAGTGAAACAAATATGGTAGTAAACCAGAAGTTTACTAACCCTTATTCTTTTATTATTTGGCATGATCGATTGGGTCATCCCGAATCAACAATGATGCATAAAATTATTGAGAGTTTAAATGGTCATCCATTGAAGAACCAGAAGATTCTTCAATGTAATGAATTTTCGTGTTCGGCTTGCTCTCAAGAAAAGTTGATTATTAGACCTTCACCAAGCAAAATTCAACATGAATCACCTAAATTTCTGGAACGCATACAAGGTGATATTTTGTGGACCAATTCATCCACCATGTGGACCATTCAAGTATTTTATGGTGTTGATAGATGCATCAACAAGATGGTCACATGTATGCTTATTATCAACTCGAAATTTAGCATTTGCTAGATTACTTGCTCAAATAATTCGATTAAGAGCACAATTTTCAGATTATGCTATTAAGACAATTCGTCTTGATAATACTGGTGAATTCACATCTAAGGCTTTTAATGATTATTGCATGTCAATTAGAATAACTGTTGAACATCTTGTAGCTCATGTTCACACTCAAAATGGTCTAGCAGAGTCTTTTATTAAACGTCTTCAATTGATAGCTAGACCAATACTTATGAAAACAAACCTCCCAATTTCTGTTTGGGGACATGCAATTTTACATACAGCAACTCTTGTTCGCATCAGGCCAACTAATTATCATACATTTTCACCATTACAGTTGGTGACTGGCCAAGAGCCAAATATATCCCATTTGAGAATTTTTGGGTGTGCTTTTTATGTCCCAATTAACCCCCCACATCGTATAAAAATGGGACCACAAAGGAGATTAGGTATATACATTGGATATGAATCCCCCTCTATTATCAAATATCTTGAACCATTAACTGGGGATGTATTTACTGCGAGATTTAATGATTGTCATTTTAATGAAGCTTTGTTTCCCAAATTAGGGGGAGAAATTAAGCAATTAGCGAAACAAATTGTTTGGAATGAGCCCTCATTAAATCATCTTGATCCTTATACACAAGAATGTGAACTAGAAGTTCAAAGGATCATCCACTTACAAAGTATAGCAAACCAATTACCAGATGCATTATGTGATCCAAAAAGAGTTACTAAATCTCACATTCCAGCTGAAAATGCTCCAATAAGAATTGATGTCCCAGTAGGACAACATGTTAATAATGTAGCAAATGAGTCCATGACACGCCAAAAGCGTGGAAGGCCACTTGGTTCCAAGGATAAAAATCCAAGAAAGAAAAGGGAATAAAATCCCAAAAATGTTAATGCTCCTGAAGAGCCTATAACTGAAATTGACATAGATGAACAAATAACCCTAGAAGTGGTTCAGATACCTGAAAATGATCAAAATGAAGAGATCTCAATCAACTATGTCAATTCAGGAAAAAGATGGGACCGAAATGAAATCATTGTCGATAGTGTATTTGCATATGCAATTGCAGTTGATATTGCAAAAGAAAATGAGGACATTGAACCAAAGTCCGTAAATGAATGTCGACATAGAAATGATTGGCCAAATTGGAAAGATGCAATCCAGGCAGAATTAAGTTCATTAGAAAAATGCCATGTCTTCGGGCCCATTGTTTTAACGCCTGAAAATATTAAGCCAGTAGGCTATAAATGGGTTTTTGTGCGTAAGCGAAATGAGAAAAATGAAATTGTGAGATACAAAGTTCGACTTGTGGCACAAGGTTTTTCACAAAGACCTGGCATTGATTATGAGAAGACTTATTCTCCAGTTGTGGATGCAATTACATTAAGATTCTTAATTAGCCTAGCAAGTATAAAAGGACTCCATATGCGACTAATGGATGTCGTTACAGCTTATTTGTATGGATCACTTGATAATGACATTTATATGAAAGTCCCTGAAGGACTGAAAATGCCTGAAGCATGTAGCTCAAAACCACGAGAAATGTATTCAATTAAGCTACAAAGGTCCTTGTATGGATTAAAATAGTCTGGATGAATGTGGTATAACCGTCTTAGTGAATATCTTTTAAAAGAAGGCTACACTAATAATACAATTTGTCCATGTGTCTTTATCAAGAAAACAAAATCTGGTTTTACTATAATTGCTGTGTATGTTGATGATTTAAATATCATTGGGACTCCTAAAGAGACGACTGAGATAGTAAATTATTTGAAAAATGAATTTGAAATGAAAGATTTGGGATAAATAAAATTCTGTCTCGGCTTGCAAATCGAAAATTTATCTAAAGGGATTTTCATTCATCAGTCAACTTATATCGAAAAGATATTAAAACGTTTTAATATGGATAAATCCCATCCAATGAGTTCTCTTATGATGGTTCGATCCCTTGATGTGAAAAAGGATCTGTTTCATCCTCGAGAAGATAGTGAAGAAACACTTGGTCCAGAAGTACCATATTTTAGTGTAATTGGTGCACTAATGTATCTTGCTAATTATACAAGACCTGATATAGCATTCTCTGTAAGTTTGCTAGCAAGATATAGTTCTTCACCCACTCGAAGACATTGGAATGGTGTGAAACAAGTATTCCATTATTTACATGGAACATCAGATATGGGCTTATTTTATCTATGTGTCTTGAAGTCAGAATTAATTGGATATGCTGATGCTGGATATTTATCTGATCCACATAAAGCTAGATCACAAACGGGTTACTTGTTTACATATGGTGGCACTGCCATTTCTTGGCGCTATACTAAACAAACTTTAACTGCCACATCATCAAATCATTCTGAAATATTGGCAATACATGAGGCTAGTAGAGAATGTGTATGGTTGAGGTCTATGGTCCATCATATCAAGGAAACATGTGATCTTAAACTTGACAAAGGAAGTCCAACAGTATTATATGAAGATAATGCTGCTTGCATAGCACAACTCAAAGGAGGATATATCAAAGGAGATAGAACCAAGTATATTTCACCAAAGTTCTTTTTCACACATGAGCTTCAGAAGCAAGGAGTTTTGGATGTTCATCAAATTCGATCAATTGATAATTTGGCAGACTTGTTTACTAAAGCACTCCCTACAACCATTTTTGAGAAGTTGGTTAACAAAATTGGTATGCGCCGACTAAGAGATCTTTGACAAAATTATATCTTCATGAGGGAGAGATTTTAGCACACTTTACTCTTTTTTCCTTAGCTTAGGTTTTGTCCCATTGGGTTTTCCTAGCAAGATTTTTAACGAGGCAGTGTTATTGCGCAAATCTCTACAAGAATAATGTACTCTTTTTCCTTCACTAAGATTTTTTTCCCACAGGATTTTTTTCTTAGTAAAGGTTTTAACGAAGCATATTCTTTGTAAAAGACATCAAGGAGGAGTGTTGTGATATATTATAGGATTTGATTGATGTCTTTCCATATATGTGAATACTTTAGTTTCCATATTAGTATTGGTTGTATTTTCCTTATTGGAAAACTTTCAATTTTTTGTATTTTCCTTATTAGAAAAGTTTCCTATTTATTTCCCTTCTGTACTCTATATAAAGGGCTTAATACTATTGAATGGAATAACTAGAAAAATTATTCTCTCCTTTATATTTTTTGTTCTTATTCTTCTCCATTATATTCATAACATAATAGTAATTATGAGCTCCACATTTTTTTTTTTTACTCTATAGTTATTCATGTCTTAAACACAAATTCATCATTACTAAACAAAATATTCATTGGTATCTTATAGGTATTCATGATAATAGAGAGAATTCTAATTGGTAAAAAAATTAATAGTATCTCTATATATTAACCCCAAAAAAAAAAAAATATTTCCTCTAATTTTTGTATTGATTATCTATCTCTAATCAAATTGAAAAGTGAAATTGATAGGATGCATTTGAAAATTGATTTATAATTTTTTTTTATCCACAAATTTAAAGAAAAAAGAAAAGAAACTAATTAAAGAACAAAAAAAATTAATTATAAGGCATTGACTTATGCATATTATATAATTTTTTCTTAGTTACATATGTATTAATATTATTAAAAATATGGCGAAGCTTTGAAGGCAAGAATTTATATTTTTAAAATTTTTGCATTAAATATGAGTTTATAAAATAAATTTTCTCTCACATGACGAAAATTTTATTTTATTATTTTTTTTTCCCACTATAGAAAGGAAAGCTTTGATTCTCTGGGTCCCATTACTACGTGGTTTTCCTGTAAGCGCCATTCCGAAGATTGACAATGACAATAATATTTTTTATATATAGACTTGCAGTGCCTCTACTGTACACTTACTATTATTTTTTTTCTGAGAGATATTATACTAAATATTACAATCCAATATTATAATAATAATAATAATTCCTCCATTTCAAAAAAGTTGGTCTACTATTTTTTTAATATATCATAAAATATTTGATCACTCTAAAAATAAATACTCTTTCTGTTTCATAATAATAAATTTACTTTCTTTTTTCCTCCATCCTAAAATTTAGTTTATTTTTCTTTTTAAAATTATAATTCATTTGTTAATTTTCTATTATATATTTATTTATTTTTCATTGTTATCAGGTAAATATTAGTAAATATGGCAATTGGGAAACTATAATAAAGAAAGTCATTTAATATTAGTTAGGAGTATTACAGGAAAAATATACTATTTTAACAATAAAAATTACGTTTTCTTAATTTGTGCGAAATTAACTATAATATTTTTTAAACTACGTGAGAAAAAAAGTGAATAACTTTTTTGAGACAGATAGAATAATAAATACGAGAATTAGAACATATTTCCCTCCATTTTGAAAAAAATAACCAATAGCAAAAAATTATCATTTTTAAGATAATAATAACTTTGTCATAATTTGCCAAAAATACTCTTATTAATTACAGTATAAATTTAAAAAATATTTTTCATACTTGATAAATGAAATGGTAAATTAATCATTTTATCATATATTTTTTTATTTGATTGCTAAATGGCCACTTATTTATTAACAAAACTTATTTTTTTAATAATCACTTTTTTCATAATGAAGAGAGTATCACTTGATCATGCGACTTTTAAGTACCTCAATTTTGATTTTATCACTATATTAATGTCTCCTTAGTTTGCTGTACACTTCAATTATATATTGTAAAATAGATAGCAAATTCAAATCCAAATCCAATTATCTCAATTTACTTATTATGGACATGATATTAATTTTTGTAGACACAATGAGTGTATATATATATATATATATATATATATATATATATATATAGACAATTATCTCATTCTTTACAGAGACTTAATCTTAAATAGATGCACCAATTTAACATGAGACTATCCCTAATTTGACATATTTTTAATTCAAACCCTTTATTAAATCTAAAATTTATAGCTATAAATACTGTAAGTTTTCTTTGGAAACTTTGATGCTGCTCTTAAAATAAATTTATCATTATTTTTTTTATTTTTCTTATATATATATATATATATATATATATATATATATATATATATATATATATATATATATTGCTGATTTAATGCTGAAGTACCCTTGAAAATGCACCTTTTCTTTAATTAATCCTTAAAACGCAATTAAGTTATTGATTAAATTAAAATAATCATTTCATATATTTAATTAATTGATGGTTGGTGGTGGATGCACGTAACATTCAGAATTTTTTTATATATATAATTATTTTTATTCCCTTTTTTTTTTTAAAGAGTCTATGATCTAATAAGGTTGAAGGAAAATGAAAACACTAATGTGGCCGCTTCCCTGGGTTGCCTGTGCTGCCACTTGATGGCTCAGTTGTTGATTATTATAATTTATATTGGAGGAATAATAAATTTTATTTGTCATTATCAAATATAGAGAATAAATAATTTTTAAAAATATATATATAGAGTCCACTAATTCTCATAAACTAAACTATATTCACATAGACAATTGTAGCTTTTTGTTTTAATGAAGAGGTGTGGACTAGCCCAGCTATCCCATATACCAAGAAGGGGATTAGTTAAAACGATGATACGTAATGGTGTTTTTTATTTTAAAAAATATGTTTTATTTAATAAAATATATTTAAATAATAAAAAATTTTATTTAAATTAAATAAATTTTTCTTTATATTTTACTTTTTATTTTACTTTATTTTATAAATATTAATTATTTTAATTTTTAATTTTTTAAATTTATCTAATAAAAAAATAGTAATAAAATTATCTTTAATAAAATATATAGAAACTTGTATTACATTTATAATAAAAATATTTTCTTTATTTTTTAAAGATAATTATATTCTTATTTTTTTAGATTATTTTTTATACTAAAAAATTTGATATATATAAAGAATGTATTAGAAATATACTAATACTGTAAAGTATCCGAGTCAAAATATTTATATAAGACGTGTTTGAATAATAAATTTTAAGGCATTATTTTTATCATTATTTGCTAATCAATCTGCTGAAAATTTTTATTTCTTGATAAATATTATCTTATTATAATTTTTCAATCTCTTACTAAAAATTACTGTTAGAGTCAATGGGTCTGGTTCAGAAACGCCTTAACCAGTTTACAAACACAAAATTATTAGTTATTAATTAATTGATATAAATAAATAATATAATTAAGATATTATATCCAATTAAGAATATAATATCTCTATAGAGATATTAAATTAGAAGAAGGGCTTCACACCGGCATCAATGTCAAGAAGGAATACTCTCTCAAAAAAAAAATATTAAATTTAAAAAAGGTAACTAAAATATAGAGAAAAAACTTTTTGCAACTTTCTTTTAGGAATTAATTTTTTTAGAGCAAAAAATGAATCTTTTGTCTATATTAATAAAAATATATCTGAATTTTTAAAATTAAAAATATAAAATTATACATTGAAAAAATATCAAAATTCAAAATTAATTTAAAATTTTCTCAGAAATTAATTGATTATATGCGCTGTCAAAAAAAAAAAAAAAAAAGAACTCTGCCCATCTTATGTGATCACGAAATCCTACAATTATTTAATACGATTTATAATATTAGGGTCAACATCAAACAGAGTAGACCTGCATAATATTATATTCACAGCACTACTGTTATTTGCTTCTGCGGTACACTTTCAAATTTGTTTTTCAATGTAGTCGATTTTCATTTTTCTTTTTCACCTCAGGAATATCTAAATCTTAAAGTGACTTTAATTTTAATAGATATACAAATAAATTGGGATAAAATAAATTATTTTATTTTATTTTTTAATATATATATATTAATTTAGATAAAAAATAATTTTTAATATGCAAAAGATACATACACATAGGAAAAAAATATACAAAATGATTCGTTTTCTCTCTCTTTAATACTCAACCTAAAAATCCTCTCCCTATACTCTCTCTTGTTGTCTTGAATGTAAGAGATTCTTTGTAAGATCAGTCATAAGAGCTTCTAATTATTATTTTTTTTTTATCTATCTATAGGTCTTATTTTTCAGCTCCACACACTTAACTCAATAAGTCCTTCATTTATAATATGATATGATTTTAGACTCATATATATATATATATATATATATAATCTAGTAAAAAATAAAGGTGTCAAATCTTGAATTGTTGGGCAAAAGAAATACATATTGAATTTTTTACCATAACAGCGATATATATATATATATATATATATATATATATATATATATATATATATATATATATATATATATATATATATATATATATATATATATATGGTCAAAGCCAAAAAAAAATATTAATAATAAGTTATACTATTTTTTAGAAGTATAACAAGTTATACTATTTATCTGTTGAATTATTTCACAAATTTATAATTATCTTCAAAATTTAAGATTTCTTAGGAAGAACTCGAAGAAAAAAAATATGATAAGAACTTATTAGTTGCCTCACAGATGAAAATACAAAAAAATATTTAATGGCTAATTTCAGAATTACAAACACTAAAGATGCCCCTATTGAGCATATTAACTTATTTAAATACATTGCATAGGCTAAATAAAATTAAAGGCATTTATAAAATTAAATAAACAAAATTTTAAATTAAATATACTCATTTAATTTACTCTTTATGTTAACCTTAATATGAAATAGAAAAAAAATTAAACAAACTAACTTTAATATCAACCAAACCAATCATTTTAATTAAATTCCACTATTATTAAATGTTTCTATAAAATCCACTTGTAGAATTATGAATTTATACTCCATTTCATTTCATAAAATTTAAGGGTATGCATTGTTTCATTTTTCTAAATTGTTTGTCATGATGATTTAAAAAGTTAATGAGAATAAAACTAATGAAAATAAAAGTTCATAGATTAGATTGATGAAAATAATAACTATGTATGTTTATATAAACTAAATTTAATATAATATTAGTATGAGAAGGAAATATAATTCACCTAATTAAGAAAATAAAGTTTTATTATTATTAATAGTTTTAATGTCTAAAGCTAATTCTATTAGAATTAATAATTTTAATGTTCAAAGCTAATTAGTGACCCAATGAAATATGAAAGAAAATTAAAATTTGACCTAACGAAATATAAAGAAAATTAAAATTTGAGTATTCGAACAATATAAATAAAAAATTAATCTTAAAAAATAAAATTAGATTTCTTAAAAAAATAAAGTTAGATTTATAATTGTATAATTTATTTACTTGAATGAAATAAAATTAGATTTATATTTTATTACTATTACATAAAGTTTTATTATATATTAGATTTATTTTCATCTTAAAAAATAAAATAATTTTAATAAATAATACTCAAAAATCATATTACTCTCAAATTAAATACACAATTAATAAAAACATAATAAAAGACACATAAATAAATGTAATTTTTCTCTTTTCTATCGTACATTTATATATAATATAGAGTTTTATGTACGATAAGACTAATTGAATTGTGTGGTATGGCACTATAGTTAGATGGCTTGAATATATGTGGCTTCCATCACATTAACATAACAACAGTAAATACTTTAGGCCTTTAAAACGCTAAAAACCATATGTCATAATTTGCCCATGGAAATTTCTAAATTCCAAACCCCACCATGTGAATATCATCTTCCATTGCTAATTTGCCACACAAATACATTTTTGCCAAGTTGCTATGTTTGGTTACGTAATTTTCACTGTTTTTATTCTTTTTACAAACGAAAGTTTTGTTGTTGGAAAGCTATTCCTCGCAAAAATCTAGCATATAATTGGAGACTTAGAACTAGATTAATTTTATCATAATCCATGCACTAGCAAAATATACATTGATCACTATAAGATCTTAGAAAAAGAAGACTGGATTAGACTTTTTGGTTTTGAGCTTGTTTTTGAATAATTCATTTTGATTCATCTTGCAAAAGAAGGAGAATAGCATCAAGGCTTGGCTCGAACTCTCTTATGCTTAAATTAGTAACAACAATAGAGTTTTTAATCTTAAGAAAAGAGATGAGTTCGAGGAGATCAAAGAAAATTTTGAGAGAAAAGAGGGAGTTTAGAGAATGTAAAATCAATTACTTGAAGTTGATGGTATCTTTTGCATTTTATATTTGGTGAATCTCTCTCCTGATTAGTTGATAAGTGATGTGACCGAGAAGATATCCCCAATGTGTCAATAGAGACTGATTTTAGACTATCATGATATTATATTTTACGTGTGAGTGTAAAAGTTATGCTGTATGTGACATAAAATGAGTAGTTAAACTAGAATCAATGATGTGACGTATTCTTTTTTATATAATATAACTTTTTTTTTCCAAAAAATTTACCAGAGGTGAATTACTTATTTAATTTTGAAGTGCTTTGATGAGAAATTTGTAAAGGACCGCTTCATTAGGAGGTAATGTCACTGTTTCACAACACTTGAGCTTCCCTAGAGCACATGTATCAAATTGGCTAGACTTTTATAAGAACAATTAGTTTTTAGAGAGAATAGGCTTGAATTTAATTAGGTTCACAAGAACTCAGTCAGATTTTATTTTTATCATATGTCATATATATATATATTAAATATGATATTTATATACAAATGGTGATTTTCTATTTGATTATTCATCATTTAGTTAATTTTAAATTATCCCACATGACTTGATTGTTCCCTTTATATATAATAATTCATGTGATGTGGTTTACATTCGACGTTAAGATAATAGTGTAAAACTCTAGCCATCTATTTTTTTTTCACTCCTTTTTTAAGAATTTTTTAGTGACTACAAATCTTTTTTTTTTTCAACGGTGATTTCTTATTTTATATAGTTTTTTTTTTAATAAATATATATTTTTCAGATCCATTAATTTGTATCTTTTTTGGCATAGATTTATTATTGTTTGCTTTCTTTTTAGCTCCCCTTTCAAGATTTTTATTCCTTTAATGAGATGTATTGCTTCGTTTTTCATAGAAACATCTTATCCTTTTAAACTATTTATAGATTATGGGTTTATTTTCTTAATTTTGAATTTACTATTAATAATAAAATAATTGATTTTGTTTAAAGACATAAACGAGGATTTGTTGTTCAAGCATCACCAATTAAAGCGTGTTTTCCACCGAGTTACCAGTTCAAATACTCTATCGCTATAATTAAAAAATATTTAAAGAAATCCAGTCTATTTTATTTTAGTATTTCTCAATGTATATTTTTATATTTTTATTATCATATTAAAATATATTCTTTTAATATATGAATAAAAATTTATAATATTCCTTAAAAAAAAATTCATGTGTTATGCAATCCTTCATTATTAAAATTAATAATTCACCGAGTCATCCAATTTCAAATAATTATCTAAGTTTGAAATAATTTAAGATTTTTTTTTCGAAATATACACATACACATAGAAATTGAGAACAGATATGCACACGCTTCAAAATAATGATAATTTTGAAAAGATAGGCTAATTCTAATATTTTAAACACACTACAAAATAAATTAGTAAGAAATTCAAAGTAATTCAAATTTAAATAATTTATAAAATTAAGAATCAAATTAAAAATTAACTTGTTGATTTATTTGACCTGATTTGAGTGTAACACATTTGAATTTTGATATGAAATAATTTTAAATTTAATTAGTTTTAAATTGAAAATATACATATAATTCATTAATTATGAATTATATTTCTGTATATAAAAATAATTATAAATGACTCAATTTAACACCTACAAATTCACTTAAATTTAATATGAAATTTTTAAAAATTCCGACACTTCTCCGACCGGTAAGCATGGGGGCTATTTAACACTCTGGCAGCTGAAGAGCTGAACCCACCATCGGTTCACGTTAGTCAACATAAAAATAAAAGTTCGCAAGTAACTAAAATCACTAAAATACCCTTGCTTTTAAAATTAAAAATTTCATTCTCCAAGGGCATTTGCGTCATTGAGAATCACCTCCCCCATTATAAAATGCCATCGACTTAACTCCTCAAAACTTTACAAAAAAACACCTAGAAGGCGACACACTCTGCTTTCAAAAAACCTCTCTCTGTTTCTCGCCGGAATCCAAAAATTTCCGGCCGGCGATTACTTGATTTCATTGGATTTCTAGTATTATGGTAGTCACAGTCACAGCACAATTTTCTATGGAGATTTGGTGAATTTTTATTGGCCTTTTTGTTAATTCTTTTTTGGCAAAAGAAAGAAAAAAGAAAACAGAGCAAAACAGGGGAAAGGTTAGTGGTGGTGGCGTGATGGGATTTTGTATCTGCCCACTGGAAACTCCGGCGAGGTTACTGTGGACTACAAGCTTCTTTCGCCACAAGCTCATGCTATTCTAATTTATTTTGTATATATTTTTATATATAAAACACAACCATATACAAGCTCTGTTACTTCTTTTTGTGTCTCACTCACTCTCGCCGGAGGATATATCAATCTCTTTGCCAGTGAATTCGCCGCCGGAGATCTGAGACAAGAACATACCCTTGCACACGTAGAGTGAAGATGGAGTCCGGGCGCCTTTTCTTTAATTCCTCTTCTTGCCACGGGAATATGTTGTTCCTAGGGAACAATGAACCCATTTTTAGAGGTACTTTTATTTAAATCTTTTCATTTACATTCAATAAAAAAAATTATTATATTAAAATTATTGATTAAAAATTATTAAAATTTGTTTTTAGAAGAATTTTGTAGTATATTTAACTTTTAAAATAATTTATTTTTGAAAAAAAAAACTAAAAATAAATATGTACAATATTATTACTAATTTTTTATATAAAAAGAAATTGAGAATTTGTGGCTCAATAGAATGATAAATTTAATATAATAGTAAAAATTGAACTGTAATTTTACCTACCGATTATATTTTAAGATTTAAAATATATTTAATAAGCCGTAATATAATTTGTAACTCAATATAGTGGTAAATTTAATATAATAGTAAAAATTGAATCGTAATATTACCTAATGATTATATTGTAGGATTTAAGATATGTTTAATAAACTACTATGTAATATGATATAATATAATAAAATATATTTTTAATGTAAATATATTTAATTATATTATATTGCACTACAGCGTATTTAATTAGCCGTAATAGAATAAAATGTAATATAATCAAATATATTTTTAATATAAATTTATAAAAAAATATATTTGATTACATTATACTATATGTTATTACAGCCTACGAAACGTCTATATAAATCACAGAACATGTACATATTTTAATTTGTGGAAAAAAAATGTATGTGATGTTGAAGGTCCAAGATCAATGTTTAGCATGGAGGACAACTCCAAGAAGAGACCATTTTTCAGCTCACCGGAAGATTTGTTCGACGAAGAATATTTCGATGAACAGTTACCGGAGAAGAAGCGCCGCCTTACGCCAGAGCAGGTATATATCAAGAATGATTCATTTCACAATAACTAGCTACAATATATTCCTTAGCATATCCATATAGTGTTAGTATATTAATATATATGGACACGTAACAATATAGACAATTAATTCACCACTTTATCATCAGAATCAAATTCCTTTTCTTCATTTCCTGTGAAGGGCAAGCCTCTCTATAGATTTCTGGGGGAGAATCAGAATGATACTATATGGTCTAGATGTGAATCAATTATACTATATTTTATTAAAAAATCTTGAATTCGAGTTTTAGTGGTAAATATCAAAAGTATAATTAATATATAATAATAAATATACGATATCCGATTTTCTTTTTGTTTGCACTAATTGTGTTGGCTTTGAGAGACGAATAAGTGTTTTAAACAGGAGAATTTTCTTTCTTTTAGTAGACATATATAATCTAAATCTTTAGCTTTTTCTTAGTTTAGATTAAATTAATTAATTAATTAAGGATCATAATAAAGATGTTTATAATATTCCAATTGGATGTATTGGTATGATAAATTTTAAGACAAGGTTTTTAATTATTATGGGTGGTGGTGTGTGGTGAAGGTGAATTTGTTAGAGAAGAGTTTTGAGGAAGAGAACAAGCTGGAGCCAGAGAGAAAGACTCAGTTGGCCAAGAAGCTTGGGCTGCAGCCAAGGCAAGTGGCTGTGTGGTTTCAAAACCGCAGGGCTAGATGGAAGACTAAGCAGCTTGAGAGAGATTATGACCTTCTTAAAGCTTCTTATGATTCCCTTCTCTCTAATTATGAGTCTATTCTTAAAGAAAATGAGAAGCTTAAATCTGAGGTAATTTATTACTTGCATTTTTAATTTTCTTTGTACATCAGAAATGTCAGGGTTTAAATTTTTGATATTGTATCTTTTGAATCAGATGATTGAATTAATTTTTCTTTGTTTCAAAATCTGACCGAGTATCATACAACCCAATTGAAAGCTACTCATTGTGTTGTTTAAAGAAAGAAAGAAAAGTTTCTTTCTTTAGGACAACTATTGATTAAACAAGTTCTTTACTAATTCACTATCATCCACTAATGAAAGAAAAATTAAAAAGAAATGGGTGATTAAGACTTGGTTAAACTGGGTCCTTTTCAATGAGTTTTCTTATGCATGTCTAGTGTAGCATCTGTTCCAAACTCCACCTTTGTTTATAAAGTTGGTTAATATTTTATTTTTCTAGAGAGAAAAAAAAAAAATAAAGGAATATACAGTAGTTTTCTTTCTCAAAATATGCCTCTGGACTGCTTTTCTTAAAGGGAAAGATAGCTAATTTTGTCCTATGTCAATTTTTTTTTTCTATTTATTGTATTCCATGTATTTGATAATCTACTCATTATAGAATATAGAATATGAATATATATTTTATTTTATTTCATTGGGAAATATATATATATATATATATATATATATATATATATAAATTTAAAATTCTTTTTTTATATATTATTTAATAATATTATAAAGTTTATTCAATTTTTTTATCTGTATTGTAATTACAATATAATTTTGCTGAATATGTCTTTACAAAAATAATAAAATATTTTGTAATAATCTCCTTTTTTTTTCCCCTTATATTTGTATTAAATTTTGTCATGTTATGTTTAGGTTGTTTCTTTAAGTGAGAAGCTGCAAGCCAAACAAGTGACTGGACCACAATTTCCAGGGCAACAATCTGACTTGCCTCTGGTGGATACACCTAATGCGTCTGCTAGTCAACTTAACATGAAGGTTGAGGACCGCCTGAGTTCTGGAAGTGCCAGAAGTGCAGTGGTGGATGAGGACAGTCCACAGCTTCTAGACAGTGGAGATTCATTCTTTCAGAATGATAATTATGGTGGTGGATGTGTAATCCTAGCTGATGGTGGTGTGCCATCAGAGGAGGACGATGGAAGTGATGATGGCCAGAGTTACTTCTCCGATGTGTTTGTCACTGCAGGACAGCAACAGCACGAGGAGGAAGAGACCTTGGGATGGTGGGTGTGGTCTTAAGGAAAGGAGCTCTTTTAAACTAGTAGTTTAAGTTAAAATATATTTGCTCAGATGTAATACTAAATTCCAGTAGATGTTTTAAGGGAAAAGACTTTTTAAAAAATTATGTGACAAAAAAAAAATAATAGAAATGGTTAAGTAGAACAGTTGGGTGGCTGAAATCCTTGAAAGGGATTTAAGAGCTAAATTAATGAATAAAATTTGAAGTGAAAGCTGCTGTATATTTGTATGAGAATTGCAAGTGCTATTATTATGTGACCTATTCAAAGGTTGTGTTTGTTTGTGTAAAGACTCTTCATCTAATGAGAAATGCAAAGCATGAAAACTTTAGAATACTTTCAGTAAGTCAGAATGTAGTTTAAAAAAATCTATATATTTTTAATATAATATTTACACTAAAAATATATTTAATTATGTTATATTACATTGTATTATGGTATATCAAATGTACTAATGGACAAAAAAGATTAATATAAACAATGAATAGAAAGAAATAAAATGTATTATTATATACATTATGGTCTGTCAAACGTTTGGTGGTGGACAAGGAAAATTAATATTAATCTAGATAATGATAAGAAAGAAATGAAATGAATTATTATAATGTACATGTGTAAGAAGAAGAAGAAAGAAAGAAAGTCAACCTTATTTGATAACTGATCTAAAAGTCAAATCTCATTGAAGTGGGAGGCAAAAACATAAAAACAAATCTCACAAAGGAAGAGACAGATCAGGACATGAACGAGTTCACAGCAGTATATGCATCACCATCCACACTCATAACATTTCATTTTTCTCTGAACAGTAAATACCAATAACTTGAATTTTCCCAAATATGCATTCACAGAAAATTTCTACAAATTTTCTATAAATGTACAGAAAAATTGTTGAAATTCATTCAGGACAAGATAGAAAATTTCAATAAGATATTCATTTGAGAGGAGAACTAAGAAGTGGGTCCTAAATGTCCACTTAATAACAACACTACCATGTGAAGAGCTTCTAACTCACGTCAGAAACCACTTCCAACAACTTGCAATCTTAAGAATCTGTTCTTTCTTCCCCACTCTCCCACTTTATATTTCTTGTCCTCTCCTTCCATATCTATCTGTCACAGCTTATACCACCTTCTTTGAAAATATTCTAGATTATTCGAAGCTGATAATTCTTCAAATCAAAATCATCACTATCAACAATCAAATCTCAAATGTTAAAGGATTACACAATCAGATATGTCAAAGCACCGAGTTGACAATATCACAGGGCAAGACTATTAACTAGACCAATGATTATTATCTCAAAATTAAGTTGAATGCAAATTTGATGCAAGAGTAATGGAAATCTAAAATGCTAAATGATTTTAAACAGAAAGGTTGCAGCTAGTAATGAGAGACTTCTAGCTAGAAGATAGTTATTACCTGTATGCAAATGCAGGGTCCAGGCTTTCTAATAATACCATTAAATTCTTTGGTCCAAAAATGATCCCAGAAATGAAAAGGGCATTCGTATGAGCTTTATCATATTTATCATTCCACATCAAGCTCCTAATCCTTTATTTCTGATACAAAGTCTATCAAACAAATCAGTATTTAACACCCAATGGGGGGAAGACAGGACTAGTAAGCTGCACCGAGTGAGACGTTAAAGAGAAAAATCCACGATATATTCACATCAAGTGAAAACCTCAATGCATACAGGCCGAGAAAAGTATTATAATAAAAATAAAAAAGAGATACAAATGCTAAATGCATAAATTTTATTCCTCTGTATACTGTGAAACATGAGAGAGACAGAGAGAGATCTATAAAGAATGAAATATTGCCTACATCTACTCAGTTTAAAATATTTTCCATTTCTTTTTCTTGTTAATTTACTCCCTTTTTACATAAATTCCTCCGTATATGTATATTGATCTTGTTCTTTGTGAGAAAAATCTCTCTCCATATCATTTCCTGAGCAACGAACAGAAAGCTGCAGCACAAATCATTCCAAAATTGGGTGCATGCTTGTAAATACTGGTCCTTGCGCTTCCAACCCTGGAAACAGGTAACTCTATAACCTCTGCTTCATAATCCACCATCTGTGTTAGCGTGTCAGCTTTGTCTATATGTACATGCACAAGAATCAGCAGCAGCAGCAGCAGCTGCGTATCAGCTCAGTGAGTCATCTGGATCAATCTGAAGAAATTCAATTTGCATTGGTTGTTCTGATGCCATGGCCACTCTGTTCCCTAACAACACTGTCCTGCTTCCTTCTTCTCTAGTCTCCAGGTCCAGTAACACCCAGATTTTTTGATCCTCGTAAAAATTTTAAGATCATATATTTCAAGATCAACCTTCTGGTTCCTTCCTTTTCTTGTTAGACTTCCTACTTACCTTGCATTTGTCCACTGAATCCGGACCAGGCGATTGCTTTTGGTTTGATATGCTGCTAGGCTTCAAACTCTCGCTTGGATCTAAATTGGACAAAGTCTTCTCATAAATAATGGAAGCATCAAGGGAATATATACGCAAGGCAAGAGAAGCAACTGTAGAAGTTTTGGCAGCAGCAGAGAGTGATGACCAGTACCACCACTCGTTCCGCAAATACTCTGTCTTAATCATCTCCTCCAACATAATTGTCGCTTGGACCATCTGAAGAAAAGAAGGAAACTTTATTTGCGTACAGAATCCAGGAGATAACAATACTGAATTTTGGAGTATAAAAGATTCAACACACCTAACAAAAGGTGGCATCAATTAAACAGAAGTAATAGTTGAGAGGCTTAATAACTCCATTTACGTATACCTTATGACATGTTCAACACATGGCTTAAGACAAACCACCAAGGAAGAAAGATTATATTTACATAGATTGGAGAAACATGCCAGTGGTAAACTGAAAATAAGTTAATTTTGAAATTATGAGAACTATTTGATTTCTTGTCATTCAGCAAAAATATGGCAATAGATGGAGCACAATGGGAAAGAGAACCCATGAACCAAACCCCAGTTAGTTTGCAAATAAGAGTCAATTGAGTTGCACTGGAGATAAATTTAGAAGGAAACACTTCAATTTCAACAGAACAAAAGAAAGCTGGGGCAAAGAAAAAGACAAGAATAGCCAACCAATAATTCCTAGTAATGATGAATTTTCAAAGGCTAATTATAACTTGATCCAAAAATCCACATTAAGAAGAAATAACCACATCCTTCTGAACAAAGACCACTAGCAATATTTCAGGATTGCTAAAATAACCATCACCTGCACAACCACCCTCCCATATCAAAAAGCCTCCCCAGTTCCAGCACCATAATCATAGCCATTTGTTTGATTTATCATATAAAATATGATATGTAATACCAACACACACATTTCATACATGCATACACACATATATGTTTTTCATTTGACCTGTAATTCAAGGTCCTTCCAGGAGTAGCTTGTACTTTTAGAAAGCTAGTGGCTAGTGAAAAACAAACACAATTCCAACAACCAAACTCCACATCTAAATGGAAAAGGGATGAAAATGGATTTCGAAAAGTAAGGACATAACAAAATTGTTAGTCCTGCTACCAGTCTGAAAGACACGTAAAATGCATTTCAATATTGTAATGGACCTAGAGCATAGAGATACCAACACCAACAACAACAACAACCAAAAACAAAAAAAAAAAAAAACATAAGACCAACCTGATAAATGGACTCTGCAGATTTAACATACGCACGCCAGGCAAACCTACTTCTCAACTTCCCCTTTGATGATCTCAGGGCTTCTTCAGGAAGTGCAGCTTCCATGTCAAGCAAATTGATCTTTAGTTGCCTTAAGATATGTGAAACTTTACCAACTAATGGCCTTAATGAAGACTGTGGGACTACACAGCATCGACCAGGCCCCATTTCAGGAATACTGTTATCTAAAGAGGACTTTCTCCCCCTGCGTTGAAAGCTTCCCAGAGTTGGTTTATTGGTTTTTAATACTTCACTGAATTCATTTGCAGCAGTTTTCCCAGCAGAATTTTCAGATAAGCTCTGAAGACCTGCCCTAGTTTCACTCCTGTTTCCTTTCATAAAGCTCTGCCTTTCATCACCATTGATCTTGTCACAGAAGCCAGTATCCTTCTCGGGAGAAATCAACATTAATGTAGAATCACTGAGGCAAGGAAAAATAGAAGTGACAAATGATGGAATCCCATTTGAACCAATAAGACCTATATCTTGTACCAATTCTTTGTTGGAATCCTTCATCACAAACTTGGTACAGATCTCTGCAAAGTCATAAGGGCAATTGATACCTTCATTTTGAAATTTAAGCAACCTGGAGCCAAGCTCAGAGCAACCATTTTTAGAAGTACGAATCTTGTCCATTTCACCGATATACTCTTTACAAGCAACCTCAGATTTCCCATTTCCCTTTGATTTCAAGGAACCAATGATCTCTTCACTTTTCTCACGAGATGGTGGAACAAAATTGCACCTACCATCATTATGCCCCTCAAATTCAACATCACTGGAGGAAGTTCTATGGCAAGAATGGCAATGGTGTCTGGAAGGCCAAATGAGCTCTAAGCAATCACATCGATACATTTTCTCTTCACTGGTCCCTTTAGCCTTCTTTCCTCGCTTCTTTGACAACTCAGTTGTGTCTAAATCAATACAGGCACCATGCTTCTTCTCCAGAAACAAAGCAGCCTTGGTAACAAGACAATTAGAAGATGCAGTTTTGTCACTGTTCATGATTGTTGACAAAGTTGTTTGGCATTCTTCTTGAACTGGATCTCTAGTTTGTTGAGTTTCTCGGAATCTTAGCTTTAACCATCGCATAATGGACTCTTTAAGCTCTCTTTCCTTTTGGTCATTATCCCCTAACCAACCAATAAGCTCTTCAATCTCTGCATCAGTTTCATAAGAAACCCATGATGAACACATGGCCATAGTATCATTTGCATTAAACAGAAATGGAAAACAAGCTCTTGACCCCTCTGAATTCAAACAACTGTTTATGCCAGATGAAGCAGAATGCTGAAGCACTGAAACATTGTCCAGTAGGTCCCTGTGATCTGATATCTTCTTGTGCTGCAACGTCAGACTCCCATCAACAACCACCCGTGGATGCCCGCTAAGTGTGGTTGAAGCCCAATACAAACGACCGCTAGAATCACTACCCAAAAACTCCCTCCGCAAAGATTGTTTCAAGAGCTGTGATTCTATGCTGTTAATCAGATTCTGCAAATGAAGAATGTCATCCTTAATAGTGCTCAACTTGGGATTGTAGGCTTCAGATTCATTCATAGCAACAGAAGGCACATTCTCACCAACATTAATATCCATTTCTGATGAGAGAGAAGACCCTGGATCATCTGACTGTAGCAGAGAAGTTGAAGAGTCCCTTCCTGTATGACCTTGCAACATACCCAGGCAACGAATTTCACCCATGTGATCATTTACTTGTGGCAAATGATTTGACAAAGGCAACTCACTTGGTCCCCAGGAATTATCATTTACCTGAGAAGGTATGTTACCACCATCCATAACAGCATGCAGACCATTAACTTGGCATTCAGTATCCATAGGATTAACAGTTTGGCCGTCAGAACTAGGATTTTTATCATAATTCATGACAGGGGAGTGTTTATCAAAGCCATTAATGCCAGTTTGCTCTTGACTGCCGTCTACTGCAGGTACATCATCAGAGCAGGCATGATAGTTGCTAGGTCTATCACTCAAATTAGATGGCTTCCCCATAGATTTCCCCTGGCTTGTAAATGCAGAACTAAGCCCTTCCCTTGGATCTCCAGATACAGAGGAATCCATCTTTGAGGCTCTCAAAGCCAGAACTTCTTCCCTGGACTTTAGATTTTTCCATTCCACATATAATGATCGCAATTTCTGCTGCAATTCCAATGTCGTTTCCATGCATTGCTCAAGATGCTGACGAACAAGAGCTGAGTTAAGCAATTCATCACAAAGAAACTTAAGAAGAAAGGTCCGCTGCATTCACAATACAAGGGAACTCTGTTAAGTGAAGACAAATACCAAAAAAGGGGCAAACCAGATTAGTGCAGAGACAAAATAATACTTCACAATATTTATCACAAAAAAAATTTCTTGTCAATTATAGTCAACAGTAAACTGTAGTATCTAAATCAACCATATGCATTAATGCAAATTGCTTATAGTACACCCACACAATCTTCCTCTGATGTACTGATTTTCACCCTCAAATTGACAAAGCAGCTAAAACCAGAGACATGTTTTCATATGATATCTTTCCAGTAAAAAAGTTACTTCAGAAATTGCATACTATGTCAGATAGAGAAATTCCATAATAATAACAGCATATATAAATTTGTCAAGGAAGGAAAGTATGCTTGAAGTAGGATTTTATCATTATCAATCCTTTTTTTTTTTTTTTTTTTTTTTTGCCTCTTTGTTCAAGAACATAGTTTTGCAACAATGTCACTTGGTTTGGGGAACATTGTAAAATACATCTGAGTTTGCACACTTAGGTCACAGTTTGCATAGTGCAGCTTTTGGCTGTTAAGTTGAAAAATTAATTAAAAGACTAGAAAATATAAAATACTAGTTAAAAACTAATAGGCACATTACAGCAGCAAAGATAAATGAAAAAAGATCCACAAACCTCATCTATGCCAAAATCCCAATAATCTTTTTCTTCCATTGCTACTGATAATTGCGCGAGTGTCTCCAAGTAATCACGGGTAACTTCTCCCTGATACTTTTTACAGCGGTTTCGACTAGTGACCTGAGACCTTACTGATGCTTGTGGAACCATATGCACACCAACACAAGATGGACAGTACCAATTTCCTTCAGGAATCCTTGCAAGTGGAGGATTTAAGCAATAGGTATGATATTCGGCATCACAAGTATCACATAACAGAACACTGTCATCATCCTTATCAACACCACATACTTTGCAGACACCATCATCCCAAGGAGCCTTCGGAATTTCATTCGTTGATACAACAATATCATCTAATTCTTTCTTTGTTTCTGCACTCAAGCGATCCAATTTAGCATACTCTTCAAATTTCTGAACAAGAGGGACCACCTATATCAAAAAAGTGTTATGCTTTTAGACAGGTATAATAAGAGGAATAGATAACATGCAGCAAGCGAGCTGAGCAACATTAATGTGCACACAAAAAAGATGGACCAAGGTCAAATAGCAAACATGCAAGTAAATAACCAACTAAAAGATGTTTTCCTGTTTTTCTACATTTATGCAACTTCTTAGTGTCATTTTTATATGATGAATGCTTCTATTACTCTGAAATTAAATCACAAAACAAGTGGTATCAAGTCCCATGTTTCATTCCAAAGTCCAGGCTGAAAAGCCCCAGCATACTGATACATCAATCATAATTCACATCAACAGCAAAACTTTAAAAGCTTCATCCAAATATGGAAATTATCAGCCACCAGCCCACATGAACATAAGATTGAATACACATAACTCCAAGTAAGGATGTCTCCTCTCCATGTGACAATTAATATTACATGACACATAATGATAAAACAAATTTTGAATTATGCAGAGGAGAGAGTAGTAGAAAATACCTCCTTTTCGAACAATGATTCAAAATTTTCTGATAACGTCTCAGCCAATTCAACCAAATCAGGCTGGTCTCTAAATGCAATTTGTATATTGTTCCACAACTGCCAGATAAAAGTAACACTCAGTGAATTTTGCAGGCATTAAATAGTTGGCATATAGTACTAGAACATGGTACAATCAATTCCAGTTTTCTGAAGATGAAAATATCCATCAGCAAAACTCAGCACAAATAGATCATCCAATTTGAAAAGATGCACAGATATATACAAAACAAATGTGCTATCCAGAATATTATAGAATTTCTTGGAGCAATAGAAAAAATCTATACAGAACTTTACACTCATAAAATGAACTTTTGAAATTCTAATAGATTCTCTAACTATAAGAATCAATCAAAAGTAACGTTTTGCTAATATTGCATTGATACGGTTTTAGATCTTAATAAATTGACATTTTTCATAATTATGAAGAAATATAACTTTTAGGTGAGAGAAATAACCAAAAAGAAAATAGTTATTTGCACTAATACACTGACAGCACCTCAGCATCTGCTAAATAATTTGCAATTACATTAATGCCATGATAAATAAGCTTTATCCTTTGCACCATGGTTAGATTGGAAAGAAATGTATATTAGCTCACACCATAATATAAAGAATCTGTGTGCCTACAACTTAATCCTGCAAAATTAATCTCTCTCAATGATACATCATATATCTTTCCCTATATCCCTATAATCTAAGAAATTTTGTGAAAGAATTCAGCAGTACCAGAAGATACAGCATTGCTACTGTAGCATAATCACATTACAAGAAAATAAGTTCAGGCAATAAGGCACATATGAATGTATTCTGTTAGCTGCTTGAATAAACATACTTTAGATACAAATGAAGTAATTATTATATCATACTCGTGTTTCTGCAATATGCATCAAATAACAATGCATGTCTATAACAAGCAAAGGAAAACTAGACAAAACCAATTTGTGATAAGCAAGCAAACCTCTCGAACATCCTCAAGAAAAGATTCATGTGATCCACCGTAGGCACCAACTGCTAATCTCAAATCAATGGTCCTAAAATCAAGAGGACGGGAAACCATGGCTGGAGACCCTAGAAGTCCCTCATCATCATGGTCACAAGAATTTAAGAGATTTCTTCCCAGCAAGGTGCAGAAAACTTTTGCATCATCGGCAGCAGCAGCATGACGGAGTACAATACGACATTGTTTCATTGTAATGTCAGATACAGGTATAGTAATCTTCCTTTTATTTTTCTTCTCAGACTTCTGAGGCAATCCTTCATTCAAAACATCTGCTAGCACTGAAAGAACAGCTTTCTGTGTTCAATCAACAATCAGCATTCAATTCAGAATCATGATTATAAACAACTGCCTCTAAACAAAATTTTAAACAAATTTCCATGAAGCTAATCTCTTATACATCAAAGTCACAAGGTATATTTAACACAAGAAACAGCATACAAAAGAGTGCATGGGGTAACAAGCAAATGATATCAATATTTTTTACACAGAAAATACAAAAAGGTCTCTATTCAGGTGTGAATATTGCTTTACCAATTAAACTGAGCAAGGATATTGCAGATTTCGTTTCAAGAGGGTTTTCTGCACAGTTTTAAAAATGCTGCGGCATATTTGTTATTTTATCAGTTCTAGTACGAGTACCATAAAAAGTTTTGGCTCAGGAATGAATATTATTTTGCCTAGCAAATTCTTGCACTATTTTAGAATTATGACTCCATTGTAGAATTTTCAACACCTATTTGGAAAATCTGCACTTGAATACATCAATGTTTCTAGAATTTCTTGTACAATACTATGGAAGGCAGATAGTCATATATGAATAGAATTGTGCACCTGGATTGTACTTTCACGTTACAACTTCAATTGTTCTAGGCTCTAGCACATATTAACTCTTTAGTAGCACACTCCAAATGTGCTTCCACAAAATATTTCTGGTTTTTAAATTGAAGTTATAGCTCAATTTAACAACACTATCCTATTACTAGAACTGTTATTAGTTTGAACAATATTTTATTAAAAATATGAATATAAGTTTCCATCAAATTGAACTATAATTTTGGTCCCAAAACTGAAATTTTCAACACATATTTAAAGATACTCATATATCTAAGAGTTTTCCAACAAATATTAAGTCTAAGAATTGACTAACAAGTATCATAAAAGGCTTCTGCCTGGTGTGACAGGTGAAAGGAAATTAAGTATCTGCCCAAATCCCTATTATACCAGGTGACTGGAAACATAGCCTAAAATAGCATGCACTAAGAAAACAAACATAAACTGTATTGTGGAAAAACACATAAGGAAATTAAGAAATTCAATACTTGTTCTAATAAAATGATTTCACAAAGAAAACAAGTATCTGTAAGTAGCACCTTGGTAGGACCTGATGCATTGCCCTTGTAGACCTCCTTACTGATTGAATGTTCCAATCTTTTCTTTGCCCATTCTGGAGGACATTTCGCCAATGCCTCATAAACACACTTTCTAATTCTAGTCCCCACATTGGTGGGTAGCTTTCTGACAGGTTCCAGTGTCTGTGCCCACTCTGGGAAACCACCATCATTCACACTATTCTTTTCACAAGAACCGCTTCCATCGGTTGCTTCATCCTCTATGGTAAGAACATCTTTTTCTCTGCTCAAAGAGCCATAAATTTGCTTTGTAGCCTCTGCAAGCAACTGAAGACCAAGGGTCCAACATTAGTAGTAGTCCTGATATTCCTTCTAATTTCTCATAAAAGCTAGAAGCAAATAAAAAACATGTATCAGGGCATGCACATATACTGCACGCAAGGCAAAGAACATGCACAAACAAATATGTTGTCAGAAGCCATAAAACTGGAACTAAATTAAATAATGGCTGCACAAAAAAGATAAATGATAACAATAAATTAACTCTAATGTTTTGGATTAACAAACTATAGTAAAGGAACAAGAGCCAATCTTACAAGTGCATCAGCCTCCATCCCTGCAACTCCAGCAAGTGAGCCACAAAGCACCCCACCATCACCTCGTAAGCAGCGGAACACTTTACCACTTTCACGAGCAATGATCTCAGCAGAATCAAGGTTACCATCCATGGATAAGACAGCCAAGACATATCTCCTGGCTAACTCAGGCCAAGTCAGTTCATTAATAGGTAGAGTAGTAAGCTTACATCTCCTCGATGGAATCGAGTTGTCAACATCTTTCCTCCTTCCCCGTTTTAATTTTGATTCTCCAGAATCAAAATTTGGATCTACAAGAGCAGCAACCTTCGATTGCAACTCGCTTACCAGCACTGACAGCAGTGAACTGTGAACCTTTGTCAATGCTACACCAGAGCATCTGCTATGAGTGACAAATGCAAGTCTAACTTGGGCTGAATCATTTGTCATTCCTTTTTCCACTTGTATTGACATATGCGAATTATCCCCATTAACATCCTTACATGATTCTTGGCACGAAGATGAGATCGGTCCACTCTGACCATCAACTTTATTTAAATTTATAACTTGACTTCCAGGGACATTCCTTTCAAGATTTGCTGAAAGATTTGAGCCATCAGACCATGGATTGATAAGTTCTTCTTCAAGTTCCCCCAGTGACAAAGGTTCCTTCAAACCCAATGCTTCATGGAATCGCCATAGTAACTCCCACACCTGTATGGCCAGAACCAAAACGTATGAAGCTTCATAATCCTAGCAACTAAATTTTACATAAAGTACAAAATGGATATTTGAATCCAATACAGTGTCAGAAATTATTATACAAGTACCTGATACAAGTCACCAACAAGAACAGGTGGAAGCTTGGAGCACAACAGCCTGCCTGGAGGGGGATAATGATCATCTCTCTCTGTGTCTTTTCCCAGCCTGGGTTTTTTGGATCTTTGAAATGAATCATCTAATTCTGCTCCATTTTTCCTTTTAGCCACTAAAAGTCCATTTCCAACTGTTAGGGATAAAGAATTATTACCTCTATTAATCAGAAATGCATACTTTGAACAGGCATCAGCACCAGGGACCTGTTCTATGATTTCTTGCACAAAATCTGTGTCCAATCCAAATCTGTCCTGATCCAACCATTTTGACATAACAGCAGCCAAACTGTCAATCTCACCCTGGTATTCCAGTGGGATGCCAACAGAGCTAGGGGAACTGCAAAATTTGCCCAATGAAGCAAAACTAGCAGTGTTCTTTTTATCGTCATCATCCCTGGTTGGTAACCACATTTCATTAGCAACGTGTTTACAGTATAACTTAAGGATACCTTTCCTATTACATATTTCAGAAAAAGCGTCAATTAATTTCTGAGACACCATTCTCCATGCTGAGGAAGATGAACGTTCTTCTGCTGAAATCTCACCAATCTCATCTCCCAACCCCAAATTGAAGCATGAAAGGTTTCCAGACCTGCTATGAAAGGAACTAGTTTGCAAGCCCTCTGATGTCTGAACACCAGTGGAACTACTCCTCAGACAGGTCAAGATATCATCTTCTGTTGGTGGGGAAGTGTCTGCAAGAATCATCTCAATACTGACATCATTGTCACCATACATATTACAGCAGATTGTATCATTATACTCTTTTTGACCAGAAAAATGGCCAGGGATTTTTCTATATAGGACAGTTGAACCATCAGGCACAGGCAACACTGAGCACGAAAACCTCCTGACCTTGAAGACAGGTCCAGAATCACCACCATCCAACACTTCACACACGAAAAGAGACCCAGTAACTTTGTCATGCCAACAGGATGTATAACCTACAGGCCAAATCATCCGAGTATCATGATATGAAGGTCTCACATCGATTTTTCCCAAAGAAATAACAAAGAAATCTTCAAACTGGACAGGAAGTCCTTCCTGAAATATAAAACATAATGGCATGCACAAGAATCAGGCAACTGAGGAACATATGCCTCTATAAGCACAAACCAATTTGACTTAACACAATCATGCAAAAGGGCAAAAAGGCATTGCAACTGGAAAAATGCAGACAACATGAGCATTAAATAGAAAGGATGCTTACATTTGATGGGAGAGGCTTAGCACTATCATCTCCTTCTGCACCAGCTTCTCTAACTTCACCAAATTTAGAATCACTAATTTCTGTATCTTGACCATCGGACAAGAGCTCTTTGTGATAGCCATTTACCAAAGCTTGTTTGTTTTCAGCAAAACCATTGGCAAGTGAAAATCTTTTTGACTTTCTCTTTTTGGGCAAATGCAACCTTTCTTGCAGAGAAGGAGACCTATCACTTGTGGTGTTGGTGTCCATTGAACTGCAATTAGGCATCAACCCAAGATAACAAGCAACCTCAGACATCGAACCAAATGTTTTCCCATCCGGAGAACAATAAACTGCGTATACTTCATAACTACTAATGGAATGTTTCAATTCCACATGCCAACCTTCCTCCAACATACCATGCCTTTCAGAAATGAATTCTCTAAGACCCTGCAGAAGAATCTCATTTGGACTTCGAGATGGCAATCTAATGGCTGTATTATTATTACTCCTAAGCCTTCCTCGAGGGAAACCTAAATCTATCTCCTCTAAACTTCTATCCACAGTCTCTGCATGATGCAAAATATCTTCAAAACCCACTTTGAAAGCCTTCATCATAAGCCCAGAACCCTTTTTGAAGTCAAAAGGCCCAAATCCATTCCCCACATACCAAAGGTTAGAATATGTCACCGAAGCACCAAATGCATTTCCGCTAGAAGAATTACCATCCTGAGCATGCTTCCTATAACAAAGAATACGCAACCAGTAAATAGGTAATGCATCTCAATAACATATTGAAATAAACACATGAAATGAAGAAATATAAAGTTTCAAAAGTAAAGCTGTGATAGCAATAAAATAAACAAGACATGTTACATTAATTGCTAATGACCAAATGTTTTCCTTTTAGTTGATGAATATATTACTGTTTTCCAAGTGGCTAACACAAATTTAAAAAGGGAAAGGGGGGGGAAGCCAGAGCAATTTTGGAACTAAACTGTCATGAATCCTAAGTGTAAATTTTCCTGAAACGGAATCAGCAAGTAGATTAAATGTTTCGGATAGAAGGGGGAGAACAGAGACGAGGGCAAGGATGAGGGAATGAGGATCAATTTTTATTGCAAATGGCCTTATGGTGATTTTTCCTAAAATGGAGTTTCAGCTTTCCAGATCATTCTAGTGGTTAATCAGCTCTCTTATCTTTGACCTAGCACAGCATGCATGTGAACGAGCACGCAATAAAGCTCTTCTACAAGGATGTGGGGATACATTGGGATTTGCAAAGCAACAACAAGTGGAATCGAACATTTGCTTCACAGTTTACGTTTAAACATCACCATATCCTAATCAGAGGAAAGTAGTGATTGTCAAATAATTGAAAGAGAATCTCAAGCCCACAAGGAGCAAAACTATGATCTACAGTTTTATACCATTATGCATGCCTTTTAGCTCTAGACTTACTATCATGCCTCAGATAATTCATCCTAAATTCTAACTATGGGGCCTTAAAAGTATCAAAATAAACAGAGGAACTTGAACAAGAGGTATCTTAGATGATTTTCAAACCCACAGAAATACATATTTAACCTTAGGCGTGAGGCTGATACATTAGCTAAGCAGCACACCAAATATATCTCATTTTTCTAGAACCAATACAATATATTTCTCACTTTGAATTTTTTAAGTAGCCACCGCCATAGAGATCCATACTTAGTTCTTATATGCAAAGCATGGAATTTAGTATTGATCCCACAGCGTACTATGTCAAAAAATTCAGAGCTTTTTTCATCTTTTCATCTTGCTGATTGTTCCTTTCACCAGTCTCTCATCCATGGGTTACAAAGCAACTGTCTGGAATGCAATTTTGGTCAGACAAAGAACATTTCATCTGTTGAACAGAATTCTTTTCACCTAATTAGGATGGATGGATGGATGTTCATTATGTGAGTAGGTGTCACATTTGCTAATCCATTTAAGAAAATCAGAAAACAAAATCTTGTATTGTACATCCCATTGAGAAAACCTAGTATGTCTTGAGAGGATTCAAGTATAGAATCTACAAACTAATACTATTAGGATTGATCCACTTTTTGAGGCGGTTGACAGGTTCTCTGACATGGCTTACTTTATTCCTTACTAGAAAGCTTCGATGCATCACCTACAGCTAAGTTAATTTATTCTTTGAGTAGTGAGTCAGCATCATATTCCTAGAATATTCATTTCAAAGCTAGGACTCTTAACAATTTTTAAGTTAGTTTTGGACAATTCATGAAATAAGCATGAAACCTACCTTCAATTAACACATATTATCATCTTCACTCAAATTATAAAATTCAAATGGGAAACTGAAGCCTAGGTGAGGTGTTGAGATATATTGCAAGCAAATAACTACATTTATGAGCTTATTTCTCCACAAGCTGAAGTTATCCATAACAATTCTATGTCTAGACCACAGGACATCTATACTGAAAACATTTACAGTGAACCTATTCCCATGTCCCCGAACATTCCTCTATTCCTTGCATCAGTTACATAGTTTTTCAAGCTAATTACATTGTTGAGCACATAAGCTCGCCATGTGCTTGAAACACTGCAAGTTCCAATGCCAAATCTGAAGATGCAACAAATAAGCAACACAAAGAACAGCATCTTCAGCAGGTGAGGGGCAACTTGGATATTTCTCATCTACAGTGAGAGAGATTACCAATTGGATTGTACAAAAAGCTAAGCTAAAGGAGGTTTGGACTATTTCACATCCTTGACAAGTTAGGCCTTTATCACAAGAACACTCCTTCAAATGTATTGCTAAATGCGTTCTAAAGTTATCATCTAAGGTGTTTGTGTTGTTTTGGCCATAAGCATCTCAAAAGCAATTCTAGAATATTCATAGCAACACAGACTAAGCATCCAACGCTAGTACTTTTGCAAAGCACCTGACAGCGACAGCAACAGCAACAGCAATCCCAAATAGATTATTAATCTTCTAAACATGTGTTCACCTGATCCCATCTTAACAATAGCTAACAATCCAGGTTTCTCAATTCACAGACACTTGTGCCTGTGGAGATTGCTGTTTCAAATTTTGCAAACAAAATGAGTCATTCTGAGGAGTATATTTCAAGATGTTTTTTATAGCAGAACTGCCAAGACACATTGAATTATGACACTAAAATATCCAGTCCATTAGACAGACCAGGCAAAATGTTCTCAAATAGTGAAGTTTTGTTTAAAAGATGCAGAGAGGATCCGTTGCAATATCAATTAGAAACTTGCTCAACACATACGAGTTCTTCCCACCTAAGGGGAGCTAGTGTAACTTTGTTAATTACATTGATATTGGGTTTAGAACTTATTCGGATAGGACAACATTTAGAGGACTTATTTCAACAGCAATTAGAGACTTCAGAAACAAAGTTGATTTCTTCCAACCCAAGCAGTTAAATCATTATCTCCTTTATCGATATTTCTTCTTTAAATTTGATATAAGTAGCACATGACCATTAAAATGAGTACACCTCTTGTCGGGTCAAAATGAAGACACTTGCCAAAAGACCAGGAGCTGAGTTCTAGTGCATATCAAGTGATATATATGAAAGCTTAATTATAATTTTCTGGTGGGAATTGGGACAAATCTATAAAATTTAGAAAATGGCATCTGCTGCCTCAATTTTTCTCTCTTTCTCCAATCTTGTTCCTCTGTTTGATCTATTTTTCTCGCTTCCTTCTGCTTTCTGTAGTTCATTCTCTTGGTTTAACTTTCCTGGTTTCTCTTTATCAGTTGTCTGGAGCATTCAGAAACTACAATATTATACAAGTCTTGAGTCATCAAGTCAGAACTGCATCAGTGATGTCTACCTCCATTCTATTCGGTATACGCTTTATTTCGCTGGAAGAACCTTCTAAACTACCATTGCCACCCTGTAGCTCCTATGCCGATGTTAGCAATTTAACTTGCTTTTAGACTATTCACTGTCATTCTTAAGCTCTATAACATATTTGCTTCTATGATTTAACCAAGTTTCAAACATTAAGTTTAGTGTCTTACTATACTCTTTCAAGCTTATTAGTATAACTTATTTTGAGCCTATCCCACAATCACTATTAAGGCAATATAACACAATTTCTTTTACGGTATTTATGCACTTCTATTTGACAGTAGCTTTGAGTATATATTGCTTGCTCATTGTCTGTGGTTTCTTTTTTAGCACCTTAAATTTCTTCAATTGTAGTTGACTCTAGGGCTGCATTCAATCTACCCGTTGTTATGATCCTAGTTGCAAGGTATGGGACTTGGATCCCATGGTGGTATGGAACTTTAATGTACTATTTAGATCAATTTGTACTTTCCAACCCTAACCGCTAGCTTTTTAAGATGTGGGTCTCCCAAGGTTCATATCAATTGGTATCAAAGCTACTCATCATAGTTTCCCAAACTAGGTAAGCTAGTGGTCAGCAGGCACCAAGATTGTGGAACTCTTGGGGTGTGTTCCTCTCAAGGTTGATATCACCCTCACTCCCCAAAAGAAAATCTAAAATAGACATATGGAAAGATGATAAAGAATAGTTGCAAAATGATTTAGCAACTTTCCAAATACTTCCTGATTGAGCATAAAGGAGAGTCAATAAAATCATTGGAGTTCCAATGTTAATTGTCCTAAATCATCAAACACGGACGTAGTACACGCAACTTGTACAGGACTAAGATGGATACCACTTGCCTTTCAAGAATCAAGAACATCTTCCAAGATAAATTATTAAGACCAAAAACCCCGCAAAAAGCCTAATGCAAGATCAGGAAGAGTAAATTAAATGATAGATCCACACTCTTTCTTATCCACACGCTTTCTGTCAATAGCAAGACAGACATTTTATCAAATAGACGTGCAGGAGCATCTAGAGTCCAAACATCCAAAAGAGAGTACGACAACTTCCAGTAGGGATTGTGCATTAACTCCTTAATTGGCTTTTCATAGCGATTGCATGTAACATGTAATGGAACCTCATTCTCATGCCTCACCAGGACCCATGTGCATGAAGGAGGCATGAAATGGGTACAGAGAGATAACACGATGTCAATGCATCATTGCATGCACCAAAAAAAACCAAGCTCAAATCACTTAAATAAAGGAAGCATGAAATCAACAGGCGAAATGTTGACACTAGACTGCATCAACAGACTACAGAAATGCAATGTAAGCTCCATGACAAAAGAGGGAAAATTCAAAATTTGGGGCTCAATGACAATTACTGGCACAAAGCTTGGGCCAAGCTGAATTTTGTTATCGTATCATTGTTCAGAACATACAACAACCTTAGCTATAAATTGACATCAACTCCTAAAGTACAGGCATTGCACAGCATGTTGTAACAGTTGCATGTATGTCACTTTTGAGCTACAAAAATACATTGTTTTGGCCATTCACAAACATGTAATCCCTTTACTCAATTAAAATCATTACTAAAATTGTAAAAATCAACTTATAACTTAGTGTGCCATTATGTACCTGTTCTCGGTGGATTACCCTGTGCTCATTAACTGAGAATTAAATACCAGTGGAAATAGTAAAAAAAAAAAAAAAAAAAAGGATTGAAATTTTAGTTAAATTTATTCCAGAAACTACATACTTCAAAATGCCAAGCACAAATAAGCAAGAAAATATAAAACAACCTCTGATTTAACTTCATCAGCCAAAAATTACAAAAATTTTCATTCTTTAAAATTACAATTACATCCGAATATAAGTACCTCAAATTTGCCCGTTCCTCAGAGCTGCCCCCATCGCCATCGCCATCGCCATCGCCATCGCTTGGAGGCGATGCGTTAATATCCAAAATCCGCTTACTCTTAACACCTAAAGGCCACCGTTTACTCTTAACACCACCACTCGTGCACTCTTCACATATCCAATCCACCAAATTTACTGCTTGCGTTCCATGCATTCCTGCACAGTTAAGGTGAAACCCACGCTCACAACCGTCGCAAACAACCACGTTCCCTCGCACCTCCACCTTCCCACAAGTCCCACACGCTGGCAGCCCCACCTCTCCAGGCAATCCAGCCGCGATTCCAGACGCCGGGTCCTGATTGTCGTGAAAAGAACGGACAACATCGAGAGAATCGAGCTCGTGCGGGTCAGAGTCAGAGTGGTTGCTGGGTCCAGGTTCGGGTTCGGATCCAGGTCCGGGTAAGGCAGTGAAAGGAGGCGAAGAAGAAGAAGAAGAGGGGATCTCATTGAGATCGATGCCTAGAGGAGAGCGAATCGTTAAGTCGCTTGAATCGGTGAGTTCCATTATCCGAGTTGCAACAAAAAAAACAAAAGCATTGTTTTCCTGTTTTGTGAGTTTTATTTCGAGCAAGCGATCGATAGAGAGAGGGATCGTAACTCGTAAGGGTTTTTGTACTTTTTTTTTTTTTTTTTTTTTTTTGAAAATTCGGTTTTTAAAGTTTGTTTCGGGTTTGGAGAGAGAAAGCTTTTGGTTGGAGAAAGACAGAGCTAGGAAGGCTTTTTTTTTGGTTCTCGCTTTGCAATGTTGACACGTGTTTATCTGTGACTTACCCTAACTGAATTACTTAGCTGGTTAATCTGTAAGAAGGGAGAATTGTAGATTCTTTTCAGCTTTCAAGTACTACCATCTTGATAAGGCAAGGTAAAAAATTCATGGATTTTGTGTTTTTTATTTTTCATATAATTATTATAATGAAAAATCTTACTAATATTTAAAATACTTACTGATTTAAATTAAAATTTTTGTTGTAATTATTGCCAACCTATGAAGGAAAATATTTGGGGAAAAAAACCTAAGAAGGAAATTATTAAAGTATACTTTTGTTGATACGATTAAACTGTTTTTCTAATTACGTGTTTAAAATTACTGTTTGTAAGTAAAAAAAACGTTTTTAAAATTTATTTTATTTTATTAATTGATTTTTATTATTTTTTATAAAATATTTTTTCAAGTCTTTTTTTAGAAAAATATCAATTTAAATATTTTTACTTAAAAATAATTTTTAAAAAAAAATAAAAATTTTTGTTGAATTTTTTTTTTTCAAACACAATATCAAAGGGCCTAAGACTATTTACTTTGCAAAAAAAAAAATGATGTATTTTGATGTTTGAAATTTTTTGAAAAATTAGTTAATAAAAAAAAATTTAATAAAAAATTAAATCAATACCTCTTCCTTTTCGAAGTCACTTTTCGAATTTTTAATAAACTTAATTAAATTATTATTATTATTATTTATTATTCTTCCTATGCATACCAAAGTCCAATCTGTAGCTGATTTCTTGGATACCTTCTTCTGCTGGGCCACGCTTCAGCCATGGGTGTTGCAAGTTTGGGTCCGATCCATGTAGTCCAAATTCAAGATAATGATGCTTTGGACCCTAAATTGAATATTATGTCAGCTTGAGCCACTTCTGAAATCTGAATTTAGTCGTATTTTAGTCAATTTCAAATTTTTAAATTTTTTATTTAGTCCCTCACTAAAATCAGTCCCTTTTGTTTTTTCCTAATTTTCCTTAGTTGAACTATTTTGAGTTTGATTTTAGGATGATCAAAGTCAGATCCATCTCACTCTAATTCGAGTCTGGTTTGAATCAAATCATACTTCTAAATATCTTCCACTTCAAATTTAAATATTCGTTCATGTAAAATGATAATTTATATAAATGAATTCTTTAAAAATATATCTTATTTATACACACATAATATTATGTACTAAAATTTATTATTATATTTGATATAAATTAATATTCAAATTTATAATCTCATAGTTTTAAATATAATTTCAGAAGCAATGAAGGAAAGTTTATTTGTTGTGTTGATATTGATAATTTTTGCCTATAAATAATTTTGATTGAATGGCTTCAATGCCTTTCATTCTGATTTCATTGAATATATAGCTGAATATACAGTAATTAGGAGCTAATTTACAGGTAATTAATGGCTAATTTACAGCAGATATTTAGGCTAATCTACTTATGGAAAGCTAATATTTACAACGGATATTTAGGCTAATCTACTTATGGAAAGTACAAAATAAATGCATTCCATATATGGCAACATCCCCCCTTAAATTGATGCTGGTTGATCAAGAAGCATCAATTTGCCAATAAGAAACTGATGGCGCTGTCAGGTAAGAGACTTCGTAAACACATCAGCAATTTGCAAACCTGTGGAAACATGTGGAAGAGAAATAACTTGAGTATTTACAGCATCTCGAATATAATAACAGTCAACTTCAATGTGTTTGGTGCGCTCATGATAGATGGGATTAGTAGCAATTTGAGTAGCACTAGTATTATCTGCATATAAAGGAGTGGGATTAGATTGAGAAAATCCAATTTCAACTAACAATCCTTGAAGCCAAGTAATCTCAAAGCAAGCAGCAGACATAGCCTGATATTCATATTCAGTAGAAGATTTCAAGACTCGATCTTGTTTCTTACTTTTTCATGATACCAAAGAATCCCTAAGAAACATACACCAACCCGTAACAGAACAACGAGTATTTGGACAACCAGCCCAATTGGCATTACTAAAAGCACGAAGACACAAAGAAGACCCAGTGGCAAAGAATAAACCACGAGATGGAGTTCCCCGAAGATATATGATGATGTGACGAACTGTAGCTAAGTGAAGATGGCGAGGAGAGTGCATAAATTGACTAACTTGCTGAACTGTAAATGAGATGTTCGGTCCAGTAATAGTAAGATAGTTTAAGCTACCCACTAATTATCGATACAAAGAAGGATCAGAAATGAGCTCTCCCTCATCGGAGTGGTAGTTGACATTCACCTCTAGAGACGTATCAACCAATGAAGAATCCTGAAGACCAGCCAAGGCAACTAAATCTTGAGTGTATTTATGCTGGTTGAGAAAGATACTAGCAAAACTATACTGAACTTCCAATCCCAAGAAATATGTAAGATGGCCAAGATCCTTCATATGAAAAGACTCGCAAAGATGTTGTTGAAGCTGACTAATCAATAAAAAATTTGTTCCTGTTATAACTATGTCATCAACATAAATAAGAAGAAGAATAATTCCAGCAGAAGTTTTATGAAGGAATAGAGAAAAGTCATATTGACTTTGCATAAACTTAAACTATAATAAGGTAGATCGAAACTTCTTAAACCATACACGTGGAGCTTGTTTTAAGCCATACAAGGAGCGATTCAACTTACAAGCTTCTAGAGTAATAGAAGAAAACAAACTAAGAGGAGGTGTCATGTAGATATCTTCTTTCAAATCACCAAGGAGAAAGGCATTTTTTACATCCATTTGTTTAAGTGGCCAACCTTGTGAAGCAGCAATGGCAAGAATTGTTCGCACAGTAGTCATTTTAGCAACAGGAGCATATGCCTCCTCATTGTCCACCCCATACTCCTGTCGATTACCAAGAGCAACCAACCTAGCCTTATAGCGTTCTAGAGTCCCATCAGAGCGAAATTTCACTAAGTAAACCCACTTACACCCAATAGGTTTAACTTTGGGTGGGCATGGAACAATATCCCATTTATGATTATCTTGAAGAGCTTGAAGTTCTTCTTGCATTGCTTGTTTCCAACACTTATGCTTAACTACCTGTGAGTAAGAAGATGGAACCGAAAAAGAAGATAAGGCAGCATTATATGATGTATAAGAGCTATACCAATTAGGAGGATGGTAGACTCTAGCAGAGCATCTTAGGATAGCTGGAACAAGATCAGGTGACAGATCTGGAGCAGGATCAGGTGATGGATCTAGAGCAGGAAGGGGCAGTGATGAATGGCGTCTTTCATACATATACCCAGGCTTGAATCGTTGAGGAGAAGAAGACGATTCATCAAAGCTAGTAAGAATAGCAATATCAGAGTTTGATTGATCACAAGTTGGAAAGAAAAATTGATTTTCAAAGAAAACAACATTACGAGACACACGAAACTTTTTAGAAGAAGAATCATAAAAAACAAAACCTTTATGATTGGTACTATATCCTATAAATGCACATTTAACATGTTGAGTAAAAAGTTTATGACGTTCAAAAGGTGGCAAATAAACAAAACAAACACAACCAAATGTATGTAAATGCCCATACTGAGGATGTTGTTGATAAAGACGAAAATAAGGAGACTCAAGATTTAGATTTTGAGAAGGCAATCTATTAATAAGATAAACTGCGGTAGATAAAGCTTCGACCCAAAATTACGGGGGAATGGAAGACTCAAGAAGCAAGGTATGAGCAACCTCTAAGAGATGATTCTTTCTCTCCGCCACACCATTTTGTTGAGGTGTGTGTGGACAATAACGTTGTGAAAGAATACCTTTGTCATTTAAAAATTGATGAAATGCATGAGACATGTATTCCTCACCAGAATCAGAATAAAGAACTTTGATAACAGTAGAAAATTGAGTTTCGACATGTGTAACAAAAGTCTTGAAGACTAAAAAAAATCAGATTTGGAACGAAGAAAATAAATCCAAGTAAATCGACTATAGTCGTCAATGAATGTCATAAAATATCTATAATGTGCATGGGAAATAACAGGTGTAATCCCCCATACATCACTATGAATAATATTAAAGCATTTATTTACATGACTACCAGTAAGAGGAAAAGGGAGAATCTTACTTTTTCCTAATTTACAAGTAGAACAATTGAAGGAAAGACTTGAAAATTTATTATTATTGCCTAATAAACCAGAATTCAACAAACAAAACAATACAGTAGAATTGGGTTGTCCCAAACATTTATGCCACACCTCATTTTTATTAATAACAACAGAACATGCTAAAGAAACATTACTAGGAATGGAAAAATGTAGAGGAAACAAATGTCCAACTTGAGGCCCCTTCGCGATCACCGTCTTTGATTCCTGATCCTGCATATAACAACCATTATGAGAAAAATGAACATCATAGTTATTTTCAACTAATTGGCCAACTAAAAGAAGATTATCAGCAAGTCCAAGTGATACAAAAGCATTGCTGAAAATAAGAGTAATATCACCAACAGCAGTAATGGGCAAATGATTTCCATTAGCAATTTGAATATTTTATGAACCATGATGGGAGCGGACATTTTGCAGCAACTTTGGAGAACTAGTCATGTGATTTGATGAAGTGGAATCAAGAAGCCAAGATTTAGATAAAGAATTACCATTACCTTGAAGACCCAAATCTGAAAAAGCAAACTATCATTTGTTGCACCATTTCAAGAGTAAGAACAATGGATTGAGCATTTTGATGGACTGTTGACGTTGTAGATGGTTCAGGTTGAATCTGACCTGTAGAAGAATAGCCAACTGTTACTTGAAAAGCAGTGTTTTGGCAATTTTGCGGGCGAGTCAAACAATCTTTGATGATATGCCCTTGCTCTTTGTAATAATTGCAAAATTTCTAGGTACAATTGGTTGCAATATGCCCATAATTCCTGCAAGAAAAATATGGAACCTTACTCATATCTTTACTCTTGCTTTTTCCATGAGCTGAAAATACCATATATGTTGTAGTCATTTTCTCCTATTCAAGAGCAGTTTGTGTAACAAGACGTTGTTCCTCACGAAGTAATTCACCGAAACATACATCCAAAGTTGGAGGAGGTTCATGATTCATCAAATTTGAACGAGCGTTTTCAAAATATGGTCGGAGCTTCATCAAAAACTGATCGCGCTTACTTGTCTTATGAACAGTCAATATAGCATTAATAGAATCTTTAGACACTGCAGCACACACTATATCAGAAAATTTAGCCCACAAATTTTGAAAACCATAATATTATTCTTGAATAAAGAGACTCCCTTCTGTATAATTTGCAATTTCACATTCCAATTGAAATCGCCTAGCTGAATTTGTTTGATTATAAACCTTTTTCAAATATGCCCACATGGTTTGAGCACTTTTATAGGGGCGTAAATTAAGAACAATTTGAGAATCACATGACCTAGTGATCCAAGACATCACCCTAGCATCTTTGATTTTCCATTGAGCCAATTGAGTAGCATCTGCTGGAGCTAGAGTAGTACCATCAATATGTCCCCATAATTCTTTTCCAGTAATATATAATTGAAACTGAAATTTCCATGACGAATAATTCTTTCTTGTAAATTTAACACAAAATTCAGAGTTGTTTAGAGACATTTTCTAAAAAAAACAAGACAAATACAAAGAAACAACCCAAAATATGACCAGAACAAAAACACACAAGAATAACCAGAAATTCCATAAGAAATCTAAGACAAGAGCTCTGATACCATGATAACTTTTGCCTGGAAATAATTTTGATTGAATAGCTCCAATGCCTTTCATTCTGATTTCATTGAATATATAGTTGAATATACAGTAATTATGGGCTAATTTAGGAGCTGATTTACAGTGGATATTTAGGTTAATCTACTTATGGAAAGCTAATATGTACAGCAGATATTTAAGCTAATATACTTATGGAAAGTTAATATTTACAGCAGATATTTAGGCTAATCTACTTATGGAAAGCTACAAAATAAATTGGCAAGTAAATGCATTCCATATATGGCAATAGATACAAGTTTTTATTTCAAGAAAAAAGAACATTTATAAAAAAAATTAAAATTTGTTTATTGAGAGATACGAATTGATTATTTAAATTTAAATTGTAGAATATGATATAGATAGAAAGTTTAATAACGGTGGTAGATAGAAAGTTTAATAACGGTGGTAGTGATTTCACTTGAGTAACAGTAGTCACTTCAATATAACTATTCAGAAACTTAGTAGGCAAGCTCTGTCTTAAGAGTATAAGACATCTATTAAATATAAAAATATTAAGAATATGTTTGATAAACCGTAATAAAACGTAATGCAATGCAATCGAATACCTTTTAAATGTAATGTTTAAACAAAAATATATTTGATACATTACATTTTATTATGGTATATCAAATATTATCCAAGTAATTAATGTATAAATGGGCTCCATAATTTTAATATGGTACCAGAGGAGATTGATCATATTTACTTAATTACTTTACTAGTTGGTTTGTTTTATCTAACTTCTTAATTACTTTGCCGATTGGTCTAATTGATCATGTTTATTTAATTACTTAATTACCTTATCGTTTAGTTCAGTTTACCAAATTATCTAATTATCTTGTTGATTAATCCGACTTTAACTATTTCAAATGACAATTTTGAATATTTTGCTATCACTTAAAAAGAGCGTTAAGAATATATCACATTTATTAAATATAAAAATGTTAAGTAATTAATATATAAATAAATTTTCAAATCTTAATAGCTAGCTTTTAAAATTTGTTATCTCAAACCTATATTAGGGAGTTGGTCAATTATTTACCTGTTTATGCTTTGGAAGTCCAAGAAAATAATGTTCAATATTTTATTGTTTAATGAAATGCAAATTCCTCTCCCTCTATCTCTCTCTCTCTCTCTATATATACATGTGTATAGAGCCAGATCCGCATATACCATCCTTGTGATTCTTATGATTTTCGAACACGTGATATTATATTCAAATATTAAGTATATAATAAAAGAAAATATAAAAACATAATTTAATAGTAAGCATATATACAATTTAAATAATAAATTTAATTATTTCATGCTAAAAAAATTACTTAATAAAATAAAAATATTTTTAATTAATTAAATAAATATTTAAAAAATTTCATAAAAAATTAAGAATGAGAAATAAAATTCACATTTTAATTTAATGGCAAATAATTTTTATACTCAATTAGTAAAACAAATTATTGAAGCAATCAAAGTATTAATTTAATAATTAAATTTATACAAAATTTATTTGCATACAAATCTAAAATATAATAATGCTATAAAATATGAATATTTTAATTTTTCATTAATATTGAAGATACTTAAATTTGACACGTTTATATTTGTATAATATAGAATAATATATTTGCTAACTTATTGAAAAATAATTATTTTTCATTCACTATATATCAAATTTTTAAATATAAAAAAAATTACTAACGTTACTGAGGCTATTAAATACTGCCCTGAAATAAATGATTAGCTAGAATTCAATTTATCTCTTAAGCCTACATTTGGTAAGAAGTACGGAAAATATAAAGGAAATTAATTTAGTTAAAAGATACTGGCAAATTTATTATAGGGAGAAAAAATACGTTTTTTTTTTTTTGCCAAATACTTGACTAATATAAGTCAATATGTAATTCCTTTTGACCTTTCCATGCTCCCAAACAAATAAAGCCGATAAGTATACAGTGGACACACCGACATTAAGTAAGCCACGTGGCAGCACTCTGTCCTATCACAACTTGGATCAAAATTCTCACTCATAGTCTCTAATGATCGTTGTCATTAATTAATCATTGATAATCCAATAAAAAAACACAAAATAATAATACTCTTTACATCCTAAAAAATAATCTACCTTTTTTATTTATTTCTAATTATAATCTAATTTCATATTTAAAAATATAATTAATTTATTACTTTTTTAATATATATCTATTCGACAAATATATTCTTTGAAATTCTTTTTAATAATTACTTATAATATGAATTTTATTTTATAAACAAAATAAATAAGACTTAATGATAATTAAATATGTACAAAATCCGTATGGACTGTTAATTACGATAAATTGGCCTAACTACAAATTAAAACAAGCTAATAAAGATGATAAAATCAACCACAGCATGTGGAAATGCAATTCAAGTCTTAATGAAGTTTTAAAATATGACTTCACAACTCAAACAACCCTATTTTGAAATTGGATCACATTTATTAATGCTTGTACTTATTTTAACGATGAATCTAAATTTTTCTTTCTTTTATAAGTTTCACTCGAATATTTGACAACCACCAATTCATGGATAACAATGATCGAGTAAGGATGACAAGGTGGATGGTTTGAAGCATATATTTGGGGTTTAGCCTATGAGGACTCCTCGTTCTTTTTCTTTTTCTGTTTTTTTTTTTGCCAAACTGAATATCAATTCATTGAACTAATATCAGCATACAAATAAAGACTAAATTACACTCATTATCTCTAAATTTATACTTATATTTTATTGTTATCCCTAAATTTCGATTTGCAATAGAAAAATACATCAATTTTGATTTTGTTTTACAATTGTCTCCGAGTCACTTTTTAAGCTTATAATTTGCCGAAAATCTTACGTGGTTACCATTTCACATATTTTTAAATTTTTAATATGTATAAAATTTGATTAAAGAAAAAGGGAAAGGTGAAAAAAATATTTAATATGTATGAAATTTGATTGTGATGTGTCATTGAAAATGATAAAAAAATTTAAAAATGTGTGAAATGACTGCTCTGTAAGATTTCTAACAAGTTATAAGCGAAAAAAGTAAATTAGAAACAATCATGAAATAAAATTAAAGTTGGTTTATTTTTTCGTTACAAATTGAAATTTAGGGATAATTATGAAATATAGTATAAACTCAGGAATAATTAATGCAATTTAGCCTGCAAACAAATGATATGGTTTTAGAGGTGGAACTAAAGTCCAAACTATAGACAAAAAACTTATCAAAATACATTTTGCCACACAATTAGTTGGGTGATTAGACTCTATGGATCCAATTGAATGAAACATTGTCGAATAAAATATTTACAACTCTGAATTATAGAAATATGAGCTCTAATCTCCCATGGGAAGCCAACAGAAGGATCATTACACGCTTGGAACAAGATTTTGCAGTTAGATTCAAAGATGCTATCCTTGTAATCTACCTTTTGAGCCATCTTCATTACCAATACCGTGGCTTCTGCTTCAGCAAAAATTACTGGTTCTTCAATGGGTTCAGATATTGCACTTGCACATCAAAGGATTTTATTATTATTTTTTGTAAATGTCTAACAAGTTTTAGATATTTATAGATAATAGTTTCTTATTCTAATTGCATTTATTTTGAATAAAATCAAATTTATTAGAAAATATTTGAGAATTTTTTTTGTAAGAATTTGAGAAAATATAAAGAAAATGAAAAATAGTTGAAATATAAAATTTGATTGTAAGTAAGGGGCATTTAATTTTTACAAATATTTTTAATGACTAATTTATTGATATAATTAAACCTCGTGAACTATTTCATTAGTTTTTCAAACAGCAGGAACCAATATATTAATTAGGATAAACTTTAAAGATTAATAATTATTTACCCTAATTATATTTACACCATCCTATATTTTTCTTATACATGTACAAGTTTTAATTATATAAAAAAATTATGATTAATGTGTTTGTGATAAAATGATACTATTTTAAAAGTGAGTTTTATGATTCAAATTTCACTAATATTAAATTTTAGTCTCCAATTTTTATGTATATAATTTTATGAGTTACTATATACAATAATAGATTAGATGTAAAGTATGCAGGATAAATTATTGTGACACATTGAAATTTATCATAATTAACATTCCAATTATTGTTGTTTTAAAATTGATACTTTTAGTTCTTATACTAATTTCAATGAAATATGCAAGATTTGTAAGGAATCAAAATATTTTGTAATATAATAAGTCAAAAATTAAAATAAATTAATGTTTTTAAATTTTAGAAATCATAGTGTTATGCGAGTTAAATGTACAATGACTAAAATATATTGTAAAAATTATATTTAATAATAAATTATAATTAAAATGTTGGATCATTAAAGATTTTTATAAATTAAAATATTAATTAAAAATAAAAATGAAAATATTAATTATAGTAAATTTCAAGAATGTTATAATAATTTATTTTTTTATATGAAAATATATTTCTCATTCCTGAAAATAAATTATATTTTTAACAGTAAATAAAATATAAAATTTTACAAATTATAAATAATTTGAAAGAATGATAATCATAATCATAAATTATAAACTTGAAGAATGATAATATATCTTTAGAGATAGAAAGATGATAATGTTGACGGAGTAATTGGCTAGGCATATATAATAGCTATAATCTATAAGTATACTCTATACAGTGGTTATATTATGCCACCACTCGAGTTATATGTTTTTAAATGAGTCTGATCATACAATTATAAATATATGAACCATCATTCTTTTTTGAACATTTTTGACATCAATTTCATATAGAGAAAATAATAACTCCGAAATTGGAAAACATATGTTTTCAGAAAAGAAAAACAAATGATTTCCACCAATGAAAATAACAACAAACAAAAATTAAAAAATACTAATAAATATTTAAAGCATATATTTATACTTATTAAAACAAAATAAATTATAAAAAGTGAAATAATGGAGCTACTGTCAACTTCTTTTTAAGTTAATTACTACTCAAAATAAATAACGAAAAGAAAACTTTATGATTTACCAATTTTAATATTGTATTGATAAACAAACAAGTTTACCTAAGATATCTTAATTGAATAAACACTTTTGTTTTTAGTATGAATGATTTAAATTTAATTTTAAAGAGATCTAACATGTCATACCATTTTTTTCTTAAATTATATGAAATTTTTTAAAAAGAATGATGGCTATTGAATTTTAAATTCTCAACTTTTTTATATAATAAAACAAAATATGTATGTATAATACTATCTTATTGTAAATTTAAAAAAAAAATTATCCACATTTTTTATAAATGATTTTGTATATAATTTTTTAAAGGAAAAAACTGTCAATTTTTATAATACAAGAAAGACATTTGATTAACATTATTATTAATTCGCAATTTCTGCATTATTTTTTTAAAATCAACTTTAACAAATTAATTACTGTTAACTAATTGGATGTGTAGATATTTGGATTCTCATTTGTATATATATTTTCTTTTTATATAGATATAAGAAGTGTCTGCCTATGCCATTTAATATTTAAAATTAAAATTTTCAGCATTTAACTGTTTTCAATTATTTGGTAATGATGATTTTAAAAGTTTTAATTAAATTAAAAATCACTGAAAATAATAAGTGAAAAATTTTAACTAATAATTATATTTTTAAATATTTTTATAATTTAAAAATTATATATTTTATTTTATTTAATACTTAATTTTTAATTTTATCAAATATCGATTAGACTTAGATGAGAAATGTGATCAATTACGCATGCGATCTGGTTTAAAGTTTAATTTATAATTATCATGAATAATAACGTCTTAATTGCTTAACTAATAAAATAAATTAAGCCCCATCTTTGAAACGTTCAAGCATCATTTCAAACCTCTCATTTTCCAAGCGTTGGAGCGTCATTTCAAAAATCAAACAGTGGCAATTTCGAAAATAATTTAAAATCTAAGGGTTATGACCTGTTCCAAGAATAGCAAGGTAGAAAATATTCCTAGTACAGATCAATTTTTAAAATTTTATCAAATTTGAGTTTTGGCAAGTTATTCAGTGCATCGGTGCTATGCATTTTCATTCGTAGAGATTTTTTCGTGAATTTAAATAGATATCATATATTTTTAAGTGTAAAGTATAATATATATCTCATTTAGCACGAGGGGTAAATTGAATTTGAATTTGTTTAAATTATATATATATTTATTGAAAAATTTTTAGATAAATTGAGTTTATTATTTTATTTATAAACTAATTCAATATAAATATGATATGTTAATTAATAATGTTATATTACTCATAAATTAATTTAATAAAAATAAATCACGATGTTATAATCTATTAGTGATATGATATTATTAATTGACATGTTATATTTTTATTAAATTAATTTATAAATGACATAATAAATTCAATTTATTTAAAAATTTCTCTATTTTTATTATTAGATTTTATTTTAATATGTAAGATATGATATATCTTAATATCTTTAATACATTCAATGATTTATATTTTTATTTATAATTAATTTTTTTATTAGTATGAAGACGATCTGACTGGTTAATATTATTTATTTTTATTTTAAAAAAACCAAAATATTTAAATTTTACTAAATTCAGACTAATTCCTTAAAAAAAAAAAGAAATAGAAACCTTGTCAATTTGAAACTGATTATTAGTCAAATCTAATTTTTAAACCATTTTAAAATTAATAATTTTAATCTCTTCAAATTTATGAATATTTTAATGATTGATATCTAAATTAAATTGGATTTTAATTCAAAATTATATTTTGTTTTTATATTTTGATTATTGTACTTAAATTAAATTCCATTTAAACTAAAATTTAATTAAATTTACTCTAAAATTAATTATATATTAATTATTCACAAATTTTTAAATAATATAAAAAAGTGAAATTAATTCGAGTTTTTCATAATGTTATAATTTGATAAGAATTATTAAAATGAAGATCAAGATCCTCACTATTATATAACTTATAATATTATTTCATTTATTTATTTATGGATGAATAAAATAAATATGAAATTTTTTTAATCAAAAGATAACAATAACTAAAAAAAAAATAAGGGGCGGTCAATCACGTGTAAGTATCCCCGTGGTTGCCGGCCAAGTTCGGGAATTACAAGGGTCTGGCCAATCTGTCGTAAGACGACGTCGTCTCATTTGACTGTGAAGTCTTGCCAGTTAACTTTCTCACTCTACAAACAAAGATCTTATTCTTATAATAAGTCTCCTAATTTTCACACACTCACATTACAGAGAAAAAAGACTATATAGAGTACGGAAAAAGCTTTCTCTGCTTCACCGATCACTTGTTTTTGTCTCTCTCTCTCTCTTTCTCTTCTCTCTGTCCACTGGTACACTCTTTCTCTCTCTACTTTCTCTTTCTATATGTGTGCGGAGATGTGAGTGAAAAGTGTGATTTCAACTTTGGATATATGTTTATGGCGAGATCTAGCTGTTTAATTCGGTGTTTTTTTTTTGTGTACATTTTGTTTTTTTGTTTCTGAAATTGATTGATGAGATGAGATTTAGATCCTCATTTGTTTGTTTGTTTTTTTAGGTTTTTGTTTGTTTGTTTGTTTGTTTTAATTGAGCTACACTTTGCTAATTTTAGTTAGGAATTCATTAGCATATAGTGATTAACTTTGATTTTGTTAGTTTTAGCGTTATCATTTGTGAAATTTAAACAACAATTAAGAAAAAAGAAGAAGGAATAGGACTGGTTTTTTGAATGATTTTGATCTGCATTTGTATGTTTTTTCTAATATTTTGAATAGGTAATAATTGATCCTGAGGTGCTTGATGTGAAATTTAAGGAAAATATGGATATGGGTTTTTCATAAAGAATGGCTAAGAGAAAGCATGCCCTGAACTCATGGTTTTCAGAGTGAAAAGAATTGAAGAAGAAATGTGGTACTTGTTTTCAAGAAATTATGAATTGTCAAATGGTTCGTCAGCTATGACTGCTATACATGCACATAAATATCTGCACTAGTAATAGGATAATGATTGAGGGTTTGTATATTTCAAGAATGTCATTGCAATTGAAAGTTTGATGTTCATTGCTTTAGTGTTATAATTATGTATAATGGATTTGTTGTTGCGGATGTATTCATCAATATATAGGTCTACTATGTATCATAGGTTAAACTTTGTTGAAATACTTTTTTCGTTTCAGGATTTTGTCATAGCAGTGATGTCGGGGAATGCTCTCAAAGATCTAAATTCATTACCTGGATCTGAGAGGAAGATTGAAAGTTCTAGTAAAGGGAGCTTTACCAAACCTTACTGTGAGAACACTGATGAAAATGTTGAAAAATGGCAGAGGAAAAACTCTGTCCCACTCGTTTCAGCTACTGTCAATGGAGGTGAAACTGTGAATCCTGGAGTAGAAATAGGTAACTCAGAGGTAGAATATATTGAATCTGAGAATTTGAGTGATTTGGAGGATGTTGATACCAGTGTAAAGGTTAGTACATTGGACTTGTCATTCCTAATGTTACATGTTTTAGAATTTAAAGGACCTGTAGACTTACAATTTATGTTATATGCTATTTTTCTTGTTACATGTGTCAGAGACTCATGGCTGGACTAGACTCTAAAGATTGGGTTCTGGTTTGTGAATCACTCAACAATGTACGTCGGCTATCCATATTTCACAAGGAAGCATTGCTGGATATGCTGTAAGTCCCAAATTTTAACTTGATGTTCTGATTGATATGACTTTATTGTTTAAAATAATTTCATCCCTCTTGTTCTTGACTCAATGATGAATCAAATTCTTATGATCATTTTCAATACAGGGGGGATGTTATACCACTCATTGTGAAGTCATTGAAGAATCCAAGAAGTGCTGTTTGTAAAACTGCAATTATGACTTCTGCTGACATATTCAAGGCATATAATGATCACTTAATTGATTCGTTAGACCCTCTGGTACTTTATTTCGATGGGAGTTTGCGCCTGGTTTGTTTAGTTTGCCCTTTTGTTCATTTTTTTTTGATCCCTCAGAATGTGGCCAAATTCATGGGTGCAGCTTGTACAGCTCCTTCTCAAGTCTTCACAAGACAAACGATTTGTATGTGAGGCAGCTGAGAGAGCTCTGGTGGCAATGACTACTTGGATTTCTCCTACATTGTTGTTACCAAATTTGGAGCCATATCTTAAGAACAGGAATCCTCGAATTCGAGCCAAGGCATCAATGTGCTTCTCTCGAAGTGTACCTCGACTGGTAGGAAAATGGATTTTGATAGTCATTTGCTTGTCAATTTGTTTATTCAGGTTTATTAATATCTCCTTTGCTTTTTTGTTTACACTTGGTTTTCAATTTATATATATATATATAAGGGGGAAAAAAAAAGGAAGGGAGGGGGGGTTTTCTCATTGCATTTCTTCTTTCTTATTTGCTATACTTCTGTCTATGACGCTGCTGACACAATTAATTGTGTGATTTGATAATTCCACAGTACTATTTTACTTTTTTTTTTTTTTTCTTTTTTGGTGGTAGTTGCTGCTTGTGTTCTCTGCCTTTGATGCAAAGCTTATAGCATGATTGTGTTCACATGGTATTGTGGATTCTAAGCTGCATGCCTGTGTTTATTATTATATATACATATATCCTTCTGCTGTGAGAAGTAGGCATTGCTCCTTAATTGTGTGTGAGCCTTTGGAAAACTGGTTTCATTTAAGGATTTGTTTGGTCTTCCCCTACCTGTTTGGGGTCTGCACGCATGCATGGTAATATGCGTATGTGTGTGAGAGATGATTTGATTTGTTATGAAATATAAAACTTTGAATGCTTGTACTGGATTGAGGTAATAGTATAAAGCGGAACTGGATTGTGTTTGTATTGTTGCCTTCATGTGCACTCAATCCTAATCTTTCCCCTCTTTGCTCATTTAATCTTGTTCATAATAACAGGGTGTTGATGGAATTAAATCATATGGGATTGACAAATTGATACTAGTGGCTGCATCACAGCTGAGTGACCAACTTCCTGAATCCAGGGAGGCTGCTCGAACCCTCCTTTTGGAGCTGCAAACTGTATATGAGAAGTCACACGACCTCACACCCACAATATCCGAGCATTCAGAGCTGAGTTCTTGGGAGCAGTTCTGTCAGTCAAAACTCACCCCTTTAAGTGCACAGGCAGTGCTTCGTGTGACCAATATTGCTCGGGAGGGGCTTGTTTTGGGTTCCTGACAGAAGTTAATACGAGTATATTATGATCTTCAGTGAGCAGAGTCTACGAGTATATGATCTTCAGTGAGCAGAGTCTATAATTTCAATTTTTTCCCCATTTGGTTCATCATCATTTTCCTGTAAATACTAAATACCAAGAAAGGTTGAGTATGTCTGAATTGCGGTTAAACACGTAGTTGACTTGGAATATTCTTTGCAGATGTATTACTGCTGGTCTTCAATTCCTTAATGCAGTTATGAATTATGCAGCATAGTTATAAATTATTGCATTACTTTTTTTTTTTTCTTGCTTTGCTGTGTGGTTGGCCACTTAACCTTTCATTGTTTATGCTGTAAGCTGCTATAACATGGAAATGGGAACGGATGCATGTTCCTCTAGTTTAGCAATGAAAATGTCATAATAAGATACAATTCATAATATAATAATTGATTAAATTTTTAAATATTTTTATGATTTAAAAATTATCTCTTATATTATTCAGTTCTAAAATTCAATATGTTAATTTTTAGTATTAGATTTTAAGTTCTAAATTATCTACAGATCTCTTTTCCTTACACTAAAAAATAATTTGGTTCTAAATTATCTACAGATCTCTTTTCCTTACACTAAAAAATAATCAGTTGAATTATCACTGAATTGCTTTTTTTTTTTTTTATTTGATTTTTCAATTGATGATAATAAAATAACTTGATGTTTTATTGTATATTAATTTGATTACATAAGACCAAGTTCTATATTGAAATTTGACATTGCATTTTTCAATGGGATTTTTTTTAATCACCCAGCATTTATATTTGTTGATTTAATTATTGCTATCCTAAAGTTATTTTAGTCTGATTAATTTGAAATTTGATGATTAACAATTTTCAAGTTAATGTATTAATCAAAATCATAAGCATAGTTTTAGTTATTTGGTCAGCTTAAAATAACATTACAACTCACGACAAAATGCTTCAACTACAAATGCTTTTAAAAAAAATAAAATAAAATAAAAAAAGAATGTGATTAAAGAATAAAAGTGATTTGAATGTTTATTAAGGTGGGTAAGGTAAGATTAAGACAAATTCCAGGTGGTTTAATTCCAGGTTAGATGTCTTAATCATAGATTAAGATCCCATCAACCTTTTTTTTTTCTTTTCAAAATTCAAATTTATTTTCCAGATTGGCAGTATTTAATTTAATTTAATAAAAAGATTGAAGTGTCATATGTCTTTATTTTCAAATTTGGACCATCTGTGTTTTATTTTTATTTTTTTAGCCGTTGACAAAATCTTATCAGGAAATACAATGAATAATTGAATGGCAATATATTTCTTCTATTTTTTTTTAACAGGAAACAAGGAATCGAATATAAATTTATTGTTCAAACCAGAGACGGATCTAAAATTTATTTTAAGAGAGAGGCAAACATGATAAATATTAAACAAAACAGATAAATAATTATTATAAGTACCAAATATTATTTTTAATGATATTAAGATTAAAACTACTAAATATTAATAAATTGCTAGTAGACTAAAAGAAATCCAAATCCATATTTAATGTAGTTATAATTATTCTAAATTATTACAATTATTCTTTTCAAGTGCTCTTATTTTGATATCATTGTATCTTCAAAATTATTTCAATATTTACTATATAAAAATGCTCATTTAAAATTTAAAAATTGTTTCGTGAATGCAAATCATAATTATACAAATTACAAATTTAGAATACTATATTCTCAGCTAATTACCAATAAAAAATGATACAATAAATTTATTAAATTACCAAACATCAAAAAATATGCTTTCGATTTAACAATTTTCAATTCAATAATAACGTAAAAGTTAATAAATTTTCATAATTGGGATAATTAGACAAATTAAAAAAAAAGGATTGGAATTTGAAAGCTAACCTTAGTAATAAGAAAAGAAGATTTTTATATGACTTTATATAAGTTTTGTTGCTTGTAGTATGTTTCTCTCTGTATATATATATATATATATATATATATATATATATATATATATATATATATATATATATATATATATATATATATATATATATATATATATATATATATATATATATATATATATATATATAATTGGGACATAGGGGGTATGTAAAATATTTATAACCGCAGAGTGCCCCCATTGTCCCACTCTACATCTGTCCCTGAACTAGGCTATATATGCATTTACTATTAAATTATGATTTTATGTGTTATTCTTTTTATTATTCAATTAGGTAATTTTTTGACTAATAATATCCAATAAATATTATGGAGTATATGCTATAATTTAAAATCCTGTCACGTTAGGGCCTTTTTAGATAAGTATTTATTTGAAATTATTATGAATTTAAATTTAAATTTAAAGTGTAAAATTATAAAAAATAAATATGATAATAAATTTTAAATACTTAATTATTTCATATCACTGGCTATTTAAATGGACATTTAATGTATTTACGAATCATGATTTCGTTTAATTTCTATAGTTTTATTATATTAGTATTTTTTTAAAATGTATTTTCATAATTTTTATCTTAACATTACCCGAATTTTGTAATAGGAATATCAATAAGAAAGAATATAGGTTTTGCAGTTTTCTACAATAATAAACCAATTAAATATTATTATTGAGTTTTCTCATTATCTTATTAATAATGGATCCATTGTTTTAGAATCAACATTTAGAAAATAATTTCTAAATATATAAATAAAATTTTACATCTTTGAATTTGTCTATAAAAAATATTTAGTATCAATGAATATATAAATTGACTTGAAAATATTAAATTGTTGAGATTTAAAAAAGAAAATTCACAAAAAAAAACTCATTATATCAAATGGTTTGATTTAAAAATTATAGTCCTAATAAATAATTTTGGGATAGAAAATTACACTTACTAATTAAGCTGGTTAATTTGATAAATTTGGAGGCAGCTTAGGGCTTCCTTGAAATCCATGCTGTTCTTGGTAACTGTTTTCTAACAATTTAAATAGTGTCTATATATCCAATAATAGCACTGTTTGATGGGGGATTGATTAACTAATCCTTAGAATTATTAAATATCATTATGTTTGGTATATTTAATTAGATAGTGATTAATAATCTTAAAGATTTAGCTAACTTATCGAATTAGTGTTAGCTAATACCCAATCTCTCATTGTCTTTAATAATCCCTCTCATGTGAGATTACTAATCTCACTGATTATGAAATTTTAATCCTTAAAATAACTTCAGTTTTTTACTTGATTTCTCAAAAATAACTTTTTTCTAAATTATTTCTCCATTATCCTTCATCCTATGCTTCACAGGTTATCAATTTATATATCAATATTGTCTATTAATCTATTGCTTAAATTAATACTAAAATATTATGCAACAATAATAAAATATATAATTAATGATTCAAACATAAAAAATATCATGTGTTTATAATTGAATTTATAAATAATATGAAAAGGATTGATTCCTGAGAACACAATTAATACATCGTGAGATAAAAGAAAAGAAGACGAGGAGACTTTTTTGTTTTTTTTGGAAGAAGAAGAAATCAATTAGGGCAATGATTATACATATAAGGTAATTAAAGGGTATTTAAGTAATGGAATTATTTTCTTAATTTATCCTATTTATTAGTCTATACGACCAAACAACATATTATAAAAGTAAGATTATTTAATCCTATGGATTAACATTTATTTACCAAACAAGATACTTAAATCTATGGCTTAATTAATCTTATGATTATAATTAATCTTATGATTTATGAATCCGAATACTAAACGGACTGATCCAACCAAACTTCGATTATATTCCAGCAATAAACAAGGTTACTTTCAATACATTAAATAATAAAAATAAATATATTTTTAGTAATATTATTTTATTTGATAATTACATGAAAAATTATGACAATTAGAATTAATATAGAAAATATCATCCAATTAATAATCAAATATTCATCATATAAGGTAATTAGATGATGAACTTTAGTTTGATTGGTTAAGGGTGAAGTCTTCTAAGTTTGAACCCTGCATTTATGTGAGAAATGTCAAATTTATTTCTTACTTATATTAAGCATTGCTTTAAAAATCATATCGGATTGACTGGTTCAAAAAGCAGTGAACTTGCTGAACCGAATCCAATTTTGAAAATTATTAAAAAAATTAAACTTCTATTATACTTGTTAGATGTATTTAAATTTGATATTTGATTAATTGTATTTGTTTTTTTTTCTTAGATGGTTATAGTTTAATATATTATATTAATCATATAAAAATATTAAAAAAGATATAAATATAAGCATTTTACAGTAAAATGATTGAACTTGTTGGATTGGAAATGATAATCTAACTGGTTCGATTACCAATTTGGTTTTTAAAACATTGATTTTAAGTTGTAAAAATTTGTGAATTTTGATATTAGATATTTTTCTAGCAAATATATGCATTGTATATAATATTTTCTGGAAAAAAAAAATACTATAATACAATTAAAAAAACCAAAAAATGGACGTCAAATGGCACTTAATGATTAAAAGCAAGAAGAGGTGCCGAGGCTGAAAAAACATCAAGGACAGAAAAGAAAGAGAAACTCATGAATTGTTAAATATTGCAATCATATTTTTGTCTCTTCCTATGAATTTTGGTTCTGTCTTACCCACTCCATCATAAAAATTAACCAAACCTTTTCTATATCAATTATTAAAAATACCTCTTTCAACCAATCACCTGCTTTCACAAACATAAATGCATCCCCACCTGTTTTCTATTACTATACTTCTCCAAACTCACCAAAACCCTCCATCACAATTACAAAATACACAGACAATTGGTGGTTTTTGGGATGTGAATCAAAATCTACAAAATAAAAGATTTTAATTAATGAGCAATAAGGATCTTGGGCTTGCAACAGAGATTATAATCATGGCAATTGTAATTTCTGTGATTCTATTATTTGTGGGTATTGGGTTATTGGTTCTAATTCATGCTTGTATTGTTGGAAGAAGCTTTAGAAACAATTCTGCAAACGGAGGAGGCAGAGGCAGAGGCAGAGGCAGAGGCAGTCCTGAAAGAACAACAAATATGTCTCAAGATGAGTTAGAAAAGCTTCCAAGCTATGATTTTATAGCAAAAAGCAAGGGAAGTAGCCCAGTAGATTGTGCTGTTTGCTTAGAAAATTTCAAGATTGGTGATAAGTGCAGGTTGTTGCCAATTTGCAACCATAGTTTCCATGCTGAATGTGTAGATTTGTGGCTTTTAAAGACACCTATTTGCCCAATTTGTAGAACTAGTACTACTACTTCTGTTGCTGATTCAAGAATTGCAGGGCCTGTAATTGGTGAAGAAAGTAGCCAGTTTAGTGACAGTATTGACATGAGAGGGAGCCTCACAACTACAGATAGTAGCCATTTTAGTGATGTTAGTATTGATCAACCCAGAGAAGGCCAAGCTTCAGCAAGTATTATGGAGTTGAGGCAGAGCCAAGAAGGTGTAAGAAACAGAGAAATTTTAATGGTGGAATTGAACTAATAATACAAAATCAAACCAAGTTAGTTGCAACCCTCTTAGAAACATCAATGTTATATAATTACCTTTTATTTTCACTTTTGTTGCATTTTATAATAGTTCAATATTTCGGTCTTTCTTGTATCGCTCTGCAGAATATTAAAGGTTCAAATTTTAACTGCTTTTTGCTTTAAAAAATTTTCTTATGTGCTAAAAAAAAATATAAAAAAAGTCACCAAGCACATAGATCAGCCAGTAAAGAACTGTTCTAATTTAACCATGGTTTCAGGTTTAAGTTTTAAGAATGCAATTGCGTTAAATTCTCAGTATAGAGAGTTTTGCCATCTTTATGCTACTATCCAGCTCAAGCAACTCTTGCTCGATTTGAGTAGGATTAGTTTTTATAAAATACTTGCGGCTAGCATAAAAAAAAAAAATACAATAATTTTTTTTTTAATAAGTCAATCAAATATTAGTTTTGATAATCTAGTGAGTTTAAAAGGGCATTACAACTCATGACAAAATGGCTCAACTATAAAGGATTAAAATGGTATGCCTTGACTTATGTAGGGTTAAATAATGTGATTAAAGAATAAGATTGATTTTGTTTGTTTATTAAGGTGGGTAAGGTCAGATTGAAGATTAGATCTAAAGGGTTTAATTCCATGTTTGATGTCTTGATTATACATTAAGATAATAAGATCTCATCTATTATTAATTGTTTCTCAGATTGGCAATTAATTACATTTTGGTGGGAGACTAAAAAGATTAATTCCTTTCTACAAATTAGGTGCTCAATTAAGAAGTCATCTACTCAATAGAATGTCAAACAATTATTGACACCTAAAATGTAACTAAAACCCATATATATATATATATATTATTCATACTAAAGCACATGTTTACATATCAATTCATTGATTATTTTATAGTGCAGAAAATTTCTGATTTTGAGATAATAAGAATGAATGTGTGTATTAAGATAAATTTAATTTTTTTTTTCAAGAGCACCAGTGCATAAACTGTTGATTGAAAATATTGTATCAATGAGGGTTAGATTTGTGCATGTTACTACATTGCTTTTATTTTTTATTTATTTTCTATGCTCCCAAAACATGAAAATAAAAATGATACATGTATTATATTTTACAATTGCATTATTGATATCCAAAAGAAAGAGACATTCACCTTTTTTTTTTTTTTTTTTTTCACTTCATCAAAAGTATATAAATGGTCTGTCGATTTAAAATCAAACCGAATTAAAAACTAAAAACCAAAATTTCATTTTTCAATAAACCAAACTGAACCACAATGAAAAATTTTGGTTCAATTCAATTGGTCAGTGAGGATTAGTTTTAGATTTTTCTCCTCTTTTTTTTTTTTAATTTTTGGGCTGTTTAATATATATATATATATATATATATATATATATATATATAAATTTTGGTCGATTCAGTTTGAACTAAAATTTTTTTACCAAAAATTGAACCAAACTAAAATTTAATTCAGTTTATTATAATTAAAATTAAATTGAACCAATTTACTAAAAAACTAAACTGAATTGAACCAAATTGAATCAGTCAATTTGGTTTGGTTTTGCTTTCCTCTAATCATGCTGTACATCATGCGCAAACAGATAAATAAATACTTAACTATTTTTTTTTTTTTCTGGATTCAAGTCCCTATTTTTTAATAAAAAAAAATTGAAAAAAGAAAGAGATAAATAAAAGTCCAACTTCAACTCAAAGAAATTAATTGAAATTAAATGTGTTCTTAGAAAGCATGTTGAACTGGATGGCTGCAAAACAAAATAGTAATAAATATTTAAGTTTCTGAATCAATTTGATATTGTTCTAGAACTCATGATATATTTGCAAAAAAAAAAAATAAATAATTTTGTGAATTTTCTTTTCACTAAACCAAAGAAATAGAATACTACATTTACCTATTATAAGTCATCATAGAATTTTATTTTTTTTTTTTAATTTAACAAAGACAAAATTCATTGCATTAATAAAAAAAAAAAAAAAAGGTGCATGATAAAATGAAATAAAAGGGATAACTGCTAGAAAAACGTTATTATATTATATAAAATAATAAATATTATAATTTTTTTAAGTTTGATATCACTTATATATAACACAAATAAAAATAATCGATAGTTTAATTCAGAAAAATATATTTAGAATATAAATTTGTGGGAGTATTGACAAATTCTAACTATGATTTTAATGGGCCGCTCATTGGCATTTAGAACTTAGGTCGTTTTTCAATGCCTCTATTGGGCCGAACTCAGATTTCTAAAATGGGCTTTTATTTGGAACCTAATTAATGCAGAATTTAATTTAAATGATTTTTTGGGTAAATCTTTATTGACCAAAATCATAAATAAAAATAAACAGTAGCTGAATGCATTAATTATAAAATTATCTAATTATTTTGTAATTTTTTATTGTTAGAATTTTCATATTTTAATCACAAAAATTTCAAATCAATTAAACAACATCTCAAAATTTTTTAAAAAGTTTTGATTTGATGTTAAACATATACTTTTAATTATAATTTTCAAATAGCTGAACTGTATATACTGTACATTGATACATAGAAACATATGAAACAAAAAGGTTAGTCAAGGGCAATAAATGAGATAATAAATAAATAACATACAACAAAAGAAAAAGAAATAATAAATAATTATTTGTTTCGTTTAGTTAAGTGTATATATATATATATATATATGGCACCGTTTTGAAAAAAATATAAGCAATTTAAATTTAATTAATAATATAATTCATGTGTTAGTAATAAATTTTAAAATAATAAAATTTATTTAAAATTTTATTATTTAAAATAATTAAAAAATAAAAAAAATTATTATTTTCTCATTTACTTTTATATTAAAAAGCCATATTTAATTTAAATGAGGATATTTTTAATTTTGTAATAGTGGAGTTCCTTTGAATACTAATTTTTCAGTAGTTGTTGTTATTGTGTCTCATTCATTAATTTTTTTTTCACTAATTAATATTCTAATAATTTGTTTTACCACTAATCTAATTTCCTTTATGATGTTTGTTTCATTCATTAATTAATTGCTATATAAACACTACGGAGACACTTGTCATCAAAAGCATAAAGATGTATAAGTTTGTTCTTATATGGGAATTACATATAATTGTATTAATGATCAATAGTGTTAATCAAAAATAATAATTACATTTAGAGTTTTTGAGTTTTTAATGATAAATGGTATTTTAGATGAATATAATCCTGATGAATTTTATTTATTTATTTATTGTAATAATACTGCTGCCAACACTGCTTTTATTGCTGATTTAAATGAATTTTGTGAAACTGCTTTTGGTGGCAAATTTTTCATATTAAATGTGTTTGTAACGTTTTAAACTTGTTTGTGTGTATTTTATATATATAAAAAAAAAAAAAAAAAGCTAATTAGCTGTGTCATGTGAACAGCCAAGTGGTTGGCAATGTCACATGTTGGCTTAGAAGGTTGCCAACATTTGGCTTGGATTGCCAAGTGTTAGATGCTTAGCTATATGTATATACTCACGCCCATGCATCAAGTATAGAACAGTGGAACACACTTCCAAATTGAGAGTTTCACTTTGATCAAACTTACACTGCTACACACCTTGGAGAAGAGGCACAAAAGCAAATGCACAGAGAGAAATTAAATATTGCTTCAGTTTGTAATATTATGTAAATATGCTATAAAATGAAAATTTAAATATAAATTCAAAACAAAGTAGGATTAACATAAATTCTAATGGCAACTGATAAGAGACAAAAATGGCTTATTAGTTCAATAGACCTTGAAAATTGAATGCCCATATATATCTCAAGTCCTTAAGGCTCAAAAGGAGAAATCCAAGCCCATTAATAGTGACCCAAGCGAAAGCAGATCCAGATAGTCTTGTAGCTCTAGAGTCCTGGCAAAGGATTTTGATGAACATCTTCTTATTTCAGCTACAAGTAATTTTTTAGGCAAGCTAACCTATTGTATGGATGAGAGTTTCTAGTACAGATATCACATCAATTTGCAGAAAGGCACTCTCTCAGGTGGCTCACTCTATACCCTGATACAACTCTTATCAAATACCTCTAAGAACAAGACAGGCACCATGCGCCTATTACCTCTGCACCTACTATGCCCACCAGAGAGGTTTCTTGTTAGAAGGCACTCTCTCTCATAGAAATGTGACAGTTTTGTCCCATGCAATGCCATATAAAAAGGAGGAATTAACACACGACTAAGGTATATTGATTTCTACATTTTTTCATATCTTTCTCTCACTAAAATATCTTCCGGCTAGAAGAGAGATTATTTCTTCGGCTACCGGTGACGGCTCTTAATAATTTAATCGTCGAAAGTTTCTCACTAAGTACAAGGCTTGGCCCCCTCCTAACCTATTTTCTCCTTTTGCAGATCCATTCCACAAGACCCAACTTAGAAGATCTAGCCTATTACATCTTGTTTGATGTAGCACCTATTAGCAACAATTTCAGCTTGAAGATTTGGATGATGTTTAATGGTAAATTAGAGTTGTTTTTCAATTTTTAGGATTTTTTTAATAAATTTGATTTGAATACCAATAAATATAGAAAATAATAAATGAAAAGATAAAGAAATAAACAAACAAAATGAATTCACTAATAATAAGAGAAATGCCAAAGAAAATTAAACTTGGTCAAAATTAGAATAAATCTAAACATTCTAAAAAGTTTAAGAAAAATAAAAAGAAAAATTCTAATTTACATTTGATGTAATTTTCCCTTATACAATTAAATTCCAAACAAAAAATGAAAGAGAAGATTTCATTGGAAGCCTAAGATAAGGATACTGATTTTTTTTTTTTTTTAAATTAGGGAGGAAAAACACTCTATATAATTATAATAGGCTATGAATAATTTTTGCCTTAACATCTTTCATCAAATTGATGATAATTATTTATAATTTAAACGACTTAAATTTGATTTTTTGGCTTCAGAAAAAATAGAAAGCCTGATTTTTTTTTTTTAACAAGATTTCTAATAATTATCTATAGAAATTTAGCAAATCCTTTCCAAAGTTAAAGAATCCGAATTTGAGCCAATTCAAATTAATAAAAAGTGTATAAAAAATTAATTAATATTTCGAGTTAAAATTTTTTCATAAATTTTGAATTAATTTTAATGAAAATTCCGATATATGAGTATTCCGATTTTAAAATCTAGAGATTCACTTACATTTGATTAGAAGCTGTCCAAATTCACTCCAAGTCGAGATAATCCAAATTCCAAGTCTACATAGAAATCGAGTAATTCAATCAGTCAAATGCATGTGTTCGAATCCTGCCAAGTAATGGAGACCTCAAAGACCAGTGGCTTTCACAGATTGGAATTGGAAACACAGACGACTAACACGACAGAAGCTATTCCATGGAAGAATCCAGTCAAATACAGCAATCAATTATTACCCTCACTTTGATGGTTAATGATAATGCATTTTCTGACAAGTTCTTGACCTTTCCCTTATGACAAACTATTCCCCAATGGATTGAACAGTTTACAAGGAGAAATTTACCTAATCTTATCCCATTTTAACATTTATTTTTTTTTCAATTTTTTTGAAAAATAATTTAAATATTAAATAGTATTAAATAATAATTATTTGTTAAAAATATATTATTTGATGCAATTTTTTACTTGATTTAAAATTTAAAATTTAATTAAATAATAATAGATATTAATTTTATTATGAAAATATATTAAATGTTATTTAATGTATATCATAAAATTTAATGTATAAACAATAATTGATATTAATTTAATTAAATTGTACTTATAAATTAAATAGATATAAACTGATTTATATTTTTTAAAATTTTAACTTCTTTTTATTAATAATAAATTAAATAAATTTTTAGTTTATTAAATAAATATAATTAATAAATTATTAATTTATTGATTAATTAATATTTTTTAAATTAATCAAATTTACATGGTTGTAAAGTTTTTAATTTATAGATATTTTACTTGGTAGGCATGAATCAAGTAGCTGTTGAGATGCTGTCCAATTTGGAAAATTAGGAAGTGGAGCACAAGATGGACTAGTCCATTCATTTATAGACACTCTTCAAGCATGCAGAAACTGTCACCTCCATTTGTCTCTTCTATAAATCTTCTGCAGCTCTCAATTCTAAATACCAGTAACCAGAAACTTTACTTTCTCACCATCAATCAACTTGAAAGAAATACCAAACATGGACTCTACAACTTGTAAAGATAAGTCACAGTACCATGTAGTTTTATTTCCTTTTATGTCCAAAGGCCACACCATTCCACTTCTCCAGCTAGCCCTCCTCCTCCTCCGCCGTAACATTTCCGTCACCGTCTTTACAACTCCGGCAAACCGTCCTTTCATTGCTGAGTTTCTTTCAAATAGTACCACTTATAATAATTTCTCTATAATTGATCTTCCTTTCCCTGAAAATGTACCTGAAATTCCATCTGGAATTGAAAGCACAGACAAACTCCCTGCCATTTCTTTGTATCCTCAGTTTAGCCTTGCCACCAAATTGATGCAGCCAAACTTTGAACAAACGCTTGAAACTATCCGGCCAACTGTTAATTTCATAGTCTTCGATGGCTTTTTGTGGTGGATTGCAGAATCTGCTGTAAAGTTTTCTATTCCAAGACTCATATTTTTTGGTATGTCTAATTTCTCTTCCTCTGTTTCAAAAGCTGTAGTAGAAGAGAGAATTCTGACTAGGCCTGAGTTAGATGATGATGAGTTAGTCACTGTAGCTCAATTTCCTTGGATTAAGATCACTAAAAATGATTTTGATTCAACATTCAAAGATCCTGAACCAAAGGGTCCTACTTTTGAGTTAGTGATAAATTCATTAATAGCATCATCACACAGTTATGGGATTGTATCAAATAGTTTTTATGAACTTGAATCTGTTTTTGTTGATTACTGGAATAAACATATTAAACAAAAGAGCTGGTGTGTTGGGCCTCTGTGTCTAGCCAAGTCCAACACAGAACAGAACAAAGAACAGAGTATTGAAAGAGATTTTGAATCTTTCAAGAAATTACCCACTTGGATTCAATGGCTTGATAAGAAGCTAAATGAAGGAAGTTCAGTCTTATACGCTGCATTTGGGTCTCAGGCGGAGATCTCACCAGAACAACTTAAACAAATAGCAAATGCATTGGAAGAATCTGGAGTAAACTTCTTGTGGGTGATAAGGAAAAAAGAATCAGAACTCAGTGATGGGTTTGAAGAGCGAGTAAAAGAAAGAGGAATTGTGTTGAGAGATTGGGTTGATCAAATGGAAATATTAATGCATAAGAGTGTTAAAGGGTTCTTAAGCCATTGTGGATGGAACTCTGTTTTAGAGAGTATATGTGCGGGAGTACCGATTCTTGCTTGGCCAATGATGGCTGAACAACCTTTGAATGCGAGAATGGTGGTGGAGGAGCTTAGAATTGGGTTAAAAGTGGAGACTTGTAATGGGTCAGGGAGAGGGTTTGTCAAGAAGGAAGGTTTAATAAAGACGGTGAAGGAGTTGATGGAAGGAGAGATGGGGAAAGAGGTAAGAAATAAAATGGAGAAGGTTTCAGAAATGGCCAAGAAAGCTATGGAGGAAGGGACTGGATCATCATGGTGCACATTAGACAAGCTCATTGAAGAGATTTGCAGCAGCGAAGACTATGAGTAGTAGTAGTTAAGTGAAGTGCTTTTGATATCCTTGGTCAATTTGCTAGTCTACTAAAATTAAGTTCTCTCTTGTCCAATGAAATGAAAAATAAATTCACTTTATCAACTGAATACTCATTAGAATTATTGATTATTTATGATTTTAAACTTATAACACTATTTTAAATATTTAATTATTTTAAATATAATTTATTAATCATTTAAATATAATCTATTTTTAAATAGGTATGTATAATTCTCTCTATATCAGAGAATATAATTATTAGTTTTTTTAATATCGAAAACAAGAGAATCAATATTGAATTTATTATTTAAGAGAATTGAATTTATTATTTAAGAGAATATAAAATTATTATCTGTTACCGTTAATAATTTTTTTTGAAGGTACTGTGAATATATTGAATAATCATTAAGAATAAATATAAATATTTATCTTTTTATAATAAGATAATTTAATTTTTCTATTTTAATAAGTAGGAAATGTTTAAAAAAAATTTCAAATTGAATCTTTTATAAACAATAAATATTTGACCACTTAATATCTAATAATTATTACTAAAAAATAATTTTATCTTAATTTTTTAATCTTACTTATTTTAAAATTAACTGTAATTTTGTGAGATTAAAATTGAAAAAAATATTAATTATAAAGTTAAAATGTCAAATTAACTTTTGGACTGATATCAAATAATTAGTTTAGCCCACAAATCTCAATTAAAGTCTATTCAACTTTTCAATTTTGCAAATCGTCAATTTTAACAACTAAAATTTTAGATATTTTCACAAACAGAACAACAAGTTTATGTATATTTTTGACTTGTTGGCTATAAACTTTATGTAAATAAGACAAAACATTTAATATTTGGAAAGTGCACTTGAAATTTCTTACTTATGATTAAAAAAAAAAAGAACTTGAAATTACTTATCGACCATAATCTTCAAGTTACACTGCTAAATCAATCAATTATTATTATTATTGTTATATTGTTGATATTAGTTGAGTGATTGATTGATTGTAGGTAGGTTTCATGCAGGCAATTTAATTTTTTAATTTTTATTTTTAATATGGGAATAATTTGTTTTTTAAATTAAAAATTTACATGCATTAAATTAATGCATATATTGGTGGTAGATTTTGTCGAATTTGGAAAAAGTTCATTAATTTTTTAAGATAAAATTAAACATTTATTGATTAATAAAATAAAATAATTGTTTAGAAAAACACTATCTCTATTATATAGCCTATTATATTTCTATATAGTATTTTCATTTTTAGTATAAAAAAAATAATATAAAATTATTAAATTTTATGATATTATAATTTTTCAAAATTAATATTAAACTGATTTAGAAAAATAAATAATGATATAAAAAATCCATTAATTTTAGAGAAAAACTAACCTTTAATTTATATGATATGTATAACTGACATGAACTTCATAAAAGTCTTTTAGATAGGACAAACACTTGAGTATTGCACAGCTAACTTTTAAATGCATTTATTAATCAATTAACCAAATATAAATATAGAGATTTTTTATATTCTGAATTTTTAATTTATAATCATAATTTTAAATTACTTTTAATTTTTTATTTTAATATCATTAATTTTTTTTAAATAAATTTAAATTCAAACTTTATTATGATATATTATAAAATTTGATTAATATCTTTCTATATATATGAATATTCTAGTTTTCATATTAGTATTGATTTTTTATATTCTGAATTTTTAATTTATAATCATAATTTTAAATTACTTTTAATTTTTTATTTTAATATAATTAATTTTTTTAAATAAATTTAAATTCAAACTTTGTTATGATATATTATAAAATTTGATTAATGTCTTTCCATATACATGAATATTTTAGTTTCCATATTAGTATTGATTGTATTTTCTTTATTGGAAAAACTTCCTATTTCTTGTATTTTTCTTATTGAAAAAGTTTCATATTTCTTTCTCTTCTGTACTCTATATAAAGGGTTTAATACTATTGAATGGAATGACTAGAAAAACTATTCTCTTCTCTAAATTCTTTATTCATGTTCTTCTCTATTTTATTTATAACACGTTATCAGCACGAATCGTTTTACAATATTGTTCATAATTTTAGATAGCTTGTGGTTTGCTACAACCCAGCTAAGGCGAAAAATTTGAAAAAATAAAATTCAAAATTTATGGTAAACAATTTTTGTCTAATTAATTATTATTATTATTAATATTTATGTATCAAATACATTTTTTTTAAGAAAAAAAAACTAAATCATTTTTTTTAAGAAATCGTTTGAACATATTGGACTAATTAATTTGAAGAAATCATTTTTTTTTCCTTCTCTCTTACAATCATTTATCTCAAATTGTTTTTTTTTAGATTTATAAAGATTTGCTATACTATTTAATGATTAATCAATTAAATTCTAATTTCTCAAGAACTAACATTATATTTTAAATACTAGTTCTTGAAGAACTAGTATTATTTATAGTTCCTAAAGAACTAATTAAATAAATAATTAAGCTATGAGTTCCTAAAGAACTAATATTATATTTTAAATTCTAGTTCCTGAAGAACTAGTATTATTTATAATTCCTGAAAAACTAATTAAATAAATAACTAAACTATGAGTTCCTGAAAAACTAATAATAATTATAGTTCCTAAAAAACTGGTATTCCCTGCAGTTCTTGAAGAATTGGTATTTTTTACAGTTTTTGAAAAACTGATATTTTCTACAGTTCCTAAAAAACTAATATTCTATATAGTTCATGAAAAACTAATCAAAATAAACAAATATAAATTCATTAAAGAATCATTAAACATTTCTGAAAAACTAAATGCATTATCTACAAGTCTTTAAAATACTGATTTTATTATGTTTTTATATTAGACAATGTTAATTGATAGCCCTCAACATCACGAGTAAGAATTATTTATACTGGTATCATTCCTTTGGGCATTAAAATAAATAAAATAGACATCCCTGAAAAATTGATATTTTATATTCCTGAATAACTAATAAATTTGATTTAAGCTACATGCGTTGAATAAATTGGATGTCAATAAAGTACCTGCGTATGGCCATAATATTAAGGTAAACCCTTTTGCTTTGATTTTTCTGTTTTGGGTGTTTCATTATTGTTTATATATATTGGAATGATAGGTATGACCTATTTGATTAACCAACCAAATTGCAACTTTTAATTGGTTATCAATTATAACAATACATTTTATGCATAGTTTTAAAGTCATGGCTTACAATTTTTTTTTGGCATGAAATCCGACCCTAAATTATTTATTTATTGGTTGATTGACTTGCTTTATGGGGAAAGGGTGATCTTGCATTCATATTAATAGGTTTACTTGATTCATTAAATTGAGATCGATTCTACTAATATATATATTATTACATATATTTCGGTTTTAGCATTTCAACTCTAAATTTATTTTATAGACAATACACTTCTCATATATATATATATATATATATATATATTTGTTAGTTGAATAGCCTACAAGAAAGTTGTGTGTGTTATATATATTTTGATTTTACTTATGTTAATATGTATTAGATGTGAAAGCAATTAGAGATTTAAATGTGAGATGAGATGAATATAAATTATATAAGTAACATAGTTTTGTTAATTTGTGAATTGATGAATTTATTTCCGGATTGCATATATTATTGGATTTATGTTGGTATAGAGAAGCATAATTAGTGCTTACCTTTTCTTGGTAAGATAAATTATGAATTTAATATTTGTTAAAATTAATATTAATTTATTTTCTGATTGGTCTATTTAGATATATTTTAAATATATGCAAATTAAGTCATTTAAATAAAGTAAAGTATAGTGAATTAAAGTTTGGTTGATAATTTTTATATGCTCTTGAATTCAATGAAAATAATTTTTGACGTGAGTTATTGATAATGAAATGTATTTAAATGTTAGCAAAAGCAAAAGCTATTGTCTTCTGAAATCTCATTTAAGTGAGGATTTAAAAGTTAAATATCCCACTATTAATGATTTTTATATTTTCTAAAAGAGTTTTAAAGATAGATATAATCACTTGAAATATGTGGTATTACTACAAGCTTAATATGATTGGCTAAATCTACACCTATAAGACTTAAAGTCTATTTGAAAATATAATTAAACTATATTTAAAATTATTTCACAGCTGAAATTGTGTGGTAATAAAGTTACATACTTCTGTAATAATAGTATAAAAAGTGAAAATTTATAAATATTATTTTTCTAGTGGTTTCAAAGAATAATTGTTAATAAGAAATCATCAAATAATGTCCACTAGTACAATTGCATTCCTTGAAGTGAATGCTATAAATCATTTGGTAGATAATGAGAAGTTTGAAAGAATAATTGCTAACGAGAAATCATTAAATAATGCCCACTAGTACAACTATATTCCCTAAAGTGAATGCTATAAATTATTTGGTAAATCATGAGATTCTAAAAGAGGAACCGCCCATATAGAGGATACAACTCAATTCAATATTGATAATTTTATGTAAACTCTTTGAAGGAGTAATTTGCAAGGATTTACAAGTTGTGTATTATAATGAGTTATTTCATTACTGTTTTATCCCTAGTATACATGCACAATATATTGCGTTGAACCTGTAGTTCAAGTATTGAACTTATAGTTCAATAATTAAACCTTGAAAGTTTGGCATGAATGCCATTGTGTATATCATATATACTCTCTCTTGAAACTTGTAAAAGGACATGAGCCGTAAATTATTTTTTTGTGCCATGAATATATTAATATCATTATCTCAATGTGCGATAATGAGTCCATAAAAGAGACTAAGAATTTATTTTGATGAGGCATATTTCTCGAAATTAGGGGAGGAAAAGCACCTGCAGTGCTAAAGAATGTCGATAAATTTATTGGAAGGAAAACCCTTTAAATAATTTTGGTCCATGTACAAGTTAAAGTGAACTATAAGTTCATAAAATAATACAGTTGTAACAAATTGCAACTTAACTACCAAATACATTTATAAATGTTAAAAGAGTGACAAAGTCTCACATTACAGCTGCTAATAACCTAGCAAGGGTTGTGATTCCAATTGCAAATAGAAAATCAATCAATCTTACTACACGCTAGAAGCGTGGATAGTAAATTGGAACTAAAGACAAAAATCCGTGGAAAAGAAAAGCAGCGCCACTCATAAAATCTCCTGAAGAGAAACCTCCTGAAGAGGAAGATCTCAGTCAAAGAGCTATAGCCAATTATGAGACACAGACTGAGATAACGGAATAATTAGATCCTCCAGATATGGCTTCTGGAGTTGATGATCATATAAATGAAAACTATGAGATCTCAATTATTTTTATGATATAAGAAAGAGTTGATAGAAATTTAATGATCGTCGACAATAAATTTGCCTCAACAATAGCTCTTGCTGTTACAACAGAAAATATGAATTCAGAATCTATAAGTATAATTGAATATTAGTATAAACATGATTGATCATCATGGAATGAGGCAATTAAAGTAGAGCTAGATAGTTATATCATTGACTATGAGAAAAATAATTCTCTTATTATGGAAATGATCATGTTTCGATACTTAATTAATATGGCAGTTAATGAAAGACTTATTATACGTCTTATAAAAGAAATAAGAGTTCCAGAAAGACTAAGTATATCATAAATGAATATACATTAAACATGTGACATATATTTCATCAAATTGTAAAAATCTATGTATGGATTAAAACAATATGGACATGTGGTATGATTGTTTGAGTAAATTCTTATTAAAGGAAAGATATGTGAATAATACACTATATCCATTTGTATTTATAAAAGACCATAGAATGGTATATGTTATTATTACAGTATAAGTCGATTTAAATATCAATGTGACTTCTAATGAACTCAAATAAGTATGTACCTATTTGAAAAGTAGTTTGAGATGAAAAATTTAAAGGAAATGAAATTTTGTATCGACCTGCAGACCTATTATTAAGGAGTCTTAATACACCAGTATACTTATGTGGAAAAGATATTTAAGCAATTTTTGCATGGATTTCTCCCTCAAGCACACTAACAGGTGGTCCGCTCACTAGAAGTGAAGAGAGACTCTTTTAGACCTAAAGAAGATAATAAAGAGTTATTTGGTCTTGAAGTACCATATATAAGTGATATAGGGCACTCTTGTATCTTGCAAATTACATCAAGCCTGATATTGCATTTGCAAGAAAAATTCCTAGTTAGGTATAGCTCTGCACCTACAAAGAGATATTAGAATGGTGTAAAAAGTCATCTTCAATGTACTGTTAATATTATGATTATATTTTGATTCATATTTGAAATTGGTCTATATGTGAATATTGGTTATTTATTTTATCTCTGTTATGGTATATCTTAGACTCGCTATGTATTCATATATAGTGATACTGTAATTTTATAAAGGTTTTTATGGTCCTGAAGTACCTCATTAAAGATACTCTCATTATGTTTTGAAAATAATATAATTCGCATTGCACAAACTAAAGGTGGGTATATTAAGATTAATGAAGTAGACATATAAACTTCACTCAAATTCTTATATATATGAGCTCTAGAAGAGATATCCACCAAATTCGCTCGTGTGACAACCTAATAGACTTATGTACTAAGTCTTGACCTAGTGTAATTTTTACACAGCATTGTTTCATCGATTAGTATACATCTTGTTAAAATTTGTCCTTATCAGAGGGAGCGAATTAGTATATGATTGTACTCTTTTTCCTTAGTTAAGTTTTTGTCCCACATGGTTTTCTTGGACAAAGGTTTTAATGAGACAATTTGTGCAATGACAAAATAGAGCATGAAATGTACTCTTTTCCTTAGCTATGTTTTTTCCCACTGGGTTTTCTAATAAGGTTTTTAACGAGGTATATTCATAGCGCAAGTAATATCCTAAGGAAGTACTATAAATAAATTATTATATGTGGATATTACTTAAACATTATTAAGTATACGATTTGACAATTTGGCAGATTTATTTATAAAGACACTCCTTATAATCACATTTGAAAAGTTAGTTAACAAAATTAACATGCGTCGGCTAAGAGATATTTGATAAAAATCATATTTTCATAAGAGAAAAATTTTAGTGCACTGTACTCTTTTTTCCCTTAGCCTAGGTTTTGTCCCATTAGGTTTTCCTGGCAAGGTTCTTAACGAGACAGTGTTATGGCACAAATCCCTACAAGAATAATGTACTCTTTTTTTTCACTAAAATTTTTTTTCCCACAGGGTTTTTCCTTAGTAAGATTTTAACGAGGCATATTTTTTGTAAAAGATATCAAGGGGGAGTGTTATGATATATTATAAGATTTGATTGATGTCTTTCCATATACATGCATATTCTAGTTTCCATATTAGTATTGATTGTATTTTTCTTATTGGAAAAACTTCATATTTCTTGTATTTTTCTTATTGGAAAAGCTTTCTATTTCTTTCTCTTCTGTACTTTATATAAAGGGCCTAATACTATTAAATGGAATGACTAGAAAAACTATTCTCTTCTCTATATTCTTTGTTCATATTTTTCTCCATTTTATTTATAACAAACTTATATGAACACGAATTCAATATTTATTTACAAAGCTAAAAAACATAAACATATAAAGAGTGAGGCTTGGTGATAAGTAAACTCAAGATGGATTACACACACGGCTATTCACAATATCATGTCGTTTTGTTCCCTTTCATGTCAAAAGGGCACACCATCCCCATCCTCCGCCTAGCTCACCTCCTTCTCCGCCACCACCGTGGCATTTCTATTACCATCTTCACCACTCCGGCGAACCACCCTTTCATTGCCAAGTCACTTGCTGGAACTACTGCAACAATTATTACTCTACCCTTTCCTCAAAATATCCCTCAATTATCTTCTGGCATTGAGAGCACAGATAAACTCCCTTCCATGTCTCTTTTTCCTTCATTTGCCTTAGCCACCAAACTCATGCAACCAGAATTTGAACGCGCAATTGACAGTCTTCAACAAAGAATTGATTTCATGGTTTCTGATGGGTTTCTATGGTGGACATTGGAGTCTGCAATGAAATTTGAGTTTCCAAGATTTGTATTCTATGGTATGTGCAATTACTCTGTTTGCATGTCAAGAGCTATTCGTGAGGATATGCTTCTTTTTAAGCAAGAATCAGATGATAAATTAATCAAAGTAACAAAATTTCCATGGATTGAGGTTACTAAAACAGATATGGAATCACTTTTAAGACAAGATGAAGTAACTTTAGAGCTCATGGTGAAGGTACTTGCGGCAGCAAAAAGTAGTTATGGTTATATAGTCAATAGCTTCTATGAACTTGAACCAGGTTTTGTTGATTACTTCAATAATCAGGGTGGACCAAAGTCTTGGTGTATTGGTCCTCTTTGCTTAGCCGAGCCACAAATGACTGAACATTTAGTTCATGAGAAACCCACTTGGATTCAATGGTTAGATAGGAAAATGAAGCAAGAAAGTTCAGTTCTTTATGTAGCATTTGGGACTCAAGCGGAGATTCCATTAGACCAACTCAGAGAGATTGCAATTGGGTTGGAGAAATCTGAAGTAAATTTCTTGTGGGTGATAAGAAATAAAGAATCAGAATTGGGTGATGAATTTGAGGAGAGGGTTAAAGAAAGAGGAATTATAGTAAGAGATTGGGTTAATCAAAGGGTCATATTGCAGCACAAGAGTGTTAAAGGTTTTCTAAGTCATTGTGGCTGGAACTCTGTTTTAGAGAGTATATGTGCAGGAGTGCCAATTCTTGGTTGGGCAATGATGGCTGAACAGCCTTTGAATGCAAAAATGGTGGTGGAAGAGTTAAACGTAGGATTAAGAGTAGAGACATGTGATGGATTTGTGAAGGGAGAGGAGTTGGAGAAGATGGTGAGAGAATTGATGGAAGGGGAAAAAGGAAAGGAAGTGAGGAAGAATGTGAAGGAATATGCAGAAATGGCTAGGAAGGCAATGGAGGAAGGGATTGGATCTTCCTGGCGCACTTTAGACATGCTCATAGATGAGACATGCAGAAACTAGAAACAAGAGATTTCCACTGTTTTCTTGATTGATTTCAGGTAATTTGGCAGACATATAGTGCTGCTAGAAAAGACAATGGTCGATCGTTACAATACTTTGTCATTATCATGATATGCATTCAAGATTCTTCTTTATAATAAATAAAAATGCATAGTATAATTTTCACAAATCAAGTGGTAAGATCCACATCAATGTGAGCGGAAAAAAAAAAAAAAAATACACTCACAATAAAGATTTATTTATTTATTTATTTTAAGGAGTAAAGGGATATTACAGATGTTGTCGTGGGCATTTTATCCATTTAGTGCATTTGAAAATTGTTATTCTAAATTTAGGTTTTTTTTTTAATAATAATTCTCATTTTAAGGTGAATTTTAAAGAAAAAATCAAAAAGAAAAGAAATCTCTTAAAATTTTGGTGGAAACCAAAAAGTAATTTTATTTTTCACGTAAAAAAAAATGGCGGAAAGCAATTAACTATTTACTTTGTTTCATTTTTCATCTTATATATTTAATTATATTATGCACCTTTTATTTTAATTAATAAAAATCTCAAAGAATATTTTTTCCTACTCATTTTATTGAACTTCGTTATAAATTTTAATATTTTAATTATTTAAAATTATTTATATTTAAATAATATTTATTGTAATGTATTATATTATTTTCTCATAATACAATTATTTTCAATATTTATTAATTAATTAATGATTAATTTTTACATATGATACTGCATGATTTATATTAAGTGCCTTGCATATTATTTTCGTTTTACAAATTAAAATATACTGACTGACTCTTGTAGACCATTATTATTTTAAAATTACCTCCATTTAATATAATTAAAAACAAAATGAAAATAAACATAAATAATTAATTAGAAAAAATTAATTGGAAAAAACAGAGAAGCTCAAGCAATTAAAAAAAAAGTGCCTAATTCATGAAAAAAATATTGAGCAAATGGCTAAATTTTGATTTTTTTTGCCAACCAAATTTTCATAAGGTGATTAATACTTCTAATATATGGTAATATCCTACTATGAATATAGCTCATAACTACCTCGATTCCTCATACTTATCAAAGAATTGATTTTTAATTTTATAATGTGTATATTTTAAATTAATTAAGTAATAAATAAATAACTAATTAATTAAATAGGTAATTATATTAATTATTTACCTATTGAAATTAATTCCACATTATAGCTACAAATTATAGCTCCTCATAAATAAAATTACTAACCAACAAAGAAGTTTTTTTTTGCTTCATTATTTTTATTTTTAATTATTTGTTAAACATAGTGTAATTATTATTATAAAAAAAATTCAATTATTTAACTAAAATTAACATCTTTTAATTTTTTTAATAGCTATTTTTAATAACTAAAAAATTACTATAAATTTTTTTTGTAAAAGTTGCTATTCTTTAGTAACTAAAAATTTTTAAATTGGTTTTTTTAATGCACTTTTGCCAATTTTTTAGGTGAAGTATTTTCCGCTAAAAAATTTAGGACTTTGATAACTTCCGCAGAAAATTTTAGAGAATTTCCTTTCTTCTAAATTTTTTCTTCAAAATTCACCCTAAAATGGAAATTATTATAGAAAACGTCTAAATTTGGAATAACAATTTTCAAATGCATTAAATGGAGAAAACGCCCTGCTGTTGTGGTATTAAACCCATTTTGTACTAGGTTCATGTCGAATTAAAAGAATTAGTAAATGATGATCTGATCTAAAAAATGGATCAACAAATTCTAAAGAGTATGTTTGCCACACCACAGGCAAATGATACTTGCGCAAAGCCATGCCTCATGGCATTAATTAACACAAACAAGCACAACATAATACCAGCAACAAAACAAAGCAAAAACACATATAGTCAAAATCGTGGAGCTTTCTTTGGCGTAGATCTGGGAAGTTCTTTGACCTAAACTATGCCTGCCGTCCCCGTATCATTGTCAGTTTCTGCTGCTAGTCCAAAGGCTAGTAAACTAGGCAACTTCCACCAAAATCTTTTCAACATTTCTACCATTTATCTGTTTCGTTTCTTTCTATATGGTCAGAAATAATAGTCAAGGTTTAACACATTCATTGCAATACATTCACACAACAATCTGACTGTTCTTGTGATTGAAAGATTGAAATTTGCTAAAACTTCAACAAGCATAAGAAATACATGTGGGGAGTATCAACCCTAAGTTCATCTACTGACTAGTGAGACGACAAGTTTAATCAGCAAAGAAAACAAACATTTTAACTTCAGCTCTTTTGGGCATTGTTCTCAAGTTCTCTCCTTAGCTGAAGAGAGAAGTCATCATTCACATCATCATCATCCCAATCATCTTCCCATTGTTGTGTTATTTCTTTTCCTTCTTCCTTGCTACCCCATTCTGTCAATGGAAATGGATACTAACAATCATCATCAAGTAAAATTACAGTACTAATATATAAATAAATGAAAAACAAAACACAAACAAAAAACTAATACCAGCAAATTATGTCTATTCATTAGTTTTAACAGTGTAACTTTTAGTAGATAAATATGACTGATGAGTAAGAACCCTAACTGATGGTAAAGAAGCACAAAGTTCAATGATGGAACTACAACTGCTGACAGCTGTCTGCTATCAATTTGACTTAATATCCAATGTACTCCAACTAGTATTGGGGACAAAGAAAAAGAAAAATAAACGGATAGCACATAACGGCAATATTGGAAGGTAGTCATAAATTACTATCAATGATGAGAACTTTAGTTTTCTTACAGGCTTGCAATGATAATTACTTAGCACCATCAAAAAAAGATTTCTCACTTATTTGCGTCCAGAGAACACAAAATAATACCATATTTCCTCTACCAGTTCCTCTTACAATATCATACAAGGGATATGACATTCAAAAAGATGAATTTTTTTTTCTTACCAAAAAAAAAGAGAGAGAGAAAGAGAAATATTTTACCAGTGTTAGTTGTCTTCAGACCTCAATCCAAATATATTACACATTCTGGGTTTACTCACAAAATCATCTCGAGAGTAATGTTAACAAGTGCCAGAATTAAAACTTAAAATAGACAGATATCAAAGAATAATATTGCATTATCATCCTACAATACAAATTCACACGGCCATGCCATTAGTATACTTTTGTTAAAAGCCAAATATAGCTAAGGATGTGTTCGCATTGTAATGCTACAAAGAAATAACATTGGAAGGAACCCTAAACATGGGATCCTGAGAAATTCACAACTGAACATTGGCAGCAGTTCACATGCCTGCTAATTCCTGCTAACTTATGGCAACTCCCTTAGTTATTTGATCTTCTCTTCCTTCCCCAAGCAATGTTCATATTGGAAATTTGCACTTCCAACTACCTTAAGATTCAACCTATTATCTCAAGATTTCAAAAAAAAAAAAAAAAAAAAAAAAGGGAAAAGGAATTGACAAAATTGCAATCCTATGAGGTATACTTTTTTAAAGAATGGCCCAACCTGAATAATGAAGATGGGTCTCCACATAAACAACTCATTGTTAAAGAAAAGTCATCATTACCATTCAGCAGGTAATTCAAGTACATACTAGCGACTCTCACAGTTCCTGCTTATAACTTTCAAGCTTATGGAGTTACAGTTAAAAACAAGATTTTGTTATTTATTTATTTATTTTTTTTTAAAGAAAAGTCCTCATTCCATCTTCCTGTGAATGCATTTATCTTTTATTCCATACTATTTTGCATTTTTGCACTCTGATTGCAAATATACAAATTAGACATTATACCCAAAAGTCACTACTAGAAGGACAAAGTACAGCTGGATTCAATGGCAATTTCACAGAAGTTAATTATATGTGTACTATACTAAGTTAAATACAGTACTACAATGAGATCAAATACCACATGCAATTGATTATTTAAATAGATAAAAGAACACCCAAAAACTGAACAAATTCATTAAATTATCCATAAACCACGAGCTCATAAAAAATTATATGATTTGCAATTATATAATGTAAAAGCCAAGAAATCAATCATGTAGCTAACAATATATACATATATACCTTCATTGATCTCAAATTCTTCAAACTCATCATCATCTTCGAACAAGTCGATTTTCGGATCTTCAGTGGCTGCCTTGGCTTCCTTCTCCATTATTTAAACTTTAATTTTAAAAATTAAAACAAAAATCGATCAATTAAGTGACAGATTAAACTTGTAAGAGCACAAAAATAGAGAAACAAAAAAAATCAAATCACCTGAACAGCGCAAAAGCAGAGCTCGATTACAATGGTTTCTTCCTCCGCCAGCAAAGTGAAATTCGATAATTTCTTCTATATGCTGTGAGGGATGAAGATGGGCTATCTGCACACCCAGCTTCGGACTGGAGTGGGCTTCATGGGCCTAATTTAATCTATGTTTTGTTTAGTTTTTTAATTTTTAATAAAAATTACAGGGATTTGCAATTTTTTTTTTTTTTTTTGACAAAATAGGATATGAGAATTTTTTTTATCAGCAATATTGGATTCCGAGCACTAAACAGCATTAACAAGTGCCAACGTAGTGCTTATATAGTATAAATGCTACTATTACTATATCAGTGAACATTAACAGAATTAAGATTGTGAACTCTAAATTACTAACAATATAAAACTATAAACTATAAATTTTTTGTTTAAAAAAAAAAATCACAAATCTCAAAAGGTTAATATTCACATTATATTTTTTTTGTATTTTTTCAAAATTATATTGTTAAAATATATTTATTTGTATTTTTTTAATAAATATAATAAGTGAAAATAATATATATATATATATATATAGTCTATTATGCATTGACCATAAGTTTGAGAGTGCAACTTACCTATATAAAAAAAAATTTATAATTAAAATATATTAAATTTACTTTAAAAATAAATTTTAATGATTTCTAATTAACATTCAACAGAAATGCTATATTTAGTCAAATACCTTTTCTTTGACCGCTAGATTATTGTCCTCACCTAGCCATCAAGTTTTAACAAAATAAATTTCGTAAATTTTTATGAAATTTATTTCTAGTTTAATATAAAATATTGCTTAACTTTGCAAGTATGGGCAGGCTGTGCCTCCCATATGCAAGTGATGACAAAGGGAGACACCAATGAGAAGAAAAAATTTTAGAAAAACAAAGTTTCACTTAGCCAGATTTAACCTTAAGCAAAAGATCAGGAGGGTGAGACCAACAGCTAAAATCATAAACCTACTATATTAAATTTATATACTTATTATTTATTAAAAGAAATTAACCATTAAAGTGGAAGGTTTTAAATTCGAGTACTCTAAACAGCAAATAATTATCATTAACTTAGTGAAAAATGTTAAAGAAAAAGACTATTCGCTGTTGTGTAGCCCAGAATTCTAGACAAAGGCTTAGCCTAAAGTTAAGCTGTAGGCCGATTTATGCATTTCTTTTTAGTCATAAGTGCTGTCATGCAGGCAGGATTCTAGTGTATTTCTATTAGATATTCTCCTCCATGTATAAAAAAAAAAAAAATTAAACCCTTTATCAAGGGTTTTGTTCTTTGCAAATTTTATGGTGTTTGGTTACAACTTGCTACCAAATTCCTCTTGACTCCTAGCAACTGTCATTAACTGCCACTGCCTCTGTTGAAGTTGTTTTTGTCCTTGTCCGTGAAATTTTTTTCCCTCATGGAGGCAGAGCCACAGGCACAAAATAAGTAAAATATGAGTGTATAAAATAAATGTTCAACTGCTGTAAAACATCTGATATTCCTTTTTTGTTTCTGCATTGGCCGGCAATGCAGAGAAAGACAAGATTAGTAGACTACTTCTCTTCTCCATTGGACGATACATCCAAAACGCTTTTTAAATAATTATTGTTTATAATGACTTCTATACTAAAAAAAAAAAATCAAGAAAGATGATCTTTCTATCATATGTTTCTCTATGCTACATTAGTCTCAATTAGTCAATACAAAGGCTGAACGCAATGATTAAGCCTCTCAGTTCCTATAGCACTAATATCTGCATATTCATTTTGATTATCAACATCATATTTACAGTTTCTCAGTCTCATGGGACTAGCTGCAGCCTTGATTTTCCATCTTCATCACCTGTTCATAATAATTCTAATTGCATAGGGGGAGATTGGGGTGGATTCCTATCAAAAAATTGCTGTGGAATAGCATTTAATACCTACCTTCTTGCAATGGGGTGGAGGGCAAATCGAACAGGACTTGTATACCTGAATTCGACTGAGCAAAAGAGCTGTCTGGGGGAAATGGAGATACTTGGAGCAGATGTTTTGAGTTGTGGTATTGAGAAGCTGACAAATGGAGTTGGAGGCTGTTCTGATTTCTCTATTGCCAATGTTACTCATAGGTTGGGGGAGGAACTCAAAAGCATAACTGAAAATTGTAAATTTGATGGTTCTGATGGAGAGTCGGATCAAATGTGCATTTCCTGCATAAATAGTTGGCAGGACATAAAAGAAAAGCATAAATGGTTCTGTAGATTTGCAGTTCTGATATCATTAACAAGTACTAGGATTGATGATGAACCTTATATCTATAGAGTTTACAAATGCCTCGAAAAAGGCAAGAACCATAATATCAAGAATGACAAGAAGCAAAGTATCGACAATAATGGCAAGGTGCAAAGTATCAACCATGGTAAGTAGCTTGATGAGACACAATTGCCTCCCAGAATCATAGTTTTCAATTTCAGATCATATTTTCAACAACAGATATATATATATATACATTGCAATTCTTTATCAGATTCAGCAGAACCAGAAGGTAAAAGGAAGCCTAAAATTAGTACAGGTATTTCCCGTTCAATCTTATAGTCTAAATATGCAAATCTTTTATGGAATCAATGAGACTACAATCTTAAGATATAGATGATCTTGTTTCTGATCATGGAGCATTGTACTTGGAAAAACAGGTATCTGGATTCTAATCGGGTGCCTTATAGGGGCTGCAGTGATAATAACAACAATTGCCACAAACAATATGTGTAGAAGATGTCATAAATCAAAAAATCAACCCAAAAAGAATGGTATGAACAAACAATACTTTATTCCCGCATGAAGAATAATTATTTTTGCTTATTTGGTATTAAAGTATGAAGATTCTGTAAATTCAATTGACAGCTTTTAAGAACCTGCAACTAAAGGAATCTCGTTGTCCGAAATTTCCACTCAAGGAGGTTTATTCTGCCACTGAGAATCTAAGTGAACTGAATCTCATTGGTGAAGGAACAGCAGGTGAGTATCACAGTGTAACATAGACAATGTGATGTTCATGATCTTAAACGAATGAAGCATATGTGCAAATGTGCAAAAAAACATAATTATGAACGAGGGGAACTTAATAAATTCACCAGTTACTATCTATTTGTATGTTATCTCGAATTAACAGTTATATCTTCTATTGAGGTGTAAATGCTCTAGCCTTTTCCTAATGCCTTCATTACAGAATGTACTTTCTCCACAATGAAGAAACTGTTAACTAAATACTAGTAGAGTGTATCGCCTGATAAGCCTTGTAACTGTGCCAGGGAAGGTGTACAAAGGCATATTATCAAATAATCAGCATGTAGCAATTAAGCACATCATCAATGAAGGAAATGCAGAAACTGTTGTCAGGGAATTAACAAGCCTATCACATGTGAGACACCCAAACCTTGTTGCTTTGCTGGGATATTGTGTAAGAGAAGATGAGTGCTTTCTTATCTATGAGCTGTGTCCCAATGGAAATCTCTCCGAGTGGATTTTTGGTATTCTCTTTTGCATATCAAGTTCCATTTTTCCGGTATATACATTATGTACTGATAAATAGAAATCTTTTTTTCCATGTAGGGAAGGATAAGATCCTATCTTGGATCCAACGGCTTGAGATATCGATTGATAGTGCTCAGGGTCTTTGGTTTCTTCATACATACTCAGAAGGCTGCATTGTTCATCGTGATATTAAGGTCTGTCTCAAGATTCTAATTATCATTCAATATCTACTACAATCGACAAGAATGAGATGGACTTTAGTTATTTTCATAAACATTGCTAAATTCTAAGAAATAAAGCTTTGTGTGGAATGCGAGAACTAATTAATCTGCAGTAACTTCTGAATATTGAATACAGCCCAGTAATTCAGACGTCATCCTGAAACTATGCACACTTGTATATATTCTACAAGTGAAGCAATAAATTGCACCTCAAAAGGTTAATGTGGGCAGAATGATTTGCATCTGTATAGTATCATGTGCTTTGTTTTTGCGACACTTGATGATGGTTAATAAAAGGTTCATTCCTCTTAGGAATTAGCTAGGATAGAATGTCAGTGATTTATCTGAAATTTGTAGGCAGGTTTATACTAGTTGTTGTCAGGTTCAGCCATAATATTGTTTTTTTTTTCTCCTTTTGCAGCCAACAAACATTCTTCTAGGTCCCAATTTTGAAGGAAAGCTCTCAGACTTTGGGTTGTCAAAAGTTATCAACCAGGGTGATACTAATGTGAGCTCAGAAGTAAGAGGAACATTTGGTTATGTTGATCCTGAGTACCAAAATAACCGCAGAGTAAATTCCTCAGGCGATGTTTACAGCTTTGGGATAGTACTTCTTCAGATCCTCTCAGGGAAGAAAGTTATTAATATGAATCTGAAGAAACCAATGCCTTTGGATAAAATGGTCAGGACCATCATTCATCATTTTTTTTTTTTTTTTACATTTTATAATAATTTTTGGAAAATGCCCTTAATTCTGTTTTTGCTTCCTAGGCAAAATCCATTATCAGAGGAGGCAGCATAGTAGAATTTGCAGATCCAAAGCTAGAAGGGGAGTATTCAGCAGAAGCTTTTGTTCTTGTATTTCAGCTGGCACTGTCATGCACAGCACTTAAGCAACAACGACCAACCATGGAGCAAGTTGTTGTAAAATTAAAAGAAGCCCTTCATGTATCAACAAGGGCAAAAGCCTCTACTCCTGAAACTACACCAGACCGAATTTCGATAACATTTTGAACTGTTAGATTATTTTAAGAATGCTTTATACAAGCATTAAATGAGTTGATGAATTGTAATAAATAAGATTTGGATTAGCTAAAACATAATCCAAACTTTTATTTTTGTGTACAGTTCCATAACTTTAGTTGATTCAGAATTCCATGCTCCCTAGAATAATCTGCTTGAATGCATTATTACTAAGGTGTTCTAGTGCGTGATGATTACATCATTTGAAGGCTTAAACACTATACAATCTAAAAAATGAACGATAATTATTAGCTTGCAAAATTAAAAATAGTGTTCTGTCCTTGAGATTCTGAAACAAATCACTAGACAGAAGTAATCTTGGAATCAAATTTACAGACTTGATGGATGTCAAGAGACTAATGTGAATCACCTTAACAGGATCAGCACAACAAGAAAATGAACTGCAGTAATTGACCATAATGAAGCCAATAAGTCAATGGCATGGAAATGAAAACTACTCGCGTAGAATATTTAGGATGAAGATAAGATAATTTGTCTACTGAAGCATAGATAAATGAGAATACTAATGTATGTCTATTAAAAAGAATGTTAAAATTTATCAAATGAATGCTCGTCTTTGACAATGCAAAATTAAAAGCTAGAAGTGAGAAGAGATTACAACCATGCTGGGTTGTTCAAAGGAGTGACAACAGCCTTAATCTGCAAATAGTTGCTAAGGCTGTAAATACCCTTTTCTCTGCCTTGACCACTCATCTTATACCCACCAAAAGGAACTGCAGCATCAAAGACATCATAACAGTTAATCCATACTGATCCAACTCGTAAGGCATGAGTTAAGGTGTTGGCAGTGTCTAACTTCTGAGTGAAAACTCCAGCTGCTAGTCCAAAGCGACCTGCATTTGCCCTTCGAACCACTTCATCAAGGTCCCTATTGAATGAAATTAAGCAGTAACCAGGACAGGTTAAAAGGTTTAACATTTTCCACGAGGTAAAAGTGAGAATATGGTATGATTTATAGCTTGCTTGTATTTTAAGATGGTCTGTACTGGACCAAAGATTTCATCCTGTGCTATCAACATGTCATCCTGGTTACCGTAAGGGTCAAAATCATATTAGTTGTGTTATTTCTTTCCATTCTTATTTTAAGTTGTATATTGTTAAGACAGTAGCAGTAGGAACAGTACCTTAACATTTGAAAAAATAGTTGGTTGAACATAATAGCCCTTAGAGCCACATCTATCCCCTCCAATTTCAAGTGTGGCCCCACTTTCGACACCAGATCTTATGTATCTAAGGATCTTCTGGAATTGTATCTCATCAATCTAAAATATTACAATCAAACAAAAACATGAATCACTATCTCAAACATGACCTGTTATTTGGCACTTGTCAGTATAAGGGCATAGGCTGAGAAATGATTCTCAAATGCAACAGCAAAGACTTTTTTTTTAGAGGAACATAAAATTGACCCATTCTAAGAATTAGGAAAACTCAACAGATATTCTTGGCCATCGTCAATTCTTTCTCGTTAAAAGATTTGTTTTTTTGGAGCAATCATCAAGGACTATATTTGACAGTTCCATTTCTTCTGTGTGTGTTCACATTTCCTTTTTTCCATAGGCAGGTTTGGGAGTCATGGTATATTTGGTATGTTGGAAATATTGGTTACCTGAGGACCTTGTTCAACACCCCTCTCAAAAGGATCTCCAACTACACGTTTTGAAGCAAGGGCCTTTGCTTTCTCTACAAATTCATCATAAACGCTCTCATGTACAAATGTACGAGACCCAGCACAACAACACTGACCCTGCAAGAAGGAAACTATTTACACCAAAATTATAGAAGAATATTGTTCAGAGTTCCTATTTGTTAATACTGGAGATTTTAATGCACAAAACCTGGTTAAAAAACAAGGCAAAATGTGCAAGCTCCACTGCCTGATCGATGTTAGCATCCTCACACACAATGAAAGGAGATTTTCCTCCAAGCTCTAAAGTCGCTGACTTGAGGTTGCTCTTTGCAGCCATTTCAAGTATTCTCTGACCAGTCTCAGTTGATCCTGTGAAAGCAAGCTGTGAAGAGAGTCAAAGCCAATAAGTGAAGATTACAATAGTTTCTGCATTCACAAAAATAATTCACTTCTTGTAAATTACCTTGTCAACATCCATGTGATTACAAAGAGATGCACCAGCAGTAGGACCAAAGCCAGAGACCACATTTAGAACACCAGGAGGAAGTCCAGCCTGTAGAACAGAATACATCAAAACTGAAGATCACGGACAAGCTTGAAAGAATGCTTAAAATTAAGTATAAATGAACAGATTCAAACAGACCTCATGCAATAGTTTTGTCACATAAAGAGCAGACAACGGTGTTTGCTCAGCAGTCTTTAGAACAACTGTATTAGCACAGGCTAATGCAGGGCCAATCTTCCAAGCATACATTAGAAGAGGAAAATTCCATGGAATAATCTGTCCTGCAACGCCGATGGGTTCGTGCAAGGTTTGCACATGGTATGATCCATCAGCTGGAACTGTGAGACCATGAATCTTGTCGGCCCACCCTGGTTCAGTTCATAAAGAGAAAACTTAGAATTCCAAACAACTTTTTAAATAGGTACCAAAATTTTTCTTTCACTTACCAGCATAATATCGAATCAGACGTATCAACATTGGTACTTCAACATTTGCAACCTGATCATAAGGTTTTCCGCTGTCCCAAGTTTCGAGTGCTGCAACTTCATTAATGTTCTTTTCAATCAAATCAGCAAACCGCAACAATATGCACGAACGTTCCTATATATGACATAAATTCCTAACATTTAGTATCCCTTCCCTGTTGATCCAATTCCATTCAACACAAACAATAATGAAATGTATAAAATAGGAATATTCAATCTGTTACTTTCTTACATAAGGGGTCATTCTTGGCCATGGTCCTTCATCAAATGCCTTGCGTGCAGCAAAGACTGCACGCTTTATATCTTCAGCGTCACCTTCAGCAACATGGCTGATTACATTTCCTGTCCGAGGATCCAAGGTTGGGAAAGTTTTTCCTGAATACAAATTTATTTTTTTTTTAAATTATTTTCATGGCATAATTTTGACTGAAACATTCAATAAATGAAACTCAAAGTTTCATCAGGATGATCACTGAGGTCTCACCAACCTAAGAAGAAAATTTTGGAGATTGAGCAAAACCCTTATCATTAAATGGCATAAAGATTATAAGACTTATAATCAATATATCCAAGAACAAGAAACAAACCAGATGCTGCATCAACGAATTTTCCATCAATTAGAAGCTGATTGTGTTCTATCTTAACAGAAGGATTAATTGGTTTCTCAATTGAAGCCGAACTGGTAAACCTACTGATGCCTCTTCCCCAGATAGAACATCTGCCTGAAAATTAAGGTAAGCCCAAATTTTCTGTGAATATGTTATCTGATTTTGAGAGACTAAAATTTGTAGCCAAAGTCCAAGATTGACGAAAGAATACACAGTTGAACTTGATATCTTAAAACATGTAATATATTCTGAAAATTAATAGAGGCATTAAAAAAAAAAATCTAAAAGTACAGATTCAAGAATGCACATATATGTGTATATGTATGCAACAAAGCAGGTACTCGATTACTAGGCAATGACATTTAAAAATAACCATTCATATATATGGAACATGAGAGAATTGGAGAGAAGAGTTACCAAAAGAAGATGACGAAGAAGCAAAAAGAGGGGAAGAAAGGGAGAGAAGTGAAGAGAGGTTTCGAGTTGACATGATAAATATGATAATGGTACTGATACACAGTTGTTGATATATTTTTGAGTTTTTTAAAAGGATGATCTCTACATATGATAATGTAACGCAGAGATATTTGTACGGTTTTCACTCTCAGCTCGCCATTTGGAACTACCAATTTAACAAACTGAAATTATCCATTATCCAAATTTGAATTTTGCCTAGTTCCTCAGCTTTCCTATCTCTTTTGACTAGTTTTGATTCAAGACCTCAAAGCCCTGTAGACAAACCCAGTACCATTCTGTTGGAAATCTGACTTTGACAGCAAACTCACAAATAAATTTCAGCAAATTTTGAATAAACTTTACAAACAAATTTCATAGAAAATAGCTAACTCAAAATAGCACTTTCTTTCTCTTACTTCTCATTAACATTGGGCTGCTTATGTAGCAGCAAATTACAAAGAGAAAAAAACACACAACTAACAAAGATAATACATTAGATTTTTAGGATTACAAAAAGCAAAAAATATCATTTCAAAGTCTCTAGAAAAATCTCATTACTTCAACGCATTCACCTAGCTCTATCAATCTACCAATTAGCAGGTGAATTAATAAATTTACAGGGAAAGAAAAGAAGCATATAACCTGGTCCAAGTTCCAACAGAGAGGTTTGGGTGAGCTCAAAAAATAGAGGGAATATGCTAACATTTCCATCAAAAATCCCTTAATCCGGCTTGAATCGTCTACCTTCAATCACATTAGAAGAGATATATTTACGGAAAGTACACCAAAAATGATTATTATACCACCTTACCCACAATCAAACACAGGAAAATTCCTTAACATCCTAAAAAATAAAGCACGCACTCGACCATATTAGAAAGTAATTTTGACTGTATAGAGCATATAATGTCATTATCAATGCTAGTCTAACGGTATAAATTTACATAGATATTATACAAGCTCCTAATTAACTATTTTTCTCATTAGCTCATTTTTTTCAATTTCTCGTTAGCTTTTGGACTGACTAAACATCTTCTCGGTCTATAAAGAAATCAGGCTCAACAGGTTTAAACAACTGGGGCATCTTTAAACTGGAAGAAGAAGAATCAACCACACAAACTTTTTGATGAGTCCCTCTTCTAGTATTTGCAGCAAATTTTGAAGCCAGGATCGTGGCTCCAAGATTCTGGAAATTCGGTGCATTTTCTTTTGGTAACATCTCACCACTCTCAGCTCCATAATCTCCATCTGCTACCTCATTGCCATAGTAACACCCTTCCTCGGAAAGTGAAATGCAAGAAAGGCTCTCTTGCGATGCCAACTCCTTTGCATGCTTTCTTTTTTGGTATCTTCTCCAAACAGATTGTATCAAGCAAGCAGCCCATGTCCTCCATTGGTGAGAATAGTACCTAAAGGCATGTTGTAGCTTCTTGCTTTGAAGTCTCTTGAATTGTTGTGCGAAAAATGTAAGGTCTTCAGCTTGAAGTGAGAACGCTTCGACTTCAGAAAGGGCTCTGACAGTCCGAGTTGAAGAAGGAAGATTTGCAGTAGAATTGGGCACTAGGGCCCATGTCAGTAATTCCTCACCACAGAAATCACCAGGTCTAAGGGTGATGGAGTTGAAGAATCCGGACCTTCCTCCATTAGTCGTTGAGCTTTCCAATTGTCCTCTAATTATAAACAGCATCTCATTTACTGGATCACCCTCTCGAACTATATAGTTGCCTTCAGTACTCAAAGAGGAGACGAGGCGTTCACATATGGCATCGAGTAGCTGGTCATCCATTTGTGAGAAGAATGGGACCTGTCAAATGAATGAAAGAAAAATATAGATTTAAGAATAATTTTAGAGGCTTAAAGACCCATCAGTACAAGCTGCCTGATAATGCTTTTAAAGAGACCTTGTCGTGCAAAATAACCAAGAAAACTAATATATTATGTCAAAGATCAGGGAGATGGCCGTGAGGAAATGGCCGTGTCTTGATACACTTGCAACATCAATGACACATGGAAAGCCTTAAATTATGCCTCTCATACGAAGTATTTGCAGTGAATAAAACACTTTCCCTAATTAGATACAGATGATATGAGAAGATATATTTACTGATGATTCACATAGCCTATTTGACATGCATTATCTTTTAAAAATTAAAGCATAAATTTATAAATGATAAATCACAACAAAAAATCATGATAAATAAGTAACATACACGACGAACAAGTGCCAGACATAAATGTTGCTGAATTTCTCGTCGAAGGTCCAATGGCAGTGAACGCACTATAGATTCTTCATGAACTCCTCTTGTAGCGAGCCATTTGTACTGACCAAATCGACGAACTCGTTCCTGCAACTCTGGAGGTAATTGACGATGCCTCATCCACTCCTCAGTATCTCTTCGCTTGATCCTCCATTCTTCAACTCTTACCGTCATTGATTGCAAATTAGTCTTCAAAAAAGGGAACAAGAAAAATTATTATCAAAACTAGTATTCCAATCATTTCCATCCACACCAGTAATCTGCCAGTTGGAGCAAACTAACCAGAAACTAACACGCTAAAAGAAACATGCATTTACTTATAGTGAAAAATGAAAAATGGATGCTGGGAATCCCTCAACATCTCGAAATAATCACCTTAGCATCCAACATCTTGAAATAATCATTTTAGCATCCTTGTAATATTGATACCACATTTCCCCCTGAAAAGGTAATTCAGAGAAAAAAAAAGCTCCACATCGACACATGAAGCACTCTAATTTTTTGTTTCCTCTGTTTTTCATTGGGAAATTAACTCAATGAAAAAAGTCTTCTAGGAAGTTTAAATTGTAATATCATATACCATATATTAAATGAACTTAGAGCAAAACTGGAATTCAATCCAAGTGTTCTTGGTGGAGTTCTCAAGTGAACTGGCGATGATATTTATATTTAGTTCATCCAGAAACTCAGTGAAGACAAGGTAAAAAAAGTGAACAAGCTATCATTTTACCTATTAGGTCGTACTAGTTTTTTTCGTTTCTTGCAGATGCATGTGTAAAACAAGCCCAAAGATCTATATGGGTCTGCTTGTCTTCAACATTCTAATATTTTATGGCTAGCAACTATTACAGTAACAATAACAGTGGAATTGAGATGGTGGTATAAAATACCTGCATGTTTCCAATCAACTGTGCAGAAAGAGTTAAACCAAGAATGCAGGCAATAATGCAGAAGACATTCTCACCCAGAAACGTGGTTGTTTCCAAAGTCTGTGCATATGAGCTGCCAATAGGACAAAGGATATTTCAGCATGAACAAGCAAAATCACGGAAGTACCATGCAATTATCACATAGGCAGAGGATGAAAAAACAAATGTATTACTTATTCTAAACAAGTGAAAAAGCATATGTACGATTAATTGCATATAAGACATGTTGGAAGGAAATAAGCTTAGAAAATGAATGAATGCATCACTTATTCTAAAGTATTTAAGGATATATAATTAATTAATGTCAAACAAATAGATGAACAGTTTATCATAATTTTATAAATTTCACAAAAAGGTCGAGATATACCATATTTTGGATAAATGTATCATGAAACTCACATAAAGAACAAGCTAGAGTTAATGAAGTTCATTAAGTTGAGGCCAATGAGTGATCCAACTAATGCATGCGTATACTCGCAATTATATTGCTGCAGAACTTACTTCATAATAGGTAAATTGAAGTGCTCCTAATGGGATTTCTGGATAATAATTTAGCACAACTTTGCCACTGACAAAGCCAAGAAATTGTAATAATTTGGCACAACTTTGCCACGGGCAAAACTGAGAAATTATTATGTTTTCAGGGGATTTTTCTTTCCTTCCTTTTAATTTTTGGCAAGTAAAGGGGGTAGGTGTAGGGGTTTAGCTGCTAAGCTGGTATTACAGTGGAAATCATACCTTAAATTTCTTAAGCCCCACCAGAGACAGTACAAGTACTTCTCAACAAAAGTTGAAGAAGCAACATCATTTGTAAAAGCACCAGCAAATATTCCAAACGCAAATTTGATATTTGGGTCATGTGGATCACAATTAGCAGGAACATGAGTGACATTCCGCCAATATTGACGTTCCAATTGTCCCAAACTGTTACAATCTAGAAAACTCTCAATGCAACCTATAATTCCTGACTTATTCTCCTTTGAACACTCTGATTTCCAGCAGTAGAATTGCCTTCCCAGGGACAAAAGGTACCATGAAGCTCCTAATGTCTGCAACAACAGCAAAATACCCCAATAACCATTTAAGTCTTAGCAACTAACAAGGACAGCATCACAGCAAACATGAAAGAAAAGGGGTGGCCAAGTGCTTACATGACTAGCAAGCATGTAAAGGAGGAGATTGTATGCAGCTCCTGCCCAAGCAGTCTTGGCAACAAAACCAGTAGATTTTATAATGCGTTGATGCAAAGGGAAAATAACAAAAATTCTAGGAATATATTGAAAAAGAACAATGAGAGAGAGCGTGTTATTGGCATGATCAGCTCTGCTATTTCTTGTTGCTGGAATCACTACCCAAATTACAATCTGCAAGGCAAAAATTTGACAATTACGTAAATCTGATTTCTAAGAAATCGAAACCAAACCAATGAAAAAGCAAAATTAAAATAAGTTTATGATTCTGTTCTGATTTGAGCAACCAAGCCTTAATTAATCTTGTCAAATGCAGCTTACCTGAGGAAGCGGAAGCGCGGCGGCTAAATCAATAACGAAATCAGACTTAAGATAACGCATGGCGATTTCTTTAGCATCCATAACGAGTTCACCCCGTCCAAAAACCCTAGAATTCGGAGCAACAAAAGCCGTACGGAACTTCATTACAACGTGCAACAAGAAGAAGGCATCAGCAATGGACCTAAAATAGGTGATTAAAATGGCAAGGTGATTGTCGTTGGTTAAGCAGACGCCGTCGGCATCGGTATAGGGGAGGAAGAAGAACATAGGATCTATGAAAAGAGCAATGATAGAGGTTATGAGGAAGATGTAATTCCAATAAGTAACAATGTCGCTGTCGGGATCGAGGATCTGATAGTGCCATAGGATATGGAGAGGATGAGCGTCTACGGTGGTGGTGCTCGCGGTGGAGAGAGAAGTAGAAGTTATTTGTTGGTGGAGGCGCCGGAAATGGCGGAATTTGGAATTTGGGTTAGGGATGAATCTATTCATCTTCCATGGCGGAGTCCGTTGGGATTCGGATTCCGCGGCGACCAGAGGAAAATGAAGAGTGAAGAAAGATTTTAAAGGAAATGAAAGATCGTAGTAATTGAAATTCGAAGGTGAATAAACAGGAAATGAAAGTTTTGCTGGGAAAGAGAGAGATAGATAGATAGATAGCTTGGAGAGTGTGAGAGACGGTGGTGGTGGTTATGGTTGAGAAGAGATTTTCGCGGGAAACGAGAGAAAAGACATTAAATTCGGAGCGAAGTTAGGGAACGCGGGAAGGGAGAGGGTAGAATAGGGATATTCTGAATTTTCTTGTTTGGAGGCCGAGAAAATTTAATTTATTTTTTTTATTTTTTATTTTTTGATCTTTTTCGTGCTCTACATTGGGCAATTTTTGTGGACTTTCCTTTTACTAATGCTAATGGTTTTCCATTTTTTCCTTTAATTCAATTTTAGATTTTTTTTTCATTAAATTCAACTTTTAATTAAGCATCATTAAAATTCAACTTAAATGTACTAGTATATAGTTACTAAAAATAACTTATAAAAAAACTTTTAAGGAAAAGAAACATTAAAATGGGATATAATTTCTTTTCTTTTTCTTTGTTTAAAGGGAGATTTAGTTAGCTAAAAGTAATATTATGAGTTATAATATGAAATCTTCCATTTTATGTATATATAACAAAATAAAAGAATTAATCAGATCATATCATTGGTTAATTAAATTTATTTTATGTTTGTTATTAAGATTCGCATCTTCTTTTAATTTAAAATTTATTTATTTTTATATTTTTATATATTGTATTAAATATTTTGTACTCAATTTATTTATTTATTTATATTTATCTTTTAAATGTCATATTTTTATTTTTTTATTTTTTAAATAAAAATTTTATCTAATATAAGTTAAAATTTCCCTAATAATCTAATGATTTTAAAATCTTAATAGTTTTATTCATTCAATAGTTTGAACTTTAGATTAGTCCTTATTTACTTAGCAAATAGAGAAAAAAATTAAAGAATAACATAAATCTTTTTTTTTTTTTTTTTGTTAATAGATATAACATGCAAAATAAAAAAAAAAAAAAAACTTGTTAAATTTAATTGTACCTTAGTAAGTTTGATGATTGTTAATTCCTTTATTCTTTTATCAAAAGAAAATTTTTGTATCACTTGGCTAAGCAAAAAAATAAATCTCTTATTTATTATTAACATTATTTTTGTTCTGTTAGATTTATTTGTTAAAAAATATAAAATAATGATCTTGTTTAAAGATATTGTCTTTGAAAAATATATTGCTAGTTAATATAGTATTATGAATATACTAACAATAGATTATTAATTTTAACCACATAAATTAATAAAGATATTAATTTTTTCTATTATAACAACTTATATTTTTGTAATTTTGATATTAAATATAAAAATATAAGAAAATATAATGTAATATATTGTCATAAAATAACAAATTAACTATTATTTTTGAAAATTGAAATCGTATCTAAATAAATAAACTAGTCTAATGTTATTATTAATAAAAAACTAAATAATTTTTCCTATGAGAGGAAACACTTATACTATAATTAAAAATTTTTAAATTTTTGATTTTGATCTTTTTCCTTAGTAGTGAGACTTATTCATCTTCTTATTTCTCTTCAATATTTATTACTTCTACTTCTGTCACTAATACATTTTGAATCTTTTTTATAATAAAAATTTTAAATTCATCTTTTAGATGGTCTTATTTATTTAATTTTATAAGAAAATAATATTTTTCCCTTCGTACCAATTGATTTATTGTAAATTTTGCTATAATTTTTTTCTTTCTATAATAAATAAAAAATATAATATAATAAGATTTCAAAAATAATAAATGATATAATAAATATATGATTAATTAAATTTTAAATTAACATAATATAACATGTTATGAAACTATACCTTTGTAAATTTTTTATATTCATTAAGTGCACATACAATTAATATTTAAGTATTTTAATATATACCTATGACATAAAATAACAACAAATAATAATCAATAATTAAGTATACATGCAAGAGATCATTATTTAATTAATATGAAACCTTGTAATAGATTATTATATAATTGCAAATACTTATTAACATATTTAGTATCATTATTACTACATTTGCCATATATTTGTTTCCCTTCCAATATGATAGAACAAATTTTAGTTGTATATTTTGTACAAGATTCAAATTTAAAAAAAGATATATTAGTATATAAATAGAATAATTCAAGTATTTATTTATATATATCATTTGATTACTTACTTGAAATGTTTTTCTTTTTATTTATTTTACAAACTTTTTTCAATACCATTTAACATCACATTATCATAATTGATAATTTCATAAATTATAATCACACTAGTATTTTGTTAAATAAACAATGGGTTTCTAAAATTATTAAAGATAAAATTTAGAAATAATATACTCACGAATCTTGTTGCTTATAAACTTCTAATATATTTAAATTAATTTAAATAGTACTAATTTTTAATATTGATAGTTGAACTTCGGCTGTAGCATAAAAAATTAGAAAATAAATATTAAATTTAAATTAAGTATTTCAATATTGATAGTTGAATCTCGTTATAATATAAAAAATTTAAAAAACAAATATTAAATTTACGTGTTTATAAAAATAGCAAAAAAAAAATTGATTTATTTTTAGAGAAGAACATACCATTATAAATATAAATTTTAACATTTAATAATACAATAATAGGATTTTACTCATTGTTATTAAATAAACTCTCAATTAGTGTACATTTTTTTTGTGCACCTTTTCATAGAATCAAAAATAATTTTTATAATTTACAATAGAATTTCTCAAAGTCAAATTAGAATTTTTTTTAACTCATTAATATTCAAACAATCAAAATCAAATTATAATTTTTCTAATTTCTTAATATTCAAAATAAAAATTAAAAAATATAAATTATTCTGATTAAATTTATTTATACAAATTATTATTAATAATGGTTAAAACAACTAATTTTAAAATTTATAATGGGACAACATAATAGTTTATACAACGAAAGTCAAATTAGAATTTCTCTAAGTTCTTAATATTTGAAAAAACATAAAAATAATAAATTATTACAATTGAATTCTTTTTTCATTTAAATTAAATCTAATTAATTATATATAAAATATAATTAATTTATTTTTTCTTATTCTAGTTGAATTCATCATTCTTTATTTAAATTAAATATAATTAGATAATTATATTATTTAATTAATAAATATATTAACCATCATTAATGCACAATTAGAAAGAATTTAATGAGAAGTGCTTAAATAAATTTGCTCATCCTCCTTGCACGTATTTATATACTCCCTCCGTTTTATAATATTTATCGTTTAAGATTTCGGCATATGAATTAATAAAATTATTAAATTGTCATAATTTTAAGATAAAAATACTAAAATATTTTTTATTGATTTTGATATAGAGAAATAAAAGCAATTAAATATTTAGTGGATAATAAATGAAGGATAAAATTGAAAAAATTAATAAATACTTTCTTAAAATTCTAAAATAACATATAAATTGGAATAAAAAAAATTTCTAAAACGATATCTATTTAGGAATAGAAAGAGTATAATATATATTAGAGTTTAATTTTAAAAGTTAAATTATAAATGAAAATTTTCTCATTTATAAATCTCCTAATTATGACACCGTGTAGATTAGGCATAGTTACTAATCAAACAACATATTTCAATTGATAAAGAAAATTATAAGTCAAGTATTTATAAAATGTAAGATGTTCCAAAACTAAATCCAATTATTAACAAATTTAGTATAGATAATTTGTCTTTAATCATATCATAAATATGAAGTTAATATAATACCATAAGAGAACTAATTTATGATACCATTTTACGACTAATCCAATTTAAACATCACTGTAATCAAAGTTTAAATTGACTCATGTTCATAATAATTAATTAAATTTAAGTTTTTACTCAAAATGATTATTAATTAAGTTCATATTATTTTATTGCATATCTATTTGGTGACTTAAATAAAGAAAATAAGATCCCATTTACTTTTTGATAGTGACAAAAGGGCGGCAGAATAAACTTATGAAAGATACAGTATTTTACTTTATTTTTTATAATTTTATAGTATTTAAAAAATATTTTATCTATTAAGCATATAAAAATTTTCAATGTTCTTTGTTAGAATTTCAATTAAAAAATAATTATTAAAAGTAAATTTCAAGCAGCCACCATCAAGGCGTTTGTAGTCCAACGGTTAGGATAATTGCCTTCCAAGCAATAGACCCGGGTTCGACTCCCGGCAAACGCAATCTGTTCTATTTATTTTATTATAGCTTTTACTACTTTTTGTTGTATTAGGTGTTTGGTTCCCAAGAAAATTACTGCTTGTGTCTGCGAATTTTTACTAGTTGCATATCAAAATGAAATTTATAGGAAGCATTATAAATTTTATTTGAGAGATTGAATTGAATTTATTTATTTATTTATTTCTATGAATACATAGTTACATGTACAATCATGTTAATTTAAAGTAATTGCTCAACTACTTTACCTTCCTCTGGATCAATCTTTTTTTCTAAACTTCTTTTCTTACAATCATAGAAGTAAACCACAAAAATCACCCACTGTAACACATTTGCAAAGCAAATAAAACCAATATACACTATTATACTCATAACTCCACTTCCTCCTCTTTTCTTTGTCTCCCATCTTGCATAGACGCATGAGAATCTTAAGGCAAGCCTCCAAGCAAAGAACACCAACATTACAAGAAACCCACATAGCCTTCTACCTCTGCTTAGATATGATGCAAGAATAATTGCAACATCACCTTGTTTCTCTTCTAAAACTGAAATCACAATACTCATGTTCCAAATAGCACTCCACTCTATATATTTTATTAATAAACATATAAAAATCACTAAAAATGGCATGGCAAAGAAAATAGAATGTGATATCATGTATGTGTATGGTGCCAAGGTGATTAATCCAAATGAAATAAGAGAAGCTAAGAGAAGAACATATATAGATGTGATTAGAGGACCCTTTAGCCTGGTTTCATTGATGGATCTGCTGAACATGCTTTTAAGATTCATGGCCTTATCTTTTTTGTAGATCACTGATGAAATGTCTACTATAGCAATCGTGTTGAAGAGATCCAAGAAATGGAGGATTCCAAGATAATAAAGACCTAATAGAAGCAACTTGTAAGAGAATTTCCCTATCCATTTTTCAACAAACATAAGTGATTGATAATCATAGTTGAAGATGTCATAGGAGTTATAAGAAGAAGCAATGGTTTCTTTAATAATTTTTCCTGTTTCAATCAAGGTTTGCTGAAAGATAATTTCATACATAGAAAGAGAGCAAAACAAAGGGAGAGAGATGAAGGAGGCAAAGATGATGAAATTGGAATTCTTGAATGCGATTCTTAGAGATTCTTTGATTAGGCCAAAAAATCCTAATTTTTCTTCCATTATAATTTGGGAGTTTTCCACCTTCAAATCTATGGTTGATTTTAAAGAGTGATGAAATCTACCATATACTTATTGTGTAGACTTAGTGGAAGTTGACTTTAACCCTGTTTTATCATCTAATACGTATGTGGTAAAATGTATACGATATATACAAGCAATTTCTTGTATCGTATTATATTAGATGATAATACATGCTTGGACTTGTTCCTCACTTCCTTGATCGGTTAGCTTCAAGCCAACAGAGTCATTGTTTTGATGCATCCAAGAAAGTTCTCATAGGACCACGTATTGACCAATTGCACATGGAAAGAAGACTTGGTATCATATTAGTACAACTTGGATAAGGGGGTTAATGACTTTTTTTTTTTAAACAAGAAATTATGCTAACAGTTGTCGGGCATGGAGCCCAGATCTATATAATAAATGAAACATTTATATGGGGAAGCTTAGCAATTAAAACAGAAAAAAAATAGGACCAAAAATCCCAATACAACGGTTTTTAAACATGCACTTCAAGCTCGGATCAAACAATGCCCAAAGCCCTATAAAGAAAGTTGAATTTCACATATGCCTTTGGTTCATCTTCTCTCTTCCAAAGGCCTCTACCAATACTTTCTTTATAAAATACCCCGAATTTTTAATTATTTTATAAAATTTTATTTTCGTACGGAAATATATTATTTTATTATTTTCCTTATTAAAGTAAGAATTGTAATTATATTTTATTAAATTATAAATATTCATATTATTTGAATATGTATTATTAATGGCAATTTTGATATAATATTACAATATTATATTATTATGATTATGTTAATGTGGATTTTTGGAGAATTGTATTTTTGAGTATATTTTGATATTTGAGTATTAATAAAGGTATTAATAAATATTATAAGTTGATTATAGTATTTTATCGAAAATTTGGATTTCCGATATAATTACTATAATTATCGTTAATAATATTATTGATATATATTCATGAGTATATGTTGTAAATTATTATTAATATGTAAATTATGAATTATTATTATTATTATTATCATCACTATTATTATTGTTATTATCAGTATTATTATTATTATTATTATTTTGTATATATATATAGGATATATATATATAGTATTATATGTATATATTATATGGTTTGGTGTATATATATATATATAAACATAATCTGTTTTAAGTAAAAAAGAAGAAGAAATGGAAGGCTGGGATTGGTCAGTTTTGGGAAGCAAAAACGGGGAGTTTTGGAGGCAGAACGGGAAACGGGAAACAGGAGAGAGGAGAGAGAAAGGGAGAGGCCGAGAGAGAGAGGGTGGTGTTTGGTGGCTTTCCGGTGGGCGGTGGTGAGCACCGCCATCACCGCTGGGTAGAAGGAGGACTGGCGACCTCGTGGGAGGTGGCAGGGCGACGATCGGCGGCGTATGCGAGGAGAGAAGGACCGCTGGCCACCGCAACTTCAAATCCATTTTTCGGCCGATTCCGGCAGCGGAATCCGGCGATTTTGGTGCCGTTTTACTCCTGGAGATGAGAGCTTCATTTTGGTACTTGCCTTGCCCCCTGAGGACCACCGGAGGAGGAGATCGGAAAATACCAAACTGTGACTTTGGAGGCATTTTTCGGTGGCTGGAGAGCAAGTGCCGGCGAGTGGTGACTGTTTTTGTGCTCCTGGGATTGAGGTGAACCTGCTGGTGTAGAGTTTCCCCTGATCCGCCACCACCGGCGGCGGCTCATGGCCGGCCGGCGGCGGCGCATGGTGCCGGCGCGTGGGGAGGTGTAGTGATTCTGTTTTGACGTTTTGGCACGATCCTCGACGTTCGTATGTTCATAATTTGTGAAGGTTAACCCGAAATCCTTGTATTTCAGTTATTGTATAAGTTGTTTTATGTTTAGTGGTTCTTAGAGTATTTGTTAGGTTATCGAGTCTGTTCTGGGGTTAAGTGTGATTCTTATCATGTTCATGTTCTCTATTGCAAGGTGTCGGTATTTGGCGTCTTCCTAGTTTCAAGGCTACTCTTCTGAGGGAAGCCGGTCGGAAGCGTCGACAGTTAGGTGAGTGATACTCACTGATATATTATCCTGTTTTCACTTCATATGCATTGTTGTGTGTATATATATATATATGTATATTATGCACTACTACTGCATCTATAAGCATGTAACATTTGACTGTGAATGATGAATTGATAGTCTGTATTCTGTGCCATACAATGTTGTGATTGATGGATGGAGGTCGGGAGGATACAGTACCACCTAGGATTATGGGATTGTTATGGCTATGATTTGGATTATGATAGATTCAAAAGATGAGCTATGACTGATGGATGCTGGCAGGGCCTACTCATCGCCAGGGCCGCTGTCAGTTGGGTCAAGGCTGCATGGTACAGACCAGTGACGGCCGGGCCCCTTGGATATAAGAGACAGATTATTTAGATTCAGAGAGCCAGAGTAGGGGGATCGGCTCCCCATATTGAGTACTGAGTATCAATGTGGTACTGTGGATGTAATACCCAAGGTCTCCATAGCTCATCAGAGTTATAATAATACCATAAAATATAAATTTTGGGTATAGTATCAATGACATAATGATAGGATGACAGAAACTCTTGTTGATGCTAAATGCTTGAGTGTGTACATTTATGAGATAGGAATATTTATTGTATGTTTTATTGAATTAATTTTAGGCAATATGGCTTAGTTTAGGCTTAATATGATATGGGAAGGTAAGATTTAAAATGCCAAGTGAAAGGGAAAGGAAAAAGTTACGAAAAAATTTTAAGTTCGGGAAACGTTTTCAGGTGAGCTTGTTAATGGGCTTTTGGACTCAAAGCCCAAGCCCATAGAGTGGCCGGCCCTAAGGCCTTAAATGTTGGTGGAATATGACTAAAGAATGGTTAGAACAAGTTAATTAGGGGTTAGGATGAGAAAGAAATTAGGTTAGCCATATTTGTTGACTTATGCCAACTTTACACCTAAACTTTCTACTTTTCCATCACCATGATTAGGTTCACTTTGGTGATGATGGTGTTCATTATTTTGATGCTTAGTCACCATACACCTAAGGGCCATCTCAACCATCCATCTTGATCAATCTTAGCCCTCCATTTCAAGTAAAAATGTGACCATTGATTTTGTGTGATTAAATCACCACCATTGATTTTATTTGTATATAAAATGAAATTGTGTTAAACCATTTCATTTGTAACCTACACCAAAAATTTCACCCTCACCAAGGACTAAAAACCTCCCAACTTGTTCTTCAACTTAGAGCTAAATTTGGAGCATTTCAAGGTGAGATTTATTGCTTAAGTGATTCCTTTCTTTCCTTAACCTAAGTATGATAAATTGTTGGCAATTATTCCTTTTCTTTTGATTTCTATAATTGGATTTTGGTGGAATGATTTGAAGAGGAGTTAGTTTGGCATGTTAAGTGATGAAATATGAGAATTAGGGTTAAGGATTTGGGGTTTAATAGGTGAATAATAACAAGGGAAGCATGAAAGGTCAATGAAGAGAAATTTGCATAAGGTTCGGCCAAACTAGGAATTTTAGTGGAAGTGTCCAAATTTTTTTTTAACAATATCTAAGGTTAATTGGGATGTTGAAAAGTGGTTTAAAAATGTAAAATTTGAATTTAGAGATTTTATTCAAAAATTGAAATTCTTGAAGGCATAATGCATGATATAAGAAAAGTATGTAATGTGAAGTGTAGTTTGATGTTTGATTGTTATGGTAGGCTTTGCATAACATTAATTTTATCTTGGAAAGATCAATTTGAGATTTGATTGAGTAATTTTGGGTTTTCCCCAAATCATCCCAATTTGGTAAAGTTAGGGTTTATGAGAATTGGAAGAGGATAGTTTCAATGGGTGAATGAATGTTGATTGTTTAAGCATTAGTTTGATAAACATAAAATTTAATTAAGGAATTAGGAAGGAAAAGGAACCTAATTGTTTTAATAAAAGGATTTGGACAACATGGAATTTTGAAATAAAATGATTAAATAATTAATGTGTTTATGTATGTTATTGTTTAATGTATTGGAATGTGTTTGGTGATTAGTAGTAGGAAGTTAATGTTAAGTTGAGTTAGAATGAGATTAGCAAGTTAAAGGAGTAGGAATTAATGTATGATTATTTGGGTGTATTTGTAGAATCGAAAGGTAAAGGCATTGCTCGGGATACCGAGGAGTCTTGTTATACTCTGCGTTAGAACTACCAATATAGGAGCAAAGGAGCAAGAGGTGAGTACCTAATAATATTACATTTCTTGTGCTTTAAATATAAGCCTAAATGTTGGATTACTTTTCTAATTAAAATGCATTGCAATTCTTTGGCATGCATGATATGCTTTACCAATTATTGAATTAAATATCTCTTATAACACTTGGCCAAATGAGCCTTATTGCTTCATTTCCTAATATGATCAATGATGAGAAGTTTGATTATTTATTGCTATATTATCCATTGAAGTATTTCATGGATGGAAAGAAAAAATGTTTTAATGATATCGTGGCAAGCAGAATACCCCTCTGATGTGGGGCAATACGTCAGACATTGTGCACAATGGTAATGAACCTGCGGATAGGGTAAAGAGTATCCGAACCCTAGCTGGGAAGGGTTTATGGCCCCCAGTACGTGCGACCCGATCAGTTGTACGTGTGACTGAAATGGGAGTGAGCAAGGCGTAAGCCGCCACTCAAGTGATAATGATAATGTGGGAAACACACCGTTTCCATAAAGGAAATATTCTGCTAAAAATGCAATAATTACTGTATATGGAAAACTATTCCATAAGAATGATTTTTATTCGTTTCACTTCATTGCTATAAGAAATTATCAGTAAACCACCTATCACTTGCTTACTTTATACAGTTTTACTATGTACTCACTGAGCTTTGTCTCACCCCATAGTTGTTATTTATTTTCAGGATCAGTTGACGGTTTGGCAAGGTAAATTCCAAGTTCTGCATCTCCGCTTGGAAATTGCGTTGCTGATTTTGGGTATCATCATGTATATATTTTGTTATAAATTTTGGAGGTTTCGCTCTAGAGCTCCATGTTTTGTTAAAAGTCTGTAATAATGGTATAACTTAGAGTATCATTAATATGTGTGGTTGGGCATTATCTTACTATATCCAGATGTATGATTAACACTCACTTAAGTTGAAATTAAAATATTAGAAAATGGAGTTCAAAAGAGATAATTTGAAAATAAATTTAGATGTTGAATGACTATTACATGGGAATTATGGCTACGATCTTAGGTTAAGGGTAATGTACTGGTATAGTTTATGAGTTATAGGTTGTTCTACGGGTTTAGGTGACCTTATGTCTCCCTATGCCCTAGGACAGTCGCGGCTCTAAGATGGGTCGTGACAAAGGTGGTATCAGAGCGAAGATTTGAGTCTTTTGCCTATTTTTAGGTATAAGTTAAAACATGGAGCATAGGATTCATTGTCGTCAGTAAAGTATCCCGTTACGTTAGATCCGCGTCAACATTATATATTAAGTTATCCTCTTTCTGTGATATCTGTGGAATTTTATATGTTGTTATTATATGATATTCATAAGTCGTGAAATATTGCTTATACTTGGTAATGTGTAGATGTCGGGGGTCCGCAACCCTGTTGAGGAGAGAGATGTATCTGATGCAGCCTCAGTTACTTATCCTGATTCAGAAGAGACTGATCCAGAGGAGGATCCTGATCCTGTTTGGGTAGTTAGGATGAAGACTAAGAATGAAGAGATTATGAGAGAGCTTCATATGTTGCGGAATGAAGTGTTTAGCCTGAGGAGGACAATGAGGAGCTTGAAGTGGGAGCTGGCAAGGATTAGCAATAGGTGTAGGAACCCAGGGGCAAGACCGATTTTACCTCTTAGAGATTTGATGCCGGGATTTCCCGAGCATCTGTGTGCTGCATGTGGAAGATTCGACCACTCTGAGGAGAGATGTCCGGTGAGGAGACGTTTGCTGTCCTCATCTATGATGTCTACGGCCCGTAGGCAAGTAGGACCAGGAGAGGAAGAGGCCTCTAATGATCAGAGGGAATCTGAGGAATAGGGGATAGATTATGGGTAGGTAGACCATGATCACATTTTGGGCATAGTATGCTTTATGTGTATAAAAAAAAAAATGTTAGGAATGATCTAAACTTAGGATAACTAAAAGAGAGCTACAGCTATGTAGTACTTGTACATATGTGTGTATGTTTATAGAACAAAGAAATAATAATGAAGGTGTTGTAATGTTTATATAAAAATGGTTATTATGTGATAATGATTTTGCTCTGTGAATTATATGCAATGGCCAAATAATATGTGTATGAATGATGGGATAATGTGAGTAAAGTGAACTGATGATTAATGTGTATATATAGTTTTTGTGTATCTTGAATATCAAGATTTTGAAGGGTGAATGACGCTATGCATGTTATTTTGGCATAGATGTTGCCCTACAGGATCGCTCAGCCAGAGGGACAAGGATCCCAGGAAGCTGATAACCTCATTCCAAATGCAGCATCTGATGCTGCGTCTGTTCAGAATATTGATCAGGCATCTTCCCGATCGAGGCAGAGTATCGCGAGTAGTGGAAGACCAAGACCACCAGAGAATATGGAAGCATTACGACAAGAATGTGAAGCGATGAGGCAGGAACTTTTGAACTTGAGGCGACAACGTCAGGAAGTTCCACCACTACCTATAGCGCCACCTGCACCACAAGAGGAGGATGCACCTCCCATTTTACCACGAGCACCACGTAGAGTGAGGAGACGAATGCTACCAGAGGAAGGAGTTACGGTGCATGATCTGAAGAAATTCAAACCGCCGGAATTTTCAGGGGAAGAAGGAGAGGATCCCCAGAAATTTTTGGAGGAGATGGACAAAATAGCTCAGAGGATGACGTGCTCTGACGAGAAATTGATCGAGTTAATAGGAGTACAACTTCAAAGTGAAGCATGGAGTTGGTTTCAAAGAAACATAGAAGAGCGGTTGTATGGAGATGATCCACCTACCTGGGAAGAGTTCAAACGAGAATTGATGAATGAATTTCTGTCTGAAGGCGAGAGACAGAATCGGGCACTTCAGTTTGAACAATTGAAGCAGAGGCCCGGGATGACAGTCTCGGAGTATGCTCGGGAGTTTAAAAGGTTAAGCAAGTATGCCACTCACATTGTACCAACTGAAGCGAGTAGAGTTGATCGATTTCGTCGAGGATTGGTAGCTCCGTTATACCATGTGTTGGTGGCTACTGAATTTCCCACCATGGCCAAGCTGATTGACAAGGCTAAGCTTATGGAGGCGAGGCATAAGGCAGAGAGAGCAGAACGAATGGAAAGGGATCAAAAGCAGAAGACTAATAAGAAGGGGCAAGGAAGTCAGCAGCGAGGTAATTCTAGTCAGAATAGAGGCTGGGAGCAGACCTTAACTGTTTCCACCCCGTATCAATCACGAGGAAGTGGGCAGAATCAGTTTCGGACTGGTGGTAATTCGGTGACGTCTACGCCGGATAATGCAAGTAACTTTCGATCCGGACAGCATAGTCAATTTAATTCCATATGTACCTGGTGTGGAAGACTACATAAGGGGGAGTGTAGAAGAGCCTCGGGAGCATGTCTGAAATGCGGTCAGACAGGGCATTTTATTAAAGATTGTCCACAGATGGCCAATCCAAGGACAGTGACAGCAGTGTCACAACCTACTGGCCAGATGTATAGACCTGAAAACCCCAATCAAAGAGGACGAGGAAGAGGAGTGGGTCAACCCTTGAACGAGGCCAAAGCCACAGAAGGCAGGGGTCGAGGGAGAATATACGCTCTCAATCAGCAAGAAGCAGGAACTTCTAATAATGTTGTCACAGGTACTGTCTCTGTTCAGTCAGTAAGTGCTAATTGTTTGTTTGATTCGGGTGCGACGCACTCTTTTGTTTCACCATATTTTGCTAGAAGGTTAGGAAGAGATAAGGAAGTTATGCATGAACCTTTGATCATAAGCACTCCATTAGAAGATAAGGTGACAGTAGATCGAATGTATGCAGATTGTGTGGTTGAAATTGAAGGTAGAAAACTTCCTGTGAATTTAATTGAGCTAGAGATGTTAGGATTTGATGTTATATTAGGTATGGATTGGTTATCCCAGCATAATGCTAGAATAGATTGTCGGGGTAAAGGAATTGATTTTAAGGGAGAATATGGGCAGAAGCTTAGATTTCAAGGGAATCGGAGTGATTTGCCTATAAGTCTTATTTCGGCTATGGGAGTAAAAAGGATGCTAAGGAAGGGATGTCAAGCATATCTAGCACAGGTAGTGGATGTTAATAAGGAAAATAGTGATCTTAAGAAGATACCTATCGTAGAAGATTTTTCCGATGTCTTTCCTGAGGAGTTGCCAGGGATACCCCCAGATAGAGAAATTGAGTTTTCGATTGAGCTTCTACCTGGAACTCAACCGATATCAATACCGCCCTACCGGATGGCACCTTTAGAGTTAAAGGAATTGAAAGTTCAGTTGCAAGATTTACTTGATAAGGGCTTCATTAGACCGAGTAGTTCTCCGTGGGGCGCTCCAGTCTTGTTTGTCAAAAAGAAAGATGGATCTCTTAGATTGTGTATTGACTATAGGCAGTTGAATAGGGTGACTGTGAAGAATAAATATCCTTTACCAAGGATTGATGATTTATTCGACCAGTTACAAGGGGCTAAGTACTTCTCGAAAATTGATTTACGATCAGGATATCATCAGCTAAAGATTCAAGGGGAGGATGTTTGTAAGACTGCATTCAGAACAAGATATGGTCATTATGAATTCACTGTGTTGCCGTTTGGATTGACCAATGCCCCAGCAGCTTTCATGGACCTGATGAATCGAGTATTCAAACCTTTCTTGGATAAGTTTGTAATCGTGTTTATTGACGATATCTTGATCTACTCAAAGAGTAAGGAGGATCACGAAAAACAGTTAAGAATGGTGTTACAGACTCTAAGGGAACATAAGCTTTATGCCAAGTTGTCAAAGTGTGACTTTTGGCTGGAACAAGTATGTTTCCTTGGACATGTGGTGAGTAAGGAAGGAATTAAGGTAGACCCTAAGAAGGTGGAAGCGATAACAAATTGGCCTCGACCCACAACAGTTACGGAGGTGAGGAGTTTCTTGGGATTAGCAGGTTACTACCGCCGATTCATAAAAGACTTCTCCAAGATAGCGGCACCATTAACAAAGCTTACTAGGAAGCAAGTTAAGTATAAGTGGGATGAAGCTTGCGAAGACAGTTTCCAAAAGCTTAAGGATTTCTTGATTTCAGCTCCAGTATTAGCCTTACCTGATGGGAATGAAGGTTTTGCTATATACTGTGATGCCTCAAGAGTTGGCTTAGGGTGTGTATTAATGCAGAATGGGAAGGTTATTGCCTATGCATCTAGGCAATTGAGGAGACATGAGGTGAACTACCCTACTCATGATCTAGAAATGGCAGCAGTAGTCTTTGCTTTAAAAATATGGAGACATTATTTATATGGGGAAAAGTGCGAGATCTATACTGATCATAAGAGCCTTCAGTATATTTTAAAGCAAAGGGATTTAAATCTGAGACAACGGCGATGGGTAGAATTATTTAAGGATTATGATTGTCAAATCTTCTATCACCCTGGTAAAGCCAATGTTGTTGCAGATGCTCTTAGTAGAAAATCTATGGGTAGCCTTTCTCACATAGAGGGACGAAGGAGACCGGTGGTGAGAGAGGTGAAGCAGATGTTTGATGAAGGCTTGCGATTGGAGGTAAGTGACTCACAAGTATTGTTAGCTTACCTCCAAGTAAAGCCGAAGCTTATTGATGAAATCAAGACTTTCCAAAGTCAAGATTCTCATTTGGTAAAGATCAAGGAAGATTTACAAAAGGGGCAAGCTCCAGAGTTCAAGGTGGAAGAAGATGTTCTGAAATGTGGCAATCGGCTTTGTGTGCCGAATGTAGAAGGTCTGAGAGAGAAAATTTTGAAGGAAGCGCACCAGACCCTTTATAGTGTACACCCGGGTGCCACCAAAATGTATCACGATGTAAAAGGTTCATATTGGTGGCCAGGATTAAAGAAGGACGTGGCGAATTTTGTTGCCTCTTGTCTTACCTGTCAGCAGGTGAAGTTCGAACATCAACGACCTTCTGGATTACTTCAGGAGATAAAATTGCCAGAATGGAAGTGGGAACGTGTTACCATGGATTTTGTAGTGGGATTACCCAAGACGATGAAAGGTTATGACTCCATCTGGGTCATTGTGGACCGATTGACAAAGTCGGCACACTTTATCGAAGTAAAGACCACGTATACAGTAGTTGATTATGCTCGTATTTATGTGGATAACATAGTAAAATTGCATGGAGTTCCACTTTCAATTATTTCGGATCGAGGTACTCAATTTACTTCGAGATTTTGGCAACGACTACAAGAGGCATTGGGAACACAACTCGACTTCAGCACCGCTTTCCATCCGCAGACTGATGGGCAGTCTGAGAGGACAATTCAGACATTGGAGGATATGCTTCGCATGTGTGTTATGGACTTTGGAGGTGGCTGGGATAAGCACCTTTCGCTTGTTGAATTTGCATACAATAATAGTTATCATTCTTCTATAGGAATGGCACCTTACGAAGCATTGTACGGTAGAAAGTGTCGATCCCCGATCTGTTGGATGGAGGTTGGTGATAAATATTTGGAAGCCCCTGATATGGTAAAAGAAGCCACGAAAAAGGTAAAGGTTATCCGGGAGAGATTAAAAACTGCTTTTAGTCGTCATAAGAGCTATGCCGATCTTCAGAGGAAGGATATTCAGTTTGCCGTGGGGGACCATGTATTCTTGAAAGTTTCACCAATGAAGGGAGTAATAAGATTTGGCAAGAAGGGAAAACTATCCCCTCGATTTGTTGGACCCTTCGAGATTCTCGGTAGAGTCGGAGAAGTTTCATATAAGTTAGCACTACCACCTGCATTGGAACATGTACATCCAGTGTTTCATGTGTCGATGTTGAGAAAGTATGTATCTGATCCATCGCACATATTGCAACCCCAACATATTGAGATTGACAGAGACCTTTCTTATGAAGAAGTTCCAATTGCCATCCTGGATCGACAAATAAAGAAGCTGAGAAACAAAGAAGTACCAACAGTAAAAGTCCAATGGCGTAACCACGACGTAGAGGAATGCACATGGGAAAGCGAGAATGATATGCTACAACGGTACCCGCATTTGTTCAATATTGGGTAAGTTTTAAAATTCGTGGACGAATTTTTTTTTAAGGGGGTAGAATGTAATACCCAAGGTCTCCATAGCTCATCAGAGTTATAATAATACCATAAAATATAAATTTTGGGTATAGTATCAATGACATAATGATAGGATGACAGAAACTCTTGTTGATGCTAAATGCTTGAGTGTGTACATTTATGAGATAGGAATATTTATTGTATGTTTTATTGAATTAATTTTAGGCAATATGGCTTAGTTTAGGCTTAATATGATATGGGAAGGTAAGATTTAAAATGCCAAGTGAAAGGGAAAGGAAAAAGTTACGAAAAAATTTTAAGTTCGGGAAACGTTTTCGGGTGAGCTTGTTAATGGGCTTTTGGACTCAAAGCCCAAGCCCATAGAGTGGCCGGCCCTAAGGCCTTAAATGTTGGTGGAATATGACTAAAGAATGGTTAGAACAAGTTAATTAGGGGTTAGGATGAGAAAGGAATTAGGTTAGCCATATTTGTTGACTTATGCCAACTTTACACCTAAGCTTTCTACTTTACCATCACCATGATTAGGTTCACTTTGGTGATGATGGTGTTCATTATTTTGATGCTTAGTCACCATACACCTAAGGGCCATCTCAACCATCCATCTTGATCAATCTTAGCCCTCCATTTCAAGTAAAAATGTGACCATTGATTTTGTGTGATTAAATCACCACCATTGATTTTATTTGTATATAAAATGAAATTGTGTTAAACCATTTCATTTGTAACCTACACCAAAAATTTCACCCTCACCAAGGACTAAAAACCTCCCAACTTGTTCTTCAACTTAGAGCTAAATTTGGAGCATTTCAAGGTGATATTTATTGCTTAAGTGATTCCTTTCTTTCCTTAACCTAAGTATGATAAATTGTTGGCAATTATTCCTTTTCTTTTGATTTCTATAATTGGATTTTTGTGGAATGATTTGAAGAGGAGTTAGTTTGGCATGTTAAGTGATGAAATATGAGAATTAGGGTTAAGGATTTGGGGTTTAATAGGTGAATAATAACAAGGGAAGCATGAAAGGTCAATGAAGAGAAATTTGCATAAGGTTCGGCCAAACTAGGAATTTTAGTGGAAGTGTCCAAAATTTTTTTTAACAATATCTAAGGTTAATTGGGATGTTGAAAAGTGGTTTAAAAATGTAAAATTTGAATTTAGAGATTTTATTCAAAAATTGAAATTCTTGAAGGCATAATGCATGATATAAGGAAAGTATGTAATGTGAAGTGTAGTTTGATGTTTGATTGTTATGGTAGGCTTTGCATAACATTAATTTTATCTTGGAAAGATCAATTTGAGATTTGATTGAGTAATTTTGGGTTTTCCCCAAATCATCCCAATTTGGTAAAGTTAGGGTTTATGAGAATTGGAAGAGGATAGTTTCAATGGGTGAATGAATGTTGATTGTTTAAGCATTAGTTTGATAAACATAAAATTTAATTAAGGAATTAGGAAGGAAAAGGAACCTAATTGTTTTAATAAAAGGATTTGGACAACATGGAATTTTGAAATAAAATGATTAAATAATTAATGTGTTTATGTATGTTATTGTTTAATGTATTGGAATGTGTTTGGTGATTAGTAGTAGGAAGTTAATGTTAAGTTGAGTTAGAATGAGATTAGCAAGTTAAAGGAGTAGGAATTAATGTATGATTATTTGGGTGTATTTGTAGAATCGAAAGGTAAAGGCATTGCTCGGGATACCGAGGAGCCTTGTTATACTCTGCGTTAGAACTACCAATATAGGAGCAAAGGAGCAAGAGGTGAGTACCTAATAATATTACATTTCTTGTGCTTTAAATATAAGCCTAAATGTTGGATTACTTTTCTAATTAAAATGCATTGCAATTCTTTGGCATGCATGATATGCTTTACCAATTATTGAATTAAATATCTCTTATGACACTTGGCCAAATGAGCCTTATTGCTTCATTTCCTAATATGATCAATGATGAGAAGTTTGATTATTTATTGCTATATTATCCATTGAAGTATTTCATGGATGGAAAGAAAAAATGTTTTAATGATATCGTGGCAAGCAGAATACCCCTCTGATGTGGGGCAATACGTCAGACATTGTGCACAATGGTAATGAACCTGCGGATAGGGTAAAGAGTATCCGAACCCTAGCTGGGAAGGGTTTATGGCCCCCAGTACGTGCGACCCGATCAGTTGTACGTGTGACTGAAATGGGAGTGAGCAAGGCGTAAGCCGCCACTCAAGTGATAATGATAATGTGGGAAACACACCGTTTCCATAAAGGAAATATTCTGCTAAAAATGCAATAATTACTGTATATGGAAAACTATTCCATAAGAATGATTTTTATTCGTTTCACTTCATTGCTATAAGAAATTATCACTAAACCACCTATCACTTGCTTACTTTATACAGTTTTACTATGTACTCACTGAGCTTTGTCTCACCCCATAGTTGTTATTTATTTTCAGGATCAGTTGACGGTTTGGCAAGGTAAATTCCAAGTTCTGCATCTCCGCTTGGAAATTGCGTTGCTGATTTTGGGTATCATCATGTATATATTTTGTTATAAATTTTGGAGGTTTCACTCTAGAGCTCCATGTTTTGTTAAAAGTCTGTAATAATGGTATAACTTAGAGTATCATTAATATGTGTGGTTGGGCATTATCTTACTATATCCAGATGTATGATTAACACTCACTTAAGTTGAAATTAAAATATTAGAAAATGGAGTTCAAAAGAGATAATTTGAAAATAAATTTAGATGTTGAATGACTGTTACATGGGAATTATGGCTACGATCTTGGGTTAAGGGTAATGTACTGGTATAGTTTATGAGTTATAGGTTGTTCTACGGGTTTAGGTGACCTTATGTCTCCCTATGCCCTAGGACAGTCGCGGCTCTAAGATGGGTCGTGACAGTGGACCATACCCCATCCTTGCTTGATTTAATGATTTGTCTGTCTCTATGACACGGTGCATATCATGTGCATTAGACTCTATCTGTTGGATACCAGTTTAATATATTAGCTGGTATCATTCATTGAGTCGAACGCTCATTCCTGTTCATCTTGTTGCTTTCAGGTCAGGGAATGAGCTGGTGAAGGAATTGTAATTGAGTAGACTGCCAGTCTCTCTTCGGCAGTAGTTTGTATTGTTGAGTATTCAGAAATGTATATAATAGAAGTACATTTGTAATTGTAACTCTAGAACTCCGAAATGTTACACTTTGTAATTGAGCTTTATGTATTATATCAGTTATGTAATCTTTGGGGTTAAGCAGAATCTTTCTGTAATTTATTATCTTTCTAGAATATATGGAATAAATGATGTTGGGCCAATTTGATAAGTGTGTTATGTTGTGAATCTTTTGGTTCTGCTTATCTTATTTGGACCCATAGCCCTTTTCAGTTGGGCTTTTTAGTTGTGTGTTTTGGGCTTATTGTCTTGTGGTTTGGGTTAGGCTTACTACGGGCACTGGTAGCCACGTGCATGTCCCGTATCCTAGTGCCGGTCACGTGCCCTCAAGTTCGGGGCATGACACTTTATTACCGTTATTAGAAACCAAAAGTGAGATGATACCACCAACAAAAAGGAATAAGTGTTTAAATTGTCTCAACTATTTTTCATCGACGAATTTCAACACAAATCTACCACTGCTTAAAAAATCAAGTATAGGGTTTACTTGATAAGGATCAAATCCTATCTTCTAAACAATCATCACTAGGAGAAAATCCCTCCATTGTCAAGGACTATGGATCTCAACGTATGAAAAATACAAAAATCCAAATCTTGAGATCTCATGACCTAAGCTAACGAACTCTCCCTCTTTTATCAGCCACCATATTAAACAATACATATACTAGGATCATTCTGTGAAAGAGTTGGATAAAGCTAGATATCAAAACAGTAGTACCACCATAACCTAATCAACTCCAAAACTCAAAAAGTCCCTATTAGAATGGGAGGCCACAAATAGCAGCAAAAATTAATTATTAAAATATATAGGTAAACAAACAAAGAAAAGGAATGCAAATGATGGAGATTGGGTATCCACTCCGATGGCTAAAGCTACCAAAAGAACCCCTAAATGGAATCATAGACCTAAAAGCATAAGGCCTTAGAGAGAGAGAGAGAGAGAGAGAGAGAGACATATTACTCCTTATTTTTGGACAGAAGAAAAATAAAATTATTTCTAATAAGGGGGTATATTGATACATATTGGATATCAAAAATACAAAATTTTCATTGTTGTTGTACTTGTTCTTGTTCTTGTGCTAAAATGGATTCATATAGCTAACTCCAACTAATTTGGGATCAAGTTAATAGTCAACTCAAGTCACACATCTAAGCATATATTATTAATAAGTACATATGTGATTTAGACAATAAATTTAAATTGAAATTCCGTTATTCAATATTTTAAAAATAAAAAAATAAATCCAAACATTTTTTGAAGAATTACAATTATACCTTAAAAGTAGACTATTATATGCTAGTTTTAAAAATTAATTGCAAATCTTTTAAAAAAATAATTATAATTATATCCATTTAAATGAAAAATAACCTATTATATTTATATTTTTTTTTTCTTATCACTCCTCACCAAATTCAAATCTATTATAACTCTCAATTAATCACTTATCAATTATCATAAAATAATTAATGTAATTTTGATAGGTAAATTGCAAATAATTTTGAAAATTAAACTACAAATCTTATTGAGTGTAATTTTACACATTTTGTACTATGACAAGATTGATGCACTGTAGATATTAATTATCTTGAAAGTAAGCAGACGGATTTAACAAGTATCGAAATGTACTGTAATGGTAGCATGTACATTACAGGCCCAAAACCATACTCATAATTCATAAATAGTAAATAACAGAGCAAAACCATAAAATTTTACAATTTAACCATTTCAGCTGTTCTTCCTTGCTCCACATCCATTTTCTTCTCAAGAAACCTCTTTTTACAGTCATAAAAGTAGACTGTGAAAACCACCCACTTCACCAAATTCCCTAAGCAAACCAAGCAAATTTGCCCAATAGTGACAAAAACCAAACTTCTCTTCTTAGCCCAAACTCCATAGAAACCCAGTAATCTTAAACCAACCTTCCAAACAAAGAACACAAGCATTAACAAAAAACCCCTTTTCCTGCTGCCTTTGCTGATATAAGCAGAAACCCCAATTGCTACATCTCCGTGCTTCTCTTCCAAGATTGATATCACCATACCCAAATTCCAAATAGCACTCCACTCCAAATATTTTATTAACAAAGCAATAATAGCCAATCCAAACAATACATTAAATGGGTTAATTGGCACAAAAAAATGCATTGATAATGATATGAATCCAATACAAGTAAGTGAAGATAATATAAGAGAATAGATTGATGTAATCAAAGGTCCTTTGAAACCCACCTTTTCAAAAGCTCTGCTTAACATTACCTTGAAATTATTACCCATCTCTTGTTCGGTGTAGATCATTGACATTGAATGAACTGCAGTGATAGTGTTGAAGAGGTCTAAGAGATGGCCAATTCCCAAAAACAGGGCACTTGATAAGAGAAACAATAGAGAAAGATCTTGGATCAGTTTGTTGATGGTATATATTGGTTGCCATTGCCAAGTGTAATAGAAGCCGGTTTGTGCCCAAGATAGTTCATCAGTTAGAAGATTGAGTATTTGAATGAAAGATTGCTGCATAATAATTTCAAGAAAAAGCAAGAAACAGAACAAAGGGAGAGAAGTAAGGAAAGTGAGAATGATGAAGTTTGGATGTCTGGAAATGAGTTTTAAAGATTCTTTGATTATGTCTAGAAATTCTAGCTTCTCTTTCACCATCATAACTTGGTCTTTCTTGTTTTCCATCTTCTTTAGTTTTCAACTACATCTTGATCTTTCTTTTTTTTTTTTTTTTAAAGCATAGATGAAGGTGTTGAATTATAAAGAAGTCAATGCAATGAAGTCTTGTGGATAATGGATATATATTATTGTTTATTTATAGATTTTAGCGAGTATTGTTTATTTATTTATTTATTCTTTTTAAATTTAAGTTCAATTAAAATTAAAATCCGATTTCTTTCAGTTTTGAAAATGGTTTTAGTATTATTAAATAAAAAATTATTGATTATTTATTTCATTATTTTTAGTTTATGTTAATTACAAATACACTGTGAGATTTATCTTAATATAAAATACTTTTGATTTTTAGTGTTTCAAAATTAGCAAGTTATTAATTATATGTACATTAATCACTTTTAGTTTTTTAAAATTTTATATTTTTTTTAAAATGATGGTAATATAAAAATTAAAATTATATAATTACATAAATATTAAATCAAATGTTTGAAAAGAGACTTTTTAGATGTTAAGCGAGCCCACCCAACGAAACATGATGGATGTGGAGAAGAAGTGTGTCGATCAATGGTACAAGTCAAATATGGGGTGCTCCTTGAGTTGACTACAAATTTTCAGTTTTTTTTTTTTTAAATATACTACATTTGTTTTAAAATATTTATTAATTTAAAAAATATTTTTATTTCAATTTATTTATTATTTTAAATTTCAAAAATATATTTATTATTTTTTCAATTTTATTATTTATTTATTCATCAATTAAATATTTGTATTAATTATTTTTTTTTTCTATATTAAAATTAATAAAAAATATTTTAGTCTTTTTATTTTATAATTATAATAATTTAATAATTTTTTTAATTTATATACTGAAATTTCAAATAATAAATATTTTGAAACGAGAGAGTAATATTCTGTTTTCAAATTATGATTTAAGCACTGGGAATTGAAAGAGTTCATAATTAGTGAGATTTTAATTACTATATTCAGTTTCTTTGTTTAAATTCTCTCACATGCCATTAGAGAAGATATTTAATAATCAACTTATTAGTTTTGAGATAATTGGATAATATAAAATGATTTTAATTTAAAATTTTTAATTAAATAAAAAATCAGTTAAAATGTTTAACTTAAATTTTTTACTAAACTCGTTTATCTATTGAGTTTTTAAAATTTTTTATTAAATTTATTTTTATACTCTAAAAAATAAGGGGCAATATTTCTGTAACACTTATTGGTTAAAAAAATACTTACTTTTTCATAATATCATTCTCTTTTTTAATTTTAATTAATGTAATACAAGTTTCTATGCACTTTATTTAAGATAATTTTAATACTATTTTTTCTATTAGACAAATTTTAAAAATTAAAATAATTAATATTTATGAAATAAAGTAAAATAAAGAGCCAAGTATAAAAAGTCTGTTGGATTTAAATAAAATTTTTTATTTTTTATCAACTAGATATTTTTTATTAAATAAAATATACTCTTTGAAATAAAAAACACTATTAGAGATGCTCTTAGATGTGGAGAGCCAATCTTTATTAAAGTATTTCTAATAGTATTCTTTATTTAAAAAAGCATATCTTGTTTAATAAAGAGAATATAATTGATAAAGAGTAAAAAAATTTTATTTAAATCCAATAGACTCTTTATATTTTATTTTTTATTTTACTTTATTTCATAAACATTAATTATTTTAATTTTTCATTCTTTAAATTTATCAAATAGAAAAAAATTATTTAAATAAAGTGCATAAAAATTTATATTGCATTATTAAAATTATAATAAAAAGTGATATTTGACTCTTTAAATATAGAGAGACAAACTAACTCTCTTCTTTATTTTTTAAAGATAAAAAATATATTGAAATTTTATTTTTTAAAACAACTCTTTATAATAAAAAATTTGATATATATAAACAATATATTGGGAATACTATTGAAGTTTTATCTTTTGAGATAACTCTTTATAATTAAGAGTTTAACATATATAAAAAGTGCATTGAAAATACTATAAGGTTATATTTAGTTCATGAAATAGCTAAGAAATATAATAGCTGTTTCATATGAAATAATTATTTTAAATTTTGGTTCAGATTTTAGACAATAATACTAATTTCATGAAATAACAATTCCACAATTTTCATAAAATACATATTTCACAAAAAATTAAAAAATTAATATTATTTAAGTTATGAAATAGAGTATTTTCATTTTTACTCTTAATATTTATATATATATATATATATATATATATATATATATATATATATATATATATGTTAAAACAACTCTTTACAATAAAAAATTGACAAGATTAAGACAACACTTAAATGGGCCTAAGCAATGATGTCACCTATGTGATAGTGTCGTGGCATGATGACTTGGTAATTACGTGGCATGATGAGATGGCTGGATTGATGAAGTGGCGAGCTCTCATTGGTGGTGTGTGACCATGTAGACCCAATCTATAAGCAAAATTGCAGCCAATTTTTTAGGAGTAACTTACTATTTAACTCTTAAAATTTGATTTAATTAACTATTTAATTTTTTTATTTTATAAAACTGACTATTTAATTCTTAAAATTTTATTTCTTCAACAAAATTAATCATTCCGTTTAAAAATAGTCTAATTTATCATTAAAATAAAAGTAAAATAGCGAAAATAACTTTACTCAAACTATTATTTAGTTTTTGAAATTTGATTTAATTAACTATTTAGTTTTTGTATTTTTATTATTTCACCTTAATTTAACTGTAAATTAAATATATTTTTGATAGAATGATTAATTTCATTGTCAGAATAAAATTTTAGAGATTAAATAACTAATTTCATAAAATACAAATAAATAGTTAATTAAATCAAATTTCAGATATTAAATCATAATTTATACTTTAAAAAAAAAACAAAGATACAATACAAACTCATTCACAAAATCATAATAATTTTGTAACAAATCTTATGAAAATGAAACATGTCATTAAGTGTGAGTAAAATTTAATATTAATTATCATGAATTTGTGAATTTAATCATACATAAAATTTGTCAATTTAAAAGTATAAATGGATGAAAAATTTAAATTTTATTAATTATTAACAATTGTTTCACTGTAATGGAATTAATTTACAAATAACGTCCTAGACGAAGTCGGCATATAAATTTCTCAGAAAATAAGAGAATGAGTTCTTGAAAGATGGATTTGGTAGTCAAACAGGGACATCAACACGTTCATTGTAGAGTAAAAAAAAGTCTCAATTTATAAGGGTGGAGGGCCTTAAAGAGATGAGAGCTATTTGGATTTAAATTTCAAATCTTTTACCCTTTGACATATATATACATTCAATCAATATTTCTTTATTAATTTTATTTTGAAGTAGGTAACACTTTCAAAATCATTAATTACAATTTATATAAATCATTGGGCATTATATGAAACCTCATTTCATTAGGAAAGGATATATTAGCATGTGTTTTTTAATTTTGAAAGAAAAGTTACATTTAACTATTAGTGGTTATTAGTAACTGATAATTAATAACCAATAATTGGAGGTGTTTACAGTTAAAAATTTCAAATTTAAGCATTTTAAATCATTAACCATTGAATTTTGAAATTGTTACTCTAAACAATGATTTTACCAGACCTTAAATTAGTAATTGAGAGCTCAAAATCAAACATTGAATTCCAACTGCTCATTCAAATAGTCCTTTTGTCTCCTGTGAGTTGATTTTATATGTAATTAAATAATTTGGGCCATGACCAAAATTCCCAACCTCTCCTCTCAGCCCACCACACTCGTCATCCTACATCTACTTATATGGGCCAACTGGCCTAGATACCAAGTGCCACATAATACCCATCTTCTCTTCCAAGGTTGAAATCAAGACTAGACCCAATTTCCGTACAGCTAGGAATAGTAGTGAGGCCAAGCCGGTGGGGCTAGACAGCGCAGATTTTAAGATTTTCATTTTCATTCCATGAAAAATTAGCGTAAAGACGAAATGTGATAAATAATTTTCGACATGAGTATGGGATGGAAATGAGATCCCCATTTGTATTTTTAATTTTATTAATATTAAAATCTCGTAATTTATATATTTTAATAAAATATATTAAATATTATATTAGTGAATAGTTATATATTATTGATTAAATATTATATATATTTGTGTTAAATTTTATATATTATTAACTAACATTTAAAAAATAACAATAAAATTGATTACTCAATAATATATTTTTAAAGAAAACTAATAATTTTTTTATATATATGTAATATGAAAATATAATAAAAATACATATATATTAACTTTGTAGAATCAAAACAATGATTCAAGCGGGGTAAAGAGACTCAATTCTATCATTGCTTTATTGTCATAAGCGCGCAAAGATTCCTCATTAGGTTCAAGGTAGGGATAGCTTTCCTAGTTGGGTTGATCAAGTTTTGTTATCTCTATATACAACACTCCACTATATATATATATATCACATCCTAAAAAATTGAATTCCTAACTAGTGTCTTAGCGTAATGATAAAGTGAGACTACTTAAATAGTGGAGTCAAGTCTAAATCTCACCAATATTAAATTTTCCTTCCTCAATGCTAAAAGAAGAAGAAGAAGAAGAATAAGAATTCCTACAAAATTCTTGTGGATATCTATACTATCTAAAAAATAAAATAATATTTTAAAAATTAGATCAGGTCAGCCAGTTCAATCAGAAATAGCTAGTCAATTCAATTCGATTTTCTGAAAAACTAAAATTTCAATTTAACCACTCATTGACTGGTTTTTGATTGATTGTAATCAATTTTTAGCTGTTTTAACTTGTTGGACCTCTAATAATGAGAATATGATAAAAAAAATTACAAAAAAAAAATAATAAAGAGGTTTTATCCAACCAATCATTAGACTACTAGTTAAAATAGACCTAACCAATTGAATTGTGAACCGAAAATCTAACCAGTTTGATCACTAGTTCTGATTTTTAACATTGAATAAAATTTTAAAATTATAAAAAAATAATTTTTCAATATGGCAGATAAAAAAGAATCATTTTATCTTTAATTTGATTGGATTAAAAAAAAAACTATTTAAATTTCAAATAAACATATAAATATATAATTATTAATTAACTTTTGTTATATTAATTGAATTGATATAATAGGATGGCTAACTACTCATAATTCTAATCATGTTTGAATTTATATTTCAAATTCCAATAATAATTTAAAAAATAATTATACTAATATAGATCCATGGTTCTATGATAATTATTTTCAATTACTATTATACCAATTTTTTTTTCATTTTTCAAACGTTTATTCATCACTTTCATTAAAAAAATATAATTATTTTGATTTATTTTTTTCCATACATAATATGGAGGAAAACTTTGTATTTGTTATATTGTTATTACTTCCACCGTTTCATTTTGTTTAGGACATATTTTTCTTCACAAAATTTAAAAGTGTATTAAATAGTATGCTATTTTTCTTTTATATAATTTATTAAATACAATTCTTATATTTTCCTATAAATTTTATGAGAAAAATTAAATTAATATATAATGACAAAATAGGTATAAAGAGTAAAAAAAATTGAAAAATAAAAATAGAACATATTTTTTAAGACATCCTTAAAAGAAAAATATTCTAAATAAAAAAGAATGAAAGAAGTAATTTATTAGAGTTACATTTTAAAAAAAATGTATAACCCTAAAAATTTGAGCTTAAAAACTTTTCATTACCGTCGATCATGAATCATTGGGGTTTTTTTTTTTAAAACAAAATATATACACAACACGACACACTTTTTCGCATATGATATATTTTTGTATAAAATTATGATAATTTTATAAAATTGTATGAATTTATATAATTTATACACACTTTCAAATTAACATTGGTGGTTGATAATCAATCATCAGTCATAAATCACTTACAGCTGCCACGCTCAGATCAAATTAACATGCCTTAAAAAAAAAAAAAAAGAGGAAATTGCCTCTGAATGAGGGCACATACCAAACATGGGTTGCTCCAGAAATGTTAGGATAGCCACTCACTTGTGTCTTTAGTCAAAGGCAACCACAGATGGTTTGTAAGAATTTGAAATTCGAGTAGGAAATTTTCCTACATAAAATCACAAAATTTACTTTTTTTTTTTTTAATTTAAATTTATTTATTTTTAAATTCAAATCTTCAATCCCATGATTTTAACAACAATACTAGCTAAGACGTAACTGCATGCAAAAGCTTATTTTTTTTTTATGTTTATTTTTATTTATATTGCCAAAGTTACTGTTAAAAATGTGTGTGAATTTTTAGCATAGATTGTGTTTATCTTATATAAACTCTTATTCTACAGTATTTAGATATAATCTTTTTATGGTATATATATAAAGGTGTCTTAAATTATGGATATGCGCCCCAAGAAATATCTAATTTTATGAAAAAAAGAGGATGTAGATAACACCCGGTTCGCGCCGCCGTGCCATGCCATGCCGAGTGCGAGTGTGGTGGATTCATCTTTATTATTATTTTTTTTACAAAAAATTTATTTGAATTTTCATTTAAAAATATATATATATATATATTTTTTTTAAGAATTCACTTACCATATTTTTCTCTAACTTTCCCTTATGATTTTTTCTCTCCCATTATCTTCAGATTTTTTCTTCACATTTTGAGATTTTCTTCCCATTTTTTCTAATCAAAAAATTTTTCCCCATTGCCAGAAGAGATATATTTTTTTGGTGCTCTTCCTTTAGAAAAAAAATAAAAAAAAAAAGAGAATTTTTTTTTTTTAAATTTTCTATGTACCTAGCACAGAATTTTAGGTTTATCTTGGGGGCGACGGGTTATTTTCTGTTTGCACAAATTTTATGACAGAGCTGCGAATTGTCTTAAAAAGGGTGACTTAGTCTGCAACTCAGCCTGTAATTTAATACTATCGTTTTATAATTTTATTTGTTGTTTCAGAAATTGGTTTTTCCCCCATTCATTAGCATACTGTTTTTCTACAGTTACAAATAAAAAAAAATGATCAGTAAGGTGTAATGGAAAGACATGAACTTTTATATCAGTATCTTTTCTCTTGAATAGCAATACTTTATGTCATGATCTATGAGTTATGATTATGGAGAATACACTAACTACGTGGGTATTTAGTGTCAAAGTTTCATCAATAAAATTTATCTATATTCTTATAATTAAGAAAAATTAAAGACTTATATAAATCGATATAAAAAATAAAATTCTCAATTAAGTTATATTTAAATTGGATTAAAATGAGTCGAATCAACGGATTCTAGTGATAATGAACATCTCATTTAAATATATTCTATAAATTTTATCTAAATTAAAATAAAATAAAAATTATCATTCAATTGATCAATTCGATCATGCCAACAGCTCATTTAAATATATAGTATAAAATAAAAGTACCAAAAATCTTCTTTTCATATATAATCATAAGCAAATCTTGAAGAAATTAAAAAAAAAAAAAATCTTTCTTAGTGACATTAACTGGCCAATTTAAAAAATTAGCTGGCTTATTAAAAAATTATTCATAAATGTAAGTGAATCTTCCTATATTGTTAGACATGAAAAACGTTATTTATTTATTTATTTATTTTTTCTTTTTCTCTAAAAGCTGTTCACATGTTAATTGTCAGAAGAATTAATATGATCATGTTGATAGATAACATACCATTAATTTTAATTAAGATCATCATACATTCTTTAATTATATAATCAGAAGATAATTTCTATACACCTCTTTCCCACAAATTAAAAAAATAAAATAAATAATATCTAGCAACTGTGATGCCATCTTCATGTAGCGTTTTATCTCTCTTATTTAAAATATAGAATTTTTTTCAAAATAATTTTTCTTGAAAAAAAACATAATATTAAGAAAAAGAAATTAATATTTAACATAATATCACATAAATATACACTTATCATTATATTATCATTAAATTATTCGCCGAGTGCTAGCTGATTTATTTGTTATTAAAAAAAGTCATAAAACAGAATAAAACCCTAATTCGATGGACTCATCATATATTATTAATATAAAATTAAAGATTCGATTAGAGATCCCTTTTTCTTTCCTTTTTGTTCTTCTTTTGTTTGTCTTTTTCTTTTTGTCCATATAATAAATTATATAGTGACGTGCAATTGCCTAATAAGTGGTGAACAATTTCTTTTGTCTACCTAATAACATCACTTCATAAATATTATTCCACTATAAAAAATTATATCCAATAACAAAAAATTGAATAATTTATCAGTGACAAATTTTTTTAATTTTTATTTTTTAACATTAAATAATTGAGAATTTGAATAAGATTTTATTATTCAATAAAAAAACATTGTTATTAGGTTATATTTGCAAGTGAAATTGTCAATAATATATTGATTAGCAATAAAAACTATTTAAAAACATTGATCAAATCTCATGTGACTTTTGTTTGAGCATCTAAGCAAGAGATTTAAGTGAATTCAGCAGGATGGCAATGGGTCAAATTTAAAATGAGTTTTGTAAAATTTGAATATGATCTTGTTAAAAAATAAAATATCTATCTCATTATACGTCGTAAATTTTTTTATAATATCACTCTCTCTCTCTCTATATATATATATTCATTTATATTTTTTCTACATATTTATACATTATAGTTTATATTTCATTAAAAAATAAATTATAATTTAGAAATATGAATTACAATATATAATATTTAAAAATAAAAAAAATATATAATATATATAATCGAGTCGGGTTCATATCGAATTATATCATTATTTGAATTCAATTCGAACTGAGCATAAATTAAAAAATTTGCTCTGACCTATTTATTAAACAGATTGAATGTTATTATCCTATTAAAATCGAATTGAATAGAGTATTCAATGTAACTAATAAAATTGCCATCTTTAAAATCCATCGGTGTAGTTGCCAACTTGCCACTGCAAGAAGCTTATCCTATATGAAACTAGTGCTGCAAAAAAGGGTACATATAAGCAATTTTAAAGACAACAAAGAAATTATATGAAAGAGTAGGTGACTCTTACTATATGTAAAGAGACAGAGAGAGATTATTTTTATAAAAGAATGTGATTTTAATATAGTTATAAAACCATTTAAAAATATTACTTAATTATTTTGAAATTTTATAATAAAAATATACAAAATTTATATTAAAAATAAATTTTAATTATTATTTTTAATATAATATTTATTTCAATTATAATTTAATCAATAAAATCAAATATACCCATATAGTAATCTAGATAATACTACATATACATATATATATATATAATAAAGGATTAATGGGATCCAACTTGAAAATAAAAAAAATATTCCACTTCTTATTCCATAAATCTAAAAGTGTTACCAACAAAAAAGAAAGAAAAAAAAAAAAAAAGCAAAAGTTAGGTCACTCAGCTATCAACATTAACTAGTAGTGGAAAGTGGAGACCCACTAGCAAAAGCAACATGACACTGTTGTACAGTCTGACAGTCTATTTCACTGCTTCAGCACCTTATAGATTAGGTATATCATTTCTAAATTATAGCCACTTGTTTTACTCCTCTCCCCATTATTAATTATTATTGTTTTCAATCAAAATCAATGACCCTCTTCTTATTATTATATATATATTTTACATTTTCAATTCAATTTTTCTTTAATTTGTTATATTTCTTTTTTGTAAGCACATTTTCTTATCTTATATTTGCAACCACTTATATTATAGTTTCTGTGAAGAAGAATCATTGAATCTTTAATACTAAAATCATGCAAAAACAATTGTTTAAGCCTTTTTTCTTTCTTTTGAATAAATTACTAATAATATTTTTAGTTACTAAAATCTGTTAATAATTAATACTTTAATTTGTCTAATAGTGAGATTAAAATTGAGGTATTCAGAGGTTGCCAGTTAGATTTCAAAATTTATTTGTTTTCCATATTGAGTTGTAATATTTTATTTAATTACTAATTTAACATTAATAAATAAATAATTTAATTCTTATCCATATAATTATTAAATTTATACTGCACTTTAATTCTTAACATTTTTCTTCTAAAAAAACCGTAAAATTTTAATATATATATATAAAATATTTTCATCTCCAAAATTTCAAGTATAATATATATTATCGAACATTTTAATTCTTTAAAAATTTTTATTTCTCATTATAATTAATTATAATTAAAAATATTAATTTTGAAAAACAATGATGATATTTTCATCTCCAAAATTTTAAGTATAATATATATTATCAAACATTTTAATTCTTTAAAAAATTTGTATTTCTTGTCATAATTATTTATAATTAAAAATATTTGTTTTGAAACACTGATGATTAAAGCGTCTATTATTGTAAATAACAGAAAAGACATATAATATATAATGATTTTTTAAGATATTTCTTTATATCTATAAACAAATATATCTCAAGACATAAAATTTTTGAATTATTTAAAAAGTATGTGATTTTTAATATGTAAAAGAAAAAAAAAAGTCATTGTTATTCTAAATTGATTAGATTAAATATATAATTGTAATCCTAGAAAAAATTTTAAATCTATTAAACGTTACTCTATAAATACTCTTATAATTATCATCATAAATATATATCCTTTGGATATCCTTAATGTTTAGTTAGAGTTAATAATCAGTTAACTGAACAGAACTAAACTACAAATAATTTTAAATACTGTGTTTTTTTATAATATTTAATATTCAATAATATATAATTAAGCGTTTGAAATTTATAATAATCACATGTAAAAATGATTATTTTGATTAAATATACAAGAGATTAACACGTGTTTATGATGGGAGGCTAGGATTCTTCTGCTACATAAGAGCTGAAATTAGATTCCATGGGTCCTTATTTAGGACTTGTTTGGTCTGTGCTTTAATGTGCAGCTAGGGCAATATCAAAATATTTAGAAGAATGGGGTTTATGGGGTCCATCTAACATGCTCCATTCAAAAATTATTCATTCCGCTTCCTTATATAAGACATTTTTTAGAAAAGTATTTATTTTATTTTATAAATTATTTTAGATAATTAATGAATAATTAATTTTGTTTTACCAATTTTATCCTCATATACTTATTAATTATAGTTGTAAAATTTCAAAATCATTTAACATATATTTAAGGGTAATTTAGTCGTGTTAATTAACTTATCTTCTATAATTAAAGCTAAAAATATTTTCTCTATTCTGGAAAAAATGACCATTAAGAAAAAATTACTATTTTTAAAATAGTAATAACTTTATCATAAATTATCAAAATGATCCCTATTAATTATAGTATAAATTAAGAAAACATCTCTCATACTTGAAAAATAGAAGGGTAAATTAGCCATTTTACCATTTTTTTTTATCGGATTTGTAAATGGTCATTTATTTATGAACAAAATTAATTTTTTTAATAGCCACTTTTTTTAGAATGGATAGAGTTGTTTCTTAATTCTGATGAAATTTTTTGCATGCTTAATATAAGAGAACGAAGGGAGTATATTATTTGCATGCATATTTTAAATTTCATCAATGAATTCAATGATTTAGCTTAATGATACTCTCTCCATTATGAAAAAAATGACCATTAAGAAAAAATCACTATTTTTAAGGTAATAATAACTTTACCATAAATTGTCAAAAAAACCTTTATTAATTGTAATATAAATTAGAGAAATATCTCTCATACTTGAGAAATAGAGAGTAAATTTGCCATTTTACTATTTTTTTTATTTGATTGCTAAATGACCACTTATTTATAAATAAAATTAATTTTTTTAATGACCACTTTTTTCATAATGGAAGGAGTAATAATTAATTCTAAATATAAATAATTTATTGTGTGTTAATAATCTACTAATATTTAGATTATATATTTATGAATTTAACTTAAAAATATCAGTTTTATAAAGTTTTGATTCACTCGACTTATAATTTTTTTTTTTTATAAATTGATGTCCGTGATTTAAACCCTATACAAAGAGATAATATCTAAATACACTAAATTTTATATAAAATAAAATGAATTGTAAAATGTATTCTTTTTATAAAAGAATCAAAGTATACTGCAGTCCTATGTAATGAGTTTCTAATATTATATTGCATTTTGATTATATTATGATATTAAAATTGTGTTGTATCCTAATTATTATTTCTAATTGAAATTAAGAAATATATGAGAAAAATATATATTTTTAATTTGAAATAAAAAATTAATTTACGCCCCCATTTATGTGGAGTTATTCTAGATTATATTATAGTATTGATATAGATGTATGTGAATTGCTGTAAATATTTATATTAAATAACTACAATATTTCTTTGAGAACTAAAAAATGAAATATTTCCTTGAAAAAGTGTAAAATAGTTTTTTTTTTTTTTAGCAGAGAGGGAGAAGAAACGAATCTGAATTTATTGCTCAAACATATATATATTTATTATTAAATTATATTTTAATATGCGTGACTTATTTTATTTAATATTACATGTTGTTTGGAAAAAAGGCTATAATCAATAATCAATCTTGGGCATTACGTTTTTTTTTTTTTTTTTTTTTTTTTTTTTTTTTTTTAATTTTCTTTGAAAACTTATGTATTGACTTGTCAATTAGACCAAATAATATCAAGAAATAGATGATACACACAGCTAACTCCAAAAATTAACTTTGTTGATAAAAAAAAAAAAATTGTTTATTTATTATTATTGTTTATTACAATTTTATTTTAGAGTCAATATGTTAGAAGTGACTTCTGAATGCACAAAATAAATAAGAAAATACATTATTACACTCGTAGATAATTTCTAAATATATAAATCAAGCATAAGAATGTGTTTTTGAATTCGCTTACAATCGGATTTAGACTCGATTGGTACATAAATTGCCTGAAAATATTTTTGAGTGGCTGAAAAAAAAAATTCGATGCAAGTATAAAGTATTGACTGGAAAATGTTGCAATTTCTAAATCAACAGAAGAAAAAAAATATGAATAGAAGAATAATTCGCTTCACATATATGAACAGTTGATTTGTTTGACTTCCAAAACCCATCTTCTAATCCATTCCCCAATTAAAGGAAGAATTAGATACTTAAAAGGGTTTTTACTCTTAATTCTAAAATTGAAAAAAAAAAAAAAAAAAAAAAAAAAAAGGCAAGATTGCTTAACAAAATATTATATTCTGTGATGCAAATCTCCCTGAATTGCCGTTTCAAGGATTTCTCTTGGTTGAAGTTAAACTACCAAAGATGGGCATAATGCATAAAGTGATTTAGCTTTTCATCTACACTTTGATCACTCTTTAATGCATTATTATATGCAAAATCTTTATCTCCTTTATGTATATAGATTCTTGATTCATAAGCAATACATGCATGGATAGGATGGTTATTAATTGTTTAAATTTTATACCTTGTTGAAAATTAGATTTTGTATAAATTTATTTCAAACAAATTTAATTTTATTGATTTTTATATTCAAAGAAAATAATTTATAAAATTCAATTTTTTCAGTACTAATAAAAATAATTTTGCACACCAAAATAAAGCCTAATAATAAATGCATATACGGTCTGAACAATAAAAATAATAGATTCAGGTTCGATTTCTATTCCCTTACTAAAAAAATAAAATAAAAATGAAAATAATTTCAAAATATATAAAAATTATGTCATTTTATAAAAAAATTATTTAATTAAAACTTGATTTATTATAAAGTCATACAAATATATATTATAACTTCTTAAAATTTTAATATTATTAGTTTTTTTAATTAAATAAAAGTAATTAAGGAAATAAAATAAATTGATTAATTTCATAGTATATGTATATACAATTATTATAATAACTCCCCCATTTTAAGGGCTTCTAATGTGTCTTTTAAAAATATTCAATATAAAAAAAAATTAAAATTATTAATTAATTATAAAAACACTAAAACATGTGTTTGAACGTGCTGCAAATACATTCGTCTCTCAAGTCAATGATTCATGTTAATCTTCCTCAAAGTCAATAAAACCTTTTGAAATTATATGCACAAAATTTGTTTTGATCCCGTTAATGATATATTAATTTATTCCATTTTTTAATTTTAATCGTTCAGGAATGCGTCAATTTATAATAATGTAAAATTGAAAATAAACTGTTTTAAATTTTAGTTATTTATATTTATTTTAAATTCTAAGTTAAATTTTAATTTATTATTTTTATAATTTTCAATTTAATTAAAATAATTAATAATTTTAATTTTAAAAGTCAAATTAGGAGGCAAAACTTATGCTTTCAAGCTCCGAAAGTCAACTTTTTTATTTTTTAAGTATTAGTGAGGAAAATTTAATATCGACAAAATTTGAATTATAACATTTACTCTCAAATTAATTTCATAATATCATTAAATTAAAATATCAGTTTATGAATATATTTCGCTTTTTGTTAAAAATTTAGTCATTTTTTTTATTTTTTTTCTCTAGTTCTTTCTTAAATTTTTATTTTTTGATCCACCACTTATCTTATCTTTTAATCGGCGATATTTCTATTTTTTTATTATCTTTTTTATTTGGATTAATATCAAATAAAATATAGATTTATATAGATATACTAATTTGTGTTTTTATAAGTATATATTCGATTTCGTTTTGCTATTTTAATTTACCTTTTCCGGGATATTATGAGTTTTTTTTAATAGAAGTTTTTATATCTTCTTTCATGGAAGGTTTTTGTATTTTCCTTCATAAAAATTTTGGATTTGAATTTTTTATTGATTTTCGAGTAATATGATTTATTAAAAGATATTAAAGTTGATTTGCGACTACAAATAGTCAAGCATATTTTTTGTCTATGTGCTAGATTTAATACTTTATCAATTTAATTTAAGGTTATTGGACAAAATGCTCTATGAACACAATTAGAAATTATCAAAAGAAATTCAAGTCAATTTAGAATTTTAATATTTCTTAATGTATGATTTTATATTTTTAATTTTAAAAATTAAGATGTGATTTTATCATTATGAATGAAATATTTTTTTTTTAGCCAGTTTTTCATTTTTTCTCTAGCTAGTTTCTAAAAATCAACATTGATTATAAGGAAATGAGCAAATTCCATTATTAATCAAGCTAGCTTTTGAGGTTAAATTACTTTAATTTTGAGGGTAAGAGTATTTCCAATTTTATTTTTTATTTTAATGAGTATATTAAATTTAAAATAGAGAGTGATATTTATCACTGTATATATAGAGAGCCAACATAATATTTTCTTTATTTAATTTTTTATAATAAATAGTTTGACACTATTAAATATTTAATATAAATTTGAAAGAATTAACTTTAAAAATTAGTTTATTAATGTTGGGATATCTATTTTTATATTAGTCATTTAATATTTTTATATTTAATCAATATGAAATATTTTAACAGACACATTTAAAGTGTCCATTGAAGATTCCATAAATTATGAATTTGGCCTCTATATCTTTTTATGTTTGGGATCACTACTACTAACTTAAAATTTGATTAATTTAGTTAATTAATTGTAGAGTCATTCATGAGTTTCTTTATGGTACCATATCTCTAGCAAATCAAATGATTCAATTTATAAGTGATAAAAAAATATTTTTTAAAACCAAAACATGATTACTTGACATTCATTAATTGATTTAAATTTTTCTATTAATTATTACAGTTATTATATTCATTGATTTTAATTTCTGTATTAATTCAACAGCTTCTCTTCCTCATTACTTGCGTTTAAAAACACATTTTTTTGAAGCATCCATAGTTGGAATAGCAAAATACTTTTGCTTAATCAGATTTAGTTTGAATTTCTCACAACTTTGAGTTACTGATTTTTCTTTTTATCTAATTTTGAATTTTTTCTCCAATATGAAGACTTGTGTTTTTCAATTCAATTAAAGAAAAAAAAATGTAATTTTTAATTTTTTTTTTACTTTTAATTAAAAATTTTCATTTTAAGTGTACTATTAATTGTCTAACTCTTTTCAATAATTAAATATAACTACTATAATCATTAATAATATGCATTAATATATTATTAATAGTAATGTCATGTATTACAAATTAGGGATATGGTACCATAAACGTAACTTAGCTTAGTAAGAGTTTTAAGAGTGCGTTTGGTAGACCGTAATTAAATATAATATAATATAATCAAACAAATTTCTAATGTAAATTTATATTAAAAATTTATTTGATTACATTATATTACATTTTATTACGGTCTATCAAACGTAACTTACATGTATAATTTAAAATAGATAATTGTACAATGCAAAAAAGAAAAGTAATTAGTAATTACATTTTAATGTACAATATATATATATATATATATATATATATATATATGTAATACAATTTTTTATAAAATATAAAAAAAAATAATATATAATTTTTAGAGAGAGCTTAGGCACATATGTCACCTCACCAATAATTAAAAAAAAAAAAAAATCTGATTCATTCAGATTGAGAAAGTGAATTATGAATATGCTACCAATTGAAGAAAAGGGATTTTTTTATTTGAAGAATTATATGGAAAAGGTATTTTATTTTCTTACAAATGATTTATATATTTTTAATAAGATTGAGGAAGAGGCAGAGGCTGTGTTCCACTCCATTGCAATTTGCAAATCATTCCCAGAAAGGACAGAAAGCCATAATTAGAAGCTTGAGCAGGTAATTATATGGCTGCTGCTATGTAAATGTGTTTCTTTGTTAGGTAACATGTAAAATAATGTGTTTCAATCATAAAATTATTTTCAATTCACATCAATTTCTTTTTTTCTTTTTTTAAAAAAAAAAAACTTCAAAATGAATAATTCTACTTCCTTAATTATTTCAGTATAGATTATTTTGCTGAGATAGAGATAACTCTAGTATTTCTGAATAGAAATTTATTGATTAATCATTATTTTCTAATTATTCACAAGAGTGATATTTTTATTAATCAAATCTATCAAAATCTACTGTTTGTATTATGAAACTGTTTTTGATGATATTACTCTATTCCCTTAACTATCATTTTCTATCCTTAATCTCAATTATTGTGATTAATTAGTTCACTTAAAATTATAAAATTTATAAATATAGACAATACATTTTACTACTATTTTGTGGTGGTTATTGTTACCATTTTTTTGCATTTTTGAATCTTCCTTTTTGTAGTGGTCCATTGATCGGTATTAGTATTGAAGAAGTTTAGTAGATACTCAGTTAACACAGCAATTCCTCTGTTTTTCTCTCTCTCACTCTGTTTATTTATGTCCTTTCCCTATCAGAGTAAGCCAAAGATATTCTATCTAGAACCTGCAAATTAAAGAAACCATAAATATAAACTGGTAAAGACAACCCAAAAACCAAAACCCAGCTTCCAAACAAAACATCACCACTTTCTCTCTCTTTTTGCTCTGTTTCTCTCTCCAAAACACAGCCATAATATATATATTATATATCTGCAATTTCAAAAACTATTCTCTATATTCGTTTGTTGCGCTTTGTGTTTGTTCTTTATTTTTACATACATAATAAATTTGAGTCTTGATTGAACTACTTTCTACCTATAAAAAACAATTACTTTTAGAAAAAAAATAAAGACTTTAAAGACTTCCATTGGACCTTGAAATTATATAATATATATATATATATTTTGTGTTATTCTTTTGTTATTTGTTTTTTGCTTCGACTTGGTTGAACTGGGGAGGGTGTTAATCTATCTGGGTACTCTTTATTTTGCTTCAAGAATGGAACTTCAATAATAGCTTCTTAAAGCAGCCTGTGATGGATCTTGAAGGTGTGATTCACGACAACCCAATTAAGGTATGACATATGGCTATCATTGATTGGTTAGCTACAGCTTTTTGTTCATGTTCTTCTTCGTTCATTATTGTTTATTGTTTTGTCTTTTGCAGAGGGATTCATGGAAGACTGTATTAACTTTGGCTTATCAGAGTTTAGGTGTTGTCTATGGAGATTTAAGCACTTCTCCATTATATGTGTATAAAAGTACTTTTGCAGAGGATATACAGCACTCGGACACCAATGAGGAGATTTATGGGGTCTTGTCTTTTGTATTTTGGACATTGACACTGATACCATTAGTTAAATATGTTTTTATTGTGCTTAGAGCTGATGATAATGGTGAAGGTGGCACTTTTGCTTTGTATTCTTTGCTTTGCCGCCATGCCCGGGTTAGCTCCATACCCAATTGCCAACTTGCAGATGAGGAGTTATCAGAGTACAAGAAAGATGGTTCTCCGTACAATGATAGGAGTGTTATTGGGTCTGCTTTGAAATCCACTTTAGAGAAGTGTAAAGTATTGCAAAGGATTTTGCTTGTTGTGGCTTTGATTGGGACTTGTATGGTCATTGGAGATGGAGTCCTTACGCCTGCAATTTCTGGTAATTGTGGTTATGGTTTTTCTGGGTTTTGATTTATGGTTAAAATTTGAAACTTTATGACTGAAAATTTGTTTGGTTTTTGGCTATTTCTGCAGTTTTTTCAGCTGTTTCTGGGCTGGAGCTATCCATGTCAAGGGAGCATCATCAGTGTAAGTTCCATATACTGAAAGCCAATGTGTTAATTGTAAAGATTGTTAATTTTCTTTTTAGTGCTTGTAGATGGTGATTTATTGTTTTATTCCTATCAACATGAGAACTTGTGTAGACTTTGTAAATGTGAATTTCTGTTTGTGATTAACATTCGATATCCCATAAGGTTAAAAAGTGACAAATTTGGGGATAAAAAGTATCAGACCAAAAATATATTGCAGAGAATCCTGGTAACTGGTAAGCATCAAGCTACAACAACTTTAGATGGGTGGTTTGTCGGTTGCCTAAATAAGCTTAAGACCATTTTTTCGGTTTCTTTTTTCTGTATGTTGTGAAGACAAGTAATTAAAAGGTGGGGAGCAGATGATCACTGTTAGAGATTAGTAAGCTTTATTGTAGCTTAAACCATCAAAATTTGGAATATCAAAACTTTATGTCTGCCTTTCTTTGCAATGTTCAGACGTGAAATTAACGGAAAGCAAAAGTTAGCAAATTGTAATAGCCTCATGCATTACTGTGGGTCCCTACAAAAATAATCAAGACAAACATCCTGTTTTAATCAAAGTCAAATCACAATCAAGCTAATAAAGTATACTTAGTTTAATATTGTGGAAGGTCAAGTTGATAACCCCATTTGTTTTAAATAAAGTGAGCATGCAATATATGGGTAAGGAAAGAAACCCAAAAAAAAAAAAAAAAAAATTTAGAAGATTAGGGATATAAAGATGTGCCTTTATAAAGTTAATCCGTCATTATAAGGTGGATTTAAAAAATGAATAGTTTTAGTTAAAGATAAGACGGTGAATAGAGGAAACCATTATAGAATAATCTAGTGTAATCAACTTATTTATTTGGTCATGTACCCTACTCAAATGGTTGTTGTCAGACTGGTCAAATTAAGTAGGTATGGTGACATCAAGTCCCCCATGAGATATACATAATCATTAAATTAGTCTCATCAAACTTTCAACTTCTCTTCTTGGTGTCCTAAGTATTTTAGTAGATATTGATACAAATGAAGTCGTCATGATTTTTGATTGACTGTTCCCACTGATTTGGTCAAATAATCTCCTTTAACAATATGGATTTCTGAGTATATAGCTCAGAGTTCCATTTTCTGAAATTTCAACTACGGGTATCAATCAATAGTGCATTTCATTAGTTGCGTTGGTCCTACATCCTTTAGTTGTAAGCTTTAGCAATTTGTGGGAAATAAACTTTCCACTATGCTTTATGCTGCTTGATCTAGTACACTTTAAAAGGTAACTGTTCATTGATACAATACGTCCCTCAAGTTCCAGGACAGATGTAATCTTCTATAGTGATGATTATTACTTGAAAGTTGAAAGCATTGCTGTATTAAAGATTTAAAAAATGGTGAAGGGATTTTCAAACATTATTTAATTCCTCCCCATTTCTGTAGAAACTATGCTATCTATTTTACTGCAAATATCCAACTTATCTTAGTTAATCACTTCTGACAATAATTGCAAGGTTAATATGATTTCAAGATAGCAATTATAGATTTGCTTGGTGCACTGAAAAATTTACGAACTTGGTAGTACATTTCCCTAAAAAGGTTTATTGATTCTGCAGATGTTGAACTCCCAGTTGCTTGTGCTATACTTGTATTTTTGTTTGCCCTCCAACATTATGGAACACACCGTGTAGGATTTCTCTTTGCGCCTGTCGTTATTACGTGGCTTTTATGTATAAGTACTATTGGTCTGTACAATATTATTCACTGGAATCCCCATGTTTACCAAGCACTGTCCCCATACTACATGTACAAATTTTTGAAAAAGACTCAGAGGGGAGGTTGGATGTCCTTGGGCGGGATTTTGTTATGTATAACAGGTACTATTTGACTTTGTCCTCTTGCCATTTATTTAGGCCATATTATGTTTGCTTTTTCTAATGCAGAGTTTTGTGTACTTTAGGTTCAGAAGCTATGTTTGCTGATCTTGGGCACTTTTCACAGTTGTCAATCAAGGTAACAGATCCACTTTTATCTCAATGTCAAGCAGTTACATATTGAAACATTGAGAGAACTTCTTTCCTAAAGCAGTTGCATGAGAATAACCGTCTCATACAGTCTAATAAAGATTTTGATTCTTAGCATTCTAACATCTGACAATTTAACACTTGCGTTCGTCCCATGAATGTCATTGAGAATGGATAAGAATCTCTAGGTATAAAATTAAGATCCATTTCCCCTGGTCTAAATGTTAAAACATTTTCTTAATTACATTCAAAATTATAGGGTCCTTAATCAAAAATGAGTTAAGGAAAACTGCAATTTAGTGAAAGGTTTCTCTAGAATATGCCTCAAATGGCAAGAAGATTTACCTGGTAAGTTAAGGAAAACTGCAAAGTGCATCAATTTTCTTCATAGAGGAACTGATAGAAAGTCAGTGTGCTTTCTTTGCTAACTAGGTCATCTGTATTGGAATTTATTGGTAGCTTATATCCTAACAGAAGACAATTAGCTGCTGGAAATGGTTTTTCTTTGACTCTTGCTGAACTCATGACAATTTCAAGAAACTCAACAGAAATTCACTTTCTGGTTTTCTTTAGATTGCTTTCACCTTTGTGGTTTACCCTTCATTGATTCTTGCGTATATGGGACAAGCTGCTTATCTCTCCAAGCATCATTTCATGACCAATGAATACCATATTGGCTTCTACGTATCTGTACCTGGTAAATTACTAGCATCATTGTCTTTGAATGGCACCATTCCACATTCTATTCGATCTTCCTAGAATTAGCCAATGCTTAATTATTCTTGTTGTTTCAGAGGAAATAAGATGGCCAGTTCTTGCAATAGCCATTCTTGCGGCAGTGGTGGGAAGTCAAGCCATCATCACTGGAACTTTTTCAATAATCAAACAATGTTCAGCTCTTGGTTGCTTTCCAAAGGTCAAAATAATCCACACCTCATCAAAAATACATGGCCAGATTTACATTCCGGAGATCAACTGGACGTTAATGCTGTTATGTTTGGCTGTTACCATTGGTTTTAGGAACACAAAACACATGGGAAATGCAGCAGGTATCATTTTCATATTCATGACTCTTTCCCTCTTCCCCACTCAAAGCCCCTTTGCCCTCTCTTCCCTTGCTCTCAGCTTTGTTAGAAAAGATGACCTGATCCTGATGCATGAATATTCAGTTGGTATGTCTAGTCTATTTATTTAAACAGTGTCATAAATTTTATTGGCATGATCATTCAAATGGTATTTTCTTCTCTCATCTGACAGGTTTGGCAGTTATAACTGTGATGCTGGTAACAACCTGCCTAATGTCTCTGGTCATTGTCTTATGCTGGCACAAAAATATCCTTATAGCCATTTGTTTTATATTCTTCTTTGGCTCCATTGAAGCTCTCTACTTCTCAGCATCCCTTATAAAGTTCCTCGAAGGGGCGTGGGTACCGGTTGCTCTATCGTTCATCTTCCTGATTGTCATGTATGTTTGGCATTATGGAACACTTGAGAAATATGAAGCTGATGTTCAAAATAAGGTCTCCATTAACTGGCTCCTCAGTCTAGGTCCTAATCTTGGAATTGTCCGGGTCCGTGGGATAGGCCTCATACACACTGGCCTTGTCTCTGGAATCCCAGCTATATTCTCTCATTTTGTCACCAATCTTCCTGCTTTCCACCAGGTTGTAATCTTTCTCTGCATAAAGTCCGTGCCAGTACCACATGTTAGACCTGAGGAAAGGTTCCTGGTAGGAAGAGTAGGTCCAAAGGAGTACCGTCTATATAGATGCATAGCACGATATGGTTACCGAGATGTTCACAAGGATGATCTTGAGTTTGAGAAAGATCTAGTTTGTAGCGTTGCAGAATTTATCAGGTCAGAAAAACCTGAAAGTAATACTAATAATATAAGACTAGGAGATTCAGGAGATGACGAAAGAATGACAGTTGTTGGGACGTTATCATCGAATTTCGAAGGAGTTAAACTATGTGAAGATGATGCAGATTCTTGTGATGTGATAGGTAGTAGTTCTTCAATGCTGAGAGAGATACAATCCCCCAAAAAGAAAAGAAAGAAAGTAAGATTTGTTGTGCCAGAAAGTCCAGAAATTGACATGGATGTGCAAGACGAGTTGAGGGAGTTAATGCAAGCAAGAGAAGCAGGAATGGCATTTATACTTGGACATTCATATGTGAGAGCTAAAAGAGGATCAAGCTGGATGAAGAAAGTAGTGATTAATTATGGGTATGATTTCTTGAGAAAAAATTCCAGAGGACCAAGTTATGCTTTGAGCATACCTCATGCGTCAACTCTAGAGGTGGGAATGGTTTACTATGTGTAACTTAGTAACTTCTAAATTATACAGTATAGTTACGAATCCAGCAAAAATTTTCTGCATTTTTTTCAGTTTTGTTGTATATGATAGAGCTAAGCTATTACTTGTAGGTTTGAAACTAAAGATGCTTTTTTTTTTTTTTGGACTAACTTTGTGAAGATTATTAATTGGGCAAAACCCATTTCCACGTCTCTAATTAGGTAAACTAGATCAAACTAATAATTCAATTATTTAAAAAATTAAAAGTCTAAAGATATATCGAAGTCGAATGATTAGGGTAATTTACATTATCCACTTATAATCGGGTTCTATACCTTGACTCGTGTTAACTAATAAAAACAAAGGATCATAGGTGAAAATTTCATTTAGAATTGAACATAAATTTTAAATAATAGCATATATTTATTATTTATACTGAATCTTCACTGATATACATGAATGAATATTACAATCAGACAGAGAATAAAATAATTTTATTACATATTATAAATACTCATTTTAGAAATAATATGATTTATATGTGATTTGGATTGATTTGTGGATCGGTCCAATAGTTCTAGTTGAATGTTATTTAAAAATATAAATAATAAGAGTTAATATATAAAAAAAATATTTCAGAATAAATATAAATTTGAATTCAACATTGTTGTTATTAAATTCATTTGATGGGAATGAATGCTTATTTAAAAAAAAAAAAAAATTATTTCAAATTTATTTTTAAATAACTAAATAAAAGGTGAATTATTTTGCGTAGCTTGATTGGTTGATGTTGAATTGAGATGGTGTGTTGGTGGTAGGTAGGAATCAGGTGTGCAATGAGAGGACGAGTTTTTTATATTTTCTTTTTCTTTTCTTTTATATGGAAATTTAGATGGTATGGGAAACGAAAAGAAAAAATAAGAGAAACTAGATTCTATTCAAAAATGATAAAATAATTTTTATATTAAAATAATAATTTTATTTTAAAATAATCAAATTATTTTTCAATAATAAATTTAAAATATTCTTTTATAATAAATAATAAAAATAGTTCATTCTTTTAAAATAAAATATATTATTATAATATAAAAATTATTATTTTATTCTTTTTGAATAAAATTTAGATTAAATCCAATCAAAATAAAAAATTATGGTTGAAATTGGAAAAAAAAAAAAAAAAAAACATATGAGAATTCAATTGGACATATAAAAAACATACATGGCGAAAATCCTAATTGAGAGTGGATGCCTAAGGCGCATCTCCCAACAAATCATTCTCAAATAGCTATGCAAAGCTAAAGCTTCTGAAATAACTAGCCAACACTGAATTGGCTAGTTATCCTAACGGTGGCAACCTCCTCCTCCTAATATACTCAAGCTGAATTCGAATGTTGTGTAGCCTCTATGGCATATATTTGTTGGAATCTGGCAATGCAAGAAGATTATTCTGTTATTATCTTTCATTGTGGCTTGCTTTTCGGGACGCAATTAGGCAGGCAAACATCCTTCAATATGACTGGATTGTTTATGAATCTAATTTTTTAATGATCATTAACAGTATTAATGGTTACAAGAAGGTGATTTCGTGAGATGTTAAATTAATAGTTAAGAATATTGTTAAGTTTTTAATATACATTTGCAATAATTAATGTTAAAAGTTAATTATTAAAATTAGAGAGTATATTTTTATATTAATTATTTAATATGTTTATACATATTATTTTTTTAATAGATATACAATAGTTAGTTAGGAATTTTGATTCTTGTACATTTAGTTTTATTCCTAGACATTGTAATAAATTTGTTGATTTGATATCTGATAAGGGATAAAAATAATCTCTATAAGAAGTCTTCATTTTCTCTTAGAAAGAATAAAGGTAAAATCAAGAGATCTCTCTCTTTTTCTAGACTTTATCTCTAATCTAAACTCTCTCAATGGACTCACTAACTTGGATTAGACTTTATCTCTAGTCTAAACTCTCTCAATGGACTCACTAACTTGGATGTTTGAGATTCTTTCGGAAGTCAATTTTCGGATACTTTTGATCTTCTTATTTTCTGTATGCAAGTCCTATTTTTTGTGGAGCCCTCCTTCTATAATCCAGAATGATTCAGACTCATCAATATCTAAAGCCAAAGTATAAATTTTAATCTTGGCTGGATGTGTAATATTCCAAATGAACTTTAGTCCCTTCTCATGTTGGATGTATATTATCCTTAACATAATAATAATATCATTTTCATTAAAAAAAAAAAAAAAAACTATTCAACCCTTCCCGTGGAAGATAATGTGCGTGGCACAATTCTCGATGGAGCTCATTTGCATAATCATAAAGATAAATAAAATTTTGTATGATATAGTGGCCTAAATACAAATAAAAATAAATATTTATTTATTTAAATTTGTTCTTACTCACATATGAATTTGTAATAACTATCAATTTAATAATATTTGAGGTTTATAAATATTAATATTATATTATATATATACAAATAATATTTTCTGTCAAAATAAGAAAAAAGGGTTTTAATTATCAATTATTTTTAATTTAGCAATGCAGAAATCTTGTTTGAAATTACAAGATTCACTTCAATAATACTTAAATTTTTTTTTCAAGTGTGTTTTTCAATTAATTACTTATCTTCATTATAAAACTGAGCATTTTATGTAAAAGGTTATTTCATCATCAGACACAAGGAATTTATAAGTCCTAAAGTGAAATCTTGAGTATGATGAAGACAAGATAATAAAAAGGAACATTATTATTGATTCTTATTATAGTCATGATTGATGATTTTGATTAGGCAGGCTTGACTAAAACGTTTGCTAATAATAATACAAACCCATAATAATAAATAAAGAATATAAAACCTCTTTTTAAAGAAAAAGATAATTCAAAGAAGATGAAAAAAAAAGCCAAAGAGCATATGAATTAAGAATACATTTGATAAATTGTAATGAGACGTAATTTAATATAATTAAATAAATTTTTAATATAAAATTATATTAAAAATTAATTTAATTATATTATATTACATTTCATTTAGACTTATTAAACATCATTAAGTGTAAGCAAATAAATAAGAAAAGGAAATAGCACAAGCGAAACAAAACTGAGTTTGGAATAAATAAAGTTAATTTCAAGAGTTATTAATTAATTGTCTTGAAGTGTGTAAAATTAATCTTTCCTCTTACCCTTAGCACCACATTGGCATTGTTACTTTGGTATCTTCTCCCATAGATCTCAAAGCAAAGAATGTTTGGTAATGCATGTGATAAAACTTAGTTCTTTTTTATTTTTTTATTTTGTTCTTTTTTATTTTTTATTTTCTTTTTTCAAGTTTAATAATCATTAGGTTATAATGATTTTTATATTTTTCATAATAATTTATTTATAATTTCAATTTTTTTCTTTGGTAGACAACTATTTGATATTCCCACACTTTAATCTTTTTTGATAGCATTTAACAAAAGTATGTTATCTGCTTTAAAAAAAAAAAAGTATGTTATCTAAGCAATATTCCATGATTGAATTTTTATTTAATAATGCAATAAAAAATAAAAATTCAAATCTCCACAATTTTTTAAAGCATCTCTGACATAATTTAAAAAAAAATAATAATAATTTGCTCTTGGATACTTTGGTTTATTTAAATCACCACAGCGCATGTAATTACTCAAACATAATTAACGATAAGTGTATATATAATCTGAATAATAAATCTATATTTAAATTCTCTCTTTAATGCTAAAAAAATTATAATAGATATGGATGATCAAAATATTTTTTTATCATTTTTTTTGCATAGATAGGTGATCAAATTATCTAAATAAAACATGGCAATTTTTTTTTTTTTGAAAAAAATAAAACATGGCAAATTATGATTTCCATAACAAACTTTTTTATTAATTGCAGTTAATCATATTATATGTTAATTTTCTCATAATATATACTTTATTTATTCAATCAAATGTAAATTATTTACTTATTCAAATTACTTTTTACACAATCTCATCCATGTATTTTTAGTAGCTCTCTCTTTATACCTTTAGGCACCTTCGCCTAAAATCAAACCGAAATTGAACTGGTAGTTCCAGTTCAACAATTGGAATTGAACTATAGATAGATGATGGGGTTTTAGTTTTGGTTCTGAACCAAATCTAAACTAAATTTTTATTTTTATTTTTTTTTATAAAAATTGCTTGTAAAACCCAAAAGTGTGGCAGTTTGAACTGGAATCAAACCAATGATTTTGGTTTCGGTTCAAAATATGAAACTTAAACCAGACTATAAATAGTTTCAATTTGGAAACCAACCAAAACCATGGGTATAATCTACTGTGATATAATTGATAAAAATTAAATTGAAAGGGTAGATATGATTTGAATTAGGTATAACTTAAGATCACAAATGAATTGAATTTTAATGAATTTGAGTCAATCGTCGCTAAAAATATTAGAACTAACCATTGAACAATTTAAATGTTCAAGTTTAAATCATTATATACTTATTTTTTTAGTATATTTTTTCAATATTGAATTGATTGTTAATACTCTCGCTCAAATAGTAACTATAATTTGGTTTTGATGTTTAATTGACCACAGATATCGGATGATTAAAATTAAACCTTAATATCATGTTTAAAATTAAATTGATGATTTGATGAAAATGAAAATAAAGTGAATAAATTAAATATAGAATCCACTGATAAAATTGAATTTGGGTCCACCCAATATTAAAATAACTAACTTTAGCACCGTGGGATCTTCAACAATAGTATATAGTGATTTAATTTTTTCATTGTAAAAAACTATTACTAAAAAATTAACTACAATCATGCCACCCCAATGTACCACAACTAACTAATCAAGAAAAAAAAAGCTAATCAAGTAAAAAAAAATATATATATATATATAATATTAGATAACAGGGGTATTCATTTCCAAGATTGATAAATTTTGAATTGAATTCTCTGTTGGAAGTCCAGTTTATTACAAAATTAATAAAATATGATTCAGTTTAATATTTTTTTAGTGAAAAATATTGATTCTTTAAGTATTTTGTTATAATATAGTAATAAATTATTTCTCTTAGAATTTGTAAAATTAAATTATTTCTCTTCTTTTTCTCACTCACTCTCACGAACATTCACAATTAAAAAAGGTTTTCACTTCTCACAAAAAAAAAAAAAAAAAAAAAAAAATCACTAATTATCATGTAAAAGAAAGAAAGAAAAAAGAGTGCAAACTACAATAGTGGGGCCTTCTTCTCAAGTGGCTAGTATATAATAATGCAAAGCTTAAATCTTCACATTTGAGTGTGCATTTCTTGTTCTTGTTCTTGATCTTGTTTCAACTTCAACTGAAAAAATCAAAAGAAAAACAAACAAAGAAAAACCCAAGAAATAAACAATGACAATGTGCAAGAATTGGATTGTTTTTGCTTTCATCTTTTTAGTTCTCCTCAGTGGCTTCTCTTCAGCTTCAGCCACACCTCCTGTAAGTAAGTATTTATCTATTGATTCTTTGATTTTTTTTTTCCTGCCATTTTTGTTCACTGCTTTGTTTCTATACCCATCTTTTGTTTAAATTTTTCATTTTTATATGCAGAAATTGTAAGTGGGGTTGTCTCCAATATCGTTTCTGCACTTGTTAAGTGGCTCTGGTCACTCAAATCCAACACAAAAACAGGTAAAGTTCCTTCTTTTAACCCACATTTTTGTTATTTTCTAGGTTCTTTATATGTGTTATGGAATTAATGGGTATCAGTATTTCAGCTGTTTCTAGCCGTTCAATGATGAAATTTGAAGATGGGTATACAGTGGAGACAGTGTTTGATGGAAGTAAGCTTGGGATTGAACCATACTCTGTTGAGTTATCTCCCATGGGAGAGCTCTTGATTTTGGATTCGGAGAATAGTAATGTTTACAAGATTTCAATTCCATTGTCTAGATGTAAGTTGATTTTTCCTTTGTTTTTTAGAAATTTTCCAGATTTGTGCTTTGGTAACAATCTTTAGAATAAAAATCTCATGGTACTTAACTTCGCGGTTGGGATTTCTTTTTTTGATTTAATGATTCTTTTTTTTTTTAATGGGTTGGCAGATTCTAATTTTATGATGCAAAGGAGGAAAAAAAATAAAGAAATTTACAAATGTGGTTGATTTTGATTTGCTTTTGTTAATTATAAGTCTCCACTTTCTAAAGTACAATAAACCTTTTAGTCCAGTTTCTGCTTAAGCAATGCTATCTTTTTGGAGATTTGCTTTCACTCGCTTTTTCAGTTTTGGAAGCCCAGAGTCACTCTTGACCAAGTAGTAGCCTTGCTAATTACTCATGTTATGGTTCTTTAATCTTTGGCTTTTGTGTACTTCAAGATTAGTAATTCAAGTTTCTTAAAGAAGCTTAAAGCCTTAATTAATTTTAAGAATGAGAACCCAAATTAACTTTTTGCTTTCTAAGGATATTGAAGATTCTTTTTCAACTTTTAAAAAGAATCAGTTAGATGCTGAACAATTGGGACTCCATGTGTTCTTTTCTATGAGGAAAAACACTCATGCATCGAATATATGAACACAATGGAATTTAATATTTTTTTGGTTTCCTTAAATCAAGGATCATATGTATTTTATTCAATCTATCTAGAGTATAATGACATTTTCTTCCTCATTTTGATATGCAACCAAGATATATTTGGACGTATATATTCATTGTTCTTCTTTTACTTATTTATTGATTTTTCTCGGAAGAGCTCAAACAAATTATGCCAGTAGAGGTAGGGCCTATCACTCTTTTTATTTACTGATATAGATTGATGAAATGCAGACAGCAGGCCCAAGCTCATTGCTGGCTCATCCGGAGGGTACTCTGGTCATGTAGATGGGAAGCTAAGAGAAGCTAGAATGAACCACCCGAAAGGTCTTGCGGTAGATGACAGGGGAAATATATACGTTGCAGATACAATGAACATGGCTATCAGAAAGATAAGTGATGGAGGTAAATTCCTGGATTTGAGTCCTCAAGAAACAAAAATGTTTCCCTCTAATATCTCATTTCTATACATGATAGGACCCTTTTGATTTCGCAGACTTTGGTTTGAAATTTTTAATGGCTTTTTCTTACCATTTCTTTCAATGGAATCTAATATGCAGGGGTTACAACTATTGCTGGCGGAAAGTGGTCTCGCGGAGGCGGTCATGTAGATGGTCCAAGTGAAGATGCAAAATTTTCTAATGATTTTGATGTGGTTTACATTGGAAGTAGTTGTTCACTTTTGGTTATAGACAGAGGGAACCAAGCAATTCGAGAGATTCAACTCCATGATGATGATTGTAACTATCAATATGATGGTAGTTTCAACTTAGGTATAGCTACATTGTCTAACTTGCATCCTTTAAGTCCCACTCATGATCATGGACATATCTATAATGTGTTTATATATCATTGCAGGGATAGCAGTGCTTGTTGCTGTTGGATTCTTTGGTTACATGCTAGCATTGCTGCAGCGAAGGGTTCAAGCCTTGTTTTCTTCTCATGATGTAAGTAACACCAGGTTTTACATCTTTTCTAGTCATTTGGTTAGTATCCATTGGAGAGGCACCATTATGACAGAAGTTCATCAATTTTTGGAACTAGTTTCAAATTATACCTCTTTTTCTTAAAGGCAATGCCCTTGTTTTATCAAGAGTGCGCAGAGTAGATTATTTTGAATTAATGATAAAACAATGGTTGTAAGATTCAGCAGCTTTTTTAGTATTTTTCCCTCATTTCTATGGCAATGAAATGAGTATGTGCTCGTAACTGGATTTTTCCCCATATTTACATGCTTTCACTCGCATGGATTGCTTTCCCTAAATGGTTTTGAATATTATGAAATCCTAAAACCAAAAATAAAAAATCTTTGCAGCATCAGAAGTCATTTTAAAGGCATTCTTTTCCACTGATCTTTTCACTATGTTAGCAAGAGAGTTACAAATGCTTCTTTTTCTTTAATAGGACTCAAGAACTTATATACAGAAAGGTACACCGATGGCTCCATACCAAAGGCCTCCCAAATCTGTTAGGCCCCCTTTGATTCCAAATGAAGGTGAACTTGACAAACCAGATGAGAGTTTTTTTGGTTCACTCGGGAGGCTTGTTCTCAACACTGGCTCAACTGTAGGTGATATTTTTGGAGGATTATTTACAGGGTTCAGAAGGAAGCCCCTGCACTACCAATTTCAACAGCAGTACCAGCAACAAGTCAAACATTCAAGCACATGGCCAATGCAAGAAAGTTTTGTGATTCCAGATGAAGATGAACCACCTTCATTAGAAACCACAGCACCTACACCAAAGAAAACGTATCCTTTTATGACCAAGGACATGGAGAAGCACCACCAATTCAAGCAAAACCACGGTTACCATAGTGGTTGGGATGGCGACTATCACCAACAGCAACCGCAGCAGATGCAGATGCAGATGCAGATGCAAATGCAGCAGCACCACCAGCAACAACAACAGCATCATCATAGGCATTATACATCCAACCCAAAAACATACTACGAAAAAAGCTGTGAGACAAATGAGATTGTGTTTGGGGCAGTTCAAGAACAGGATGGTCGGCGTGAAGCTGTTGTGATAAAGGCTGTTGACTATGCAGATCCAAGGTATAATCACCATAATATTCGACCTCGATTCAACTATGTTGGTTACTCTCATGGGTATTAATCATCGATTATGGTACTAGCAGAGCAAACAAATGAGCATCTTGAGCTTTTCTTGTGAGTTATGAAGATGGGTATGGAAAGTAGATCTAGGAAGAAGTTATTTACTATTTCTCTATATTTCATTTGTTTATTATTGTTTTATTTTTCTATCTTTTCCTTTTTCTATTCCTTAGTAGAAATGCTAGTATTACATATATAGTTTGATCTTAGTTGAATATGTAACATATCTTCTATTATATCAAGAGAATCAAATGTCTGTCTGTATTCATAATATATACATAATGAATGAGGGATTGCACATTCCTTGCAACTTTTTTCAGCTGTGCACAACAATCAGAATACTGATCTCTGTCATGAAAACGTCGCTTCATCCATGATCCTTAACGGTGTTTGTACTAATTGAGTTATGTATGAACATAATAGATAAACAAAAACTTGCAATTTTGAAGTTTTTGGTCGAGTTAGTATATTGATGAAACAGAAGAATGATACTTTTAACCAACATATTTGCATGTATGGATTAAACTTACAGCTTGAAATATTCATTTCAAGAAGTTCATTATCTAAAACAATGCACAGATTGCCAACCCTCAGTAAATTATACTGTGTCAAGTGCCAAAATATGGCTGAAAGTATGCCAAACAACAGCTATCTCATCCATGTTATCTTCTCTATAAACTTCATTGACATGTTCATATCCCAGCTGTGGATTACTGGATCCTTGTGCCACTGAATGGCACAACTACCTAGGAAGGTAGTACTATGTATATAATTTAATGTTTCAAACGTGGAAATGATTATTATATATATATATATATATATATATATATATATATATATATATATATATATATATATATATATTTTGCCCAAAATAATAGATTTCCATTTCTTAGAAAGAGTATAAAGCCCGTATCAATACAAATAAAAGTTACAACACTTTGTAAAGCCCAGTCGGAGATCGCATACATAAAAATAGAGGAAATTACATGATCTATGCTATTTTTTATATTTTTTATTATTATACAAAGCGTTATGAAATTCAACTTTTTTGCTAATCTTTTTTCATTTTTTTACGCTTTTTGTAGCTGAAAGGTAAGGTTTTTACACTTAGACGAAGTTATTGTGCTCTGTTTTGAAGGTTATCCTTGCGATTTTTTCTGTGGCTTCTTCTTTTTTTTCTTCGATTTTCTTTCATTTTTCTCTTATAATATTCTTGATATTTTTCATTTGATTCTCACTATTGCTTGAAAATCGAGGTTTAACTTGTTCATTCAAGCGGGTTTTTTTTGTTTGATTTTGCAACTTTCTTAAAGTGAATGAAGAAAATAAACCACGCAAAAATTGGATAGTAGAGACTAATTATCTAATTAATCACCACATGTCAAAAATTTAAATTTTGAAAATATACCATTTGAATATGTGTTTATTGGGCATAACTCTAGTTACACATGTTACTAATTACCTAATTGAATATCACATGTTAAAGATTTAAGTTTTGATAAATAATCATTTGAACATATGTCTATTGGGCATAACCTTAATTATACATGTTACCAATTATCTGATTAAATATCACATGTTAAAAATTTAAGTTTTGAAAAATATCTATTTGGACATATGTCGATCGGATATAACCATATTTACATATGTTATATTCTTTGTATAACTCAATTGATATGGATTTGACAGTACTACCATTTTATTTTTTTATATTTATTAGGAGGTTTGGTGAAATGAGGTTAAAAGTTGAAAAAGTAAATAAAAGGGAGAAAAAATATATATAAATGCTTGTCCTTAAATTTGAATTACTTTTGATTATTCCATGGAAATTCCATCACTTAAATATCACATAAACTAACTTTTATTTTATTTTTGTTTTACATTTGGTTGATTTTATTTTTATATTTGGTTGATTTGACATATAATGTTTAGTTGATTGTGTTTCATTTTATTATTATGTAATGTTTTCTCAAATTTCTTATCTATATAATTATTTTTTCCTTTTATATTATTTTTTTAGGAGTAAGTTAGTAATATTTTTGAAATAAAAATTATAGTTTGAGAGATATGATAGAATAACTTGAGAATTATGTTTTCTTTTGGTTGATCAGAGATTGATTTGTAGTTGATTGCAGGTTGATTATTTGTTGATAATAGGTTAATTGCAGATTGATTATAGGTTGATTTTTAGTTTTTGAGTATACCCATTTGGTATCAATTTTAAAAATGAACATTTAGATAACCATTTTTGCTTGATTGCTTTAAAAAGAGCGGAAATGTTAATCTAAGTCGTGCAAGTTTATGCAAAATATGGATGAGTTTGTTATGCTCAAAAAATATTTGATAAAATGTCAAGGAAAGATATCATAAAACATATTATATCATAGTTTTTCAATCCACACAATAAAAAAGTGAATAATTTTTTTTTATTTTGAGTATATTTTTGGTTTTATTTTTATTTTTTTTATTTGCACATTAGAATAATTAGAAATTATGTTAATTGGAAATTATCTAATTAATCACTACATGTCAAAAATTGAGGTTTGAAAAATATCGATTTGAACATGTGTTGATTGGCATAACTCTAGTTACACATGTTGATTTCGACATTAAAATGATTGGAAATTATATTAATTAAAAATTATATAATTAATAACTACATGTCAAAGATTTAAACTTTGAAAAATATCCATTTGGACATGTGTCAATTGATGGCATAACTCTAATTATGCATGTTACTAAATATCTAATTAATCACTATATGTCAAAGATTCAAGCTTTAAAATATAATTTTTTGGACATGTGTCTATTGGGCATAACTTTAGTTACACATGTTACATATTCTTTGTATTACTCAATTAATATGGATTTTATAGCACTAGTATTTTATATTTCTTAGGTTGTGTTTTGATTAATTAGACGTTGATTTGCCATGGATTACAAGTAAATTGTTGATTGATAACAGGTTAATTACAGGTTGATTGTTTGTTTTTGCATATTTTATTATTAGTATTACTAAAATACTAGTTGTTTTTGAGTTTTTTATAAATTTAAGATCTGTAATCAAATTTTCATCTCCTAAAGCTTTTAAATTTGTAAAAAAAATATACAATCTATAAGTTTTAAAGATTTTTAATGCAATGACAGTTAAAACAACACAAAATTAATTAAATATATATATGAAATTCGATTTACCTATCAAAAATTTAAGGAATTGATGAATATATCTTCAAGAAGTTGCAATTTTTAGATTTTCTGCTTGCTTTTTCTATATTCACAATTTGTTGATGAGATTGAGATTGGATTTATTGCCAATTTTTGGGGTTTATATGGTGTGATTTATTAGAGATTAATTGGGTGTTATGGAATGTTTTTGAAGGGGAGTTTTCACATGGTTTGAGGTAACGGGTATAGAAGTTAATTATTTCTTTTTGAGCATAATTTCGTTAAATCTTGGAGGTGAGGGTATAAAAGTTGGTTGACTTAGTTTTTTAGGTATTATGTAGAAATCCCATAAAAATACCCCATAGAGGATTTTTTACAATAGGCTTTAAGCCCAATAAAATACAAGTATAGTATGGTGAAAATATGGCCCAATGGCTATCATGATTTATGAATTTCCCAATCAATCCTTACTGTACAATCTCCTTTCCCGAACCATATTCAAGCTTTAACTTCATCATCGCTGGCGACCAGGGAAAGAGGAGAAACATCTAGTAAAGCAAGATTGCAGCTAAACTCAACCTATAGATTTTGTATTGCTGTAACTTAGTGCACTCATATCGGATCTAAAAGAAAATTGAAATTTAATAAAAAAAAGTTGAGATGTTCTACTCACTTGAAATGAGATATGAAGATTTTTATATTATATGAGAAGAATTGTACATATAATTCATTGAGTAAATAGGGAATGGAAATTTAAATAGGAGTCTATTTCCTATGATGCATAAAGAATAAGATCATTTGACATGCTTCTCTGGTTATATATACATCAAATTATTATGTTTATACAATTTTAATTTCGTTGATATTATGCTTCTCTAGATGTTCATACAATTGTAATTTCGTTGATGCCATTTTTCATGAAAAAATTATGCATGTACATCAAAATTAAACTACCAGATTTAGCTGTATCACGCAGGGGAAAAAAGGATTCAAAAAGCTAATTCTAGAAATATTTTATGACTGAAAAAATATGCCATGTGCTGGAATAGCTCAGTTGGCTAGAGCGTGTGGCTGTTAACCACAAGGTCGGAGGTTCAAGCCCTCCTTCTAGCGCAATTTAAATTTTTAGAGAATATTTGCAATCAAGTTTAAAATTTCAAAGATAAAAAATATATTTTGTATATTAAATTATGTTTATATTTTTATTATGATTTATAAAAAAATGCATGTGATTAAAATTAATAAGAGTATTTTAAGTGCTTAATATAGTAACTCTTATAAAAAAAATGAATTAAATGTTTGTATTTAATTAACTTGAATTCTTGTATTTTTTTTATTTGTTGAAAATGTGTATTTTTTGAGTTTTCAAATATATATTCTTGCCTACATTTTTTGAATTTTTTTAAGAGAAAATCAAAATCTGATCTGAATTCATAAACATGTGAAAATACCTGAATACTAAAAAAAATAAGAAAAAAAATCATTTGGCTGATGTGTAGACTAATTTTAATTATCAATTTAAACCTATTTATTTGTGGGATACTAAGGTTGAAAATTGAAACCATTGTAGCAAGCAATTATTGTGATTTGTGACTAATAGGTTTAAAGGCTAAGCCTGTAAAACAAAGTCAAAAGTATATTTGTGTGTTAATGAAATGTGTATGATTATAGCGAAATATTGTCTTGTGATCAAATGCCATGCACTTAGTCAAGACCGTTTGTTTTTTTTTCTATTTTTGGTGCATTGTCTTGTGATAAGTTGAAATGTCAATTTTATAACAATCTAACTAATTTACTTTGAAATTGATTGAAATTTTATTAAAGTATATATTTTTTTTAAAGCATTGAAAAGGGATTTAAACATATTCTTTTATTCAAGTAAGATATACATAAATCCACCGACCAACTTTTTCTTTTGGCTTTGGACTAAGCCAAGCTCTTCCAAAAATTTTCTTGTTAATTAATACACTAATAACTATTTACATAACTCTTGTCACTTGACAAGTTTTGTTATGTCTAATTATCTTTGAATACTTGCTTTTTGTCTGCTCTTTGAACCATTAGGTCGTTCTTTGATTCTGTGAAACTGATGGAGTACGTAAACAAAAATAGCCTTAAGGAGAAATATGCTAATATAGCTATTGAAGAAGAGAAGGAAGGTGGTATGATCTTTGATGATAACAAAGCTAAGAGCAAGGAGTAGATTTACAGCCATGAAATGTTCCTTTATTTCTGAGAGAAGTTTCATCACTTGATTTGATTTAATAATAATATTTTCTTTTCAAACAAAAAGTGAGATATACATGTACAAACTAGGAAATTTTTTAACTAAACCTGTAAGTGCAATTAATAATAATTAGAGCTTCATTTGTTTCACAGAAAATAACTTGTCTTTGGAAAAAATTCTTCAAGAAAAATATTTTCTAAAAAAAATATTTTTCAAAAAACTAATTTTCTGTTGTTTGGTTACAATATTAAAAATTAGTTAAAATTAAAAATTTCAATTTATAACACTATAGACATACTTAAGCTTAGAAGAATTTGATTTCAAAAAAAAAAAAAAAAAGCTTAGAAAAATTTCATATCTTTAATTTTATTATTAAATATGAGAGAAAAATAGATAAAAATAGTAAATTTGGTGATATTTGGTGACTACGAGTTGGTGGTGATAATCAGTAGAAACTAATAGTGAGTATCAGTGATCAACAAATTAATAAATTTATACTTGTATCTATTTTTTCCTTATAATAAGTTTGTGAAAATCTAAAAAATGACTACTGTTTTGAAAAAAAGAAAGTAATTTCCCTTAAAAATTGATCAATTTTTAATAATCTGAAAATATTTTCTGTTAACTAATTTCTAAAGTATTTAAAATTAGACATGTTAATGAGCTGAGTTTAAGTTTAAAAAATATTCAATTTTTTTAAAGATCTAATCTGCTCGGCCTGCAATTTTCTTTAATAATTAAGATCTGCGATTTGACTCATTAATAAGTCTATTTAAAACATTAAAAATGTGGAAAAGATTTTTTTGTAAAACAAACGTTCGCCTAGATAATAGAAAAACACAACGTTAATTAGTTGAATTTCGGTATTAAATTTATTTTTGATTGCAATCCCACTCATGAATAAGTCTATTTAAAATATTAAAAATGTAGAAAAGATTTTTTTTTTTTTTTTTTTGTAAAACAAACACGAGCCTAGATAACAGAAAAGCACAGCATTAATTAGTTGAATTTCGAGATAATTTTTTTTTTTTGAATTCAGAGGACTATAGGTTTAATTATTAATTAGTGATGTTCTAATATTTCATTGCATCATTAGTAATATATTAACAATAAAGCTTTTTGAATTAATTTGATATAATAAATAGAGTAAATTAGACGTTTTTGTTATTTAATATAGGACAATTTTGTCATTTCAATGCTATAAGAAAAATATATTATCAATAATACCCTTGATGAAAAAATTTGGATTTTTATATTTGAAATATAAAATTTTAATATCTTTCTTAATTAATATATTTTGAAATCTACAAACACTATTAGTGATTGCATTAACTTTGAAATTTATAATTTATTTATTGGACATGAAGACAAGAGATAAGTTTTAGTTGTTCATCGATAAATTTTAGTTATTCATTTTTAGTGATAAATTTTGCATACTATTTTTATGTTTACTACTATAATTTTTTCATAATATGTTATTTCATATTTTTTGGCACTTTCCTTAATTTTTTTTACCAATAATACAAATTAACAATAAATAACATACACACACACGTTAATACATTGCTTAATTTAAAATTTTTGTTGCCATAAAAAATCATGTAACATCATGAATTTTTCATACTTAAATCTAATAAAAAAAATTCAAAAAGTTGCAAGGTTTACATCATGACTTGATGCATGATTTTACAATTTTATTCACTATAATTTTTATAAAATATTATTTTATGTTGTTTGGCCCTCCTCTCAATTTCTCTACCAATACTACGAATTATCTAATTAAAGAATGAACTTTGAACTTCGAATTTAAATAAAGTTTAAAAAACATAAAAAGATAGTATATTATAGTAGGAGTGTTAAATAGGTGAGTTAGGATCGGTAGGGTTTGGGTGGTATATCACCTATTAAACCAATATTAAAAGATTATTATATTAAAATTTAATTATAATTATAAATAATAATAACGAAAAATGGGCTGGATTTATATAGAATATTATGTGACACTATTGCTCATAGTTTAATTGAGTCAAAGGTGAATTGATGAAAATGTAATACTTTATTTATATAGAATATTATGTGATATTATTACTGTTAGTTTAATTAAATCAAAGTTCAATTGATGAAAAATTGAAACTTGATTTACATATAATATGATGTGACTTTCTATATTATTTTTAGTATAATTGAATCAAATTAGTCTAATTAATGAAAAATTGAAGCTTGATTAACATAGAATATGATTCGGCACTATTATTATTAGTCTAACTGAATAAAGTCCAATTGATGAAAATTGATACTTGACTAACACAAAACATTAAGTGGTAATATCGGTAATAGTTAAATATTAATTAAAATTCAATTGAATAGTACTTAGATTTAAATATATAATTATTATATTATAATTTAATCACATGATAATAACATTATAGTCAATAGTTTAATATTAACAATAATGTAGTTGCCATTAATTTATATATCAAGTTTCAATACTTGGAGAAAAATTGAGCTGGAAACTCTTGAAGGAAAATTAACTCCAATTTTTCTGTCTTTTTTCATTGTATATAACGCTTTTTTAAATGAAATTATTTTTTAATTAGACTTTTAATAATGAAGCATTTATTATTATTGATTAGGATTAAATTGATTGAAATAGATTTCATTGATATTCAATTGTTTATCATAATTAATAATTTATTGATCTAGGTGAAAGGAAGATAAAAAAAAAAATTTATTCTTTTCTTATAGAAGTTTCTAATACAAATGTTTTGGCAGAATTATACATATGAAAGTTTGAAATGACCAAATCAAACAATTAATTATTGAAAGTCTAAAACAACCTAATTATATCCTAGTAGCTAAGAACATGCATTATTTTTGAAAGAACAAGAGCATGACATTTTGGCATATGAACCATTAATTAATTGGCAGAAAAAGACTTTCAATGCCCTTCTCCACCATTACTTGGTCCTTCGTTTTTTCTCCCAAAAAGATCAAGATTTTCAAGTAATCCTTCTTCAACTACAAAACCCATGTCTCCTTGTATAGGACTATAATTCACATCTCCACCATGCTTAAGAAGATTAGGAGCTAATGGCCTAGCTTCTGCGGAGAAGAATGACATATTAATAATTAGGCCCAAGAAAAGAACTAGGACAAGGAATTGGCATGGCAGCTTAATCTTTATAGCCATTCTGGTTTTTTATTCCTTACTGCGAAATAAAAAGAAAAATGTTGTTTAAAGAGAATAAATAAAGATAAAAGAGATTAATTAAGTAGTTATACATGGAGATATGAATTTTGCATGGCTTGGTATTTATAGCGAAGATGGAAAGCTCATTGGACTAAAATTGGTGGAAATTTCATATAGGAAATGAGGAAGAAATTCATATGTACAGGAAGAGGTTTGAAAATTTTGTGGAAAATGGGAATCAAAATTTGTGGGAACCCATTTCAAGAGGGGGAGGATTGAGAATATTTAATCTGAAAATTGGGAAAATTCATATTATAAAATGTTTACTTAGACTGAAATTTGCTTCCCTCCTTCTGTTTCAGACTTTCAGGAATTCCAAGTGCTTTGTTCTTTGCACGCAAGTATAATTAGGTTGAATTGGCTAACCAATACTATAAGTGAAATTATCTAAAAATTGCATGGATTTGTCTTCTTCTTCTTTTTTATTTTTTTTTTATTTTTTTATAATTTATAAAATTGATATTTGATAATAAAACTTAGTTTTCTTTTCCCATATATCAAATAATTTTAAAAGAAAAAATAATTTTATTAAAAAAATATTAATAAAATGTATGTAATATTATAGTAAAAATACTTTTTATTATATAAATTTTACTTCATTTAAACTTAATATAATTTTAATTATTTGCTTAGGGTTATTGTCTCAAACCAAACTTTTGGAAAATCCTAAAGATCAAAGTTTCAATTCAAACAATCTGTTAGATTACTTAACTCTCTGTAACTTGTTTACTGCAAAGACTCAATGAGGTCAATTAATAAAAAAAGAATAGGTATAAAAAAAGTATTGATGATTTGTTTTATTAACTATTAATATGACCTAAGGCAATGAGGTAAGCTTATTTTATTATCAATTAGAACTCCTATGTTTTTCATAATGAAAATCTAATTAGAATTTAAATTAAGGTATTAGTTTTTTTTAGAATTAGAAAATTTCAACTTCAAATTTCAGATGGAGTTAAATTTATCAAAAATTAAAATTAAAATAAGAAAGAATTAGAAAAAAACTGAATATGAATTCATATTATTTATATGTGATATTTAACAAAAAAAAAAAAAACTTTTAAATTTTAAGCTAATTGATATGAAAAATTAGTTAATTTTTGGCCTTATTTTGGATATGATATTAGACAATAATTACTTTATAGATTATTAAGGAGTTAGTTTTGAATGAGGGTGCTAAGATTGGCATAAACCTTGACCAAAATGGTCTTTCTTTGACTAACATGTTGTTCCGTCCACATTATACACCCATAATTATAATTTTTTTGACAGTACTTAGGAGATAAATTTTAATTTATACCCACCTACCTTTAAATTAATTACATAATTCAGGAATATTTTTTTTTTATTGAGAAAGATACTAGAAATTAACTTTAAATCTAAAAATGCAATTTTATTATTATTTTATTTCAAGATAAATATTCAATCGATAAATTATTAGTCAGTATATAATATAGGGATGACAATGGATAGGGTAGTATAATACCCTTACTCATGTCCAAAAAAGTGCATATCTACTTATTCCTATACTCATATTTATTTGGGTAATAAATTTCATACCCATCCCATACCCATAGGGTTTTGGATAATCTGTGATTAATTCATTACTTGAATAATTACCAAATTATTTTTAAATATATGTGTAAATTTAAAATATTTGATTTAAAAAATAAAATGAATTTATATAATAAAGAAAATAGTGATTTAGAATAATTGAATAATTGATATTTAGGATATTTGATTTGATTACTTGATATGAAGTTATAAATGCTAAAATTTCAAAGAGTATAGTGTTCTAATAAGTTGTTGAATTTAATGAGATGATATTAAAATGTATATCTATACAATTATTTTATGTAAGGAGAAGTAAAGATAAAATGGAGTGAATCAATATTAATAAAAAAAAGGAATAATTGTTACAAATAATATTAATTTCAAATATAATAAGCATGAGATATCTAAATAGTATATGCATTTCAAGTATACGAAAGTAACTCTTTATTTTACCATTTTACACTCAAAATTATGAGAAGCAAAAAGAAAAATCATAGAAAAATATTAATTTAAAGAAAGCTTATTTAATTATAGAATCAAAGAGAGAAGAATATCCCAAGAAAAGAAAAGAAAATTCAGAGAAAAAAAATCTACAGAGAAAAGAGAAAGAAATTTAAAGAGTTTGAAAATAAAAAATTTACAGAGAGTTTGAAAAGAAAAAAAAAATGGAGACCCAGAAAAAAGAAAACTAAAAAAAGAGAATAAGCAGAATGACAAAATGAAAGAACGAGAAAAATTTAGGGTTAAGTTTAACATTATATATCAAGGATATAAAATGACTTTTTGTCCTCAATAAATTGATAAGGTATGATAAATTATTTAACTAAATTAAAAGATATTTTGGTAATATCAATGAAATTGTTAAATTACTAAAAATCTATTATTAAAACGAAGTAATTTTAATGACTGGAATACAAATTACTTAAAGATATTTATGTCAATTTGAGTCTATTTTTATGTTTAAGAAAATATAAGAATTATTTTAGATAGTAAAATACTAAAAATTTTATATAAAATATATAAACCCAATAGTTCAAGTAGGGTATGAGTGCGAGTATGGGTAAGGTACTACACTATCTATACCCTATCCATATTCAATACTATTTTTTTTGGGTATAAGTCTACTCATACCCATTACCTAGTTAATTCGGATATTACCCGCTTTGACCGGGTAGGATTTGAGTGAGTATTCATTGGTAAGGTACAAATTGCCATCCCTAATATAATATATATAATTAAAATTTATGCCTAATAATTTTTTTTTCTTTTGTGCTAAGATTAGATTTTATTTAATTAACTGTTAAGATCAAATATTCTCTTTGGTGTTAAAAATAAAATTTTTCATTAAATGATTTTACTGTTATATTGAAAATTCCTAAAAGAAATAGAATTATCAAAATTTAAACTTCTAACCATTTACACTATCAGACCATATGCATATGGTCAGTGAATTATTATTAACCTAATGCCAATCACTAATACAATTTTTTTTCAAAAAAAAAAAAAAAAAAAAAGTTGCAAATCAGCTCAAATTACAACAAAAATGCAAGAAATTCCTCCATATGGGTAGCTGGGTGTTCTTTTTCTTTATCGCTAATTATAACCTGCATAATCATAATCGTCTATATGTGCTGTAGGACCCGTTCGTCCATCCTTCAGTCCATGTGCATAGGCAGGATTAGAGCTCGTCCATCCTTCAGTCCATGTGCATGGGCAGGATTAGAGCTTTTGTCATGGTGACTGTGACCTGGAGCTAACTCATCAGTGGCTTCAATGGTGGAGAATTGGATAATAATAAGGTTAAAAACAACAACTAAGAGAAGGAAAGTGCATGAATTGATTTTTGCAGACTGCTAATTTTAGATAATAACTGTTAAAAATCTATGGAGGAAAATGGACAAATTTTTCTTGCAGACTGCTATGTGTTTTCTTCATTGGAGATTTTCTTTTGCAAGACATTTTGTATTACAACAATTAATTGGTCATCATACAACAAGTTATTGCTCAATCAGTCTGAGATGGAACCAAAATTCAATAATAGAGGCTAAAATTAAGGATGAAAAAGAAAAAAAATTAAAATTATAAGCAATACAAGTAATATTAGGATATAAGAAGGGTGTTATAGTTATAATTTTAAACATAAATGATCAATATATGATTAACAAATAAACATTTAAAAAACTTAGGTAAAATATATAATTTCAGAGAATTTAGAGGGGCAACCTTCAGAAAAATATAATTATTTTATTTCATACACTCGTTCTATTGCAATCAAAACTCACATTATATTTTTTAGAAAATATGTACAAAAATATTGCTAAAAAACTTATGACATGAGCCATCATTGAGGAAAAACTAAACGTATAATATATATATATATATATACACACACCATGATTGACTCTAATCAAGAAGTCCATGGACCGGCTTAAAATTACTCTTCTTTTCTTGATCACCTTTGTCGCTTCTGCTGCTGTGAGAATCAACAGATCGATCCTGAAAGAGGCTTGAAAGTACCTTGATTCTGCTCTTGGGGATATTCAATGGCTTCTATGCTGCAAAATGGCATAATAACGAAGCTCAAGACAAGGACTAGGAGAAAGAAATGGCATGAGTTGAGTTTTGAAGCCTTTTTTAATATAAATATTTTTTTTATTCCCTCTAATTCTTCGTTGATAAAGAGATGATGAACTATAGTTGTGGAGATGTGAAGATTAATTGCATGATTATTTGGTATTCATTAATGAATTTAATTAGTAAAGTGACCAGTAAATAAAATGATTTTTATTTTAGATGTTTATATAAAATAAAAAAATGAAAAAAATTACTGGAAAGTAATTACATTTAATAATGAAAAAAAATATTAATGTTAAAAGAATAAATAAAAACGGAAAATTAAGTATAGAAATGAATAAAATTAAGTATAGAAATGAATTAAGTATAGAAAAAAAATTATTCTAAAGATTGACTTATATAATACTAATATACTATTGAAAACTTGTTTAATCCATTTAATTTTTACTAATTTTAAATCATGATACCGATATCAATAAAATATAAGAAAATAAAGGAAATATAATATAAAAAATATACTTAACACTTCTTATTAATTTAACCAAGTCTTATAAATATTTCAATAATTCATTACATTTTTTTTAATCTTTTAAGAATATTTTGTAGGTAATTTATACTTGAATTAATATTAAATCCTTCGTGAGCCTGAAGCCACACTGCAACGTTGAATTTATACAATCAATCGAAATTATTATTTCTTTTTTTTCCGAGTGAGTTTAGAATGCACCTCACGTTTAAATTCTATTAAAAAAAGTTACATTCTAATACAAACGAAAGGGTAATTAAATTATTTTGATTAATCTTTCAAAAAAAAAATTATTTTGATTAATAAAAGAAAAAAAGAAAAATTGAAGAAATGCCCAACCCAAAATGAGCTGTTAAAATTTGTTCAATTTTATAAAATCTGGCTTACACCTTCTCCTTCTCACGTGGACACACAAACACACCTGGCAACCGCCAATTTCTCACCAATTCTACAGATTTTTCCGTTATAAATCCCTTTTCCTCTCAGACCCTCCATAGCCACGGTCACCACAGAAATACCAGGGCTTGGTTTTGGGTTTTGCAGAGAGAAACCTCTGTCTTTCCCTCTGCAAACCCCTTTTTCCATACCTCTGATATAATTTTCTATTTATATATATATATGTCTAATCAAATCCAAATCTTCTCTGCTTCCCCTACCTATTTCATCACCAATAACGATGATCTCCATAAGCGCAATTTCGCTAAAAGACGTTGTTGTTTTTGGGTTCCTTTTCTAAACACTGAACCATCCTTATCTGTATCTGGGTCCGCTTCTGGGTCTTGGCAACGGATCGCCCCCATCGAAACCAATTCCACCGCTTCTTCCACCGTTGACGACGCTGCTGCCGCTTTTGTTAAAGAAGAACATTGGTGGGAAAAAGGATGGAAGAAAATGAGAGAATGGTCGGAAATGGTCGCCGGACCTAAATGGAAAACGCTTATTCGGAAATTTAGTCGGAAACGGCCTAATTATGGAAGACAAGGGCATGGGAAATTCCATTATGATCCTTTAAGTTACGCTATGAATTTCGATGAAGGTCCAGGGCATGGGCATTTCGATGAGGATCTTCTCGGACGAGGATTCTCCTCCAGGTATTCTCTGCCACCGTCTTGTAAATCGTCGCTCGATTTTGATAAAGAAGGGGAGAGGCTCACGTGAGTTTCACGTGATAAGGAAAGAGATTTTTGGGAAGCTTTGTTTCTCTGTGTTTTTACTTACATGAGCCCATTTGGATTTGGGAAAACGTGCGCCTGATGCGCATGGAAGCTTAATCGGCGAGAGAGGATCATAACATCAGAAGTTTGACTTTGTGTTGCTTGGACAGTTTATTCGGGGCCTTAATGAATTACTTTTTTTTTATTATTATTATCTTTTTTTTTTTCTTTTTTCTTGAAATTCAAAGTAAAAAACAAAAAAAAAAAAAACAAAAACAAAACCAAAAACTTGAAATTTTTTTGGGTAGAAATAGTTAGAATATTCTTGTTTCTATGTTGCACTTATTTAATTTCTTCTATTATTATTATTATTTAGATTTTATGAATCCTTAATTGTAACATAAATATTTTTTATTAAATTCATAGATAAACTTAGTACATTTTCATAATTTAATTCAAAGTTCTAATTCTTTAATTGAAATGTAAAGTGTATACATGAAATATTTTTAATTAAAATGTGTTTATTAAACTATAATGAAATATAATATAATATAAATAAATATATTTTTAATATAAATTTATATTAAAAATATATTTAATTATATTATATGTTATTAGACTTATCAAACGGTATCTTAGAAGATTTATAAATTTATTTATTTGTAGCCTTATTTCATAAAATTAAATAAGATTCTAAATTAACTTTATTTATTGCAAATATATTAGCTATATATTTATAAATGAATTTTATGGTATTTATTTATTCATGCTCATTTGATCACAATTCACAACCAAATTGGTTTTGAGAAAAATTCAAGATATTATATACTAGAGACTATTTTTATTTGTATGTCCCACCCAAAATAGAGATTATTTTTATTTTATAAAAGAAAATAGACCATTGGAAATTTAATAATGATGGTTTTTAAAATTAAATGATGAATATTGGTATAGAAAAAATAAACTATTAAATTAATTAATAAACATATTTTTATTTTAATAATGAATAAATTAATTATTTTTTCATTCGTTATTATTTCTCCATCATCTTATAGTTCATTAGTATTTTTTATCTTTTTTTCATCTATCTCAAAATTTATTTTATTTTTTATTTTGAAATAATAGTTGTATTGATTAGTTATATAATTAATATTCTCTTTATCCATAAATTATAATTCATTTTTATTTTAATACAAAAATTAAAAATTTAGATTTATTTTACTATTTTATTCTTATCATGACTATAAATTATATTAATTATTTTAGAATAATGAAATTGATTATAACTATACTAAATGACATATTTGAAAACATAATAATAAATTTAATTTAAAAAAGAAAATAAATTATTTATTTTAAATATTTTAAAAAATAAAAATATGAAATATAATTTATAAATAGAGATAATATTGTTAATAAGTATAAATATTTTTAAAAATTAATATAATTTTATTGTCAATCAATTCATTGAAATAGTAAAACATTTATTCATAATCTATTATAAATCCTCACCATTTGCCTTCTCTGTTGGACAGTGATTTTGACAAAACTGGGTACAAACAAAGAAGCATCCACGACTGTCTCTTTTAACAAAACCTTTATGTACTTGATTGTGAACTGATGAGTGCTCCTTTTATTTTCCATCAATCATAATTAATATTCTCTATCTCTCACCACCGCTACTTTGGCAAACATTTCCTTCCCTCCTTCCATCAATTTTTTTTTTTTTTAAATTTTCATTAAGAGCGCATCAATTTTAAAATATTCTTTATTAATTAACACGTTAATTAAAATTAATAGTTTATTTAAAATAAATGAATTATAAATATGAAGTTTATTTATTGTAAATAATTTCTAAGTATAATTTATTTGCAACTTACCCTTTGTTTAGATAAGTTTTTAGGGAGGCAAGAAAATAAGGAGAGATAATAAATTTTATTTTATTTTTTGTATTTTTCTTTTTCATGTTTGGATAAGAGGAAAATAAAGAAGGAAAGGAAAGAAAATAACTTTATTTTTCCTTAGTTGGAAAATAAAATATGAAAGGAAAGAAAATTATGACCTTACACAATTACTATTTTACCCTTGATGTATTAACATAAATAATGTTAATTATATTGATTAAATTGAGATAATACTCTTATTTATTATAAAATATGAATATAATACAAACAAAATATTTCATCTAAATAGAAATTATCAAATTATCTTGATACATAAATTGTTTTAAATACTTGTTTTTTAATATACTAATTAATGAACTATAATGGTTGAATTAATATATGCTTTAACTATTATATAAAGTGAACTACTAATATCGAAATAAAAATAATCTATTCAACTATACATGAAGTGCATTCATTGCATAAAAATTATATATTAGAACTTTCAATTTATGCTAAATCCAACATTGATATTGCAAACAAAATAATGTTTGATCTACAGGCGAAATGTTGTGAAACCAAACTACATGTAAGAAAGAAAGAAGTTAACCAAGAAATGGACAATGACCAAAGTTCATTACAAAGTCACTAGTCTCTAAAGTGATAGTTGTCAAATTTCAGACATTAACTAATTCACTTAGACGTTAGAATCCTAATAAATGTTAACACATATTGATATCATTACAAAGTCAATAACAATCCAAAAAAACTACAACATAATATTATGCATCAAATGACTACATCATCTTATTACATATTGCCCATAACTTTCATCAACCACTCTAAGTGTCTAGCTCGTGAGAGACCAAAAAAGGATCTTGTTGCAGATAGATTATTGCATAGATAACATAAGTATTCAAAACATAGTCAGCATGTAGTCCTATCATTTCCAACTCTGCATATATCTCCTCCTCCTTATAGTAATGTGGTCGACCACTCTTACATTTCCTCTGTCTAACACCACTGATACATTTTCAATACTTGTATTTAGTACATAATCTAGACTGTTAAAAGCTTCAATACTATATATGTTATTAGCCCAGTTTCCCTCGCTATCAGACATGACAAAATTTGCATCTAGTGAATCATTTAAGTCAATTTAAGAACTTCCTTCCCTCTGCCAACGCTGAACTTTTTCTCTTGCACTTTCTGCATATTCTCCAGTTGCCCTTTGCCCACCATACAACTCAAATAACTTATTATAATTGTGAACAGGTGTATGCATCCATTTGCATGCTTCAGGTTTTGCCTAAATAAAAGAAAAATAAAATTACACCTATTAATAGACAATTATGAAACAAATACATAAAAAAAAAAAAATCAGATGCACTTCCTTCCCAACTGGGCAACAAATTTGTAAATTTCATATCAAAAGAACAAATTGCTAAAACATTTTGTGTTGGCCATTCTTTTCTCCCTCGAAATCTAGATGCTTGCTCTCTTGGTACTTTTACACGAATATTTGTACCATCTATAGCACCAATGCAGTCCTGTATGTAAAAGTAGATTCTCCTAAAGTCATACTATAGGAAATATGTTAATTATTGATATGATATATGTAATTACATGGAACTTATATATCTTACCTTAAAATAAGGATAAAATCTAATGTTATTCAAAATTTGAAGAGGAACTTCAAAACCAATTGGTTGTCTAAGGAATTCTCTTTCCAACAATATCACAGCCCTTAGAACATTATGGAAATGGTGACTTACTGTCTCACCGGTGCGTTGAAAGAAAAAGCCACATGCTCGATTATTAAAATTTTGGCCTGAAACATGCAGAAATTTTGCCACTTGCTCCTTCGCTGTTGCACGTTTAAAATCTTTCAAAATCCCAATCTGCCTCAACTTCTCACATAATATGGCAAAAGCGTAAGGGCTCATACGTATAATATTTCAACAAGCGGTCTCATTTCCAGTAAGTTGAGCCATTAATTTATGCCGAACTATGTCTCGCTGAGCATTCACATTACTTAAGGGTTTATCGACAATCAAAGCTTGAATGTATAATAAATGTAAAAAATAGACAATATTACAAAGTAATAGGACAACAACTTGAGTACGTTGATGTTGCCAATTATTCATAATATGTTTCCATGTATTTTCAAAGTCTTAGTTAGCACCAGGAGCATCATCTGCCAATTCATCCAAGGCATTCTCCATATTTGTATGTAAACTACTTTCTGCATTATTTTCCATATCCATCTATAAATCAATTTGACATATATTTGCACAGGAATATAAATGAAAAAATAAAATAATAGAAACACTATTTATATAATAAAATAATTCAATTACTTTAAAACCTATTGAACAATGAAAAAGGTTAAATTATAAGAGTCAAAGCTTATATGATTTACTAGATAGAATGTATCACTTAATTAACTAATATAAACAAGTAACATGTGCATGTATAGAAACAAAATAGAAAAGGATTTATTAATTTTTCAGAAAGTATAGTTAATATTTGTTAAAAAAATTTCAAATGGGTAGAAAAAATTGAAACATTGGATAGTTGTAGTGAGAAATGGTGATTGCATATTAAACATTGCTTTCAGAATTCACTAATTTTAAATCGGTTATTCTTTTCATTTTTAATCTCATAACCCATGTTCAAAGCTTAACTACATAGACATTACAAAATAAAATAAAATTAAACTTAGTTTATAAGAAAAACCATGCCCGCCTACTTGAATTTGAAATTTCGAATATGCCAAGCAATTTATTATATGTAGGAGACAAAGCCCATACAAATTACTTGTATGAAAGCAATGTATCAACTAGTTTCGGTTAATCTATTTTAATCTATTTTGTCTTGGTCTTTATATTGTTCCATCTATTATTAAGTATTAAGTATTCCCATAAAGTCTCAGTATAATTACAAAATTATACATATATGCCTTTTATGTTATTTGATAAACATTTAATTAAAAAATTAATTATTAAGGTTTTTTTTTTTTGGTATTTAGGAAAATCAAAACTCAATCTATTATTAATAACACACACATATATTTATCATTAGCTTATAATATACTATTATATATACACCAAGTGATTATATTTATAATAGTAAAAAGAAATAAGGCAAGCAATGAAATTTTATGTATCATTGCCATTTGCCAATTCCTGAACAAGAAAAAGAATAAAAAGAAAAGGACACCACATGGCATAGAAAGCAAATTGGTATATTTCAAATATCTCATAAGACCCATAGTGTATTTAATATGTTATTTAAGATAGTATCATTAAAAAAAAATGATTGCACATGAACAGTACCTAGAAGAGACGAGAAAATACAAATTATAATGAAGATTTGCGAAGTGTTGTGAGGCAACTCAATGAACAGAAGATCTTCAATGGAAAAAAAAAAAAAAAGAGACCACTACCTGCAATAAATTAAACAAAAAACATTCAGAACTAAGAAGCCCAACATCGATTATAAATAATAAAATAACAAGTATATCTTATGTAACATCATAAATAAGCATCACCTTGAATCTCTCTATTAGTACATCTAATAATAAGAAATATAAATATAAAAATAAAATATATCTGCACATTTGTTATTACAATTACAATTGGAATCAGAATGTACCTTACAAGCTATACCCTATGAATAGGTCTTTATTCAATTAAACTCCTATATATAATATGTGACAAGGTCTAATAAGTCTTTAAGATTTTGTCATATAATAAATGGATACCCTCTTCTCTAATTATGATTGATTATCTACTCACAAATATAAATATGGTGGAAAATTATTTAATTTGTAGGATCAATTTTTCCTCTAATGTCAAAAGGTTTTAGCAAACTTCATTTAAGTCTGTCTATATTTGTTATGGGGTCAATGACTAATTCCTGAAATTGAGCATATAATGTAATTGCTCGTTCTGTTGAAAATGGCCTTTTTATTGTGATAAATTGATAATGAGTTTTTAATTGTAATTGAAGTATTAAACAACCGCCTACTTATCTCAATTATTAGAAACTTAAAAACTATTTGATACTAAGCCATATGTATCTACAATATAATAAAATATTATTGTGATCTAGTCCTAATGTGCGATGACAATGATGACTGTAATAAAATTTTCAAAATTTCCAAACAGATAGCAAGAGCTATAAGACTATAACTTTAAAAACTGATTTATGGATAGCCATATGCATATATATAGTTTTCTTTTTCTCAGAATTCTATTTTCTACTTAATTTTTAGGAACATCGTGTAGTGTTAGTTTCAGTATTGATATCCTGCACAATTATTAGGTGATTAACTACTTTATTCCGGAACAAATATAACTATACATGCCAAGTATAAGTTTTGGCTTAATAAAAAAAAATCACACTATTTCATAGAAGCTAGCTATCATGCTCGGGTGGGTCAGCTGCTTTAATATCATTACTATCTTCGATCTATTGAGAAGATTATAAGCATATTTATAAAATTAAAATAAAAGAAGAAAATTATAGCTATCAAAAAACTGCATTAACTTGCTGCCATATTAACATGAACACTAAATATAAGTTATAATCTAATATTAAATTACAGAAGTGACCAAAGCACTCTCTGCAAATACAAAACATCCTCCAAAGCACCAAAATAGGCAGATATAGAAAATATTATATGATAATAAATCACAAATTAAACCAACACAATGAACACATAATGAGGGAGAGAGAGAGAGTGAGGAAATGTTACCAAATGCATAGATGCAATCAATGATAGCTCCAATGAAATCGAACCAGACTCAATTTTTTTTCTTTTGCTTTTGAACACCAAAATGGACTAACAACAAGGACATGAAAATATTATCAATCCAGAGATAGAGAATGGGTTTGTAAGGGTAACGATAGAGAGCGAACGAGTATGTGAGTGAGCATTTGCGGTGAAAGGGAGAGATGGTATAAGTTTGAGTGAGGATGACGAAGCAAAAGGGTTGAATGATGTGCTGTGACTATGAGATCTGCTTGTATATAGAGAGAAATGTTAGGAATTTTGGTGATTTGTTTCGAATGGAAATTAGGGATTTGGAAGCGAGAGGTAATAGAAAATAAAAAGGCAATATTGTAATTGTCTAGTAAACAGTGCAATTTTCCCCTCAAACCTCATTTTTTCTCTCCATTTTGGAGAGACAATTACCAGGGGAAAATACATTATATTTTTCTTCCCATGTATATTTTTTTTTGCTATCCAAACAAAGGAAAGTAATAATCTTTCCTTATTTTCCACTCAATTTTTCTTTCCTTTGTTATTTTTAGCCCATCCAAACAATGGGTTAAAATATGAAATTTAATTAAATTTTATATTTTTTTGTATATAAAACAAATTTATAATTAATTGAGTTAATCTTCAATATAATAAATATAATTAAAAAAAATAAAAATTATTATATATATATATATATATATATATATATATATATATATATATATATATATATATATATATATATATATATATATATATATATATATATATATATATATATATCTTATATTTATAATCAATATTTAATAGGCCATGATATTGACAAAGCTGAAATTGATAACGCCATAGCAAATTTTTTTTATATGAATAAAATCACTCTTTTTATGTTCACCCCTTCATCTTCCTTGTTGGCATCCCTCGTGTTAAAAAAAAAGAAATTTGCAGTTTTGCAGATTTGCCATAACAAATTTGCAGTTTTGCACCCCTCATGTAAAAAAAATTTACCTCATATTTGTGGAATCTGTTTAATAGGTTGTAATGAGACGTAATATAATGTAATAAAATAAATTTCTGATATAAATTTATATTAAAAATTTATTTAATTATAGTATATTACTTTTTATTACGATTTACCAAACTCATTAGCAATATTGGTGTGAATCTTGTCAATGTTTTTTTAATAATTAAACAAATTAATTTATTATAGAGTGAGAAAAGAAAGATCCAGTAAAACAAAAACTATGGATCCTTGAGAGTGCGAGAGGGGGAGAAAGTAATAAGAGAAGAAGGAGAGGAAAAAAAAAAAAAAAAAAGCCTTGATAGAGAAAAAGTATGAAAAAAAATAAATAAAAAGGTATTTCTTGTTAATTTTGTAGAATTCTTTCGAAAATCTTACTTATTTTAATAGGATCTTGATTTAATTATATTTAATTTCGTAATATTAAATGCATAGAAATAAAAATTTGAAATAACTATTTTTTTAATGTTTCAGACACAATTATTTTAAATATATAGAATTCAAAATGAATTTTATTATAATTTAAAAAAAGTTGTAAATCATTTTCTTATTAGGCGAGATCCATCATTTTTCTTTCTCTTATTTTTAAGCACAATATCTGAAAAAACTGTTACATCGCACATATTAATTTACGGTCCCTAGTTATAGACAATGACAACCATCGTCGCAATATCATATACAATTTCTACTGTAGAATTGTTCGTGTTATTATTAAAAATTCATTGAACCTCAATTTATTGAATTCAAATTGATGGTATCCAAGTTTCAAACTCATATCTTATATTATGGAATAGATACTTAACAATTATTAGTGGATTAATATTGAAAAAATGAACATGATATCTCTCTAATTCAATTTATTTTTATTAAAGATAAATTATTATTTAGTTTTTGAGTTTTGTTTTAAATAATAATTTAGTTCATAATTTGATAAATGAACTCTTTAATTCTTGAGATTTTATTCTATTACATTGAATGGTTTTTTGTGAATATTTTTATCAATTTTTCATCAAAAAATTTTAAAAGAATATTAAAAAAATATATATTTTTATAATACCTAAAATACACTCCTTGGACAGTAATAACAAATGCTCTCTTTCCAATTTCCGCTAAGCCCTACCAGACCTCAATAACCACTTGCAAGCAACCATTGAAGGACTTTGTCTCTCTCTTTCCAACCAAAAAGCTTGAGTCGTGCCATCCTCTCTTTCTCTTTCCTTTTCCTCTCTTTTTTCCTTCTTCCTATCTTAGATCCTCTCTTTGCGTTTGCCTAGATCGGAAATAGCGATCATTGTGTCTCATATTGGAAATAACAATCATTGCTGCTCCACCACTGCTCTGCTGATTATTCCTATTTCCTTGGTGATCAATGTGAGATCAAGGTAAAGTAATGGGCTAAATTTTCCATATTGGACCTTATGATGTAGATCGACAAAAAAGAAAGGAAATGTCAGGAGAGGGCCAGACCTTTTGGCTGGCGAAAACCCTCCAATGATCAAGTCAGTAAGACTATAACACTGATGACTAGAGATATGCTTCTTTCTGGGTTTCAAAGTATTTTTAGTGAGAGAAAAGGGGTGAGAAAGTATAGAGTTCCATCTATCTGAGTTCCATATTGTTCCTTTCCTTTTATATGATTCCATATGAGATAAAGCTGACACTTCTCCATGAGAAGGGGTGTTTTCCATCGTTCAGTCCTTTCGACTAGCATCGTAGGTGCAGAGATAGTGGGCGTATGTTCCCTGTCCTATCCTCAGAAATGTTTGGTGAGAGTTGTGTCAAAATATAAGGCGAGCTGTCTAAGGAGATGTTTTTATGCGAATTGATATGACATTTGTGTCAGAAACTTCATACATGACTTGCTCAGCAGGTTATTTGTGGGTAAAGTAAAGTAAATTCCTAGAGAGCTTTGAGGCTTAAGACATATGTGGGTTAGAAGCCGTTGGAATTCGATCAATGGTGACCATTCTTCTATGTTCTTTGGAGGCTTGGAGCAATTATGGACCTTTAGTCTAAAGAGCCCATATGCAATATAATAGTCATTTCTGTCTCTCATCACTTAGTATTTTATAATTCTTCTCTCATTTGTTTTTCCACTTGATTTATTTCTCTCAAAATTTGATTTGGATGTTGAAGAAAAGGTTGGCTTATAGTTACTGAGCTAATTTGAGAAATTTAAGGTTGTAATTGGGGTGTTTCATTTATTAAACATCAAAACAAAGTTCTTTGTTGATAATGCAAAAGCCAAATATCGATTTTTTGTTTGATTTTTGTGATGGTTCAAATCTTATATTGCCACCATTGTTGATCCGCTTCTAATTTTGTTTTAATGATTTGTGCAGATCAATGAAAAAATTGATGAAGAAATTTGAATGCAGTTTACCCTTACGTTTAGAGTACATATAACGTAATGTAAAATAATGTAATTAAATAAATTTTTAATATAAATTTATATTAAAAATTTATTTAATTACATTATATTATATTTTATTATGATATATTAAATATACATTTAATTCAAAAGTTTATTTTAACGGCCTCCAACTACACCTTTAAATTTTGCCCCACTGCCCATATCCTTGTGAACATTGTAATCCTGGTGAACATCGTAGCTTCAAAAAGAATTATTGCTGCCCACCTCATTGTTATTAAAAGAAAGCCCTTAAAATGGTGAATTTATTAGATAAGATTGCTTATTTGTTAATAATTACAATAATAGTTATTATAACACGTTAATTTTTACATGGAAATTCCGTAAACCTCATTTTAACAAAATCAATTTTAAGGCAAGTAAGATAATTGAAGATGAAAATTAACGTTGTAAAGATTTTCCAAATCTTAATTTTCTATTTCAAAAGCAATAACCAGCAGGCAATTTGGTAATGAATTTAAATATTAGCAATAGAGAATTTAATTGCATTTTACGAGATATGAAGACAATGGACAATTTTCCTTTTTCTCTTTTTAGATAACAATAAACAATTTTTAGTAGAAATTGCAATTAGATTAATAGAAATGACATGAAGAATTTAATTTCATTTTAAGCAAGTTCTATCTATTTTTAATATGTTAAAGTTAAAAAATAAATAAATAAATTATTTATCTTTTTTTCTAAATGTATGATTCCTAGATTCCTTGTCCCATTATCATATCTAATTTCTCTCATAAATTTCAAAATAATCTTAGTTTTCAGGATTGCAATATATACTTCACCATTGAGATGTTAGTTCAATTTTATATACAAATAATTTAAACAAAATTAAATTGATTAATTTAAAATAAATTGAATAATAAAAAATAAAAATTTTAACCTATCATTTGAAATATAAATAATTATAATTAGATGCAATTCTATTTTTAGATTAATTTAATTAATTTTATCTGAAATTTCTATATTTTAATACATTGAGAAAGTCTTTGTTAAAAAATTAAGAAAATAATATATATATATATATATATATATATATATATATATATATATATATATATATATATATATATATATATATATATTGTAATAATATTTAAATAATGTGATAAAATTTGATATCAATCCTATTTCTATAGATGAATATTCTTATGTAAATAAAACTCCATTTGTATTCTTATCTCTGTAATTTTATATTTATAAATAGGTGTTACAATTAATGAAGTGAAACATATAGAAATTTATTTTTTCTTCTATTCTTTCTTTTCTCTATTCTTTATAATTGTTCTTTATTTTATAACACGTTATTAGCATGATTTTGGTCTACCATTCTTTGAAGTTATTTAATAAGTTGTTATCTATTTTACACATTGTATGTTATTAATACGTTATTTTTGTTTGATTTAATTATGGTGTTCTAAATTTATTTAGTAAATTCATTTGAATACCACATGAATTTAAAAACTTATTAATTATTTTTTTTTAGATTTGAAAGTTTTTTATTTTAAAAGAGAATGATTTTGTAGAGACTAAGTCAATGATCTCAACAAACTCTGATTCAAATCTATAACAGCTAAGGTAGCTGTTGTAATTAATTGTAACAACTTAGATTGTACAGCTCTTTTCTCAATCTTATTGTTGTAACTATATGCTATTTTATCTCTTAGATTCTTGTCATCTCTTCTATAAATTGTAATCACTTCAGCAATCAATAAAATAAGTTTTTCAATACAAATTTAATATCTTTATATTGTATCAGAGCTTCAAACACTCCAACGAGTTTTCATTTCGATCCAATTATGTCTAGCCTAATTGTGCAATTAAATGCACCAACTAATTTCCCTATCAAACTTACTTCTACCAACTTTCCTGTTTGGAGAAGACAGATTCAATCAACTCTTATTGGCTTCAATCTGCTAGGATATATTGATGGCACTCTAGCCTCACCACCGAAGTTCCTTGACAACAAGACCCATAATCCAGCCTACACTCTCTGGTATCGGCAAGATCAAATTCTTATCAGTGCAATTCTGGGTAGCTGTTCAGAAAGCATTCAACCAATTATCTCCTCAGCTGCATCCTCCAAAGAAGCTTGGGAGAGGCTACTTCGTAGCTATGCGAACTCTTCACGGTCCAGAATCATCTCTCTCAAAGCCAAGCTTGCTCAAACTTCAAAAGGAACCAAACCAGTTGCAGAATTCCTCAATGAAATGCGATCTATTGCAGATGAACTGGCTCTCATTCAAAATCCAATAAGTGATGAAGATCTTATTGTTCACATCATTAATCAACTTGGGGATGAATACAATCCTATTGTTGCAGCTCTCAAAGTTCGTGAATCTTCCATTGACTATTCAGAATTATTTGATAAGTTAACTGATTTTGAAAGAACATTGGAAGTCAAAGGCTCGAGTTCTCCTCCTACTCTTGTCACAACAAATGTTGCTCAAAAGCAAACTACTCAACCTCAACATTTCAGCAGATCCACTCAAGGTTACAATTCAAATTCTCGCAGGTCCCGTGGCAGCTATGGTGGAAATTATTTTCGACAAAATCAAAATGGCCATCGGTCATATCGGCAAGATTTATTTTGCCATTTTTGTGAAATTGCAGGTCATGACACTTCTGACTGCAGGAAACTTGCCAGATTTCTAAAAGAGAATAACATTCATGTTACCAGTTCTCAATCCTCCCAGAAGCCTCCAAGTCCCGTAGCCAATGCTGCTACCTCCATCAAATCTCCAGCTATGTTGCAACAACCTTGGTTATTTGATAGTGCAGCATCACATCATGCGACATCAAATTTATCTGCCTTGCAGACTTACTCTGACTATGGGGGTCCAGATGAGATATTTTTGGGTGATGGTAAAGGACTTTCAATTTCTCACACTGGTCACACACAACTTCATACAGTTTCCAAACCACTTACATAATCAAATGTCTTGTGTGTTCCAAAATTACAAAAGAATTTGATTTCCATAGCAAAATTATGTAAATCTAACCAAGTTTCTGTTGAATTTTTCTCCTCTCATTTTCTTGTAAAGGATCTTCGCACAGGAGCACCTCTAACGCGGGGAGAGAACAATGATGATGTTTATTGTGCAACTTTTCCATGTCAGCCTCAAGTCAATATCACCACCAAAGCTTCTTTATCTTCTTGGCATCACAAACTTGGTCATCCATCTCATAAAGTTCTTATTCTTGTTCTTAAGCACAATGGCTTAGTCTTTCCACCTATGTCAATTTCTGATTTTCATTGTACTTCTTGTTCTATTAATAAAAGTAAAAAACTACCTTTCTCTCACAATTCTTTAGTTAGTCAAAAGCCTTTGGAACTTATTTATACTGATGTTTGGGGTCCAGCAAAAAAATCTATCGATGGTTATGAATATTATATAATTTTTGTGGATCATTTTACTAAGTATATTTGGTTGTATCCCATGAAGAAAAAATCTGACACTTCTATTTTGTTCCCTCAGTATCAACGGCTTGTTGAAAATTATTTTCAAACTAAAATTATTTCAGTTTTTTCTGACAATGGAGGGGAGTATCAAAAGCTTATTCCTACTTTCAACTCTTGTGGGATTTCTCATTTCACAACATTTCCACACACACCATAGCATAATGGCACTGCTGAACGACGTCATCGACATGTTATGGAAATTGGTCTTTCTCTGCTACACTTTGCATCACTCCCCTTGCATTTTTGGTCTCATGCTTTTCAAGCTGCTGTGTATTTGATAAATCGTCTTCCTTCCTCCGTGTTGTCTTTCAAGACTCCATATGAAATGCTTTTTCAACGGTCTCCAAATTATCAAAGTCTTAAACCCTTTGGATGTTTGTGTTTTCCTTGGTTACGTCCATATAATACCTCTAAACTTTAGCCACGGTCCATTTCTTGCATTTTTCTTGGTTACTCTACTTCACAATATGCTTATAAATGTTTTGATCCTGCCACTAATCGTGCATACTTATCTCGTCATGTTCAATTTGTTGAACATGTGTTTCCTCGTCAAGTTGACAATAATTCAAATTTATTTTCTAACCGTGTTCGAGATGCTTTTCTTGCAAGTTCTAAGCAAGCAGATGAGGTTCCTTTAGACGTCCATGTTTCCTCTCAATTGACTAGTCCTTCCTTCATCCCTACAGTATCACCAAATATCCCTTTGCCTCCTCCATCACCTCCCATCCCAAACACTGCTGATTTCCCATCTATCATTGACCATTCCTCTCCTATACACTCTCCCTCATCCGCATCTAGCTCTACCATCTCTTCTCCATATATTACTTAATCACCACCAAATCCACCATCTGTTTCCCTACGTCTAACTCGCACACGAAAGCCAAATCCCAAATACTATAATGATAAAATTGTGAATCTCACCACCAAACATCCACTTCTTCCTCCACTTGAACCTACCACTATTACCCAAGCAATGAAAGATCCTCTCTGGCGCAACGCTATGGATGCTGAATTTAATGCTTTGTTACACAATGGTACTTGGGAATTGGTTCCCAAATCATCTCATGTTCCAATTAGTTGCAAATGTGTCTTCCGTATCAAACGAAAATCTGATGGCTCTATTGACAAGTATAAAGCTCGCTTTGTGGTGAAAGGCTCTTTCCAACAAGCAGGAAGAGATTATTTTGAAACCTTCAGTCCAGTTACAAAGCCTGTTACAATACGCATTGTTTTATGTCTTGCCTTATCTCAGAATTGACCTTTACGACAATTAGATGTCAACAATGCATTTTTGCATGGCACATTACACGAAGATGTCTACATGATGCAACCTCCTGGTTATGTTCACCCTCAGTATTCAAATCATATATGCAAACTTCGTAAAGCCTTATATGGTCTCAAACAGGCTCCTCGGGCATAGTACAATGAACTTTAACATTTTCTCCTTGCCTTTGGTTTTCGCAAATCACTTGCTAATGCTTCTTTATTTATTTATGACCGCAATGACATCAAGCTTTATTTTCTTGCTTATGTTGATGATATTGTCCTCACGGGTAACAATTCTAAATTTCTTGATGACTTTGTTCACAAGTTAGGCAATCGGTTTTCAATTAAGGATTTGGGTTCCCTGCATCATTTTTTGGGTGTTGAGGTTATTTCTACTCCATCGGGTCTGTTTTTGTCTCAACATCGTCATATTGCTGATTTACTTGATCGATTTAACATGGCTGGTGCTAAGGAAGTTGCTACCCCCATGAGTTCTTCTAAAAATTTTTCTCTTATTGATGGTTCTTCCCAAGTTGAGGCCACTAACTACCGTCACATTGTCGACTCCCTACAATATCTACCCCCATGATGTTTCATTTGCTGTTAACAAATTGTCTCAGTTTATGCATGCTCCATCTCAACAACATCTACAAGCTTTAAAGCATGTGCTCAGATATTTAAAAGGTTCCATTTATCATGGTTTATTTCTTCAAAGGGACTCTTCTCAACATCTTACAGCCTTCTCTGATTCTGACTGGGGCGGTACCCTTGATAATGGACGCTCAACTACGGCGTATATATTATACTTGGGCTCTAATATAGTCTCTTGGAAGTCAGCACGCCAAAAGTCTGTTTCTCGATCATCCACAGAGGCTGAGTATAAGGCTCTTGCAAATGCAGCAGCAGAGATTACTTGGGTTAAAAATCTCTTGCTTGAATTAGGAGTTTCTCTTCCAAAGCCACCAAGCTTATTTTGTGACAATATAGGAGCAACATATTTGTGTGCTAATCCAATCTATCACTCACTCATGAAACACTTGGCACTTGACTATCATTTCGTTTGTGAACAAGTCTCAAATGGCTCTTTAAGGGTATTGCACATTAGCTCAAAGGATCAATTAGCTAATATGCTTACCAAAGCTCTTGGTCGCTGTCAATTTCTTCATTTTCGTTCCAAGATTGGAGTCTCCAATGGAACCTCCATCTTGCGGGGGTGTGTAGAGACTAAGTCAATGATCTCAACAAACTCTGATTCAAATCTATAACAGCTAAGGTAGCTGTTGTAATTAGTTGTAACAACTTAGATTGTACAGCTCCTTTCTCAATCTTACTGTTGTAACTATATGCTATTTTATCTCTTAGATTCTTGTCATCTCTTCTATAAATTGTAATCACTTCAGCAATCAATAAAATAAGTTTTTCAATACAAATTTAATATCTTTATAGATTTTTTTATAATTTTAATTTTATACAAATCATTGTGTGTGTGTCAATATATATATATATATATATAGTTAAATTACTTAACCTGATACCCATCACATTATATATATATATATATATATATATATATATATATATATATATATATATATATATATATATATATATATATATATATATATATATATAATGTGATGGGTATCAGGTTAAGTAATTTAACATCATTGCTTTTTAGATTCCCATCTCCCAATTGTTATATATATATTTCTAACTAGCAAGATGCAATGAATTTTTTGTTTTAATGCTCATTCATAGAGATATTATTTGATACTATTTAATTTTAATTAATTAAAATCAAATCTTGAAGAATTTGTATTCTAAATTTCTGCAAAATTAAATAAATTAATTCTAATTCCTAAAAAAATAGTATTATCTATAGTTTTTAAAGAACTAATTAAATAAATAATTAAGGTATAAATTCCTAAAGAATTGACTTTTAGAACTAAAGTATTCTAAATTTTTAAAAATCTAGTATTCCAATTTGTTGAAGAATTAATATTTCATATTCCTGAAAAACTAAATTTTCCCATAGTTCATAAAGAATTAACACGCTCTATAATTTTAGAAATAATTCTTGAAGAATTAATACTTTCTATAGTTTTTGAAAAAATAGCATTTGAATTAATATTCTACTAGTTCTTGAAGAATTAGTGTTTTAATTCTCGAGAAATAAAGACCCAAGAAAAGAGTTTTTTTATATGATTTCTTCTTAAATTGTCCTTGTTATTCAATACTATTTGCTTGTTTCATATCCTAACTCTTATCCTTACTATTAATATTTTATAATGAATTGGTTACGAGGCGAAGTTATGATTAATATATTTTAGTCATGGTTTGCTAATCAATAACTATTCAACTAGGTGTTATTAAGGTTGATGAGCTGTTTGATTATTTTTGCAATGAATTTGTTTATGGTTTTTTTAATCTTAATTTATGATTGAAATCAAAATGATTTGCCTAATAGATTGATTTATTGGGCTTCAATAATAGTAAGCAAAAGGAAATTTGTACATATATTAAATGGTGGTTAACTAAATCGAATATAGTTCATCTATATGTTATTCATATGAGGTAAGATTAATATTTGTATTAATCTTTTTACATTTGATTCATGTTTTGAACTATTTGTTTGTATTAATTAATTGTAAATTTTCTTTTATTTAAATTTAGCTAAGTAAATTTTTTTTTATACTCTTCATCATTTTGTGCTACTTATTTGGGAAGCATCAAGATTTACCTTAATTTAATTTGAGAGTATATGTCGACCATAACATTGCGAAACTAAATCTTTGTCTTCATAAAGAAAATGTAAGATGATTAATAAAGATTTAAAGACTACAAGTCAGGTATAACTAAAACACATTGTATTGTGATATTTGCACATATATTGAATGCATATATGAGTATCATGTAATTACTATGAAGAGAAAATTAATTCTGATATTTATAAATAGCTTTAATGATAAATGTGAAATTAGTCTAAAATGGAGATATACGCATTTGATGTTTTTACCAAAATTTATGTGATTATAATGTGAATTTCTATTGTCTTATTATTAAATCACACATTTATTAATTTTGGACATTATTTTTGTATCACGAATTACTTTATTTATTCAACGAGAGTAATTACATTTTATCACTAGAATTGGTCATAATAATATTGTTAATGTCCAATTTAGCTAAATTTGAATTTTATGATATTAGTTATTTAATGTAAATTCTTGATACTGAAATATCACAAAGAATTTTTGAAATAAATTTTTGTAGTGTCCAATTTAAATTTGTGGTTGAACCTAAAACAAAAGTTATGATCTTGCTCATATCTTATTTAAGCGATGATTTGAAGATTAAAAATCATACTATGAAAAATTTTTGTCTTCTTTAGAAAAGTTTTAAAGATGGTACATTAGAAAATTATGGTTTTACCACAAGTTCAATATGATTGGCTAAATTCGCCTATAAGATTTTAAGTCTGTTTTATAATACAAATTAACTATATTTATATTCACTTCATAGCTGAAATTGTGTGATGATAAAATTATAAAATATGATATGCAAAGAGAATATATACCATTTTTTATGCTTCTAATATACTCTTACAGTAGCATATAAGAGAGTAAAAATTTACAAAATATTTGAACTTATAGCTGAAAAAGAACAATAAATTACTAATGAGAAATCATTAAACTAGTAGCATTCCTTGAAGCAAATGTTGTAAATAATCTCATGAATAATGAGCATAAATCATAGTTAAACTCAAGAGGGAGTTACATTTAGTTTATCATAGAAACTTTGAAGAGAAACAACCCATACAGGGAATACAACTTAGCTCCATATCAATAATTTTTATGTAAACTCCTTGAAAGAGTAATTAATTTGCTAAAATCTTGCATTATTATATTGTCATTATTGTTTTGGTGGATTTTATTCTAAATGTTTTTACATGTATTACATTTAATTAGTTGTGCAATTTTATTATCCCCAGTGTACATGCACAACATGTTACTTGAACTTGTAGTACAAGCATTGAACCTGAAGTTCAATAATCAAACATTTGGCATGACATGCCATTATATCATACATACTCTCCTTACAACTTGTACATGGATGTAAACTTAATATTTCTCATTTGCTAGTTTTTTGTTATGCCATGTATGTATTAATAGCACCACCTCAATATATGAAAATAGGTCCATAAAGGAGAGTTGAGATTTATTTTGACAAGATACAGTTCTCGACAGTACGGGGAGAACAAGCATTTGTACTACCAAAAAATGTGGAGAAATTTTCTAGAAGGAAAACTGTATTTTTGATCCATCTATAAGTCAAAATGAACTAAAAGTTCATAAAAATAATGAAGTTATAACAAATTGCAATTCAACTGCCAAATGCATTAATATATGCCAAAAAGTGATAATAGTCTCATATTCTAACTGCTAATACTGTAGTAAGTGTCAGAATTTTAATTGAAAATAAAAATCAAATTGAGCTCCATACACACCAAAAGCGTGGATAACCTAAAAATAAAAATCCGCAGAAAAGAAAAGCAGCCACTTATAAAATCTCTTCAAAAGAAGCTCCTTGAAGAAAAAGATTTCAGTCAAAAAGCTATAACAAATTATGAGACAGAGACTGTGACAACAAAATAATTAAATCCTCCAAATATGGTTTTTAGAGTTGATAATCATATAAATGAAAATTAAGAGATTTCAATTAATTTTGTGATATAGGAGAAAGACTTGATAGAAATTCGATTATTGTCAATGATAAATTTGCCTTAATAATAGTTTTTGCTGTTTTAAGGGAAAATCTGGATTCAGAATTTATAAGTATAACTGAATATTAGTATAAACATAATTGATCATCATGGAAAGAAGTAATTAAAATAGAGCTAGACTCGCCATATCATTAACTATGAAAAAACTAATTCTCTTATTATGCAAATGATCACATTTCATTATTTGATTAGTATAACAATTAAAGAAAGACTTGAGATGTACCTTATGAAAATATTACGTGAGTTCTAGAATGATTAAATAAATAAGAGTGAATCCTTACTAAGATAATGATATGTGAATGATTCATTATGTATTCATAAAAGAGCACAAATTGATTATTATTGCAATATATGTTAATTAGCTAAATATTATTGGAACTTTTGACGAACTCAAGAAAACATGTACTATCTAAAAAGTGAGTTCAAGCAAAAATTTGTATCAATATGTAGATTGATCATCAAGAGTCCTAATACATCAGTATGTCTATGTAGAAAAAATACTTAAATAATTTTACATGAATAAATCCAATGGCGATCTATTCACTAGAAGTGAAAAGAGACTCTTTTAAACTTACAGAAGATAAGGTTGAGTTATTTGGTTCTGAAGTAATATATTGAGTGTTATAGGAGTACTTGCAAATTATACTAAACTTGATATTACATTTGCAATAAATTCCCTAGCTAGGTATAATTTTTCACTAACTAATATTAGAATGGTGCAAGATACTTATCATGTTATCTTTGAAATACTATTACATCATCTTATCGACGCTAGTTATTTACTTGATCATCATAATAATGGATCTTAGATTGGTTATATATAGATACTGCAACTTCATGGTGCTAAAGTACCTTAATTAAGAATACTCCCATTATGTTATTTGAAATTAACACAATATGTATTGCACAAAATAAAGTGAATAAAGTAAACATATTTTACTCAAATTTTCTTACATGCATAAACTCCAAAAGAGTGATGAAATTGATATCCACTAAATTCGCTCAAAAAACAACTTATTTATTAAGCCATCACATAATATGATATTGGAACAATATTGTTTCATCGATTGATAAACACCATATTGAGATGTTTTTATCAAGAGGAGCGAATTAATATAAGATTATACTCTTTTTTCTTACTCAAGTTTTTATCCCACCAGATTTGTTGACCAAAAGTTTTAATGAGACAATTTATGTAATGACAAAATAGCACATGAATTATACTATTTTCCTTTACTACATTTTTCCCACTAGGTTTTTCTAGCAAAATTTTTAACTAGGCATATTTATGGCGCAAATAATATCTTAAGAGAGTACTATAAATAAATTATTATTTGTAGATATTACTTAAACATCATTAAATATACGGTTTGATAACTTGACAGATTTGTTTACAAAAACACTCCTTAACAATCGCATTTAATAAGTTGGTGAATAAAATTAACAAACACCGACTAAAAAATCTTTATTAGAAATCATATTTTTATGAGAGGGAAATTTTTATGCATTGTACTGTTTTTTTCCTTAGCCTAAGTATTGTCCTATTGAGTTTTCCATGGAAGATTTTTAATGAGACAATATTATAACGTAAGTTCTACAAGAATAATGTATTATTTTTTCTTCACTTCTTAATAAGATTTTAACGAAGTATATTTTTTGTAATAGACATCTAATAGAGATTTTTGTAATAATATTTAAGTGATGTGATAATATTGAATATCTATCATATGATAATATTGAATATCTATCATATCTCTATAAATAAATATTTTTATGTAAATAAAACTCTATTTCTATTCGTATATTTTTAATATTTTATACCTATAAACAAGTATTATAATTAATAAAATGAGACACGATGAAATTTTTTTTTTTATTCTCTATTCTCTATAATTATTTTTTATTTTATAATAATAATATATATACACATATACATATACATATATGCACACTTGTCAGCCAAGCCCATTATAAGCCAAGTGTATATATGTAGATAAACTTAAATGCATAAATAGATAAATAAATAAATAAATAAGAGAGAAGTACGTGAGTTAGTGATCAGAGACACGTAGCAGTCACCAAAATGAGGTCACAGATTCACAGACACAGCAGTCGAAGTGGAGCCCACTTAAAAAGGATACTGCTATTGGTTGGTTACTGTTACAGCATCTCGTTATTGGGAATCCATAGATGACACTATCATCTCCCCCACTGTATCTCTACTCGTATCTTATATATACGTACACCGCCCCACCCACACAATAATTATTAGCATAACATTACTATAATACAAATATTTACAAAAAATAATTTAATTTAAAAAAAATAAGAAAATTACAATTTCTCATAAAAAAAAAATCTTTCTTTATAATTATAAAATTATTTTTTCATTGATTTAAGAATTTTTTATAAAATTATTATTTTACACAAAATAAATTATATTTTATAAAATTAAATTTTTTTTTACAATTAAAAGAATTAAAAAAAAATTAGTTGTATTTAAGAAAAAAAAAAAAAGAAGATTGTGATTTTTTATATTACAAATTATTTTTTCCTTAATTTAAAATTTTTTTCGTAAAGTTATTATTTACACAAGATAAATCATATTTTCATAAAATTAAAATTCTTTTTACAACTATAAGGAATTATAAAAAATAATTTAATTTACAAAAAAAAATTATGATTTTTTTTTTGTAAGAGATGAAACTTAACAGTAAGATAAAATAAAAAATGTTTTTAATTCATTAATTTATTACATTGGACACTCAGAAAAAAAAAAAAAAATCTGTGTCGCAATTTAATAATTAACAAGATAAATAAAATAAATTCAACTTAATAAAAACTTATTAAAGAGTTTAACATTAATGAATGGATAACACGCTTGAATCCCATTGATATTAAATTTTCATTTCCCAATACTAAAAAAAAATTCATTAATTTATTTCTTATGATGAGAATTCATTTTATTGTATTTTATTTTATTTTATTTTATTTTATGTTTATTAACATTCCATATGAAAAATTGTAATTTCAAACTATTGCTATGAAAAAAGTTTCAACGATTAATAAAATGATATTACAGGTCAATTTTCACATATTATACAAGTTCACTTCCCTGAGCTATTCGATAACAAACTATCCTTACTTATAATCCAGTCTCAAAAATCAAACTCTAATCTATAAAAATAAAATAAAATAAAATAAAAAAAAAATTATCAATCAAAATTATCACTGAAATTTCTAAAATAAAATATTGAACGAGGTGTATAAAGTTTAAACCCCCTTTTTATGTGTGCCTTTAATTTTTATCTTTAGGGTAGCACTTTATTTTATCTCAATTTGACTAGTGTAGACACACCTTCTCAAACTTGCTGCTGCCATTGACAGAAATCAAGTTTAATAATAACTTTAAATTAAAGGATTAATTATAGGGAGGGATTAGTTACAACATGACCACATGGGGAGAGAGAAAAAAAAAGAATGGTCCCACACATATTTGCTACTGTAGCCAAGCCAAGATTTGAATTAAAGGTCTCATTCACAAGAATGAAAACTCTCTCATGGTGCTTTCATGGATCCCACCATCACTGCCCCAACTGCCCAAACCCACAATATATCAGTTTGCACAAAAAGATTGAGTGCACATTATCCCAAATTGACTGTGCATCAAAACAAGAAAGAAAAGAAAACATGTATACATGGGAAAGAAAAGTTGCAAATAAAGGGTGAAGGAAAATTACCCAATACCTCAAAAGGCAATAAAAGCAAAAGCAATTGGTCCTTTTCTTTAGATCATGTTAATGTATAAACATTTCTATGAGAGTTTTTTAGATAGAGAATGATTTCTAACGCTTAGCAAATAAATGGAAATGGAAAAAGGCTTGGAAGATGGAACAATCCTTGCTTCTAATAAGAATATCTAACATATTGTATAGTTTAACATGAGCTGAAGTTGACATTCAAAATGATTCAATGCAAAAGGTGATACTAATGAGAAGCTCGTCGAGTATGAATAAAAAGACGCAAGTGTCTTCCTCTTTTAGCGTTTCGAAATTTACTTCTCAGTCCAACCGCGTTTTGTAGCATAAATTAGATCTTTGGATTCAGGATTCAAGATCTCAAATAATTTCACCCTGCCTACTGGCAGTCAGTATAATTTGCTGAAATTGATATTGGAACAAAGATTACAGATTCCAATACTTCTATGAAGAAGTTCCATGGATTAGGGTTCTATTTTCTAGACATTATAACTTTGAGAAATGATTGCTAATATACAGGAAGAGCTCACAAAATATTCAATTATGCTCAAAAGTTCAAGAAATAATCATGAACATGTCTTCTTTAACAGAACATGAGTCATCATGATTATCTATAAGAGTACCAACAACCAAAACAATCTCTAGAATATTTGAGGTCACCTACATGTACCCTATTTGGTTAATGTTTATACCAAGAAAATGTTTTTTGAAATTTGATTTTCAATCAATCAAATTTCAATATACAAGCAGTACATCAACAATATACCACAACCAATCATCACAATATTTGAATTAGCATCTCAAAAAATTATCAAAATGAAAACCGTAACAAGCTGTGATTAATGGATTAAAGACCAACGAGAACCACAAATTAAAATACCTTTCAGTTTTCTTGTGTTCTATTCATCCATGGCAAATCCATGTTAAGTGAAGGCGGCATACCCATCTGAGCATCTGACGAGCTCGAAAACTTGCCCTTTTTAGACCAAAGCCAAATCTTAGACACAGAGAAGCTCTCACGTTTGGTGACACTACTAATCTTCTTGCCCTCTGAATCCCCATCAATTGAAAGACTTCCATTTTGTTCAGTCCCTCTTTCAAGTTTAACATCACGTCCATGCTGGTCAGGGCATAAGGCAACTCTGAGGTCTGAATCACCAAGTACATACTGATACGAACCCATTGAAAAACATCTTCTTGCATCTAATTTACTGCTACTAGTCTCTCCTCCTACCTCCCCTGATCCATCATTTAACTTCCTGAATTTACCAAGTCTCACAGGTAAAATCCCCTTTTCAACCACGGGCTCTTCAATTTCCACAGTTTTTTGACTAGACGAGAATCCATTATCTCCATTACCAGAACATCCATCATCTTCTCCTAAATCATCAAAATCAAACATTGGGTTTTCAATTGAAAACCCAGGAGTAAAAAGGGTCCCTCTACAAAGAGGGCATGTAGAGTTTGATAATAGCCAAGTATCTATGCAATTGATATGAAATGCATGGCTACACATAGGAAGCAATCTCAGCTTATCTTTCTCAGAAAACTCGCATAGACAAACAGCACAATCAAAAGGCTCTTTTAGACCAACAATCTCTCTGTACTGAAAAACAGGAAGGGCATCTATAAAAGCTTGATCCAGACCAGAATCATGGAGATGAAAAAGCTGCTGCAGTTGTCTTTGAAGTGCATCGGAGCCAGATATTTCAGGGAATCTATTAGACTGAGAAGAAGAAGAGGAAGATGGGTGTTTTATAAGGAATCTAACAAGCAAGTGGAGCAAACCAGAGATGAAAAATAGTACTGCAAGAATCACTATAATGAAAAGAACAGCAGGACTGATTCTTGTACCAGAAGAAGATGGCGGTGATGACGATGAAGGGGTTGATTCTTTATGAAAAGTAGTAGTATATGGAGTCATTGAAGAAGAAGACAGAGGAGGTGGATATGTCAAATAACCATCTTTTTGCTTCATTTGATAATGAATCCATGACATCTTCAAATGGGTATGCTCCATTAACCATCTATTCTCTCTGTTCTCTGACATCCCACAGATCATATGGAGAAAACCCAGAAAACTGTATATTCTCTTTTATCTCAAAAATCAGAAAAAAAACCCAACTCTCATTTTCAGATCAACAATGCAAAAAACAAACACCTTTTCTTTTTTCCTTACACAGAAGTAAAAAAACCCAATAAAGAAAACCAACAATTTCTTTCTCCTTTTTTTTTCCCTTTACTCAAAAATTTGAATGCTAACACTTCCCCAAGAAAATAGTACTAGCAAGTAGTTGTTTGGTTCTACAAGTTTCATTTCTTGTTTTTGTTGGTATTAATTCTTTGTACCAATAAATCAACTCAAACCCACGTCACTGATTGATCAATAAAAGCTAAAGAAGCTGACTTCACACAAAAACAACAGAAGTTGAAAATTTACCAAACCTGATTCTTCTTCTACTTCTTCTTCTTCTTCTTCTTCAGAGAGGGAGAGAGAGAGAAAGAGAGTCTACCATAAACAAATGTTTTAAACAAAACTGTTCAAATTGGATGATACTCTTATACCATAAATAAATTAAACCTATAGTTACACACACACACACACACACACATATATATAAGCAGTGAAATGGATACTATGTGTATGTTTCCCTCACTAAAAAACCCACTTTCTCTCTCTAAAAGTCGCACTCTCCGTAGTTTCTTGTGGAAGAGAAGACAGAGAAGGGTTGAAGCAGTAAGTGACAGTAGTTTCCAAAGTAAGAGGTAAAGGATGCCAAAAAGAGGAACTGGGAGTGGACCCCACGTGCCATTGAAGCGCGTGAGAGTCAGGTTTGGTCAACCATAAGCGACAAAAGTGAAACTTGTCCTACGTGGGCTTTCATGGTGGATCTGGGCTCTAGACAAAAACTTAAGTCTCTACTTATGGCCTGGCTCTGTGGGATTTGCTTCTATGTATTAGGGTCTAGATTAAAATCAATTTTGTAAAGTTGTTGGTTAAGCTTTTTATGATCAATTGATGAATTTACGATAATCATCAAATCAAACCTGATTTTAGTACCAATTCTTCTGTTGAATGTCGTGATCATGATTATCAAGTTCTGGTTAAATATGAGTGGAGCTCCATTGAAAACACCTCACTTTTGGCATTATTTTTATGTCAAGGTGAAATATATATATTTTTTTAATTTTTTGATACTTCACTAGATTTTCATGATGTTATCATTTAATCTGCCTACGTTCGTAGGAATTTTTTTATGAATTAGGTATTTAATAAATTAATATGGAGAGTAAAATCATAAAAAAATAAATAATAACAATATAATTATTTGATAATTTAATAATTGAATATTTATCTTGTAAAAAAGTAAAAATTTTTTATCTTGATTATTCCTTCTCATTTAAAAATTTTTAATACATTAAAAAAGAATAATGTAATTTTTTGTTTGCACATGTAAATGTGTATCAACGGTTAAAAATAATTTGATTTTGATTAATAAATAAATATTTTTTTTCAAAATTATTAATTAATCATAATGAAAACATAAGATTGTTGATTCTAGTAAAATTATATATATAAGTATACATAGAATTATTCTAGCAGCGAGTAGGAGCGAATCCAGAAGTCAATTTCAATGGGATAAATTTAATTTTTATTATGTAATAATTCTTTAATAATAAAATATATATTTCTAGTAAATTCAACAAGAAAATTTATCATAATTCAATAAGAAATATATATTTATTAGAAATATATTTAACTATTTGAATTTATGTTTTGTTGTACTAGAAATATATCTAATAAATAAATTAGCGATTACTGATTTGTCAAACTTAATTTATTGAATAAAAATATTTGATATATTAAATAAGTTGGGGTAAAAATAAATTTCAGTACGGGGACAAGAAGTATAATATATTATCATTTTCAAATTTTGATCCCCCATTGCCCCTAATGTAAGTCCGTCAGTGACAACAAGTGCATATGTCATCTTTGCAATAAATTCATATTTGAATCCACTCTCTCTATTTGATTAGTGCGATAGATAATTGACTGCCCATTTTTATTTATAGTCTTATCTTGTAAAATGGCATTTGCTTCCTTCTAAGCTTTATTTTGCATTGCAAGATTTTTTAAGATATAACTTGAATTGGTAGGTGATTTTGGATATTCCTTTAAAGGATGAAATGTGTGAATACTTCTTTATCTTAAGTCTAAAGACAGTTAGGTGAAAGGACTTGGATGACAGCCACTAATTAATTGGATTTTTATGACATATAATCAAGAAGGAAGGAAACATATTGTTAGGTAACTAAAGAAATATTCAATATATAGTTCACAATTACAGGTTTGCTTTTCCTTATTATAACCATCTTTCCAAATAATTTATGAATTGCCATTAATAAGAATGAAAGATGTTAGCTGTTTCAACGTTTTTTTTTTTTTTTTTTTTTTTTTTTTTTTACCATTTTAGCTTTTTGTCTTTAAATCTTAATTATGGTGAATTGCCATCTATACCAATTAATAAGAATGAAAAATGTTAGCTGTTCCAACGTTTTTTAGCCATTTTAGCTTTTTGTCCAACTAATATATAGTTATATTTTTATTAGCTGCCTCCTTTCTCAATTTCTCCTCTAATTTTTTTTTCCTAAATTTTATTATTTGAGTCTCCGTTGACTAAATAAAAGTAGCGATTGTACTTTTTTCTTTATTTTATTAAATTTCTACTTCTTTTATTCACAAATTATAGTTCACTTTTATTTTGATACAAAAATTAAGAATCTGTATTTATTTTACTATTTTATCCTTATTTAGATCACAAAATGCATTAATTATTTTAGAATAATGTGATTGATTATAATTATACTAAGTAACATATTTCAAAATATAATAATAAATTCAAGTTGAAAAAGAAAATGAACTATTTATTTTGGAAATCTCAAAAAAAAAAAATATAAACTATAATTTATGGATAAAAGAATATTCAATAAATATAAATTTCTCTAGATATGTTAATATGTGTCTTTCTAGATATGGATCTAATTTTGTATTTTTGGTTCGCTTTATGAATTTTATTATTTCTTTTATGGAATTTAGTAAGTTTTCTTTTGCAAAAGTTTTTACTGAGTATTCTTTCATGAAAATATTATGTTTTCTTAAACTTTTGAAAGTCTCAAAGTTAAAATTTTTAATTTTGAAGGAAGCCAAATTTATAAAAGGCAATTATCAAGGTAAGTCATCTAGTCGTCTTGGAACTTATGCAAAGTGGAGTAAACTAGTAGCAGGTTGGACAAAAGCCAACCTAATGCTCTAAGAAGAGCTAGTTTGATTTTCATTAAATTTGTGAGTAATACTTTCTAATATATTTTATTTGTCTCTCATGCATTTGCATCTATGATATATATAATTATACACTACGAATGTATAAAGGTATCCTAACACTTGACTATGAATGTTGCATTGTGAATTATGATGTATATTATTTATGGATGTTTGGATGAGATTAGGATGACAAAGGATCACTTGGGATTGCGATTTTGATTATGATATTGATATGATCATTTTGATGAGCTATGATTGGCGTGATGGCAGAGGCTTGCTTATCGCTAAATGCTACTTGCCAATCGGGTTGATGCTGCTTGGCATAAGCTGTGACAATGAAACCCTATATATATATATATTAGATCTTAAGAGATAACATTTAGATTTCAGAGAGCTAGAGGGCTCCCTAAGTTGAGATTTAGTATGGTTCCTATTGACAAAATCTTATCGTTAGATGATTACGTTATTAGTTGTTTGTTTGGTATGATGTATAAGCATTGATATTATTAAAATGATTATAAGACACTAGGATTATATATTGAAATGTATCACACATTGAGTTAAGACTCACTCCTATCTTTTTTATATTTTTCAAATTGTAGGTTAAGCTTCCAAGAAGACGTTGATTTTGATAAGTCATCCTTACTTTCCTTTTTCAGCAGTAAGATTTTATCTATATTATTCTTATGTGTATAATTTTAGTTTGTAATATGTTTTAAATTTTAGAACTCCAAAAGATTATTCCGTTATGTGTAATACAGTTTAGCATAGTTGTTGATTTGGATTTGTATAAGTATGTTGAGTTTGAAGGAATTTAGGGATGGCAACGAAGCGGGGCAGAGGCGGAGGAACTATCCTCCATCTCCATCTCTACCTTAGCAGGGAATTCTCTTGCCCGTCCCATCCCCGCCTTATATATGAGGATAATTTAATCCTATCCCCATCCTTATAGGGATTTCCATCCTCTCGGGGATCTATGTTTCCATTTGAATTTTGTCTTATTAAATTTATATATATTTATATAATTCATAAATAATAACAAAAAATAAAAATAAATATATTTAAAATATATTAATATACTCAAACCCACAAAATATCAACCAAACAAAATTAAAATATAAATATTCTTAATACATTAAAAATGTTTTGTAATTTTTTTATTTAAATATTAAAACAATATATATAAATATGACAATACTTAAATAAATTTATTTCAATAATTGCTAATTATATTATGGGGTAATTATGTAAGTTATCACTAATTATATTAGGGGTAATTATGTAATCATATTATCGAGTCCTCACGAGGATGAAGATGGAAATCCCTATGTGGTAGGGAATACACTTTCCATCCTCGTCTCGTCCCCGCTAATAGGGAAAGAATTTCCCCCATCTCCGTTTCCATGAGGAGAAAAATAGGGGAATCTCCGTCCCGTAAAAGCAAAAATATCCCCGCGGAGAATGGGGATTCCCCACTCCATTGCCACCCCTATGAAGGATGACTAAGTTTCTTCATTTTGGTTGATGTGATGTTCTGTTAAACAAGAAACTGATGATGATGATTTGAGATGATTGATGTTTTTAGCCTAGAGTGGTAGAAATTTGATGTTATGCACAAGTTCTTCTTGATAAATGAGTTTATATCCCTTTATTTGTGATAGTTACCACTGTCATATAATAGTCTCATTGTTTATTTAATTAGTCAAGTATACAATGAATTCTAGAAGCCTTATACTTTTCAGTTCTCTAGTGCTAGTCAAGTGCCTCTAGAGTCGATCGTGACAATTTGCTTCTCTTCTTAGAATTGGTTTTTAGTAGACAAATCATAAATAAATATTTTTTTTTCATTTATGAATCATTTAATTTTATATCAATAGTCTATCTTTAATCGAATTGAGGAGGTGGATTTAATATGATATGTAAAAATTGCATGTAATATTATCATACTAATAAAAAAAATTAATATAAACTCTTGTAGTTAGCGAGAATTATATTCATCAATGTGATATATTGAGTGATTTTTTTTATTTAGGTATATGTAAAAAAAAAAAAAAAAATAGTGAAAATGGTAATCTTGTTATAGAAATTTGATTACCATTAAGGCTTAACCTAATAGGTGTCTCTTGTTTAAGTAAGTTTTATGCTTTAATGCCTCGACTTATCCTTTCTCTAAAAAAAGCAAAAAAGATTGAATGTGAAAGACCGACTGACTTATAGGCTTAAGGTTTCAAATTTTCAATCTTCACCTAAATTGAAGAGGATGTATACTGAGTACTACCCTTGCTGTTGACACTTGATTTATTTAATTTCTAATGCTTTATTTATCTTGTGAAAAATATTTTCTTGAACTAAGATATGTCCAATTTAACTTTCCTTTTTATATTTATTTATTTAATAAAGTTAATCAATAAAAAATTTTTCTTAATTAATGAATAAATAGAAAGGTGCTAGGTATTTTCACAGTTAATATTATTAATATTAGAGCAAATTAATAATATCAACTCTAGCAATATTACCAATCAAAAATTATTGACAAAAGATTTTTTTTTTATTTTCAAAATGATAAAGTGATATTCTTTTTTTTTTTTTTTAAGAAGGAAGGAAACCTATAAAATGACCATATATATATATATATATGATTAATAATAGTGATTAGTAGTAATTGTCCTTGGTGGTAGGTGAAGATGGAGCATAATGAACAATTGTTGATAAGAAACACATAAATCAATATATATATATATATATATATATATATATATATATATATATATATATATATATATATATATATATATATATATATATATATATATATATATATATATATATATGATTAATAATAGTGATTAGTAGTAATTGTCCTTGGTGGTAGGTGAAGATGGAGCATAATGAACAATTGTTGATAAGAAACACATAAATCAATATATATATATATATATATATATATATATATATATATATATATATATTCTCTTATTTACTTAAATAAATACAAAAATATGAATCATCATGGATAAAGAAAATTTTAATCTTCTAAATTGAAAATTTATTTATTTTAAATGTCTACAAACTTAAAAAATAATTTTTAATTATTTTATTAATATTATCTTTAAAAATTAAAAAACAAGTAATTTTCTTGAATTACATTCTATTGCGGATATTTTGCAAGTACACATATCATTAACAAGTAATATAATAGTGAATAAAATATTATTCTCACGAAGAAGAATTGTCAGATACTAAAATTAGAAATTTTTTTTTATTATTTAGAGAATCAATAATCAAGATATTATTTAAACTAAAATTAAAATAAACTAAAATTAGAATATGTGATTAATTAAATTGAATTTAAAACAATGATATGAAAAGTTTAGCACTTAAATTTTATAAATTGACAAATATTTATAAATTATTTCTAATTAAATTGATTAGATTAATCCATTTAAAATTAATGATTATATTTTTTCAAAAATATAATGCATATATTTGTACTATTTTTTTTTTTGTTTGCTCGTGATAATATAAATTTAATCTCTTTTCAATCTTATTTTATACAGGTATGATTTCTGGCAAAAAATAAAAAAAATTTATATAGGTATGATTTCTGGCAAAAAAAAAAAATTATTTATGTATGATAGTGACATGCATACACGTGTGATTGACATTTTGTATCGAATGTGACATTTAAACATTTTCGCGGATCGGGCTGCGGCATCAATTAAGAAAAGGAAACCGCGAGCGAAACATGTTGTACTTTTAAAAAGGCATAATAATTTCAGCTGTCTTCACGTTTGACAAATTTTTTAAATTTATTTTAGCCTTTAAAATTTATTAAATTAGTATGATTTTTTTTATTTTGAATTAAATCTACTATAATATCATTAAGCATGTGATTTATATGATATAACTTGTAGACATAGCAAATAAATTTCTTACTATAAATACAGAATAAGTTTTAAAATCCTAATTAAAATTCAAATTCGATATGATATTTTTTTGTATAAGTCATGTTAAAAAAATCGCTGTCTGATTGGACTGAAATAAATTTGGTTCATAATGAAATAGTCAAGTACTAATTTGATAAGTTTTAAAAGTTATGATAGATTTGAAAAATAAATCAGATATTTAGATAATTGTGATAATAACGCTTTTAAAAATTAAACATTTTCCAAATTAAACCTAGTTTATAAACAAGTCTAGTGACATTTAAGATAACACAATAAACTCTATGCTTCCACTTTCCAACTTGTTTTTTTTTTTTTTAGCCCAAAGAAAGTAGACTAATATTAATATGGCTCAAAGCCGAAGAAGAGTACAAGGCACATAATTCCAATAGGTACAACCCAAGAAACAAATAGGCCTAAGGCCTGAGTTACAATCCCATTTCCATTATTACCCCTATAGCTAGACCACATGCCAGAGTAGCTCATCTTCATCACTGTGCACCGCACTAACGCCGGCGACTCATCTGCCTCTACTAAGGACAAAGTAGCTGAGCTAACTGGCAAGCCAAAATACCCCTACTCTTGGATCTGAACTTGCCACCACAATGCAACTTCAAGCACAATGGCACGAAGACGGAGTCTCTCTCCTCCTCCACTGGACAGCTGAAGCCTAGGGAGAGAGGAATAACTATCAACGGCTTTGTCACTCAACACTCAACACACAGCAAAACACAAAACCCATGAGCGACCATTTTGAACCATCAAAGCCTATACTAGCTAGACTTTCTCTCATCCACAAATAGTCGATCAAAGCTCCTAGAAGACTCAAATTGAGCCAATGGACAAGTCAAACATGGCTGTAGTAGAAGGCAACACCTCTGCTGCAGATACCAATCAACACAGATCACAAATCCAAAAAAGACAGACCCAAAAATACTCAAAACTTAGAAGAACAACTTTATTCTAAACTAAAGCTAAGAGGAAACAAAGAAAACTCATCAAACAAGAGTTTTCCCATAGGTGGCGGAGGCCATCGAAGTAACCTGAAGGACAGGCGCAGGCAACGCAACCAAAAGAGAAGAAATCCTAGGAGAGAATAAGTTCTACTTCCTTTCATCACACTATACCAACAACTTCTGTTGAATAATTGGCACTAAATTCATATAATTTGCTGCTTAATTAAGTTCTGTATTTAGAAATAATTTCTTTTTTTATATTTCTTTGTTCTTCTCTTCCTTCCAAATATGTTTGAACATAAAAGGAGTTACAAAGAAATTTAATTTCTGTTTATTCTATTTTAGGATTGAATGACAATCTCTAATTCTCTATAATGCTTTTTATTAAAGTAATGCTATTTATTGTTCCATTTTAATTTATCATATCATATTTGACGTATTTTGCATTATGATTTAGTATGTATTAATTATTCAAATAAATAATTTTTTAAAAAAAACTTATTATAAATAAAATAATATTACATGATGTGAAAAAAATGAAATTCGAATGAATAATTAATATATTTCGTTCGGTTTTAAGTTACATAGTTACTCAAAAAAGAGATAATTGTTTTTGATTGTTGGATAATAATTAGTTTCTCATATGATATGGAAACTGTTACGACCCACCTTTTTGAGCCGCGATAGTCCTAGGGCATGGGTAGCCGTAAGGGCACCAAAACCCATAGAACCCATTCCACTCATAATCAATTGACATTCATTACATTGAACCATATCCCAATACCGTAGCCTAATCACATTTCCTTGGTACCCCATTACTTGCTATCATTTCCACTTATAATATCATTTACACATATAACTTGTAAAACCTTTAAAATTTCATTTCATGTCATTAACTCAATGTTCAATAGTTCATTCATCATTACAATAACGGTTATGATACCAATCATCTTATACAAACATCCTATAACATATTAATGCTAAACCCTTTAATAACCATTCATATTACATATAGACCCTATAACTTTTAATAACAATGGAGCTCTACTTACAACATCGGAACTTAACAAAACAGCTTCCAAGCGAAGGATGAGCTTGGGACTTTTACTTTGCTAACTCATTGACTGTACCTGAAAAGTTTAAACCACTAAAGTATGAGACAGAGCTCAGTGAGTACAAAATAATACTATATAAAATAAACAAATGGTAGGTGGTTTAATGATAATTTCTTATAGCAAAGAAGTAAAACGGGTTACAAGTTACTCTTATAAAATATTTTTTCATATACAGTAAATATTGCATTTTTAGCATAATATTTCCCTTATGGAAACAGTGTGTTTCCCACAAACATAATCATTCGAGTGGCGGCTTACGCCTTACTCACTCCCCATATCAGTCACACGTACAACTGATGAGATCGTACGTACTGGAGACCATAAACCCTTCCCAGCTAGGGTTCGGATACTCTTTACCCTATCCGTGGGTTTATTACCATTGTGCACAAGGCTGATGTATTGCCCCACATCAGAGGGGTATTCTGCTTATCACAGTATTATTAAAACATTTTTCCTTTCCATCCATGAAATAATTCAATGGATAATATATCAATAAATAATTAAAATTCTCATCATTGATCATATTAGGAAATGAAGCAATAAGGCTCATTTGGCCAAGTGCCATGAAGAGATGTTTGATTCACTTTAGCTCAATAATCAAGGAAGTATCATATCAACGGTTCAATATTCAATAAGCAGATTAAGTTTATCAAGAAATCAAGATTGTTCAATATACAATTCAAGCTGATCTATGAATCAAAGAGCATTATAACAAATGGTTCAATATCAATGAGCAATTCAACCTTTCAATGCATAGAAATAATTCAACCATTAGGGTTGGAACAATAAAGGTTCAAGTATATGAAACAAGGTATATTATATTATTAAGTACTCACCGTGGACTCCTTTGCTCCTATGTATATTTGACTCTGATACGATTAGTACTTCTCGCACTTTGCCCAATATTCTTGCCCTTGTTATTAGACTCTACACATGCATTTCAATCATATATCAATCGCTTCCTCATTATCACATTACTTAATTTAGCTTAAGTCATTAACATTTCTATCTTATTCACAACTTAGCATTCTTAAGGTTAAGATATTCTAAACCTATACTTACTACTAAACTTAACATTTCTCTAATTATTTTCCAATAACTCACTTAAAAGAATGATTCTCCTTTCTTTCAATTTCACATTTCAATCTTCATATTATTCAAGTAAAATCGATTAATCAATTTCCACCAACATTTCCATAAATTCAAATTATCCACAATATCGCAATCAAATGGTCCAACCCGAACCTTCAATACACTAATCCCATCCGCTCATTTCATTCCTCATTATCAAGCTAATAACCACTAATTCAATTCAATCAATACAATATCCACATCTCACTTCATTCTTCCAAATAATTCAATTCAATTAAATCAATTCTAATTTCAATATTTCATTTCAATCTTTCCATTTAATCACCAATAATACTCCGTAATCATATAAATAACAATTACTTCAATTCAATTATCTCATTTAATCACTTAATTTCAATAAACTATTTACCTAAATTCTTACAAATAAAATCATAATTCACTATCTATACATAATTGGAAATCGAGATTTATACCGTAGGGCTCGGTTTAATGAGCCGGAGCTGCTGTCCGAATTTGTGGGTTTCAGAGGTCGCCGAAAAATTCCAATGACGACCAAATTATGATCCGATGATACCAGCGGTTAGCTTGTGATGTGGGAAGTCCAAATATAACTTTCGTTTCCCGTAGTCCGCTGGAAAACAGGCAGAAACAGCGTCGGTAACCGTTGATGTCGCCGGATTCCGATCAATAAAAAGATTATCTAAAATTAGCAAACAATATACCAAATCGAAGCTGGAATCACAAGGGATTCAACCATACCAATTTTGTTAAAAACGGATATCGGAAAGTCATCGAAAAATGGCCTAGAAATTTCGGCCGGTGAAACTTTGGAGGGGGCATGCGCCGCCGTCCAGTGGCTGCAGGCGATGGGCTTCTACCAGTTGACAGGGTGGCGGGTGCTCTTCCTCCTGGTACGGCGCGTGTCAGTCGGCGATGGCCGGATGGCAGCGGTCCGGCCTGCAGTCCTTGCGCGCTCTCTCTCTCTCTCTCTCTCTCTCTGCCCTCTGCCCTCTGTCCGTTTCCTTGTTTCCCTCTGTTTCCATTTCTTCTTCTTGCTTCTGCCCATAAATGGGTTGTGCCGACTTTACTTTTTTTTTTTTTTAATATATAAATATATACTAACTTTAATAAATTCAATAATAATAATAACAATAATAATAATGTTTGTCATATAAATTCTAAAACAATAATTTTAACCAAAATAGTAATTTCATTAATTTCATCATATTATCCATTAACTATAATATAAAAATTATAATATATAACTTCAAATATTAATTACAAAATTTTCTGTATTTTATAATAAAATTCCAATTTCTTTAATTTAAAATTTTATCAATTTAGTAAATAATAAATCAATAATTCATTTAATAAAATATTCTCTTAAAAATATTAACATAATAATATAATAAACCAATACCCTTTCAAATATCAATTTTAAATTTGAAATAATTTTCTACTATTTTGAATACTCGTATAATAATATTTATAAATTATATATATAATATCAAATATCAATATAAGTTTAGCTTATCAATATCAATATAATAATGATATAAGTAAATATCAATATCAATATCAATATTCAAATGGAAGTTTATAAATTTCGATAATTTTGAATATCCATATAAATATAACAATAAAGGAAAATATTTTCCATATGAAATTATTACTTTAAAACATTTATCTTCAAATCATTTGAATATTTTTAAAAAAGAATATTCATTTTCAATTTGGCCACGCATTATGATGCTAAACGGGTATCTTCACTCGTATACTGTGCATATATTTTATATCGTGTTGGGATATTACAGAAACCTTTTTAGAGGAGACTAAAGCCCATTTGATATCATTGTTGCTAATATATAGTAATTTTTTGGATAAAAATTGGAAAGAATAATTTTTGTAGTAAAAAATAGATTTTTGCAATCTAATTTTTATAATTTAAAAACTAATTTTTGAGAGAAACACATAATTGAAACCTTTTTCACAAAAATATTTTGTGATGCAGCCCTTGTATACTACAAGTATTCAAGTCATTTATAACTAGTAATTTAAAATTAAGGGATGTTGAATCCATGAGATGAGAAAATTGAGTATCAATATAAAACTTCTCAAATAACTCATCAATTAAATTGAGGAATTGTGGTTTTGGATCAATATTAAAAGCAATAACAATCTAAATTAAAGTAAATAATTAATTCAATAAGATGCAAATGGGAAAGAGAGCTAGAATTTAGATTCTGATTGATTTTCAATACTTATGGTTCATTTATATATATTCATACAAAAGCTCAAGAAAGCAAAGAATTAAAGATGACTTTCTTTTAATTAAATAAAGTTTTCTCTTAAGATAGATCATTCATACCCAACATAGTTAACTCCACTTGTATTCTCGTGGTCAAAATCATTAGTCAAATTCATTAAGTTCTTTGGATGCATGAAACATCATTTAGATATATTTGTATCTCTATATTGAAACTCTCTTAGATTTACTATTTTGTGAACGAACGCTACATTTTAACTCTCGTTATTTCATATAACGTCTTAAATTGTGGAAGTGGTGATCAGATGCTTACACGCATGAAATTCAAAGTAGATAGACTAAATTCATGCAAACCCTTACACAAATAGAGTATATATAAATTCACAAGCAATCAATCAATTTTGATCTAAATCCTAGCTACTTTAGCTACTCATAAATAAGAAAAGCATCATAAATTGGCTAAATTTGGTCCCCATCACGTTTCATCTGAAAAAAGAAAAGATCATAAATTGCATTAAATCAATAAGCATATTCAATATAAACTGAAAGAAAGAGAGTGAAAATAAATTCTATGGAAAATGATAGAAGTTGAGATCCAAGATTGAAAATGAATATCTAAAAGTTCAGATCCTTCAATCTCATTTATTCAAATCCTAATCTAATTCTAAATCTATACTAATTAATTGAAAATTGAAAACTATCTAAACTAATTAATTGAAAATAGAAAAGTATCTACTATATTTTCTATCTAAAATGACGTGGAGGCTATTTCAGAGAGATTCTTGAGTCGTTGGGACAAGCAGCAGCTCAAGTACAAAAAATACTAGCTCAGGCCAGCTGGGATTTGGGGCCTTATAAATATGCAATTCAAAAGGAAATGGGCCACCGGTTCAAAGTCATTGCCTTTGGCAATGAGCGATGTCGTTTTTCGGCCAAATTCCTTCGTTTGGGCCCTTAAAATGGCAGTTAATTCATTTATGGAAATTTTTTATTTCTGTCATAACTTTTGATATTTAATTCTGTTTTCGGCGCCGTTTGTGGCGTTCATCTTGTTTAGTTTCCTATTTTTATTTATGGTAACATTGTAATCTCGCTATTTATGGCAGTTTTGTACCTAGGGTTTTGGGCCCCCTATTTAGACTCTTGTTTTGGCCTGTTTGAGGAATGAATAATTCAGTCATATTTTGAAAACTCTAAAATTGGATTTATCCTTTTGCTTACGCTGCGTCATAAAACTACTCCTTTCTTCTTGTTTGAGAAAAGAACATATGGGTCCAAATCTAACTTCAACTACAAGATTTAGGTGAGTATACAATTGTCCTGATTTGCACATAGGTTCCCGCTCTCTAGTCTGCATGATCTCATGCATCTGGGAGCCTTTGGCTTGAGTTTTTCACCTTAGAGAATTTAGAGAACAGAAGTGAATTAAAATGCACAGCCTCGTGCATCCTTCAGAGTACAGGGGCATGGTCCATCAGGGCTGCAATCAAAGGTGGAGGTTCATGCACACTCTTATGCACCTTTTGCTGCACTAGCTTACTGTTGACTTGTAATATTTACTGTACTATTAAAGAGATGAGGATAGGATAACTGAATTTTTTTTCTTTTGAGGGAAGGAAAATCCATTATGGTCTTAGATTCCATAATTAAGTGCTTGTCTTGAAAATTTGAAATTCCTTTTTTTTTTTTTTTTTTTTTGAGAGGAGTTTCTGTAGACCACAAAATCTGTGCTCAAATTCATCATGTTGTTCTCTACTAGAAGCACTAAAAACTTCTTCAAGTGGCAATTATTGGTGCATACCCAAATTCATGTAACCATGTTAACATACCAGCCAATCAGTTTCTGGTGGAATTTTTCAGACCATTATTAGAATAATTGCCTTATTTATCTTACATGATGTGACATCTTATATATTTATTTACTGAAAAATATTATGTATTGCTAGAAGTGCCTGAGATATTGCCTCAAATGTTGCTATAGATGTTTATAGTAGTGCAATTTGAAAATAAATATCTACTAGTTACTGCTCTATTTTAGGATTCAGTTATAATTTGGTAGGGATGGCATTGGGACGAGGAATCCCCGTTGCGATTCCTATAATTTGGTGAATTATGTGGCAACGTGTTGCTATATTTTTGCTGTAGTTTTATGTGGGAAATAAAATCACTTTTCAATCTCTTGCATGTATCTTTTTTTCATTGAACTACATATGGTATCAGAGCCCTCTTCTTAAGGGATATGTGGTAATATGAAAGTAAGAGAGTGAGTATTTCAGCTCAATACAAACCTTTCGTCATTTTTATTACTTGAGTGTTAACTAATTGTCTCCAAAAACTTTGCACCTATTCCATCTCCTGTTTTCATTGGTGAAAATTACTAGTTGTGAGTTGTTAAAATGACAGTTTATTTGCAAGCATGTGATCGCTACAATGATGAGTATTTATAATGCTTGGTTACGCGGTTGGCATCACCTATGGTTAGAATGCGACTGAATGTATGTTGTTTCGCTTCTTAAGTCTTCGAGCATAGAAGTTCCTTGGCCTTATCGCGTAGCCTAGTCAAAATACCTATCTTATATGTCCAATATGAATTTCCTTGTATCCCACATCTATAGAGAAGGAATTAAAGCTCTTAAACTTTCTTCCCCAAATTGGTGGTCAAGTGCTCCATCTTTTTGTAAAGACTTAGTATTTCATGATCATGTTAGGGAAGAGAGTTTCCATTTTGTTTAGTAGTTACTCTCTTTTTCTTTTATACTTTTTCAGGTTGTAATCTCTCATTCTTGTATTCTTTTCTTTTTCGTTTCATTAATAATATACTTGCTTTGGGATTAGATGATGTTGGGTGCTATGGTTGTGTTAGCATAGCAAGAATGTTTTGGTGCACCCTCTGATTTCTCTAGGCAAATTTTATTAAAAGAAAATTTCAATACTAATTTTGTAGTAATAAAATCTTATTTTGATTTGTACAATGATTGGGTATAATTTAATTCTATGTAATCAAAATTTTAAATTTTATTAATTTCGTATTAAAATTGTAACAATAAATATATATCGTATTATATGAAATAATTAAGACCCTAAAAATGATAGGGCATGTAGCACTACTTTTATTAACACCAATTGACCAGAAAATTCTAGATATTTTGAGCTAGAATCTTACTGATATATAAACAAAGATCTAATAGGTCTTATGATCACACATCTCTAGCAATTAGAATAGAAGAGTAAACAATCTTTTATTGTTTCAAAAATACAAATACATTCCCAAAAAAAAAATAAAAGAAATTCTACGTCATCAATAAGTTTAGACTCAATAGTATTAGAATTATCTTCAAGATTATGAGATTGCAGGTTCAAACTCGAGTGGAAGCCTAATTAACAACCAAATAAAAAAAAAATTCAAGAAATGCTACATTTAGAAACATAAATATGGAATGAAACAAACATTTCTTCTACCCAATATATATATATTTGTAGATTTAATATTCCTCTGCCTAATTCATTATTCAAAAGTTACAGACCTCTCTTCTTCTTCCTTTATAGTGTTGATCATAGCAGCAACTTGGTTCATTGCAGGCCTAGCCACTGAATTTCTGTTAACACATTTTATTGCAACCTGAAGTAAGTTCACCATTCTTTCTTCACTAGCACCCTCTGATATGAGAAACTTGTCAAAAACTTCTACTGTCCATTCTTCGCGAACGACAGAATGAACCCATGTAGTCAAGTCTGTTCCATTGTTTTGCACTAGCTTTCCTGTTAGTAATTCAAGCATAATTATTCCAAAACCATAAACATCTGCCTTGAACACATCAGGCAAACTAGCCTCAGCATTTGTCCTGACATCAAGTGAAAGAGGGTCTTGTTTATCATCAACAACCATTAGTCCATACTCACTCATGCAAGGCTCCATGTTCTTGTTCATTAAAATGTTAGAGGATTTTAAATTTCCATGTGCAATTCCATCGCCATGAAGCTCCTGATGCATAAAGGCTAATGCCTCTGCAATTTTAGAAGCAACATTGAGTCTACTGATCCAATCAAATGCTTGGCTCTTTTGGGTTCCTATATTAGACGCATAGAATATCAGAACCAAGCACATATCATTATTACAGATAAAAGATTTAGCAGCATTAATTTAACATCATTTGATATTTGATGCTAAGACGTAATAAGTAACAGCAAATGCATCTTTATAACAGCACGTTGATGATGCTGTCAAATGTTAATGGTAGTGTTACCAAAGAAAGTTCTGGTTGCCGAGGTTTTATACATCAGTTGGCATGCTTGTTAATTCTTGTTGGCATCAAATTTATTGACGTGCATGATTTGATGAAGTGAGTATAATTCTATAAGAAAATGGCAAAAATTTATGGTATTACCATGGAGAAATCTGTAGAGGCTTCCATTCTGCTGATACTCATAAACCAATAGCTTCTCTTGTCTGGAAGAATAAAACGCAAGAGGTGGCAATACATTTGGATGGTTAGATTGGTATATTCTTTGCATTCTTTCCTTAAATTCATTGCTTGAAATTGCCCAGTCCTTAATCCTTTTGACAGCCAATACCATTCCGTTGTCACAGATAACTCTGTAGAGGCTACCATGCTTTCCTCTTCCAAGCAACTCCGCCGGAGCCCTTAGCAAGTCCTCAAATTTCAATCCATTCACTACAGGACTGGTAAGAATTACCAATGAAGTAGAAGCCATTGCACTTTCAATTGAATTGGCTGAAAATTCTGATTTGCTTGGTCCCCCAGTTTTATACTCATTTGAAAAAGCACTAGGCTTGTCTGCATCATAATCTACTGATGCAGCATTGTTAACAGAATCTCTCTTCTCTTCACTTTTTTTCCTTTTACTCAACTTATAAAGAATGGCAATGAAAACGACAAAGCCTACTAAACCATAGCCAGAGTACATAAGTATCTCATCTTTTGAGGGGCTTTTCGATTTCTTTGCGTCTTCAGAACCTGTTGAGTTGTTCTTTTTATCCCGGTAGAATGAGCAATCTCTTCTCAATAAAGGACCACATAATCCAGGATTACCCAGGAAGCTGCTCTCAGTGAATGGACCAGTCACAGCAGGAATAGGCCCTTCGAAATCATTGAAGGAGACATTGAACATCTCAAAACTGGAAAGATCAAAATTTGGTAACTCACCAATAAGGTGATTATACTGAGAAAGAAATGTTGTAAGGCCTAAAATTTGCGATAAATTTGGTAATTTTCCAGAGAACTCATTGTTTGAAATATCAAGTCTTTGCAGATGGTTAAGCGTGGCCAGCGAGTCAGGAAGGTTTCCAACAAATTGATTTTGGCCAATAAGCAAGCGAACGAGATTTTTGCAGTTTGAAATCTCAGGTGGGAGCTGTCCACCAATTCTGTTCTGGTCAATTTTAATATACATTAGAGAACCAGCAAGAGCAGACACATTGCAAAGAGAACCAGCATCAAAAACTCCGGAAAGACTCGATTGGTTCAGATATATCCTTCTTACTGAAGTTTTAGTTTGACTATCGCAGATCACACCTTTCCAACCACCTAGACATGGATCAGTTGCATTGTTCCAACCGAAACTTGGATCCGGTTGGCCATTTGTGCTACCATTCAGTTTTGCAAGAAAGTTTATAAGTGTGCTCTTGACAACATCCTCCACTTCAGAATTCGTTGCGTGAAGGAGGAGAGAGAATGAAATGAAGAGTACCCAGAAGAGGATTTGCTTCATTCTGGATGATCTAATTAAGCTTTGATGAAAACAAAACAAGTCTGCAATATAGCTTTGTTGGGAGAAGAAAGTTGTAATAGGTGATGATTTTCAGATGGAGGAAATCTTTATGTTTATGTGATGACTGGAATTATTCACAATGCAAATCGGCTGATTTCACAATGGAATTTGTCTTGTTATAGAACAGATAGATAGCCAATATAAGTCACAAGGACATTGCCATTTGGCTCCAAATAACAATTGAAAAAACAAGGTGCCGGCTGCCTGAAAACGATTGTGGGACTATGAGGACACCAAGAGCTTCAAGGTCCATGAAATGTAATGCTGCCAATCTTCAGCGTAAGTAGTTTGATGTCATTACCACTCAATGTTCTGCATAGTTCATAAATCATATAAAATTCTGAAAATTGAGGAATTATTTAGTGCACTCGGCATATTAGAAAATAGTGCGCCATAGACTTACATTGAAGAGTTATAGCCTATGTTTATGCAAAATGAACCCCACCTGAATGTGAATGAAGGTGCACCATTATACAATGAGTGCATCTTATCATTTTATGCAATTATATTAAGTTCAAACACTAATGATGAATTCTTGTAGCTACCGCATTTTTTGAGCCGTTACAACCTGATGATCTAAGGGTTCACTGCAATAATCTTTTATAGCAAAAATACAAAAAGGATGCAGCAAAGATGTATCTAACTGAAATTGGCATGAAATCCCCTCATCAATCCAAGGGATTTCTGCTTTATTTTTGTTTTCTGCACGTAATCAAAAGAAATTTTAGAGTCCATTTAGATAGATGATCGGATTTGAATTTGAGTTTCAAGATGACCAAGGAGCATCACATTGGCTTTGAAGCAGCCGCATGGTAATGGTATTTTGTAAAAATTCCAAATGCTCAATCATTTCAAAATGCATGGGTAACTATTAAAATAAACCTTTATAGAATTCATCATAATGTCATGAAATCTGCATAGGGCCTGCAAAGCATGACTATTCATTTTAATCACTTCCAAACATCATTTGCTATACGTTGAGGCACAGACTTCCATACATGATTCAAACTACATTTGCAGAGTTATCACAAGAGTCAACTAAATATAAAAATGTTTCGCAATATTTACTTTATGATTTTCTTTCCTATTTCATATTTTTCACTACATCTAGTGTCCCAGCTAAATAGCATTTTGTTATACATGGAAGTTATTATCATATATTTTGTCTCTAACTAATCCTTCATTGATTTACAAGCAATTGAACAAATGACCAGCTAGTAACTAAGAAGTAATGAAATGGACAGGCAATTATGAAATAGACTGCCTAAATTAAATTTGAGGGCTGTGCCTCAGGGATCTACATCACCAGCAACATTGTCATCACTTGATGAGCTTTCTCCATCACTAATGTCCTCATCACTGATGTCTTCATTGCTCTCTTCTGAGAGTGTATTGCTGATATTTTCCTTTTTTGCATACTGTTCCAGTATTCTGCCATCATGATCGAGCAGCCAATAAGTCAAAACACCTATTAAGTAAGGTTTGTATAATTGTATGATCACTTGTCCTCCAATTTAAATGATACCATTCATAATTTGAGTAGACCATATATTTATGTTGGCAGCACAATGAATTGAAACCAGCTATTTAATAAGATAGCCGATTAAAGTGTTTCTAGAGAAGGCTCAAGATTTCATTAATAACCTAAATATGAAAATAAAATGTAACAAAAATGGTCTCACCTTTCTCTTCATATTGTTTCTGATCCTTCATCATCAGTGATGCCGCATCACCATTTAGTGGGTCTGAAACATTTGGATAAAGCAGTATTTGAGGAAGGAAAACCTCAAATACATTTAATAGATCTGCAGCCAGAGAAAACCACGGTAGGATGAGACTCAAAATTCAGTGAGACAACATAAAATGGAAAACCAAACATACAAGTAATATAAAAATTAATATCATCAGTATTGCAACTTATCTCTATAATCACTGTAATTCATATTCCAAGGTTGGGTAGTAGAAGATCTACACCCAGTAGTAAATAAGTTCAAATAGCTTTAGGACAGGGACAAAGTAAATTAGAATTTAGAATGATTTAATTTATCATACTGTTGTTAATGGTAAAAATTTCTTCTCATGCTTTTTCCTTTTCTGGTCAAGAATAGAAAAAGGGCTGGCAAAATTCAGGAAAGATCCATAACCATTCTGTTGTAATAGTTCCTTTCAATTAAAGATCCCCTAAATCGGTCCCGTTAAGAAATCATTTGCATGCCAAAGAACATGCAATCTGTCATGTGTCCAACCAAATTTATCAAGAGCCGTTCCATCATGTGATGTCCCTCAAAGTCACATTACACCAAAAAACAGATAAAAGGAGGTTGATGTCAGGATGACAGCTTGTGTTGTGTAAGACAACCAATAAATCCTGGACCACAATTTATATTTTATGCTTAGCACATATATGGTTTTCACACGAGCAGAAACATAATAACAGTTGAGTTGTAGACTGCTGTAAAATGGATTTGGTGTCAAAGTGTATGCGCGATCACTATGAACTTGCATGTTACAGATATTTGAGGTCTAATTAATAATTATCCCTGGTGACACTAAAGAAAAAAAAAATAAAGAGCAGATATTTTTAGTCGCTATTACGTGGATTGAAAAAATAAATAAAATTACTAAACATTGGACTCCATAATTGGTTGATGACATCCAAGCATACAGAACCAGACCTGCAAATTACAGAAGGAAATCTGCTATAAAATTTAAAAGCAACAAAAAACTGCTTCACCAGATAAAAAAGAGAAAGTTCTCATCATTCAGCATTCCAACATTTTATGGCATGTATCTGTTCAAAAAACAAATTATGGCAAGTAGGGAAAGAACTGCATTTTCATCAATTCTTATGGAACATGACCTTAGAAATTAGTCAAGATCTGATTTTCAAATATTTTTCTCCAGTAAATAAGCAGTGCTAAAAAGAAAAGACAAACAAGGGGTGGAACCGAGTACGATAATTTTTCGAACAGTACCAAGAGACCAATATGTCCATGTTTTGTGATTACTAGAGTGTATTAACAAGAATTCAACTCTAAACAACAAGGCTAAAATCCAACTGAGATCAACAGGTGCTAAAGCATCCAAGAACGCTTACATCTCGTCAACATTAGGGTGGAATATTTTATCCCGAAACCCAATAGAAGGATATTTGTATAGATAAGCATCTGGTAGCTCCACATGGATTTTCCAAACACCACCTTCATAAAAGGCCTGCAACCATTGAAATAATACATATATTAAAAAAATAGTCATAAAAAATTAAAATCTTATACCAATGTCCACCTCAAAATTTAGGGATTAAAAAAGGAAAGAAAAGAAAGAATTCTTTGTAGCATTTGCAGACACAACAGGTAAAAGATCACCATGCCACATTCCCAATAATCTTGTCAATTCATGTGTTATACCTTAATGCATATTTGTGTGCATGCCTGTATGTTTGCATGTTTGTATCTGTATACAAAGCATGTTTAGATGAAAGAGAGGAGTTTCTGTAGAACAATGTCAAACATGTAATTTCCAAGGAAGCAATAACATGGATAGAGATCAAGAAAATTACTTTCTTTTGGGCCATGGAATTCCACGTTGAATTCATTAATTCCATCATTGAACGGTTCCACAGCATAATCACTCATCATTCTACAAAGCATGAAAACATAAGTGTATAGACACCATTAGTCCGTTACAATTGTTTCCATCTGTAAAAATAATTTGAATATAATGCAATGAGAAATGATATCAAAAGTTTCAAAGGGCTAACAAAGAAATCAAAGGCATCAGCTATCATAGGTAATACAATCATATGGTTTTGAAACATGATGGGTGGACAGAAAGACCAAAGATAATGTGTTCATGAGTCATGACAGTAATTAGCCTTATTTGGCCAGCAAAATAGTAACAAGTACACGAGAAACAGCAATGAAATGAAGAGAGATATTACAAGAAGAGCACTCACAATTACATGACATCCATATCTCTTCTCTTGCTTGGAGAAGCCATCTTCTCATTTAACAGATACTAAACCTGCCATTTAAACACAACAATTACACGACTCATAAACAGATCAAGATATAAATGATAACAACTTCCCCATCCCACCAAGTACATGAACACATATTTTTCTACTCAATTCCAGAGTTTCATTACTTGCTGAATTTTCATAAACTCCAGCAAACTTCAAAACCAATTCCATTTTTTTTTTCTTTTCCCTTTGCACCAACGATTTCAGATCATTATTTCCTTGTTGAATGTCAAAGTCCACTTGAAGATATACAATCATTGACAAATAAATACAGTTAACTACAATTACATGCAACATCAATCACGGATAACTCCCTAAGCACTTGACCAGGTCAGTACCTTGGATTAAACAAAGAAACAACCCTCCTCATAATTTAGCAGCTCAGCATAAAACAACCCAATTTCTAACTACCATCCAAACTCTTCCTCACCCAAGTATTTCATAAGTTTATAGTACATCTCTTTTCTACAATGCCATCACTAAAAGGCCTAGATAATCAATAATGCACACTAAAAACTAAAACTATTATCAATACAATCTTTCCCAGGATGAAGTTACCAAGAAATCACTCTCATAAACAATAAGCTAATTTTCATATTAAAGCTAATGCAGATTCTAGTTTTCTTCCCTTTAATCAACTAAAGAAAGTATGGAAAATCAATCATCATCAAGCATCAAGAGGCTACGTACAGAATCAATCAATAGAAACCCAACATCACTAAATTAAATTAAAACCCAATTGATAAATCACTGGAGAAAAAAGAATCAATCAACGAGTTCAAGGGGATCAAATGCTAACCGAAAGAAAATTGAAGAGTGAAATTTAAAAGGATTTTTCGGTTTTTGATGGATAATTGGATTTTGGGTTCTTTATAATTGAAGAGATGTGTTTGATTTAGGATTTTATTCATAAATTGGGAACTGGGAAGCGGAATATGGGACAAGGTACAAAGCAAAATTGGAGAGACGAAAATGGAGGTCCGCACATGCCTATGTTTCTCTCGCACTTGCCACGCATTACCCGCTTTTGAATGTCTTTCGAATTTGTGGTGGGTTTGGCTCTCATCCACTTACAATTCATTTTGTTCTGATGTCTCAGTAATAAATACTTCCATTGGCAAATAAATAAATAAATTCTTCAAAATTTTAAATAAAATTTTTTCTAAATAATTAATCATAATTTTGTAAAAAAAAAAAAATGTGTTTTTGGTATATAAAAAGATTTAAATATTTGATGTTTATTTCATGTATTTAATATTTAATTAATTTATATTAAAAATAAAAACATACTATATAGCTATAATAATTTATTTAATATATCATTAATTCATATAAAAATGCATAAATAATAATATACATTTAAATATCCATAAAAGTAAATATTTTAATATTGGATGATATATTTGAACTTTGGTACGTTAATTATTATTATTTTTTTATTTGTACTTATTCTTAGAGACTATATAATACCCCTCCTTTTTTTTTTCTTTAGAAAATAAAACATCCCTCATTTATTATTAGATTAAGGTATTTGATAGCTGAATTGAAACTTTTATAAAGAAAAATCAGGGAAAATAACCTCTTTCAATTTAAGGGGAGGCGCTCATTCCAAATCCATATTTTAAAAACCAGAATGAAGGTTGAATCAGTTTATTTGTCGATTCATGGTCTAATTGATTCAGTCAGTTCAATCAGTTGATCCAATTTCATTAATTAATTTGCCCTTTTTCTTTTTTCTTTTTTTTAATTTTTTAAAAAATTGTTAAACTCAAGATGGTGTAATTTAGACGAATTCCAGTCCAACCGGTTCTAATTTTTATTATTTTTTCTAGTTCAGACCTTTTTTTGATTCACAACTCATTCTCTTTTTTTGTGATTAAAAAATCAAATTAGTAACTAATTTTCAATTTAACCAGTTCGACCAGCGATCTTATATAGTTTTAACAACATTGTTCCAAATATAAAAATTAGTAAAAACATGAGATAGCCCATGAGCTACTAAAAAACCCTAACTTCATATTATGGAATTGATCTAACAACAACTTGCACTAAGTGAGAATGACTGAGATATCTTCCTTTGTAGACATGTAACTATAGACTACCACTTGAGCATATGTTTCAACAAACACATTACTATATGTAGTGCCAGCTAATCAATTCAACACCTCCTTTAAATTCATTGCCTCTGCTTCTACTTCAGCGGCTGAGCATAGTCCATTAATGTCAAAGAATAAGTAGTAATAAAATAGCCTTTATGATTTTTAGAACTGCATCCATACCTATTTTCAATGGAGACTGAAAAATAGCGACTGAATTGAAACTTTCTTTTTTTAGTATTAGGAAGAAGAGGATATATCATGAATTTATTGTCCATAAAAATATGTATTTTGTACAGTAGTATTGAAATTTAAAAGTGCAATTTTCTTTAATGTGTTCATCTATGTTGCACGGAAACTCTTAGGAGGTCATATTTTCATATTTTCGAAATGTTTTCTGTCTATAAACTCACGAAAATTTGATTGAAACGTTTCGAGCACATTTCCGTAATTTGAAAAAATTGGAAACTCATTTTCATAAATGGAAACCCGTTTTCAAGTTTAAAAAAAAAATCAATTTGCCCAAGTCAGTCCCTAGATAAAAATATTCACTCTTGACTTAATTTTTCTTTATATAATAATAATAATAATAATTATTATTATTATTATTAATAATATTATTATTATTATTATTATTATTATTATTATTATTATTATCATTATTATTATTATACTTAAAATTATTAATCACATATTTATAAATTATTATTTTTGGTATTATATATATATGCTTTCATATTTTTTATATTTACGTATTTTTTCCATATTTCGTTTTCTACATTTTTCAAAATATCGTTTTTCTATTTCCCGTTTCCACATTTCCTATTTCCCGTTTCCATTTCCGTGCTACCTAGGTGTTCATTAAGCTTTCAATACATATACAATTATGGTTCATTCATAAAATAAATATATGCAAATAACCAATGTAGGTTCTGTATACTGTATATATAAAGACTACACTCGTTCAATTTATGGGCGGCATCAAATTTAGGCTGGACCTTGGCAAAAGAAATATTTTTATATTCGACTTAGTTCGATCTAATCCAACCCAACAAATCATACTTAAACTCGACTCAAATTTGGACATCTTTTGAATATGTACTCTCCCAACCCAGCCTAACCAACAATTCCAATAATTTTTTCATAAGTAAAAAATATTGAGAAATTAGAAAAAATAATTTAAAATATTTAGGTTTCATTTGAATAGAGAGATTTTTAAATCTATAAATTTAATAAAATTCATGGACTTTAAATCTATGAATTGTGAAATTTATAAATTTTAAGAATTTCACTATTTAGATTGATTATAAAATCAATAAATTATTAAAAATAATCTTTGAATAAAAAAAATTTATTATAATCTCTCATATATAAACAATAGGAGATTTTAAATTTTTTCACTTAAGAGGTAAGAAATTAAAATATTAAAAAATGAAAGATTTTAGAAAATAATTTTTTTTTAAAATCTATAGATTTTAAAAATCTTTTGGATTGCCAAATAAAGAATTTAATTTAAATACATGGATTTTATAAAATCTTTTATTTAAAATTTCTCATACCAATGATATGTTAGTGAAAATATTTAGCACCAAAAAAATATTTAGTGAAAATATTTTAAAATATAAATATATTTAACAAAATTCTCAAGGTATATGGGCCAAAGTAGATTTGGAATCTAAAGATTATAAGTTAGGTCGGACCAGGCCGCCCAAGTTTCACAAAGCAAATTGGAAATTCAATCCAAAAATAGTTAGATTTTTTTTCGGGTTTGGGTCAAATCGAGTGGAACCCGTGATTCATGATTAAGTCAAATTAAGATTCAATAAATTGGTAATAAATTAAGACTATTAAAACAAATTCTACTGAACAACTTAAAACCTTTCAGACAAGTTCAAACGAACAATTTAAAATTAGTAAGGCAATCTTTGGGATTTTAAAAAAAAAAAAAAGCATTGAAAGAGAAATCGAACATGAGTTTATTACTAAAATCGTATATGCACTTATTAATAAGTCATGTCTTGGCGAACAACTAATTTTCACTTACGGTTAATAAGGCACTCTTTGGTATTTTTTTTTTTTAGCAGGGAGAATAAAATCGAATATGAATTTACTACTTATATTGTATATATACTTATTATTAGGCTATGTCTTAATGTGCGACTAATTTTTACTTATAGTCCTCAAATTATTGACCAAGTAATATTATGGTTTTTAAATTTTAATTTGTAATGGTAACCTTCTTAAACTTTAATTTGTAACAATAAATTTCATAAATTTTAATTTCAGCAACAAAAAATCCTCTCATACCATCTCCTATTAAACACATTAACAAAATACTGACATTACATGTCATATATAAAATCCAAAAAAAAAGAAAAAAGCTAGGTCATTAAGTTTGAATAATCAACGAATTTGGTTTGTTGAAAAATTTCAAAAAATTTTAAAAGATGATTTAACTTACTATAAAAATCTAGCTCAATGAAGAAGATATAGAGAGAGAGATAGATGAGTTAAAATCCCAATAAAATTTATTTTATATAGATGAGTTAAAATCCCAATAAAATTTATTTTATTATTGGAAATTAATTACCAATATTTGTTGATATTTCATCTTATGTGTATATTTAATAAACTAGCTTTTTTCTTTTTGATTTTACACATGATATGGTATGTCAACATTTCATTTGAATGTTTAATAGGATATTGCATGAGGAGATAAAGATTTTCTTTTGAATGAAAATTAGCTCTTTCGGAGTTTAAAGACATCGAAAAATAAAGAATAATATTTGACCCATATGATAGATAGAAAGAGAAAGTGTAAGAAAGGTTAATCAAATTTTGAACATTTCATATTTGATTAATTTATAAGGAAAAGAAAAAATGACAACTTAAAATATAATTATTATTATATTCTTTTATTTATTTAAAATTATTTATTAAGTTTTTAATTTTTTACGAGGATAAAATTGTCTAATTAAAAATTACCATTGTTATTAAGAAGTGATATTTCTTATTTTTTAATCTTTAATGGATAAAAAAAGTGGGGATTGATAAGATAATTAATTCCTTACCCCGTATTTGAATAAGGGAAAAATATCAAAGAAAGGAAAATAACAAAGGAAAATAAAGAAGGAAAGTGTCCCAAACATAGGGTTAGTTTCCTTTCTCTTCCAAAGTTATTAAACTTCAGAACAAAAGATAGTTGTTGTTTTGTTATTTTGCTTTTTTTTCCTTTCCTTCCGTCTTGCTCTTTTTCCAACTCCCAAAGAGGACGAAATTGTTGAAATTTTATCTTTTAAATGCTAAATATTATTATCAAACAATAGTTAAGCTACTATATGAACTAAAAATTAACTTTATCATAACAAGACACGTCTTAAATTAATACTAAAATTTAAAATTTTGACATTTTCTAAATGGTCAAAATCACTAATTTATTATAATTTAAAATTCTTACAAATATTTCTCATTATAATAAATTAGCGAAATACTTTTTTTATAAACTGAATTTACTTAAAAATTTAACAAAATTAAGTTAAATAAATAAAAAGTATTACTCAAATTTGATTGAATTTTTAGTTTTATACTCAATTTGACTCAAGTCACTAAATTTATCTATTAATTTCAAATTAATACTTAATAAACTCAAATTAGTTTGAGTTTAAATCAACAAATGTTTTAAAATATATAATTTATTTAAAATTATATTAATCTTGGACAATTAATTAGGCATATGAAGTTGTGCATCACACGAGTAAGATATTATTGTCGAATTTGGAAACTCAAATTTTTCAATAATTCAATTTAATTCAATTTTATTTTTGTCAATTTTAGTATTTAATTAAGAATTTAATTTATTTAATGAAATCCATAATTAAAAATATAAAATGCCTCATTTAAAATAAACATGACTCTTTCTACATAAAAGTAAAATAAAAGAAAAATTATATATTTTTCTTTTCTGTTATTCAAAATGATATAATGTAAATATATTATACCACTTTAAAATTTATTTAAAACACACAAATTTTATCATTAATTAAATTAAAATAATAGAATTCAATTCAATTATTTTATTACGCTCATTACACATAATTTATTTCAAAAGGTGCTATAAATATTTAAATTCAACTTAACCTTGAATTTTAATTAGCCAAATTTAATATAAAATTTCTTTACAATTGAGCCAAAGTTAAATATTTTATTTACAAGTCAAATTCAAATAACTTATAAAATAATTTTTTACTTATCAATACAACTCATAACTCAACTTACTTGATTTCCTTTTTCTTTCTTTTTCCTCCTCCCCAAACACCCCTGAAAATAACAAAATGTTTTATTTTTTATTTTAAAATCTCTCGGTACGTTTTTAGAAATTCAAAACCGAAGCTTCGTTTGATCTTCTACTCCAGCATTAGAACGGCGCCGTTTACTAATGATTTTTAATTTTTTTTCAACAAGCCAATGGTCCTTTTTATTATTTGGCGGCAATCATAAAATCGTCATAACTGAAACTGAGTCAGAGACAGTCCTCGCTCGGGTTCATTCCCATTTCTCTTCATCACTTCGGAAACTGAACAGAGATGGGAGTCCACGGTCTCTGGGACCTGCTCGCTCCCGTCGGCCGTCGCGTATCCGTCGAAACTCTCTCCGGCAAAAAGCTCGCAATCGGTGCCTCTCCAGCACACTTCCTTCGAAATTAAATTAGTCAAATTACAGAGCCGCATAAATGGTTTTGAAAATTTTTGGTTGTTTTGTAGATGCGAGTATATGGATGATCCAATTCATGAAGGCGATGAGAGACGAGAAGGGAGAGATGGTACGGAATGCACATTTGCTAGGGTTCTTTCGACGAATTTGCAAACTTTTGTATTTGAGGACTAAGCCCGTGTTCGTCTTTGACGGTGGCACCCCCGCTCTCAAGCGGCGTACAGTAATTGCCCGACGGAGGCAGCGAGAGAACGCCCAGGCTAAGATTCGCAAAACTGCCGAGAAATTGCTTCTTAATCATGTGAGTAGTTGAAGTTTGATGGATCGATTATCATGATATGAAGAATTTTTTGAAATTAGTCTCGGCTGGTGCATTAGTTTTGACTTTTTACAAGCTTATAATTGGTTAAATTGGTAATTTGTATTATCCATTGCTGTTTATTTTTTGATAATAGCTCAAGACGATGAGGTTAAAAGAACTGGCAAAGGATCTTGAGAACCAGAGAAAAACACAGAAGAATGATGCTCGAGGTAAGAAGATTTTGTCATATCCAAACCACGTGGAGGAGAGCAATCTAGAGGATGCTGATGTGGAGAAATATGATAAGGAAAAGTTGGATGAAATGTAAGATGATATATGGTTTTAATTGTAAGCATAATTTTGAGTTTGGTTTGGAAATCTTGTTCATTGTTTTAATGAGTTGATTTAGGTTGGCAGCCTCTATTGCAGCTGAGGAAGATGGGTATTTAAATAACAATGCATCATCATCTGCTGCCGCAGTTGCTGCTGGGGAGGAGATAGATAGCGATGAAAATGAAGAGATCATATTGGTAAGTTTAATGTTGCATAAAGAGCTAATCTCCCCTTCCCCCCTCTCACTGCATGCATAACATGTTGTGGGTTTGGCTTTGTATTTATTTATGGTTACAAGTGTTGTTAGATTGGTTTGTTTTAACAGGTTGAATTGATTTATAAATTATACATTGCAATTTCATGGAATTGTTAGTTTTGGCAAGTTTGAGAACCATTATATATAATTAAGCTAAATTCACAGGCCCTGTCTCGAAGGTGTTTGAAAAATGATGGGTAATTTGGATGCTTAATTTATTTTCTCTCTCTTGCCAGTACAACTTTTGAAAATATGCAATAATATGGATGATCTAAACGATATCATAATGGGGCACTCTAAAGACAGGTTTCTGGGGTTGCTACACTTTAGGCCTCTGTTTTGGGTTTTCTTCAAAATGCACATTTATTTCATTGTTGCTGTAATTTTCTCCAGCCAGCAATGGGTGGGAATTTAGATCCAGCTGTCTTGGCTGCTTTGCCTCCATCCATGCAACTTGATCTTCTGGTAAATAATAGTTTTTGTATAAAAGGTTACTGCTTTCTTTTCTTGCTGCTTTATTTATTATTATTATTTTTTTCATGGAATTTGATGATGGTATTTGTTATAGATGAGAGAGACAGTGGCGGCAGAAAGCAGAAAAAATCAAGAAGTCAAGCAAGTTAGTTCTTGAATATATATGTTTACAATTGATCTTTGTATGCAATATCATGATAAACTGTGCTAACTAAAAGTTGTTGACTTCTTGAGCTTTATCACTGTGGTTTTACATGAAAGGCGTTCTGGATTTGCTATGAACTGGTGCCATAAGCATGTGTGATGTCTTTTGTTGTATGTGTCTTGGATTCTTGGATCATGAACAGTGGAAATGTTTTATGAGTTTAATGGTGGGCGATGGGCTTGGGGGTGGCGGGGACATTTTTTCCAAATTATTATACAATTAGAAAATCTGAACTGATTTCGGGTAGATGCTTATATTTTTTTGTAAGTTTTCGTTGTATTATTCCTTTTTAATTGCGTTGTTAGGTTAGTAAGAGATTTTTTTTTTCCTGCTTGTACCTCTATTGGTAATTAGTGGATTTGGTCCTTCACATGTGGATGTAGACTGTACAACAAATAATATAAGTTAATATATTCTCTTTTTCTTTACCTTGTTGTTAATTGTTATTTATGCCTAAACAAAATCAGGTTTGACTTAACATGCTTTACATAGGAAGTCCATTTGTATTGTTGTATCATGTGGAGTCACTTTACTTGATTTTGTGTACTTTTGTCCAGACATCATTTGTTGTATGGAGCTGAGATTAATTTATGCTAAACTCTGTGTATCCTATTTGTTGTTTATAATAGAATATTGCCTTAGGTTATGGAAACATTCTATGTTTTTCTATTTTTTAATTTTATATTTCTGCATTCAGCTATCAAGAAATGACGTTAGTAATTCTGAAGATATGTAAACTTATCTGGTCAAAGGCTGAACATTTACTGTAGGATTGGCTGATTGGTAGTTTCCTTATTCAGGTCTCATGGAGAACTGATGCTAATCATTTAATTTATTTTCTTTAATTGCAAAGGATACAGGAATCCGAAATGAGAATAACAAGAATAATGCAAAAGTTAAGGAAGTTTTATTAGATCAGCTAACAGACATGGAAGGGAGTAATTTAGAGAGAAATGATGTGGTGGCAGGGAATTACAACCAGGAAAAGCTAGATGAAATGTAAGCTCCTCTTGTGTATTCGCTATATATATTTTTTAGCGCTGGTTGAATGTTCCATTGATTGTTTTTGTGAGCCAATTTAGGCTGGCAGCGTTTATTGCAGCCGAGGAAGATGAGAGATTAACAAAGACTGCATCAACATCTACTGCTGCCATTCCTTCTGAGGAAAGTGGAGATGAAGATGAGGAAATGATACTGGTAATTTTATGCAATCTGGAGATAAGAAATTATGTTAATGAGAGTAATCGTAGATGGCTGCTTTATGTTTTCATGAGTTGTTAGTTTGGCTGGTTGAGTTGATTGATTTGTTTGCTAAGTTTGATGATGTAAGTTTAGCAAAGTAAGTTCATAGGATGTTAGCTTACAAGATTTAAGTTTTTCAAAATCTTTCACTAGGCAGACAAGCTTAGTCTGATTGGCGCAGAAAATCATGGATTGGGGCATGGGTTTTAACACTCATTCCTTTTATTCCCAAAACCCAAACAATAGATGATGATATTTTCTTTATCTGTTTCCTTTCTTTAAACATTAAAAAACTGTGTGAATACTGTATCTCTCTCATGTAAGAATACCGGCTCAGCACGCTCGCTTAAGATGTAGACTACCTTTTTGGGATTGTAAAGGTCTTAGGGCTATGTGTTTGTAACTGTGTGAATATGTTGGACTGCATTTTCATGCGTCAATGTTTCATGGTTGTTCCATTCAATCTTATTTTGCAGCCAGGAGTGTGTGGGAAAGTTGATCCAGCTGTCTTAGCAGCTCTGCCACCATCGATGCAACTCGATCTTCTTGTTCAGGTAAATTTTCACCTTTGCCTTGTCATGACTCTATATCAGATAAGTAATTTTGAGATTGCTTGTCTGCATCTTTTTTTTTCCTTGTGATGTTAGCTCAACATCTTCCGTTATGTAGATGAGAGAGAGGCTGATGGCTGAAAATAGACAAAGGTATCAAAAAGTAAAGAAGGTCAGTTCTTGAATGGATTGTTCTTTATTATGTTTCATTTAAATGTATTCTATTTATTTTATGTAATCTTGTGAAGTTCTAAATGCGGATTGATTTGACATTTACTTTATACTGTATAACTTCCACAAGTAGCTATCTATTATCAAGCTCTGTATTTGATTTACTTAAATATGGAGCTGTTGATGTTAATAGTGTCATGCATTGCATTAATAAGTGCCTCCTCAGTTACTCTTGAATCTTGTTAGTGAATCTTATTGGTTCTTTTCTTGCCCATTTAGGCACCTGAAAAATTTTCCGAGCTACAAATAGAGGCTTACCTTAAAACTGTTGCTTTCCGCCGGGAGATAGATCAAGTGCAGAAAGCTGCTGCTGGGAGGGGTATAGGTGGTGTCCAGACTTCAAGGATAGCCTCTGAAGCCAACAGAGAATATATCTTCTCATCATCCTTTACGGGGGACAAACAGTAAGTGATAATCTTTCACTGGGTTTTGTCTACTTCTACATTCTCATGCATCTGTATTGAATGTTGCTCTGATTTAACTCCATTTATGGCTTGCTTCTTGTTTTTTGTGCTATATCCATTTAATAGTCTTTCATTGACTAGTACCTTCATACATATGTTAGATTGTTGGCATCTGGAGTGCAGATAAATGGAAATGAGCAACAACAGACACCAAGACGGCATCCTTCTTCAGATTCTATAGATCATGTTGTGTCTACCAGTAAGTCCAGTACTGATACAGGATTGGTTCCAGATGAATCTAGAAGGGTATTTGATGATGATGTTGAGACATATCGGGATGAGAGGGGCCGTATTCGAGTCAGTAGAGTGAGAGCTATGGGGATGCGCATGACCCGTGATTTGCAGAGGAACTTGGATTTAATGAAAGAGATTGAACAGGAGAGAACACAAGCAAGCAAGACTGGACGTGCTGAGTCTGAACTCAGTAGAGATAATATTGGTTCTCCAAAAAGAATTCCTAGTAAAACACAGCCTGTAAAAAGTTCCCATGACAAAGATGGTGGCTCTGTTAAATTGAATGAGAGAAATGAGCAGTCCATCTTATATAATGAGAGATCAGTACAAATATCTTTTGAAGTTGACAGTGAAAGTAAGAGTTTTGACAGTGATGATGACATATTTGCTTCATTAGTAGCAGGACAGCCTGTTATGATTTCTTCTGCTGACCATGGTACATCGGGAAAGCAGTCTTTTGATTCTGCTTCAGATAGTGATTGGGAGGAAGGAATTATTGAAGATAGAGGTAATAGTTCTGGTGTGGCATTAGAAACTAATCCCCCTCCTAAGGAGGACAAAATTAATGATGATAGTGAAGTGGAATGGGAGGAGGGAGTTCATGATGTTCATGAAAATTCCTCACCCCTATCTGAATCAGGAAACCCAACTTCCAGGGGTCATTTGGAGGAAGAGGCTGATTTGCAGGAAGCAATAAGGAGAAGTCTTGAGGATTTTGGGGGTAAGGAATTTGATCATCCACCATCTGAGCATGAAAAGCTAATAAGCACTGAAGAGAATCCTTACAAGGGTGTCAGACTTCTTGATCAAGAAGATAATACTGCTGGGCTAAATTTGCTTGAGAGGAACGTTAGTCTACAAAATGAACACTTGCCTGAAATTTTGGCAAGTGCAGAGCTGGATAATGTGGATCAACATGATGTTTCACAGGTCTTTTCTTCTTCAGGAAGGCAGTTGAAATTATCTGAAGAGCACAATCCCAGTAATGTAGGCATCCTTGGCAAAATATCTTGTGAAATCGATTCAGGTTCAAATACTGGACAAGCAAGTCAAAATGTGCCATCTGCTGAATCCGCTGCTCATTTGGAAGCAAAGGAGATCCACATGAATGTGGAGCAATCTTCAGATACATTGGTTGAGGATGTTGGCTTATCTACCTCAAGTAAGATATATTCAGGGCATGATTCTCATGCATGTAAAGCAGTAGCTGGTAATGTGCCTTTTGCCATAAATATTGACAATGTGGAAAATAAAATGGAAGCAGAATCATCCGTGTTTGTGAATGAGGAGAAAAGAACTGAACCTCTGTGCCATTCAGTTGAAATAGCCAACTCTTCCATGCCCATCATGGAGCCAGCTGAAGATTCTACAGTTGGCACTGATGTTGAACCCAACATGGCTGCAGAAAAACGATCTGATACCCAGCTCGATAAAAACTCTATGGATAAATTTGGAAGAAATGAGAATCTGCAGGCTGATTTTTCAGAGGAAAGCTTGCAGGAGGAAATATTGATTCTTGGTCAAGAACGTGTGAATCTGGGAGATGAACAGAAGAAGCTTGAGCGCAATGCGGAATCAGTTAGTAGTGAAATGTTTGCAGAATGTCAGGCATGTGCTCCAACATAATTTTGTTTATTTATTTATTTATTTTTTGCTGAATCAGATATATATAATTTAATGAATTTATGGAATGATGGGCTTTTCTTAACTTGGTTTCAAAAATGTGATTATATTTATATCCATTGTTCTCTCAACTTCAAACAGTTGTCACTGGAGGCATATATCAATTCGCTTGCTGGCTACATCTTATGTTTATAGTTGATATCTAATCATTTCACAACAAATATATAATTTTGCGCATAGAGTGCATAAAATGATATTAACATACTACATGTACCGTTATGCATGTAGAATAGTTAAATAACCTAAAAGAGAAATGAAGTTATATGTTTTGAATGCACTGTCAAAAAAATATTTTTGTACCATAAATAACAAAAAATATTTTCACACTATCGAAAAATTTTATAACCTTTCATTTTAATTAGTCTGAAAGTTATAAGTACTTTTTATTATTTAAATTTATATTTTTTCCTGGATCTAATTAGACAAATTGAAAGAAGTTAGTAATCCATTCTCACAAAAAAAAAAAAAAAAAAAATAGTAATCAATTTGAGTCTTTATCCTTCTTTTTATTATTATATTTCAAGAATATCTCAGTACTTTTATCATTACATCATTTTTTTGACAATTAAAAAGAGTTATCAACAAAAAAAAAAAAAATAAATAAATTTATAGCAACCCAAACAAAAGGGCTTATATTGTTAACGGAAACAAAAGTAAGAGACTATTTAATTCATTTTCAAAATAAAGGGACGGATTTATTGATTATGTTAAACTTTAGGGACTAAATAGTTCCGTTGTAATTTTTTATTTTAGAAGCTGATGGAAAATTCTGTGGTGGATTTGTTACTTGACTTAAAATCTAGTCCGTATTATTGATTAATACTGTGCTTCTTTCACGACATGCTCTAGTCTTGGGTATATTCCTGTGGTCTTCTAGCGTTAGAAGAAATCATGTTCGTCCCGGGCATTTGCAATGTCCTCCCATGATTTTATTTTATTTTATTTTTTTTATTTTAAATATAGGACAAAGGAGAAGACTGGCCCATTTGGTGACTTTCCCAGTTGCCCTCACTGAACGGACTTGAATATGAAGTACGATTCAGATCAAGTTTGATCGAAATTGGATTTCCTTTTCATGCCATATGTGCTTAGACTTGACTTTTTCCCCTTTGTCTTCCCGGTCCAATATTTGTCTCGAAAGTCCATGTAAAAGCTGAAACTGAAGTAGTAGTCTGCATGAAATGCAAAATCCGAAGCCTTCATCTTCATAATCATTTTCCGTTCATTATGTTTATTGGGCACCTATAATAGGACAGATTGATAAAAGAAAGGCCAAAGAAGGCTTTGGCCTACCCATGTGCAAGCGCTCTTAACCTTCTCAAAGGGAGAGAAACTTTAGTTGGTGAGTTGCTAACCTTCACCTAGGGGCAGGGAGGGGACGGGGGAGGGAGCGGAGGTGCCATCCCCCATTCCCATCCCCACCTTAACGGGGAATCTCCATCCCCCTCCTCGCCTCATATATGGGGGCTACTTAGTCCCATCTCTGTACCTGAGGGGATCCCTATTCTCCACTTGAAAATTTTGTTTTTTTTTTCTCCCTTCAATTTTAATTTTATATGCTTTTAGATAGTGAAATATAATATATAAAAATTTAAAATTTGGACTTTAATTAAATTTAAATTGATTTCAATATCTTAAAAATAAGAATAAATTTATGTAGAAAATATTAATAGATTCAAACACACAAAGTATGAAAAGATGAATCTATCCAATTTAAAATTCTTCAGAGTTGTCATGATGTGAAAGAATTATAAAGAGTAAATATGTGAAAGAATTATAAAGAGTAAATGATAAAATTCTTAATATTAAAATATATATTACTTTATTACCTCTTATAAATATATATATATATATATATATATATATATATATATATATATATATATATATATATATTTATAAGAGGTAATTAAGTAATATATATTTTAATATTAAGAATAATTGTGTAAACATTATATAGAGTTCTCATGGGGACAGGGATGGGATCCCTGTAGAGTGAGGAATACACTCTCCATTCCAGCCCGTTCCCGTTAACGGGGAAGAAATATCCTCCATCTCTGTTCCCATGGGGATAAAAATCGAGGAATCCCCGCTTCGTTTGGGGTAAATCCCTATGGGGAATGGAGATTTTTCATCCCATTGCCATCCCTATCCTCACCCTCGGTAAACCGAACTGAACCAAACTAGAGAATGAGGAAGAAGCAAAGCAGACTTCCTACAGCAGATAAGCGATTCCTTTACTCCCCTTCTTAGTTCTGTTTGGTGTCAATCATTGGTTCAAGAATAATTGTTTCCTAATGCACATGGATCTTTTATTTATCAATCGTATCTCATTTTTTCCTTGGAGAAAGTAAGCTGATATTATTTTATGTTCAATTATCTGCAGGAGCTGCTTCAGATGTTTGGCATACCATATATTATAGCACCAATGGAAGCAGAAGCTCAATGTGCTTACATGGAACTTGCAACTCTTGTTGATGGAGTTGTGACTGATGACTCTGATGTGTTCTTGTTTGGGGGACGAAGTGTATATAAGAATATATTTGATGATCGAAAATATGTTGAGACATACTTCATGAAGGTATGTCTAGTAAAATGATTGAAGTCCCCACCTTCCACTGCCTCCTTCCAAGCTTCCCTAGTATTCCATTCAACATCCTCTGCAATTCTTATCTACAATTTTTTTTGCATTATAGTTTTCCCTATAATTATAATTTTACAATTCATATATTGTTTGATTCTCTTTTATTGATTTGTTTCTTTTGCTTACAGCTGTTCCATGATTTCGCAATTTATATATCTTTCTTTATACTTGACAAGTCTCTAATGTCAACCAGATGGGATTCTTTACATTTTGCCTTTTATGTTCATGCATTTTGTTTCGCAGGATATTGAAAAAGAGCTGGGCCTAACCAGAGAAAAGTTAATTCGCATGGCTCTACTTCTTGGGAGTGATTATACTGAGGGTATTAGGTAATTGACAGCGATAATTTTTTTTTTCCTTTTTCGGGTCATTGAGATAGTATACCATACATGTTGTGTTCTTACATCTTTAGGTTTTTCTATATAACATTTCTTTGGCAAAACATTTCTTTTACCTGCTTATATTATGTTAGTTTTGCTTATTATGATGGGAGATTAAGAATTGTGTGCTTACATTACTAGATTGGTGATTTCTTTGTTTTGTGTATGGGATTCAATGAGATGTAATTTTTATGTAGCGGGATTGGCATTGTTAATGCTATTGAGGTTGTGAATGCATTCCCTGAAGAGGATGGCCTCAAGAAATTCCGAGAGTGGATTGAATCACCTGATCCAACCATTCTAGGAAAGTTTGTTACACAAAATGGTTCAAATGTGAAAAAAGGATCAACAGTTGGTGACAATGGTTCAAATCGTGCAGATGAAAATATTGAAGAAATCAGTTCAGTTGACCATAACATCGAACTGTCTGAAGATCACATTCAAGAGATACAGCAGATTTTCATGGATAACCATGTAAGAACTCTGTTTCCACCAGTCTTTTCCTTCACAGTACATACTTCCTAATGAAATCAGTCTACACTTCCCTATTTTTCCTAGTATTATCAGTTTTAATTTTATACAGAGAAATGTAAGCAAGAACTGGCACCTTCCTTCTTCTTTTCCAAATGAAGTAGTCATTTCTGCATATTCTTGCCCACAAGTGGACAATTCAACTGAACCTTTTTCTTGGGGAAAACCAGATCTTCAAGTTCTTCACAGGTGAGTCATATTGTCTCTGGTTTTTCTTGAATTTTTGTAAGGTTGCAGGCTAGAAGTTTGTATAAAAAGTATTGTATCTTGAATTGTCTTGTCCTTGCTGCATTTGGCTTTTGCATGTATATCATGGGCTTTGGAAGTAGTTGCTGTGCCAGCAATGTTCAAACATAATTTTTGCTATGCCAGAAAGCCTTCTGTAAACATCCCTGTGAAAACTCTGTTTGCTTCCTTGGAGCTATGTTTTGGAGAAAACTTGCAATTATCATCTTCATGCATTGTTAATACTGCCAACTTTGGTTGTGTACAGATTATGTTGGGAAAAATTTGGGTGGGGCATCCAAAAGTCAGATGAGTTGCTTTTGCCTGTTCTGAACGAGTACAATAGACATGAGGTTAGTCTCTGTCTCTGTCTCTCTCCTGTACACGTGCACATGTGTACATGCATCTGCACATGTATGCAATAGACACATACTAGTATATTTACCTGAATAAGTCAAAACTAAGCATGCAATGACATTGATCATCAGTATAAAGGATAAATATCCCACTTTCATTTTGAATTAGTAACTTTTTTGTAAACGATGCTGATATATATTTTTTTTGATTGGAGACTCAACTCCGGTTGGAAGCATTTTACACTTTCAATGAAAGATTTGCAAAAATTCGCAGCAAGAGAATCAAAAAAGCTGTTAAAGGAATTACTGGAAATCAATCCTCTGAGTTGATGGATGATGCTGTGAAAGAATTTTCTAAAAGTAGAAAGAGAAGAACAATAATTTCTGGTGAACCTGGTGATACCAAACCAGAGACACATTCAAAGAGAGGAAAGGGAGCTACTCACAGTGATAAACCCAACTCTCTGGAAAAATCTGCTACAAAGCGGTCCAGGAAAAGGGCTAATGGAGAGCCTGTTTTGTCTCAAGTGGAGAATCCAGGACAGGAGTGGCAGGAAGAGGGCAGGCAAAGCATCCACAGAGGATCTCATGGAGATGAAAGAGGTAAAGGAGGAGGGAGAGGTTGTGGAAGAGGAAGAGGGAGAGGGAGAGGGAGAGGAAGAGGAAGGGGAAAAGGAAGTCTTGGATTTGAACAATCTGATTCCAGCTCAGATGATGTCAGTGATCTGGAAGTTCATGTTGAAAAGTCAGAAAGGTCACAAGAACTACGAAGGGTAAGCTCAATTTTTTCCTCATGTTTTCTTGGTTTATAGCATAAAGAATGTATTGTCATTTTGATAAATTCATAGAAATGCACAATGAGCTTTGATGGCTCTTAAAGAAGCAACATCCTTTAGTTTTATACTTGGATTCCAAACTCATCTGACTGCTGATTCTTTTGGTTTTCTACAAAGAATTTTGGGTTATTAATGATTCTGCTCTGAGTTGGGCTGTTGGGTAACCAACATAAGGAATACATTCTTTACCATCAAGAGGGTTCCTGCTCCGCCATAATTGTCTGTGTTACCTATGAATGAGAAGTCTTCTATTCCCTTTAGTTAAGCTGGGGTCTGTCCCAGACAAGAAATGACTATTTTTTTTAATGCTTTCTAAATCCCCAACTGCTTGTCCTGGCATTGAGTTATTTGATTAAAATTATGCGCGATGATTTTTGTAATTAAATCTTTATCAGATGGTTGTCATTAAATCTGGTCCTTGTGCAAGTTGGATGTCACTGTACCTTAGTAGAGTCAACATGGTGCTCTGCACTAAAATAGATGGATACTTGAGATACTTATTTTTTTTCCTTGATGAGATTTCTTGCATATTGTTCACTTTCTTGTAACAAGGGTTCAATTTTTAACCCCCTTTTTTGTTTATAATATGACAGTCAATGCGTTCACGGAAGCCTGCAAGTTACAGTATGGACAACTTGGAAATTGATGATATGGACAAGCCGTTAGACCAGGATGATAAAATGTCTGATGAAGAGGCAGTAGAACCTGGTTCGTTTGGAGGGGTATGCCGAGATGCTGACTCTAGTCTCAATGGTAAGGAACAAGTGGAAGATCCTTTGCCTGACGACTTGAGTAAAGACTATTTTGAAAGGGAAGGGGGATTTTTTGCTGATGAAGATGCTAGTGGTCAGGCTGGTGTGAGCCAAAATAGCTATCCTTGTGAAAATGATGTCTCTAAAGATTACCTTAAAATAGGAGGCGGGTTTTGCATGGATGAAAGTGAGACAGGTACTGAACAAGATGCTGTTCATAGCCCATCTGTGGCTGCTGTCTTGGAAAGAGTTGATTCTCCCTGCTTCTCTGGTCTTGTAGAAAAAGCGGATTGTGGTAAGGGGGTTCAATCAGTTTCTGATGTCAAAAGAACTTCGAATAATATCCAAGATGGAGAAAAGACAAATGGTCTTGATACTGAGCCAAGTATAAACTGTGTAAATGCAACAGAGACTAATGATAAGTCCAAAGTTGGTTCGTCTGTACCAGAAAGCGCTGAAAGTAACACCGGAGGGTCGAGTGCAAGAGGTCTAAGTGCAATGCCCTTCTTGAAAAGAAAACGGAGGAAGAGTTGAAAACTAGGATGATTTGGATATTTATTTCCTCTTTGTAACTGTGTAAATGTTATATTAGTTCTGGTTTTGTTGCTGGCGTTGAAAATTAAATGAACTTTGATGTTTCTTTTAAGCTGCTGTAGTGCTGTTTTCAACCATTGCCTTTATTAACGAGAACCATCAGAAGATTTTTGTTTTATATTTATATATATATATTTGGACTTGTTATATATTAGTTAAAGAGTGAAACAGTCGGCCACATATCAGTACAAATAAGGTTCATGGTGTCCGTTAAAGGTCAATTGTGAAAAAGAAAACAAACAGCTGTATTCATCAAACTTTTAGCTTCTTGTTTGTATTTTATATGTTCACCGTACTAGGAATCACCCAACTTTCTTTTTAATGAAAGTCGATATATTTTACTAAATAAATCTTCAAATGACATGTACACATTGGCTGTAATGTTTTATTATTTATTAATTTTTCCTCCTTCGTTAATTCTCTCCTAATAAAGATTCTCTCCTAATAAATAGATAGTTTATAAACTATTGTCTTTTGGCTTTTCTTTCGAGGGTGGGACAGAAGAATTGATGTTTTGATACCTGAACTAGACTAGTACCAATAACTCTCTTTTTTCTTGTAAAATTTGACTCGTTCGCCTCTCACTGCCGCTCTTACTTTAGCTTGTATAGAGAAGAAACTAAGGGCTGAATCCTAGAATTTGGTGGCAGAAAGATGGAGGTGGCTTCTTGGATATGGGATTTAGCACCCTTAGCAGGAATGGTAACAGTGGAATGTACAGATGTGGGAGTAACAACAATAAGCAAAGCAGCTTTGGCACAAGGAATGAGCAAATATGTCTCTGTTGTCTATTCCAATGCTCTTGGTACTCTCATCCTTCTTCCTTATTTCATCTTCCACAGGTGTTTTTTCTCATCCTTCTTAAAAACTAACCATTACTATTAATTTCTTGCTTTTATGCAGAAAAAGAAAATAGCCTCTGACTTTTGAAACTCTCTTTCGCAGGAAGAAGCGAGCTCCTATCACTCTCTCGCTTCTTTTTAGATTCTTTCTTCTTGGTTTAATAGGGTAATGATTCAATTTTTTTTTTGGTTTTGTGTTCTTGAGTAAATTTGAAGATATTGGAGAAGGATATTTCTTTTGCAGGAGTGCAGGGCAATTAATTTTTCTAGCTGCTGTCAAGTTGAGCTCCCCAACTCTTTCATCTGCTATGGCCAATCTTATTCCCATCTTCACTTTCTTGCTTGCAATCATCACAAGGTCAACACTCAATTTCTTTTTATATGCTGTTGATGGGCAAAGCTTCTTCTTTTTTTTTTTTAATGATTTTTTTTCCCTCTCCTGCTCTGAAATCATTAGGATGGAAACACTAGATATAAGAAAATCAAGTAGCCAAGCTAAATCTCTTGGAGCTATTGTATCAGTAACTGGAGCATTCGTTGTGACCCTCTGTAAAGGTCCTGCAGTCTTGACTCCACCAACTTCTAGCCCTCATCATGTTCAACTTCTCTCACAGAAACCAGAGTGGATCCTTGGTGGTTTTCTCCTTTTAATTATTTGCCTTTTGTCTGGAATTTGGAACGTTGCCCAGGTAAATGGAAAATTTCATCATCTGGCCAATATTTAACTATTCATCCCCATATAGCTGTGAATTATAAATTAAACAAATGTGGGAACCAATATTCTACATTTTTTTATATTGGTAAATAAGGCCTCTAAATCCATATTCAATCCTTTTTCCGATAGGAGCAGTTGACAATTGAATCCAATTTTCTGTAATAGTGCGAAAAGAACGCCCTGACTCCAAGTTTTAAGAATAGTAGATTGAGTTTCTCTATCCAAATTGTTCAAGAATAGTGGGTTGAGTTACCTTTTGCCTTAAGATTAGTCAATTCTCTTTTTCAATGGAGAAAGGGGATGGATATAACTTATTGGTAGAGTGTCACCTTGATGTGATGGAAGTCATCAGTTCGAGTATAATTATCTCTAAACTTAATGTGAGATTACTATTTTGACTTGTTTCCTCACAGTTGTGATAGAATGAGAATGAATAAGAGGGGACTCAAACTTGAATTTATTGTTAAGTGGAGAAATATACTACCATTAAATTAAATCTAGGGGAAACTAATGGCTAGTGGCGAGTTCTGCTAAGAGATATATCGCTGCGTGCTAACTGTTGTGAATTTGTATTTCCAGGGAGCCACTGTGAGGCAGTACCCAGAAGAAATGACCATAGTCTTCTTTTTCACCTTCTTTATCACAATCCAAAGTGCTGCCTTCTCACTCATTTTGGAAAAAAATCCAAATGCATGGAGATTGAAATCTGCTATTGAAATTATTGCCATTGTGTTCACGGTGAGAATAACTACAAAACCCAGCTTATATTTTTATTTATTATTGTTATTATTATTATTATACGTGTCCTGTCACTTTCACCATAGCTTAATTAAGATCTTCAAAGATTCCATATAAAATGATTGATGCTAAGCAATGTTATTTTCTTCCACTAAAATATCTTGTAAAAGGAAAAAGTTAAAAAAAAAATAAAAATTAGTAAATAAGATCAGAATTCTGAGCAATGCTCTTAACCTTCTCTTACATCGTGGGCCTAATGGTGCCTAAATTTCTATATGGGAGTCCCCACTAGCTAGCAGCATCCACTCAGAAATAATGTGTGGATGAAAGTCGCGGTAATAGTTACTCCGGGTCCCCACTGTTATAGATTGAATATTAATTTATATTCAAATTAATTATTATTACAAAATAAAATAAAATAAAATTTAATTAACTTTTGTATTAATATGTCACTTTAATGAAGACTTGAACTTAAGATCTTTCTCCAGTTGAGATAAGCACTTGCTGTAAGCCAAGCGAATGAAATTGTTTTGAAATTTGCATATGTAGATGGGTGTTTCTAAGAGAGTTTAGTTTGTTTATCTGGTGTGATTTTAGGCTGTATTTGGGAGTCTGTTCAGAATTACTATTCACACATGGTGCTTGCGCAAGAAGGGACCTTTATATGTATCCATGTTCAAGCCTTTGGGGATTGCCGTTGCAGTGTTCCTCACTGTCACCTTCCTTGGTGACACCCTTTATCTTGGAAGGTATGGTATATATATCATCCTTAATTTGTCTCATTTTAAATCTTAAATTTAAATAATAATATTGATCAGGATATTAAAATTATTCAAGTTAAAATTTAAATATTTTTTTTAAATTATAAAAATATTCAAAATGTATATTTTAAGTTAAAATTTTTTATTAGTATTTTTACATTAATTTAGATTTTTAAGATAAATATTAATTATTTAAATTTAAAATGATTAAATATTAAACATTTATATCTTAAAATATTGAATCGTGTTGATAAATACTATCTTAACTCTTCCCAAATTATTCATTTTATCTTTTATTATCATATAAAGTGAATGCATCAAATTAATAATATTAGAATTATATTTGAACCTTTTGGATTCGTAATTATTAGAGTTAAAAATTCTGTATAGAGAAATAATAAAAAAAATCAAGATTTAATATTATATTGGGAGCTCACCGCTTAATAGTTTAAGTTTTTTTGTTAAATTTGAGATTTTTCATAATAACAATAATAACAAATACAGTAAATTTTATTCACTTATTATAAATAAAAATTAATATGAATCAAATACATCCTTAAAAATTAATAATAAGAGCACTTTTAACCTAAAATAAAAAAAAAAAAAGAAAAAGAAAATGGATTTTAAGAAATTGGATCCCATTCTTGCTTGATTGATGGCCACCTTAAAAGCGTTGAATTTTTTTTTAGAGAAATGATAGTGGTGAAATGATTGTTCTATTGCAGTGTGATTGGATCTATTATAATTGCAATTGGATTTTATGGTGTTATGTGGGGGCAAATGAAAGAGAAGAATATGATTTTGCTGGATAATGAAGCATCCATCTCTCAAGCATCACTCCAAAGCCCCCTTCTTCTGCAAAAGAATGCTAGTGAAGGACCATAATCAATTAAGCTTGTACATGATATTAATATAAAGAATGATTTTTCATTAGTGATGAAATTTATGAATATGGTTTTTTTTTTTTTTTTCATTAGAAATTTCATTTGAAATTTATGTATTTCTAATGTTTTTAATTGCAATTGTAATATAATTTTTTTAATTTATCGATAAGATTTTGGTTAAATAATAGTAATATTGAAGTTGAGATGTTAGAAACCTGCAGTTAGGAGGCAGACAGTCGATAAAATTATTAATTTGATGCTTGATATTTATATATGAAACCTTACAAATGAGGTCAAGAGGTTAATCTCAATCCACATCTAAGCATGTGATTTTGTGACTGCAAGTAGTGACAGTCAAATTTTTTTTCAAGAGCTCCAAAAGAAAATAAAAATGAAAATGAGGAGTTTTAGGTTATTTATTATGAGTTTTTTCCTATTATTATTAAATCAAATGATGCAATAAAATAAAATTGATGAGTTGAAAATTTAATTTAGAACTAGAATTCAATGTATAATTTTAAAAAGGAGAAAATAAGTAGGAATATAGTAGATCTCAAGAAAACTAAGTTTAGGAGTAGATGTATGACTAGTGTGATTGATGTTCATTTTTGTTCCATTTGCAGTGTGAATTAAAGGGAAGGAAAAGACAGGAGTTATGGAAGAAATGAGATTAATATTGGTAGTCATATCTTTACAACATGCAAAGTCAAATAGTCAATGGATTATTTTGTTTTTTATTCTACTCCATTCTTTTTCGATTCCGACTCTGATTTTAGAATTTGAACTAAACGGATTATAAACGAAATGAGAAGACTTATTAAATCACACCTTATTGATTGAATTGTAGTGATTTGGGTCTCTTATATCTCTAATTATTCATAATTTTAAGCCCATCATTGCATTTTTCTACTCATAATTTTTTCTTAAAAAAGCTCAATTATATTTCAAAATAGGGTTAATGACAAAAAAATCCATCAACTTTACACATTTTTGCAATTACAACTTATCTTGTTTGAATTTAGCAGACACTTTATCGAACTCATCAATCAAAAGTTAAATAAAAAAAAATTTAAACAGATTGGTTTTTAAAAACGTTGTAAAATTATAAATATAATTAACACCTAATATGGATAGAAATCTTATAGTTCCATTTTTTTTTTTTTTTTTAGCATTGGAAATGGAGAAATCGATTCTGAATCTATTACCCAAGAAAATTTTTATTTATTATTAGACTATGTTTGAGTGTGCTTATAGTTTCAACTTTGATCTTACTACTAGATTAAAGTTTCATTAATAAATGCACATTCATTTATATATATATATATATATATTTGGTACCTAATTTCTACTTGGCCTCGTTTGCTTATTTATACAAGCAAAGTTGAAAAAAAAAAAACTGACCACAAATCATCTAGAAGTTCAACAATGACCACACTCCTTTGTTTTGAAGGACTTTAAGAATTGTAGTTCAATTATTTGTTTGATTTGAAAAATTAAACTATATTTTATTGATTTGTCAAAATTTATCGTACTTTAAAATTTTAAAAAAAAAATTGAAAACTCATATAGAATATATCAGCTTTCAATTCTATAAATTTCGTTCAAATTTATAGATTTTAACTAAATTTATGGATTTAAAATCTATAGATTTTAATAAGTTCTATGGAGTTAAAATTTATCATGTCAAATAAAGATTAAATATTTATTGTTTTTTTCGGTAAATAGAATTATTAACTTTTAATGAATGACAAAGTCACCAGTACAGGCAGGCGTGCAAGAATAATCTTCATCGGTATTGGTAGCTTAATTTCTCCACGACTTCGAAGTAACTTGCATGGGTTTCTCATAAACTAATCAAAATCTGCACCATTTTCTAAGGCTGTAGAAATTGTCCACAAACAAAATTACTTTGATATTTATCGGTTAATAAGTCAAATTTATTTTTTTTTTATTTTATCAATTAAAATTTCATTTTTAAAATTAAATCATAAATGAAAATCTTTTTATTTAATTATGCTAATTATTTTCTCCATTTTGGTGGATCTACTAAACAATGAACGGTCAAAAACTCAAAATTTACTGCTACTAAAAATACACCTTACCATGGCTAAAAAACATTTAATTATTTATTATAATTTTTTTTAGATACATATGAAATTTTAAAATAAATAAAATTATAAATTTTAACTTTATTTTTATTATAATAAGCACCTAATTATTGAATTATTAGTCTCATTCGTTTTATGAATAAAATTATCATATGTAACTTTCATTTCAGTAGTTGGATTTCTTTTCATTGGACTTGCTTGGCATCTTGAGATAACAGCTCACCCACTCTGCGTTTGGCTTTCATTTGTTGGCCAATGAAGATCTTGCTTATTTTAACCAATACGTTTACTTTTCTGCATCAAGTATTAAAACTTAACAGCATTAATTTAATATTTTTTAGTATTTACGCTATATTTGGATTGCAAAATAGAATATATAAAAAATAAAATAATTATTCTTGAAAAATAAAATAGGATAAAAATATAATAATTATTCCAATTTCATAATTTAATTTATAATATAAAATAATTATTCTATTTTATATAAATAACCATAATATCTTTATAAATTAATTTCATTATTAATATTCAAATTAATTTTACCAAATTTTATTTTAAAAATAATTTAGATGCATAATAAATAAAATTTTTATTTGACTTAAAATTTAAAAAATAAAAATGAAAATCTGAAAAAAAAAAAAAAAGCAATAATGGTGAGTTTAGATTTGTCAACATTTTTAAGAGGAAAAATGAAAATACTCTATTTTATAATATAAAAAATACCAATTTTTTAATTTTTCGTGAAATATTTATTTCATGAAAATTATGAAATTGCTATTCTATGGAATTATAATTCTTTGCCTAAAATTTGAACCAAAGTTTAGAATAACTATTCCACATAAAATAGTTATTTTATTTATCGACTATTCCATGAACCAAACATAACTTTAGTATTTACATATTGTTAAAATTGTTTAGGTTGATTTAATACATTTAAAAGAGATTATTTATTATATATAGTAGTAGGTATTAAAGTATACGGAATATATATATATATATATGATCGAGCTGATTTCGACCAAATAGAGATAACTGAATAGTGGTAAGAGATATTAGACTTGGTGCCTAGCGAAACCACTTCAACGTTCAAGTTAGTTTTAGGCTCAATTCAATAATGCAAAAGAGTGAGGATTTGGTGTAAGTTTTTCAGATACATGTGATGTTTGATTTATGGGGTATTTATAGGTTGTAAATCCTTATATGGATTCAAATTCGAATTCTTAAAGAGAGTTGGAGTCGGATAATGACTTTAATAGTCAACTCTGAATAAGGATTTGGATTGTTAATCAGCCCGCATACTCGGGCTATGCCTTTAAAGACTTCTAGGCAAATTTGGAATTTGGGTCGGCCTATAGAGCCCAAGTTCAGTTCGTCATATTTTATCCCTTATTAATATAGATTTATAAGTTGGTAAGTATTAGAATCTATTTGCATAAAATTAATTAATTTGTACTAAATCTGACACCCACTCACTTATATTTTGTCATTGTTCAATGTGGGATATTTTTCTCAACACACCACCTTAATTGCAACTAGCCTTAATCCATAGCCAACATCATAGACTAATTGATATTTGCTCATAGATGAATTGGATGACATCTTTTATTCAGTTTTGATTCGAACTGGCATCATCATTAGTCTGATAATAGGGTTGAACATGAGTCATAGAATTCAACTTCTTTAGACATAAAACTCTAATACCATATTAAAGTCTATGGGACCGTATGTACATAGACTTAGAAGGATAAGTATTAAAACTCACTTGTGTGAAACCAATTGTGATGATTTCATTGTAGAGGTTATTTCTATATTAATCACTTGATATGTTTATATATAATCAATGTGAAACTTTTTCCCATATTATATTTTTAACATCACTTTAAGTGACAATTGGCCAAGATAATTTTTGATAAGTGTAGTTGATACTTGCAAATTAATTTATAATATAGACTAAACCAAGAGAGAATTTAAAGTCTAAGGGACACCCCATACCAGATGAAACGAATTAAAACTTAAGAATTAATCCATATCGGACGAAAAACAAATTTTGAAACTTGAGGATTAACCCATACCTAACTAAAAAAGAGAATTGAGCCCTCTCTTTCTCATTTCATACATTAGTTCTATTCTCTATAGATGAACTATAAGGAAAAACTCTTTCTATCTATATACTCTACTAGTTCATCTATGTGAGGCAAAGCTCAATGAGCGAATGGCTACTAAGTTGGGTTGTCCGAGTGAGCAAGGAATATTGAAGAAAGAAGAATCCTTTTTCAAAGAAGGAAGTATGCCCAATCAATTGAAGAACTAATTAGTTGTAATAGCACCTGCGACTAAAAAAGCAGCCTTGGAAAACATTCTAAAGAAGAGGTTCCAGAAAGGGATTGACGAGAATGTAGTAAATTCAAGGCTCAGCCAGAATTTGATTCATAAGGCTCACATTTGGGATCGCTCCTGAAGCTATGCCATCATACTAAACTACTACGGCTTGATAACAAAGGACTAATGATATGGATACTAACTAGTGAACAAGAATTGGGGGAAACATATGATATTACGGAGGGAAGAACCAGATTATTATGTATAAACTAGATCCTTTACTTTATATATTCTAGAGAAAGATCCAATTGATGATATCGGGGTGTTGTAAGGATTGATCATGGTCTGATACTATATTGAGTTTTTAATACAAATTTGGGAGAACTAATCTTATATAAATAAACTATATATTAAAATTGAGAAACTTATTTTTATATTAATCACTAAATATATTTATATTTTACTGACATTATGAGTGGGTAAGCACTCAAGATTGGTCATCCCAAACCCAACTCGATTATATATATATACAATTCTTTGAATGTCATATGTTGACTTCATGGAGTGCCAACACTTGGCTTACGATTGCTATGTGTTGGATTCACCTCTAAATTATATACAGTAAAACCTCTTTAAATTAATATCCATTAATTAATAACCTCTAAAATTTAATAAAATTTCATGGAACCAACAACATTCTACATACATAAATTAATATTTCTAGTATCTAATAATTAATACAAAATACCTAAAAAACTACCAAGGGTATTAATTAGCAAAATCATGTTCCTTAAAAAATCATCTATCTAAAGTAGCTTGTTTTTTCCTGATTGTCCTAATGTTTAGCTGTATATCTCATGATACCTTATGAGTTATAATATGGGTAGGATTTGAAAGGTCAAGTAAAAAAATATATGAATAAATAACACCTAATTTTTGTTTGTTAGATAAAAGAGGGTCATCATCCATATCTTCTTCAACTTCTTTTTCATGGTCTTGTAATATTGTCATTGCTATGAGATCTTTATAAGATATTTTCTCATGGACAATTTGTTGCTCCTTATGGGCATTAATAGACATTGGATGATGAATTGGAAGTTGGCCAATGGCAGTTTCAAGTTCTTGTTCTATTGCTTGTTCCTTTTAGGTTTGGGGGCGTATATGATACCCGGACTCTTGGGGGGGGGGGGGGGGGGGGGGGGGGTGGTGTGGGGGGGTGTGTAGTGTGGAGGGAGATGTAAGAAAAATTACTAACTTGAACCTTAGCTTAAGTGTTATTTTTGGTTATTTACTAAAATCCCCCTTTGGGAGAGAAGAATGGATTGTTAGTGTGGACGATTTAGAAGATACAATTAGAGGGCATGTCTGGTTAGATTCCATTTGTATACTTGGTAGAATCTGGCATATCTTAACCATACCCTTTGCATGGGCTCGCTGTCTTGTTTCTCTGGACTTGTTTCAATTTATTGATTTTTGTTTCTTAAATAGATATTCTATAAATTAATAACCTCTACTAATTAATACAAATTTATGATAGCAAATTTACATTACTACTAATTTAATAATTCATAAATGAGTAACATACATGCCCAATGATCTTAATACACAAGATGATTTTGTCCTTTAATATTAGGGCTCTATGAAAAAAAATATATATAATTAGTTATTTAGAATACTTACCTTGATCCATAGCCTTAATTAAATATTCCTTGATTAGTTGAATTAATTCCTTTATGAAGATTTTATTACCTCTCTTCTTCTTCTTTAATTGTTCTCTTCAATGGTGCATAGAACTATTCAAGTTTTTTGTTGTTAAAAAGGAAGACATTCTCTACCACGTTCCTTTTCAGATACAACTTCTATTAATTAAATATTATCTTTTAATTTAATGAAGGGAGAGGGAAAGGAACAATTGCTTAATGGTCCCTTAATTAATTTCAATAATACGTATAGGTCCAATAACCATTATTTTAGACCAATCTTACATTAAAATTAATCTTACTTTTAAAATGGGCCATACTTTAATGATTATTAAAATAATCTATCAATCTCCCACTTGGCCCATGTTATAACTTGAAAATTCAAATATACCTTAAGAGATCATTATAAATGAATAAACCAAGTAATTAACTTTAAAAGAATTGAAATGATGGGATCCTGGTAGTCACTAATCATAAACAACATGATTCCTTCCATGTATCACTCAATCACCTTAATTCAAAATAACAACTATTATAGAGGTAAACTGTAATCCTCACTTTAATATTTTCAATACACAACCTGTCATTATACAACAACATATTGTATACACCATAATGCAGACAACAAGTAGTAAGCAAAACACAACTTTAATTGAATTCACAAGTGTCAAAACAATACGAGCAAAACATACATACGTATATACATAAGCTTTTACACTAACAAGGATTTATCCATAATACCCATATGTACAACATGACCTGTAAATGTTTTGGGCAGCAATCCCTTAGTCAGCGGATCCGTTATCATTAGATCTGTACCAATATGCTCAATAGACACTATGTTTTTGCACTGCTTCTTTAACTGATAGGTACTTCAAATCTATGTGCTTAGCACCCTTAGAGTATCTATCATTCTTCAAAAAGAAGATAGCTATGGAATTATCATAATAAAATCTCAGCGACTTGGCTATACTGTCAACAATTCCAAGCCTTGAGACAAAGTTTTGCAACCACAATGCATGAATAGTGGCTTCAAAGCATGCCACAAATTTAGCCTCCATAGTGGAAGTAGCAATGACATACTGCTTTCCACTTTTCCAAGATATTGCTCCTTCAGCCAGTAGGAACAAATAACCAAAAGTAGATTTTCTGAAGTCAACACATCCAGCATAATCTAAATCTGAATAACCAATGACTTCTAAGTCATTTGATTTCTTGTAAGTAAGCATGTGATCCTTGGTGCCTTGCAAATACCTAAGAACTTTCTTTGCAACTTTCTAGTGGTCCATTCCAGGATTGCTTTGATATCGACCTAACATACCAACAGCAAAACTAATATCTGGCTGAGTACATGTCTGAACATACTGTGATCCTTGGTGCCTTGCAAATACCTAAGAACTTTCTTTGCAACTTTCTAGTGGTCCATTCTAGGATTACTTTGATATCGACCTAACATACCAACAACAAAACTGATATCCGGTTGAGTACATGTCTGAACATACATCATACTCCCAACCATTAAAGCATAGGGAATAGATTCCATTTCCTTTTGTTCCAAATCATTCTTTGGACATTGCATTTTGTTAAATTTGTCCCCTTTTTGAATTGGAACTACACTTGCAGAGCACTTTTCCGTTCTAAATCTCTCTAATATTTTATTTATATAACCTTTCTGAGACAATCCTAACAATCCTTGTGATCTGTCACAGAATATTTCTATTCCTATCACATAGGATGCCTCACCCATATCCTTCATTTCCAAATTATTAGAGAGAAATTTGTTTACATCATGTAACAAACCCAAGTCATTAGCAGCTAAAAGGATATCATCAACATATAGCACTAACATTATAAACTTACTCCCACTGACCTTTATATACATCGATCAACGGTGTTCTCTAAAAAACCATACGATAAAATGGTATTATTAAACTTAAGATACCATTGTCTGGAAGCTTGTTTTAGACCATATATTGATTTCTTTAGTCTACACACTTTATTTTCTATACTTGTGGTCACGAAACCTTCAGGTTAGTCCATGTAAACTTCCTCTTGTAAATCACCATTCAACAAGGCGGTTTTAACATCCATTTGGTGAAGCTCTAAATCATAATGAGCCATCAAAGCCATAACAATTCTTAAAGAGTCCTTCTTTGAAACTAGAGAGAAGGTCTCTTTATAATCAATGCCATCCTTTTGGGTGTAACCTTTAGCAATAAGTCTAGCTTTATACCTTTCAATTTCGCCTTTTGAATCTCTTTTGGTCTTGAAGACCCATTTACAGCCAACTTGCTTCGACCCCTCAGGCAAATCAACCAATTCCCAGACTTTGTTATCATCCATCGATTTTAACTTTTCTTTTATGGCATTAATCCACTTTTCAGAATTGTTACATTCCATGGCTTCTTTGAATGAGACTGGATCTTTGTCAATGCTTAAGTCACATTCATGCTCAAGTGAATATACCACAAAATCATTGGAAATGGCAGGTCTTTTATCCCTTACAAACCTATGCAAAATCATTTCTTGTGGTATCACTTGTCCAATTTCGACTTGAACATTGTCAACAGGTTCATTTACAATATTCTCTTCCTGTGGGTCTTGGATAATTCTTTGATGTTCCTATATGTTGTGAGACTTTAATGCAATAATAGGAACTATAACCTGAGTAGAGATACTAGATGAAACATTTTCTTCTGCCTATATCTCTTGAATATCCACTTTTCGTGGTTTTTCGCTCCCACCAATTTGCCCATTCTCAATGAACCTAGCATTTCCAGACTCAACTATTCTTGTACTATGGTTAGGACAATAGAATATGTACCCTTTAGACTTTTCTAGATAGCCTAAGAAATAACCATTAATTGTTCTCTCATCAAGCTTCTTTTCATAGGGATTATATATCCTTATCTTTGCAAGACAATCCTAAACATGCAAGTGCCTTAAACTAGGTTTCCTTCCCATCCATAATTCATAAGGTGTCATAGGAATTGCCTTATTAGGAACCCTATTAAGCAGATATGCTATTGTCTTTAATGCATGTGTCCATAAGGAAAAAGGTACATTGCTATAACTTAACATACTCCTAGCCATTTCTATAAGAGTACGATTCTGTCTCTCAGCTACACCATTTTGTTGTGGTGTACCAGGCATTGTATACCGTGCACAAATGCCTTTACTCTTAAGAAGTTTAGCAAATAGACTTGGACATTGTCCACTTTCATCATATCTACCATAATATTCACCACCCTTATCAAAGTTCACAACTTTAATTTTCCTATCTAATTGCCTTTCCACGTCATTTATGAATGTCTTTAAGACATCCGTTGACTAAGACTTTTCATGCAATAAATAAATATAACCATAATGTGAAAAGTCATCAATAAAAGTGATAAAATAATTTTCACCATTCCAAGACGATACATGAAAAGGACCACAAATATCAGTATGTATTAACTTATATATCCTTATCTCTGTAGGACAACCCTAAACATGCAAGTGCCTTAAACTAGGTTTCCTTCCTGTCCACAATTCATAAGGTGTCACAAGAATTGCCTTACTAGGAACCCTATTAAGCAGATATGCTATTGTCTTTAATGCATGTGTCCATAAGGAAAAAGGTACATTGCTATAACTTAACATACTCCTAACCATTTCTATAAGAGTACGATTCCGCCTCTCAACTACACCATTTTGTTATGGTGTACCAGGCATTGTATACTGTGCACAAATGCCTTTACTCTCAAGAAGTTTAGCAAACGGACTTGGACATTGTCCACTTTCATCATATCTACCATAATATTCACCATCCCTATCAGACTTCACAACTTCAATTTTCCTATCTAATTGCCTTTCCACGTCATTTATGAATGTCTTTAAGACATCCATTGACTGAGACTTTTCATGCAATAAATAAATATAACCATAACGTGAAAAGTCATCAATAAAAGTGATAAAATACTTTTCAACGTTCCAAGACGGTACATGAAATGGACCACAAATATCAGTATGTATTAACTCATGTAATTCACTACTTCTTGTGGCTGAGTTCTTTGATATGTGCTTAGTTTGCTTGCCTTTAATGCAATCCACACACACATCCCAATCACTAAAATCTAGTGGAGGTAAAACATCACATTTCATTAACCTCATTATCCTTTCTCTAGATATGTGACCTAATCTTTGATGCCACAAATAAGCAGAAATTTTAATATGTGCACTACGCTTATTGCCTATACTGTGTACAACATTAAATAGGGATTTAGAAAAACTTACATCAAGATTAAAACGATAAAGTTCATCTATTAAAATACTAGAACCATAATAGTATTTTTGTCTATACATAGAAAAAACACCGTTTCCAAAATTGAAATTAAAACCAGTTCTATCCAACTTACCAAGAGAAACTAAATTCCTAGCACAATTAGGAACAAATAGACACTTTTCAAGATCTAGATAGCAACCAGTGCATAGAATCAATATGTATGTCCTAATTCCTTCTATACGTGCTTTCATCCTTTTCCCATATATAGGAACTCTTCAGTTTTTCTTAAAGTTTGGATTGTAGGGAATCCTTGCATTATATATGACACATGAGTAGTAGCACTAGAATCTAACCACCAGGTATTATTAGGCACCTCAATTAAATTTGATTCAAAACATACTGAGATAAAGTATTTACCTCTCTTCTCGAACCAAGCTTTTCTTTTTGGACAATCTTTCTTAAGGTGTCCAGCTTTTTTGCAGAAGAAATAACGAATTTATTTCTGGATTTGGTCCTCATTAACCTTCAGAGGAGCCTTATCTTTCTTGTTGTTCTTCTTACCTGGTTTACCTTTACTACTGCTCCTTTCATTATGCACCATAAGATGAATGGAGTGATCTTTCACTTTCTTCAATCTCCCTTCTTCCTAAGTCAACATGGCCTTAATTTCCTGAAAGTTCCATTTTTCCTTAATGGTGTCGTAGTTCACCTGGAACTGGCCAAACTCAGGAGGAAGTGAGTTGATAATAAACTGTACAAGAAATGACTCATTCACATCCATGCCCATTGCTTTAAGCTTTGCAGCAATGTTGGACATACTCGTTACATGATCATGAATTGGTTATAATCAATCAAACATCTTTGTTGTCAGCTTGCTCATTAGATTCCTCACAATAGACTTGTCAGTAAAGTTTGATTGTGAGTAGTAATTCTTGGATCTTACCCATAAACTCCCTAGCATTGTCTGTCTTAGGCATTGATGGCTTGACATTTTCTGCTATCGACATTCTCATCAAGTTTAGGCTCAGTCTGTTAGACCTTTCCCAAGCCTTATAATGCACCCTTTTGGCCTCGATACTGGCCTCTGTTATGGCATTAGGCTTGTCAGACAAGATTGCTAGGTCCAGGTCTATAACACCTAGCTGGAACTTGTTCTGTTCTGCCCAATCAGCAAAATTCAAGCCATTGAACTTAACAACAGCGTTACCCAAGGCAAACATATTTGTAGAACTTGCAAATAATTATACATGCTCAAACTTTAATGCTTTGAGAAAAACTTAATGGATTTAAACTAAACTCATAAACTTTTAATTATATATTTAAGTTTTCCTTTGGGTAATCCTCAAATATATATACATACCTTTAAACTATAATGATGCCAATAAAATAAACTTTAACAGATAATTAGTCATACTCAAGTCAACAAGTATGCTATCATTGGATATACATTCACATTCATTGAGTATGCAGATAAATCCCTTTTATTATTTTATTTTATTTTATTTTATTTTTTATAAGCAATGGTCCACCTTTGGGTGACCTCCTAGTGTTGTAATTAATAAACACAATTGTTCAATATAAAACCATAATGTCATTTAATAGCATCACATAAATATGAAAAATTGTAAATTGCATAATCAAATGTTTAAATAATTCAAGCTAGGCCACTTTGGTGACTAACAAGCTTACCATACAATAAACATTTAATTTAGCAAACTATAAGTTTAAACATAACTTTCCACATGATTGAACCATTATTTATGACATTTACGTTTGCCATGGCTGTGACACATTCATCACACCCATGAACCACAATTCACCATTTATTACGCCTTGACTTTAATCCACTGCTAATAATTAATACATTATTTATTTATAGTTTTATATTTAAATTGTCAAGGCCGTCACCTTGACTTTATTCCAAACATATAATTTACATGCAATTTACAATGCAACGACAATTCATTCTATACACATATATTGCGGAAATATTCATTGAAACTACAAATTGTATTGAAAAAAATAATTCACCATTAACATACAAGAACCCTAAATAAATTTAATGCAAATCAATTTATGTATTTATCCATGCTCTGATACCAAAATTGATAGCAAATTTACATTACTACTAATTTAATAATTCATAAATTAGTAACATACATGCCCAATAATCTTAATACACAAGATGATTTTGTCCTTTAATATTAGGGTTCTATGAAAAAAAATATATATATAATTAGTTATTTAGAATACTTACCTTGATCCATAGCCTTAATTAAATATTCCTAGATTAGTTGAAGCAATTCTTCATATAGCCTTAATTAAATATTCCTAGATTAGTTGAAGCAATTCCCTTATGAAGATTTTATCACCTCTCTTCTTCTTCTTCTTTAATTGTTCTTTTCAATGGTGCATAGAATTATTCAAGTTTTTTTGTTGTCAAAAAGGAAACCGTTCTCTACCACGTTCCTTTTCAGATACAACTTCTATTAATTGAATATTATCTTTTAATTTAATGAAGGGAGAGGGAAAGGAACAATTGCTTAATAGTCTCTTAATTAATTTCAATAATACGTACAGGTCCAATAACCATTATTTTGGACCAACCTTATATTAAAATTAATCTTACTTTTAAAATGGGCCATACTTTAATGATTATTAAAATAATCTAACAAATTATGCCACAGTTCATATTAATTTAGGGAGGTTTATATATATATATATATATATATATAAAGAACTTCATTCATTTTTTTCGTCTAAGCTTCATTTTAATGAAGCTAATTAACTCTTAACAGAAGAGTTACATATGCATATAGAGAGAGCAAATGTGTTTTGCATCTTTGTCCTTCCTTCGGTTTCCGTATTTAGGTGGTGGATAATAGCTTTAATTCGTAGGTGATTAGAGTTGTACCAAAAGCTAGTGATACAATAAAAGTTAGCAAGGAGAAAATTACAAGTTCTAAATTTCCTAGCTTTCTATTTGTACAGAAAGACTTCAAATCCTGAATTGTGGATGTAGAAATGAGCTTGAAAAATTCTGTCAGAGAATGATAATAACAGGAGAGTCAGAGCAACAGAGACAAACAATGGGTTCGAGGATTTAGCAACAGAGACAAACAATGGGTTCGAGGATTTTGCACAAGGATTTGCTGTCATTCATAGCCATGGTCTCAGTAGAATGCACAAATGTTGGAGTAAATACTCTCTTCAAAGCGGCCACTTTGAAAGGGATGAATTACTTTGTCTTCATCGCTTACTCCTTTGCAATTGCAACTCTGATTCTTATCCCTGTACCCTTTATTTTTCGCAGGTCTTAATTTTAAATTCTTTATCTCCTCATTTATCTTTTTTTTTTTTTTTTTCCTTTTACTTTCACTTGTTCATAAATCCAATACACTTTTACATACTCTCCAGCTATATATATGTGTCTCTGTGTACAGCTCTGCAGTGCCTCCATCACTCAAGTTGCCTCTTCTCTACAGAATCTGTATTCTTGCTCTTATTGGGTAATTATTAAACTATTATTATAACTGAAATATTGAAAATTGACAACTGCTCAAAATCATAACTGAAATCCTGAAAATTGCTATTTATAATACTTAGCATTTGCTCCTTCAATGGCTAGCTATAAGCTGCTAAACCACACGCAGTCACTCGGTGAAGAAAAATAAAAATTCATTTTTGAGCCTTGAACTTATGAGATAAATTGAAATTTTTGGAGATGCAGGGTTTTAGCTCATATAGTTGGAAGTAAAGGTATAGAATACAGTTCTCCAACTCTTGCTTCAGCTATGAGCAACCTAATACCAGCTTTTACCTTTACTTTTGCAGTCCTTTTCAGGTGGGTTTCTTCCTTTTTTCTGTTTCATTACCTGCTCTTTTTTACTATTCTAAACATCTGTTCAATCTTTTTCTTATACATATATTCTGGGGTGTCTTGTAAAGGATGGAGAAACTAGCTTTGAGAAGTCAAAGCACTCAAGCTAAAATAATTGGAACAATAGTGTCAATAGCAGGTGCATTAGTTATAGTTTTCTATAAAGGCCCAACAATTTTATCCTCTGCATCTCCAAATTCTGATTGGCTTATTGGTGGCCTCTTGCTTGCTTTTCAAAATCTTCTTTATTCCCTTTGGTACTTTCTTCAGGTACATAATCAATTTATTTCAGGCCAATTCATCTAAAACTATATATCATTATAAAAAAAAATCTGTGTAAACACTTGACTTAATTTCTTGTAGCATGTTGTAGGTTAAGATTATGAAAATATGCCCAAACGAGCTGCTTGTGACCTTTTTCTATACCTTGTGTGCAACAATCATATCCGCACCAGTCTGTTTTCTTGCTGAAAGAAACTTGAACGCTTGGCGACTAAGACTTGATCTAGCATTAATTGCTATTGTTTACTCAGTAAGTTTTGTTTTTAATATTTTGTGAGATCAGACAAATTTTGAGGAATGAGAAATTTTCATGTAGGCCTCACTTTCTATTGTAGGTGAATATATAAGATGGTGCATGATGGAAACTTAATCACGCTCTCAAATCAATCAATAAACTACAATTTTTTTTTTAATTTTTTTTTTATTATCATATTGGACAGGTCTATACACGTAGTACAGGTAACACTGCAAGACAAATGCTCTTGTTCTATATTTGATGGGTATTAAAACAAGTTTGTCCTAACAGTGACTTCTTATCTTTATTACAAGAGTGAATTATCTTCTAATTATTAAGGAAACAAGCTTGTGCTTGTAGGTTAATGCAACCCTATTCTATTAGATCACTGACATTACTAGCTTAATAAGCAGAGGCGGACCCAAGAAGGGTCCAGTGGGGGCAGAAATTTTTAAAATGAGTGCAATATATATTTAAATATAAAGGCCCAGTAAAAAATTATACTATTTTACAGATTTAAAAATAAGAAAAAAATTCATATATAATAAAAACTAAATATATTATTCAAAAATTTCAAAATATGACACCTAGAAAAGTATTATTATAATAAAAAAATATTATGTATTTTTTTTTATTGTTTATTAATCGTAATGTGTATTTCAATTACAAATTGCTATTGTTATTGTCAGTTCTTACTGACTTCAAATCCTGCGTTTGCCACTCTTAATAAGAGTCTAATTAACTAATGACCACTATCTCGAGCAAATTATTATGTTATCTAAAAATGTGATATTCTTTCTGTTTAATTAGGCAATTTTTGGGCCATGTTATAGCACCATTGTTCACTCATGGGGATTACGCCTGAAGGGGCCTATTTATGTAGCAACATTCAAGCCATTATCAATTGCAATTGCAGCAATTATGGGTGTCATTTTTCTTGGGGATGCTCTCCAACTTGGGATGTATGTGCTCTTGCTTTTGTTAATAGTTTCTCTCCTCCTTTCTTATAAAATATTTCATAAAAACCAAGAAATTTCAAAAAATTATTAACATGCATTTTTTTATTTTATTTGTGTGGCAGAATCATTGGAGCCCTAGTAATATCAGTAGGATTTTATGCTGTGATATGGGGAAAAGCAAAGGAAGAAAGATTAAATGAGGACCATGGCTCTGGTGACTTAGGATCCACTCAAAAGGTCCCTTTCTTGCAAGCCTCCATTGAAGACATGTAACCTAAAAAATGTAAATTAATGAGCTAAATTTTAAAGATTTTGTACTTTATTTATAGTTTGAGATTTTCTTTTATAAGAATAAAAAAATAGTCCTTACGGGCACAACTCATTTATAAAAGTTCTATGTTTGGTTAGAAGAATAGGTAAGTGGAAGGAGGATGATGAGAAAAATAAGGTAGATAGAAATGATGGATTATTAAACATCTTTTGTGTTGTTTGATTGTAAGTTGAAAAAAGAAAGGATGGATAATACACTGTTATTATATTGATATTTATATCCGATAAAAAATAATTTTTCTTAAAAAATAAGAGGATAAAAAAATAATTTAAATATTTTTTAATGGATTCCATCAAATTCTTTTAATTTGAAAGGATTGATTTTACTATGGGACTCGTAGAAAGACAAAACTAGATTTATCATTCCTTTCTCATTTATCCCTCCAATTAAACAGAGAAAATAATATTTTCTCTCTCTCATTTCCCTTTCATTTTATCCATCCTCTCACTTTTCTCTCCAACTAAATATGGCGTTAAATTTGAACTCGTTGAGAAGTATAGGCTAACATGAATTAGTTTTTATTTAAGTCATTGATATTTTTATATAAATTCTATTTTAACTGGAGTTTAAACTTATAATTTTTCAAGTTAATAATATTAAGCCAAAGGAAAATTCTAATATTTTTATCTTGTGTAAATTTATTTGCTTACTTTGCATATAAAAATTACTGTTTATACATCAGGGAGATATTCTTAAGAGGAAAACCTTTTATATTAGGAGTTAAATACTTGACTGCAAAGCTATTTGACTAAATATATATTTGGTCCATATATTCTCCTATCGAGTTTATTTTTTCCTTAGTCATAGGTAAAAAATTTATTACTTGAATAATGAATTGAAATCAGAGAGTGTAATTGATTTCAATTGAAATTTAAAGATTAAATTTATAATTTTTTAAGGGAAGATTAAGTTTATAATATTTTGGTATAAATTTGCAAGTGAATTTGATCCTTTTGATTTTCTAATTAATTATAATATAAGATAATATTATTTTTTAATTTAATTTAAGAGAGAAACTTAATTAAAGTTTCCAATTAATATAAAATTTATAAATTTAAATATTTAAGATAAAATTATAAATACAGGAACAGATTAGATGATTTTTTTTCCTCATTGAATATATTTTTAGTATGATAACAAACCAAAAAATTTGGGCTAAATAGTTATTATGCTTAGTCAACATATATAAATTTCTACAAAAAGTCAATAATGTTGACTTTATTACAAGAAAATCAAAGCTTAATATTTTTACTAATATAAATTAAAATCCAACTTGAATCTATTTTTTCAAATTGTAAATACACTTACTATTACATTATATTTTAGTGTGCAAATCTTTTAATATATTTAAATCTTCATCTTTAAATATATTATTTTTATATTTTTATTAATACCACACCTTTCTTGGGTGAGATTAAAAAAAAAAAAAATTTAATGGCCATATAGGATTTCCACTTTATTAGATATAAAATAATCACTTTCCTTATAAATAAAATTATCATGGAAGGCTTCCAGTTGTTGGATTTGCTTTTATTGTGGTTTATTGCATGCTCTTATCCTTTGGCTTCTGCAATGCTTCATTTGCAGACTAATCGGAGGTCTTGCTTATTTTACCCAATACATTTATTGATATATATATTACAAACTCTTAAAAAGATCAGTTCACCAAAAAAAAAAAAAAAAGAGTTATCATAATTTAAATGTTTATCTCCGACATTATAAAATAAACAATGAGTAATAATCCAACAATCCAATATATTTATTCATGAATATGTTAGAATTTCATTTGTAAAATTTGAATTTTATAATTTTAATACAATTCAAAGGGTTATATATTTATCTATATAATATAAATTCAATCATTTTTTTTTAGTATTAAAGAGAAGAAATTTAACATCGATGAAATTCGATATAGAAATTAGGTAAGTTGATAAATAAATTTTTTATCACTATTTGATTTTTGAAGTTAGCACACTCACTTGCACACACATATACACACGCGCGCGCACACATATATATATATATGTGAAAGAAGAAAACATGTTTTTTTAATACATATGAAATATGCACTTAAATTTACTTTAAGAAAAGATATATAGATCTGCACATCCATATCTATATATTTTTTTCTAATATAAATCGAATATCACCATTATTAAATTTCTCAAAGTTTAGATATTTTCTGCCTATTTTGGACGATATCATTGATTATATATATAGTTTCTGCCTATTTTGGATGATATCATTGATTATATTATATATATATATATATATATATTACTCCCAAAACATATATGTATAATTGATGCATGCGTTGGTTTTGTATTTGCTGTTTTTTCAGTTTGATTGGGACAATAATTTTTAAATTTGAAAAAGAGACAACCAATGCTGACTTTTTGCTGATTGTGCTAATCTATCCCCCAAGGCAAGGCTCTACTGTTCCTTTTTTTCTATTTATTTTTTTTATTTTAATCACTGGAGGAATATTTTGAATTAAAATTTGTTATCAAAACAAATAGTAAAATCGAAAAGAATCAAATAAGAAAATAATACAGAGAATTACGTGGTTAGCTAATGTAATTTACGTTTATGGGCAAAGAGAGAAAATTATTATTTCTATAAAAACTGTTTCAAAAGTATAATAAATGATCCTAAAAACTAAATATATATATATATATATATATATATATATATATATATATATATATATATATATAGCCTTGCATTAAATAAAATTGCTTCAAAATATATTACAAAAATGGGCTAAGTACATGCTATAGGATATCGATCCTCGTCTTTTTGTCTCCACCACATACTTCAGTAAAAATCTCTTTAGAGTTAAGGTTTCTAAAATTTCGATTTAGATTATAAAATGAATTATCATAGAAAATTCAAATCATTTAATAATAATATAATTAAAAATATTTTTAGTATAAATATTTTATTAAAAATATATTTAATTTAATGATGTTACGTTACATTATACTACGATCTATAAAAAATATTATATACATATGAAATTGAGTTGTATCAGTTTGTGATCACGAAAGCCTACTTTTTGAACAGAATATTATATAGTTTTGGATGTAGAAAAGAGTGAACTTTAATAATTCTGAGAAGAGGAGAGACAGATCAACAGAGACAAACAATGAGTTCCAGGTTTTTATACAAGGATTTGCTGCCATTCATTGCTATGGTCTCAGTAGAATGCACAAATGTTGGTTTAAACACGCTATTCAAAGCAGCCTCTTTGAAAGGAATGAGTTACTATGTCTTCATTGTTTATTCCTATGCAATTTCTACACTGATCCTTATCCCTGTACCCTTCATTTTTCGCAGGTCTTAGTTCTCCATTTCGTAATTAATCGTTTCTTTTTTCTCTTTCATTTATTCATAAATTCAATCCAATAGTTATATGGGTCCCTGTATCTGTTTATTGCTTATACAGCTCTCCAGTGCCTCCATCACTCAGGTTGCCTCTTCTCTATAGAATCTGTGTTCTTGCGCTTATTGGGTAACTATCTATTTCAATAATCTATTTGTTCCATTCCTTTTCTTCATTTTGTTCACTATTATCTTTTTTTTTTTTTGTGTGTGTGAATTTGGAGTTGATTAAATTTTTAGGAATATGCAGGTTTTTAGCCCAGATAGTTGGAAATAAAGGTATAGAGTATAGTTCTCCAACTCTGTCATCAGCTATGAGCAACCTAACACCAGCTTTTACTTTTACTTTTGCAGTCCTTTTCGGGTGGGTTTCTTCCTCTCTTCTCATTCATTTTCTGTCTGGTTTACTGGTTTAGAGCTGTGTTCAATCTTTTCTTATATATTGATTTTTTGGGGTGCTTTGGAAAAGGATGGAGAAGCTGGCTTTGAGAAGTCAAAGCACTCAAGCTAAAATGATTGGAACAGTAGCATCAATAGCAGGTGCATTGGTTGTGGTTTTCTACAAAGGCCCTACAGTTTTGTCCTCGGCATCTCCACATTCTGCTTGGCTTATTGGCAGCCTATTGCTTGCTTCTCAGTATCTTCTTTATTCCCTTTGGTACATTCTTCAGGTACATAATTAATTTATTTCAGGCCAATTTATCCAATGATTATTGTCAATTTAGAGGTGCAAGTCTCAATTGGTAACCAATTTAATCTTTTAATTTTGGAGGTAATATAAAAATATCAAAAAAATGTAGAGGCAAAAATCATTTTTTAAAAAAACTTATATCTCTTTTCAATATATATTAAGGATTTTTTAAAAAAATCCCAGGGCAACTGTCATTCTGCCACCCCAAGGATCTAATGGTATGCAATTTTTAACCATTTAAGCTGGATATTCATCCTAAAACAGTTTTCCACATTATTATTTTATATCTTTACAGATAAAAAATTAATAGTAGCAATTACTATATAAAATATGTATAAATAATTTAATTATTTTTTGTTCAATTCTTGGTTCGACTGTGGTTGAACTTTTTAACCTGTGACTCTTTGTCCTTACTAATTCAAAGGTAGAATCAAATTTGAAAACTATGCATTTAATACCATTTAAATATTTTTATTTACCTTATTTTCTTCAATTTACTGATAATTGTTGGAGTGATATATATGTTATAAAATATTGGGATAATATCATAAACTTAACAATATACATATAGTGACAACAATTACCCAAATTAATGCCCAATACAAAAAATGGGCTTTGACATTAACTCCCTAAAATTGAGGATATAATTAACAGAATGAAAAGTTTTAATTAATTAATTAATTTATTTTAAGATTAGGCCTTGAAATTACAGAAGATTTCAAGAACCTCCATTGAATCAGTTATTGTAACATTATTAAAAAAAAAAAAAAAATCCATGATGTAAAAACCTTGACTAAGTTTCATGTAGCATGTTGTAGGTTGAGATTCTGAAGATATGCCCAAAAGAGTTGCTTGTGACCTTCATCTACACTTTGTGTGTGACTATCATATCCGCACCAGTATGTTTTGTTGCAGAAAAGAACTTAGATGCTTGGAAAGTAAGACCTGATATAGCATTAATTGCTATTGTATACTCTGTAAGTATACATTGAAAAGTTTTTAACAGGACGAGCCTATCAGAATTTAGTCTACTGTATTGTGAAATGTACACTCATTCGTTGAACAAAAATGTGATCATATATTTTTTTCTAATTAGGGTATTTTTGGGCCATGTTATAGCACCATTGTTCACTTATGGGGACTACGCCTTAAAGGACCTGTTTATATAGCAATATTCAAGCCATTATCAATTGCAATTGCAGCAATTATGGGTGTCATTTTTCTTGGGGATGCTCTCCATCTTGGGATGTATGTGCTTTTGCTTTTGCTTATTGTTTTTTTCTCTACCTTTTTCTTATCTTGGCTTATAAATTATTTCACACACAAAAAAATTTCAAAATTCATTAATATGGATCTTTTTCGTTGCAGAATCATTGGAGCTCTAGTAATATCAGCAGGATTTTATGCTGTGATATGGGGAAAAGCAAATGAAGAAAGTACAGTTGAGGAATATGGCTTTGTTAGTGGCTTAGCATCAACTCAAAAGGTCCCTTTCTTACAAGCCTCCATTGAAGACATGTAACCATAAACATAAAAATTGTAAATAAATGAGCCAATTAAAGATTTTGTATTTTTTGGTAGTCTTTTTTTAAATGGCAAAATTAGTCCTTAGGGGCACACCTCATTCATAAAACTTAGTATAAATTCAAGAGTAAATTTGACCTTTTAATTTTTTTTAATTAATAATAAGATAATATTAATTTGGATCAAAAATTTGGGCTACAGAATTGTTATTATGCTGAGTCAACATGTATTAATTAAAAGTTGTCCAATGATTATTCCCAAAGCATGCATATGGGCTTTCCAAAGCTAAAGACGTACTCCCCCTAAAAAACAATAATCATTAAGAAAAAATTATCATTTTTAATATGATAATAATTTTATTATAAATTATTAAAAATATCTCTATTAATTACAGTATAAATTAAAAAAATATCTTTCATATTTAGAAAATATAAAGATAAATTAGCCATTTTATCATATTTTTATATTAAATTGCTAAATAATTATTTATTTATAAATAAAAATAATTTTTTTAATGACTTTTTTTTCATAATGAAAAGAGTACGTTACAATTCTAACTGTGGTGTAATATTCTTAGCAGTTTGAACTCTCTTGTAAATGCATAATTGTTTAATCGTGAGCAGTAATGATTATCATCATTTCAGTTGAAAAAAAAAAAAAAAACACGTAAGTATATATAATTAACGTATGTGTTGATTTGATTCGTTGTTTTTGTTGTGTAATAGATTTATAATTTACAAATTTAAAAGGACACAGCCACTGCTGGTGTTTGTTGCATGTGGTGTACGATTGTGAAAACGGTCTATTCGATTCAAAAATAAATTGAACAAAAATAATTGAATTTATATTTTATAATAAACGAATAGAAACTTAGCTTTATATAAAATTAAACCGAAAAAATTTAATTCAGTTAATTGGTTTGAATGTTTTTTATTTTATATATATATATATATATATATATATATATATATATATATATATATATATATATATATTAAAATTATTATATTATTATACATGTACATAATAATATATAATATATTATTTTATATTATATATAAAATATAAATTCGATTTGATTTTTAAAATAGAAAATCGAATTAAATTTTGGTTTGATTCGATTTTAGCAAAAAATTTTCGATTTGCACTGAACCGACCGAAATTTAATATATATATATATATATATATATATATATATATATATATATATATATATATATATATATATATATATATATATATATATATATTAAATTTTGGTCGGTTCAGTGCAAATAGAAAATTTGGCTAAAATTGAACCAAGCCGAAATTTAATTCGATTCTCTATTTTAAAAATCAAATCGAATTGCAATCGTCAAAAAACCAAATTAAACCGAACTAATCAATTCAATTCAATTTTTAAATTTCGGTTCGGTTTTATTCGCCCTGGTGCCCGCTGCCTAATGCCCACTGTTGAAAAGAATGTAAGAAAATATTATAAAGTTTCGGATGTAGAAATGAATGAACTTTAACAATTCTCAACAGAGGTGAGACAGACGAACAGATATAAACAATGGGTTCAAGGTTTAACAAGGATTTGCTACCATTCATAGCTATGGTGTCAGATGAATGCACAAATGTTGGTTTAAACACGATATTCAAAGCAGCCTCTTTGAAAGGGATGAGTTACTATGTCTTCATCGTTTATTCTTATGCAATTGCAACTCTGATTCTTATCCCTGTACCCTTCATTTTTCGCAGGTCCTTAATTCTCTATTCCTTTTCTTCTTTTCATTTTTTTTTCATAAACTCAATCCAATTATATGACAAGCACTGACATATTCTCCAGCTTTATGTCCCTGTGTATTTATCTATGGCTTATACAGCTCTTCAGTGCCTTCATCACTCAGATTGCCTCTTCTTTATAGAATCTGTCTTCTTGCGCTTGTTGGGTAACTAACTATTTCTTTAATTTGTTCTTGTTCTATTCCTTCCCTTCATTTTGTTCAATATCATGGATTTTTTTTGTACTCTAAACAGTGTTTGGTAAAAATTAAGTTTGAAATCCAAAAGTCAGCTATTCAAAACTGCACTTGAAAAGCCAAAAATTGATATTTATATTATAGAAGTTAGTATTTAGCTATTCAATTACTTGTTTCCAACTAAATTCACCCTTTATTGTTTTGAATCCTGAATTTTTGGAGTTAATTACATTTTTAGGAATATGCAGGTTTTTAGCCCAGATAGTTGGAAATAAAGGTATAGAATACAGTTTTCCAACTCTTGCATCAGCTATGAGCAACCAAACACCAGCTTTTACCTTTGCTTTAGCTGTTCTCTTCAGGTGGGTGTCTATGCTCTGTTTTTCTAGCTTATAACTCTGTTCAAAATCTTTTTTTTACCAGTCTAGAACTCTGTTCAAAATATTTTCGGATATATGGCCTGCTCTGTATTACAAGAGCTATTTACCTGCTCTGTTTTACTAGTTTAGAGCTCTGTTCAAAATCTTTTCTGATACTTTGCCTGCTCTGTTTTACCAAATCTCTGTTTCCAAATATTTTCTGATACATTGCCTGCTCTGTTTTACTTGAGCTCTTTGCAATCTTGTATATTTTATTTTGGGTGTTTTGTAAAGGATGGAGAAGCCAACATTGGGAAGTCAAAGCATTCAAGCTAAATTGATTGGAACTATTGGTTCAATAGCAGGTGCATTGGTAGTGGTTTTCTACGAAGGCCCAACAATTTTATCCTCTGCATCTCCAAATTCTGATTGGCTTATTGGTGGCCTGTTGCTTGCTTCTCAGTGTCTTCTTCTTTCAATTTGGTACATAATCCAAGTATTATTTTACGACAAATCATCTAAAAGTTATTAACTTTGAGGTGTATTTACCAGCAAAAAATTATACAGCAAAGTTATTTTGAATTTAAAAGCTAATATACAATTATAAATTAGTGGTATTTTTTTATATTTGCCACTAAAAAAACCATAGTCATTAAATCCGGACCAAACATCAATTCGATCTATAAGCTGTTAACAGGTCAGTGGTTCAACCACTTGATTAATGGTTGAATCGGTGGGTCAATACAATTAATTAAATATATAATTTATAATTTTATATAATAAAATAAATATAAAATATTAAAAAATTTAGAGTACATAAACTTCCATTCAAATATAAAAGTTAACAAACTAGATATTTTAATTTACAAATATAAATAAGTCTATTAAATATTTCATATATTTTTAAACTTTTATATCTATGAATCACACTGTGGACTAAAAAAATAGAGAAATTGAAATTTAATAATTTTAATCCTTACATTTTCATCAAAATGTGTAAATAAGTTCAAAAATTTCATTATATATTAATTTAAGAATTAAATGTAATTAAACTATTAAATTTCAGAGATTAAAATTAATTTAACATTAAGGATTAAAATAAAATGAAAATTTTTTAATTTTTGCTCTATAAAATGAAAATACAAAATAATTAAAGAAATATTTTAAAATGAAAATAAAAGTGCATATCATACTAATTTATCTAAATAAAGGCAAGTTATAGTTAAAAAAGAAAAAAAAAATTGAAATTGTAAGACCACCAAGTTATTGGCCAGGTTACATCGGGTTACCCATCTGGATTGCATGATTTTTTGTGGATCAATTGTAAATTCAATTTAATAACAACCCAGACCGGTTCAGTGCCCAAGTCACAGGGTTGACCCATTGGTCCGGGTTTCATAACTATAAAAAAAACTATTATATATGAAGAATAAAATAATTTTTGCCTACACATAGTGTATACCCAAATCCAACAAGATAAAAACACATAGAAAAAAGATATCGATGTATTTTCACTAGATAAAAAATATATAAAAGATCATATTTAATAAAATATCTTATCATTCATTGGTTTAGTGTATAAGATAAGTTTACACACCTAGTATTAATAAAAAATTTTCAAATAAAATACAAGAAGTTACTGCCGAAATTGTTAATATATAAAACATAAAACATATTTTTTAACTTTTTTTTTCTATTTGAATATTGAAATTGAAAGAGAAGTGAAACTTAAAATATATGTGCATTATATGTTGGACCATTATAAATTATATAATTTTTTTTTTAAAAAAAAATTACTGTTGATAATCTTTTGGTAGCAAATTAATTATAAATTAATTTTATGTTTTCAACTAAAATCTTATTTTTATTGTCATAAATTTATGACAATAATTTTATATTCCTTGCAAGAAAGTATTTATTAGTAATTTTTGAATTTTTTATTAGGGATGATATCGGGACAGATTTCACTATTTTCATTTCCATTCCATCCCCAACTCATTCTCTAGTGGGTTATGATTTTGGTACCCCATCTGTATTCACATGGATACTGGATCCCAGCAGAGCCCCGCAGGGCATGATTTCTCCATGTAAAAATTCTTATTCCACATTGGTTCATTTTTTCATCATGCTTTAAGTTGTATTTAACATTAAAAAAAAAAGTGAACAATTAAAGTTTTGTTTGGATTGAAAGATTTTTAAATTTAAAAATTTAATAAAATATATGGATTTTAAATTCATAGATTGTGACATTTATGTACATGTTGTGTGTGACTATCATATCCACACCAGTATGTTTTGTTGCAGAAAAGAACTTAGATGCTTGGAGACTAAGACCTGATATTGCATTGGTTGCTATTATATACTCGGCAAGTAATCTTTCTTCTCAGCCACGGTACCCAACTTCAGAATTTGGATTAATATAAAGTAAAAAAGATAACTTAATAGAAAAGAATAGAAATTTTGAAATTTTTAAGTGCATAATTTTTAACGTAAATTTGGCCCCTGTTTTCTTCTAATATTATGAAATGGGCACTCGTTCACTAGGTTACTGGCCTATTGCTATTATTGTTGTCTAAAAGTGTGATCTCTTTCTATGTAATTAGGGTATTTTAGGGCGATGTTATACCACCATTGTTCACTCATGGGGATTACGCCTGAAGGGACCTATTTATATAGCAAAATTCAAGCCATTATCAATCGCAATTGCAGCAATTATGGGCGTCATTTTTCTTGGGGATGCTCTCCATCTTGGGATGTATGTGCTCTTGCTTTTGTTAATTGTTTCTCTTCCAGTTCTTATCTTGGAAAAATCAACTTCTCAAAAAGAAATTCATAATTCATTAGAACTTGTGTTTCTATTTGTCTGTTTTTTGGTTGCAGTATCATTGGAGCTCTAGCAATATCAATGGGGTTTTATGCTGTGATATGGGGAAAGGCAAATGAAGAAATATTAAATGAGGACCATGCCCTTAATTACTTAGGATCCACTCAAAAGGTTCTCTTCTTGCAAGCCTCCATTGAGGATACATAATAAAAAAAAAAAATGTAAATTATTATTGGCTAATCAGAGATTTAATTTTCTAAATATAAATTCAGTCCATAAACAGATCTATTTATTAATAACTTTGCCGACTTGCAAGGATGATTCCACCATCTCTTTCTTTTAAATTTTTTTTATTAAATAAATTGAAAATAAAAATTATAGATAAAAGAATGTTAATTGTCAATTGAAATCAACCCATACCATTGTATTATATTCCCAATTCCTATCCCAAAAATTATCTCATTATGACCATAAGACAAGTTAGCTGAGTTGGTACCTTAAAAAAACAAAAACCATTTTCAATTGTTTTGTTTGTCTTAATTTTAAGTTAGTGCTATTATTCAGAGATCCAGAGATAGAGTGAGAGTGAAATTAACCATATATAATCAATTAATCAAGATTTGATATAGTGGTCTTGGAATATGATGAGTTGTACAAATTGACTCTTTAGTGATTTTATATTCTTGATATGGTACTATGTGGGAAATAAAAAAAAGGCAAAAGAAAGCGTTCTTAATATATGCTCTTTCAAGGAAATGCATGTGCAAATAAATTATTTAATTTTTATAAAATTGTTTTAGATCTAGACACATAAATAAGCACTTACAACTATTATTATCATTATTTATTATTATTATTATTAAACATTTGATTTTGTATTATAAGAACGACATGAATATAAATATAATTCAGTGTTATAAAATAAAGATAAAAGAAATATATTCAAATAATTATAAAACAGAATATTGTATTCATAAATGTAAAATTATAACAATACTCAAATATTTTGAAATATATTATTTTTATCTTAATTTTAAAAATTAGTTGTAATTATATTTAATTGGACAAAGTTAAAAGGAAATTTATTCTATCATACTTATAATTTCTTTAACAGCTCATCAGCAACTTCAATTACATTTCATCATTAAATAGTTAGAATGGTAACTAAATTTTAAAATTAAAGTAGAATAATCAACTTTAAGATAAGAGGACACTCCAAAACAGTAATAACTGATAGCAAGTTTGTATTTGATACAATAAAGTTGATTTCTGCAGGGGATTGGGGAGGCCATAGATGGATTCAAGATACTATTACAAGGATGTCTTGCCACTAATAGCCATGCTTGCAACAATAGTTGCTGGTGTTGGATTAAACACTGTGTTTAAAGCTGCTTCTTTGAAAGGGATGAGTTATTTTGTATTCATCTTCTACTCAAATTTAATCAACACTCTTCTCCTTCTCCCTGTTCCCTTCTTCCTTTGCAGGTATATAAACATATCTAACTATTTCTAATTACTACCATATTGTACATGTTTTAGTTTAAATTTGCATCTTCTTCATAAAATCACATACTCTGTTTTTCAATTTGCTCTGTTTACTCTGTTTCTCAATTTGCAGTAGAACAACGATTCACTTATTGAAATTCCCTCTTCTATCAAGAATCTGCTCACTTGGAATTATTGGGTACATATAGAAATTTGTTTTATTATTTAAAATGATTAATTAAGAAGAATTTTAATACCCAATATTTTTATTTTTTTTTATTTTTTTGAGGTCAGTCTTTTTGCTCAACTTATTGGATATAAAGGAATAAAGTATAGTTCTCCAACTATGGCTTCTGCAATGAGCAATCTCACTCCTGCTTGGACTTTCTTATTTGCAATTCTATTCAGGTTCTTACTTTTCTTCCACCTTTTCTATGATCATCATTAGTAATTTTTCTGTCTAATAATTTCCTTCCTCTATTTTATCCTCTTTTTATAAAGCATGGAAAAGCTGGATTTTAAGAGCTCAAGCACTAAGAGTAAAATTATAGGCACCATAGTATCAATATTAGGTGCATTCATGGTTGTTTTCTACAAAGGCCCAACAATTCTATCAACTTCATCTACAAAACCATCATCAATTTCTCTTCATCAGATACCAGTATCAAATTGGGTTGTAGGTGGTCTTTTTCTTGCTCTGCAGCATATTCTTTATGCTTTCTTGTTTATTATTCAGGTAATTTCTTTCGATATTTCCAAGAACCCGTTATAAAATTGCATTTACCCTGAACTTTTTTGCGTTTTACAGACTCAGATGATGCAAATTTTTCCATCAGCACTACTGATGACATTCTTCAGCTACTTGTGGACAACTATATTATCAGCACCAGTTTGTTTTATGGCAGAACCAGACTTCAATGCTTGGAGAATAAGGCCTGATATAACATTGATTGCACTCATTTATTCGGTAAGAATAATTTAGAAATCTATATATTTCATATTTGGTATAAGAAAATTTAATTATAATTTTATCTCATTAATTTTATGAACTTACTTATCATAAATATTTAGAGTGTATTTACTAAGCCGTAATATAAAATAATATAATATAATCAAACAAATTTCTAATATAAATTTATATTATAAATTCATCTAATTATATTGCATCTCATTACGACCTATTAAACGCACCTTTAATTTTATAGAATTAGTTTGCTTGAACAAAAACCTATGAAATTTAATGAATTTTGTAAATAAACTCTAAATTAATAATGCTATAAATTTGATTTGACTAAAATTAATTGATTTTTCAAATAAATTCTATACTTAGTTATTAGAATACCAAATGTTAGAGTTAAAAGAGATTTCACATTGAAAAATAACAAAAGATATCAAGATTTAATATAATATTTGGGTCTCACCATCTAAAAGCTTAAGCTTTTGAGTTAGATTTGAGGTTTCTCATATAGTATCAGACTCATCTCTACACTCTAATATATGTTATTCTCACAACTGCAGCCATGTGTCAGTAGGGCCTGACACATGTGCATTTGTTAATTTGATTCTATTCGGTTCTCAGTTTGTTGTGTCACGTGCTAGTTAAGAGTCTAGCACGTGTAAAAAAGGAGTGTTAGAGTTAAAAGAGATCCCACATTGAAAAATAACAAAAAATATTAAGGTTTAATATAATGTTTAAACCTCACCATCTAAAAGCTTAAGTTTTTGGGTTGGATTCGAGATTTCTCACACCAAATAAAAACTCATAAGTTTTAATTTAATAATATTAGAGTCATTTTTCATGGTCATAAGATTACGAATTTGAGTCTCCAGCCGTTGTCATATTATTAAAACAAACACACACACATATATATATAAGAGTTTCATTTTCAAAAGAATTTTATTAATCAAATTCATTTCCAACAAAATAAATTTCTTATTGATATTGATTCAATCACTATGTAAAGGATTAACATGTGTAGTTATAAGTATTTTAGAAATATCAAATTAGAGAGACTCACTGTAGTTTTTCAGGGAATTCTTGGGGGAGCCTCACTAGGAATTATGCATTTGTGGTGCCTGCGCATGAAGGGTCCTGTCTATGTAGCAGCATTTATGCCATTAACAATTGCCACAGCAGCTGTTATGTCTACTATATTCCTGGGAGATGCTCTTCATCTTGGGAGGTATTGAACTCTTCTCTCTTTGAAACGGATTTCAAGTGAAAAAACATTTTAAAAAAAAATCAATTTGATACAAAATTTAAATATTTATTCATTATAAATGAGTATTTATTATATGAAGTCTAGGTGTGCAAATAAGTCAAGGCGTTCGCGAGTGGCTCAGTGTTCGACTCGATAAAAACTCGTTTGTATTTTATTCATTTTATAATTAAGCCAAATTTGAACCTTAATTTAAGCCTAATAAATAAATGAATCGACTTTGAGTAAAGTTAAACCTAACTTGATTAAACTTGCGAACAACTCAATTATAAGTTCATGAGCGGGTTCATGAACAACTCGAGTAATATGTTTTTGAATAGCATTATTATTATTATTATTATTATTATTATTATTATTATTATTAACTTAATAATTTTGGCACTCTAAAAAATATATTTTTATACTCCCATAAACTTTTTGGTAATATAATTTGACTAAAACATATATACTTCTGATTAATGGAATATAATATCTCCTTATTTTATAATCTAATATTCTAACCTTTAAAAATATCTTTTTTATTAATTAATATATTTGTAATACATATAATGCTCAATTTTATAATTGAATTTTTTCACTAATTAAATACTTTTGCTTTTATATTAGTTTTAAGAAATTTTATTATAATTATTTTATTAGAAATAATTTTTTTTTGAAATAATTAGCGATAAATATTTACGAAGTTGATTATTTTGATAATTTATAAATAAGTTTTAAAATGAATTAAGTTCAAACTTGAATTTAATTTAATTATAATTTATTAATGAGCCGAACTCGAACTCCAGTTCTAAAAATATGAAGCTGAGTATGAATAAACTAAAGTTTGATTCAGCTAGGCTTGATTGCAATCCTAATAAAATTTTTAAAAAATAAAAATGAAAAATTCACATGTGCGCCTAATGTTTTGCTGACATTTGTCAAAATATTTTGTTTCTTTTTGCAGTGTGATTGGAGGTGTAATTATTTCAATGGGAGTGTATGGTGTGATATGGGGACAGGCAAAAGAAGAAAAAGTGAGTGAGGAATGTACTCGTTGTAGTTTGGAGTCCTCTGCCGGTCTTTCCCCTCTGTTACAAGGCTATAAAGTTGAAGACGCCTAGAAAAAAATCCTATATATGTAAGTCTTATTTTTATTTGGTGATTATAGCAATTTAATAAAATAAGAGCATATAAAGTAAAAAAAATATCAATAGGGGAATTAAGTAATTTAGTGGTAGAAAAATCTGTATTTTAAATATAAAATTTAAAGATTTAAATTTTTATAATTGTTTTCTTTTAAAAATTCTTCAGCTACAATAAAAAAAAAAGAAACAAATGCTGATAAATGCACAATGTCAACTCAAGCCGATCCTTGGCCTAGGCAACTAAAGTCTGTGCCTAGGGCCTCATGAAATAAAAAGACCCCGTAAATTTTATTATAAGTCTATGTTATTTTAGCTTAATTATAATTTTTTTTTTTAAATATGATTAAATATAAATATAGTCCGAAAGACTAATAAAGATAAGAAGTCTTAAATATAGTACATATTCATATATTTTTATTAAAATCACCAATAAATTATATAAGAATCATTAAATATTTTGTCCATCTTTTAAATAATATTAAAAAATCACTAATTTATAGCCCTATATTAAATATCCAACATAATTTTTCTTGAAAAGTGAAACAAAATTTTGTTTCATTAAATAAATAAAATTAAATATTTTAATAAATTTAAATTTATAATTAATCATCTAGGACCTCACTCTTACTAAGGTCGTCCCTCCGCCGACTTTGTTTAGCATTTTTCTTCTCATGATTGATGATACCATTCACCAATTATTAATAAGCTACTTTCATGCTATTCTAAATTTTAATTTAAGATTTTAACTTTTTTAACTACAATCTTTATAGGTTTTTATGCCTAAAATCTATTCCCGAATTAATAATCAAAATTTATATATTTTATATTTAATATAAAAAAAATACATAAATTTTTTAAAAATTGCAGTGGTCATCTATTAATAAAAATAAATGCTGGTGGCTAGTAATGATCAACGATAACTGAAAATGGTTATTGGCCACTTGTAGTTATGTGTCAAATATGCAATGTATCCAAAATTACTGGTAGAAGTTAAAAAATATTTTTATAATTTTTTATTTAATTGATTGATTTTTATTTTTTTATAAATTATTTTTTTAAATTTATTTTTTTAAAAAATATTAATTTATTTATTTTTATTTAAAAATAGTTCTAAAAGCAAATTAAAAAAATATAAAAAATATTATTGAAAATCATTTTTTCCAAACTCAACTTTAAACAGGGCTTTAGGAAGTATTTGAACACATTATTTAATATTTAAAATTAAATTTTTTAGTATTTAATTGTTTTAAATTATTTAATATTATTTGTATTAAAACTTTCATTAAGCTTAAAAATAACTTAAAATTTATATTGCATATAATAAATGATTAAATTTTTAAATATTTTTATAATTTAAAAATTATATTACTTATTTTATTTAATATTTCAATATTTAATTTTTAATTTTATTAAATACTACCTTATATTCAAATCCCCCTTTCCCTAATGCTTTACAAAAAATTTAGAAAAATATATATTTTTCTAAATTTAGAAAAATATATATTTTTTTGGGAACATAGCAAATTGGCGCATTCCTATAAAGAATCTTTGGGGTGATGGAGGTGCAAATAAAATATATAATTTTGATAAAGATGTTTAAGAACCGCACACATAATATATATATATATATATATATATATATATATATATATATATATATATATATATATATATATATATTAAAAATTTATATTTTAATAAAGATGTTTTAAGTACTATAGTGATAAAATATATATATGTAAATAATGATTATGTAAAATTAATTATTGTTTTTATTATTATCATTAATTAACATGAATAAACATGTGATGTGCACTAAAAAAATCTACTCTATTTATAAAATATTTATCATTTTACAAATGTTATTTTTTTATTCTAAAATATATGTCGTTTTAAGATTTCAATAATATATTTAATATTTTCTTAATTTATTCTCCTATTATTTCGCCTATAAATATTTGCATTTATTATTTTTATTTTTTCACACTAAAATAAAAAATATTTTAATTTTTCACTTGTAAATTCTGACAATTTAATATATATATATTATCCATGTGACAGAACATTAAAGATAGATATTTTAGAAGGGAGGAATCAACACAATTTTCTTTTGGGGGACAAAGCAAATTGATCTCTGAAAAGGAGTGGAGGCCATTGATGGAATCAAGAAATTATATTAACGATGTCTTGCCAAATTGCAGTCTTGCTTGTCGCAGAAATTGCTGGTGTAGGATTAAACACTATATTCAAAGTTATCTTGAAGGAGATGAGTTTTTTTTTTTTTTTTTTGACAAATGAAAGGGATGAGTTATTTTGTTTCGTATTTTTTGTTGCTCCTTCCTGTTCCTTTTTTCCCTTTGCAGGTAATTATGAATCTTATTTCCAGGAATCCTTGAGGAGAACACTATTTTTTTTTCTTAAATTCGATTCTGACCCAGATTTAAACTCGTAATATTATAATTTCAAAGTAATTCTAGCATCAGTAAATGAAATTCATTCGTAAAATTATTTTTTTTTCTTTTTTGTTGAGAGGCCTAATTTACCTTTAAAGGAAAAATTTTCTTTCCCTTTCTTTCATTTTACAGACACAAATTGTGCAAATATGTCCATCGGAACTACTTGGAATGTTACACTGCTACTTGTTCGCGACTATAATGTCTGCACCAGTTGGTTTTATATTGGAACCAGACCTGAGTGCTTGGAGGATAAGGCCATGGACGGAGGAACTCTGGGCTAAAATAGGCTGAAGTGTAACTCAATTTTAGAAAATTCATATTATTATATTTAATATTTCATTAATTTTATTTTTAGCATAATTGAATTTAAATATGAAGTTCATTTGTTTATAGTCTATATATTAATTTTAAATATGAAATACATTTAAATTATAAAACCCATTTATTCATTGAAGTGTAGAATTCATTTATTTATTTCTACAAAAGATAAGGTATAAATATACCCTTAGAGCTTAGCTAAAAGTGCGGATTGACATTTAGGCCTCTTTTGATATAGAGGATTTCAAATGAAATATTTTACAAAATTTATGTATTTAGGCTAAATTTATTATTTGACAATCCAAAAGATTGTTAAAATTCATGGATTTTGAAAAATCTCTCACCTTTCAAAATTTTTCATTTTTAAAAGTTTTAATTTCTCACCTCCTATGTGGAAAAATTCAAAATACATTATTTTTTATGTATAAGGGATTGTGATAATTTTTTTATTCCAAAATTATCCTAATTTTATAATTAATTTAAACAATGAAATTCTTAAAGTTTATGAATTTCACAATTTATAAATTTAAAATTCATGAATTTTATTAAATCTATTGATTTAAAAATCTCTCAATCTAAACGAGATCTTAATATTTTTTAAGGTGCATATTTACTTTTAACATTTTAAAAACCTATCAACCCACTACAACCTTTAACATTGGCATAAATTTTTTGTTTGCGGATCCCATGATTAGTCCTTGTGGACTAAATTAATTCTAAAAATATTATTTTTGTGGAACCCATAGTCAACATTTTATTTCTTCCTTTTATTTCTTTTTTTTTTCATTTTTCTCTCTCTTTATCTTTTAATTGATTATTAAAATATTGATGTGGTATAAATAATTTCAAAAAATTTATTTTTATATTTAAAAAATATTTTTATCTAATATAATTAAAAATTTTATTTTATACTTTATTTTATTTATTTCATGAAATTACGTAAATTTCAACTAAATTCTATATTCAATTTAGTAGAATTTACAATAAAATTTTAAATTATCAACGCTATAAATTTTTAAACTAAAATTAATTTTCCTTGTAAATAATTCAAAAAATTACAATAAAATTTATTTGTATTGTAAATAATTTAAAAAATTATAATATTAAACATAAAAATTTCTTTTAAAATATGTTTTAACAAAATTTATTTACAAATTAAATGAATTTCATAATTATTTTTAAACAATATAAACTAAATTAAAAATAATAATTTCCAATTAAAATAATTAATTTTATTTTTTTGGATTTTCTTTTTCTTTCTTCTTCTTTAATTATTTTATTAAATTAATAAAATTTAATTATTTTATTAAAAATTTTTATTTTTAATTTTAATTTAGTTTATATTATGTTTGACAATAATTATTAAATTCATTTCATTTGTAAATAAATTTCATTAAAATATATTTTAAAATAAATTTGTATATTTAATGTTGAAGAGAGAGAATAATGAAAAAGAAAGAGAAAAAAAAATGAAGAAATAAAAGGTTGACTATCAGCCTCACAAAATTAATATTTTTAGTATTAATTTGCACCTTATCCCTATATATAAAATAATTAAAACCCATTTATTTTTTATTTTTGTCAGTGTCTTTGTCTATTTATATCAAATTAGTTTTAGATTATTCACACGTTAAATAAAGAGTTTTTTATTTGTATATATAGCTGTTAATATAGTGAATTTTTACAACTATTTATTTTACCGTTTGTCTTTATCTCTATTTATAATATAGCTAGAGAAGCATTTGCTTTACCTCAGGATAAGGCGTGGTATAACATTGATTCCCCTTATTTACTCCATAAAAATTCATACTTATCTGAATAAAAATTAATGATTTGTGTTGACTATATGTAAGAGCATCCTCAATAGTATTCTTTATTTTAAAGAGTATATTTTATTTAATAGAGAGCATTTAGTTAATAAAGAGTAGAAAATTTTATTTAAATTAAATAAACTCTATATATTTGTTATTTATTTTACTTTATCTCATAAGTATTAATTATTTTAATTTTTCATTCTTTAAATTTGTCTAATAGAAAAAATAGTATTAAAACTATCTTAAATAAAGTGCATAGAACTTGTATTGCGTTAATTAAAATTAGAATAGAGAGTGATATTTAGCTCTTTAGATGTGAAAAGCGAAAACAATTCTCTTCTTTAATTTTTAAAAATAAAGAGTTCATTAAAGTTTTAATTTTTGTGAAAACTCTTTATAATAAAGAGTTTGATATATATAAAAAGTGCATTGAGGATATTCTAACACTGTAACTATAACGAATCGCTACATCTATTAATAGAGTTCTCAAAATGTCTTGGTTTTTCAGTATAATTGGAGCAATAGTGATATCAATTGGAATGTATGGTGTGATATGGGGAAAGGCAAAAGAAGAAAAATGTATCTCTAGCACCTTGGAATCCATCTCTGATGGTATGAAACATTTGTTGAAAGAAATGAAGTTTTTGAACTCTTTATATTCTCATAATTGATGGAGTCAATCACCAGTTATGTATAAAATCCAATCATAAATAAACTTCTTTCCAAAAACTCAAATTTTATACAAATTCAATTAAGTTGAATGGTATATATGTATATAATCAATTTTCAGGTCTCCAGATATTAATTTTGTACTTCCTTCTCTTCATGTATTCATAATTATTTTTTATCAATTTTTCTTTTAATTTTGCTCTAACTAAACACTCGGATTTGAAATTCATTTTCCTAAAGATAACTTTTATGCCGTTGAATTAAAAGCTTATTCTTAACCTTTTATATTTCAATTTTTCTATATAAAAAAAATTGAAAAGGGTAATTGTAAGAAGTTAATTTCCCATTGAGTTTAAAGGTATAAACTAGCATAATCGAGTCGAGTTTTAACTTATTTAGTCTTGGTTTGATATTTTTTTTGAGCTCAAGCTTGGTTTTGAATCGAGTTTGAAAATCATATTCAAACTTAACTCACTAATTCCGACGAGGATTGATTGCTCCACTTTATAATGTCTTGGTAGTCACTGATTTCTCCACCATGGCTAAATTAATTAATAAGGTTAAGCTTATGGAGGCACGGCACAAAGCCAAGAGAGCTAAATGAGCTGAAAGGGAGCAGAAACACAAAGGAAAAAGTAAAGGATAAAACAGCCAACAACAAGGTGGCCCTGTCCAAAGTAAGGGTCTTGAATGAGTTTCTACAATATCTACTCTATACCAACCGAGAATGGGAGGACAAAGTCAAGTCCAAGCTGAAAGTGTTTCGGTAGCCTCCGCTCCTAACAACATTAACTCATATTGAACATGACAATAAGGTTAGCCCATACCTACTTGCACTACGTATGGACGACAACATTGAGGAACTTGTTGGAGAGCCACGGGAACATGCCTACGCTGTGGATAGATGGGACATTTTATCAAGGATTGTCCAATGATTGCCAATTAAAGGAAAACTACAGAGGCTTCGCAACCCACCATACAAATGAATCGAGTGGAAAATCATGGACTGGGAGGATGAGGCCGTGGTATCGGATAATCCTCAGGTAATATGCAAGCTATGGAAAGTAGAGGTAGAGAAAAGGTCTATGTGCTTAATCAACAAGAAGCTTGTATGTCCCACAATGTTATTATAGGTACCATCTCCATTCAGTCTGTTAGTGCTCGATGTTTGTTTAATTTTGATGCAACACATTCATTTATTTCTCCATGTTTCACTAAGAAATTAAATAAGAATAAGGAGGAGATGAATGAACATTTGATTATAACCATATCCTTGAGAGAAACTATAGGGGTAGAACAAGTGTATAAGAATTGCATGGTAGAAATTAAAAATAGGAGGTTTCCTGCAACTTTGATTGAATTAGAGGTCTTAGAGTTTGACGTCATACTAGGAATGGATTGATTATCTCATTGAATTAGAGGTCTCAGAGTTTGATGTCATACTAGGAATGGATTGATAATCTGGTGTTTTACCTTGTAAAATTAGTATAGGTATGTGATTTATAAGATAGGCCATAGTTAAAATAGTGTCTTGCCAAAACTATTTAGGAAGGTGGGCTTGGAAGAGTAAGGCCTGTGCCATGTTTAACAGATTTATATGTTTGCATTCAGTTATCCCATTTTATTGTGGAGTGTGAACACAACTAGTTTGATGGACAATAATTTTATACATGTAATATACTTCTAGTGTTATAATTAGGTTTCAACCATGCAAATAAATTAACTAAGTGAGCTTGAATTTTTTTAGCTATGATTCATCAAGTAAGTCCATGTGTATCTAGCGAAGTCATGAACTATGATCAAGAAATATCAAACCCCAAAAATAGATGCAATTTGGTAAGCATCCTATATATCAACATGCAACATCTAAAAATGTGATTTTCTAGATATATTGCTCAAAGAAAAAGGTAATCTGGTTTGCTTGGCAAAAGGACAAATCAAATAATTGTTTGAATCATGAAATTTATCTTTATTAAAAAAGGGAAACAAGTACTTTATTTTGAAGGATGTCTAAATTGTTAATGCCAAGTGCTTAAAGAGGCTGGATGGATTAAATTACATGATGCTTTCTGTGGTTGATCAAGGTAATATAGGCCCTTCCATTCAATTCTTGTCTTAATCATCTTCCTCAAACGCAGGTTCTGTATCACATAAAGGTGAGTAAGAAATATGGTGATACAAGGCGAATGATGTGAGCTTGAATTATTACTACTTGTCCTAGAAAATTATTGGGTGGATCCCCCCAACATGGAGGGCCCACCATTTGAAAATAAAGAAGAAAAAAAATAAAGGGAGTCAAGAATTTTGCACTGAATATTTAGGCTGTATATTAGCTGGAGGAAGTTGGCTACCAACTCTTATGCGGTGTACGCGTTATTAATATGTATTTACTGCCTATAAATAGGCAGAAGATTTAAGAGGATTGAAGAGCAAGAGAAGTAGTGAGTTGAGAGAAAATATAGTTACTACGGGTTATATAATATTAGAGCAATGAGAGTTTTAATATTTGTAAGAGGGTTTTGATAATTTTTGTTCAGTCCAAAAATTATCATTCACTACAATAACTTACTGTTTATATGTATTGGGTTATTGGGTGTCATATATGAGAGGGTTTACAATTTTGTCCATGCAAAAATTGTATTGTGTACTGATATAGTGGATATTCCTAGTGGATCGTGGACATAAGTTTATTGAGAAATCAAATCACGTAAAATTCTTGTGTTTTGTGTTGTGTGCTATTTATTTATTATGCTTCCGCTATGCATGTGTGCTCTAATTTTTCCAACAAGTGGTATCAAAGCCAGTGGTTCGGTCTGCGATGCATGTGGAGACACGATGGAGATGATGGCGAAAGAGAAACCTCTCTTTTGAGGGGAAGCACAGTCATAAGGCAAAATTGTTGTCCGGTACAGTGTGATTTTTTTAGAAAAGAAATAAACTGTACGAAAGAGAAAAATTCAAGGAATTTTTTGGTCAATTCGTTTCAAAAACGGTTGTAAAATTAGAATTTTGATGAATAGTAAAACAATAATCATGCAAATTTTTTGCATGATTATTGTTCCAACTCAGCTACTGTTTTAACTTGGTCACTATAGCAATAGAGTCAATCACTGTAGCAGAAGTATTATTCATGGGAAGACAACAAAAATATAAAAAAAAATGATAGAGAGATCCGTGCATGTCTATAAATTACAATGATGGAGAGACCCGGTGTCACGACCCACCTTTTTGAGCCGTGACGGTCCTAGGGCATGGGTAGCCATAAGGGCACCAAAACCCGTAGAACCCATTCCACTCATAATCAATTGACATTTATTACATTGAACCATATCCCAAGACCGTAGCCTAATCACATTTCCTTAATATCCATTACTTGCTATCATTCCCACTTATAATATCATTCACACATATAACTTGTAAAACCTTTAAAGTTTCCTTTCATGTCATTAACTCAACGTTCAACAGTTCATATATAATCACAATAACAGTTATGATACGAATCATATTATACAAACATCCTTTAACATATTAATGCTAACCCATTAATAACCATTCATGTTACATATGGACCTTATAACTTTCAATAACCATGGAGCTCTAGTTACAACACCGAAACTTATCAAAACAGTTTCCAAGCGAATGATGGGCTTGGGACTTTTACTTTGCTAACTCATTGACTGTACCTGAAAAGTTTAAACCACTAAAATATGAGACAGAGCTCAGTGAGTACATAATAAAATTGTATAAAGTAACAAGTGATAGGTGATTTAGTGATAATTTCTTATAGCAATGAAGTGAAACGAATAAAAAATCATTCTTATGGAATAGTTTTCCATATACAATAATTATTGCATTTTTAGCAGAATATTTCCTTTATGGAAACGGTGTGTTTCCCACATTATCATTATCACTTGAGTGGCGGCTTACGCCTTGCTCACTCTCATTTCAGTTACACGTACAACTGATTGGGTCGCACGTGCTGGGGGCCATAAACCCTTCCCAGCTAGGGTTCGGATACTCTTTACCCTATCCGCAGGTTCATTACCATTGTGCACAATGTCTGATGTATTGCCCCACATCAGAGGGGTATTCTGCTTGCCACGATATCATTAAAACATTTTTCCTTTCCATCCATGAAATACTTCAATGGATAATATATCAATAAATAATCAAAATTCCCATCATTAATCATATTAGGAAATGAAGCAATAAGGCTCATTTGGCCAAGTGCCATAAGGGATATTTAATTCAATAATTGGTAAAACATATCATGCATGCCAAAGAATTGCACTGCATTTTAATTAGGAAAGTGATCCAACATTTAGGCTTATACTTAAAGCACAAGAAATGTAATATTATAATGGATAATATATAATATCAATTGGGTTCTCATTGTTAATCATATTATAAGATCAAACAATATAGACTCATTTGGCCAAGTGCCATAAAGAAATGTTTGGTTCACTTTGGCTCAATAATCAAGGAAGTATTATATCAACGGTTCAATATTCAATAAGCAGATTAAGCTTATCAAAAAATCAAGATTGTGGAATATCAATGAGCCATTCAACTTTTCAAGGCATAGAAACAATTCAACCATTAAGGTTGGAATAATAAAGGTTCAAGTATGTGAAACAAGGCATATTATATTATTAAGTACTCACCTCTTGCTCCTTTGCTCCTATACTGATAGTTCTAATGCAGAGTATAACAAGGCTCCTCGGTATCCCGAGCAATGCCTTTACCTTTTGATTCTACAAATACACCCAAATAATCATACATTAATTCCTACTTCTTTAACTTGCTAATCTCATTCTAACTCAACTTAACATTATCTTCCTACTACTAATCACCAAACACATTCCAATACATTAAACATTAACATACATAAACACATTAATTATTTAATCATTTTATTTCAAAATCCCATGTTGTCCAAATCCTTTCATTAAAACAATTAGGTTCCTTTTCCTTCCTAATTCCTTAATTAAATTTTATGTTTATCAAACTAATGCTTAAACAATCAACATTCATTCACCAATTGAAACTAATCTCTTTCAATTCCCATAAATCCTAACTTTACCAAATTAGGATGATTTGGGGAAAACCCAAAATTTCTCAATCAAATCTCAAATTGATCTTGCCAAGATGAAATTAATGCCATGCAAAGCCTACCACAACAATCAAACATCAAACTACACTTCATATTACATACTTTCCTTATATCATGCATTATGCCTTCAAGAATTTCAATTTTTGAATAAAATCTCTAAATTCAAATTTTACATTTTTAAACCACTTTTCAACATCCCAAATAACCTTAGATATTGTTAAAAAAAATTTTGGACACTTCCCCTAAAAATCCTAGTTTGGCCGAACCTTATGTAACATTCTTCCTTATTGATCTTTCATGCTTCCCTTGTTATTATTCACCTATTAAACCCCAAATCCTTAACCCCAATTCTCATATTTCATCACTTAACATGCCAAACTAACTCCTCTTCAAATCATTCCACCAAAATCCAATTATAGAAATCAAAAGAAAAGGAATAATTGCTAACAATTTATCATACTTAGGCTAAGGAAAGAAAGGAATCACTTAAGCAATAAATCTCACCTTGAAATGCTCCAAATTTAGCTCTAAGTTGAAGAACAAGTTGAGAGGTTTTTAGTCCTTGGTGAGGGTGAAATTTTTGGTGTAGGTTACAAATGAAATGGTTTAACACAATTTCATTTTATATACAAATAAAATCAATGGTGGTGATTTAATCACACAAGATCAATGGTCACATTTTTGCTTGAAATAGAGGGCTAAGATTGATCAAGATGGATGGTTGAGATGGCCCTTAGGTGTATAGTGACTAAGCATCAAAATAATGAACACCATCATCACCAAAGTGAACATAATCATGGTGATGGAAAAGTAGGAGGCTTAGGTGTAAAGTTGGCATAAATCAACAAATATGGCTAACCAAATTTCTTTCTCATCCTAACCCCTAATTAACTTGTTCTAACCATTCTTTAGTCAAGCTCCACCAAAATTTGAGGCCTTAGGGCTGGCCACTCTATGGGCTTGGGCTTTGAGTCCAAAAGCCCATTAACAAGCTCACCCGAAAACGTTTCCCGAACTTAAAATTTTTTCGTAACTTTTTCCTTTCCCTTTCACTTGGCATTTTAAATCTTACTTTCCCATATCATAATAAGCCTAAACTAAGCCATATTGCCTAAAATTAATTCAATAAAACATACAATAATTATTTCTATCTCAGAAAAATACACACTCAAGCACTTAACACCAATAAGAGTCTCTGTCATTCTATCACTATATCATTGATATTATACTCATAAAATTTATATTTTATGGTATTATTATAACTCCGATGAGCTATGGAGACCTTGGGTATTACATTCTACCCTCCTTAAAAAAAATTCGTCCCCGAATTTTCAAAAACAAAATGTTCACCTTTACAAACTTGAGTAACTATATCACTTACATTATGATTATTGCCAAAAGAATTCTAATCACTTTTATTACTTTCAATTCATCACCTACCAACTTCATTTCTTATCATTAGCGGTCTATTATTCCTCTTCCATATATCTTCTTCCAATTATATATCTTATTCCTCTAAGCCCCATAATCGATCTTTAGCTCTTATCGCATTCAACCATATCTTTAAGTACATCTCTCTTCTTACCCTACCAAATCTCTTTTATTAATCACTAACCTTCATAATAGCATTGAATCTATAACTTCAAAAATTACCAAGAAACATTTACACAACCTTTATATCTCTTCGATTTCTGATTTCATCTCAATTTAATTGCAATCTTAAATATACCTCTTCTCATATATAGTCTTATCAATACCTAAATCACATTAACAACTAAATCATAGCTCCTATTACACCAATTACCATACTTTGAATATACACATGCCCTTATGGTATTTCCTAATTCTGAATGACTTCCAATTTATAATTTGATAACCATGGTCTTCATATAGTTGGGATTTATTCCACTCTCATACTATCATTAACAATTTTTCTTACTCATTACCTCTTATATAAGTATATATCCATTACACTTCTTATATCTATTCATCTTTAAACAACAATCTTATCTCAACTTATCTTAAACACCTTATTACCAACTATTTTACATATTATATCGTTAAAAGAATTATACTTTCACCATTACTCCATAGTTTCTCAATCAACTCCTTACAATCACATAAATTTCAACCCAATATCCATATTCAATTCACTATCATATTAATTAATGTAATCACTCCAAAATACAATCTTCACATTATCTCTAAAATAACTTCTACCTTTTAATATCAGATGCATTCTTTATCGAGAACATATCAGTTATGATAAGAATATTTAAACTATTAAATCACAGGAATTTATTAATGCACTTCTCATTTCGTTTCCTAGAATACCATTCACTTGTACTCTATAGTTCATATGTGATCTTATATTAACTATATCAACTTTAAATACAATCACAATAAGAAAACATATCAAGCACATATTTGAGTTCGTTCGAGGTAGAGTAACTCTTCCGAGACGATCTTGTCCAGATCGTAAATGAGGAGACATCGCACAAGCGAAAAATGAATAAAAGCCAAATCAAAGCACAAATTTCTAGTCTATACTTAGAGAACCAAAACATCAGCAACCAAGAATCTTATACTCTGTAGTTTATTTAGTCTAATACACTCTTAACTTATCAAAACTTATCCTTTATCTTAACTTATTTAATTCTATCTCTATATTAATTCAATCTCATCATAAAACCTTCTCTTAAATAAAATTTGCCTAATCAATTAACTTCATAAACTCTCTTATGTCATAACTTTTATTTCCCTTAGTTCCCTTTAATTCATACTTCATATCTCCTAATATTTCCTCATACACTCTTTTCTTATCATTCAATATTTTTACTTTTCCACGTCTCCATTACTTTGTTTAAACCCATTCAAATTATATTTCTGTTTAACACAAAATTCTCTAGTTCCATACCTTTCTTAATCACAATATTTCTTCCATAAAAATCTATTATGGTTCACTATCATTCATTATTTGTCAAAATCAATCATATTTTTACACTAATTTACTCTTAGTCCAAATCTGCTTTCAGTTTCTCCTTAGAGACTATTTCATCACCATACATTTCTTGTAATCGTCAACTTTATACATTCCTCTTCTTTTAAAATGATTCACCATCAAATCATATTCCATTTCAATTGTCTATTTTCCTCATTACTGTAGTCTCTTAATGCCTTAAGAGTTTTTTATTACACATACCTAATCATGTTTCTTACAAGTCACCTTAACGTATATACGATTGATCATTTCTTTCTTTGAATATGGAATAATCTTCTTTAAATCATACTATAATAGTAGTCTTCCTTAAGCTATACCCAATATTCTCATACATAACAAATCTCCAAATCTTTATCTTCTCATTTTTTTTTTGAATTTATAGGATAGCATCTAAACCACAATTTCGATAATACCTTGTTTAGTCTATCTTACATAAACCTTAATATATAATATCCATGTGAATCATTTACAGTCCCGTTTGACCATTGTTAAATATCATCTTTTTAGCTTATCTCACATAAATCTTACTACGTAATAGCCATATAAAACATTTATGATTTTACTCAATCACTATTGAGTATTTTCCTTCATTTTATAACTTTAATGGTTCATAACTTCTAACAATTTCCTATAGTCATTTCATCCAACCATATAACCTATCATTTAATCATTTGCACATACACATCATAAATCAATTCCCTATTTCTTAGATATCTCTCATATTATAGTCAAGGAAACATATAATACTAGTGTCCCATATACCTTCTCAATAGCCTTATTACCATAACCTCCTTGTTAAATTACTTAAATCACTTTACTATATGAAGAAAATCGAAGATACTTGGCTGACTTGAAAAATTTCGACGAAACATTACACGGTGGGAGGGATGCCATCATGGGGCAGCAAGCAACAACAGCGGGCCACCATAGCGCACGCCAAGAAGTCCCAGTGTATCACAGCTGGGAGTCACCTATGGTCAACCAAGCTCCAGTGTCTCGCAGTGGATTCTAGCGCTCCGCAGCTGGATTTCCACAGTCAAGAAGAAAAGTTCTGTGCACAATCCAACTTCAGAAAGCCATAACTTTCAACTACAAATGAGTTACGAGGCCTATGACATATCAAATCGAAACTCACCATATTTAACATTCCCACTCATTACAACTTCTTTATTGGCTTAGAAACCAATTTCCAATTAGAAACCTCAAATCTTTGTCTAAAATAAATCCTATACTTTCTCACTATTATTATGCCATTACACTTACTACTTACACATATCACTATGCATATTCTATAAAATCACATTTAAGTTTTTCACTTAATAACATTTAGCTATATCTCATAAACGTAAAAGAATTCAACATACCCTCATCATTATTCATACTATATGCATATTATTCAAATCATCAATTGCACTAAGCCATGTCAATAATCAACAGTTACTTATAATAAGGAATCTATTCCTAGTAGGATATATACTCATTCATTTAAACACTTTCACATAAATAATCATTGCCTCAAATACACAATTTGCCCTTATCATCCCATTTCCACAGAACACACAATTCATTCACATATATCAATCATACTATATATCATTTTATCATTCCCGTTTTCAAGATCATTATGCACATTCCCTTTTCACAATTATTATATACATATCATATATCATAGGAGGAACTTAGACTTTTACGAGTAACGCGGATCTAGATTTATCGATATACTTCAACGACAAGAAGGAGTTCCTATGCTCCATGGTTTAACCTATAACTCATAGTACTTATAAAGTCCAAACTAGACTTAAACTTTGCTCTGATACCATCTCTGTCACGACCCACCTTTTTGAGCCGTGACGGTCCTAGGGCATGGGTAGCCATAAGGGCACCAAAACCCGTAGAACCCATTCCACTCATAATCAATTGACATTTATTACATTGAACCATATCCCAAGACCGTAGCCTAATCACATTTCCTTAATATCCATTACTTGCTATCATTCCCACTTATAATATCATTCACACATATAACTTGTAAAACCTTTAAAGTTTCCTTTCATGTCATTAACTCAACGTTCAACAGTTCATATATAATCACAATAACAGTTATGATACGAATCATATTATACAAACATCCTTTAACATATTAATGCTAACCCATTAATAACCATTCATGTTACATATGGACCTTATAACTTTCAATAACCATGGAGCTCTAGTTACAACACCGAAACTTATCAAAACAGTTTCCAAGCGAATGATGGGCTTGGGACTTTTACTTTGCTAACTCATTGACTGTACCTGAAAAGTTTAAACCACTAAAATATGAGACAGAGCTCAGTGAGTACATAATAAAATTGTATAAAGTAACAAGTGATAGGTGATTTAGTGATAATTTCTTATAGCAATGAAGTGAAACGAATAAAAAATCATTCTTATGGAATAGTTTTCCATATACAATAATTATTGCATTTTTAGCAGAATATTTCCTTTATGGAAACGGTGTGTTTCCCACATTATCATTATCACTTGAGTGGCGGCTTACGCCTTGCTCACTCTCATTTCAGTCACACGTACAACTGATTGGGTCGCACGTGCTGGGGGCCATAAACCCTTCCCAGCTAGGGTTCGGATACTCTTTACCCTATCCGCAGGTTCATTACCATTGTGCACAATGTCTGATGTATTGCCCCACATCAGAGGGGTATTCTGCTTGCCACGATATCATTAAAACATTTTTCCTTTCCATCCATGAAATACTTCAATGGATAATATATCAATAAATAATCAAAATTCCCATCATTAATCATATTAGGAAATGAAGCAATAAGGCTCATTTGGCCAAGTGCCATAAGGGATATTTAATTCAATAATTGGTAAAACATATCATGCATGCCAAAGAATTGCACTGCATTTTAATTAGGAAAGTGATCCAACATTTAGGCTTATACTTAAAGCACAAGAAATGTAATATTATAATGGATAATATATAATATCAATTGGGTTCTCATTGTTAATCATATTATAAGATCAAACAATATAGACTCATTTGGCCAAGTGCCATAAAGAAATGTTTGGTTCACTTTGGCTCAATAATCAAGGAAGTATTATATCAACGGTTCAATATTCAATAAGCAGATTAAGCTTATCAAAAAATCAAGATTGTGGAATATCAATGAGCCATTCAACTTTTCAAGGCATAGAAACAATTCAACCATTAAGGTTGGAATAATAAAGGTTCAAGTATGTGAAACAAGGCATATTATATTATTAAGTACTCACCTCTTGCTCCTTTGCTCCTATACTGATAGTTCTAATGCAGAGTATAACAAGGCTCCTCGGTATCCCGAGCAATGCCTTTACCTTTTGATTCTACAAATACACCCAAATAATCATACATTAATTCCTACTTCTTTAACTTGCTAATCTCATTCTAACTCAACTTAACATTATCTTCCTACTACTAATCACCAAACACATTCCAATACATTAAACATTAACATAAATAAACACATTAATTATTTAATCATTTTATTTCAAAATCCCATGTTGTCCAAATCCTTTCATTAAAACAATTAGGTTCCTTTTCCTTCCTAATTCCTTAATTAAATTTTATGTTTATCAAACTAATGCTTAAACAATCAACATTCATTCACCAATTGAAACTAATCTCTTTCAATTCCCATAAATCCTAACTTTACCAAATTAGGATGATTTGGGGAAAACCCAAAATTTCTCAATCAAATCTCAAATTGATCTTGCCAAGATGAAATTAATGCCATGCAAAGCCTACCACAACAATCAAACATCAAACTACACTTCATATTACATACTTTCCTTATATCATGCATTATGCCTTCAAGAATTTCAATTTTTGAATAAAATCTCTAAATTCAAATTTTACATTTTTAAACCACTTTTCAACATCCCAAATAACCTTAGATATTGTTAAAAAAAATTTTGGACACTTCCCCTAAAAATCCTAGTTTGGCCGAACCTTATGTAACATTCTTCCTTATTGATCTTTCATGCTTCCCTTGTTATTATTCACCTATTAAACCCCAAATCCTTAACCCCAATTCTCATATTTCATCACTTAACATGCCAAACTAACTCCTCTTCAAATCATTCCACCAAAATCCAATTATAGAAATCAAAAGAAAAGGAATAATTGCTAACAATTTATCATACTTAGGCTAAGGAAAGAAAGGAATCACTTAAGCAATAAATCTCACCTTGAAATGCTCCAAATTTAGCTCTAAGTTGAAGAACAAGTTGAGAGGTTTTTAGTCCTTGGTGAGGGTGAAATTTTTGGTGTAGGTTACAAATGAAATGGTTTAACACAATTTCATTTTATATACAAATAAAATCAATGGTGGTGATTTAATCACACAAGATCAATGGTCACATTTTTGCTTGAAATAGAGGGCTAAGATTGATCAAGATGGATGGTTGAGATGGCCCTTAGGTGTATAGTGACTAAGCATCAAAATAATGAACACCATCATCACCAAAGTGAACATAATCATGGTGATGGAAAAGTAGGAGGCTTAGGTGTAAAGTTGGCATAAATCAACAAATATGGCTAACCAAATTTCTTTCTCATCCTAACCCCTAATTAACTTGTTCTAACCATTCTTTAGTCAAGCTCCACCAAAATTTGAGGCCTTAGGGCTGGCCACTCTATGGGCTTGGGCTTTGAGTCCAAAAGCCCATTAACAAGCTCACCCGAAAACGTTTCCCGAACTTAAAATTTTTTCGTAACTTTTTCCTTTCCCTTTCACTTGGCATTTTAAATCTTACTTTCCCATATCATAATAAGCCTAAACTAAGCCATATTGCCTAAAATTAATTCAATAAAACATACAATAATTATTTCTATCTCAGAAAAATACACACTCAAGCACTTAACACCAATAAGAGTCTCTGTCATTCTATCACTATATCATTGATATTATACTCATAAAATTTATATTTTATGGTATTATTATAACTCCGATGAGCTATGGAGACCTTGGGTATTACACCCGGGTATATCTATAAACTGCAATGATGTATAGACTTAGACATGTCTATAAATTTCAATGATGGAGAGACCCAGGTATGTCTATAAACTACAATGATGGAAGGACTTGTGTAAGTCCTTATACTGCAAAAAAAAATAAAAAAAATGGAGACTTCTGTTTGAGGGGGAGCGCATAGAGATCGATACTCGTGCAACTGCTTGTCAAATGAATTGCAGTTATGATGGAGCCCTCCATGTTGTCATGAGGGAGAGATTTGTTGGGTGGATCCCTCCAACATGGAGAGCCCACCATTTGAAGATAAAGAAGAAAAAAAAAAAAAAGAGTCAAAGAATTATGCACCAAATTTTTAGGCCGTGTATTAGCTGGAGGAAGTTAGCTACCAACTCCTATACGATGGATGCGTTATTAATGCGTATCTATTGCCTATAAATAGGTAGGAGATTTAACAGGATTGAAGAGGAGGAGAAGTAGTGAGTTGAGAGAAAATGTAGTCATTACAGGTTATATAATATTAGGGTTATGAGAGCTTTAATATTTGTAAGAGAGTTTTGATAATTTTTGTTCTGTCCAAAAATTATCTTTCACTACAATAACTTATTGTTTGGGTGTATTGGGTTATTGGGTGTCGTATGTGGGAGGGTTTATAATTTTATCCGTATAAAAATTATACTGTATACTAATATAATGGATTTCCCTAGTAGATCGTGGACGTAAGTTTATTAAGAAACTGAACCATGTAAAATTTTCGTATTTTGTGTTATGTACTGTTTATTTATTCTGCCTCTGTTGTGCGTGTGTCCTCTAATTTTTCCAATAAAAAAACTTCCAACTATGAAATTAATCAACTAGTATTTGTTTAATCAAGTATTGTTGGGTTTAGTTGCCACATGCATTGTGTGACTTTAATTTAATTTCCTTTATATGAGGGAAAAAATAAAATAAAATAAAATAAAGGGGTATCCCCATTCCTTGAATGTCAAGATTTTGTCTACAAGTTTTATTAATTAAGTGGTTGCATTTATTAATAATTATTAAGTATAAGTTGTTTATATTAGAATGTGGCCTAATATTGGGCTACCTAAGCCCAAATAATAATTAAATGGCTAATTAATCCTAACTATTCATTTGGTTATGTGATCGACGTACCATATTAAGTTGCAATAATTATAAATTGGTTATCTCTCTATCCATTAGGATTTACATATACACACATATACTAAATTGGTTATGTTATCGACGTACTATATTAAGTTGCAATAATTATAAATTAGTTATTTCTCCACCCATTAGGGTTTACATATACACACATACATTAACATAAGGGTTATTCCATCAATTAAACCGTAGTAAACAAAAAAGTCAACAGAGAGAAATCAATTTATTCTTAAGATTTGCATCATGTCAATCGCATTAAATTTTTCAAGTATGTGCTTTAATTTTAATTATGAGAATTATATGTTCAAGATCCTTAATCAATTAATTATTGGGATCAATTAATTGTTTCCCATAAAATTTTACATGTAGTATCATAGCATAGTTTTTAAACATATAATTTCTCCGTTTATGTTCATGAAATTTTTTTTTTCTCTCTTTGAGTTGTTTTGGCCGAATTATTGATAATTCGTATTGAATTCAAATTGCAAATTTTTCAAGCCACGAAAAATATTTTATGGACATCAAAATCGCAATTCGTTTGGCTATTAAAAAAAAAAATGAAACTCAATATTTGATTTGATCAAATTGGTGAGTTTCAACTTTCAACAACATTAAAATAATGATGTTAAGGTTTGAAATTCATGTTTCAGTGGCCATTGAAATTTATATATATATATATGAAGTTATTATATATAAAGAATAATGAAATAATGGCGTAATGATGTTATATGTGAAGTTATGATGTTCGAAATTTATAATGATGTTATTGAAATTCATGTTTTGGTGAGTTATTCATGTTAAGGCCCTTCCTATATTTGTATATATAATGGCATGTTATTATATGCATATATAAAGAATAATGAAATTTTATTTGATTGCATTTATATATGAAGTTTCCGCATTACTATTTTATATAAATGCATATCATTAAAATAAAGTTTTAATTTATACATGAATTTTATGAATATTGTTTGTTAGTTGCCAAAGTGGCCAAACTATGATGATAACATGGATAAATAAATTAATTACCAAAAATGTTTAATGAAATGTCTGTGGGTAAATAAAGTTAATGATAAATTGATGTTTAATATTTCATAGCCTTCTAATTAATCCAAATGTGAGTTTAATTATTGCATGAAAGATTAAACATAATGAGAGTAAATTAATATTTTGGTCAAACATATTTGTACATCCAAAGATGACAAATATGCGTTTGATTTGAAATATTTACTTACTTGTAATTGATTATCATTGGCATTTTAAATTATGATAGTGTGTTATAGTATCCACCCAAAGGGGAACTATAATATACTTTTAATGTTTATTTATCTTAACTCCATAATAAATTTGTTATAATGTGAGCATTTTACGTATAATTTTGCAGCTATTTCTCTTCATTCGCAAGTTTCGTCTGTTACCATTTTCAATGGTTTGAATTTCTCTAAATGGAGTGAACGAGTCAATTTCTACTTAGGTATTTTGGATCTTAACTTGGCACTTTTAGAGGATCAACCTCCTGTTCTTATGGATGAAAGTAGTGAGGAAGAGAAATTATACCATAAAACATGGGAACGGTCTAATAGATTAAGCCTTATGTTCATATGAATGACTATTGCCAACAATATTAAGACAACTATTCCACAAACTAAAAGTGCAAGATAATACTTGAAATTTGTGGAAGAACAATTTTGTTCTGCAGACAAGTCACTTGCTGGTACCCTTATGGCAAAACTCACAACCATGAAGTATACTGGGTCGCGAAGTATGCAGAACCACATTATTGAAATGACTAATATTGCAATAAGGTTAAAAACATTGGGAATGACAGTAGATGACTCATTTATGGTACAGTTCATTTTGAATTTCCTACCTCCTGAGTGTGGACCTTTTCAAATTAACTATAGCACTATGAATGAAAAGTGGGATATTAATAAATTGTCTAGTAAGCTTACTTAAGAGGAAGTAAGATTGAAGAAACAAAGGAGTCACACTGTCAACCTACTGTATCAAGAAGCTGGTAAAGGACTGAAAGCAAAAGCCAACAAGTTTAAGAAAAGGAAGTAGCCTATTAATGCTTCACAGGTGGATCAAAAGGAACAAAAGGCAGACAAATGCAAGTTCTGTAAAAAAGTTGGACACTAGCAGAAAGATTGCCAGAAACATAAAGCTTGGTTTGAAAAGAAAGGAAAATATTACATTTCTGTATGTTTTGAATCAAACTTATATGAAGTTTCTTTGAATTCTTGGTAGCTTGATACTGGTGCTACAACTCATGTTTTCAACATTATGCAGGGATTTCTTATGATTCGAACCATAAACCCAAATAACAATTTTCTCTTTATGGGAAACCATATGAAGGTTCCAATTAAAGGCACAGGGACTTATCGATTAATTTTGAGTTTTGGTTATCAACTAGATCTTTTAGACACTCTTTATGTACCTTCAATTTCTAGGAACCTGGTTTCTGTTTCAAAACTTGATGTTATTGGTTTTAAAGGAGATTTTGGACATGTTTGTTTTAATTTATTTAAGAACACTTTAGGTATTGATTCTACTATTCTTACTGATGGTTTATATAAATTGAAACTTAATGATAAACATTTGGGTCATATATCCAAAGAAAGGTTAGAAAGATCAATAAAGAATGAGATTCTTCCAGATCTAGATTTTATTGATCTAAGTATATGTGTAGATTGTATAAAGGGAAAGCAAACCAGACATAATAAGAAAGGAGCCACAAGAAGCACTCAGCTTCTTGAAATCATACACACTGATATTTATGGACCTTTTGATGCTCCATCTTTTGGTGGGAAAAGTATTTCATTACATTTATTAATGATTTTTCACGTTATGGTTTTGTTTATTTGCTTAAAGAAGAATCTTAAGCATTAAATGCCTTTAAGGTATACATAACTGAGGTTCAAAGACAATTAGACAAAAAGGTGAAAATCATAATATCTGATAGAGGTGGTGAATAGTATGGGAAATATGATGAGTCAAGACAATGTCCAAGTCCATTTGCAAAATTTCTTGAAAAACATGGCATATGTGCATAGTATACTATGTCATGCACACCTCAACAAAATGATATGGCAGAAAGGCGAAATAGGACATTAATGGATATGGTTAGGAGTATAATGAGTAACTCCTCACTACGTAAATCTTTGTAGATGTATGCCCTTAAAACTGCAATGTATTTGTTGAACATGATCCCTAGTAAGGCAGTTCCAAAAACTCCTTTTGAACTGTGGACTGGAAGGAGACCTAGCTTAAGACATTTGCATGTTTGGGTTTGCCCAGCAGAGGTAAGAATCTATAATCCACATGAAAAAAAAATTAGATTCTTGAACGATTAATGGTTACTTTATTGGTTACCCAGAGAAATCTAAAGGATTTAGGTTTTACCGTCTAGGCCATAGTCCTAGAATTGTGGAAACTAGAAATGTTAGATTCATTAAAAATGGTGAAATTAGTGGGAATGATGAATGACAAAATATGGATATTAAGGAAGTAAGGTTAGATGTTCCTTTAACCATAAAGACTTCTTCATCCATAAATGTTCCAAATATTGTTCCAGTAACTAATGAGGATCAAAATAATACTGAACAATATTTGAATGAAGGAACAAACACTGATCTAAATATTATTCCAGTAATTAATAAAAATACTGAACAACATTTGAATGAAGAAACTCACTCGCAAGAAACTAATTCATAGCCAACTGTTGCATATGAATCATAAGAAATGCCTTTGAGGAGATCTCAAAGAGAAAGAAAGTTAGCCATTTCGGATGATTATGTGGTTTATCTGCAAAAGTTTGATGTTGATATTGGATTCAATAAAGATCTAGTTTCTTACTCACAAGCCATAAAATGTGCTGAGTCTGAAAAATGGATTTATGCAATGAAAGAAAAGTTAAAATCCATGGAAGACAACAAAGTTTGGGATCTCGTTGAATTGCTAGAAGGTTCTAAATGAGGTGGGTATAAATGGGTTTTTAAAACCAAACGCAACTCAAATGGCAATATCAAATGATATAAAGCCAGACTTATTGCCAAGGGTTATACTCAGAAAGGAGGCATCGATTATAAGGAAACTTTTTCACCTGTCTCAACGAAAGACTCATTAAGAATTATAATGGCATTAGTGGCTCAATATGATTTAGAGTTACACTAAATGAATGTGAAAACAATATTTCCTAATGGAGATCTTGAAGAGGAAGTGTTTATGGACCAACCTAAAGGTTTCTCAACTAAAGGTCAATTGGTGTGTAAACTTAAGAAGTCAATATATGGGCTTAAACAAGCTTCCCGACAGTGGTATCTCAAGTTTAATGATACCATATCATCTTTTGGTTTGAAGAAAACATTGTTGATCGATATATATACGAACAAATCAATGGAAGTAAGTTTATTTTTTTAGTCCTATATGTTGACGATATTTTACTTGCTGCTAATGATTTGGGTATACTGTATGAGACTAGAGATTTTCTCTCTAAGAATTTTAAAATGAAAGATATGGGAGAGGCATCTTATGTGATAGGAATTGAAATTTCCATGATAGATCACAAGGATTGTTAAGATTATTTCAGAAAACTTATATCGAAAGAATTTTAGAGAGATTTAACATGAACAAATGTTCAGCAGGAATTGTTCCTATCCAAAAAGGGGACAAATTTAGTCTCATGCAATGTCCAAATAATGATGTAGAACAAAGGAAATGAAGTCAATTCCTTATGCTTCAGTTGTGGACAGTATAATGTATCTGCAAACCTGTACAAGACCGGATATCAATTTCACGGTTAGAATGTTGGGTAGATTTCAAAGCAATTTAGGAAATGCCCATTGGGAAACTTGTAATATCCCAACCCGATATAGGATATATGCACAGTATACGAGTGAAGATACCCATTTAACATCAGAATGCGTGGCCAAGTTAAAAATGAATGTTTTCAATATTCAAATGATTTGAATATAAACGTTTTAAAATAATAATTTTATATGAAAATATTTTTCCTTTATTGTTATATTTATAATGATATTCAAAATTATCGAAATTTATAAACTTCCATTTGAATAGTGATATTGATATTGATATTTTTATTATTATTATATTGATATTAATAAGCTAAACTTATATTGATATTTGATATATGATTTATAAATATTGTTATATGAGTATTCAAAATAGTAGAAAATTTGTTCAAATTTAAAATTGATATTTGAAAGGAGATTGATTTATTATATTAGTATGTTAATATTTTTAAGAGAATATTTTATTAAATGAATTATTGATTTATTATTTACTAAATTGATAAAATTTTAAATTTAAGAAATTGAAATTTTATTATAAAATATAGAAAATTTTATAATTAATATTTGAAGTTATATATTATAATTTTTATATTATAGTTAATGGATAATATGATGAAATTAATGAAATTAATATTTTGGTTAAAATTATTGTTTTAGAATTTATATGACAAACATTATTATTATTATTGTTATTATTATTATTGAATTTATTAAAGTTAGTATATATTTATATTGAAAAAAAAAAAAAAAAGAGAAACCAAAGTCGGCAGCCCAAATTGGGCAGTAGAATAAATAGAACAAAGAAGAAGAAATAGAAACAGAGGGAAACAAGGAAGTAGAGGCAGAGAGGGCAGAGAGAGAGAGAGAGAGAGAGAACGTGCGCAGGGACTGCACGTCGGAATGCCGCCCTCCGGCCACCGTCGACCGACACGCGCCGCACCAGGAGGAAGGACGCCCGCCACCCCATCGACCGGTAGAGGCCCGTCGCCTACAGCCACCGGACGGCGGCGCACGCTCCCTCCAAAGCTTCGCCGGCCGAAACTTCTAGGCCATTTTCTGACGACTTTTCGATCTCCGTTTTTAACAAAATTGGTATGGTTGAATCCCTTGTGATTCCAGCTTCGATTTGGTATATTGTTTGCTAATTTTAGATAATCTTTTTATTGATTGGAATCCGGCGACATCAATGGTTGCCGATGCCGTTTCTACCTATTTTCCAGCGGACTACGGTAAACGAAAGTTATATTCAGACTCCTCACATCACAAGCCAACCGATGATATCCTCGGATCGTGATTTGATCGTCGTAGGATTTTTCCGGCGACCTCTGAAATCGACAAATTCGGACAGAAGCTCCGGCTCATTAAACTGAGCCATATGGTATAAATCCCGACTTCTAATTATATATAGATAGTAAATTATGATTTTATTTGTAAGAATTTAGGTAAATAGTTTATTGGAATTAAGTGATTAAATGAGATAATTGAATTGAATTAATTGTTATTTATATGATTATGGAGTATTATTGGTGATTAAATGGAAAGATTGAAGTGAAATATTAAGATTAGAATTGATTTAATTGAATTGAATTATTTGGAAGAATGAAGTGAGATGTAGATATTGGTATTGATTGGATTGAATTAGTGGTTATTAGCTTGATAATGAGGAATGAAGTGGGCGGATGGGATTAGTGTATTGAAGGTCCAGGTTGGACCATTTGATTGTGATAACGTGGATAATTTGAATTTATGGAAATATTGGTGGAAATTGCTTAATCGATTTTACTTGAATAATATGAAGATTGAAATGTGAAATTGAAAGAAAGGAGAATCATTCTTTTAAGTGAGTTATTAGAAAATAATTAGAGAAATGTTAAGTTTAGTAGTAAGTATAGGTTTAGAATATCTTAATTTTAGAATGCTAAGTTGTGAATAAGATAGAAATGTTAATGACTTATGCTAAATTAAGTAATGTGATAATGAGGAAGTGATTAATATATGATTGAAATGCATGTGTAGAGTCTAATAACAAGGACAAGGATATTGGGTAAAGTGCGAGAAGCACTAATCGTATCAGAGTCAAATGTACATAGGAGCAAAAGAGTCCACGGTGAGTACTTAATAATATAATATGTTTCCTATTATTTGCTTGAAAACTTTATTGCTAAAAGTATGCCAACTCCTTGATAAGTTGAATTGCTCATTGATATTAAACCATATGTTATAATGCTCCTTGATTAATAGCTAAGCTTGAATTGTATATTGAACATTCTTGATTTCTTGATAAGCTTAAATTGCTTATTGAATATTGAACCTTTGATATGATACTTTCTTGATTATTAAGCCCAAGTGAGTCAAACATTCTTTTATGGCATTTGGCCAAATGAGTCTATATTGTTTTGATCTTATAATATGATCAATGATGAAAACCTATTTGATATTGATATATTATCCATTGAATTATTTCATGGATGGAAAGGAAAAATGTTTTAATGATACTGTGGTAAGCAGAATACCCCTCTGATGTGGGGCAATACATCAGACATTATGCACAATGGTAATGAACCTGCGGATAGGGAAAAAAGTATCCGAACCCTAGCTGGGAAGGGTTTATGGCCCCCAGTACATGCGACCCGATCAGTTGTACATGTGATTGATTTGGGAGTGAGCAAGGCGTAAGCCGCCACTCGAATGATTATGATAATGTGGGAAACACACCGTTTCCATAAAGAAAATATTCTGCTAAAAATGCAATATTTACTATATATGGAAAACTATTTTATAAGAGTAACTTGTGACCCGTTTTACTTATTTGTTATAAGAAATTATCATTAAATCACCTACCATATGTTTATTTTATATAGTATTATTTTGTACTCACTGAGCTCTGTCTCATATTTTAGTGGTTTAAACTTTTCAGGTACAGTCAATGAGTTAGCAAAGTAAAAGTCCCAAGCCCATCCTTCGCTTGGAAACTGTTTTGATAAGTTTCGGTGTTGTAAGTAGAGCTCCATGGTTATTGAAAGTTATAAGGTCTATATGTAACATGAATGGTTATTAAAGGGTTTGGCATTAATATGTTATAGGATGTTTGTATAAGGTGATTTGTATCATAACCGGTATTGTAATGATGTATGGACTATTGAACATAGAGTTAATGACATGAAATGAGATTTTAAAGGTTTTACAAGTTATATATATATAAATGATATTATAAGTGGAAATGATAGCAAGTAATGGGTATTAAGGAAATGTGATTAGGCTACGGTCTTGGGATATGGTTCAATGTAATGAATGTCAATTGATTTGAGTGGAATGGGTTCTACGGGTTTTGGTGCCCTTACGGCTACCCATGCCCTAGGACCGTCGAAACTCAAAAAGGTGGGTCGTGACAAAGCTGCAAAGAAAGTATTGAGATACCTACAAAGAACAAAGTATTATATGCTCATGTATACAAGGTCTGATCATTTAGAGGTAATTGGATACTCGGATTCAGATTTTACTGGATGTCTTGATAGCAGAAAATCCATATTTGGTTATCTGTTTCTTTTAGCAAGTGGAGCAATATCATGGAAAAGTGCTAAACAGTCTTTCATTGCTTCATCCACTATGGAAGCAGAGTTTGTGGCATGTTTTGAAGCCACAGTTTATGCTTTGTGGTTGCGGAATTTTATTTTAGGACTTGGGATTGTCGACACTATTACCAAGTCGCTGAAAATTTACTGTGATAATCCGCTGCAGTGTTTTTCTTCAAAAACGACAAATATTCAAAAGGTGTCAAACATATGAAATTAAAGTATTTTGCCGTTAAGGAGGAAATTCATAAACAAAGAGTGTCTATTGAACATATTACTACTGATCTGATGATTGCAGATCCGTTAACTAAGGATTTATAGCCAAAGACATTTAAAAAACATTTGCATAGAATGGGTCTTGGTTGTAACCTTGAATGATAGAAATATTGACATTAGCACTCTGAACTTAATTATGTGTTTATGATACTACATTAATGATTTCCTGTTACATAATGGTGTACACATTTATGTTTTAATATTTTAACAGGAATGTCTTTAAGACATAATGATGGACCATGATGAAATTCATTTATATCATTATTTATGGACTTAGTATGGTGGATAGTAATTGTTGTAGAATATGTTGCATAAATAATGTACAACTGTCATAACTCGCATTTATTATTTTATTATATTAAGTCACTTATATTGAACTTACAGGATTAAGTTTCATGCACTTAAAGTTATGTTATTTAATTTTATGATTATCTTATGGTTAGGCCAAGTGGGATAATGTTAGAATGTGGCATACTATTGGGCTACCTATAAAGCTTAAATAATAATTAAATGGCTAATTAATCTTGACCGTTCATTTAGTTATGTAATAGACGTACCAGATTAAGTTGTAACAATTATAAATTAGTCTTTTCTCTGCCCATTTGGGTTTACACATATACACATATATTAATATATGGGTTATTCTATCAATTAAACTATCGCAAACAAAAGGGTCAAAAGAGAGAAATCAGTTTATTTTTGAGGTTTGCATTATATCAATTACATTAAATTTTTCAAATATGTGTTTTAATTTCAATTGTAAAAATTATATGTTCAAAATTTTTAATCAATTAATTATTAAAATCAATTAATTATTTCCCATAAAATTTTACAGTTTAGAGTAATACTCCTAATTTGCGCTAGTTGTGCCTAAATGAAATATTATATTGGATGGAGTAATTAAGAAATAGATACACTAATCAATAATATCTAAATATTTTAGACATGATGATGTGGTCCATTTTGTACTCTACTAATCAATAATATCAATAGCATATTACAGTAATTAAAATAGCATTTATTATTTCTACCAAAAAAAAAAAGCATTTACTATTAAGTAAATCTGTATGAATTGCTATGGTTGTAACAGGACGTGTGGTCAGCACACGAATTTTTTTTTAAATATTTATTATTATATAATAAAAATATGCTCATAGAATTCCAATTTTATAAATAACTCAATTTTCCCTTATTTATTATTTAATATATCATTAAATATATCAACACTGCTGATCTGATGGAAAGATCTATATTATATAATACAGATGATAAAAATTAAAACCCTTTTAATTTTTTTTTTCTCACAAAGATACTTTTCACACTATTACTATTATTTTTATTAATATTATATCAGTGAAATATAGTTAATAATTAAGGCGAAGTTCATATCGTATAAAATATATATATATATATATATATATATATATATATATATATATATATATATATATATATATATATATATATATATATATATATATATATATATATTTTTGAATGAAGAATATTAAGATAAAAACTTGCTATGTATGATTTAGATGAATTTTTTTTTGAATAAACTACTATTTAACCCTTAAAATTTTATCTAATTAACTATTTAATTTTTATATTCTGTTAAACTAACTATTTCATTCCTAACATTTTATTCTGTTAATAAAATTAGTCATTTAATATAAAATTAGTCAAATTTACCGTTAAAATGAAGTTGAAATACTGAAAATAGTTTTATTCATACTACTATTTAGCCTATGAATTTTGACATAATTAATTATTTAGTATTTATATTTTTACAATTTCATTTTAATTTAATAGTAATTAGATAAATTTTGAACTGATGACTAATTCTATTGATGGAATAAAATCTTAGAAATTAAATAGTTAGTTTCACAAAATGTAAGAATAGTTTCACAAAATGTAAGAATTAAAGAGTTATTACATTAAATCTCAAGAACTAAAAAATAGTTTATCCAAAAATTTTTAATATGATATATTAAATTTTAAGAATAGCTTTAAAATTAGTATTTGGGGAAGTTACATCAGCAAGGATACATTAAGCTATATCATTATGTTTTTGTAGGTTCTAATTATATTAAGTCAAGTCATTATATTTTTATAAATTTTAATTAAAATTTATATATATATATATGTCACGCCCCGAATTCGAGGGCACATGACCGGCACTAGGACACGGGACATGCACGTGGCTACCAGTGCCCGTAGTAAGCCTAACCCAAACCACAAGACAAAAAGCCCAAAACGCACAACTGAAAAGCCCAACTGAAAAGGGCTATGGGCCCAAATAAGGTAAGCAGAACCAAAAGATTCACAACATAACACAATTATCAAATTGGTCCAGCACCCAATTATTTCATATATCTCAAAAGTATAGTAAATTACAAAAGGTTCTGCTTAACAACATATTCCAACTCTTAAGATACATATCTGAGTATTAAACAAAATACAAATACAAGATGTAACATTGCGGAGTTCTAGAGTTACAATTATAAATGTCCATCTATTACATGTATTCTTAATATCCCAACAATCCAAATCACTGCCGAAGAGAAGTTGGCAGTCTGCTCAATTACAATCCCTTCACCGACTCATTCCCTGACCTGAAAGCAACGAGATGAACAGGAATGAGCGTTCAACTCAGTGAATGATACCAGCTAATATATTAAACTGGTATCCTACGTATAGATTTCTAATGCACATGCTATGAACTATGCCACAGAAATAGACAAATCATCCAATCAAGCAAGGATGGGGTATGGTCTACAGTACCACACTAATACTCAATACTCAATATGGGGAGCCGATTCCCCTACTCTGGCTCTCTGAGTCCAATAATCTGTCCCTTATATCAAAGGGGCCCGGCCGTCACTGGTCTGTACCACGCAGCCCTGACCCGACTGACAGCAGCCCTGGCGATGAGCAGGCCCGGCCGGCATCCATCAGTCATAGCTCATCTTCTGAATCTCATCATAATCCAAATCATAACTATAACAAATCCATAATCCTAAGTGGTACTGTATCCTCCCGACCTCCATCCATCAACCACAACCATAGTATGGCACAAAATACAGAATATCAATTCATCATTCACAGTCAAATGTTACATGCTTATATATGCAGTAGTAGTGCATAATATACATATATATACACACAACAATGCATATGAAATGAAAACAGGATAACACATTAGTGAGTATCACTCACCTAACTGACGACGTTTCCAACTGGCATCCCTCGGAAGGGTGACCTTGAAGACAAAAGCTAGAGACATTGACTCTGGATAACAAACGATATGATTAGAACAAGAACGACTTACTTAACTAGAATAGACTTTGGTCACGAATTACGATAAACAAAGCTCACCGAAAAACGTGAACGTTAACCAATCGTCACAAATTCACTACCAACGGACCCGTCTCAACACGTAGAATCCAAAAATACAATTTATTTCTTCTGGTTCGTCGGAACCTGCGTCGGCAGTCCGGTCGATCACCGGAGTTCGGTCAAAATCAACATCATCCAAAATTAGTAATTTATATACCAAATTAAAGCTTAGAGAAAGAGGAGTCCGGTGGTACAAAAATCACCTTGAACGGACGTCGGAACTGGCCGAAATTTAGCTCGGAAGTTTCTACCGGCGGACGTTGCGGCGGCGCGTGCGGCGGCTGGAGAAGGCTGACGATGGCGATTTTCGGTGGACGGCTTGGTCGGCACCTCAGGAACCTCCCTGTCCGGCGCGTGTCGTCTTCCAGTGACCGGACGGCGGTCCGACGGCAGACAGTTCCCTCTTCCTCTCTCTCTCTCTCTCTCTCTCTCTCTCTCTCTTGGCTGCCTCTCCCTTCAGGCAGCCTGCACCCTTCTTATATATATATACTAATAATAATAATAATAATACTAATAATAATACTAATACTAATAATAATATTAATAATAATAATATCACTAATAATAATAATACTAATAATAATAGTAATAATAATAATATCACTAATAATAATAATAATAACAATTTACAACATAAACTTCTATATATATAACAATAATACTGTGGATGATAATAATAATTCAATTAATACAATTTATTCATAATAATAGTAATTATAATGGAAATCCAAACTTCTGATTAAAATACTATAATTAAACTTATAATATTAATTAATACTTTTATTAATACTCAAAAATATAATTTCTCCAAAACCCACATTAACATTTTCATAATAATATACATATATAATACTTAAATAAAATTTCCATTAATAATACATATTCAAATAGTATGAATATTTATAATTTAATAAAATATAATTCCAATTCTTACTTTAATAAGGAAATTAATAAAATAATACATTTCCGTACAAAAATAGAATTTTATGAAATAATTGAAAATTCAGGGTGTTTCAATCTTCCCCCCTTAAGAAAATTCGTCCTCGGATTTTCAAATACAACACCTTATAATGACTTCTCCATCACACTTCCACTGCGCACTCTAATACACAAAACCGAACCCATAGGCAAGGTAACACAACAAACAACTTCAACAAGATACCAAACTATATAACTAATCCTCCAACAAAAATTATTCTAACACCCATATCCAACCTATTAAACCTTAGAGCAAAAAGCTAATCATTCCTTATTTCTATGCCTTGGTTTAATCACAGCTAACACTAGCACAATTCTTGATTTCACATTCAATCAATCATAACCTTAAACATATCTTATCTTTAAGCCCTTATCAATACTAAAGCTAATATTAATGCCTAACATTTCACTTCTATTTACTATTTGTTACATCAACCAGATAAGAATCCAACAGATAATTCTAAGTTAATAAGACTCTTAATATTTCATAATTCATTTCCCGACTAATAATTATTACTTAATCTCTAATAACCTCGATAAATATTCTTATGTCTAATATCTCATTAAACTTATAACTCTTATAATATTTAATTATGACAATAACTCCGAGAGAAATTTCCTTAAGCATTTCATCACATAAAATATATCAATACTTAATAGATGCTTTCCATTCTTATTTGCTTTAACTAATTCCCTCAATATATCACCTTTGTCAAGGGTTTCCTCGCTCCAGGACAGTCAAAAATGGTACCTGTCAGTATATATGCATACTTACTAATAAATATACAAAACCAATAATTTTACCATTCTCTTCAACATCCCTTAAGTTAACGGAGTCATCAAGAAATTCTATTAACTCTAAACATATTTTACACCATAAGTAGTATACTAACCAGTAATTCACAATTTATTCAAGACTTATTCTCTATCTATAAAATACTTTAACATCCTAGCTTAAATAGTTATTGTCGTCCAACCATATACATTTAACCCATAACATTATCTTATTTCGAATTTTCCATCAACATCTTATGATCTTTCATATTCCTAATCTTTCTATTTATCCACATAAAATCAATAATTTCGTTACTCTTACAGACACTTAATGAAATCTTCATGCAGGATCTGCGTCTTTCTTAATCTATGCCATCCCATTTCAATCTCCACTTAACATATATACTTCATAAATATGCTCAACTAATAACTCTACTTATGGCATTCTAAAATTCTTTTTCTTCATAAAAATCAGTACTTAACCTTTAGTCATGCCTCCAACATAATATAAAATTTAATACCTCAGAACATTATCTCATTTCGAGAACTTAAATCCACGTCAGGTACATTCAAAATTGTTTAAATTTGCAAAACTATTTAAAATCATTCGTAGTATTTTAAAACATTTTCATTTTTATTTTAGAACTCCAGGTACTGTATCCAGGGATGCTACATAATATGCAATCTTAATGCAATGATCCATGAAGGACATGATGTATGAATGATGACTAATAACTTTATGATGCTTGACTCAACAGATGTAGACAGACAAACACACTGGACACGAGTACAGAATTCTAAAATAATAAATTCTCAAATCTGATGTTAAAATCATACTTTAAATTTATTTAAAATATTTCATTTCCAAATCACTTAAAAAATTTTAACAAATCATATTTTAAAATCAATCACCATCTTTAAATCCATTTAAAGCATTTCATTTCCAAATCATTTAAAAATCTTTCTTTTTTTTTATTTTATTTTTTATATTTATACCCTTTTCTGGATTAAGTTCTTGGGGATCCTTAAATTTAATTTCTTACATTTCTTAATTTCTAAACTAAAACCATATCATAATCTTTGTCCTATTTCAATAGAATATCCCGACTTAATAAACCTTATGATCAACAAATTAATTTTACTTAAATCTATGAACTCCTAAATCATCACAGACATTAAGAATTATGCAAAATACACCCAAACTTAATTATTCTTATATACAATATTAAACATAATTTATACAGAAAAGGGGTACAACACCTAGGATTATACAACCTACTGAAGCAGTGTCTCTAGTCCCGTTAACTGCCTCAACATGCCCCCACACATCACAACCAAAATGAAAAGAACATCATTCCATCACAACAAGGAAAAGAAGAAAAGAAAGAAAAAAAAAATATACTTATACAAATCCAAGACCCTGCAACCTATCAGGTCTCATACCATAACTAACATTAACTTCCACAATAAATTCTTAACCTATAACTTCTTGATAGGCTCATGCGAAGGAGACAAATTCATAGCATCATCACCATCGTCATCGTCATCATACTGGCTAAAGAAGGCGGTCTCATCAAATTCAGTAGAGTCTGAAGAAGGCTCCATAAGGTGAGTCCAAATGTGATTAGTGGGGTCAAACTTATCATCATTAGGCACTATGGGCTGAGGGCCATCTCTCCGGTACAATTCCTTAAGACAATTCTGATCCCAATCATCCAGAGCATTATTAATCTCACAACAGTACTCAGGAGAAAAATCCCACCATGGAGCATCAGGTTCACTAAGGGGTCACATCTCACGTAAAGGAACATTGTTTTTCTCGCACATAAAGTGCTGGAAGGCAGTAATCTCATCGGAATAATCAAAGACATCCTTATAGAATGAAAAGTAACAGGACTTATAGATAAGAACTTGAGGATTCACGACCAGACGAGTGCCTGAAAGATCGCTTATAGCCGTATAAGGACGATGAAAAATCAGCATAGTTCGAACAGTAGGACCATCTGTCCAAAAAGACTTACCCAAGCTCGTAATATGAAATCTCATCCACTGGTCCAAGGGGTTAAACCAACGCAGGAAAGTAACCAAATGCGGGTTAGCTGCATTGTTGCCATCCAAACACTGGATATACCTTAGAAAATGAAAGGGCTGAATTTCTATAGCAATATGATAGAGATGAAGGAAATACCACAGAAAGCAAAGGAATTCTTTAGGCCATATCCAAAATGAATCCACTGTCATATCCATGAAAGCATATTGCCTCAGAAAAGGATAGTCAGGGTGGATAGTTAGTTCCTTGACAAACCGAGAGCCATACTTTCGAATAAGGCATGTTTGATACTTAAAGATCTGTTCAGAGGCCAAGTTCTTAAGGGCTCTTTCAGAAATATTGCTTCGGATCTCTGGGGGAAGGGTTTGGTAAAGAAAAGGATCAGGTCCAGGGGGAGAGGAAGATGAAGAGGATGCCATAAAGTAAAGTGATAAATGGAAGGAATAACTATTAGGTCAAGAGAAAATTTTCAACTGAGGAAGAAAGTTAGAGCTAGATGGTGAGTTGCCTAATACCTGTGTCTCCAATAAATAATGAACTCAACTTCCTTACCGACAAAACTACAGTAACTTTTCTCGAAAATTGGTTTAGCTAATAACAAAGTCTTGTCTGGATATAACTGATGAAACCAGTCAAACAACTACAGCCCTTTAACCCTATCTAAAATGACAAATGTTCAATTACATGTGGCTGAAAATAATCATATCATTTCACGGGATAAACAGAAATGGGGCAAGCTAGGGCTTATCTTATCTTTTAGATACTAGAGTACTCCCCGTACAACAGAATACTAGCAAAAGAAATCTCCAGACCTGATACTCTAATAATCGAGAAAAACAAAGATGTCATTGACATTACCACACCTATTATACTTTCTAACTGATAATTAACAACTGTATTAAACCTTAACAAATAAGCATTAAGCTCGCTGTTAACTAACATCTTAACATAACACCACGTTAACGCTGAATTAGAAGCAAGAGAGACTCAAAAGACGATTATGAATCCTATACTCCGCATGTTACCAAAACAAAGACCCACAATACTGAATATATTAAAAGTCACAAGATCTTTGCTCTGATACCATTGTAACGTCCCGGACCACTCGCTAGCGATATTGTCCTCTTTGGGGGAGCTCCCATGCTACCACCCCTCAAGGTTTTAAAACGCGTCACTAGGGAGAGGTATCCACACCCTTATAAGGCGTGCTTCGTTCTCCTCTCCAACCGATGTGGGATCTCACAATCCACCCCCCCTAGGGCCCAGCGTCCACGCTGGCACACCGATCCGAGAACCGCTCTGATACCACCTTTGTCACGCCCCGAACTCGATGGCACATGACCGGCACTAGGACACGGGACATGCACGTGGCTACCAGTGCCCGAAGTAAGCCTAACCCAAACCACAAGACAAAAAGCCCAAAACGCACAACTGAAAAGCCCAACTGAAAAGGGCTATGGGCCCAAATAAGGTAAGCAGAACCAAAAGATTCACAACATAACACAATTATCAAATTGGTCCAGCACCCAATTATTCCATATATCTCAAAAGTATAGTAAATTACAAAAGGTTCTGCTTAACAACATATTCCAACTCTTAAGATACATATCTGAGTATTAAACAAAATACAAATACAAGATGTAACATTGCGGAGTTCTAGAGTTACAATTACAAATGTACATCTATTACATGTATTCTTAATATCCCAACAATCCAAATCACTGCCGAAGAGAAGTTGGCAGTCTACTCAATTACAATCCCTTCACCGACTCATTTCCTGACCTGAAAGCAACGAGATGAACAGGAATGAGCGTTCAACTCAGTGAATGATACCAGCTAATATATTAAACTGGTATCCTACGTATAGATTTCTAATGCACATGCTATGAACTATGCCACAGAAATAGACAAATCATCCAATCAAGCAAGGATGGGGTATGGTCCACAGTACCACACTAATACTCAATACTCAATATGGGGAGCCGATTCCCCTACTCTGGCTCTCTGAGTCCAATAATCTGTCTCTTATATCAAAGGGGCCCGGTCGTCACTGGTCTGTACCACGCAGCCCTGACCCGACTGACAGCAGCCCTGGCGATGAGCAGGCCCGGCCGGCATCCATCAGTCATAGCTCATCTTCTGAATCTCATCATAATCCAAATCATAACCATAACAAATCCATAATCCTAAGTGGTACTGTATCCTCCCGACCTCCATCCATCAACCACAACCATAGTATGGCACAAAATACAGAATATCAATTCATCATTCACAGTCAAATGTTACATGCTTATATATGCAGTAGTAGTGCATAATATACATATATATACACACAGCAATGCATATGAAATGAAAACAGGATAACACATTAGTGAGTATCACTCACCTAACTGACGACGTTTCCAACTGGCATCCCTTGGAAGGGCGACCTTGAAGACAAAAGCTAGAGACATTGACTATGGATAACAAACGATATGATTAGAACAAGAACGACTTACTTAACTAGAATAGACTTTGGTCACGAATTACGATAAATAAAGCTCACCGAAAAACGTGAACGTTAACCAATCGTCACAAATTCACTACCAACGGACCCGTCTCAACACGTAGAATCCAAAAATACAATTTATTTCTTTTGGTTCGTCGGAACCTGCGTCGGCAGTCCGGTCGATCACCGGAGTTCGGTCAAAATCAACATCATCCAAAATTAGTAATTTATATACCAAATTAAAGCTTAGAGAAAGAGGAGTCCGGTGGTACAAAAATCACCTTGAACGGACGTTGGAACTGGTCGGAATTTAGCTCGGAAGTTTCTGCCGGCGGACGTTGCGGCGGCGCGTGCGGCGGCTGGAGAAGGCTGACGACGGCGATTTTCGGTGGACGGCTTGGTCGGCACCTCAGGAACCTCCCTGTCCGGCGCGTGTCGTCTTCCGGTGACCGGACGGCGGTCCGACGGCAGACAGTTCCCTCTTCCTCTCTCTCTCTCTCTCTCTCTCTCTCTCTCTCTTGGCTGCCTCTCCCTTCAGGCAGCCTGCACCCTTCTTATATATATATACTAATAATAATAATAATAATACTAATAATAATACTAATACTAATAATAATATTAATAATAATAATATCACTAATAATAATAATACTAATAATAATAGTAATAATAATAATATCACTAATAATAATAATAATAACAATTTACAACATAAACTTCTATATATATAACAATAATACTGTGGATGATAATAATAATTCAATTAATACAATTTATTCATAATAATAGTAATTATAATGGAAATCCAAACTTCTGATTAAAATACTATAATTAAACTTATAATATTAATTAATACTTTTATTAATACTCAAAAATATAATTTCTCCAAAACCCACATTAACATTTTCATAATAATATACATATATAATACTTAAATAAAATTTCCATTAATAATACATATTCAAATAGTATGAATATTTATAATTTAATAAAATATAATTCCAATTCTTACTTTAATAAGGAAATTAATAAAATAATACATTTCCGTACAAAAATAGAATTTTATAAAATAATTGAAAATTCAGGGTGTTTCAAAATATATATATATATATATATATATATATATATATATATATATATATATATATATATATATATATATATATATATATATATATATATATATATATATATATATTCATCTTTTAAATTAGTTGATCCATATATGATAAACTTAGCCCATACATATATTTTATTTATTATTATTTAAAAATATTAAAAAATAATATTCAATTTTAATTAAATAATAATGGGTTAAAATATTTTTAAAAAATGTAATTAAAACTAGTGTAAAGTAAAGTCTCACGACTAGTTTTAATTAAAAAAAAAAAAAAAACGACAGAGAGAAGAGATCATATTATAAAGAAAGACAAACCAAACACTTACTGTCTGTATCGCCAAGTTATCTCCACCATCAGCAGTGCCACAATTTTTTTTCATCATAGGGATCTCAGAAACCAGTTCTTGAGTTCTTGAGAAAGAGATCAGAAAGAAAAAAAAAATGGCAGGTGGAAGGTACTGTTATAAAGATGTATTACAATTTACAACCTTAGTAACAACGGAGTGTGTACGTGTTGGCTTGAACACTCTTTACAAGTCAGCCACTTTAAAGGGCATGAATTATCATATCTTCATTGTTTATGATTATGCTATTGGTGCTCTTGTTCTGCTTCCTTCTCCTTTCATCTCCTACAGGTATAAACCTCTGTTTCTGCCTCTTTTTTTTTTTTTTTTTCTTGTTTTATAATCATAATTTCCAAATGGATTTTCAAAGAAATTAATAAAATTTTTGTTTCTTTATGCAGATCAAGAGTTCTTCCTCCATTAAGTTTCTCAATTCTGTGTAAAATTGGTCTTCTTGGGCTTATTGGGTAAATTTTGATCCATTCATGTTATGGGTTTTCAATTTCAAAAGTTAAGTATGTTTTATTTCAATAATTAACTCTGTTTTGCAGGAGTTCATCTAAGATTTTGGGGTATGCAGGAATCAATTATAGTTCTCCAACTCTTTCTTCAGCCATCAGCAACCTCACACCAGCTTTCACTTTCATTCTTGCAGTCATTTTTAGGTACTTGATCCTTTCTTTTTTCCTAATTGCATGAATACCATCATGTTCCAATTAAAGATGCAAATGTCTTAAATTTCTTGATTTTCTTCAAACTTGACATTGGATTCTTGATCAAAGTCAATGATATCGATGGTCCACTGCAAATGTCCCCCCTACCCGGCTACACTTTTTTCAAGGCCTTTTTTTTTGGGAAAATTTCAAAAATAACCAAAAAAAGATAAAAAAAAATCATTTTCACTGTGCTCATGAAAAAATTTCAAAAAACTGTCTAAACTTAAAAAAAAAACATTTTTACTTGGTTATATGTTTGGCATATTTTTTGAATTTGTTCACAAAAAAAAAAAAAAAAAACTCAAAAAATGATAAAAAATAAAAAGATATTAATTTATATTACATTAATGTATACCAACAACTTTATATACAAATTGCAAATTTGTGAAAAATAAAAAGATATAATAATAGTAAATGGTATACGTATACCAAAATTTGGTATACATTAAGTATATATTTGGTATTTGCAACTACTATATATATATATATATATATATATATATATATATATTGCAAATTTGAAAAAAATTAAAAAGATAAACTCAGTAAATGGTATACGTATACCAAAATTTGGAATATATTAAGTATATGTTTAGTATTTGCAACTATTTTAATACATGCATATTGCAAATTTGAAAAATTAAAAAGATAAACTAATAATAAATGGTATATGTATAACAAATTTTAGTATACTTTAAGTATATATTTGGTATCTGCAACTACTTTATATTTATATAGCTTAGAAATATGAAAAATTAAAAAGATAAACAGTAAATGGTATATGTATACCATAAATTGGTATATGTTTAGTATATGTTTGGTATCTGCAACTACCTTATATATACACAAATTGCAAATTTGAAAAAGTAAAAAGATAAACTAATAGTAAATAATATATGTATACCAAAATTTGGTATATGTTTGCTATTTGCAACTACTTTAAATATATACATATTGCAAATTTAAAGACTTAAAAAGATAAACTAATAGTAAATGGTATATGTATACTAGATTTTGGTATACATTAAGTATTTGCAACTACTTTAATGTATACATATTGCAATTTTGAAAAAATTAAAAAGATAAACTAATAGTAAATGGTATACGTATACCAAAATTTAGTATATGTTAAGTATATGTTTGGTATCTACAACTATTTTATATATATACCTAAAAGAATAGACATAGAGAATGGTACATTATTGGTATATGTTTTGTATATATATGGTATTCATTACATTTATAATTGGTAAATGTCTAGTATATGTTTAATATTTAGTATATATTTGCTACAATTGGTATAGCATTTGATATATTATTTCGTATATATTTGGAATATTAAATTCAAATAAATAAATTTATCTATTTATTTAATCTGAAATAAAATTCAAATAAATTTATTTCATCTCAAAATTAATACTCAATTCTTTAACATATTTATTTAATCTCAAATTAATACTCAAATAAAATTAAGCTTAAATAGTTTAAATTCAAATTTGAATTAATAAATTACTACTTAAATAATATATTTTTTAAAAATATATTTAAAATTAGATATTCGATCAAATTAATTCAAAAATTATTATAATTTTTTAATTGAGTTGAGTTTGGTATTCAAATTATTTGAGATCAACTAATAACACCCCAACATCAAAAATAAAATAAAATAAAATGATTAAGTTAAAAACCCTTTTTTTTTTTTTGCACAAAAAAAAAATTCAAGTTTTGCACTTTTCTATTGAAACTAGCTAACCAAATTTGATAGGATGGATTACCTTTGTGTCTAGGTTTATAATAATAATATGTCCACACGTTACACTATCAATTTTATTAATACAAAAATATATGTTCAGTAGGTGGGAAAGCATCAATCTAAGAGAAATACATAATAATGACCTAAAAAAATAACTAATATATATTTTGTATATATTTGATATATATTTCATAGAAAATACATCTAAGAGAATAATTGAAGGTGTATTCTCCATAGGTTCCTTTATGCAACATAATAAGCGGAAAAAATTGAAAAAAAATAATGACCCATAAAAAAAGATATTGCAACAATATTATTACTAGTAATTAGTAGATCTTTTCATACTAATGTATTATTATTATTATTAATTAATTAATTAAATATAATGTATATATCTTAAAAAATAAAAAATGAATGCCCTTTCTTTAATTAAAAAAAAGAAACATAGTGTAAAAAAGTATGTGTGAAGTTTTGACTAATGTTTGTTCATTGGAAATATTTGAGAACTCAAAAAGAGACAAAAAATAAAATAAGCCTACTATTTTTTTCATCATTTACTGCATCATTAAAGTAATGACCATCCAAACTAACAAAACAATAAGCTAATGTAAAAAAGAAAAAAAATAGAAAAAGTACGGTATAAAAGAAATGAACATGATAAAAATATATAAAAAATAAATTGATGGTGTAAATGATATTTTTGCCCAAAAAATAGTGTACAATGTAATTTCCTCTTTTTTTTTTTTTTTTTGGTTTCTTAGGCCTTAATTAGAGGAAATGATTGTGTATGGTAACTTTTTTCAAAAAAATAAAAAGTAATATTCTGAACAAGACTTTATTCATTCGTCTAAAACCTAAATTTAACTCTTGTACGTCACTCATAGTTTTGTGGAGAAATATATTATGTCTTTAATTCATGTGTATATATTATTTTAAAAAAAATTAACTCTTTTACGTAGATCAGGAATTAAAATTATCTTATGATTTTGTCCATAAAAAAATAATAACATTAGGATAATTGAGTTTTCATTCACAAATATTAAAATTAATAATTTCAAAATAATGAAATTACAAGTTAAATAAAATATAATTATATGCAATAGCCATTGTGAATGTCATCATTGCATATGATAGTCTATTCACCTAGCAAAATATGGAGAAGGAAGGTCTAAGTTTTGAATAAATTTAGCTCTAATTAGAGTTCAAATTGAATTCAAAATTTTACGATTTTGAAAGCAGTAATAATATCATTAAATAAAAAAAATTATTAATAATATGTCTTTTTTTTTTTAATATTATAGAAAAATCGTTATTAACAACATTTGAACTTTAACATTTTCTCTTAAATACACCAAGTACAATACAAACCCTATTAAAAAAAGAAAAAAGAAAAAAGAAAAACAGTGTCGATATCTATTATTGAAAGTGAATTATAGAGAACAAGAGGCTTCTAACACTAAAATTCTAACACATAATCGGATGTCTATTCTTTTCTTTCACCCTTTTAACTGTGTATGTCTTACTCTGCTGCTACGTACGGTTATAATTATTTCTTATTGGGCAAAATATGATTCCAAAAGGAGAACAGTGATGATGATGCCAATTACATCAAATCAATTGGTATTCTGCCTTCAAAGAAAGGAAAAGGGAAGAAAAAGAACAAATTATGACGACAATTTTTTCAAAATTTTCTTTTTTCCAAGGGGATTAATTGGGACCCATTGACAAGACCGGCCACTAACTTCTAATATGATATTTTGTTTTTGTACACTGGCATGAAAAGGATGGAGAGAGTTGCTCTAAGAAGAAGCAGCGGCCAAGCCAAAGTGATAGGCACAATTGTATCAATAACAGGTGCATTTGTAGTGACTTTATACAAAGGCCCACCAATTGTTATTGTTTCATCACCATCTCTTTCACCTCATCAACCTCTTCATTCTTCTTCATCAAATCCAAATTGGGTCCTTGGTGGTATTTTTTTCACAGCTGAATATATACTTGTTCCATTATGGTATATTGTTCAGGTACAGTCATTCACATTGTTATTTGAGTTGGGATTCAAAATAATAATAATAATATTGCTATAGATAATCTCTTTTAACATAATGAGAATCATCGTGTTAAAAGTAAAAAAATTTGTTGATGCTAATAAAAATTAGCAGTACTACCACCTAATATATAAATTATTCATAACCAAATAGAAACTTTTGACAGTATCATGAACATTCAATTAATGTATGCTGACATTTACTAGTACAGTTAACTTCTTGTTATAAGTATATATTTGCTGTTAATTGTCAATTTTAACAGCATGCATCAAATGATGTTAAACTAATATTATCAATTCTAATATTTGTTGTAGCGTTAGAGGTTATTAAAAATTAATTTTTAAATGAATTTAATGTATTTTAGTCATAAAAAATTCAAAACAGTTAAAGAACAATTCAAAACTCGATGTCAAACAGTCTTGAGTTAATAATTCGGTAATACTTGCTTTGTAAATGTTTAATTTGCAGACACAAATAATGGAGGAATACCCAGCAGAGCTCACAGTAGTGTTCTTTTATAACTTAACTGTAACCATCGTAGCTGCAATTGTAGCTTTGATTACAGAAGGAGCTTCAAGTGCTTGGATAGTGCGGCCAAGTATAGCTTTAGCCTCCATTGTTTGCTCGGTAAAAGACAAATTTAATATACACTACAAAACAGGATATACATATGTTTTCTTAGACTTTTGTTTTAATTCATGAAGTTTCATTTCTGTTAGGGACTATTTGGATCATGCTTGAACAATATTGTTCACACATGGGCTCTACATTTGAAAGGACCTGTTTTTGTAGCAATGTTTAAGCCTTTGTCGATTGCTATTGCTGTTGCCATGGGTGCCATGTTCCTTGGTGAAGCTCTTTATCTTGGCAGGTATAAGATGTCCCCATTGAAACTTTTCTGTATGTACATATATATCGGAAATTTTTTTAAACAAAAGCGAGACTTTGGCCTCCTATATTATAAAATAAGCACTCGACCATTGCTTTACTAGTTTAATACAACCCATCTAAACTATTATAAAATTGTGGTAGCAAGTATAGAATTCAATTTAACGAGACATGCCAAAGCAAAGACAATACCAGAGAATGAAGAATGCTCCCTAGAATGCATTTTAACATCAAAATTGAAATTGTTTTTTGAAAAAATTTTGTAATTGGTTTGAAATTTTAATAACTAGAAGATGCAAAATTTATCTTTTAAAAAAAAAACCATTTTAATGATTACTAATCAAATTTTCAAGGTAATAATTTTCTCGACAGCAATTCAAACAACAGTACTGAACATAGATTGAGCTCAGTCTAGTCTGCCACCCATAACTTATTTTGATCGGTCTGTCTACCTGTTGTATTTTAGTGGAAATTTTTGTTTTTCATGTCTTTTTTATCCTGTCCTGTGGCAGTCTGATTGGAGCAACGATAATATCAATTGGGTTCTACACTGTAATGTGGGGGAAAGCCAAAGAAAAGTTGAGCGAAGATTGTGCTGGTAGCAGCCTGGAATCCCCATCCACACAGAAAGTCCCTCTATTGCAAAGCTACAAAGAGGAACTAGTACAGGGCTAAAACAGCAGAGATATATGACCAGCAACCATATGCATTTCTGGAAAAACAAAGACATATTCATAGTCTAAACACCAAATGTAGTTTGTTAATCTTTAGGGTCAGAACTCAGAATCTACAGGAATCGCCAACCTGTTATAAGTCTCAAAGTGGAATGCTTTAAAAAGCTCAGGCACAAGTTATTTGCAGAAAATAGATTGCTACTGCATACATCAAATATCTAGCTATAGTATCTACATATCTATTTTCTAAATGCAGTTCATGATGAGCTAGATTTCTCTTGTTTGCCTGTCCAACTGCATAAGTTGTATCAAGCCTTGTGTCTTATAAATTTCTAACAAAGCGTAGCAATAAAATCAGAAAATATTGCGAGTGCAATGGCCATACATTCTTGTACACAGAATACCTTCAATAGATTGTGGAACTTCATGAAAAATTACACAAAACTATAAAATTCGGCGACTGAAATCTTACATAAGTATACAAAATAAAAATAAAATGAAAAACAAAACTCATGATGGTATATTCAATATCTATATAGTTTTCTGTGCTCAAATGGGGTGGTAAAACCACACGACCTTATATCTGATCCATCCTACTAGGAGGAGAATTTAAAAACCAAAATCCCCTAGGCTTAGGAACACCAACTATCTAATGCTCCCTGTTTTCTTCCACTTGATATGAAATAAAAATGTCTTCATAAAAGTACAAATAACATGAACACCTCAACTACCGTTGCAACGCGTCTAACTGCAACAAAGTGGTACAACCCCAAGAAGGCACGTGCAAGGAGGAAATCAGTTAATCTTTCATAATCTTAAGCGCTTAATCTTTCAAACGTACTCTTAAGGCAAATGTAACAGCTGTATTATCCTGAATTCAAAAGGAGACATGCAAAAGTTGAAGATCAGGCAGCTAAGAAGGCAGCAAGGTGCTGTAACGTTCACTATTATATCTTTTCCTCAAGTCTTGAGATCATCAGACATGGCTGAAGGTATACAATGTGTAGCAAGGATATCTAAAGTGGCTGCCTCGGCTTTTTTGGTCTGTAGGACTACTATCTGCAGACACAAATTTTCAACTCAAATAACTTGATGAATTAGAGAGAGGACGCGGAGGGTTGGGAAAGCAGAGCAACAGTGAGAGACAGAGAGAGAGAGAGAGAGAGATTGAACCTGCTGGTATTCAAGGTCAAACTTTAAAAATTCATCGTCACAGCTCTCCACCATGTCGGCCAAGTTCTTCAGATTCTTCACAGGCTTCCCATTGAAAGCAAGAACCTAAATAATGGAGAGATTTTTAACAACATGCTTAAAGGCTTCTGTTATGTTACGTTATAAGTCTACTGAAATACCTGAGTGTTGACAATTTCTTCATATCCCATATTAATGTCAGCCACAAGAGCCTAGCACACAGCTCAAAAACACGCACATGCGAGGAATTGACTGAGCTGTGTCAATTTTAAAAAATATATGTCAAAATATGCTATTTTAAAAAATATTTACCCAGATATGAATTGTTCGGCATTTTAAATGTCGGATTAGTTATGCCCAAAATTAATTTGGTATTTTAAATACCGAATTAGTGTTTATTCAGTCTTTTTCTCTGCCTTTTTGTGTTTGGTGGGCCCGTGTACCATAGTTCGATATTTAAAATACCGAACTAGAGCCACCTGTCTATAGTTCGGCATTTATAATGCCGAACTTATAGTCAGCCTGTCCCATCCGTGCATGATGGCAGGCACGGGCTCTAGTTCTGCATTTATAATGTCAAATTAGAACTACTCACCCCAACCGTTGGATTCTCACGATCCAACGGTTGGGAGTAATTTAGGAAATTATTGCTTCAGTTGTTGGCCATTCTTCCTTCTCTCCCTCATTTCAGTTTCTCTCCTTCATTTCTTTCCTCTCTCACAACTCTCTCAACCTTGCTTCAAGTTTTTTTTTTTTTCTTGTTGCTGTGAAAGGTTGATAAATATTGATTATTGAAGAAGCTTGAAGAAGGAAAAAAATGTATATATTATTCATTTAAAATTTTGAAGTAATTTATAAATTTTTTTTAATTAATTTCAGCAAATTATTATTTTCTATAATATATAAGAATAATATTGATGAAAAATAATTGTTACTATTTTTTAGGTGATTATAACAATATTCAAATTTTTAAAGATATTATTCACGAAAGAGGTAATTTTTATTTTTAAAATTATATTAAGGCAGTATATTATATTGATTATTATATATGTTGTTTGTATAATTTGTATTGTATAGGATTTTTTTTTTGTCAAATAATATTTATTTTTTGTATGTAAAAGTCTTTAGGGATAAAATGATTGCTTAAAATTTGTTAATATATTTTTCAAGTTCACCTCTTAATTATTTGAAATATAAATATAAAATAAAATTAAACATTGTAATTTATTTAATTGTTAAGGTAATAAAATAAAAAAATAAATAAATATTCCCTTTAAAAGCACCATAAAATATTAATTAATTTAATATAATTATATAAGATTAAAAATATTTATTAATAAATTCAAGTGATATTAGTAAATAATATAACTTAATTTAGGCAAGAAATATTTGTTAAAATATATATTTGTTAATTTAGGCGATAAGTTAATTAAAATATATAATTAATATGTAATATATTTGATTAGCTCAATTAAAGTATATTAAATTTAAATAATAAAAATATATAATATCATATTATATATGTTATTAATTAAGTTAAAAAATAAGTATAATAAATAAGAAAAATTTTAACAGAAAAATTTTATTAATGTGTCACCATAAAATATTAATTAATTTAATATAATTATATAAGATTAAAAATATTTGTTAATAAATTCAAGTAATATTAGTAAATAATATAACTTAATTTAGGCGATATTAATTAATTAAAATGTATAACTAATATGTAATATATTTGATTAGCTCAATTAATTGAAAAGTAAACGAATTAAGAAAACTTATTAAATTATAATAATATTAAAAATATATAATATCATATTATATATGTTATTAATTAAGTTAAAAAATAAGTATAATAAATAAGAAAAATTTTAACTGAAATATTTTATTAATGTGTCACCATAAAAAATTAATTAATTTAATATAATTATATAAGATTAAAAATCTTTGTTAATAAATTCAAGTAATATTAGTAAATAATATAACTTAATTTAGGCAATATTAATTAATTAAAATATATAACTAATATGTAATATATTTGATTAGCTCAATTAATTGAAAAATGAACGAATTAAGAAAACTTATTAAATTATAATAATATTAAAAATATATAACATCATATTATATATGTTATTAATTAAGTTAAAAAATAAGTATAATAAATAAGAAAAATTTTAACTGAAATATTTTATTAATGTGTATGAAATTAATTTCATTAATATATGTGAAACAATATAAATAAAAATATTTGTGAAATAAAAAGTTATGCGAAATATTAATTTATAGGAAATAAAAATAGTATTGGATCAAAAAATTATAGTGAAAATAAAATAAAGTAATTTATTTGTAATAATAACATTTTTATCGAAATAATAATTTATGTTAGAAACTATAAAAATGTCTAATGGAATTTAATAATATAATAAAAAAGTATAAATTAACTTAATTTACTATATATCAGTTAATTATATTATATATTTAACATATAATATAATTAATGAATTTAATAATTAATTCGGTTAAGTATAATTAATGAATTATGAAATTTTTTTGATACTATAATAATATATATAATATTTAATATTATATAAAGAGTGTAAAAAGCTATATAAAGTATTAATTTTTGAACATAATAAAAGTTATATTTTGATGAAGTGAACTTATTGTAGAAAGTGGAATTAATTTTCAAATATGACTAAACTATAAGCCCTAAAACGCAAATCTTTAGAATTATTATTAATTATTATTATTATTAGAGCAAAAATTATATATATATATATATATATATATATATATATATATATATATATATATATATATATATATATATATATATATATATATATATATATATATATATATATCGAAAATAATAATAATGAAAGAATAAAAATAATATTAGAATTCAAATTTGTATAATGATTATCTTGTATAAATTATAAAATGATAAGCAGATTTAGAAAGTGGAATTATTTGACAATGTGAAAATCATAAATCCTAAAATATAAATCTAAATTTGTAAATCATAAATTCTAAAATGTAGGTCATACAGATTATGCTACAAATTAATTTTTAGAATATTGTGAAAAAGTAAAAGTAATTGCACTGATATTAATATAAATAAATATTGTTACTTAATTTTTTTTTTTTTTGTTTGGAATCCATTATATATAATGCTAATAGATATGACCGAATCGATACAAATATATTTTTATTAGGGAGGTGAAGTGATACGCAGTGACTATGGAGTTGATTATATAAATGGGCAATGCAATATGCTCCAAGTTCATCCTATACAGAAAATCACAGAGATGCTCCACATTGTTCACTTAGCCACAAATATAGATTGTGAACAATATTTTATCAACTCAATAATATTTAGGGTACCTATAAGAGTGGTAAATGGAGTTGTCTACCAAATGGTAGAAATATTGGAAGACGATGATGTAGAACGAATGTTTCAACATATAGATATGTTTAGACAGGATTTGGCATTTTTTGAGATCTATATTGGTATTAGTTATAAGACAGCAAATGATGACATGAATGAGGATGATGGGGAAGGGAATGCAGATGAGAATGGAGAAGACAATAATGCAAGTGCACATGATGATGCAGAGGGATCAAGGGCAATGTTTTCATATGTTTTTGAAGAGGACGAAGATGACGAAGATGTCGAGGAAGATAACAGTGATGATGCACTAGAAGAGTCTAATGAAAGCGATGAAAATATGCTCCATGAATCAGACGATTCTGACTCCAACATTCTGCTTTTGGAGTACATAAGGGGGAGGCATGTACTGTAAGTAATAATGCAGTCATGAATGTACCATCACATTTTTTTAGCTACAACTCAAATGAGTTTGTAGATTTTGAAGCAATGCGGGTACCAAATGCAAATGAAAACATGATAGATTATGGTGATGGCTTATATAAAGGTATGCTTTTTACTAGTAAAGAAGAATGTAAGCTTGCAATCGAACAGCATGCAATACAAAATAATTACAAGTATTATTCAAAACAATCTCGAGAAGAGACATTTGTATGGATTTGTAAGAGAAAATCTAGTGGTTGTAATTGGCGAGTACAAGCAAGAAAGCTGAGGGATGACAGTCAGTGGAAGATAAGCCAATATGATGAACCACATACATGTCTGAACACAGGCAGTACATCATATCATAAACATTTATCTACAAATGTTATTGCTAATCTTGTGGCACCCCTTGTGATAGAAATGCCTTCAATTAAGATTAAAGCTTTACAAGTTGCAGTGAAATATCAATTAGACTATGAACCATCTTATAAAAAGATATGGAAGGCAAAACAGATTGTAATTGAAAAAACATTTGGTGATTGAGATGAGTCATTTTCTCATCTTCAACGGTGGTTGCGAGCAGCACAAGCAACCAATCTTGGTACCCATTACATTCTTAATGATGAGGAGCATGTTATCAACAACCGCATTGATCCAACTTGTCGTGTATTTAAACGCATATTTTGGTACTTTAAGCCATGTATTGATGGGATGAAAAATTGCAGGCCTGCTCTCATCATTGATGGCACTTTTTTGTATATAAAGTATAAAGCTGTCTTATTATGTGCATCAGTTCTAGATAGTGATAATCATATTCTTCCCGTGGCATTTGCTATTGTACAGAAAGAGAATAATGACAATTGGGATTGGTTCATGACGTGCATACGGATGCATGTTACTAGCAACCAAAAATTATGTGTTATTTTTTATCGGCATAAGGGCATAATAAATGCAATGAAAAGCAATTTATGGAAAATGTGTCCCCATCGATATTGTATCCGCCACATGGTGAGTAATTACAATACAACTTTCAAAAATGCAGAAATGAAGAAATTGATACAAAATGCAGGTATATCATATATCATCCAACATATTATAGTTGTATGTATTAACTGAAGTTGACTTTTATTGTGGTAATATTAATGTGATATGTTTTTTCTTGTCGTAGCATATGAAGTACAAAAGAGAAAGTTCGTTAAGATGCGTAAGGAAATTACCCAGTTGGACAAACCATCATCATATTGGCTAAAGAAAATACCATTGAAACAATGGACGCTTTCTCACGATGGCGGGTATAGATATGGAAGCATGACATCGAATATTGTCGAATCTGTAAATAGTTTTTTAAAAGATGTTAGAGCATTGCCTATCGCCTCGATGGTGAACAAAATTTTTTGAAACTTGTTAGTGCATTTGACCATTTTAGAAGAGAGTATGAGAAGGAAATACTTGAGGGGCAAATGCACCCGTTTATGTCGAGATAAGCTATCTATATGGAGTAGACGGGCGAATGGTCATGAAGTGCAATATTTTAATAGAAAAACTGGTGAATGTCAAGTGACTACTGGTCGACAAAATCGGAGAGAAAAGATTAAGGGAGGCAATGTACAGGTTGTGGATTTGGCAAAAGGTGAATGCTCATGTGGCAAATTCCAGCAATATAAGATTCCTTGCTCGCACGCCATTGCATACTGTGTGAAGAATGGTATTGATTATGAGCATTACATTTCTCCATTTTACAAGTTAGAACGTTCATTGAAATGCTGGGAATCACACTTCTATCCCCTTGGTCATCCAGATTATTGGCCAAAATGTGAAGAATTGCCTTTGATACCTAATAAAGAATGGTTGCGTGGAAAGGGTAGATCAAAATCCACAAGGATCAGAACTGAAATGGACTGCTGAGTAAAAGAGAAAGCTGGTTATTCATGCAGATTGTGTGGTCAATCTGGTCATAATATTAAAATATGTCCAGTTGTAAATAGTAGGAATAGACGTTAATAAAATGTTATTTTCAGCTTGTACCTTAATATGATTAAGATTTTATAACATACTTACTTATGATGGTGTTAATTAGATGTGTTGATATTGTTATACCATTACTTTCATTATATTTATGTTTTATTTATTGTGAGACAAGCAATTTGATGGTCTTTATAAAACCCTATGATAGGTGATAATGACATTTTATACTCCTGGTGATATATTCCGTGCATGCGGTTGACATTGGTCACTTGATGATGATTTTCTTTATCCTACTGATTATTTATCTGATATTTATCTTATTGATGAAGACAATGTTGTATGATATGTCATTTGACCATATATTAAGTTTGATGTAATGTCTATTAACAATATATTGTAATCAAATGATAAATTAATGAATAATTATATTACTGTTAATAATTATGCTCCATACTATAACTTAAAGTAATTGGTATTATGTTATACTATTTTTTATGAATGACGTTATCTCATATGTATTTGCATTTTTTTTTTCAATTGAGCTATGCTATCATTTTATCATTTATGTTGTACTACACCAATATAAATATTATGAAAGTTTCATTATCATTTCTTATGGTTTCATTATATTTGTTCAGGTATGGAGGGCGGACATGCTGCAGATCATATACATCCTGGACCATATGACACTTCATTATTGGACATGCAGGATGTTTACCGATCAGGTGCTGTATGAGTTGATCAGGGCACTGCCCCACCATTGCGATGCAGGCGTAACGCGTTAGTATTGCGTGATTTTGTGGTTGATGACCGAGTAATTCTGCGATTACGCCTTATTGGATTTTATGGCATGGCTAGGATTGGCTATTTTATGTTGGATCACCATCTTATCACTGCACTAGTGGAGAGATGGAGACCAGAAACACACACATTCCATTTTCCATATGGAGAGATGGCTATCACACTTCAAGACGTCGGCATACAAACTAGGTTGCCTATAGATGGTTATGCAGTGACTACATCCTCACACGTAAATGGGAGGGATTTATGTCAGAGACTTTTGGGTGTAGAACCAGATGATAATGCAATTAGAGGAAATAAATTGTCACTTAATTGGCTGAATGCTATATTTTCCACTCTGTCTGCTAATCCTACTGAGATTAAGATAGATGCATATATACGAGCATTTATACTTCGTCTTATAGATGGTGTTTTGTTTACCATGGAAGCTGATAGCCGAGTTCACTTGATGTGGCTATCTCTCTTGGAGGACTTTGACCAGGTTGGTCAATATAGTTGGGTAGCTGTATGTTTGGCCTGCTTGTACAGTAAGTTATGTTCAGCATTACATCGAGTTGCAACTGAAATTGCAGGTCCATTATTTATATTGCAGCTATGGGCGTGGAATAGACTTTCCATAATTTCACCCCGACTATATGTGCGAGTTCCACCGGGAAACTCCCCACTTGGGCAACGGTAAGCAAGAATAAATATTTTAAAAAAATATTTTTATGAATTATATCTAATTAATCTTATTTTACAGATGGAACAACCCGCGACAGGTTACTGAAGTCAGTACACACGTCGTACACGACATTCGCTACAAATTTGATATTATACATGACCAGCAGGTATATTTAAATCAATCAGTATAATAAATTTAGGTTATTGCAACAAAATAATTTGTTACAATGAAAGCTATTTTTGTGATAATATATTTTTTATGATGAATTTAGCTTATCACCGGGTTGATTACAATAAATTTGTCTTAATAAATTTATTGCAACAAAATAGAATTTCATCACGATAAAATATAACATATTGTGAAAAAATGACTTTGTAACAAAAACTAATTTATTGTGATCAATTATTTATCAAAAAAAAAGAAAATATTTTGTCACAACAAATATCATTCTATCACTATATAATAAGTTATATAGTAACAAAATAAGATAATATACAAAAAAGGTTTATTTTTTAAAAAAAAAATTCTATAATCGGAAAAAAAAAAAAGTAGATTGAAAAACTAGATTAAAAAAAATCTGAAAATTAAAATTAGCATATTGGAAAAATTGGTATATTAAAAAAAGGTTTAATTCCTTAAAAAACTAATTAACAGGTTAAAAAAATAAATTATTATACTAACCTGAAATCCGATGAGAAACAATAAGAAATTTGTTATTTGAGATTTGATAATGGTAGAGTTTTATTTTTATTTTTTCGGCTATTAATCATAAGTAAAATTTATTCTGAAAAAAAATAAGTAAAAATTTGTTAAATAATCAAACCAATTAATTTGTTCTTTTAACTTAATAATATATCTACAGCAAATAAAACAAGAAGTAGTTATATTCTTACCAAGTGTTAATTTTTTTTAATCTCTTGGATATATATATTGTTTTTAAAATTAATAGTATAATTTTAGTAATATATAAATTAATATAAAATTATAGTTTTTATTTTATTTATTTATTAAATTTAAAATTATTTACGCTATATAAAAAGTCTGTATTAGTCACAAGTATATGATTACATATTTTAAATTATTATTATATTTTTATTAAACTTTGAAATTAATAATGATTTACTAAATTGAATATGCATTTACTGAAAATTATTTCTGATTGTTAAAATGTATAATATACGTCAATATTTTATGCAGATGATTTGGCAGCCATATGATGATGAGATATTGGAATCACTCCCTCAGTACTGCCTCAATAGACAAAATATATGGCAAGCAGTGGTCCCAATGATTTGCTTTCACATTGTACAATGGCACCAGTTGGACAAAGTTCATAGACAATTTGGACAAAGACAACGTATACCGCTGCGGCCACAACAACCCAGAAGGCTTGAGGGCATTGACTTGCGTTCTGATACAGGTGACTGGCATGTGTACCATCAGCAATGGATTATGATGTGGAATAATCGACATCAGCGAATCCGTGCAGATGTGCCATGCGACACACGGCCACAATACTATTTGCAGTATATGAAGTGGTTTAGAAGGGTAACGAGGAGATATATATCTCATCAGGGTGGCTTGTTTAATGCAATGGTTAGTTAATGAAGAAATTAGGAGTAATTGATTATTCAGTACATGTTTCAATTAAATATAATCTTAGCATGTTATATATTTTGGAGTAAATGTTAATTTACTTTATTTTACAGATATTACTAATAATGTATTTATTGCAGAAAGATGCTGTGGAGAGAATTCGCATCACAAATGATGTCGGCACAATACATCAGATCAATCAAACTATGTTTGATGCATTAGCTGAGGAGGAGCGAATTGTGATCGGACAACCTTCGGATTAAGAGCAAGTGCCAAAACAGCATCAGTCAAATGTCGGTCAAAGTGAACCACGAGCTCGACGACATTCTAATAGGAGTGCAAACCAAAGGCGACGAAAGGGTACATCTATTCATCCAAATATATTACGCCCAATTGAATTCTATAATGTGCCCACAGGTCACCACCAATCGAGTCAGTATGATGAAAATAGGTTTCCTCCTTCCACCTTAACTAGATTTGAGTTTAGTAGTTCGTCAGGGGCTCAGCCACCCGAGGTCACACCTGAGATGTATGGACAGTCTTAGACCTCCTCTTCATTCGCACAGTTTGCATCTACATCATTTCAACCGAACCCATATGCTGTGTCGTCTTCTGCATTCATGCCTTGGGTAGGGGCACAGTGGGATGAAACTCCCATACAGCAAATGCAATATTTAGGCGGATTTTTCACTCCAACAAATACGTTTGCACCTGCTTTTGGCCATCCATTTGCTATACCAACATATACTCATAGTCCTATACCATATCAACTTCAAGATTATACCATATCAACTTCAAGATCAAGAGCATGATGTTACTGCTGATGAAGAGCAAACTGAAGTGCAGTCAATCGCAGTTCAACGTAGACGTGCTCCTCCACGTGATAGTAGGCCTCCTCCTTGTGGGACTGGAGGTGATCGGTGTCATGTTCAAGGGGGACACAGACGACGTGGAGGGTATTAGTTTTTTTTTTTAATGACAATTATACACTTGGTATAATATTTATTTGTATAATTATATATGCATATTTTATATTATGTTTATAAATTCTCATTGCATTCTCTGTATCAAACTAAGTGATCTACGATGTATGATAGGAGCTCCTAGAGCACGTAAGTCTTCCAACAATTTATTTGATTCTTCCACTCAAAAATGCCACTCACGATGCAAACCCGCATGGTATTCTTTCCTATCAGAATACTTCTCGCTTTCATATTCACCGTTGAAATGCAACATTGTTACAATCAAATTTTAATCTGCGATTAAAGCACTCAACTATGAATTCAAAGTCTGGCGCTTGTATTAAAATTATATGCTTCACAAATATAAAATGAAAAATATTTATAGGCTTTTCTAATTAAATTATATACTTCACAAAAAAAAAATTAGAGTTTAGGATTTAGATATTTAAGGGTTTAAGGTTTAGAATTAGTTAAAGATTTAATGTTTATGATAATTATTATTATACAATTTATTATTTTTCTTTAAATCTTTTTTTAAATTTCTATCAATTGAGTTATTTAAATATTTTTAAAGTGGAATTATTTAAATATTGAAAAATCGCATATAATTTACAAAAATTTCATATTAATTAACATAAAAAATTAATAAAATATAAATTAATGCACAGTTTAGTTTTTTTTTCAATTTTTCAATTTTAATTATGTAATAACAAGAAAATTAATAAGCAAACCCAATTTTTTCCATTATTATTTGTAGATTAGAACAATTAAGGACACAAATAAATTTTAATATTAAGCAAACAAAATATTATAAACATAGTCATGCATTTATATGTTATTTACCTCTTTTCATGCAAAATTTCTTTAAAAATTCAAATATTTTTTAATATGACCTACAAAAAAATATTAATATTTTTCGGTCATATTTATAATTATTTATAAAAAATAAAATTCTCAAATTTCTACCTGTTGCGCGATTTCTGCAAGTGTACAGGTCGTGCTAAGTAATAGTGTGTGAATAGAGTGTCGAATCCACAGGGAAGGGCTGACAAGTACTAATTTTAAGATTATTCTATTATTTAGAAAATCAATTATGATAATTCGTAATTTAAAATAAAGTAAAATTTAAGTAAATAAATGATGATAATATGAAATAAGATTAAAGACCTAGGATTTAGAATTCATCAATTGATTACCTATGATCACTTTATATTTTTTAAATTGGATTATTTTTGCTGGAATTAATGATTAGATTTCTTTAAATTATATGATGTTCTCTCTCAATATACAACATGTGTGCTCATATTAACCTTATATCTACTCTCATGATCATAAACAATTAACACAAACCCATTAAATTTTATGGAAATCCTTTAACAATCACAAATGAGTATTCTTATCTCTAAGCAATACATTCCCTAGATCAATTATTCTAATGAACTAATATTGTGTTTCCACTCTCGCTACTTCACACAATATCTTAAATCATGCAATTAATGGCTAGTTAATTACAAGCATTAAATTCTAAGATAAAAGATTAATTCCAACAATCAACCCAATCAATTTAATATAAATAATCATATGCAAATCAAAATATTACATCTAAATCTTAGAAAAATAAATTTAGCTATTCATAATTAAAAGAGAAGAAACAATTAAATTAATAATAAAAATAATAAACATAATAATAACTTATAATTAAATTCAAGAATAGAGTTTAGAGAGAACTTGTTTTGGGATACAATTTTTGATGAATTCAAACTTCTAAAAACTCCTCCTCTTGATCAAAATAAAAAATAAAACTAATCTACTTTAAGAAAGTATATGAAAATCTCTCTACATTTTTTTTTTGTGGATTTTCTTTGATGCTGTTTTCCTTTGTCAAGCATGGTATTTATAAGCATGCTTGGTGGAAGAATTCAAGTTCCATTAAAATTCTTACATCAAAAATTCAATATTGATGGTTAGGTTGGCCACCAACCATTGAATTTTAGCCACCAACCATTGAATTTATTTCTCAATATTAAAAAATGATTATGTTAGCCATCAAGCATTGATTTTGACCACCAACCATTGAATTTATTTCTCATGGATTGAAAACTTGAATCATTGCTTACATCATTATTTTTATGACATCACCGCCTGCATCATTTATTTTATTGCATCATTGTAACATAATTTTGATCTACAAAAATAAAATAAAAACACTTAAAATATGTTATAATTTATTTATAAATTGTAGAACTATTTATTTTTCAAAATAAGTAATAATATTATTGCATTTTTCGAGAACTGAGCTAAAATTTAAGTTTAAACAAATAAAATAACTCTAAAAATATAGAGTTATCACTACCCATTAATTAATATTAATATTTTATATTATTATTATTATTATTATTATTATTATTATTATTATACTTTACACATTATCTTATTAAATTACTTAAATATTTTTATGCCCATCGAAAAATAGCAATTCATTATACAAAATAAACTAATAAAATTTATTAATAAATTATGTCATAAAATATAAAAAATAAAAACATATAATTAAAAAAGTTATAAGAAATCAATTATTAACAAAATATGCTATAACTAACTTATTATCTAATAATAATAATAATAACTACTGTTATTTTATTCATATTATTATTATTTTCATACCCAATTATATTCATAATTTTTATTATTTTAGATATTTTTACTTTAAATATTTTAACACAATACTAAAAAATTACAAACAATCAATTATATAAAATAAAAAAAAACATTTTAACAAAATAATAACAAATATTATCACACAATTAAAAAATAATAAAAAATATATATTTTTATCTTATGTTATTTTCAAATAAATAAGAAAATAAAATTTATCTCTTTCAATTAAATTTTTTTAATTGTTCTAAAAATATATATCATTTCTAAATTATTATTCATTCATATTTAAAATTATTTGTAACAAAAAATACTTTAAATATTAAATGAAAAATATATAAATTATTTATAATATTAAAAATAAAATTTACCTTTATTTCCTATTCTTCTTCTTCAAACTGAAATGAGATATTGAAAAAAAAAAAAAAAAGGCAAAGTAAAGTTTGAAGGCTAAAGAATCTGGAAAACAAAAAAATAAAAAAGCAAACTATAAGTTTGAATGAATGGCAGTGGGGTGGGTGGCGTTGGGAAGTGGTGTGCAGTTCGGTATTTTAAATACCGAACTGCTGCACCTGGCCCCACTCCCAGAGCAAGCTGTCTGCTAGTTCAGTATTTTAAATACCGAACTATAGTGCAGGGGGCCCAGAACACCCAAAAAGGCCAATGAAAAAGACTGGTAAACACTAATTCGGTATTTAAAATACCGAATTGTGTTTGGGCACAACTAATTCGACATTTTAAATGCCGAATAATGCATGTTTGGGTAAATATTTTTTAAAATAACATATTTTGGCATATATTTTTTAAAATTGACACAGTAAGGTCAATTCCTCCGCACATGCAGTGAATTCTCTTTTTCCATTTTTTGGAGTAAATTACCTCTGGCATTAGAAATTAGGAAAAAAAGAGTTTTTTTCTGTTTTGATTCAGAGGTGGGAGAGAGAGAGACCTGTGAAACAACAACAACTTGTTCATCTACAGATTGTGCCATTGCATGTAGATGCTTGTGCAATAGTTTGACGGGGGCATCAAATTCATAGTCCTTTCCATACTAGAGCCAAGGCAATTTAAACAGTGATTATTAGAGATCTTGCAGAACCTTTTACAAAGCCAAACTAATGGAGCCTAGTGGCACTAATAAAGCCACTAGGCTTATCTTTTTTTCCACCAAACTACCTATAAACTTAATTAAGTTTATAACTGTATTAGTAGAAATGCATCCAATGTCCAACCAGTATCCCAGTTTTAAATTTCATATAGAGCTAAAAATAATAAAATATTTTCTTCCACTTGTAGGCAGCATGCTCATATTAACCCATTAAGGCTTGAGGTGCATGTGCATTGGCCTAGTAATGGAAACCTCAAAGCTTTTGCTTTGACATGTTTGTACTACACATTATTCTAGCAAAAAGTAAAGCATCCACGGTGCACATATGTGTAAAAACTCCATGGGCCTTGACAGTGTTGGACTGAATCATATCAATGGCCATATAAGTGAGGTTGTAACCTTACATTGCATAAAACCAATTGGGTTGTGCTAAGACCCAATCTACTATACACATATTCCACTTTATATTCTTATACTTTTCTCATTTGGGATTATTTTTTCCAACAATAAGAAAGCAGCTATTATCTAACAACTAAACAACTAACGAGGAAAATTCATCCATTGCAGATTATAGCCCTCTAGATAATAAATGCAAGGGTAGAAGCCATAGAATGGGAGGGAGCCGTATAATGCATAATATATATATATATATATATATATATATATATATATATATATATATATATATATATATAGTAAATGCAAATGCATGAGAAGACAGAATAATATATTAGAGAGTATCACTTACCTACTAGACGACTCATCTGATAAACTATCCTCGAAAGTGTGACCTTGAGACAAGAGGATACCATAGACATCAACTTTGAATAACAAATGATATTATCAGAATACGAACGACTCACATATCAAAACATAACTAAAAGATTATTGAAACTCTTACCGGAATTTCTGCAGAATATCTCCTAAACTTGAACATTATCCAAAATCAACAAAGACACAATACTTTTAATAATCTCAATAATCAATATAACCCAATACAACTCCAGAGACCCCTCATGGGTCCTCCCAACTAGGGGTGAACAAAATCGAACCGAAATTGAAAAATCAAACCGAACCGATCGGTTCGGTTTAGTTTTTTATAATTTTAGTTCGGTTTTGGTTTTTATTTTGAGAAACCGAATTAAATTTCGGTTTGGTTCGGTTATAGCAAAAAAAATTTTGGTTATAACCGAACTGACCAAAGTTTTTTAATATATATATATATATATATATATATATATATATATATATATATATATATATATATTATTTCAATATCATATTTATGAAAAAAAAAAAAAAAGCCTAGCAGCCAAAACCGACAAACCGAATCGAACTTCTTCAGTTTATGTTCAGTTCAATTTTCACTAAGAGTTCAGTTCGGTTCAATTTAAGAAAAAATTAATTTCAATTATTCAGTTATTTCGGTTCAGTTCGATTTTGAACCGAATTGAACATTTGCACAGCCCCTACGCCCAACTCATAATCCTTAACAGAACACAACAATTACTAATTAGAATATACTGAACATAAATTAATCAAATAACAACTGAGATACAGGAGTTTAGGGTTTACCCTCATAAATTTCAATCAAACGAATGTTGAGAGTCGTACCATAATGAAAAACGAGGCTGCCAGACCTCTCTCACGCGCCACCGCTAGAGCACGCCGGCCAGAAGTCCATCGGCCGTCCTCCCCTCACGCTGCCTCTCTCTCTCTCTCTCCTTCTCTTTCTTCATTCTGTTTACCACCTTCAAAACACAGCCATTTGATTGGCTCCCCATTTAGCCAATCAGATTGTCACGCCCCGATCCCGAGGGCACGTGACCGGCACTAGGACACAGGACATGCACGTGGCTACCAGTGCCCGTAGTAAGCCTAACCCATACCACAAGACAAAAAGCCCACAACACATAACTGAAAAGCCCAACTGAAAAGGGCTATGGGCCCAAACAAGATAAGCAGAACCAAAAGAAATCACAACATAACGCAATATCAAAATGGCCCAACATCACTTATTCCATATATTCCAGAAAGATAATAAATTACATAAAGGTTCTGCTTAACCCCAAAGATTACAGCTGAAAAAATACATAAAACTCAATTACAAAGTGTAACATTGTGGAGTTCTAGAGTTACAATTACAAATGTACGTCTATTACATGTATTCTTAATATCGCAATAATACAAATCACTGCCGAAGGAAAATTGGCAGTCTACTCAATTACAATTCAAATAAAAATAAATGAAAGCAACGAGATGAACAGGAATGAGTGTTCGACTCAGTGAATGATACCAGCTAATATATTAAACTGGTATCCCCCAAAAAGACTGTATTTTACATAATATGCAGTATGTCATAGAGACAAACAAAGCATCCAATCAAGTAAGGATGGGGTATGGTCCACAGTACCACACTGATACTCAGTACTCAATGTGGGGAGCCGATCCCCCTACCCTGGCTCTCTGAATCCAAATATTCTGTCTCTTATATCCAAGGGGCCCGGCCATCACTGGTCTATACCACGCAGCCCTGACCCGACTGACAGCAGCCCTGGCGATGAGCAGGCCCGGCCGACATCCATCAGTCATAGCTCATCTTCTGAATCTCATCATAATCCAAATCATAACCATAATAATCCTATAATCCTAGGTGGTACTGTGTCCTCCCAACCTCCATTCATCAATCACAACCATAATATGGCACATAATATAGAATATCAATTCATCACTCACAGTCAAATGTCACATACTTATAGATGCAATAGTAGTGCATAATATACGTATATATATACACACAGCAATACATATGAAATGGAAATAGGATAATATATTAGTGAGTATCACTCACCTAACTGTCGACGCTTCCGACCGGCTTCCCTCAGAAGAGTAGCCTTGGAACCAGGAAGACGCCAGACACCGACACCTCGCAACAGAGAACATAAACACGATAAGAATTATACTCAACTCCAGAACAGACTCGATAACCTAACAAATACTCTAAAACCACTAAACATAGATTAACTCATATACCAACAGAAATACAAGGGTTTCGGGATTCACCTTCATAAATTTTGAACATACGGACGTCGAGGATCGTGCCAGAATGTCGAAACAGAATTACTGCACCTCCCCACGCGCCGGCACCATGCGCCGCCGCCGGCCGGCCACGCGCCACCGCCGGTGGTGGCGGATCTGGGGAAACTCCACACCAGCAGATTCACCTCAACCCCAGGAGCCCAAAAACAGTCACCACTCGCCGGCACTCGCCCTCCAGCCACCGGAAAATGCCTCCAAAGCCACGGTTTGGTATTTTTTGATCTCCTCCTCCGGTGGTCCTCAGGGGGCAAGGCAGGTACCAAAGTGAAGCTCTCATCTCTAGAAGTAAAACGGCACTAAGATCACCGGATTCCGCTGCCGGAATTGGCCGAAAAATGGAGTTGAAGTTGCGGTGGCCGGCGGTACTTCTCTCCTCGCGTACACCGCCGTGCCGCCGCCGATCACCGAGCTGCCGCCTCCCTCGAGGTCGCCGGTCCTCCTTCTACCCAGCAGTGGTGGCGGTGCTTGCCACCGCCCGCCGGAACACAGCCCACTCTCTCTCTCTCTCTCTCTCTCTCGGCTTCTCCCTTTCTCTCTCCTCTCTCTTGCTTCTGTTCTGCCCGTTTTTGTTCTTCCTCAAAACGCACCGTTTGGCTTCTGGCCAAACTGACCAATCCCAGCCTCTTCTTCTTCTTTTCTAATTTTCTTAACCCCCAGATTATGTTATATATATATATACTAAACCATATAATATATATACATATAATACTATATACATATATATATAAACATAATACTACATATATATATATACAAAATAATAACACTAATAATAATAATCATAATAATCATAATAATACCAATAATAATAATAATAATAATAATTAACAATAATTCATAATTTTCATATTAATAATAATTTACAACATATACTCATGAATATATATCAATATCATTATTTACGATAATTATAGTAATTATACGAAAATCCAAATATCCGATAAAATACTATAATCAACTTATAATATAATTAATACCCTTATTAATACTCAAATATCAAAATATAATCCGAAATACAATTCTCCAAAAATCAACATTAACATTATCATAATAATATAATATTGTAATATTGTATCAAAATTGCTATTAATAATACGTATTCAAATAATATGAATATTTATAATTTAATAAAATATAATTCCAATCTTATTTTAATAAGGAAAATAATAAAATAAGATATTTCCGTACAAAAATAGAATTTTATAAAATAATTGAAAATTCGAGATATTTCACAGATGGCCTCCACTCTTCCTTTCTTTTCTTTTCTTTTACAAACCGTATATATATATATATATAACTAAAACTTTGATAATAATAATAATAATAATAAACCTTAATTTACATAATAAAATTCAATTCATAAAAATCATTTATAATAATTAACAATATTAATTTAAATAATATATTTTAGATTAATCGAGCATAACATTAATTTCAGATATCAAAATATAAATTCTCCAAATAACTATTATAATATTTTTATAACTAATTATATAATACTTCTTCAATTATTCCATGTATTTAACATTAAAATAGAACTATGATTAATAATATATTTTTCAAATCATATGAATATATAAATTTAATAAAAATATAACTTCAATATTTGCTTAAATAAAGAAAATAATAAAATAATACATTTCCGTATAAAAATAGGATTTTATAAAATAATTAAAAATTCAGAGTATTACAAATAACCTAATCCATTTTTTTTATTAGTTATATTTATTTCTTGAGATTTAATTTAATTCAAGTAGTAAAACCTTTCATCTTGAAAATCAAATTGACATATTTTTAATATTTTATTTCATTAAATACTTTTCTTTTAAATAAGTCATTATTTTTTTTTAATACCAAGAGGAAAACACCTAGCATAAATACATTAGACTACATAACAGTTGTCTTCCCTTTTAACATTTTTCATTTAATTAGTGATTATTATTTGCGATCTAGAAGACTCAACCTAAAATATCTCACATCCTACACCTTTAAAGAAAAAGAGAAAAGTAATAAGACTATATATGATTGGTACGCTGGCCATTAATTTAGAGTTAAACCAATATAATATAATTCCATATAACATATATGATATACTAGAATGCCATTTTTATAATTCAAGAGGGTAAATATGTCATTATATTAGGATAAATTATTATTTAGTACCTAAGTTTTGATAAAATTAATACTACAATATCTATATTTTGAGAAACTAATGATTGTAATTCTGTATTTGCATTCTATCAGACATTTTGGTTATTTCGTCCAAATTTTTCAGTTTTCTATTAAAAAATTAAAAAAAATAGTTTTGTTGTCTAAAATATCCCTTAATTTGCTGTCCAAAATACCCCAAAAAAAATTAGTTTTTTGATCATACATTATATTTAAGAAATTAATTTGTTATGAGTATTGTATTTAAGAAATTAATTTATTTAAAAAACTAATTTTTGTTAGGAGTATTATATTTAAGAAATTAATCTAGTTAAAAATTAATTTTTGTTAGGAGTGTTATATTTAAAAATTATAAGTATTATATTATAAAATAGTTATATTTAAGAAATAAAGACTATTTTAGTCATTTTGCACATGTTTAATGGAAAAATATAAAAATTTGGATAGAATGACTAAAATATCTAAGGGAATACAAATATAGAATACAACTGTTAATTTACCAAAATGCAGGAACCTTAATATTAATTTTGCCAAAATCTAAGGACTACATAGTAATTTAGTCTTATTATTATTATTATTATTATTATTACTACTACTTGAGCTAGAAAAAAACTTCCAACTTTGACATTAATCAACTACTATTTGTTTAATCAAGTATTGTTGGGTTTAGTTGCACCATGCATTGTGTGACTTTAATTTAATTTCCTTTATATAAGGGAAAAAATAAAATAAAATAAAGGGGTATCCTCATTCCTTGAATGTCAAGATTTTGTCCACAAGTTTTATTAATTAAGTGATTGCATTTATTAATAATTATTAAGTATAAGTTGTTTAGAGTAATACTCCTAATTTGCATAGGCTGTGCCTAAATGAAATATTATATTGGATGGCGTAATTAAGAAATAGATACTCTAGTCAATAATATCTAAATATTTTAGACATGATGATGTGGTCTATATTGTATCTTATAGAAATTAAAATAGCATTTATTATTTCCACCAAAAGAAGAAAAAAAATAGCATTTATTGTTAAGTAGATCTGTGAATTGCTATGGTTGTAACAGGACGTGTGGTCAGCACACGAATTTCTTTTTAAATATTTATTATTATATAATAAAAATATGCTTACAGAATTCCAGTTTTATAAATAACTCAATTTTCCCTGATTTAATATTTAATAGATCATTAAATATATATGTCAAGCTGATCTCATGGAAAGATCTATCTATTATATAATACATATGATAAAAATTGAAACCCTCTTATTATTATTTTTTTTTCTCACGAAGATACCTTTCACATTATTACCATTATTTCTATTAATATGTATATCAGTGAAATATAGTTAATAATTAATGCCAAGTTCATATCATGTAAAATATATTCTCTCCGTTTTAAAAAAATTATTGATTATTTTTTTAAGAGGTCTAAAATATTTATCCACTCTAAAAATAGGTATATATATTTGTCTATTTTATCTTTATTAATTAAAAAGTGTATATTCTCAAATTTAATAATAAAGATAGTAATAAATAAATATATGCAAGCGTATAAGTGAAAAAATATAATAAAATTTATGAATTGACAAGTTATTAATAATTTTTTTTTAAATTGTGTGAGAAAAGAAAGTAGAAAATTTTTTTAAAACGGAGGAAATATATTTTATTAAGAATATATATATTGAATCAAGAATATTAAGATAAAAATTTGCTATGTATGATATATTAAATTAAATTTAGATAAAAAAAATATTATTTTGTTCTTAATATTTGACCTAATTAATTTTTAGTTTCTGCATTTTGTGAAATTGACTATTTAGTTTCCAACGTTTGATTCCGTAAATAAAACTAGTCATTTCATCTAAAATTAGTCCAATTTACTAAAATAGCGAAAATAATCTTACTCAAATTGCTATTTAGTATATGAATTTTAACCTAATTAACTATTTAGTTCATGTATTTTTGCAATTTCATTTTAATTTAATAGTAAAATGAATAAATTTTGAATAGAATGACTAATTTTATTGATTAAAAAAAATCTCAAGTATTAAATAGTCAGTTTCATAAATACGTAAATTAAATAATTAATTAGATTAAATTTCAAAAACTAAATTACAGTTTATCCATAAATCTTTAATATAATATATTAAATTTTAAGACTAGCTTTAAAATTAGTATTTGGGGAAGTTTCATCAGTAAGGATAAATTCAACTACATCATTATTTTTTGTATGTTCTAATTATATTAAGTCACGTTATTATATTTTTATAAATTTTAATTAAAATTTATATATAAGGATATATATAATTTTTTTTTATTTTTTTAATTAGTTGATCCATATATAATAAACTTAACCCATACATATATTTTATTTGTTAATATTTAAAAATATTAAAAAATAATATTCAATTTTAATTAATAATAATAGGTTAAAATATTTTTAAAAAATATAATTAAAACCAGTGTAAGGTAAAGTCTCACGACAAGTTAAAAAAACGACGGAGAGAAAAAGAACCAATCATCATAGCACATAGGACATGAGATCACATTATAAAGAAAGACAAACCAAACACTTCCTGTATCTCCAAGTCATCTCCACCACCAGCAGAGCTACAATTTTTTTTTCCAGCATAGGGATCTCAGAAACCAATTCTTGAGTTCTTGAGAAAGAGATCAGAAGGAAAGAAAAAAAATGGCAGGTGGAAGATACTGTTATAAAGATGTATTACCATTTACAGCCTTAGTAACAATGGAATGTGTAAATGTTGGTTTGAACACGCTTTACAAATCAGCCACTTTAAAGGGCATGAATTATCATGTCTTTATTGTTTATGCTTATGCTATTGCTGCTCTAGTTCTTCTTCCTTCTCCTTTCATCTCCCACAGGTATAAACCTCTGTTTCTGACACTGTTTTTTTTTTTTCTGTTTTATAATCATAATATCCAAATGGGTTTTGAAAGAAATTAATAAAATTTTTGTTTCTTTATGCAGATCAAGAGTTCTTCCTCCATTAAGTTTCTCAATTCTGTGTAAAATTGGTCTTCTTGGGCTTATTGGGTAAATTTTGATCCATTTATGTTGTGGGTTTTCAATTTCAAAAGTTAAAGTATGTTTCATTTCAATAATTAACTCTGTTTTACAGGAGTTCATCTCAGATTTTGGGGTATGCAGGAATCAATTATAGTTCTCCAACTCTTTCTTCAGCCATCAGCAACCTCACACCAGCTTTCACTTTCATTCTTGCAGTCCTTTTTAGGTACTTGCTCCTTTCTTTTTTCATAATTACATGAATACCCTCATGTGCTAATTAAAGATTCAATGTCTTAATTTTATTGATTTTCTTCAAAATTGACAATTTGATTCTTGATCAAAGATAATGATATTGATAGTCCACTGCAAATGTCCCCTACCCGGCTACACTTTTTCAAGGCTTTTGTTTTGATTGTTTGTTTGTTTGTTTTTTTTTTTTCTTGGGCTTGGCCCAATTAGAGGAAATGATTGTGTATGGTTTGTGCACTGTTATATTCAGAACTTTGAAATTTTTATATTCAGAACTTTTTTCAAAAAAAAAAAATTGTAATATTCAAAACAACTTTATTTTTGCGGAGGAGTGTGTCTTATCTTTAATCCGTCTATATATTATTTAAAAGAAAAAAATTAACTCTTGTACATTAGATCAAGAATTAAAATTATCTTATGATTATGTCCATAAAAAAAATAATGATATTAGGACAATTGAGTTTTCATTCACAAATATTAAAATTAATAATTTTAGAATTATGAAATTACAAGTTAAATAAAATATAATTATATGCAATAGCCATTGTGAATGTCATCATTGCATATGATAGTCTATTCACTTAGCAAAATATCAAGAAGGAAGGTCTAAATTTTGAATAAATTTAGTTCTGATTAGAATTTAAGTTGAATTTAAAATTTTACGATTTTGAAAATAATTTTAATATCATTAAATAAAAAATTTATTAGTAACATTTTTTTATTTAAAAAAAAAAAAAAGGAAAGAAAACTACGTCAATATCTATTATTGAAAGTGAATTATAGAGGGCAAAAGGCTTCTAAAACTCTTAACATAATCGGATGCGTTTTCTTTTCTTTCTCCCTTTTAGCTGTGTCTGTCTTATTAGGCTGCTATGAACGGTTATGATTGCATCTTACGGGGCAAAATTAAATATGATTCCAAAAGTAGAATAAGGATGATGACTATTCCAATTACATCAACTCAATTGGTAATTTTCCTCCAATGAAAGGAAAAGGAAAGAAAAGAAAAGAAAAGAAAAAGAACAAATTATGCTGACAATTCTTTCAAATTTTGCCCTTTTTTCCAAGTGGATTAATCAGTATCCATTAATGGCTTAAGGCCTTTTCTCTTCATTACACAAGACCAGCCACTAACTTCTAATATGATATTTTGTTTTTGTACGCTGGCATGAAAAGGATGGAGAGAGTTGGTCTAAGAAGAAGAAGCAGCCAAGCCAAAGTGATAGGCACAATTGTATCAATAACAGGTGCATTTGTAGTGACTTTATACAAAGGCCCACCAATTGTTATCGTTTCATCGCCATCTCTTTCACTTCATCAACCTCTTCATTCTTCTTCATCAAATCCCAATTGGGTCCTTGGTGGCATTTTTCTCACAGCTGAATATATACTTGTTCCATTATGGTATATTGTTCAGGTACAATCATTCACATTGTTATTTGAGTTGCAATTCAAAATAATAATAATATTACTATAAATAATCTCTTTTAACAGCATGCGAATTATCCTGTTAAAAGTAAAAAAAATTGATGCTAATAAGAATTAGCAGTACTACCACCTAATATATAAATTATTCATAACCAAATATAGACATTTGACAGTATCATGAACATTTAATTAATGTATGCTGACATTTACTAACACGATCAACTTCTTGTTGTAAGTATATATTTGCTGTTAATTGTCAATTTTAACAGCATGCATCAAATGATGTTAAACTAATATTATCAATTCTAATATTTGTTGTAGTGTTACAGGTTATTAAAAATTAATTTTTAATTGAATTTGACGTGTTTTAATCATAAAAAATTTAAAGCAGTTAAAGAAAAATTCAAAACTCGACATCAAACATAGTCTGAGTTAATAATTCGGTAACACTTGCTTTGTAAATGTTTAATTTGCAGACACAAATAATGAAGGAATACCCAGCAGAGCTCACAGTAGTGTTCTTTTATAACTTAACTGTAAGCATCGTAGCTGCAATTGTAGCTTTGATTACAGAAGGAGCTTCAAGTGCTTGGATAGTGCGGCCAAGTATAGCTTTAGCCTCCATTGTTTGCTCGGTAAAAGACAAATTTAATATACACTACAAAACAGGATATACATATGTTTTTTTTCTTCTTAGACTTTTGTTTTAATTCATGAAGTTTCATTTCTGTTAGGGACTTTTTGGATCATGCTTGAACAATACTGTTCACACATGGGCTCTGCATTTGAAAGGACCTGTTTTTGTAGCAATGTTTAAGCCTTTGTCGATTGCTATTGCTGTTGCCATGGGTGCCATGTTCCTTGGTGATGCTCTTTACCTTGGCAGGTATGAGATTTCCCCATTGAAACTTTTCTGTATGTACGTATATATCGGAAAAGTTTTTAAAGAAAAGGGAGACTGTGGCCTCCGATATTATAAAATAAACTATTATAAAATTGTGGTAATGGATGGAACCTTCAGCAAGTATAGAGTTCAGTTTAACGAGACATGCCAAAGCAAAGACAATACCAGAGAATGAAGAATGCTCCTTAGAATCCATTTTAACATCGAAATTGAAATTGTTTTTCCAAAAAATTATGTAATTGGTTTGAAATTTTAATAACTAGAAGATGCAAAATTTATCTAAAAAAAACCATTTTAATGATTACTAATCAAATTTTCAAGGTAATAATTTTTTCGACAGCAATTCAAACAATAGTACTGAACATAGATTGAGCTCAGTCTAGTCTGCCACCCATAACTTAATTTGATCAGTCTGTCTACCTGTTGTATTTTAGTGGAAATTTTTGTCTTTCATGTCTTTTTTATCCTGTCCTGTGGCAGTCTGATTGGAGCAACGACAATATCAATTGGGTTCTACACTGTAATGTGGGGGAAAGCCAAAGAAGAGTTCAGCGAAGATTGTGCTGGTAGCAGCCTGGAATCCCCATCCACACAGAAAGTCCCTCTATTGCAAAGCTACAAAGAGGAACTAGTATAGGGCTAAAACAGCAGAGATATATGACCAGCAACAATATGCACTTCTAGAAAAACAAAGACATATTCATAGTCTAAACACCAAATGTAGTTTGTTAATCTTTAGGGTCAGAACTCAGAATCTACCGGAATCGCCAACCTGTTACAAGTCTCAAAGTGGAATGCTTTAAAAAGCTCAGGCACAAGTTATTTGAAGAAAATAGATTGCTACTGTATACATCAAATATCTAGCTATAGTATCTACATATCTATTTTCTAAATGCAGTTCATGATGAGCTAGATTTCTCATGTTTGCCTGTCCAACTGCATAAGTTGTATCATGTCTTGTGTCTTATGAATTTCTAACAAAGTGTAGCTATAAAATCAGAAAATATTGCGAGTGCAATGGCCATACATTATTGTACACAGAATACCTTCAATAGACTCTGGAACTTCATGAAAAATTACACAAAACTATAAAATTCAGCAACTGAAATCTTACATGAGTATACAAAATAAAAATAAAATGAAAAACAGAACTCACGATGGTATATTCAATATCTATATAGTTTTCTGTGGTCAAATGGGGTGGTAATACTACATGACCTTATATCTGATCCATCCTACTAGCAGGAGAATTTAAAAACCAAAAATCTCCTAGGCTTAGGAACACCAACTATCTAATGCTCCCTGCTTTCTTCCGCTTGATATGAAACAAATGTGTTCATAAAAGTACAAATAACATGAACACCTCAACTACCGTTGCAACGCGTCTAACTGCACAAAGTAGTACAACCCCCAAGAAGGCACATGCAAGGAGGAAATCAGTTAATCTTTCATAATCTTAAGCGCTTAATCTTTCATACTGTTAAGGCAAATGTACCAGCTGTATTATCCTGAATTCAAAAGGAGACATCCAAAAGTTGAAGATCAGGCAGCTAAGAAGGCAGCAAGGTGCTGTAACGTTCACTATTATATCTTTTCCTCAAGTCTTGAGATCATCAGACATGGCTGAAGGTATACAATGTGTAGCAAGGATATCTAAAGTGGCTGCCTTGGCTTTTTTGGTCTGTAGGACTACTATCTGCAGACACAAATTTTCAACTCAAACAACTTGATGAATTAGAGAGAGGGGGCGGAGGGTTGGGAAAGCAGAGCAACAGTGAGAGAGAGAGAGAGAGAGAGAGAGAGATTGAACCTGCTGGTATTCTAGGTCAAACTTTAAAAATTCATCATCACAGCTCTCCACCATGTCAGCCAAGTTCTTCAGATTCTTCACAGGCTTCCCATTGAAAGCAAGAACCTAAATAATGGAGAGATTTTTAAAAACATGCTTAAAGGCTTCTGTTATGTTACGTTAAAAGTCTACTGAAATACCTGAGTGTTGACAATTTCTTCATATCCAATATTAATGTCAGCCACAAGAACCTAACACACAATTCAAAAACACACACATGCAGTGAATTCTCTTTTTCCATTTTTTGCAGTAAATTACCTCTGGCATTAGAAATTAGGAAAAAAAAAATTCTGTTTGGATTAAGAGGGCGGGAGAGAGAGAGAGACCTGTGAAACAACAACAACTTGTTCATCTACAGATTGTGCCATTGCATGTAGATGCTTATCCAATAGTTTGACGGGGGCATCAAATTCATAGTCCTTTCCATACTGGAGCCAAGGCAATTTAAACAGTGATTATTAGAGATCTTGTAGAACCTTTTACAAAGCCAAACTAATGGAGCCTAGTGGCACTAATAAAGCCACTAGGCTCATCTTTTTTTGCACCAAACTACCTATAAACTTGACTAAGTTTATAACTGTATTAGTAGAAATGCATCCAATGTCCAACCAGTATCCCAGTTTTAAATTTCATATAGAGCTAAAAATAATAAAATATTTTCTTCCACTTGTAGGCAGCATGCTCATATTAACCCATTAAGGCTTGAGGTGCATGTGCATTGGCCTAGTAATGGAAATCTCAAAGCTTTTGCTTTGACATGTTTGTACTACACGTTATTCTAGCAAAAAGTAAAGCATCCACAGTGCACATAAGTGTAGAAACTCCATGGGCCTTGACAATGTTGGACCAAATGATAACAATGGCCATATAAGTGAGGTTGGAACCACACATTGCACAAAACCAATTGGCTTGTGCTAAGGACCAATCTACTCCACAAATATTCCATTTTATATTCTTATACTTTTCCCATTTGGGATTATATTTTCCAACAATAAGAAAGCAGCTATTATCTAACAACTAAACAACTAATGGGGAAAATTCATCCATTGCAGATTATAGCCCTCTAGATAATAAATGCAATGGTAGAAGCCATAGAATGGGAGGGAGCTATACTTGGGGCAGCAGACCACAATTAGTTTTGATAAAGCCCAGCACATAATTGGGAACAACAATGAGAATGCATTTTTTTTATCATGTATATTGGTGATAGTTTAGAGTTTTAGAAACATATTCTATGCTCAAGTACTTAACAGTCTTCCAACTAAGCTTCTGGCAGCCCATCAACATGAAAGTATATCTGAGTACACACAAGGAAACAGACATGCCAATGGGTCATGCATGCATAGGATTGCCATTGTTGACAAAATAAAATTTTCAGAAAAAGTAATGTAAAAGTAAAAAGATAAAAATTTAAGAAAGTACGGAACAAGCACAAAAACAACAATGAAACTGTTCAAATTTAGTACATACCTCAGAACGCAGATAAGGAACAGATACAGCAGCAAAAACAAATCCAGCAATAATGTAATATGAAGGAGGTTTGCCCTTGATATGTGCTGGGATTAACCGCTTGTGAGTCGCAAGTTTTATGTTGAATTCAAGTGTCTCTGAATTGCGGAGAACTTTTACTCTGGCTTTGTCCCCAGTGTACTTTTGAGAAACAAGATAACTGAAACTAATCCGCTCTCCATGCCTGAATGGAACTAAAAAACAATACAAAAGAAAGGATTAGTATAACATTTTCCCATACTGAATAAACTGATACAATAAAGTCTTCTGAAAGACAGTAACATTAATGAAAAATATCAGTAAGTTCAAAAGATAAAACGAAAAAGAAGCATAGAAATCAAAGTAACTTATAATTTGTAATTATCCTGGTGCCAATGTAGCTTGGCCATTTCATTTTCAACCAGAATCAGCAGGTAAACAGGAGATCAGAGTCAAACACGTCCTCTCTTTCACAATACCACTGCTTAAAGGGGCACAAACATTCTCATGCCACAGTATAGGAAAAGTGACCAGCTCAAGTAGAGGAAAAAAAATGGAATCCTATCTAAACCAACTCACAACAAATTTCAGAACTCACTTCAAACTCAAAATAAATTCCAAAACTCATGAGGGAGGTGATAACAAAACACCATCAAATTATGACATCAAATCTTCTTTTTTTTTTTTTTTTTTTTTTTTTTTTCCTCGAGTGAGTGTAACGTAAAATGCCCATCACTTTTGTTACGGCCCTACATAGGCCATGTGAACCTTTGGTTCATTCGAGTAAAAAAAGATGATTAGTAATGGAATTCTATGCTTTCTCCCACTTTCAAAAAAGCGAGGCCATTGCCATAAAATGCTAGTGACAATGTTATGACCTCACATAGAGATCAAACTTTTATATAAACTAGTAAATATTCACAAAAGAAGTTGAGTCAGTTTTGACAATAGAAGAACTGATTGATTGACAAAGAGTATAATTATGTTAATGTCAAATTGGACTAGTAATGAGAAAATAAGAAATATTGTAAAGGGGAAGCTACCATCTCTTATATACCTTATTCGATATACCAATATACCAAAAAATGACATCTAAAAAGGAGAATTTAATCTCATCCATATAGCTGAAAAGAATTTTAAAATAGTGGAAACTCCAGCTTAAATTAAAATTACAATCAACACTCAAGCTTCAACATTAATATTCTAAAGCATGATCAATTATTTGCTTCATGTCATCTACCTTTACTTAGTGCAATATGGTCCAACAAGATGCATAATCATGTCAAGCAAAGAAGATAAAAAGCAATAGTAACATAAACATTTTAAACAACAGTGAAAAAAAGACAATTTTGAGCAAGAACACATTACGTGTTATGAAGAACAATGCTTACTTGTTCCATCATTAGCAATTTTAACCCCATCAAAAATTAGGATCACATCAGATGGCTTCAAAACATGAGATTCCGGAGCTGTTGGTTCAATTCTTCTGATGCGAACGCCCTTCATATCAGGCCCCATCCCCATTGACACACGCAAATCAGGATTTTCCATCTTCTGCCACTCCACTCCAAGAATTGGGAAGCCTAGCATAGCACAAAAAGGGATAGGAACTGAGGTAAGAAAAGCAGAATTGCAGAAATATTACTACTGCAACATTACAAAATGTATCAGTAACTGACCCAGGGTGAAAGAGGGATAACTCAAGCAAAATACAGAAAATGCTGTACCTGTATAGGCCCCGTTCTTCTCATAATCACAAATAAAATGTACTATAACTGGAGTGGGTATAACATAGCCGATATTCTCCACATCTTCATGTTTCAGAGATTGAAATGCAATTCCAACACATTTGCCCTTGTCATTGAAGGCAGGCCCCCCAGAATTTCCAGAGTTTATGGCCGCATCTATCTGCATTAGTGTTCCATTAACAATTATGCTTTGGATCTATCAATTGTCAATCCCAAAAAAGAACATGATTAAACAATAGTAGGTAGAATTTCAATTCTATAACCTGCAACCCCAAAAGTTCAGTTGACCCATGGACATAAGATAGTATTTCTATGCGTGAGACAACTCCACTAGTCACAGAGATTGTATCACCCCCAATTGGGTAACCCACAACAGTAACAGCATCTTGAAGGGCAGGCAAATCTCCAAACACCACAGGTGTAACTCCCTCCCAAAATTCATCATCATTAACTGTTAACAATGCTGTAGCACCCAGAAAAAAGAGAAGTGTTACATTCAGATTCAACTGTTTCCTAGATAAAATATTCTTCAGCATGTCATCATATTGCTTAACTACGGCAATTGCATCACAGACATGACTAAAAGATCAGGCTGCATTAACAAGCAACTTAAAAGTAAAATTAAAACTATATATTTGAATAAATCTTAATTGTTCTTAATTCTTTTAGCACAGGCATCATCACCTAATTGAACAGATACTGAAAGGAAAGGACACTGCAGGGTAACTATCCCATTCAAAAAGAGCTCAGAAAGGAATCAGGAAATGATACAGCTCAAGTCCTTTATCATCCAAACAGATACAAATACAAGTAATAAACTTAAAAGAGTATCACTTTTGTGATCCTTAATTTCACAATGCTAAAATGAGTGGCATTTAATCCCTGTTTCGTTTTCAAAAAATTATATCACAAAGCATTTATCCCAACATACCCATAAGACCAGATACGTTTTAAACAACCCCACAAAATTCACAACATGTATTCCAATGAACAAGACTGGCATTTTCATTCTATATTGAGAATCCAAAATCATGTTCATAAGCTTCCTAAACAGCCATCCAAAGTACCACTTAAAAACAAGCTACAGCTACTATATAAATGAACATATCAAACTGTAAAAGAACCGCCATACCAATGTCACACTCGGTGCCAATAGCCAAGACAGTAGCCAAATACTTTGTATCAGACCCCCTCTTCTTCAGCTTAACCTGGGTATGATGCTCCACAGAATGCGCATTTGTCAAGACTCTCCTTCCCCCAATAATAAACCCACTGCTACTCGAACTGTACTGTCTCTTTCGCTGCCAAGGCAATGAAAAATTCGGCTCAGTATGCACACAAAACACCTTCACCACCGCATCCATTGCCGGAACCACTTTCACAACACTCTCCCACTCGGCCGCCGCAACCACCCCCAACATATTGTTGTGCCTATTTTCACCACTGGGCGCATAAAATTCCCCGTTCTGCTCTCCATGGCGAGTGAGCCTTCGTTCAGGTGACTTAGGTTCCGATTTTTCCGCGTGCTTTCCTTTTTTCCTGGGTCTTCCACGGCCACGGACGGAGAGAGAAGGGCTAGAACTAGTGTTAGGGGTATCAGTGGGAGCAGTGGCCGTAGAGGGGAGAGAAACGGTGTCGTTTTGAGGTGTATTGGTGGTGAATTGCAAATCCATGGTTTCTGGTGCTGGAGTTTTCTTGGGTTTCCGCCCGCGTTTTCTGGGTTTGTTATCCATTTTCTTCTGTACTGTGTTTCTGGTGACTGGTGCGCGTAAGGGTTTTTGATTCTCCATGAATGAAAAGAAAGAGAAGAGGGAGACAGTGTGGGGCTTTAATTGGGCCTCAATGAATATTAGGGCACAGTTAGAAAATGGGCTTTGGTGCATAATCATGCAAGAGCTGATGTTATTGGGCTGGGCCCCTCAATTATAATGCAAGACATCCAAAATTGTTTTGTCAAGGTTTCTGCCAGGGTAGACAAGCTCATAGTGTTAAGAAAGAGCCCTTTCTTCGTCAATCCTTATTACGTTTGAAAGTCAAAATTATGAATTTAACGTTTGACAGTTCTATTATTTTTGAAAGAATTTTTTTTTTTGTTTTTGTTTTTTTTTTTTTTTAACAATTTGGTTGACATTATTATTATGTTGGGTAAGATAACAACACTTCTAGAAAATCCAATATTAATACCATATAGTAATAGGTTGAGTGCTATTGTCATTCACTCAAAATATGAATTGACCATTTTTAAGAAAAAAATATTATTGCAAAAGTCATTAAAATTGATCACTTGCATGAAGTTCAACCACAAGCCTTGGGTTGCTTTCCACAAGGCAATTTTTTTTGGTTATCATTAAACAAATGGATTAAGTAAAATTAAGGATCATTAATCATCAGCTTTATGTTATTTTCACAAGAAGAAAGTCTACATAAACAATCTCATAACTCAAACGTCATATCTTTTTTAAATTACGTGAAGAAAATATCCCATAAAAATATAATAATTTATATAATAAAATATAGCATTCTCTTCTAATATATTAGTAATAACTAATTGAAATGTCATATTTTTGCTAAACTAGTAAACGGTGACTAATTTTCAATCATAAAAAAAGTTAACCACTAATACCAAAATTTCACTCAATTTCTAAAAAAATTTATTGTTAACATTATCTTTTTATATTTTATGTTTTAGGATAAATAAATAATAGGATAATAGTAAATTAAATAAAGAATTATAAATTATAAATTGTATTCTTAAATTTAATTTAAAGAAAGATAATTTTCATAAGAAAAAAAAATATTTTAACAGAGCAATTGACTCTAGTCAATCATTATATCATATAACAATTTCTTTTCTTTTTTTTGTAAATCACAATTCTATTTTCATATCTTCAAATGAGTCGAGTAGTACAATTTTAAATATTTGATTTATCATTCTTCTTGAAATCTTCGTCATCAATTTCATACAAGAACAATAATAATTCCAAAATTAAAAAACTAATACTTTCATGCATGAAAGAAGAATAAACAATTTCTATCAAAGATAACAAAAACAAATATAAAAGAAAAATACACGCCAAATGGAAGAGAGGGATAAGCACATTTACTAAGATATCCATTGATTTTTGACTAATTATTTTTATAATAAAGGTTAATTTATAAATTTAATAATTAATAAATTAATTTATATAAATAATATGCTATTTTTTAAGATAAGTAATCATTATTCAATTGGAAAAGTAAATATATAATTAATATGTTATATTTTAGAATTAGCAATTTATTAATTAATAAATTAATTATAGTTTGGTAATTTAATAATTAATAAGTTAATTTATATGAATAATATGCTATTTTTTAGGATAAGTAATCATTATTCAATTAGCAAAGTAAATTTATGATAAATATGTTATACTTTAGAATTAGTAATTTATTAATTAATAAATTAATTAGAAATATATAAATAATATGCCTTTTTAGGATTAGTAACCATTATTTGATTATATGTCATTATTATTATTTATAATATACAATTTAAAATATTTATAAGTATTTATGTGATATATAACTATTAAATTAAAGATTTTTTTAGCTTATGATTTTTTTTTTCTCTAAAAGACATATAGGAAATTTTATGTGAATGAGGTTTGAGATTTATTTTTTTTTTATTTTTAAAAAATTTAATTTTTCTTTTAAAAATATTTTTTAATTTTATGATTAACTAAAATTAAAATTTAATTTCAAAATATTTATTCTACAATATCTGATGGAATTTCGTACAAGAAGAAAATATTTTCTTTGTGTTATTTAAAAGATTAACTCCATGCTAAATACTTAATAAATAAAATTGAAAAGTTTATAGAATTACAAATGACAATGTTTTTCTTTTTATGATAATTTTTTAAAAAATTATTATTAATAAATTTCTTATTTCTTATTTATATTATTAAATTAAATAAATCTTTGATTTTTTTAAAATAAAAATGTAATAGAATGAATAATTAAAATGCATGCAAAAAATTTAAAGCCTAGAAAATGATTTTTATTATATTCAATTGGTAAAAGTGGTTTTCTTGTAGTGAGGTACATATGTATATATTTATTAATATCATATATAATTTCAGTTTGAAAAGAAAATATATATATATATAATGTGCTTAGAGCATAAAATATTTTCAACAGTACTCTTTATTTTAAAGAGCATATTTTGTTTAATAGATAATATCTAATTGATAAAGAGTATAAATTTTTATTTAAATTCAATAGACTTTTTATATTTTATTCTTTATTTTATTTTATTCAATGAGTATTAATTATTTTAATTTTTAATTTTTTAAGTTTGTTCAATAGAAAAAATAATATTAAAATTATCTTAAATATTTATATTGCATTAATTAAATTTATAATAGAGAGTGATTTTTTGCTGTTTAAATGTAGAGAGTCAAACCAACCATTTTCTTTATTTTTTAAAGATAAAAAGTTCATTAGAATTTTATTTTTTGAGAAAACTTTTTATAATAAAAAATTTGATATGTATAAAGAGTGTTCTAGTGTTTTTTATTTTAAATAGTATATTTTGTTCAATATATATATAATTTCAATTTATTTGAAAATTTTCATATCATTCAATTGAAAAGTTCATTTACTATAAAATTATATAATTTTGTACTCAAGTAATAAAAAAATGTCTCTTCACCATAACAATGAAAAAGTAAAAATCTAAAATAAATATTTAATATTACAAAGTTAGAAATTTCATTTAAATTGTACTTTAAATATTTAAAAGTCTTTATCATAAATATTTAGTATTAGATTTTAGATTTCATATTCAAATAAATTTTATATAAGATTGAAATATTAAATTATTACTCAGATTGTTTTACCATTTGTATTTTATTTTATATGTGTATATATATAATTATTCAAGTCAAAATCTGCCACCTATACTTGAAGAACATCGAGGATCTTGTATTAGATTATTTTCAATTTTTTATATCAACGCTTTGAATGTCATCCATTTTAATTATCTCTAGTTTTAAATTGAAACTTTTCTTAAATTAAGCTTTAACTTGTTAAAAATAGAGGTTAAGCCCCAATTTCAAAATAATAATAATAATAATAATAAAGGAAAAAAATCATAAAATTGACTTTGACACATACGTATATATCATCTCTTATCCAATTAATAAAACAAAGTGACATAGCCAAAATACAATAGTACAAGTGTAAAATTAAAAATAAAAATGAAAGAAAGATTTAGCATCAATGTTTGGATATGGCTCAAAAATTTCCTAACCAATCATTATTCTTTACTATAACTAGTGCTAAGTATAGTTCAGGAGAATCTAAATTTTAAAAATCTCTAAAACCGAATCAAATTTCAGAAATTTTTAAATTGGGGACGGTTGAATGGATTTAATGGGACGGCACAGTATAAAACGGAACAAAACTGAGATTCAGAGTTTTTTTTTATTTTTAAATAATTAAAAATGTATATTTTTTAATTTAAATCTAAAATTAAATCAGTATTGACAGTACATATAACAAAAATAAAAATCAAACTATATAGTACATGGTTAAAAAAATTTATTTACAATCCACTAATTTAAAATAATAATTAAATTTTACTTATACATTATTGAATTTCTTTAAATATATTATTAATTCAATATCAAAATGTGAATGTTATGCATATCCTTTAAATCGGTTTTAGTTTTAGTTTTTCGATTCGGGATGGTTTAGTATGGTTCATTACAATTTTTGACATGAATAACGACTAATTTCCAAAACCATATTAAAAAGGGACGGCTCAGTTTGAAAAAAATTAAATGATTAATGAATATTTTTTAATTATAAATATTTTTAATTTGAATTTTTGATATGGTTTAATATTTCCAAATTCTGTGCTCATTCCTAGCTAGAATTCATCGTTGTTTGACTGGATGGGTACTCTAAAGCCACAGTTTCTCATTGTTCCAATCTCCTTCTTAGTAGGGAATTATCTATATTCTCTTCCCCTCTTACTTTCTCCCCCTCCTTATGTTTTTTCTGGGCAATGAGTAAAGGACACATATACGATGTCATTTTTGCTGATGAGGTGAAAATACACTACGAAAAGACCAAAAGCTCCTCCCATAAAGACCGAAAAGACAAAATTAACCTTTCAAATTGATTTGAGTGGTACTGTTCTTTTTTTTTTTTTTTTTGGCTTTTGTACTTTAGTGGCTGCTTTCATTTTAGAAATTACAGACGAAAATCTTCTTATTTATAATTATTTATCAGACTTATTGTTCCATTCTATTAAATTTTTTAATATAGATTTAAAAAAATTAATATTAAAAACTAATTATTAAAATTGAAAAGCTCATTTCTAATATTAATTGCTTAATACGTTTATAATTAATCAACGTGTGAATTATATTCTTAATTCATTCAGTCTTCACAAAATAATATATCTTTTTTTATTTTCTTTTTTTCTTCACTATTCTTTTGTTTGATTTGGTCCAATTTCATTTAATTTTTTTATGTTTCCTATTCAATGACGTGCTATTAGAAAATTGTTCCCTCACTTGCAAACTTGTTGGTGGGTCTATAAATACCCATATTAGTTTTCTATACTTTCTATTAGCATACAAAAAGTTTCCATTCATTATTTTGTTAAAATCTTCTAAAACATGTTATCATTAATCATTTTGGCTCTTAAATCTTTCTTATCTTCACATTTACATCGTTTCATTCATGAAGATTTCCATGCAGTTGTTGCTAAGATGACCATTATTGACACTTTTCTTTTTCTCGTAAGTTATATCCATAGTCTGATTCATCAGAGTTCCAATTCATAATTTCACAGTTTTAGCAATAATTCCAATATGATTAATTAAGTCAAATTATTTGCGGGTTAATCATCAGTTATTAATGTCTTGATTTTTACTTTCTTAAGTAGCTAATTTATTTAGTTATTTTCATGCAGATTGTGCACTCCATTGATAAGCTTAAGATATGGCCTAAGTTACCTGTGTTTTTAGGTCTACTTTATCTGGCAATACGCCGATACCTACACCAGGAGTATAACTTATTGAACGTCGGTAGAACTCTAGCCGGGGTTCGTTTTAATCCAGCGGATTTTCCTTACAGGACAGCTGATGGAAAATTTAATGACCCCTTCAATGAGGATGCCGGCAGCGAAGGAACTTTCTTTGGTCGGAATATGCCCCCTGTAGACCAGAAAGATAAGGTATATATTAAACTACTATTCTACTAAATCAACCAGTTTTATATATATATATATATATAGAGAGAGAGAGAGAGAGAGAGGTATTTTCTATGCTTATTTTATTTTTAAATATAGTACCATACTTTATTTGTGAAAAAATCATTTTTTACAAAAAATAATAATTTTATTTATATTTTTTCGTAAATTAATCTATTTTTTTATAATTCTTTTTAATTATGAAAAAATTTTTAATTTTACAAAAATATGATTTTTTTTTTTGCAAAATAACAATTTTAACGAAAAAGAAAAATAATTTTATAATTACAAAAAAATGATCTTTCACAAAAAAAAATATAATCTTCTTATTTTTTTTATTAAATTAGACTTTTTTTTTATAAAGTTTATAAATATATAAATTTAAAATACTACTTTAATCATTCTAACATTTCTCATTTTTAATTAATGAAACATAATAATAGGTTAATTTAATTATAATATTTTAAATATTTTAATTATATTAATTATTTATAACTATTTTATTGACAGTAAAAAATAAAATTTTATACTTTATTTTAAAACAAAATAATATAAAAATTTGTCTATATAACGATTTTTATAAGAAGATTGTAATTTTTTTTAAAAAGAGTAACTTTTTTTCATAATTATAAAACCATTTTTTCTCATAAAATTGTTATTTTGTATAAAATAAATCATATTACAAAACAAATTATATTTTCATAAAATTAAAATTTGTTCGCAATTAAGTAAGATTGCAAAAAATTAGTTTAATTTACGAAAAAATATAAATAAAATTATAAGTTTTCGTAAAAAAAATTTTTTTTTACAATAAATTATTTTGTTTAAAAACAAAATAACCATATATATATATATGTTGTGAAGGAAGAATTTAACTTCAGTGAGATTCCAAACTTGGCTCAATAATATTAAAATTAATTCTAAAATTATATAAACTTGTAAGTTAGAACCAATAGTAATAATATTTTTTTAATATAAATTTTGAGGAGAATTGTAGAAACTGCTAAATAGAATTACAATACAAGAATTTAGATGCTCAAAAAGTAAAAAATAAATAAATAAATTTTCTTAATGTACAAATTAAATGCCTAAAATCTTCCTTTATATATATATATATATATATATACCAGTCTTCAATTTCAAAACTTTTTAATCTTATACATATTTTATAATTGTTACACCTGATCTTTAATTTATTTTAAATAATATGTGTATGAGATTTTGTTGATATGATGATGATAGTTGAAGAAACCAGATCCAATAGTGGTAGCTACAAAGCTACTAGCTCGAAGAAAATTTACTGACACAGGAAAGCAATTCAACATAATAGCAGCTTCTTGGGTTCTGTTTATGATCCATGATTGGGTTGATCATTTAGAGGAAACTGATCAGGTCTATTTCTTTGATCTATTGATAATTAAAAATTATGCATGGGTTTTTCCTCTTTTTTTTTTTTAAGAGTAAGATAATATATATATATATATAAATCTAGAAACATATGGATAAAAATATTATGGGACAAAATAAATTTTATATTATGCAAAAGGTCTACTGCTTTCTTTTTAATATAGTTTAAATGACATATTTTATGAGTAATTACAATATAGTTTAAACGACAAAATAAATTAAATACATCTTTGTTAATGTCTTCATTTTCAAGAATTTATCTGCTTAATAAAAGAGTTTAAGAATTTCAATATTAATTTAAGTTCGATCCTCGAAATAATATTATAAATGAAAATTTTTTCTTATTTATAAATTTTTTAATTTCGATTTAGATGACATGTTTTTGACCTAATAAGAGAGATGAAATGTTGGAATTAAGAATAGTGAGCCTAAAGATATAGGAGGGAGGGAATAATATTTAAAAGAAAAAAAAATATGCAAGGGCATAGATGATTTGGGTCTAACAAGTAATAATATTTACAAAATTAAGTCAATCTTTTAAATAACATATAAAACAAACTTTTTTAAAAAAATTGTTATAATTAAAACATTTGATGATATAATAATTTATATTTTTCATTATATTTATTCAAATTATTATTTCTAGTGAAATTAAGAATCAAAAAGAATTCTCTTTAATAAAATTCTAAAACATCTCATCATAATTAGAATATATTTTTTGGATGAGTTCTTTCAAAGAAAAAAAAAAGGAATTTTTTTACATATTTTAATACTTTAATTTCAATAAAGTATCTACATATATATATATTCTACTGTGCTTGTTCGTTATAATTAACTAAGAATATCTCCAAAGATTTTTTTTTTTAAAGAGCATCTTTTATATAAATAAAAAGTATCTTAATTAATTATATTAAGACATAGTCTAATGGTAAGTATATATACAGTTTGAGCAATAAATTCATATTTGATTTCCCCTCCCCTCCTATTAGAAAAAAAAGAAAGAGTATCTTAATTATTAATTTATTTTTAAATATTAAAAGTGTAAATTTTTTTAAAGTTCAATAGATTTTTTAAATTTTAATTTTTTATTTTGCTTTTCTCGAGAGACAATAATAAGAGAATTAAATAACATACATAGAAAATTATAAAATTTAAAAGAAAAAGTGAAAATAACTCTTTATATATATGGAGTCAATTCACTCTCTATTTTAAATTTAAATAATAAAGAGTATTAAATATTATTTTTCTTGTATTAATTCTTTATTCAGAGAATTTATTGGGAATGCTCTAATTACAATTTTTTTTTTTTTATGTCAATTATGTATATTAGATTGAGCTGACTGCTCCTAAGGAAGTTGCAAGTCAATGTCCTCTTAAATCTTTCAAGTTCTACAAGACAAAGGAAGTTCCCACTGGCTTTTATGACATCAAGAAAGGCACATTGAACATCGTCACACCTTGGTGGTAAGAACATACATCACATCATCATGTTTTCATGTATGTATATTAATGCCTTAATAATCTTTAATTTTTAAACTTTATGTAATTAATAATATATTTTTATCATTAAAAATTAATTAATGATACTAAAGCGTTCATCAGGAAAGTGAGAATTTGAGTTTCACTAAAATATTTTATAGGACTATGAGATGTTGATTTCGAGTTTTTCATGGAAACCATATTTATTGAAAAATTTAAAAGATTAATTAATTAAAAATGTGAATATTCAAATATTGTGCAGGGATGGAAGTGCTATATATGGGAGTAGCGCAGAGAAATTGCATAAGGTAAGGACATTTAAAGATGGGAAGCTGAAAATATCAAATGATGGACTTCTCCTCCATGATCAAGATGGAATTGCCATTTCTGGAGATGTTCGCAATAGTTGGATTGGTGTTTCCACTTTGCAAGCTCTCTTTATTAAGGAGCATAATGCAGTCTGCGATACTCTCAAGGTAATTCATCTCAGTACTTCGTGGAAACTCGAATCTTGTAAATCGTAATCCTGATAGTACGTAATGCATATAGTATTAGTATATGAGAGAACGCAAAAATCATTATTTTTAAATTATTATTAAGTAAATTATTGGTGATGTTTCAGAAGGAATATCCACAGTTAGATGACGAAGAGTTATACCGGCATGCAAGATTAGTGACAGCTGCTGTAATTGCAAAGATTCACACCATTGATTGGACAGTGGAGCTTCTGAAAACTGATACATTATTGGCTGGAATGCGTGCCAACTGGTATATTAATTTACTCTGTTTCTTAATTACATAATAATCAAAGCAACATTTACTTGCTTGGAAAAAAATAATTTCAGGTATGTTAATTAATTTCAGGTATGGATTGCTGGGAAAGAAATTTAAGGACACATTTGGGCACGTTGGAGGATCCATTTTGGGAGGTGTTGTGGGTCTTAAAAGACCAGATAATCATGGTGTCCCTTATTCATTAACTGAAGAATTTGTCAGCGTTTATAGAATGCACCCTCTTATGCCAGACAATCTTTCTATTAGAGATATTTCTTCTAAGCCTGGTCCCAACAAATCTCTGCCAATAATGAAAGAGTATAGTTCTCATTAGACTAGTAATTCAATTATCAAAATTTAAGAATTTCTTAGGTAGAAAAATAAGTAAATAAATTTCTTCCCAGTCTTATATGCTAATTGTGTGTAGTATTTATGTATTTACAGGATTCCTATGCGAAACCTGATAGGCATCAAAGGAGAAAAAGTTCTACCAGAAATTGGATTTACAAGACAAATGGTATCAATGGGTCACCAAGCTTGTGGTGCCCTAGAGCTCTGGAATTATCCTTTGTGGTTTAGGGATGTTATCCCACAGGACGTTGATGGCCATGCTAGGATTGATCTTGTGGACCTACCAGCTCTTGAAGGTATATTAAAATTAAATCTTGTGATGATCATTGCTATTTCGGGACAGTTTTGGATTGAGTTTGGAGTAATTTATCTGTAATGTTAAAGGCACATATATTTAATAACTGATTTATTTATAGATGATCAGTTGATCACCACCATATGTTATGATGCAGTTTATAGGGACAGGGAGAGAAATGTTGCAAGATATAATCAATTCCGTAGGTCCATACTATTAATACCAATATCCAAATGGGAAGATCTGACGGATGACAAAGAAGCCATTGAAGTACTGAAGGAGGTATACGGTGATGATGTGGAAGAACTTGATCTTCTAGTAGGTCTCATGGCAGAGAAGAAAATCAAAGGATTTGCCATTAGTGAAACTGCTTTTATCATATTCCTTGTCATGGCTACTAGGTAACTACTAACTTAAATGAACTCATTGTCTTAATCTAGTAGTAAATTAAGATTATTTTGATGTAAAAAAAAAAAAAAAAAAAGTAAGATTAATTTAACAGTAGATATCAGAATTTGAATTTTATCTATATTAAGTTCGCTCTCTCCAATGCTAAAAGAAAAAACTACTAATCCAATAAAAACATAAATTAATAATAAAATTTAAAGTTAATAACTAATAATTAAATATATAAATTAGTAATATAAAAATTTAAAGGGATTAATCTAATTATCAATTCAATGTTATTAATTTCATTTTTTAAGTATATTCTTAATTTTATGGTTTACTCTTTAAAAATCACTAAAAATGTTAATTTTATATTTTATTATATATTAAGGTATTAATTTGTTGGTGATGATGATTTGCAGGAGGCTAGAGGCAGACAGGTTCTTCACAAGCAATTTCAATGAAGAAACATACACAAAGAAGGGATTTGAATGGGTGAACACGACAGAGAATTTAAAAGATGTATTAGATCGTCATTACCCAGAAATGACAAAGAAATGGATGAATTCTGCAAGTGCTTTCTCTGTTTGGGACTCTCCCCCGGCTGCTCACAATCCCATCCCTCTATATTTCCGTGTTCCACAGTGAAATTACTACTAATTAGGAATCTATATAATAATAAAGAAAAAAAAAAGTTAAAATATTCTATAAAATAAATAAATAAAGTGGTGGAGGAGAAAATTATGTAGATAGGAAAATAGAATAAATTTCTTTCTTTATTTGTTATGCATGAAAAACAACTTATGTAAATAAAATTGGATCAATGAAATTTGAAAAACAATATTATATATATATATATATATATATATATATATATATATATATATATATATATATATATATATATATATATATAGTTTAAATATGCAAAAAATGGTAATATAAAATAATTTTTTTCTTGAAAATTGATTTCACGTCAATGAAAATGAAAATTCCAAAAAAAAAAAAAAAGTTTCTTGATAACAATTTTTCAGGATAATGACAATGAAAATGAAAATGAAATATCCAAAATGAAAATTAATTTCACGTTAATGAAAATGAAAATTCCAAAAAAAAAAAAGTATCTTAATAATAATTTTCCACGATAACAATTTTCTACGATAATGACAATGAAAATGAAAATGAAAGATCCAAAATGAAAATTGATTTCATATTAATGAAAATGAAAATTCCAAAAAAAAAAGTGTCTTGATAACAATTTTTCACATTAACGAAAATAAAAATGAAAATGAAAGATCTAAAATGAAAATTGATTTCACGTTAATGATAATATTGGAACCGTTATACGTACATACATTTTGTTTCTTTTTTTAAATAATTATGAGTGGTTTATGGATTAATTATGATTCCCATGGAGTTGTTGCTAAGATGACCATCCTCGATCGTTCATTAATATTTAATTAACTAGTCCCTAGTTAATTAATTATCTTGATAACTTTCAAAAAAAAAAAGAAAAAAAAAAAGAAAAATTATCTTGATAATGGTCATCATTGAACTTTATAATATTAACAAAATTTTATTATAATCATATATCAAAATCATTGAACTTTACACATATTATCTCTTGTGTTCTTTTCAGAAGGAATATCCACATTTGAAAGATGAAGTATTATACAGACATGCAAGATTGGTTTCTTCTGCTGTGATTGCAAAGATTCACACCATTGATTGGACTGTGGAGCTTTTCAAAACTGAATATTATATATATATATATATATATATATATATATATATATATATATATATATATATATATATATATATATAGTTTAAATATGCAAAAAATGGTAATATAAAATAATTTTTTTCTTGAAAATTGATTTCACGTCAATGAAAATGAAAATTCCAAAAAAAAAAAAAAGTTTCTTGATAACAATTTTTCAGGATAATGACAATGAAAATGAAAATGAAATATCCAAAATGAAAATTAATTTCACATTAATGAAAATGAAAATTCCAAAAAAAAAAAGTATCTTAATAATAATTTTCCACGATAACAATTTTCTACGATAATGACAATGAAAATGAAAATGAAAGATCCAAAATGAAAATTGATTTCATATTAATGAAAATGAAAATTCCAAAAAAAGAAGTGTCTTGATAACAATTTTTCACATTAACGAAAATAAAAATGAAAATGAAAGATCCAAAATGAAAATTGATTTCACGTTAATGATAATATTGGAACCGTTATACGTACATACATTTTGTTTCTTTTTTTAAATAATTATGAGTGGTTTATGGATTAATTATGATTCCCATGGAGTTGTTGCTAAGATGACCATCCTCGACCGTTCATTAATATTTAATTAACTAGTCCCTAGTTAATTAATTATCTTGATAACTTTCAAAAAAAAAAAGAAAAATTATCTTGATAATGGTCATCATTGAACTTTATAATATTAACAAAATTTTATTATAATCATATATCAAAATCATTGAACTTTACACATATTATCTCTTGTGTTCTTTTCAGAAGGAATATCCACATTTGAAAGATGAAGTATTATACAGACATGCAAGATTGGTTTCTTCTGCTGTGATTGCAAAGATTCACACCATTGATTGGACTGTGGAGCTTTTCAAAACTGATACATTATTGGCCGCAATGCGTGCCAACTAGTAAATTAATAAAGTAACTTGTTTAATCCCAATTTGTATATCTTTCTTTCCTTCCTTTTAGTTTCTTAGTAGAAATAGACGTCAGTATTTAGTTCTATCTAAATGTTGACACATGTAATAAATATATATATGAAAATATTACAAATCCAATACAAAAAGCTTTATTAATTAGATAGAAAATGTACATAAGATATAGTGTATATTTATTTTGTCACATACTCAGAAATACCAATAAACTTGTATTCAAATTTCCCTTCCACTTCTTGAAAATATAATTATCTAATATTTATCTTGTGATGCTGCAAAACATTACATTTCATTATTATCTTCTAAATATAATTAACGCTGTTTGGATTTGCACTATGCAGGTATGGATTGCTGGGAAAGAAGTTTAAGGACACATTTGGACATGTTGGAGGAAATATATTAGGAGGTCTTGTGGGTCTTAAGAAACCTGAGAATCATCTTGTTCCATATTCATTAACTTATGAAGAGTTTGTTAGCATTTATAGAATGCACTCGCTTCTACCTGATCATTTTATTATCAGAGATATTCTTATAAATATTGGAGTTTATATAGTTTTGAAAGTGTCAATTTTAAAATCTAGCTTATTGATTAGCCAAAAATGAAAAGAGAAATTAAAATCTCAATCCATATTATAATAGAATAGGGGGGCTCGTATGTAGGTACATAAATTATTTCTCGCTCTGATATTATCTTACAAATATCAAGAGTTTATATAGTTTTGAGAGTGCAAATTTTCAAAATTATCTTATTATTAAAATTGAAGAGCCCAATTATATATAAATTTATTTAACATCTTATATTTAATCCACCTGCGATTTATATTTTAATAACCATTCAAATATTATGCATGACATCCAAAATTATTTTGTCAAGGTTTCTACTAGGGTAGATAAGCTCATAGAATCAAGAAAGAGCTCTCTCTTCCACAATCCTTATTATGTGTTTGACAGTTATGTTATTTTTGTAAATTTAATGTTAATAAAAAAAAAAGAGTTTGGTTTATATTAATATATTGGCTAAGATGACAACCATATAGAAAATCCAATATTAATACAAGATAATATATAATAAAATGTTGAGTGCTATAGACATTCACTCAAACTATGAATTGACCATTTGTAAGAAAATAATATTATTGCAAAGGTCATTAAAATTGACAACTTGCATGAAGTTCAACCAACAAGCCTTGGGCTGCTTTCCACAAGGCTTTTTTTTTTTTTTTTTGGTTATTATTAAACAAATGGATTAAGTAAAGTTAAGGATCATTAATCCTGAAAATCTACAAAAGTAGAAAGTCCACAAAAGTTAAATAATCTTATAATTGAAACCTCATATCTTCGTTAAATTGTACCTAAATATTTCTATCATAGAAATTCAACTACTAATATCCAAATTTTACTCAATTTCTAAGAAAATTTACTGTTATCTTTTTATGTGGAAAATATAATTTTCATTTAGGAAAATATATATATATATATATATATATATATATATATATATATATATATATATATATATATATATATATATATATATATATATATATATATATATATATATATATGGTGTTTTTCTACTGTTACTTTGTTTTTAAACAAAATAACATACTTTATTTGTGAAAAGAAAATTATTTTTTAAGAAAAATAATAATTTTATTCATATTTTTTAGTAAATTAAATTATTTTTTCGTAATTTTTTTAATTACAAAAAAAATTTTAATTTTATGTAAATATAACTTATTTTTTGCAAAATAACAATTTTACAAAAAAGAAAAATAATTTCTTAATTACAAAAAAACTGCTCTCTAATAAAAAATCGTAATCTTCTTATATTTTTTCGGAAATTAGACTATTTTTTATAAAATTTATAGATATATAAATTTAAAATACTATCTTAATTATTATAATATTTCTAATTTTTAATTAGTAAAATATAATAGCAGATTAATTTAATTATAATACTTTAAATATTTTAATTATATATATTATTTATAACTATCCTATTGGTCATAAAAAATAAAATTTTATACTTTTTTTAAAATAAAGTAATATAAAAAATTTGCGTATATGATATCTTTTATAAAAATATTGTGATTTTTTTTAAAAGAGTAATATTTTTTCCTAATTATAAAATTATTTTTCTCATAAAATGATTGTTTTGTATAAAAAAATCATATTAGGAAACAAATTATATTTTTATAAAATTAAAACTTTTTTTCGTAATTAAGTAAAATTGTGAAAAAATAGTTTGATTTGCAAAAAAATATAAATAGAATTTTAATTTTTCGTAAAAAAAACTAATTTTTTTTTCACAACAAAATAAGTTACTTTGTTTTAAAACAAAGTAACATAAGAAACTCCTTATATATATATATAGACACACACAAGTTTCTTGAGAGGTAAAAATTTTAAATTACTCAAAAAGTACATGGTTTTTAATGTAGAAGGCAAAAAAGTTATTAAATTTTTAATATAAATTTGAGAGAATTAACCTTAAAACTAGCTATTAAGGTTGGAGAGTTCATTTCTATATTAATCATTTAATATTTGTAATAAATCAATGTAAGATTATATTCTTAATAATCTCTCAAGTGGCAACTGGGTGAAAATAATTTTTTATTAAGTCTAATTAACACTAACAATTTATTATACGAATTAGGTTGTTTGAAATTTATGATACGAATTAAGTTTCACCAAATCAATATTTATGTACTAATTTTTTTAAATGTTTTTAAACATATATAATATTTCTCGTTTATTTTATAAAAAATTATATATTTGATATATTTTTCTTTTTGTTTTTGTATATTAATAGCTATTTTATTAATAAAATAAATCAGTCTCATAAATTGAAATTAAGACTAAAGGTTGAAAAAAAAAGTAAATAAAAGAGGTATATGAATTTATAGTCATATTTAAAATTTTGCTACATAAGATCCTTTTTTTTTTTTTTGCCAGCTTTATTTTTTTAACAAAAGATTATATTCCAAATCGTGTTTACTGCTTGATTTTCTAATCTTAATTGAAAATTTGAAAACACTGTTCAAATTTTATATTTATTTCATAAATTACAAAAATTAAAAAATTTATCTCCAAGGATACAAAGAAAGAAACATGACATAAGCATTCATAGACCTATTTATTTGTTAAGAATAATAAATAATTCAAGTAGATTTAAAGGCCTTATATTAATTATTTATGTTAAACATTCATAGGCCTTATATTATACTCCCTGCATTTTGAAAAAAATGGTTATTAAAAAAGTTAGTTTTATTCATAAATAAGTGGCCATTTAGCAATCCAATAAAAAAAAATGGTAAAATGGTTAATTTATCCCTCCATTTTCTAAGTATGAGATATATTTTCCTAATTTATACTGCAATTAATAGAGATTTTTTTTGACAACTTATGATAAAGTTATTATTATTTTAAAAATTGTGATTTTTTGATAATAGTCATTTTTTTAGAATGGAAGGAGTGCAATGCTATTAATTAATACAACTTCCCATTTCATGTGCTGAACTTTTAGCACTAAATAATATAATTATAAGGAAATAATAGTATTAAGTGAGATGAAATAATTTTTCATAGAATTTGGTGCTAACATTTTTCATAGAATTTTCTTAATATTGAAGTAAATTTTAATTGAATTTTTTCATAATCAAACACTTCGACTTAATATATAAAATATATATATTAAAAAAGAAACTTAAATTTTTTGAAAAAAAATTTATGTTATTTCTTTAAAATTAAGAAATTAAATCCGTGATATATATGTATGTATATGCGCGCGAGGTGGTTAAGCTTGTTTTTAGATGTGGCTAGCAAATTAAGTCAATGATCTTAATTAGAAGCAATACATTGAAAGTGGGTTTTAACTTTTCAGTGATAATATCTCTTTAAAGAATATTATCACAAAAAATTAAGAATATATATGCTCTTAATTTTCTAAGTAAAGGGCCCTTCACTAACCTGATACCCATGACCAGTCACTAACTTCATTTTTTCCCTCTAAATCATTCATATCTCATGTTTACTACAATATATCCTTCCAAATTTTTTGGAAAAAAAAAATTTAATTTTTTTTAGAGAATAAAAGGGAAACAATAACTGCAATAGCTGCATAATTTTCTCTACCAGCTTGGGCGGGTAAAGTTCTTTTCCCCCCCAGCTATTTGTATAGAAACATGCCATACTAATACACAAAAAAATAAATAAATAAATAAAATAAAAAAATGTAAGTAAAATTTCTGTTAGCCAGGTCTAACTAAATAGTAATAGTAATAGTAATAGCCAGCAATAATAGTAATCAATAGCAACCATTGAGTTAGTAATTAATTAGTAGCTTACTAGTCAAGCATTTATCTAATAATGCATGAGATAATAATAAATGAAAAAAATAATCAAATACTGGTAGTCCTTTAATTTCCTTTTTTAAAAAATTTTCAATATACTCCCTTCATTATGAAAAAAAAAAGCCATTAAAAAGTAAGTTTTGTTCATAAATAAGTGGTCATTTAACAACCCAATAAAAAAAATAATAAAATGACTAATTTACCCTTCTATTTTCCAAGTATAAGAGATGTTTCCTAAATTTATACTGTAATTAATAAGGAGTCTTTTTGACAATTTATGACAAAATTATTATTACCTTAAAAATAGTGATTTTTAGTTATTGGCCACTTTTTTTAAAATGGAAAAAGTATTTGAAAAAATGGTTATGTTAACAAGTGCCCCCTAAACACTTGTTGGGCATTTGTTAAGCATTTAATATAATTATTTTATTTAATGAATTGATACTTTTAGGCACTTGTTAAACATTTAATACAATTATTTTATTTAATGCATTAATTATACTCTTAATGAAATTCTCTATTTTTAATATTAAATTTAAGGCTAATTTTCAATGACAGTTCCTGAACTATTGATTGAGTAACATTATGGTCCTTAAACTTTAATTTGTAACAATAAACTTTCTGAATTTCAATTTCAATAACACAATAGTTCTTGAACTTCAATTTTAATAGTAAACCCTATGAACTTTAATTTTGGTAACAGAAATTTTCTTCATGTTATTTCCCATTAAACACCTTAATAGAATACTGACATCGCATATCATGTGTAAAATTAAAAAATAAAAAAAAAAAAAGAAAAAGCTAAGTCATTAAACTTGAAGAATGAATAATTTTAGCTAGTTGCATGATTTAAGAAAGTTTTGAAAGATAATTTAGCCTATCATAAAAGTTCAGTTCGATGTAGAAGATAGAGAGAAAAAGACAAAGACAGAGACAAAGAGAAAGAGAGGAGTTAAAATCTCAACAAAATTTTATTTTAACGTTGAAAATAAATTATCAAGATTTGCTGATAAGGCATCCTATGCGTGCATTTAATGAACTAGTTTTTTTTTTTTTTTTTTATTTTACATGTGGCATCGCACGTCAACATTTCATTTGGGTGTTTAACATGAGATAATGTAAGAGGATTTTCTGTTACTAAACTTGAAGTTTAGTGACCATAGTGTTACTGAAATTAAAATTTAAGGAGTTTACTGTTATAAATTAAAGTTCAGAAACCATGGTATTACTGAAATTGAAATTCAATGGATTTACTGTTACAAATTGAAATTCAATAATTATAGTGTTACTCGGTCCATAATTCAGGGACCATCAGTAAAAATTAGCTTAAATTTAATCAAGTAATTTTCTCTCTCTTAATTAAGTAAAAAAAGAATATAAAAAATTGTATTCTTTCTACTAAATATAGGAAATATGGGAATTTTTTTTTACTTCATCTCTTAGTGAAGTAATATATATATATATATATATATATATATATATATATATATATATATATATATATATATATATATATATATATATATATATATAATTGCACTCTTTTTACGAAAAAAATTCCCTTCACTTTTTTTTCAGAAAATTCCCTCTTATACTATTGTTATAATTGGGCACCCTTCATTAATAATAATAATAATAATAATAATAATAAATAAATAAATAAATAAATAAATTTGCACTGGTCCATGATTGCACTCTTTTTGGGAAAAAAAAAAAAAATCTCTCCCATTTTTTTTAGTATTTTCCCTCTTCAATATTTCTCTAAGTATTTTTCTTTCTCAATCTTCGTCTTTTCGTCTTTTAATAAACTTTTTTTTGTCTTATATATAACAAAGAAAATATTATATCAATATCCAAAATTTTAACACGAAAACTGGAGAAAAATGAGAGAGATTTTTTTTTTTAATAAAAAAGGTGCAATGTTAACCCAATGCAAATTTAATATTTTTTTTGGCTTTATGAGTAATTTCTAGTTATAGCAATATTATAAGAGAGAATTTTTTTAGTAGAAAAAGTGCAATTTTCTATTTTTTTTTTTACTTCATTAAGAAATTAAAGAGTGAAAAAATTGCCTAATTAAATTTGGTATTAAAAATAAGAAATTTCTTCAAGAGAATAGTCAATGTATTAAATAAAATAATTATATTAAATGCTTAACAAGTGTTTAGGAGTATCAATTCATTAAATAAAATAATTATATTAAATACTTAACAAGTGTTTAGGGGCACATGTTAACGTAACCCATAATAATTAGGAGAATGCTCTATAACCTGGTACTTTTATCCCAACTTAATATTTAAATCTATGTATTAATATTGATCTATTAAAATTAAAATAAATTATTTTAATCTATGTATTAATATTGATCATGAGAGAAAAGTTAATTAAAATTAATTATTTAAGAGACATAAATATATAATGAACCTCTTGCAGTGGAAGGTTAGCAAGACGCATAAGGGAGTTTAAACGATTTGAGAATAGGTATGGCAAGAGCTTGTGAAATTCTTATGATTCAGAGAGAGAATTAGGAAGATATTTTGCATTGATTAATCGAGGAAGCTTACACAGCATTTATATACAGAGACTATTACAAAGTAACCAACTAGAGAGAGAAAACTAAAAATGAAAATATACAGCTGGCACGAGCTAATGAGCTGGCTAACCAATTCTCTTAATTAAATTACTATTATTGCTTCTCTGAGCCCCTAGTTATGGAGATGGTGGCCTTGCGTGAAGCATTGTCCTGGGTTCATGGGTCTGATAGAATAATTAATTATGTTGAGGTTAATGGTCAAACTCTTGGCAAATGGTGTCGTGGTAATATTCAGGCTTGTCTCAATAGGAATATATTTTTCAAATGATTAGATTATTCTTAGTTTCCAATATCAACCTTTCTTTTGTAAAATGAAAGGTAAATGGGTTTGTTCGTTACTTAGTTATAGAAGTTCGAAATAAACTATCTTTTTAGTTTAATTCTATACCTGTTTATATATTAGACCAGCATATAAAAGATTTTTCTCTAGTTTCAAGTTAGTAAAATCTTAATGTTTCTCTCAAAAAAAACAAAAATTCTCTTAATTAATTTATTACAATTTGACTAACTCGTCATAGCTCTATTGTAGATTCATTGAATCAAATAACAAAACTTAATCATCCAATTGAATAAATAAAAATTCACCTCTTGCTAATTTCATAAAAATAAATCAAAAGAAAATAACGAGATAAGTATAAAATTGGTTTGAGATTGAATTTTATTTTATTTTTTTAGCAGGGAAAGAGAATTGAATTTGAATTTATTATCCTAATTATATATATACTTATCATTAAATTATATATTTGTATGAATTATATAAGAATGAATTGAACTTCGATCAATAAAGTATTATATCACAAGAAATTTTAAATATCATGTTAAAACTTTTAATTAACTGTATGTATATAATTCACAATCTAACACATACTAAAAGCAATAACTCATAAACTTGAGGAACATCGAGAATCTTGCATTAGATTATGTTCAAATTTTTATATTAATGCTTTTAACGTCATCCTTTTTAATTATCTGTAGTTTTAAATTGAAATTTTCTTAAATTAAGCTTTAATTTGTTAAAAATAGAGGCTAAGCCCACCCCCCGCCCCCAGTTTCGAACAAAAGATAAACGAAAAAAAAAAATCATAAAATTGACTCGGACACGTACGTGTATATCATCCCTTGTCTAATTAATAAAACAAAGTTACGTACGTAGCCAAAATGGAATAGTACAAGTGTAAAAATAAAAATAAAAATGTGTTAAATGATTCTGGTTGAATTGGCAATATAGATTGAGTTTATCGAAAGAACTCTAAATTCAATCCCTCTAAAAAAAGTGAGAAATTTTAAAAACTGTGATTAAATTTCGTACTCATATTAATTTTATAATTATGTATCGGTGAAAATACTGAGTGGTCTTTGAAAAAAATAAAAATAAAAATGAAAATACCAAGGTTTGGATATGGCCCAGAAATTGCCTAACCAGTCATTAATTATTCTTTATAAGCTGCTTCAACGTTTTCTTTTTTCTTTTTTCCTCTTTTGTACTTTTGTGGCTGCTTTCATATTAGAAATTACAGATGAAGTTCCTCTTACTTATAATTATTTGTCAACTTGCTAGTGTTCCATGAATCCATTCAGCCTCCACAAAATAATACTTCTTTTTTGTTTTATTTCCCATTGTTATTATTATTATTATTATTATGTTTGATTTGGTCCAATTTGATTTATTATTTTTTTTTTACTTTTACTATTCAATGACATGTGCTATTAGAAAAGTCTCCCCCGACCTTCAGTTTTTTATTTTTCATCAATAGTAGCTGAACAAACAAGCTCTTGTGACTCTATAAATAGTTCAAATACCCATAATAGTTTTCTATACTTTCTATTACTATACAAAAAGTTTTCATTTATTATTTTCTTAAAATCTTCGAAAGCATGTTATCATTAGTCATGTCGTCTCTTAAATCTTTTTTATCTTCACATTTACGTCGTTTCATTCATGAGGATTTCCATGCAGTTGTTGCTAAGATGACCATTGTTGACACTTTTCTTTTTCTTGTGAGTTATATCCATAGTCTGATTCATCAGAGTTCCAATTCATAATTTCACAGTTTTAGCAATACTTCCTATATGATTAATTAAGACAAAATTTATTGTGTATTAATCATCAGTTCATAGTTAATGTCCTATTTTTATTTTCTTTAAGTAGCTAATTTATTTCATTATTTTCATGCAGATTGTGCACTCCATTGATAAGCTTGGGATATGGCCTAAGTTACCTGTGTTTTTAGGTTTACTTTATCTGGCAATACGTCGACACTTACACCAGGAGTATAACTTATTAAACGTGGGCAAAACTCCGATAGGAGTTCGTTTTAATCCGGCAGATTTTCCTTACAGGACAGCTGATGGAAAATTTAATGACCCCTTCAATGAGGGTGCCGGAAGCGAGGGAACTTTCTTTGGTCGGAATATGCTCCCTGTAGTTCAAAAGGATAAGGTATATTAAACTACTATTCTATCAAATCAACTAGTATTTTTTTTTTTTTAAGCATTAGGTAGTACTTTTTTTTTTTTTTTAAAGTATTAGGGAGGGAAAATTTAACTTTATTAAATTCGAACTTTGACTTAATTTTAAAATCATTTCTAAAATTATATAATTGTGAGTTGGAAACAATAGTAATAACCTTTTTTTAATTGAAAATTTGAGGAGAATTGTAGAAATTTTAAAAAAGAATTGTAATATAAGAATTTAGATGCTCAAAACGTAAAAAAAAATATAAAATAAATAATAAACTTTCTTAATGCACAAATTATATGCCAAAAATCTTCCTTTTAAAATATTTTTATGAAAAAAAAAATCAATCTTTTATATATATATATATATATATATATATAGATTTTGATTGGGACTCAAATTCAAAGCTTTTTAATCTCATATATATTTTATTCTGTTAATACACTTGATCTTTAATTTATTTTAAATGATATATGTATGTGATTTTGTTGATATGATGATGATAGTTGAAGAAACCAGATCCAATGGTGGTAGCTACAAAGCTACTAGCTCGGAGAAAATTGATTGACACAGGAAAGCAGTTCAACATAATAGCAGCTTCTTGGATTCAGTTTATGATACATGATTGGATTGATCATTTGGAGGAAACTAACCAGGTCTATTTTCGAATCAAGAACAATTTTTTTTTTCTTTGATCTATAATTAATTATTTGATAATTAAAAATTATACACGGGATTTTTTATTTAATTAAGAGTAAGATAATATATACATTAATCTTGAAAAACATATATATATATATGTATAAAATTATTATGGAATGAGATAAATTTTATATTATGCAAAAGGACTATTACTGCTTTCTTTGTAAGAGAAAAAAATTGAGATAATAATTATATATCAATCATATTTTTATGACTAATTACTATGTAGTTTAAATGACAATTCAAAATAACTTAAATGCATCTTTGTCAATGTCCTCATTTTTTAACTTTAAGATATTACACTTAAATTCTCTTAAATAAAGAGATTAAATTTAAACAGTTTAATAAGAGAATTTAAAAATTTTAATATTAATTTAAATTCGATTCTAATAATAATATTATAATTATTCTTTTTTTGATGGAAATAATTAATTTTTTTTTCATTTATGAATTTTCTGATATCTTCATGGAAGATAGATGAAATAAGAATTAATAGTAATTTATTTTTCAATAAAAAACTAAATTTTCTATAATAATTATAATAGAGCATTTAAACTAATTATAATATATATAAATTTATGTATATATTAAAAAACTTTGGTTGGTTCGGTTATAATCGAAATTTTTTTTGCTATAATCGAATCGAACCAAAATTTAATTCAGTTTCTTAAAATAAAAATCGAAACCGAACTGATATTATAAAAAACCAAATTGAATCGAATTGAACCAATTGATTTGATTCAATTTTTAGGTTTCGGTTCGGTTATACTTACCCTTACCAAATAGTAACATAAGCCTATAAAAATAATAATATTAATGGATCAACTTGAAGCCCATTGTAATTACATTAAAGATGAGTCTCACTTAATATTAATATAATTTAAAAAATAAATTATATTTTATCTGTTAATAATCTACTATAGATTAAAAAAATAAAATAAATTATTCTTGAAAAACCATAAAATTGGCCTAATAATAATTGATGATGCCATTATGTTGATAGAATTTAAGAATTTCATTTTCACTTCACAATTTCAGGTTGGTAGCAACTCAATCACTGCATAGATATAAATGTTTCTTTTTAGAATGGACCATTGCAATAAATCTTCAGACTAAAAATAAATCTACTTTAAAAATAATTATTCAAATTTTTTTATTTAATATCTTCATCCACCACTCCTCTTTATAAAAAAAAAAAAAAAAAAAAAAGTCTTCATCAACCACTACCTCCCCTTTTTCATCTAATTAATTAATATACTAACTTAATATTTATCAAATTATTTTTTTTAGTGATACTAAGTACGATTTTTTAAATGAGAAAAAAATACTTGATCTATATTCAAAAATAAAAATAGTCTAAATTAAAAAAAAATCAAATTAAATTCGTTGAAAACCCATTTACCATTTTTATTTTTATGTAATATTTTTTATACCATTTTTTAATAAAATTATTAAAATATACATATCAATTTTTGAATTACAAAATAAATATTAACTATTAAATTATTAGTTGAACGAATATTGGTAATATCTCTTTTTTTTTTTTTTTTTTTCATAACGAAGATAATTCATTAATATTTCTGTCTTGTGGGTCGTTGCAGTATATTCTGTTTGAAATTAAAATAAATCTTTTTTTTTTTTTGGCCAAATAAATCTGATCCATACAAAGCTCTTTGGTTATCATCAGTATTCTCACATGAGGTATGTTTTGTCCAATACGAGACTGACTTGACTTGACGAGATTGATTGATTAGTGATTACTGACTCATGATTGAAGGTTTCATGTATTGAATAATTGTTCTGAGCAAAAAAAAAAAAAGTATTAAATAATTGTTGAAAGAAACCGAAAATTTTATATAAGAGCTAAAATTAATACTTTTAATATTATTTTTATTTTACATATTTATATATTATTTTATAACTAATTATTTTATATTTTATATATTATTTGTATATTATTTTGTACATAAAAATCAAAACTAAATTAAAAAATTATTTTCTGACTGAATTAAATTAAAGTTTAAAATTCAATTTATTAGCTTATTCTATTTGATTCAATTTAAAATTTTTAAAAATTTTAATTTTTCAATTTTTCAATTTTCAAATTAAATTAAATTGAGCTGACTAATACATACATTTAATTATATTTGTGTCCTTACTAATATGCCACAAATTTTATTTTATTTTTTGTCGATATAATATATATTACTTGTTTATTTTAATTAATTAACATCTCCAAAAATATTTTTTATTTTATAAAATATTTTTTACACAAATAAAAAGCATTTTAATTATTTTTAAATATATATATTTTTAAGTCCACTTACTCTTTAAATTTTTAATTTTAATTTTGTTTTTTCAATAAAATATACGTGAGAGAATTAAATAATATACATAAATATACGTGAAAGAATTAAATAATATACATAAAAATTGTAAAATTTAAATTAGAGAATTAAATTGACTATTTAAATATATAAAATCAAATTTATTTTTTATTTTAAATTTAAATAATAATAAGAGTCCACTGAAATATTAATTTCTTATACTAACTCTTTATTAGAGAGAATTTATGCCATATAATACTCTAATTACATTTTTTTTTTGTCAATTCTGTACATTAGATTGAGCTGACTGCTCCTAAGGAAGTTGCAAGTCAATGTCCCCTGAGTTCTTTCAAGTTTTACAAGACAAAAGAAGTTCCCACTGGCTTTTATGAGATTAAGAAAGGCACATTGAACATTCGCACACCTTGGTGGTAAGAACACCACATCATGTTTTTATATTTGTATATTAATGCCTTAATTATCATTAATTTTAAACTTTATGCAGTAAATAATTTATTTATGTCATTAAAAATTAATTAATTATCAATAAACTTTTTAATTCAATAATACTAAACTGTTAGTCAAGACTGTGAAAATTTGTGTTTGACTTAAATATTTTATATTACTGTGAGATCTTGATTTCGAATTTTTCTTGGAAGCCATATTTATGGAAAAAATTAAAAGATTAATTAGTTAAAAATGTGTATATTCAAATATTGTGCAGGGATGGAAGTGCTATATATGGGAGTAACGCAGGGAGATTGCATAAGGTAAGGACATTTAAAGATGGGAAGTTGAAAATATCAGAAGATGGACTTCTCCTCCATGATCGAGATGGAATTGCCATTTCTGGAGATGTTCGCAATAGTTGGATTGGTGTTTCCACTTTGCAAGCCCTCTTTATTAAGGAGCATAATGCAGTTTGCGATACTCTCAAGGTAATTCATCTCAGTACTTAAGGAAACTCGAATCTTGTAAATCGTAATCCTGATAGTACGTATCCATATAGTATTAGTATACGAGAGAACGCAAAAATCATTATTTTTAAATTATTATTAAGTAAATTATGGGTGATGTTTCAGAAGGAATATCCAGAGTTAGATGACGAAGAGTTATACAGGTATGCAAGATTAGTGACAGCTGCTGTAATTGCAAAGATTCACACCATTGATTGGACAGTGGAGCTTCTGAAAACTGATACATTATTGGCTGGAATGCGTGCCAACTGGTATATTAATTTACTCTCTGTTTCTTGAATATGCAATAATCAAAGCAACATTTACTTGCTTGAAGAACTAAATCAATTTTGGGTTCCTAATTCAGTAGACATGTTAATTAATTTCAGGTATGGATTGCTGGGAAAGAAATTTAAGGACACATTTGGGCACGTTGGAGGAGCTAGTTTGGGAGGTCTTGTGGGTCTTAAAAAACCAGAAAATCATGGTGTCCCTTACTCATTAACCGAAGAATTTGTCAGCGTTTATAGAATGCACTCTCTCATGCCAGACAATCTTTCTATTAGAGATATTTCTTCTAAGCCTGGACCCAACAAATCTCTGCCAGTAATGAAAGAGTATAGTTCTCATTAGCCTCGTAATTTCAATTATCAATTAGAGTTAAAATTTTAACCATTCTATTCTACTACTATTTAAGAATTTCTTAGGTAGAAAATTAAATAGATAAATTTCTTCCCAATCTTATAAGCTAATTGTGTGTAGCATTTGTGTATTTGCAGGATTCCTATGCAAAACCTGATAGGCAACAAAGGAGAAAAAGTTTTACCAGAAATTGGATTTACAAGACAAATGGTATCAATGGGTCACCAAGCCTGTGGTGCCCTAGAGCTCTGGAATTATCCTTTGTGGTTTAGGGATGTTATTCCACAGGACGTCAATGGCCATGATAGGCCTGATCTTGTGGACCTACCAGCTCTTGAAGGTATATATATTATATATACTAGTATTTACAGTATGATCATTGTTATTTCAGGATCATTTTTGGATTGAGTTTATAGTTGTTTTTGAAATAGCTTTTTGCTATCTTTTTATTTTTTGAAAATATTTTAATTTATTTTTTAAAAATAATTTAACTGTAACGTTAAATGCATATTTATTTAACTGATTTATTTATAGATGATCAGTTGATCACCACCACATGTTATGGAATTAATAATTTTTTGTTGGTGAATGATGCAGTTTACAGGGACAGGGAGAGAAATGTTGCAAGATATAATGATTTCCGCAGGTCCCTACTATTAATACCCATATCCAAATGGGAAGATCTGACGGATGACAAAGAAGCCATTGAAGTACTGAATGAGGTGTACGGTGATGATGTGGAAGAACTTGATCTTCTAGTAGGCCTCATGGCAGAGAAGAAAATCAAAGGATTTGCCATTAGTGAGACTGCTTTTATCATATTCCTTGTCATGGCTACTAGGTAACTACAACTAACTTAAATAAATTCGTATCTTAACATAGTGGCAAGGTGTGACTATTTTAGTAGTAGACGTAAATCTTCTCTATGTTAAAAATTCACCCTCTCTAATGATAAAAAGAAACTACTAACCCAAATAGAAACATAAATTGATAATAAATTTAAAGTTAATATATAGCTAATAATTAATTATATAAATTTGTAATATAACAATTTAAAGGGATTATTCTAATTATCAATTCAATCTTATTAATGTCATGTTTTAAGTATATTCTTAATTTTTATGGTTTACTCTTTAAAAGTAACTGAAAATGATATTTTTATATTTTATTATATATTAAGGTATTAATTTGTTGGTGGTGATGATTTGCAGGAGGCTAGAGGCAGACAGGTTCTTCACAAGCAATTTCAATGAAGAAACATACACAAAGAAAGGATTTGAATGGGTGAACACAACAGAGAATTTGAAAGATGTATTAGATCGTCATTACCCAGAAATGACAAAGAAATGGATGAATTCTGCGAGTGCTTTCTCTGTTTGGGACTCTCCCCCTGCTGCTCACAATCCCATCCCTCTCTATTTCCGTGTTCCACAGTGAAATTACTGCTACTTAAGAATCCATAATAAAGAAAAAAAAAAAAAGTCAAGTGTTCTATAAAATAAATAAATAAAATGGTGGAGGAGAAAATTAAGCAGATAGGAATATAGAATAAATTTCTCTCACTGTCTAGTTGTATAAGCTGAAGTTCATTATTTGTTATTATGAAAAAAAAAATGTATGTATATTTACTTTTTTTTTTTTTATTGATCAATTATTGGATTATTTGTATACATTTATTGGATTATTTGTTTATTTACGTTAATGAAAATGAAAAATCCTAATAAAAAATAAGCACAGCTGAAGCTCTCTCTTTCACTAATTCTGCTTGCAAATAAATTCAAAATAGAATTAAAATTTTTTTTATTACTTTATTCCCTTCTAATGAAACATGGTTAGTATGGAGGGTTAGTATGGAGTAACAAAAAAAAAACCAATTTTTTTTTTCATCAACAAAAAAAATTAATTAAATACATTATAATTAAAAAAAAAAGTTAAAAATTGTAAAAAAAATGCATAACTAAAAATATTTCAAAAATAATGAGTATGAATGTTATTAATTTTTGGATAAATTACTATTTCGTTCATAAGATTTGATCTAATAAACTTATTCATTATTATTTTTCGAGAAATTAGCTAATAAGTCTGTGATGAGATTTGTTTTCACTTAACATTGTAGTTTTTTCGTTTATTTGTATTTTTTCTATTAAATTTTATATGAAATGACTTAAATGCCTCTTATTTATAATTAAATTCTATCTCAACCAATTCTTTCTATTTTCTATAAATCCAATAAAAAACAAACAAGAAAAAAGTTATCCAGAGAATAAAATCCTCAATTCTTTAATTATTTTGTTTTATTATTATTTCTTTAATTTTTTTTATTGAAAAGCGTATTGGAGAGGCCGTCAACTGGTCTCACATTCATTTTCTAGCTACTATTTCAATTGATATTCTTAGGACGCAAATCGAGAGATAAAAAGAATGGGCACATAATTTAGCTTATGAAAGTATAGGTTGTGAAATATAGCCTACCAGGTACCAAGTCTTCCTTAATGCAAATCAAGAGCTTTGGTTTTGATTTGTTAATTTCTTAGATCATCAACCTTGATTTTTGCTGTATTTTTCAAAAAAAAAAAAAAAAGAGAAGGAGAAGAAGAAGAAGAAAAAGTAATAAATTAATTAAGAACAAGATTATAATTTATGCCTAGAATTTGTCTTTAGTGATGGTGGTGTTGGTGGCAGATCGGCAATGGGAAATGCGAGCAGAAAATGTGTAGGGTATTCTGGGTATTAAATATCATTTAATTTTGTTATTTTATTATTTAATATTTTAATGAACAGAAAAACTACATAATTTGATGAAATAAAAATATAGGGATGTTTTGGCAAAAATTAAGCACTATTTCACAATCTCAGCAAAGAATATTGGAGGGTAAATAGCTCTTTTAATACTAAAATTTTACATTATATTTCAAATTAGTATCAAATCTTTAATTTTTTTTTTTATTTTGATACTAAAACTTGAAAAATAATGATACCCATTAGAAATTCAGTCAAATTTTATTAATAAAGATGCCAAAGTACTACGTCACTATTTAATTACATCATGATGGTATTTCAGCGTCCACATTAAATATTGAATTTTTAATAGATACTATTTTTTTAAAGAAAAATTAAAATTTTGGTACCAAAAAAAAATAAATTAAAGTTTTGATATTAATTTAAAACATAATGCAAAATTTTAGTACTAAAAAAGAAAAATTAAAGACTTGATAACAATTTAAAATATAAAGCGAAATTATAGTACTAAAAATACTATATATTTATCAAAATATTGGATCCATTGTACGTAAGTACATTTTCTTTCTTTATTAATATTTATGATTGGTTTGTGGAAAAAAAGAAAAAAAAGAGAATTTTGATGTACCCAACCCTCTGACATAAAAGTTTTAGGCCCCCCTCTTTTTTTGGGTAGAAACAAATTAGGCAAGGCCCCGAGAACTACTAAGACCCGTTTGGAATTAATTTTTTAAAAGTATTTTTTAATAAAATTTTTTACATTTTTTTAAAAATTACTTTTAAATAAAAATAAGTAAATAATGCTTTTTTCAAAAATAAATTTGAAAAAATAATTTATAAAAAAAAATAATAATTAAATCAAAAAATTTTAAAAGCACTTTTTTAACTCACAGCCATTCCTAACACACTATAATTGTATTAGAAAGTGACACCTAAAGCATCAACAAGCAGCAGGGGCTGATAGAAGACTTGAGTCCCCATTTCTCTGTTGAAAGCTTGCCCTGCTAATAATAGAAAAATGAATAGTAAAATGCATGTGACTCCAGTGTATAAATATTTGCATTGAGACGTATGTTGGGTATGTTCTCCACAACAATTTTTTCATTCTTTAGAAAAAGAAAAATTAAAACATATGGTTTCATTAGTGATTTCACCTTTGAAAGATTTCTTTATTTCACATTTGCAACGCTTCATCCATAAAGATTTCCATGGAGTTGTTGCCAAGATGACAATCCTCGACCGTCTTCTTTTCTTTGTAATAATTAATTTATATGAGAATATATATTTCATACTAATTAATGTGTCTTTCTTAAACTAATGTTCATTAAATTTGATGCAGATTGTGCACTCCATTGATAAGCTAGGTATGTGGCCTAAATTACCAGTAATTTTAGGTCTTATTTATTTAGCTATACGCCGGCATCTTCACCAGCAGTACAACTTGATCAATGTTGGTGTAACTCCGGTGAGCCTCCAGTTTAATCCGGCTGATTATCCTTATCGGACAGAGGATGGAAAATATAATGATCCCTTCAATGAAAATGCCGGCAGTGAAGGAACTTTCTTTGGCCGGAACATGCTCCCTGTTGACCAGCAACACAAGGCTAGTATAGTTTTTTTTTTTTTTTTTGAACATTGAGAGAGACAACTCGAATATGAATATGTTCGTAATATTTAATTATGCAGTTGAAGAAGCCAGATCCGGCCGTGGTGGTTACAAAACTTCTGGCCAGGAGAAAATTGATAGACACAGGAAAGCAATTCAACATGATAGCAGCTTCTTGGATTCAATTTATGATCCATGATTGGGTTGATCATTTGGAGGACACCAAGCAGGTAAGAAACTTTAATTAATTAATTATGATAACATTATATTTAAAGTTATACAATCAAGGGCTTATAGATTAAGTTTACCTTTACAATACAATTAGAATAAATTACTTATTTTCTTTTGAAAAAAATAATTAATTACGTGGCTTAGCTCTTATTAGAATTTGAATTTGAAATATTTAAGTCCCAGAGTATTTTTAAAAAACTCATTATATATATTAAACTTTTTATTATAAATAGTTATTTCAAAAAATAAAGTTTGAATGGAATCTTTATTTTTTAAAAATAAAGAACAAAATTGATTTAACTTTCTAACTCTTTATTATAAATAATTATATCAAAAAATAAAATTTCAATAGACTCTTTATATTTTAAAAATAAATAGCAGAGTTGATTTAACTCTTTACCTTTAGAGAATTAAATATCACTCTCTATTTTAACTTTAATTAATGTAGTACAAGTTTTCATGCCTTTTATTACTTATAATTTTAGTACTATTTTTCTATTTGACAAATTTAAAAAAGAAAAATTAAAAATTAAAAATATTAATGTTTTTGAGATAAATTAAAATGAATTGTAAAATATGAATTATCTATTGAATTTAAGTAAAGTTTTCTACTCTTTATTAAATATTAAAAAATTTATAAATAAAATTAATATAGATTTCAAAAAGAAATTTCATATTCATTCAATCCAAACTATATAAAAATAGAGAAATAACATACCAAAGGAATAAAGTAATGTGTAATTCAAAATTTTGCTTAATATTATTTTATTTTAATGTAAATATTCTTTGTACTTCCCATTACTACTACATTACAAGGAGAAAGAGAGACTGACATTTTCAGGAAAAAAACAAAAAAAAGACAAAACTTGTGCATTGTTATTATTCCGTCAAACAATGCTAGTAAGATTTTCAAGGAATTAAATGACAGGATAAATTTTGATTGCTCATTGAATGTATCCCTTTGATGCATAGCCTGTCTCAATTCTCAACCACATTTCTTAATTCTCTCATTGTATTATCTTTTTATTATTATTATTATTATTATTTTTTCAATAAAAATTTTAAGGATAAAGTACTATTTAGTTTCTGAAATTTATCTAAAATAATAATTTCGTCCCTACAATTTGAAAAAATTACTCTTTAGTTCTTGGCATTTTATTTCATTATACTAAATAATCATTCTGTTACTTTTTCCGTTAAAATTAATTAAAAAGTCAAAAATACCTCTAATTTATAATCAAATTTTCTATTTCAACCATCCTCATATCCATACCCCCTCCCTCTCTCTCTCCATTTCTCTCTCTCTCTCTCTCTCCAACTAAACTCAAAAAATAGTAAAAAATTATCAGCATTTCACCTCATACTCTTCATTAGGTTCTTTTAATGGAGAAAAAGAAGAAAAATTGAACAAAAAAGAAAGACAAAATCACAACAGAAAAAAAATTGAAGGAAAGAAATAATATAATAGCTAGAAAAAAATCAATTGAAAAGGCAAAAAAAAAAAAAAGAAAAGACAAAAATGAAAATGAAAGCAAAAGTAAATCGGCCCACTGGAAAAAAAAAAAAAACTGAGAATCAAAATAAAAGTGATGGTGTATTTGTGGTGTAGTGATGTTGAGGGTATTTTAAATATTAATATCATTAGATTTTCTTTTTAATTTTTTTCTAATTTTTTTAATAGAATTTTAAAAAAATTTGACCAGAATAACTATTTTATTTGATAGAACGAAATCTTTTTTAAATTGCAGAAATAAAGTCATTATTTTAAGTAAACCTTAGATAATAAATAGTAATTTACTCAAATTTTAAAACTGACTTAACTAAATTGCGTCTTATAACTATGCATAGATTGAGCTGAGTGCAGCTAGAGAAGTTGCAAGTGAGTGCCCCCTCAGTTGTTTCAAATTCTTCAAGACAAAGGAAGCTCGAACAGGTTTCTTTGAGATCAAGACTGGAACATTGAACATTCGCACACCTTGGTGGTAAGGACCAGTCAAAATTAAGAAATTTAAGTCACATTTGGTCCTTTTGATCGTATAATGGACACCTAGATTGTTGTCTAGATCCAAAAAGAAAATTCTATGTGAGATACTCCACGAATGAATCATGATACATAGAAGTATTTTTCTTCTTCTTATTTTTTTTTTAACAAAGAGCAGTGCCCTTAGCCTAAAAATGATAAAATATTTTTACAAATTTCATACTGATGGTAAGTTAGTGTTTGATGGCTTGAAATAAAAAGGGATGGAAGTGTTA